>JADMNL010000022.1:114810000-116060000 GCA_016271365.2 Neoceratodus forsteri
AACAGAAAGTTTGGGAGGAGTGTTTTTTACCAAGGTAGAGAGCGATCTGGGAATACTGACAACAACGCCTGCTCAGCTGTAAACTCAATATTAGTGTCCTTGCATTTCAAGATTTCTAACTGCAGTGAAATCCAGAATGGCATTAGGTTTGAGCATTGCCAAAAGATATGGCCTAATGTTGCATGTCTACAGCCACATCTTCGCCAGCACCAGCCATACCTCTCAGGCAAATAATGGCTAAGAATTGCAGGGGAGCAAAAACATCTCATCCGGCACTTCCAAGCAAAATCTCTCCACAAAGGACAGGTGGTTATTTTAATTGCTGGGGTGGTTGCTTCTAACCAGGTCTCCCAATGAATCTCTAGGTCAAGGTCCCTATTCTATTCCTCCTGCATATTTTTTGTGTTTACTGCCGAATTCTCCCTCAAAGTTTTATACAAGTTGCCTATTATGTGTCCCTCCACCCTACCCTGTATTGCTGTCACCAAATATTTTAGTAAGCCAGTAATTGGTATCGGCAGAACAGGGTGGATGTGTGAATTTCGTAAGATATGATTACGGACCTGGAAGTAACGAAAATGGTCCGAATCACATAGGGAAAATTGAGTTTTTAAAGAATTGAAAGAACATATACCTTGAGGTGATAGAAAGTGATAGAAACTGGAGAGTCCCAATTGTCTCCATCTTTTAAAAGAGAGGTCAGTAAGGTTTGGCAAAAAAGACTCATCCTCAGAGATTAATTTACTATTTTCATAAGTGGTTCTATTAATTTGGTCCGTCTCATTCTCTTTCATATTTGATAAGTGTGGGCTGTTATGTTAGTAAATGCACCAGGGGGCAGGGATCGAGACTCCAAGGAAAGAAGTACTTTAGATATATCGAATAGGTTATTAATTTGAAATTCCAAAATCTTCCAGGGGTTCTGACTTTCCTTTGCCAACCATATCAGGATAGTCCGCAGAAACACTGCCTTAGCATATAGGGAGAGATCTGGTAGGGCCACTCCGCCCTATGCCAGGGATAGTTTGAGAATGGCCAATTTAATTCTTGGACGGCCTTGCCCCCAAATAAAATTGGATATTTACTTATCCCAGGATTTAAGGTAAAAGGAAGAGGGAAAGCTGGGTAAGTTTTGTATAAGGTACAAAAGTCGCTGTAATATGTTCATTTTGACGGTGGTAATTCTCTGATGTAAGTTAAAGACTACAAGTGTCCATCTGGTCAAATCTGTTTGGATATTGAGAGTTAAAGGTTCTAGCATCGTTTAATTTAAAGCCTATAAGTCCCTCAAATTTCTTTAATAAATTCCAGGCTGAAGGGATTGAAGTTTCCGGTGAGGTCAAAGAAAGCATGACATCATCCGCAAATAAGCTTATTTTATATTCATGTTGGGCTATGGGTATTCCCTCTACCTCTGAAGCTCTTCTTATTGCTTGGGCCAATGGCTCCATATATAGGGCAAAAAGAGCTGGGGAGAGGGGGCAGCCTTGACGGGTGCCATGACTCACCGGAATTGGGGAAGATATATTCCCATTGACCCTCAGATAGGCTTTGGGGGATATATATAAATTATGTAGGCAATTAATAAAGGAGGTCAGTAGGTGAAATGTCCAGGACACCCCGTTGAATGCCTTTTCAGCATCCAGACTAATAAAGGCTGAGGGGATCCATCTTTTGATAATATACTCTTGCAGTATCAGAATGTTGCGAATATTGTCTGGTTGTGCGTCCCTTTATAAAACCCGATTGGTCTGGATTTATTATATGGGGGAGTAATTTTTCCAGTCTGCTTGCCCAAATTGAGGTGAATATCTTATAATTAAAGTTTAGGATTGAAATGGGTCAATATGATGTGGGATTTATTGGGTCTTTCTTAGGTTTAGTATTGGGGCTAAGGTGGCATAACTCCATGGGGGGGGGAGAGTCACTCTGAGCTATTTCGATATATAAGGAGTATAGACTAGGAAGAAGGGTCGTTGAAAATGTACGGTACCATTCTGAAATGAATCCATCCGGGCCTGGACAGCGAGCCGCTTTTAAGTTCCTGTATAATTTCTGTAATTTCGGATTTGGAAATCCTTGTCTCCAAAGTCTGGGCCTGGGTCTCATCTAGGGAGGGCAATCTTAAATTAGTAAGAAAAGGAGCACTATTTCCTTTAGATGTTCCCGACTCCTCTGAATACAGTTTTGAGAAGTATTCTGAAAATGTACGAATTATGTGAGATTCCGTATGATCAATTTGTCCAGTTTGGGTATTCCTAATTTTTAGGATTGTAGAAATTGCCTTCTTAGAACGTAGTCTTTATGCCAATTTTCTAGTTCTCTGGGGGCCCCCCTCATGAACTGTATGCATAAGTAAATCAGTTGCTGGTGTATTTTGTTATCCATAATTTTCTGGAGATTCTTTTTAGTCTCCTTTATTTTGGAGAAAAGTTCATGATCTCTGTCTCTATATAGCAGTTGGTAACTTACTAGTTCTTCAGATAATTGCTGGTATTTAGCCTCCCTTTCCCTGTTTTTACTAGTGGTATAGGCTATCACCTCCCCACGAATTGTGGCCTTTAGTGCGTCCCATAAGATTGCTTTTATTGGGTTGGATTGGGTATTCTCTGCTATAAATTGTGGGATTCTTTTTTTTATCATATCCTGAAATTCTCTATCTTGTAGCAAGATAGGGTTCATTCTCCAAAATGTTTTCTTGATGGTTCTCCCCATGTCTGGTTTCAGGATTAGGGGATGATGGTCTGATAGTAATTTCGGTCCAATAGTAATATCTTGTATTTTGGAGTAATGCTCACAGGTGGTGAAAAAATAGTCCAACCGGGAGTAAGAATGAAATCTGGGGGGAGCAATAAGTATATCCTGGGGAGGAATGGAAAGTTCTACACCAAATATCCACCACTCCCAGATGATCCAAAATCTGTCTAAGTTGTTTTGCTGTCTTATTTAGTCTATGCTTATGTGGGTTAGAGCAATCTAGTTGTGGGGATAGGGTCACATTGAAATCCTCTCCCAGGATTAATTGCCCTTGTAAATGGTTGAGAAGGTGAGATATGAATTTTTTATAGTCCTGAATACTAGACTGAGGGAGAAAATAAACATTACCAACAGTAACCTGTTGGCCATAAAGAAGGCCTTGTAATATAACATATTGGCCCTGGTTATCTATATGGGATTTGGTTATTTCGAAAGGAGTGTCCGAAGGGACCAATATGGCTACTCCCCTTTTCCTTCCTCTAGGGTAGGGTGATGCATATACCTCGTATAGTTTGCCCCAATTCAACTTTTGGTGTTCCAGCTTCTTCGTATGGGTTTCCTGGAGCAAATAGAGAGATGATTTATTTCTCTTTAGTTGCTGGATTACTCTGAATCTTTTAATTGGGTCATGTAGACCATTCATGTTTTGAGAGTATATCTGAATCAGATTAGTTGCCATATTTCAGTTTATGATTTTTGCTCTTTTTCTCTTTTCCCCCAGTTTCCAGTGATGTGTTGTCCCTCCGATCTCTCTCCACCTCCAGAAGGGCAGGATAAGGGATGGAAGAACTCTCCTCTTGATTACTGTTGTTCCTTGTACCAATAAAACAATTTTCTGCTTCTTTGTGTGTATTGTCCCCTCCCCCAAACCCCAACATTATTAAACCAAAACTTATACAAACTTTGGTCAAACGTCCCATTACAACCCCCACCTTTCTACTATTGCTTTGTTTGAATTCTGCTTGGATACATAACAATTTGTCTCCCCACCTTGTTTAAAATAAGATACTCTTTCTGACCATCTGGTCTGTAACAATCCCAACTATTTCTGAGTATGTAGTGATGATAACTTTCACATACCTTAACTCTGGAATCCCAACTATAACTTATAGACAATTTGACTCCCGTATAGGAGATGCTTCTGGTAAGCACTCTCGACTGGCTCTTGTCCAGTGGCATTATAGGGCCTAGAGAAGAGTTTGGGGTGTCAGACCGCCTATCCAGTGGTTAATCCGTAAAGCAGGAGTAACACCCCTAATAGGGTGGCAGTGACTTTTGCTCACTGCCCTTATGGTTCCACATGTGAACTGTTACTAACCATCAACAAGCCTCTCTACTCCATTTTATCAAGTAGTCGATTTCCACTTAATGCTGGGCATTAATATCTACAGTCTGTCCTTATATGAACCCACCCCCTGCTTCCATTACTGGGGAGCTTGTGGAACCAACTCCTCATACGAATTGCCAGCAGATAAAGGCCTAGAGGTTCATCAAGTTCGCTCGAATGTGCAGCTAGCACCTTATTCTGCAGCTGCCCTCCCTCCTTCCACCCTTCCCTTCATTGACCCTCCCCTGTCCTGTCCCATCCCCTTTTGAAGCAGTCCACTGTTCTACTGGATACCACTTCTGCAGGTAACGCTTTCCACCCAGCCACCACCCTCTCTGTAAAAAAGTGTCTCCTCGTCTCCCTCCTGAACCTTCCTCCCTCCAGTCTCATATCATGGCCCCTGGTGTCCCTTCTCTGCATTACTTTGAACAGCCACTCTGTACCTGTCTTGTTTATTCCTTTCATGTACTTAAAGATTTCAGTCATGTCCCCCCGTCCCTCTTCTCCTCCAGCGAGTACATGTTCAACTCTCTCAGCCTCCTCTCATATGATAAGTCCCCCAGCCCCTTGATCATCTTTGTCGCCCTGCACTACACACCCTCCAGTAACTTAATGTCCCTCTTCAGATATGGGTGCCAGTACTGCACGCAGTACTCCAGGTGGTCTAACTAATGACCTATACAGTGGCAGAATCACCTCCTCCCTCCTCGAGGATATACCCCTTGCAATACAACCCAGCATTTTGTTGGCCTTTGCAGCTGCCTTCCTACATTGTGCCGAGTTGTTCATTGACCTTGTAATGAGCACCCCCAGATCCTTCTCCTCCTCTGTCTGGGCTAGCTGCACTCCCCCCAGCTGGTAACTCCTCCTTGGTTTCTTCATCCCAAAATGCAGCACTTTGCACTTTTTTGCATTAAACCCCAGTTGCCAGGTGTCTGACCAGGTTTCAAGCTTTGCCAGATCATCCTGCAACCCCTGCCATCCCCCAGGTCATCCACCACCACGCCTACCTTGGTATCATCAACAAACAGACTGATCTTGCTCTTGATGTCCAATGATATATCTGCAATGAATATCCCAAACAACACTGGTCCCAGCACTGAGCCCTGTGGAACACCGGCGCAGTACCCCTTGGGTGTCAGAGCTCCCCACCCACCACCCCCTCTGTTGCCTTCCCTGAAGCCAGTTCCCTACCCATCTCACCAGCTTTGTACCTGCCTCTGTGCCTTCTAACTTACTTCCCAGCCTTCCATCGGCACTGGTCGAATGCCTTACTGAAGTCCAGATACAGGACATCCACTGCATAGCCCCTGTCCAGTTGCCTAGTTACCCAGTCATAGAACTCCTCCAGGTTGGTTTGGCGGGATCTGCCACATATGAAGCCATGCTGTTTGCTGTCCTGTAGTCCTTTGGCCTCTAGGAGGGCCACCAGCCTCTCCTTCAGGATAGTCTCCATTAGCTTACCCATGATGAATGTGAGGCTCACTGGTCTGTAGTTTCCCGGTTCATCCTTGGGGCCAATCTTGTGAAGGGGCACCACATGAGCCATCCTCCAGTCCTGAGGTACACACCCCGAATGTAGTGAGTCATTAAATAGGTCTGCCAAAGGTCCCACAAGGACCTCTGCCAGCTTCTTCAGTACCCTGGGGTGGATGCCATCTGGGCCTGGTGCCTTGTCCACCCTCGGTGCCTTCAAACCCTCCCGAACTCTGCCCTCCGTGATTTCCCCATGTGTCGCCCCCTCCCCCCTGTTTCTGCCATTCCTCACCCTTGGGTGTCAACCCCTCTTCTCCTTAGTAAATACCGAGCTGAAGTAATCATTTAGTGTTTCTTGCCCATTTCAGTGACCCTGCTTCCACCCAACCCTCCTTCTAATCCTACTATGTGGTCCTTACAGCCCTTTTCTCTGATGTACCTAAAGAAGTCCTCCCCTTCTTAATGCCTTGTGCCAGCCTGAGTTCCATAGATGCCTTGGCTTCCCTTACTGCCCTTGTCACCTCCTTCGATCTCGTCAAGTACTCCTCCCTGTCCTCCCCTTCCTGTTTTCTTGTACCTCCTAAAGGCAGCTCTTTCCTCCTTACCTTTCCATGACCTCTTTGCTCAACCAGCTCGGTTTCCTAGCCCTAGCCTTCTTGCTCTGGGCCTTGCAGCAGGTTCTGGTTGCCTCCACTATCTCCAGGTTTATGAGCTCCCATCTCTGGTTAGTGTCCATACTAGATTTAATTTTGGCCAGGTACCCTTTTACCACTTCCCTCATCCTCCCAAAGTTGGCCCTCCTGAAGTCCAGCACTCTTGTGCCAGATTCCACTTCTTCCTTGCCCATATCCAGTGTGAGCCATACTGAGTGGTGGTCACTCCCTGACAGTGGTTCCTCCACTGTAAGTTCTCTCACAAAGTCCCCATTTGCCAGCACAAGGTCAAGGGTATTCCCTAACCTGGTTGGTTCACTGACCATTTGCAGCAGGAAGCTGTCCTGGAAGGCATCCAGCAGTACCTGCTCCCTTCTGTTCCTGGTTGTTGGGGTACTCCAGTCCACTCCTGGCATGTTGAAGTCCCCCACAATCACCACACTACCCTTCACGCAGGTCCTCCTGATCTGTCCCGCTAGTTCCCTGTCTAACTCCTCCGTCTGAGATGGCAGCCTGTACACCACTCCCATTCTGAGAATCCTATTCTTGGAATCCTGGAATTGCATCCAAAGTGATTCCATTATTACCCTCCTCCCTTCCTCCCTACACACTTCAGTCCTTCTCACATATAGTGCCACACCCTCCTTTCCCAATCACCCTGTCCCTACGAAATAACCTGTACCCTGGTACAGACAGATCCCAGTCATTGTATTGGGTGGCCCATGTTTCTGTGATGGCTGCAATGTCCACCTCTCCCTCTGCCATGAGCACCTGTAACTCTGCAGTTTTCCTTCCAAGGCTCCTAGCATTAAAGGTAACCACCATCCCCCCTCCCCCCACTCCCATCCTGCCCTCCTTTACTGACATCACCAATAGTACTTGCCATTTGTCCTTTGTCACTGTTATGGGGGTAAGCTCATATGGTTTCCGAACCTGTGGTCTCTGCATGTCTCTTGCCCAATTGCCACCCCCCGCTCCTAGTTTAAATTCCCAACTTCCTCTATGTACTCCTTCATCCTCTGTTTTAACACTTTCTTTCCCTCCTCACTCAAGTGTAGTCTGTCCTTGTCCAGAGACTACTGTCCTCCCAGGTCCCTCCCACCCCCAACAGCCCATACCCTTTAGCACAACACCAGGTTCTTAGCTAGCCATTAAATTCCTCCCTAATAAGAAGGATGGAGGCTCCCAAACCCCTCCTCAGAGCTTCCCAAGAGATTCAGGGAATAACTGTAGCGATGACCGCAGGTCCTCCCCCCCGACCACCAATGGTGGGGGGCACGCAGGGCCCCAGTTTTTATCAAGAGTTCTAATTAAATGTCTTGTGTGGGGTAATGGAAGGTTGACCAATCCGGTATATAGTAGAAGTAATTTGTATTTTATCCCCCACCTCTGCTCTGCACCCCCCACCAAGATGCCTCAGCTCAATTTATTTAATGTCCCGAAATTATAGTCATTTTATAGCATTGAAGTTCAAGCTCAAAAACTCCTCCTGTTCAGCAGTCTCACAAAAGGGGTCCGTCACTTTCATCTCCGAGTTGTTTTAGTAGTCTGCTCTAAGTTCCAAAAGATTGTTAAATTATTATCAAGTAATTCAGAATGGATCCTAAATAGACTGTTGCTGAATGCTGCTGATTGTGTTCCACTTTGTGTTTCCTACGTGGAACCCCCCAGTACTGCCTGAGTCTCTCCGCCTTATTCTTGGCAGGATGGTGGTTGAGAGGCAGCTAGAGACCAGAGCAAGATCGCCCTATCCGGATGAGGCAGCCACAGCCTCAGAAAACATTAATCTCCCTCAGCCTGGGTTAGCCCCCGCCATCCCGGGAGACAAGAGGGTTTCAATTGACAACACGGCTTCTCCCTGCCACGGGTAAGAAGTATAAATTTTATTTTACTAGATTGGTAGTTGTTGAAATCCCCCCCCTTTTTTTTTTTGAGGTCCCCCCCAACTTCCAGAGAGAGCAATCCCCACTCCTCCCCTCCAGCCCTCGCGCATTGAGACCTGCAGGAGCAGGAGGAACCAAGTAATTAAACAAAATTGGCACTCTCTTTAATTCTTCAGGTGCCCAGGGTTGGATTTCTGTAGGACTTCAAGCGCTGTAAAATCTCAGACAAAGGTAGATTATCTGTGTGGGAATTATCTGTTGTTTTCTGAGGGACCTGAGCAGAACAAGATTTCACTGCATCTAATATTTTCTTGTTGATAATTCCTTGTGTTGTTAGATCTTCGGCCACCTCTAGCACTGAATAGTATGTCTTCTGACCAGAAGGCAAATTCACCACCAGTTTAGCCGGGTATGGTATCCGGAATCAGATTTTCTGTGATCTCAGAGCTGGAAACAGAGGGCTGTAATCTCTCCTCTGTCTTTGCATACAAGGTGCATAATTGTTGTCAAACAGCAGTCTGTTCTGTCCAAGCATCACCCGGCCCTTTTGCCATTCCTTGCATAGTAGGGTTTCTTTAGTCTGCTAGCTGAGCAGCCTTTGTACGAATGATCAGGGTCTTGCCTCTGGGTGAGATGCTTTAGGTCCGAGAGCCCTGTGTGCCCTGTCGATGTCAAGTTGAAAGGTAGGTTCAAGATCCAGTACCATATATATGAGATAATCAGCAAATGCTAATGTATCCCTTCCCTCCTCTCACTCGGGTATCCCAAAAATGTGCAAGTTTCGGCGTCTGCCGTGACTTTCAGCGTCCTCCTGGCGGGCTGCAATTCTAAGTTGTTCGGAAGCCAGAGTGTTCAGCTGTGCCTCGAGGGTATCTAGGCAATCCGTTTGTTTAGAGATCTGATTGTCTGCTTCCACAACCTGCGTTTGTAGTGAACTCAATTCAGCTCTCAGACCTTGCATGGTTTCTCTTACTTCACTTCTGAAGTCGACTGTTGCTCTCAGTATGGTCTCGGCATTGCCCTCCATCATGGATTTTTTTTTGTTTGGTTGAGGAGTAAGTTGCTACCGTTTTCCCCCTAGACGAGCCTGCATTAGGCCTTAAGGTAAGCTCCGAATCATCAGAGGTCGGGTCCTCTCCATCTGCCTGATCTGAAAAAGCTTGAAATCTGTTTTTAAGTGTGGGATTCGACATCTTCAGTTGTTGTTCTCTATTTTCTTCAGTTTTTTGGTCGGATTCAAGCATTTTGAGAGTTTAGAGATTTAGTTCAAGTTTGTAGGAATGGTGTGCTCGCCTAATGTGTTTTTACTCAGCCCATGCTGGAACCGGAAGCCACAGGAGTCAAAACTTTTAGTCTATACGACAGCAGCTATAGTCTTCAGTTTTATTTCACGAAGTACCGATTACATTTTATATTTTCTTATTCGTACAAGAAGTCGTCTTCAGCCCTCCATTGACGAAGTCAACCATAAGTGGAGCAGGTGATGGTAGGGAGACTTCGCATGAAAGCTGTTCAGTCAGCCGGGCTGGGTCTGGTCCATCACCTTCTCTGGAGGGAAGTCTGACAACAGACGGTCCGGTGTTGGGGGGGATGGGTGGTCCTCCCGAAAGCACAAAAAGAAGCAGTCCCATTCTCGGCACCACTTGAGCTCTTCTTCAACCTCCTGGTTGAAAAAGAGACGGCATCACTCGAGGTCGCCCTCTGGTAGGTCTGCATGTAGACTGTCAATTGCCGGGGTCAGGGGCCAGTCTGTGCCTCTTTTGGAGTCCCCACCGGTTTCTGTCTCTGGTGACCATCATCTTTGACTCCGGAGTCCCTCCCCGCCCGCTGGGGGGTCCTCCGGTGAGCAGTTTCACTATTGGGCTGCTCTTATGAAGCAGTGGGTGCGGAGGTTGTCCCGACTGCCTGAATCAGCTAGTCTGTCACTGGGGCCTTTGGGCCTGTTGGTTTTAGGTAGGTGGTGCGGTTGAGACTTCAGAGTCATGTGGTGCCATCTCTGGTACCGTTGACTCCGCCCTCTGGTGTCTGTCCCCCTCACATGGCTGTGGCACAGGGGTCCACACTGGTGCCTTTATCTCCTGCTCTTTTTCCTCCTTTCCCTTCAAATTGTAGTTTGCAGACTTCTATTGTGGTGCCACAGTCTGCAGTGTCGGCTTCTCCGGCGCTGTGCTCGGTGCTGGCCTCCCCGACACTGGTGCTGCATGTGGCACCATGTGTGGTCTCGGCGCCGTGTGCGGTGCTGCATCCCTTGCCGATGCTGCAGTCCCTGGCGACGCCGCGCTCGGTGCCGCTTTCTATGCTGGTGCCACCTGTGTTCTCTGTGCCACTTTCTTTGGCGGCGCCAGGAGTGTTGCCAGCGCTGCATGGTTTTCAGAGGTTTTTGACCTCTATTCTGTCTACTCCTCCTCTTCCTCCTGGTTTTCATCCCTTTCCTGTCTATGTAGTCCCTTCTGGACTGACAGGAGATGACACTGAACTTGATCTTCGATTGGGGATGATTTTGATGATGTTTCTGCCTTAGGGACGGGAACCAATCCTCCTGCAGAGCCTGTGGTTGATGACCTTTCCTTTAAGACTCTGCTAAAAATTTAAATTCTACTCTTTCTCTCCAGACCTTGGATATTGATCCTGGGAAGCTTCTGAGTCTCCAGTATCTGCATGTTCCGGAAATCCCTATGGATTTAACCCCTCCGGTGCAGCCCTCTTTCGAGACTCTTTTCCAGATGTTGTGGAACAATCAGGCTGTTATTTCTTCTGTGGCTAGATCCATAGATAGGAAATATGCCCCTCCCAAGGATCGCTCCATTCTATCTTCTCAAGCCTTTGCTGATGCCATTCTGTTCCTGGCAGAGAATAAACCTGTCCTCCCTCAGGAATCTACAACCTATCCTATAAACAAAGAATCTTGCAAGATAGACACCTTGGGTAAGAGAGTTTTTGCTGCCTCAACCCTGGTCATGCGCATTGCCAGCTACCAGGGCTATTTTTCTCAATATAAGTATGTTCTTTGGCATTCTCTCAAAGCAACGGTACAAGCTCTACCTGAGTTGGAGGTTAACTCAGAGCTACTACAGACCATAACTAGAGGTATCGAGTCCAAAAACCAACAAATTAAAGCTGCAATGGACGCTTTCGATACTGCTTCCCAGTTGGCGGCGGCTGGCATTTGCACCCATCGCCATTCCTGGCTGCGTACTTCGGGCTTTACAAATGATGCTCAACAGAAAGTCATGGCCTTACCTTTTGATGGTATGTATCTGTTTGGGCCTCAGGTGGAACAAGCAATAGAGGTAGCACAGAAGACTAGGTCTGCTATTAAGACAGCTCCACCCGCTCTCTCTCGAGGAGGTGGGAACAAGCGTCAGTTTCACAACCGTCAGTCCTTTCATGGCAAAGGCAGAGGAGGTTTTAATAGAAACCAAACCTCTCAGCCGCAAAAGAAAATGCAGCAAAAGGCACAGGGCCCAAAAGCGCCCAATGCCACCTTCTGAGTTTCTGGCCAAGGTCCCACCTGAGCTGCCCGAGGGGGACTCTTCCTCGACAGTGGAAGGACATCTGACTCAGTTCTGCAACCAGTGGAACTCTATAACATCAAACAAATGGGTCCTTTGGATAATCCGCAAGGGGTACTCTCGCAATCTTTCGGAAACCCCTCTGGATCATCCTCCCAAACGACAGCCCAGGCTGTCTGCGGCACAGTCAGACTTTCTTGCTTCCGAGGTACAAGGCCTTCTGAGCAACAGGGCTATAGAAGTAGTTCCGTTGGATCAACGAAACACAGGTTTCTACTCCCATTACTTTCTGGTTCCAAATAAAACTGGCGGCATGCGACCTATCCTGGATCTCCAAATGTTAAACAAATTCCTGCACAAGGAAAAGTTCAAGATGATATCACTCGGTACCCTGCTACCCTTGATTCATCAACACAATTGGCTAACCTCCCTGGACATGCAGGACACCTACCAGCACATTCTCATACACCCAAATCACCACAAATACCTCAGGTTCATGGCGTTGGGTCAACACTATCAATTCAGAGTCCTGCCCTTTGTGCTATTCTCGGCGCCTCGAGTTTTTACAAAGTGTTGTGCAGTTCTCACAGCCCATCTAAGGAAAATCAGAATTCAAGTGTTCCCATATCTGGACGACTGGCTTTTAGCCAAGCCACTCCAGGCAAGAGACTCTGGAGGCCGTGGCCACGGCTTCAGAATTCCTCACGTCCATGGGAGTCCTGCTGAACCTCAAGAAGTCACAGTTGCAGCCCTCCCAGAAGCTCCTGCTGAACCTCAAGAAGTCACAGTTGCAGCCCTCCCAGAAGCTCCTTTTCTTAGGAACCCTTCTGGATACTTCCTGTGTGAAAGCTTTTCTTCCAGAGGACAGAAGGAGCATTATCTTACAGATGGCCCATTTCATCAGAGAACACAGCTCAGTGCGAGCTCTCTCGATGCAACAAATGCTGGGTCTCATGGCATCCTCAGTGTTCACTGTACCTTTGGCTCGTCTCCACATGAGAACCACTCAGTGGATGCTCAGTACTCAGTGGTCCCCAACCACTCACCCTCAGTCCTTTCTCATCAAGGTAACAGAATCTCTGAAGAGGTCACTCACCTGGTAGTCTCAGGAGAACAACCTTCTGGAAGGATATCCCTTTGGCCCTCTGGATCATCAGATCTCCATTACCACAGATGCATTCCTGATGGGTTGAAGAGCTCACTGCCGGGATCTCCACACCCAGTGTATGTGGACTCAGGATGAGTCTCAACTTCACATAAACATCCTGGAAATCAGAACCGTCCTCTATGTAGTCCAAGCTTTGAAGGACATACTTTGTCACAAGACCATTCTCCTTCAAACGGACAACAAGGCAGTGATGTATTACATCAACAAATGGCGGTGCACACTTTTGCCCATTATGTAAGGAAGCAGTGAGAATGTGGGAATGGTGCCTGGAGTACAAGGCTCTGATTCAGGTGGTTTACCTGCCAGGAGTACAAAATGAGCTGGCAGACCATCTCAGCAGAATGGAATCAGATCCTCATGAGTGGTCTCTCAACTTAACCATCGTTCAGTCACTCTTCAAAGAGTGGGGAAGTCCGGATCTGGACCTTTTTGCATCCCCACTCAATGCAAAACAGCCTCTTTTCTGCTCCAGAAATCCAGGACCTGGTGTTTATTGTCAGTATGCATTCAGGCTGCGGTGGACAAAATGCTTTCTATACGCATTTCCTCCTCTTCCCCTGATTTCAGAGGGTGCTGCTCAAACTGGAGGCACAGTGGGGCAGAATGATTCTCATTGCCCCGTTCTGGCCTCTTCAGATCTGGTTTTCCCTAATCAGCAGACTATCGGAAACCCCTCCTAAACTGCTTCCCCTTCAGACGAACCTTCTGACCCAGGGCCCGGTAGTCTATCTCATTCTGAGGTCCCTTCACCCCCATGCTTGACTCTTGAGGAGATAAGAGGTGAATAGATTTAATGTTTCTCGTAGGGTTTCGGGTATTCTTTTGCCTGCACGCAAGCCAGCCACCAGAAAGACCTACACAGCTAAATGGAAACGTTTCTCTATCTGGTGTCCAAAATCCTCTTGGAATCCTTTCTCCTGCCCACCTAATAAAGTGTTGGAGTGTCTCTTTGACCTCTCAAACACAGGTCTGCAGTACTCCACAGTCATAGTTCATCTTTGTGCAATTTCAGCATATCACGAGCCAGTACTCTCCATGTCGCTGGCTCAGCTGCCTGTACTTAAAAGGTTTCTTAAAGGCTTTCTGCATGCCAGACCTCCTATTAGACATCCCAGTTGCAGCCTGGGACATTAACTTTGTGATAGACATGCTCACTCGTAAACCTTTCTAGCTACTTGCAAGTTGAAATTCCTCACTTGGAAGACAGCCTTCTAGTGGCCATTACTTCTGCTCATAGGGTGTCTGAAATATACACCTTGGTCGAACCCCCTCGTATACTGTATTTTCTCAAGGACAAAGTAGTTCTTAGGACTCATCCTAAATTCCTGCCTAAGGTTGTCTCAGAATTCCATCTTTATCAACCTTTAGTCATTCCTACCTACTTTGCAAACTTCCAGAATGAAGGAGAGCGTACCCTTCATTTCCTAGACATAGAAAGAGCCTTGCGGTTCTATCTGGATAGAACGAAGGAAATTCACAAAATTCAACAACTGTTTGTTTCTTTCAGCACGACCCAGCTGGGTCAACCTGTTGCTATCAGGTGCATTTCAGCATGGCTGGTGGCATGCCTTCGCCATTGCTATTCCACGGCACAGGTCAAGCTGGAAGGCAGAATGTACGCTCACTCTACCAGAGCAGTCGCGGCATCTCTGGCGGAAATTCGTAATGTCCCCATTGTAGATATTTGCATAGCTGCTACCTGGAGCTCCATGCATACGTTTGTAAAGCACTATGCCTTGCATGTCCATGCCAGACTACATCAGTCATTTGGCAGGACAATCCTTAACGGACTTCTGTCCTAAAATGTGAGCTCCTCTCTCTTCTGCCACCAGTTTCGGGGGATTATTTAGCTCGGTATTCTCCCATCAATGTGAATGAGTGGTGGAGACTTTATGTCCAGGAAGATATGGAAATTACATACCTACCGTAATTCTTGATCTTTATTTTTATTTTATTTATTTAGCTTTTGTTGACCGGGTAAGTGCACTAGACAAATCCTGCCTATTTTCAGGCACGACCCGGGGGAGGGGGATACAGATGAATGCCAACTGACCTTGAACCAGATTAAGCTGTTGGTGGTATTTTTAGTGAACGAGGAAATTTGGCCAGGACACCGGGAAATTCCCTACTCTTTCGATAAGTGCCATGGGATCTTTAACATCCACGGAACTACACACCAATCCAGGCAGATGGGACCTGTTTAACGCCTCATCCCGAAGACGGCATTCTCAGAAGTGCAGCACCCTCACATGCTGCACTACAGTGTCAGTACTGGATATTAACCCAAGTGTCAGATGTGGGAACTGAACCCACAGCCCTCTGATCTCCCGGCCTCAGAGGCGAGTGTGCTACCTACTGAACCACTGACACTGCAGTCTTCGGACTAAGTCTCCACCACCCATTCACACACACACCACCCACCATCCCCCGAGCTCACTTCTTCTTTTTGGTCTTCACTCCCTCAATGGCTGGGCTATGAAGACTTTGTTGTTGACCCTGCTTACATGGGTCATTCGGACTATCTTATGTCCGGTTTTTAGGTTGGTCCTTTCTAGGTTAGTTATGCTGCACCTCCTTGGGGAAAAAGGTACTGAGGCAGTTGGAGGGTCGCCACGAGATAGTCTTTACTGCACGCAGCCGGGCTCAATGTGCCACTGCCCAGTGGCTCCATCTCTGCGCCTGGCCTCCTGAAAAAGTTTTGCCCGCTGGGTCCTAAGTGCCTCGGGCTAAGGCCCCATCAGTGTGAATGAGTGGTGGAAACTTCGTCTAAGAAGATCAAGAATTATGGTAGGTATGTAATTTCCATACTCTGGAGGCCATGGCTATGGCCGCAAGCTTCCTCATGTCCATGGGAGTTCTGATAAACCTGAAAAAGTCACAGCTGCAACCCTCCCAGAAGCTTCTCTTCATAGGAGCCTTTCTGGACACCTTCGTCGCGAAAGCCTTCCTTCTGGAAGATAGAAGGAGCGATATCCTCCAGATGGCCTGCTTCATCAGAGAGAACAACTTAGTTCGAGCTCTCTCAATGCAGCGGATGCTGGGTCTCATGGCATCCTCAGTGTTCACTTTGCCTCTGGCTCGACTTCACATGAGAACTGCTCAGTGGATGCTCAGCACTCAGTGGTAGCCAACCACACATCCTCAGTCCTTTCACATCAAAGTGACAGAACCGCTGAAACAGTCACTCACCTGATGGTCTCAGGAGGACAACCTTCTGGAAGGATGTCCCTTCGCCCCTCTGGATCCCTAGATCTCTATCACCATGGATGCATCCCTGCTCGGCTGGGGAGCTCACTGTCAGGATTTCCACACCCAGGGCACATGGACTCAGGATGAGTTCCAACTCCACATAAATGTTCTAGAAATGAGAGCTGTCCTTTATGCAGTCCGGGCTTTGAAGGACATACTCTATCACAAGACCATTCTCCTTCAAACGGACAACAAGGCAGTGATGTATTACATCAACACACAGGGCGGAGCACATTCTTACCCCTTATGCAGAGAAGCAATGAGGGTGTGGGAATGGTACCTAGAGCACAAAGCTCTAATTCAGGTGGTCTACCTGCCAGGGGTACAGAATGAGCAGGCAGATCGTCTCAGCAGAACAGAGACAGATCCTCACGAGTGGTCCCTTGACACAACCGTCGTTTAGTCACTCTTCGAAGAATGGGAAACTCCAGACCTGGACCTTTTTGCATCCCCACTCAATGCAAAACTGCCTCTCTTCTGCTTCAGAAATCAAGGACCTCGTGTTTTTTGCCAGGATACATTCAGGCTGAGGTGGACAAAACGCTTGCTATATGCATTTCCTCCTGTTCCCCTAATTCAGAGTGTACTGCTCAAACTGGAGGCATGAGGGGGCAGATTGATCCTCATTGCCCCATTTTGGCCTCACCAGATCTGGTTTTCCTTACTCAATAGATTATCGGAAACCCCTCCAAAGCCGCTTCCACTCCAAACGAACCTACTGACCCAGGGCCCTCTAATTCATCCCAACCTGAGGTCCCTTCACCTCCATGCCTGGCTCCTGAGGAGATACAGGTGAACAGATTTAACATTTCTCGTAGAGCTTCAGATATTCTTCTAGCTGTGTGCAAGCCAGCTGCTCTGAAAACTGACACAGCTAAGTGGAAGTGCTTTTCTGTATGGTGTGCAAAATCATCTTGGAACCCCTTGTCCTGCCCACTGAATAAAGTCCTGGAGTATCTTTTAGACCTCTCTTAACACAGGTCTGCAATACTCCAAGTCAAAGTTCATCTTTGCACAATTTCCACATATCATGAGCCAGTACGTTCCATGTCTTTGGCTCAGTTACCTATAGTTAAGTGGCTACTTAAGGGTATTCTGCATACCCGACCGCCTATTAGACATCCAGTTGCAGCCTGGGACATTAACCTTGTGCCAGGCATGCTCACTCGTAAACCCTTCTAGCCTTTAGCCACTTCTGAATTGAAATTTCTGAGTTGAAAGACAGCCTTCCTGGTGGCCATTACTTTCACCCACAGAGTATCAGAAATACACGTTTTTGTCACAGACCCTCCGTATACTGTATTTCACAAGGGCAAGGTAGTTCTTAAGACGTCTCACTCTAAGTTCCTCCCTAAGGTTGTCTCAGAATTCCATCTGAATCAATCTTTAGTCCTTCCTACCTACTGTACAAATTTCCAGAATGACGGAGAGCGTACCCTTCAGTCCTTGGATGTAAAGAGAGCCTTGCGGTTCTATTTAGACAGGACAAAAGAAATCTGCAACTCTAAACAACTGTTTGTCTCATTCAGCAGGGCCTGGCTGGGTCAACCTGTTGCTATCAGGTGTATTTCAGCATGGCTAGTGGCATGCCTTCTCCACTGCTACTCCATGGCACAGGTCAAGCTAGAAGGCAGAGTATATGCTCATTCTACCAGAGCAGTCACGGCATCTCTGGCTAAAATCCGCAGTGTGCCCATTGTGGACATCTGCAATGCAGCCAGTTGGAGCTCCGTGCATACATTTGTAAAGCACTATGCATTGGATGTCAATGCCAGACAACATCAGTCCTTTGGCAGGACAATCCTTAATGGACTACTGTCCTATGTGAGCTCTCATTCTTCTCCTGTTGCCTGTCTCGGGGGATTATTTTAGCTTGGTACTCTCCCATCAGTGTGAATGAGTGGTGGAGACCTTATGTCCAGGAAGATATGGAAATTACGTACCTACCATAATTCTTGATCTTCTTGGATTAAGTCTCCACCACTCATTCCCATCCCCACCACCATTCCCTTAGCTCGATTCTCTGTTTCTGGTCTTCACTCCTTCAATGATTGGGCTGTGAAGACTTTATTTTTGACCCTTCTTACACGGGTCATTTGGACTATCTTATGTCCGATATTTAGGTTAGTCCTTCTCTAGGTTAATTATGCTGCACCTCCTCGGAAAAAAAGGTACTGAGGCGGTTGGAGGGTCGATGCCGAGGTAGTTTATTGAGTGTGAGCCTAGCTCGCTGTGCCGCTCCTCACGGTCCCATCTCGGCACCAGTCCTCCTGAAAAAGTTTGGTTACGGCTGAGTCCTAGCTCCTCCGGCATACTCCCATCAGTGTGAATGAGTGGTGGAGACTTCGTCAAGAAGATCAAGAATTATGGTAGGTATGTAATTTCCATTTTCCTCTTTTGGCAAACAGAACTAAGGAGGGAGGGGGCCGGCGTTGGTTACTAACAAGCCTGCAAGCACCACATCATATGCTTGCCTCATGGGCAGTGCCATCTCTGATGTCGGTCCCCTACCTCTCAAGTCTTAAAGGCGTACACTCCTACGGGGTCCAGATGCCTCCAGCACAGACACACCAGTAGTGAATGGTGAAGATATTCTGGAAGATCAAGAATTACGTTGCGTATGTAATTTTCATTTTGGTAGGGAGAGGGATGGCCGCTAGGGCCTACGTAGAGCAGTTAGATAGGGATGGGGATGGCCTCTAGGGCCTACCTAGGGCAGTTAGGTAGGGAGAGGGATGGCCACTATGGCCTACATAGGGCAGTTAGGTAGGGAGAGGGATGGCAACTAGGGCCTACCTGGGCAGTTAGGTAAGGCGAGGGATAACCACTAGGGCCTACATTGGGCAGTTGGGTAGGGAGAGGGATAGCCACTAGGGCCTACATTGGGCAGTTAGGTAGGGAGAGGAATAGCCACTAGGGCCTACATTGGGCAGTTAGGTAGGGAGAGGGATGGCCACTAGGGCCTACATTGGGCAGTTAGGTAGGGAGAGGGATGGCCACTAGGACCTACCTAGGGCTGTAGGGAGGGAGAGGGATGGCCACTATGGCCAACATAGGGCAGTTAGGTAGGAAGAGGGATGGCTACTAGAGCCTGCCTAGGGCTGTTAGGTAGGGAGAGGGATGGCCACTAAGGCCTACATAGGGCAGTTAGGGAGAGGGATTGCCACTATGGCCTACTACATAGGGCAGTTAGGTAGGGAGAGGGATGGCCACTAGAGCCCACCTAGAGCAGTTAGGTAGAGAGAGGGATGGCCACTAGGGCCTAAATAGGGCAGTTAGATAATGAGAAGTATGGCCACTAGGGCCTACCTGGGGCAGTTAGGAAGGGAGCAGGATGACAACTAGGGCCTACCTAGGGCAGTTATGTAGGGATAGGGATGGCCACTAGGGCCTACATAGGGCAGTTAGGTGGGGAGAGGGATGGCCAGTAGGGCCTATGTAGGGCAGTTGCGTGAGGAAAGGGATAGCCACTAGGGCCTATGTAGGGCAGTTAGGTGGGAAGAGGGATTGCCACAAGGGCCTACGTAGGGCAGTTAGGTGGGGAGAGGGATAGCCTCGAGGGCCTACCTAGGGCAGTTAGGTAGGGAGAGGGATGGCCACTAGGACCTACATAGGACAGTTAGGTAGGGTGGGCAGACCTGAGGGGCCGCTGGTCCTTTTTTCTGCAGTCATTTTCTCCAGCTGTTAGAGACCTTTTTTTCCCTAAAGGGTTATTTACGTGTTTCCATTTAAGAATTTTTGTCTTTGTACTTTTTTAAATTCAGCATCCCCGTGTGGTCACCTATTTTTCCTTTATATCTTCTGAACTTACTTTTAGGGAGCGAAGATGTTTTAAAAACTTTCCTTAGTGCATCTCCCAGGCAAAGACATGGTCTGTATACTTGCAGGTCTAGTAGAAAACTCTTATTTTCTATTAATTTTTCTCTAAATTTTCTTTCTCACACCATATTGTTGGGCTTTTCTGGTACTGGTAAAAAAGAAACTGAGGTGGTTTGGGCAGCTTGTGCCATTGTACTGTGTCATATGCTTGCTCATGCGCTGTGGTGCTGTATGTCGGCAACACTTGCTCCAAAAGCTTTCTGCCACCAGGTCTTGTTGCCTCCATCTCTAAGATCAAAATGAGTGTTCAATGGGGAAAATATTCTTGAACATCTGGAGTTACGGTAAGTAACAACTTTTCACTGGCCTGTCAACTTTCACAGGCCAGGCTTCAGTTTAGCCTTATTATCCAATAAAATAACTCCCAGAATATCCTTTTCAACAATGAGAGCTGCACAGGATGCAGACGTCAGCAGCATCATAGCATGCAACCAATTTAGGAACACCCAATTTGCTATATACTCTTGACTCGCCAACTGTTGACAGTCCAATATGGCAGCTAGATAGTAAACATGGACTCACAGTGTCAGATGGCAGGCTTCTGTTTCACAACCTGTCCATGTTAAAAGTAGCAGCTGTTTGTGCCTCAAATTACAGATCTGAGGAAAAGAGTACAGTAATTATTCCCCCCCCCCCCGTCCAAAGCATCATATTGCTAGAATTTGAAACCCAAGCCTAATCTGCTAAGTAATGCCAGTCCATCGGCACAGTGGGGGGGTTACTGCTCGTGATGCTGGTGACCTGGGTTGAGGAATGAGCCCTGGTAGATGAGGTCCGATGCAGGTGAGGAGTATTAAGCATCCCAGAGTACTCTCTCCTCCTCCTCCTGTGTGGCATGGTTGCCACCTCTGCCTCAGTCCTGACAGTGCAGTGAATGTACCACAGAGAGAGGGGCACTTGGTGTGTGTCTCTCCTCCCCCTCTTGAGTGGGAGGGTTGCCACCTCTGCCTCAGTACTGACACTTGTGTGACCAATGAAGGTGCTGCAGAGAGAGGGGGCAGTCGGCTTGTGTTTGCACAGGGTACACTTTGCGTGTATGTACTGGCAGCTCCATGGTAATCCCAGGGGATGGAACAGAAAAAGAAGTCAAAACTCCCCAGTGCATACTGGGGGATCCTGGCCGGCTGAGGTCCCACCTCTCATTCCAAGCTACTTCTCCACCAGGGGGTTCTTCTGACACTGCATCCAGGAGAGCGCAGGTGATATTGCCTGGTTCTGGCCTGGCGCTGCCACAGATGGTAGTCCGTTGGGATTAGAAGTGTTAAGTGCCAGAGAAGTAGGGAATGAGGCTGGGCCTGACTGGGGTATGGGACAGCACCACTGAGCAAGAGAGAAAAAAAATGTAAATTATAAAGAGAAGAAGAAAACAAAGTACTGCAGAGTATAGCTGGATGAAACCTTCAGTACTTTAGTGTTGAATGCACCCAACATGTTGGCTAGGAATTCTACCATTCCACAGCTTCTCTTTTTTCTTTGTAGAAAACTTAACAAGCAGCAAGCCTTGATCTTTAACTTCAGTTATTTCTGTAATATTTTTGAAGGTTTCAGTGTGGTGGCTTCAGACTCCGTGGGACGTTTTTGGATTGAGGATGCTGAGGAGAGTGAACGGATAGGAGAAAGAAAAGGTTCTCGCTATGCTTTCACTACAGGACTCCTCCAGAAGTGGAAACAGAAGCAGGTGATACAGAAGACTGGACCAGCTTGGTTTTGTGGGTTTTGGGATTTGAAATACTATGGGATACCCAAGACTGGGATTCAGTGGTAAAACCATTGTCCCAGGAGTTAATACTCTTGTCATGTTGCCAATGAGATTTTGAGCTACAGTGAAGTGTATGTGGAATGATATATGGGAAATAGTGTATATGATTATGGGTAAAGTGTGATCTTCCAGGAATCAGTCGTCACCATTGCTTCACACTAATGGAACTTCCAGGAATCAGTCTTCACCATTGATTCACTCTAATGGTTCTGAGCAGGAGGCGCTAGGACCCTGCCTTTTCAGGAGGGCTGACACTGAGGTAAGCTGCACACATGCATGGCACTGTAAGACAGGCTTATGCTACATGGCTTACTTCAGCACCAGCCCTCAACCACCTCAGTTCCTTTTTTCCCCGCTGTCGAGTGTGCTTCAGTGACGATGTCGCTCACCCGCCAGGAGTCAGAACCTCACGTCTATATGACAACAGCGTTCAGTTCTTCTTAGTGTTTAGTGTTTAAATATAGAGTTTGATATTTTTGTGTCAGTTTAGTGAATTTATAAAAGTATTTCTCTCAGTGTCTCGTAGCCATGCCGAGTCAGCAGTCAACAGCCATAGACAGTGACAGTAGAGAGCCTTCTCAGGCAGTCTGCTGTGACAGCAGGGCCATGTCTGGGCTACAGCCCCCTTTCAGGGGGAGGTTCTGATGACAGATGGTCCTGCACCTGGGAGGAAGGGCAGTCCTCCTTAAGCACAGAAAGAAGTGGGTCCATTCCCTCTCCCGGTTGGGGCGGCACCACTTGACCTCGAGTTCTTCCTGTTCCTGTAGGAAGGGAAAGAAACAGTACCGCTTGATATTGCTGTGTGTGGCACTCGCACACTGTGGAAATCAATGGGAACATTGATTCCTGGGAGATATGAAAACTATGTACTAACCGTAATTGTTGATATACCGGAATATAATTACCATCAATTATCCCTCCTGCCCACCATCCCCCACTCTAGCAGAGCCAGGGTAGTATTACATGGCGCTCGCAAGTTGATCAGTAATGGCCCCCAGCTCCTCCACCACCTCAGTTCTTCTTTTCCCACCCATTGAGTGTGCATCACCTCATGGGAGCTGAAGCCATCTTGTCTGTGTAGTGCGAGAATTCTGCTGAAATTCTGCCGCTGCCACTACTCCATGCCGTAGGCATCAGGAAATCAGTAAAACCATTTATTTATTTTTGTGTTATTGTTCTACAGTGCTGAGTCTGTTACTTTGTTTTTGTTTTTATCCCTGCGATTATGTCTGGTTCAGGGCCTAGTTCTAAATTCAAGGCAGTACATGCCCCAGTGCACCTGTTCCCCTGTGGCAAGTCCATGACCGTGATGGACCATCATAGTTGCTGTTTATCCAACCTGGGTCTGAATCACAATATGGACAATTGCGATGCCTGTTTCTCCATGGACCGCCGGGTCCATGCACCACATGTGATGAAATGGGTTGGGCTTCTCCCACTTTTGGAGGACAGTGTCTGTTCCCGGACTCCAAGGCCAGGACTTTAGGCCCTTCCTGGTCCCGCCGGGTACTGTATGTACAAGGGGGAGCAGGCTCGTTTTTCTGGTCTCGCCAAAGCCGAGGATCATGGAGAGGTCGGGTGGACAGTCGTCCTCTTGGGTTGGCTGAGCATCCTTCACAGTCTCTTGCCTCCTTGGAGACCCGGATGCCCCTGTGTCACAGATGAGTAGGGAGGGAGGGTCTCGGGTTGCCACTTTGGAGATCTCTCTGGTCTCTTCCTCTTCAGAGGAGGAGGAGGAGGGCCAGGATGATCCAAACTGACGGCTTGACTCTCCAGAGCTCCGAGGCTCTCCTCTTCCCAGCTCTGGGATCTCTGACCCCTGGGAATCTTCTGTTGAAGCCAGTGTTTCCTCTCTTCATACTGGTGCTGCAGTCAGCACCAGGGACAGTGCCATGGTCAGCAACGAGGTCGGTGGCGCGGTCGATGCTGTGGTTGATTCTGGCACCATGGTGAATTCCAGTGCCATAGTTGGTGCCAGGGATGTTGCCAGTGCTGGTGGGGAGGTCAGCGCCATTTCTTTGTCCTTTGTAGATATCAGTGGTGGGTCTGATGTCGGTGCCATTTGTGGTGCCAGTTTGGACTCAGGTGCTACGTCAGGGTCTGAGGCAGTCTCCAGCACTACTTAGAGTATGAGAGACACCTCAGCCCTTCAGACTGTAGGCTTTGAGTCCCCCCCAAGGAGAAGGTCCCACTCTGAGGTGGTGGAGGCAGGGAGGTCGAGGGAGATGTGGAGGCTCCTTTTCAGGGTAACTGGTGGCTTTGGGAGGAACAGCTCTGCCTCCTCGAGGGGGTCTGCAGTTGATGGGGTTAGGGGCCGCCTACAAGGTCCTGTATGGCTCCGTTCACCTTTTTGGGGGGATTCTCCCCAAGGGCACCATAATGGTTGCCCCAGTTAGGCTGGGCATTTTTCGGTGGGCAGTGCTAGCAGTCCCCTCCTTCGTGAAGGGTCTCTTGTGCATTCCCGCAGCCCTAGCACAGGGTCAGCTCTGCTCAGCCAGAGAGCTCCTTCTTCTACCCCCTCTGCCTTCGCCTCTTCATCCCTACGGGACCCATGACCTAGGAACAATTCAGAGCTTCAGCAGCTGCATTCCCCTGTTATGTAAAAGCCATGGATGAGGTAATTTTTCAACGTGAATCCCCAGCTGCTCCGAGTTCTGAGTCGAGCTCCTCCACCTTCTTGGCTTCCTCCCCTGAGGAAAAGGACTCCTCCATCTATCTGTCCTCCGACGACGCTGATCTCACCTATCAGCGGTTCGTGTCGGGGATGCTGGAGAAGCACCATCTTCCCCATTTTGCTTCACACAGTACTGGCCATGCAATATGCACCTTCCATGGTGAATTCAGTGGTGGCTACTTGGTCATTCCTGCATGGCCTGTTCCCTTTGCGAAAGCATCACACAGGGTCTGGCCGCATCCCTTTGCCTCATCTCAAACCACTAGGGACTGCCAGCGCAGGAATTTTGCACCCCTGGGGTCTTCAGGTGTTGTGCCCCACCCCTCTTCAGGAGTGGAGCTCCTGGGCACTCCCTCTGGGCACCTTCTCCCAAGGCATGACCACCCCCCCCCCCCGAGTCAGACTTGACTGAGTTTGACCATTGGGTCATAGAGTCCTCTCAGTGGTGGGCCTCCTTTGTGCATTGCAGCACACCAGGCCCATCAGGCTGCCTGCGCCAGGCACCTGTGGATGGTGCTGGGCCAACTCCTGGCATCTCTGCCTGATTCGGAGGCAACCAGGTAGACCATCAGCTTTTCTGCCAACAGTCTGGAGCTGGTGAGACAGCAGGCAAGGGCATCTTACAATGCCAATGAGGTGTCCTCCAGACTGGCAAGAACTGCGGTGTTCATTCGGCAGACAGCATGGCTTAGCCTATCAAGGTTGTCATCCATGGCCCGGTATAGGGTGATTGCTTCCCCTTTCCAAGGGGCCCACTTTTTCTCCTACAGGGTGAGATGGGAGTTAGCATGGCATCTTCCCTCTCCCAGACAATATGAGTCCCCATCTCACCCTGATCACTCGCTAGCCTTGCCAGGCCCAAAAGGGGCCCCTGCCTTCCTGTGTTCTTCCCTGCAAGAGGCTTGAGGGGGATTTCTCCCTCAGGGAAGTGCCAGCGCCGTTGAAGGTGCTAGGTACTCGTCCACCAGTGATGAATGGTGAAGACTGATACAGGAAAGATATGAAAATTACATACCTACCGTAATTCTTGATCCTCCTGTATATCTTCGCCATTCATCACTGCTTCTCGGCCACCATCCCCTGTTAGGCCTCAGCTTCCTGGATAGTGCCTCCTCCCTGCTTGCCCCCCCAAATTGAGGTCAATTGCAGGTATAATCCCATTGGCACCTCCAGGTTTACTGACCCTTCATTGAAGCACCAGGGACCCACCTCTGAGGGGGAGGGCAAGCAGGGTCTCTTCCCCTCTTTGGCCAGGGTTCCTTGGGGCTCCATATGGCCTGGCTAGGACACTCGTGGAATGGCATCCTGTACCAGAGAATCCTGTTTTTTTCTTGGGACCTCCTTTTTTTTGTTTAGGGCCCATCCGTTGCCTCCCCTTGGGTCCGTGGCTCCAAGGATGGTCAGAGGCTCATCAAGTCAGGTGATAGCCTCCACTTGTGACCGAGGTGGGCCTCCTGTTTCCTCACCCTTAGATAGCGAGTCAGGGAGGGAGGGGGAGAGAGAGAGAGAGAGGAGAAGGAATTGGTTGGACCCCTTTGCTCTGTGGACGAGGAGTTTCTTACCCCAGGAGTCCTTTAGCATCAGAAACTTCTTTACACTTCGCTGGCTAGGTGCAGTTGACCCAGAGGTGTGCCTTTAAGAGATTTTTTAATGAGCATAGGGCCAGCCAATGAAAAGACAGGAGGGGGTGTGAACTGAGTGAGAGCTGTTGACTGCTTCAGAATTTTTTCTCCGCTGGACTGAGCATATTGCCTCTGAGGTGTCTCCCAACTTTCCTTGTTGACAGCCTCCTAGTGCTTATCTGGGTAAAGTTTTCCTCATAAATCATTTCCTTTAGTGTGCTGAGTGACAACTTTTACTTTGTCATTAGCGCGTTGCAAATTTTTTATTTTTAGCACAACGGCGCTATTTAGACTTTATTTTTACCATGACTATTTACTTTAAAGCCTAATTTTATCACGGGTGTTTATTTTCGATGGTTTCCTTCATTTTTGACTAATTTCTTGTGGGAACCGTCGAATTGGGGACAGTTGCCTTGTTTTTTACCTCAGACCTCGCAGGGTTTACGGCGAGGCACCTGCAGTAGATTTCAAACTTAAACAGTGCCTGGGGGTTTTCTCTCTAGATTGGCAATTAGGAGGAAACCTTTTTTGTTATATTACTGGACCTTGGTATCATCTGTGTCAGGACTGTCCGTAAGGGTCCAGCAGCCACCTCTGCGCAGTTGAGTATTACTGGCTTTCTGTTAAGATTGGCACTGGTATAGATCCCAGTTTTACAACTAAAAAAAAAAAAAGGCACTGGTAGTAAAGTTTATTAACTGGGGCAGGACTGGCCGGTGGCATTTTCATAGAAACCTGCACTCAATTCAAAGGTCCAGAACTGGTTTGCTTTGCTTAAATTGGGAAACATAGCAGACAGACCTTTGATAATTATGGCTGAGGATAAATCAAAGGTTTCCAACAAGGGGCCATTAAAAAATACTAATACCGAAAGCAGAGGTGCTGAGGAACCCTCCAGATCCCAGTCAAAAAATAAAGCTTCCAAAGATGAAGTTCCTCACAAATTGAAAAATAACAGTGACGAAAAAAGGAAGCTTGATCAAGCCTCTGAAAGTGGCTAAAAAGAAACTGTCAAGACAGATATGCTCCCGTTGCTCCTGGGAAAGTCAATAGTGAGACAATAGGCAGCTTAAAGCATTCAGAAAAAACAAAGCACTTACAAACTGTGCAGGTTCTTCTGTCAGTACAAGTTATGGAAAAAGCATGACAATTGTTTCAGACCCTTCAAAAGATGGGTCCTCTATTTACTGGGGCTGGCAAGCACTCTTCTACAGTTCTGTGTTCTGTAGACTGTGAGGGTGACACAGATGATGATCAAATTCTATGATGCCCCTGACATGGATTTTGAGAGCCTTCCTCTATGTTTTCATTTATACAAAATATGTTGGATACCCTAGACCTCCCTACTTAGGAGCCCAACCAGAATGTCGATGAAGACGAAAATTATAGGGAGATGAAGGGTCTTTCATCCTCAAAGACCCTGGTCGTCCCTATCTATAATGCATTTAGAAAAAATACCATGAAGGTGCTTCAACACCCCACTTCAGTACTAGGGGTTGATAAGTGGCTTGAGAGAAAATATAAATTGTCTAAAAATGGTACCGAGTTCCTGTCAGCACACCCTAGCCACGAGAGTATAGTGCAGCAGGCAGCTTGTGAGAAAGCTGGAGTCTCCTTGTCGCCCTCTCTCCCCTGACAAGGATTCCAAGAAAATTGACTTTATAGCAAAGAAAATGAATGCCACAGCTTCCATGCTTCTCAGGCTTTCTTCTTACAGGGCATTCACAGCCAAATATCAGAAAGCCCTCTGGAAATCTGTCCAGGCTATCGCCCGCAACGGATCAGATTCTATGGTACAGGAGCTGGTGGATACGTCAGAAACTGCCTTGGAAGCTACTATGTACCAATTCCACATGGCAGATGACAATAATGTTGCATCCTCTAGGGCGATGGCCCATGCCATGTCTCTGAGATGCTTCACTTGGCTTAGAACAACCAGTCTGACTACAGACACTCAGAACAAGGCCATGGATTTTCCCTGTGATCAAAATATGTTGTTTGATTACAGAACCACTGACTACATGAAAAAGATTGATGAGTAAAAGGCCTCCTGGCAGAGCCATTCATTCAAGCCTAAACCCGCCACCCCTCAGAGATCCCATCCCAGGGGCGGTAGGGGCAGAAGTTTTGTTCCCAGGCCTTACAGTCCCTATCTCCAATCTGACTTTAGCCAGTACAGGGGTCTTTCAGAGGCAGGGGCAGAAGGGACCAAAGAAGATCCACCTCTACCCAGCCATCTGCCTCTCAGTCTAAATCCTGATGTGAGTGTCCAGGTCGCCTTCCCGTGTCTGGTTGGAGGCAGACTCTCTCACTATCTTCGGCACTGGTCCCTCATCACATTGGACAAGTGGGTGCTGGAGATAGTGGAGAAGGGTCTGTTATTGCAGTTCAGGCAGCTGCCAGACCTCAAGCGTACCCAGGTGTCAAGACCTCTGTCACTATCACAGATACCGCTGTTGGAAATGGAGGTATAAAACCTTCTAGCTTTACGAGCAGTGGAGAGGGTCCCCACCCACGAGAAGGGCAAGGGCTTCTACTCCAGGTATTTTCTGACACAAAAGAAAACTGGGAGTGCTAATTATCTTAAGATCTCGGATACTTAAACAAACATCCGAAAAAAACCAAATTCAAAATGGTCACTCTGTCACTGGTCATACAGTCCTTACAGGTCGACCTGGTGGCATAGAGGCTTGAGGCGCTGGGCGCCACACCTCACACCACGCCAGCGATCGGGTTCAGAGCGAGCCTGGGTGCGTTGGAGGTCGGCTGGGGGAGAGGATTAGAGCCAGCAGCGGACAGGCAGCCCTCTACCTCAGGGATAGAGGTAGCAAGTACCTCGGAGCTTGGCCGCCCTCTGGTGGAGGCTGAGGAAGCGGCACCTCTCTGAGGACCTTCGGCACTAGGCCATTCAGGGGAGGGAGGAGGAGACCCCATCCCGAGCTGTGGTACGCATTTGCACCTCCACACGCATGTGTTACCACTCCAGGGGTCTCGGGAGTAGGTCCACGGAGAAAACAGGAAAATTGGGGTCCACTGAGGATGATACTCTCTGGACCAGCTCTAGATCTGCTGGGCGCATATGGCACTATAAGCCCTGAAAGACCCCAGTCCGGTATGTTGGTGGACGATGATGGAGGACCTGCCACAGGAGGATAAAGAGAGTTAAAAAAAAATACAGTCCTTACAGCAGGGCAACTGGCTGAGCCTCCCTTGACTTAAAGGATGCCTACTACATTCCCATAAGGAAATCTCACAGGAAGTTTCAGGTTCAGACTTCCTTCGGGTCACTATTAGTTCACCGCAATGCCCTTCGGTCTGTCCTCGGCCCCAAGAGGCTTTACCAAGTGTCTTGCAGTGGTAGCAGCACATCTCAGGAGACTGGATGTCGCTCTCTACCCCTCTCTGGATGACTGGCTCATAGTAGCAAAGTCTCCTTGCCAAGTCAAGGAATCTCTTTCCCTCACAGAATGCACTCTGGAGTCTCTATGTTTCCTGGTAAATCTCAAGAAGTCTCACCCGGAACCCACCCAGCTGCTCACCTTCATAGGGGCCCAGCTGGACACTCGGAAGGGATATGCTTTCCTCCCACAGGAAGGAACTCAGAGTTTCCTTTCAGTGGCAGATTCTTTCGCCCAAGACCAGCCAGACATTTCCTCAAACGCTCATGCACATATGACCTCCATGACTGCAGTAGTCCCAGGGTCAGGTACAGGATGAGACTCCTGCAAGCCTACCTCAGAACTCGCTGGTCTCAGAGAAGCAACAAGTTTTCAAAGTTAATACCAGCGCCGGAGCAGTTCCTCCAAAATTTGCTGTGGTGAGTGGGCCCTGCAGATTTGCCGGCAGGGATTCCATTTCAAGTTTCTCTTCCCACAAAGGTGATAACCACAGATGCCTCCCTGTTGGGCTGGGGAGCTCATTTAGACTGTGCCTCAGTAAGCGGCAACTGGACTCCAAAAGAGTCACAGTTGCACATAAACCTTTTGGAACTCAGAGCAATCTTACTAGTTCTCAAAGCTTTCGCTCCCAGCATAGAAGGGTAGGCGGTTCAAATTTGAATGGACAGCACCACTCCAATGTTCTACATAAACAATCAGGGTAGTACCTGATCAGGAATACTCTGTTTGGAAGCTCTGGTCTCTAGCATTCTCCCTGGGAGTCCGCCTCTTAGCTATTCACCTCCCAGGCAAACTTAATACTCTGGTGGATGCTCTAAGCTGCATCAGTCAAGGTCAGAGCGAATGAACACTGAACAAGCAAATACTAGCCACAGTGTTCAGGCAGTGGGGCACGCTAGATGTGGATCTGTTTGCCTCTCCTCTCAATTTTCAGCTTTCTCAGTACTGTTGCAGGCCCCAGTTCCGGAACACTCCTCTGATGCCCTGATCCTGGACTGGTCAGGAGGTTCCTATACGATTTCCTCCCTTTCCCTGATTTTCAGGGTTTTGCTGAAACTCAGGCAGCAGCCTGCATCCATGATCCTAGTGGTTTTGGACTGGCCCAGGCAAGCCTGGTACCCTTTCCTTCTCTCAATGTCCTGCAACATACCCATTCGCCTGCTTCCAACTCACTTCCTGATGACCCTTCCTCAGACAGGAGTGCAGTACCCAGACGCACGCTCTCTTCACCTCTAAGCCTGGTTCTTGAGGAGTTAAGAGTTTCCATCCTCACAGTACTCTGAACAGGTCCTTAAGATACTGAGGATGGCTAAAAAACCAAACACTAAGAAGTCTTATGCAGTCAAATGGAAAAGGTTTTCCCTCTGGTGCAGAAGTGAAAAGGTCGAACCCCTATCAGCTTCAGACCCTCAGCTGCTAGACTACCTGGTACACCTACAGGCATCAGGCTTGAAACCATCTTCACTCAGGCTACACCTGGCAGCAATTTCAGCCTACCTTTCAGTGGGAAAGAAGAAATAATATCTTCCTTGTCAATCTTCACCATTCATTACTGCTTAGGTTAAGCCGAGGTGTGCACCCTCACGAGAGTTTTTTTTTTTGAGTCGGCTCCAACAGCGCCCGCCCTCGAGGACGACGCATCACAACATGGCGCGAGGGGCGCCGTTAGGTGCCGTAGACCTCCTCCATCTCAGTTCTGTTTCTCCCCGCCATCGAGCTGCACCTGCCGCGCCGGTAGTGTATAGTTTCTCATTTTTTCCACAGCTGAAGACTCCTCGTTTTCTCAGACCATCCACTCGGCCAGTATACGGTAAGACCGTTCCTTTTCATTTCTGTACTGCGGCAGTGCTTTATTCTTTTTTCCTTGTTTAGTTCGCATCATGTCCGGTTCGGGAGCAAGCGTAGTGTCGGCGGGCAGCGCTCCTATCGCGGTGCTCCTGTGGCGGCATTTTTCCGTCTCGACCGCATGATGTCTGTCTCCGCTGCCTGGGACCCAACCACGTACATGGATGTGCGCGACGCTTGTTTCTCCATGGACCGTCGTGTCCTCGGTCCAGCTCAAGCTCGGCAAGGCCCTGCCGACCTTCGGGGACGGCAGCCGCCTCCAGGGATTCCCAGGTAAGGTCTCAGGCCCTTCCCTCGGGTCCCTCCTGGCCTATACGGTCCCAGAGGAGGAAGCTTCCTCCTCTTCTCTTGCCAAGAGGAAGCTTCTCTTGTGGTCTCGGGGAAAGTCGGTCCCTCCTGTCACGATGGGGACACTGCCTCGGCAGTCACCTCCTCAGAGGTGCAGGCTCCCCAGTGTTGAGGCCCACGATTTCTGGGCCTGGCACCGTGGACCCTTGACACCGCCCGGCACTGTTTTGATCCCGCGCCGCTTGCAGCGCCAGGATCAAGACGGGCAGCTGCAGGCGGCGCCGCTTGCCGTGCTGAAATTACAAAGCACGGGTCCGGGTCTGTGCCCCGCGGCGCTAGGAAGAGGTTCCGACGCCGAGCGGCGCCTGGGCCTAACTAGTGCGGGCAGGAGCCAGGACTGGGCCTGGCTGTCGCGAGTGGGCGGGGTCGCCCGCCATTTGCAGTGCCGTTGTTCGGGGATCCCTGGGGTTGCCAGCATTGAGGTTCTGCTGGTCTCGCCTCTTCGGAGGCCGATGACACAGATGTGGGACCCATCCTGGCACCCTGACTCTTCGGGGTCAGGGTCCCCGGTGGCACAGGGTGCTAGGCGGCGCAGCTGGCCCCTTCCACTGTCCCCACTCCCATCCTCCCCTGAGGGTCCCTCAGGCTAGGGTGGCCCTGGGTCCCAGGGGGTGATGTGGTGGGGACTGAGGAGGAGGCCTCCCTCCTAGGGGCCTGTGACAGCTGCCCTCCCGGTGCTGCTGCCTCCTCGGGTGGGGGAACGCTGCAGTCGAGGAGGAGGGCTCTCTGAGTCCGAGGGGCAGGGAGGGTGCCCCAGTCCCGCCGCCACCTCATGGGGTGGCTAGGAGCCATAGTGCCAATCCCGCCTCTTCCTCTTGGGCCCGGGTTCCCTCCGGTGGTGTTGCTGTGGACTGCCCTTCTGGACCCATGCAGTCCCGGTCAGTCACAGGGAGGTCCCCTGGCTCTTCCAGGCATTGCATCCTCAGGGTCTCGCCTTGCTGCCTGGTTTGTTGTCCGGGATCCCGCCAGCTCGGGCTCGCTCCCCGGATTTCAGAGCCCTGGCAGAGGTCAGTTGCCTCTTCATAGGTGCCCTCTCCAGTACCTCTGCATCCACCCCTGCTCTTCCAGGCCATGTCGGTCCCACGGGTCCGCTATCCTGGGAGCAGTTCAGAGGTTCTGCGGGCCTTCCCTCACTACGCTAGATACATGCATGAGCGGGCTTCGACTCTCCCCACCGCCGAGGAATCTTCTGGACATTCGAGCTCTCCATCATCCTCGTCTTCCTCCTCTGAGGGAGAGGAACCCATTGCTCATCTTTCTTCCGGCGCTGATTTCACTGAATATCACTGATTCCTCGCAGGATGGTGAGGGATCTTTGAATCTTTATGTTAGGCGAGACAATACTGAACGGAGACGCGTGAATTCCTTGGAGAATTCAGTGCCCAGCACCTGGTGGTACCTTCCTGGCCTATCCTTCCAGGAGGCATCTATCCTTTCCTGGCAGTCGCCAGCCTTTCTCTCCGCCCGGCAGACTGTCGTCGGTATTGTGCCCCTCGAGAATCCCTGGGTACCCTTCCCAACCCTTCCTGGTTTGGTGTACCAGAGACTCCTTCCGGCGCCGCCGATGCATCTAATCACCACCAGATTCTGATTCACTAATCGACCGTGGGGGCTAAGAGTGTTCTCTTCTTCATGCGGTGGCTTGCATTGCATCACATCAGGCTCACAACGCTGCTCACAGTCGGCATCTGTGGTCGATGCTCTCCCAGCTCCTAGCATCAATGCCTGATACGGAGCAAACCAGACAGGCTATTGCCTTCTCCGCTATAGGCCTGGAGCTGGCAAGACACCAAGCAAGGGCATCTTATGATGCCAATGAGGTGGCTTCCAGGCTTGCGGGACAGCGATCTGCATTAGGCGGACGGCATGGCTCCGCCTATCAAGGTTGCCACCCCTGGCCCGGCGAGGGTGATGCGCTCCGCCAGGGAACTCCGCCTTTTTCCTCCAGGAGCTAGGAGACTTTTGCAGGGGCTTTCTCCTCCTCACTCCTCGGGGCACCTCCTGCTCTCTCCCACTTAGGCTTCTCTTGTGTTAGCCAGGTCTTCCCTTCTGTTCCTCACCAACAGGAGGCTGGGGTCTTGTTCCCTCAGGGGTTCTACCCCCTTTGTCAAGGGGAGGGGCTTGGTACTCACCCAAGCAGTAATGAATGGTAAGATTGACAAGAGAAGATATGAAAATTGCGTGCACCTACCATAATTCTTGATCTTCTCTGTATCTTCACCATTCATTACTGATACCCACCCACCTTCCCTCAGTGGCCTCCTTCTGTGGCTGCCTGCCCCTCCTGCCTGCTCTCCTCCCCTTGGCCTTTATGCCAAAAAAAAATTGTTTTTTTCCCCATTCTTGTGAATGGATTCTCTTTTTCCTCAAGCTAGAGAGGGAACTAGTACGGTTGCCAAATTCTTTAATTCTGAGGGAACTCTTTCTGACTGCCCTATGGTGCGATTCCTTACCTTCTTCAGGTCATGTAGTTTCACAGCCTGGTGGCCATGCCCTGTCTTGGCCTCCTCAAAGTTTGGAATCCCCCTGGCAGACATTATTTTTCAAAGCTTTTCCAGCTGCTGACTGAACTTGTCAGCTTCAAGCCTCTGTCTGCCTTGTCCTAGCAAGTCTGATTGAGTTCCTCTCTATTTTTCTTACAAACTGCCTCCGAGAAGGCATAGTTTTTCCCATACTCTTCTGTGGTAGCACTTAACAAGGTGCTAAGGAACTTAGTCCTCTTCCTGGATGGGCGCTCTTCCGGAACAGGTTCTGCTCGGACAGTCTAGGAGCCCTCAACTAGGATGAAGGGACTTGGCATGTTGAGAGTTCAGAGAGTCTGCCCTCTCTTGGGTCTGTTCAGGAGGTTCGGTGGAACCTCTCCTCAGTCCTAACAACTGGGATTCTTGCTCCCTTATTAGTTTCAAGCCTATAAGTCTCTCAACCAACAATGCTCGATGGGCACTGTTCTCCTTCTCAACATGCCTCTTTCTTTCTTTCTTTCTTTCTTCTTCTTCTTCTTCTTCTTCTACTTCCTCTCCCTCTCTCTGTTCCTCCCCTAGAGCCGCCCCGGAAAGGAGGCCCTGCGGTCCCTTAGGGTAGGAATTCTCTCTCCTCTGTCTGTTCTCCATCGGCTTATTCCTTTTTCAGTTTATTTCCTTTCCTTTTTTCTATCCCTCGGCTCTCTTGCCTCACTTTCTTTTTTCTTACACTTTATTTTCGCCTCTCTGGCTAACAGAACTGAGATGGAGGAGGAGTCTGCGGCACCTAACGGCTGCCCCTCGCGCATGACGCGGTACGTCGTCCTCGAGGGCGGCGCTGTTGGAGCCGACAAAAAAAAAACTCCAGATGTGGTGCAAGGCTCCGCTTAACCTAAGCAGTAATGAATGGTGAAGATACAAGAGAAGATCAAGAATTACGGTAGGTACGTAATTTTCATTTTTTTCCCATGACATTTTTAAACAGTTTTTCAAAGGCCTCTTGTACCTCCAGCCTACAACCAGGGAGCCTGTTCTTCCTTGGAGAACTTTGCATAGATGGGCTCATGAATCCACCTTTCGAGCCTATGTCCACGGCCCACATCAAGTTTGTAACTTGGAAGACCATCTTCCTCATAGCCATTGCATCTGCCAGGAGGATTTCAGAGCTACAGGCCCTGTGCACTGAGCCGAATTACATCATCCTTCACAACGATAAAGTTGAGCTCAGGACACATAGGAAATTTCTGCCAAAGGTGGCTTCAGAGTTTCACTTGAACCAGTCCATTACTCTGCCTGTTTTTTTTTTTACTGAGCCATCCACTCCTGGCGAACAAAAGCTCCACAGCTTGGATGTCAAAAGAGCCATCTTTCACTACCTAGAGCATACTAGACAGTCCAGAGGCTCTTCCACTCAGTTGTTCCTCACCTTGGGGACGTAGGGCAGAGGAAGACCAGCTACCAAGAGAACTATTTCTCATTGGTTGGTGTCTTGTATTAGATTCTGCTATGATAAAGCTGGTCAGCAACCTCCAGTGGGGCTCAGGGCCCATTCCACCAGGGGCACTGCAGCCTCGCTTGCAGCAGCAAGGGACATTCCCTACTAGATGTCTTCAAAGCAGCTACCTGGAAATCTGTGCACACCTTTGTGAAACACTACAGTTTGGATGTGTAGACCAGATCTGATGCCATATTTGGCAGGGCAGTTCTGCAGAGCCTCTTTCCTAAGTAGGTTCTCTGTCCGCTTCCCACTTGGTACTGCTTGGTAGTCTGTAAAAAGTTACTGATGCTAAAGGACTCCTGGGATAAGAAAAAAAACATTCAAACAACATGAAGTCTTGCTATATTATGACATATGCAGTGAGTCCCAACCTTCGAACTGCTCCGAGGTGAAAGAGTTAACTTTCCTTGCCAGGCATGGAACGCTGAGCTCAAGCTCGTCTTGAAACTCTGTCTGTTGTTCTTCAAACTCAAACCGCCAGATTCTTCCTCTACCACTGAACAGTCGCCCGGAGATCTCCTTCTGCTCGGTTCATTTTGTCGGTTAAAGTATTGCTTTTCTCGTTTTCGACCGAATTTAAACCGCAAGAACCGGTCGGTTCAGCCTCTGTCTGTGGTATTGTGAGTACTAGATAGGTTTTACATTAATTTCTATTCTGTGTGGAACTTGTAAACTGTCTGTCGGTTCGGTTTGAACCGATCAGGTTGTTTCAAATATATTAATCTGTCATTTAGAGTGCGGTTACCGGTTCTTATCGGTTCTAAAAAAATGGATTTTATTACAGTTTTTCCACGACCCGTGACACGTGTTGTCTATAAGAGGGTCTTACCTGGCGGATTTCCATAAACGGTAAGTTTGGTTAGGCTGGCATTATGTCTGAGAAACCCAAAGAAAACCGGCCCACTGGGTTTCAACACTGCAGTGTCTGTAGGGAAGTCTTTGCCAAGGCTGACCCCCACACCACCTGTGTTTATTGTCTGGGGTTTGACCACCTCAATGCAGACTGCCAGATTTGCAAAAATTTTCCTGCAGCTACCCTGGAAAAGAGAGTTGGTAGGCTCAGGGAAAGGGAGGCCAAAAAGTCCGCTGAACCGGATGGCCAGCCCGGTTCGGTTCCAACCGAACCAGAGGGAGTGCCCTCTGACCAGGGCGAGACTTCCTCGGGCAAAAGGAGATCCGACTCTGAGGAGTCGGTTCCAGCAAAAAGGACTAGGAAATCAGCTGGTATGGAGCCAAAACTTTCCTCTCCAACCGCTGAAGAAATAGCCAAAGCGATTAAAATTGTCCAGTCGCTTTCCCTAGTTCCGACCGAACCGGCACCATCAGGTAAGCGTACGGTTCGTCCAGCTCCACCGGTTCAAGAGTATGATTTAGAGGAATTTTATGAACCGGAGGAGGGGGTAGTATGAGGAGAGTGAATGTGGATTTGAAAGTCTGAATGTGCCCATTGAACTGGACATCTCCCCAGACAGACCTTCAGGAGTGTCTCCTCCTAGGCTTTCTGAGTCCCTTCTCATTTTATGTATTATAAAAGTGGCTGAAACCTCCAGCTCCCTATGGAGGAAGCTGTGGATGATCAAGAGGAGCCTGACTATGTGGAAATGATGGATATCCCAGAGTCCAGGAGACTGTCTATTCTTTGCATAAATCTTTTGGGAAACAGACAGTAAAATTTTAAAACTCCTCACACTGTACCTCCTGTGATAAAAGAATGGACAAGAGGTACACATTGTCAGGCTCTGATACGGAGTTCCTTACTCAACAATGCAGCCATGTTAGTAGTGCAGGCTGCAGCCTCAGACAAGGCAAATATTCCCTTGGCTTCACCTCCGACAAGGACTCCAGGAGGATTGATGCCATGGCAAAGAAACAATACATGGCAGCATCCTTGGGACTCAGACAGGCAAATTATATGGCTTATGTTGCTAGATATCAGAAATCCAGATGGGATACTGTTATGGCTCTAGCAAAACAGGTCCCTGGCCAGCTTGCCAAGGAGCTGGAGCAGGTGGCTGCTGATGGTATTGAGGCTTCCAAGGTGTAATTCCATGCTGCAGTGGACTCTAATGATGTGTCATCAAGAGTCATGGCTACATCTGTGGCACTTCGCAGAATGGCTTGGCTCAGATGTACTTGCCTGTCACAGGATACCCAGACTAAGGCCATGGATTTTCCTGTTAGGGTAATTTCTGTTTGGGGAGCAGACAGAGAATTACATGAAGAAAATGGATGAGTATAGGACCACCTATAGGAGTGCACAGGCCAAGGAAAGGCAGGCCACCCTCAAAGGCAGCCTTCCAGGGCTGGGGCAGGCCTTTCATAGGCCTTTTACCAAGCCCAGGCCTCCTCTTCTGCTTACGCCCAGAGGGGTTCTTCAGAGGAGAGGCAGCGGGCACAAGCAGGCCTGCTTCCACCCCTCAGCCTAAAGCCCCTGCCAAGCAGGCACCCTGATGGGTTGCCAGGGCCGATTCTCAGCTACCTGTAGGGGGCAGGCTGGCTTACTTTGTCCAGGACTGGAAGTCTCTGACATCGGACAAGTGGGTCCTGGAAGTAGTAAGCCAGGTACTGGTTCTCAGCTTCAAAAAATTTTCAAAGATGAGAACCAGATCCTTTCCACCTGCAAATCCACCAGAGGCACTTGCCCTAGAGGCAGAAGTCTCTTCCCTCCTGGCTCTCAGAGCTGTGGAAAGGGTTCCACCCCTACACCAGGGCAAAGGATTGTACTCCAGGTACTTTCTTACCCCAAAAAGACAGGAGAATGGCGTGCCCATCCTGGATCTCAGATACTTAAACAAGCACCTTTTAAACCAAAATTCAAAATGGTGACTCTGGGAATTATTCTACCTCTCTAAGGCCAGGGACTGGCTGGCGTCCCTGGACCTCAAGGATGCCTACTTCCATATTCTCATCAGAAGCTCCCATCGAAGTACCTCAGGTTCGAGCTGCCCTTAGGCCATACCAGTTCGAGCAATGCCCTTGGCCTCACCTCTGCTCCAAGGGTATTCACAAAATGCCTGGCAGCAGCAGTTGCCTCTAAGAAGGCAAAAATTGCCATCTTCCCTTACCTGGACGACTGGCTCATAGTAGGCCAGTCTCCAGACCAAGTCAGGTTACATCTACAGATAACTCAGCAACTGCTCACCTCTAGGTTTCCTCTGAATCTTTCAAAGTCAGTTCTAGAGCCTGTCCAGCTCCTCACCTTCATAGGCGAGAGCTGAACACAGAGAAAGCCAGAGCCTTCCTTCCTTTGGACAGGGCAAGGACCCTGGTCTCTCTGGCCTCCTCATTCACCCTGCAGGTCTCTCGACCAGCAAGGCATTTTCTATAGCTCCTGGGGCACATGGCTGCTTCTACAGCAGTAGTGCAGGGAGCAAGATTTCAGATGAGGGACATTCAGTTCCATTTGAGAGCCTTTTGGTCTCAAAGGAAAGACCCTCTAACCAAATTGATCCCAGTAACTGGAACCCTGATCCAAGCCCTACAGTGGTGGCAGGATCAGAGCAATCTGAGACAAGGGGTTCCCTTTGTCACTCAGTCTCACTCCTTAATCCTACTACAGTTGCATCCCTCTTGGGGTGGGAGCTCACATGGGCGATCTCACTACCCAGGGATTGTGGTCCCCAAGAATCTCTGCTTCACATCAATCTGTTGGAACTCAGAGCAGTTTTTCTAGCACTTCAAGTTTTTCCAAATCTGTTCAGAACAAAGTTGTACAGGTCAGAACAGACAACACCACCAGAATGTGGTACATCAACAAGCAAGGAGGCACTCGGTCTCACGCCTTGTGCAATCGCAATGAAGTTGTGGTCTCTGGCTTACTCCCTGAACACCTCCCTACGGCAGTTCACCTCCCAGGCAAGGACAGTGTCCTGGCAGATGCTGTCAGCAGGATTTCCCAGGGCCATCACGAATGGTCACTGGATCCCCTGGTCCTGGAGGTAATATTTGCCAGATGGGGCACCCCAGATAGATCTTTTGCAGCCCCAGACAATCACCAACTTCCCTTTTGCTGCAGGCCCCCAGTGTTGGGCTCAGTTCCTCTGGATCCTTTAGTTCTCAATTGGGAAGGGAAGTTTCTATGCTTTCCCTTCCTCTCCTGTTCAAAGTGTTAGTCAAAATCAGATCTCAATCCTGCAAGATGATTCTGATTGCTCCAGATTGGGCCAGACAACCCTGGTATCCACTCCTACTGTCCTTAGCAGTCCATCTTCCCCTGTGTCTTCCCAGGAATCACAACCTGTTAACCTGTGCTCTGGGAAGGATTTGGTACCCGAACCTCAAATCTCTCAATCTCAAGGCCTGGCTCTTGAAGAGTTAGAGTTTGCTGATCTACACCTCTCCCAAGGTGTAATGGATATATTGAAGGCTTCTAGGAAACCTTCCACCAGGGCTACTTACAATTCCAAATGGAAGAGGTTTTCCATATGGTGCTCTGGGAAGCATATTTCCCCAGAATCTGCTGATTTACCCACAGTCCTGGATTATATGATCCATTTAAATACTTTGGGGCTGAGACCAGCTACCCTAAAAGTACATTTGGCAGCTGTGTCTGCTTTTATTTCAGCAAGTAAGCCCTCTTCTCTTTCAGCTCATCCTGTATTCTCCCAAAGTTTTTTAAGGGATTGCTTCACACCAACCCTCCATTCAGGGATCCTGCCCCTACCTGGGATCTTAATGTTTGCATTGCTCAGCTCATGCAACCTCCCTTTGAGCCCTTGTCTTCAGCAGAGCTTAAGTACTTGACTTGGAAGACTGTTTCTGGTAGCCATCACTTCTGACAGATGCATAAGTGAATTACAAGCTTTTGTCAGTGGAGCCTGATTTTATCTCCTTTCATAGAGATAAGGTGGTCCTCAGGACTAACAGGAAGTTCTTGCCTAAGGTGGTTTCAGATTTCCACCTTAATCAATCTATATCTCTTCCAGTGTACTTCACTGACCATTCCTCCTCTGGCGAGAGGAGGCTGCACAGCTTAGATGTGAAGAGAGCCCTTAGTTACTACATAGAGCGTACCAAGGGTCACAGGTTTGACTCTCCAACTGTTCTTCACTTATGGTGAGGTTTGTAAAGGAAACCTGCCACTAAAAGATCCATTGCCAGGTGGATTGTCTCTTGTATCTAATTCTGTTATGAAAAGCTGGGTAAGATTCCTCCCTCAGGCCTGAGGGCTCACTCTACCAGAGGTACAGCTGCTTCCCTGGCTGCTGCCAGGGATATCCCTATTCTAGAGATTTGTCAAGGAGCTACCTGGAAAACAGTTCACACTTTTACCAAGCATTACTCCCTGGACATCCAGGCTAGGAGTGATGCTCGGTTTGGCACAGCTGTGCTTCAGAGCCTATTTCCTACGTAGGGTCTGTCCTCCTCCATGGAGGTACTGCTGTGTAGTTCAGATATATAACATAATATAGCAAGACTTCATGTTGTTTGAAGAAAGAATTACTCACCTTAGTAATGTTGTTTCTTCTAATGGAGTCTTGCTATATTATGATCTCCCCTCGTGCCTGCCCCTCTCAGAACCTCTGTTTTGGGATGCGGTGGGCAGTGCAGTGTTGGCACTTAGTAGATGCCCACCTAGTTGTTTTCACCCCTCCTTTTTTGGGGTGGCTTTGTGTTGTGTTTTTCATTTTTTGGGTCTCCTGACTTGAGTCTTTGTTTTGGGACCAAAAAATGTGTTCTCATGTTTAGTAGCCAGTTGGCTAGTGTAGGTTTACAGCTTCCACACAGGCCCTCAGTAAGTTTAGCTCGAAAAGATCTGACGGTTTGAGTTTGAAGGACAACAGACAGAGTTTCAACCGGCTCGAGCTCAGCTGCTCCATGCCTGGCATGGAAAGTTAACTCTTTCACCTCCGGAGCAGTTCAAGGTTGGGACTCACTGCATTTGTCATAATATAGCAAGACTCCATTAGAAAAACAACATTACTAAGGTGAGTAATTTTTTCTTACTCACCACAGTAATCTTTCCTCCATGGGGTCCTTTAGCATCAGTAAGCTCCCACCCTTCCTCCCTGGTTCCCCTGTCGGAGAATTGCTCTTATGTCACCTTTTACCAAATTTAGCGTTTGTTATTGATGAGTTTTTACCTCATGTTGCTGTTTCTCTTTCCACTTTTGGACATTTGCATGTTTTTTGAAACCTGTTAATTCTTTTTCGGGGCATTTGCCCTCGTTTTTCCTTGAAAAAATTCTGAAGCAGTCAACAGCTCTCACTCAGTTCACACCCCCCTCCTGTCTTTTGATTGGCTGGCCCTACGCTCATTAAAAAATCTCTTAAAGGCACACCGCTGAGGCAGTTGCACCTAGCCAGCTAAGTGCAACAAGTTATTGATGCTAAAGGACCCCATGGAAGAAAGAAGATTACTGCGGTGAGTAATTTTTTCTTCTGTGCAGTTTTAGGGATCGTCTCTGCTCCACCCTCTGTGGCCTCTTCTGGCTCTGAAACCTCTGATCCTGCCTGGGGTCCTTAGCCAAAAATAAAAAAAAGAGACGATCTCCTCCCTTTACTCCTCAGGTAGCAATGCAACTCCTTTTAGTGGTTCGTCCTGTCGGGGTCCATGCTTAACCTCTGTCCATGCTCTCTTTCTCTCTCTCTTTTCATTCTCATCTCTCTCTCTCTCACCGTCTTATCCTTTCTTCTCTTTCTCTCTCTCTCTTTCTCTCGCTCTCTTTTTTACCTTCCTCTCTCCTACCCATTTTCTCAACCCTTCTTGCCTGACCAGTGGTTGGGGTCTCCCTACCTCAGAACTTAGGCCCTTTCCTCTTCCTCTGGTCAGCTTATTCCTTCTTAAGTTTATATCCTTTCCATTTGTCCATCCCATAGGCTTCCTTGCCCCACCCTCCACCCCTTTTTCCTCTCTGGCGAGCAGAACTGAGGTTGGCTTGCATTACTGGACCACCTATAAACGCCACATGATACGTTTGCCTCAAGTACAGCACCATTCCTGATACCGGCCCCTCCACTAGAGAGAAAGCTTTCGGCTAAAAAGCTTCCTGCGGAGTCCTAGCACCTCTGGCTAGAACGCACCAGTGATGAATAGTAAATATATCAGGAAGATCAAGAATTACGATAGGTACATAGCTTTCATCTCTGGTGAATGGGTCTGGTGGACAGTTAACTTCTTCTGGGCAGTCAACTGTGAACCCCTACAGTCTGACTACCCTGAGCAGCAGATGTCTGGAGTAGCGAGGCTGCAGCTGTATGCTTGATCTAAACCAGAGAGCATCTCAACATCATCCTGTGAGTCAGCTATACTGTTGTCACTGATCTTATCTGTGTCAGTCTTCACCATTTATCACTTGTGGGTTATGACCGAAGATCAGGACCCTGTAACCCCATGGGAGAAATTTTTTTTCAGGGAGGAGCCAGCGCCGGCACTACGCCGCCCTTGAGGCAGACGACAGCGTGGCACCTGCGAGAATGACCAATAAATGACGCCGACTCCTCCTCACCTAGTTCTGCTTGCTGTTCAGTGAACAGCGACCTCTTGGGCAAGCAAATTTTGTACTGTAACACCACAGCTTAGTTCCGCTTGTCAACGCCTCGGTTTGTTTGTGTGCCTGTCGCCGAGGCACAGGTCAGAAAGCATAGGAAAACCAGGAGCAGTTGTAGAATTCACCAAAAATATTTATTTACACTAGCAGTAACATAAAAAAAATAAACTTATTCAGTATAACAATTTACAAAGGCCAATAAAAACAGAAAAAGTCCATCTGGGTTTTTCCTCAATCTCTGTGTCCATTCTTCTCTCTAGCAGTTGCAGCTCAGCTCTCTTGTAAGTCCTTCCAACCCCCATTCTTAACAAGTGTAACCCCCTTACAAATGGGGGTTCCTAAAAGCCTTCCCGGAGCTTGCCTAAATGCTTCCTGCCTAACTGGTGTTCGGCCCAATGCCGCCAAAATGCGGGTGTTGTGAGTGCTTCTAAAGCCTCCAGTACTGTCTCTTTAAGAGCTGCCTGCTCGCAGGCTCCAGCGGTTTGGCATGGGGGACTGGTGTTTCTGTTCGAATCCCGCCTGAGCCATGTGAAATCGCCTAATTTGGTAGTTGCTATGCTAGAAGGAGCCCTTTTGAAAGATGCAACTGTTTGGCTATAATTAGTTAGAGCAGTAGTGGAATTACAGTTTGTCTAACCTGCTTCTTTTGCAGCTGGGACTGTGTGCACTTGGCCCTTCCATTTTGGACCTGGACTATTGAACTGAGCCAATGGTAAACGGGGGAACACTAAAATAAAGATCTTTCTGACCAACCAAGATCAGGACTCGTGGGAGCCGGCTGACCAATGAGACACAGCTAGTAATTCTTTGAAGTAATGTCTAAATTATGGCGCCTTGTTTGCACCAATAGGGGCAGTATTAAGTGACTGGCATCTGCAGCCCACCTATGGGATCGAGTGGCGCCCGAATGGTGAGCCTTGCCCTAACTGCCAAAGGGCAGAGACGTCGTGGCTGTGAGCAAGGAAGGAGTTCTGGGCTCTTGCGCCGTGGAGTTTCTGCGCGGGAAGCACGTGTGTGGAAGGCCAGATTCGGGTGGCTCAGTCGCCGGCGAGTATCAGACTAAATCTGCTGGGTAGCGGTCAGAGGAGGCTGTGCAAAAACGCAGCTACCTACCAGGCTCACCCTGTAGAGGACTGGAGAATCTGCTGAATCGCTACCGTCTGTCAGGAAAAGTGAAGCTGCCAGACTCCTCGATTAGCTGTGAGTCTGGTTGGCCCTAGAGCAGCTGCCTGGTATGGTACCCTCTGTTGCTTTTCATATAAATGTGTGGAGAAGTGTTTGAAGTCCAGGCAGTCCTGCATGGTGATGTGAGAGCACTTTTCCTTCTGGAGTCGTGAGTACTAAATCAGGGTAGCTCCCTGTCAAATGTTTCTAGTAAGGGCAAGATCTTCTGGTTACTTTGCTGACTACACTAACTGAGCCTGCTGGCTCTTATTAAATCTTCATAGGAACCTTATGCTTGCTTCTGTGTCAGGGCCCCAACCAGCTGCATCGAGGGACTAGCCTTTATGGTCTGGGTACCCAGAGACCGTGACTTATATGTTAGGCCTGTGCACAGTGCCCTAGATAGATACTTATATATTAGATTGGTAAGCTAATTAACCTGATCACCCCAGTCCTTGTTAATTCCCCCTAAATAAATCAGATTGATTGTTTTGCAACGGTATACTGGCTAACTTGTGTGTTTATGGTGAATTACTGCACAGTTACTATTGTGTAACAGCATCTTACTTTTCAGGAGGTCCCTTGAGCAAGCTGATTGGTTCAAGCCTGGGGTAAGTGTATATTGTAAGGGTACTGTGATTGATTTGTGTGGGCCACTAGTGGGAAGAAAGGGTTTGCAGTGACCCAGAGGGCTGTGACCAAGTCATATCAGACTGTCTTAACCCTGACCTCTGGGTGGGCACTCGCCAATGGATCCAGGCCCTCAACCTGCCCTTAAGATAGCACCCTCAGGGGGTTACACAAGCATCATGTACTTGTATATTTCAGGCAGGTGCAAGGCAGGAACACAGTGTGCCTGAGCTGAGGCCCCTTTTCCACAGCTCTTCTACAGAAAGCTTAAAAATTGAACTCAGGTAACCTCTTGAGTTTCTAATAGCTTTTTGCAATAATCTCAAACTATAATTATATACATTTCAGCAGTAACGCTATATATTTTCTAAACAAAAGGGATCCCAATATTAGTTACATTGCCACATAATGATTTGCATATATTTTTATATCGGCAGATATGCAAGGGAGGAAAAGACAGACAGCAAGGGAAAACTGAGAGACAGTGAGGGGCAAAGAATTGCAAGATTGTTGGGGTGATCAAATCCTAAGTCTCACAGGAAAATTTTGTTGCGCACCCAGACAGACGAGACAGGAAAGGAATAGAACAGAACAGATCCCTGCATTCACACTCTTTCCATAACAACTGGGACAGGGTCCTATTCTACCCTGTCACAGTGCCATTCCCATCTGTCAGCACTGATTTGACTCCAGATCATCTAAACTGTTAAGACTTTTCCTGTTTTTCAGCACCAAGACCTTTTTCTAGTTTTAGTTCATTTTCCATCCGATCATGTCTCGTCCTAGGGACAAGAAAGTGTCTTTCAAGCGGCCGGACCCCATGCATTGGTGTCCCTGTAGCCGGCAGTACTCTGTTTCGAACCGACATGATCATTGTTTGACCTGCCTGGGCCCAGACCATGACATGGACCGATGCAATGCCTGCTTCTCCATGGACCACAGAGTGCTTGAAAGCCACGGTCTTAAGGTCAGCCGTATGCCACCAACTTTCGGAGGGCAGCCTTGTACATGGGCCACCAGACGCAGGTCCCTTGACCCTTCCTCCAAGTCCCCTCCCAGTTCTATACGGACCGTGCAGGAGGGGGCTTCCGCGCCTTCAAGCCTCGCCATAGCGGAGGCCCCTTTCTACAGTGCTGGAGGCACCGTCTGCCCCCCTGGGGCCAGGCTGGAAGCACTGTCTTGGCAATCACCTCCTCAGAGCCGGTGACTCAGCCTGCACCTGCCAGGCCTGGTCTGATGGTTTCCTCAGTGCCACTTATCGGTGCCATCTTGGATCCTGGAATTGTTCCTGGCTCTGGTGATTGGGGCGGCATTGTGGGCAGTACTGGGCGCCTTGCAGTGCCGCTTGTGGCACTGGGAGTAGGAGAGCCTTTGGGGTGGCCCCACAGGAGATCCTCTGGATTCACTCCTCTTCGGAGGAGGACGATATGGAGGCAGATCCAGACTGGCTGCCAGACTCCTCAGAGTCCCTAGGCTCTCCTCCGTCCAGCACCACTGTGCCTTCCCAACTCCCTCTCCCTTCAGAGACAGTTGTCTTAACCGCCGGCACTGGAGAGGACACCAGTGTTGATGAGGACTCCTAGCTGGGAGAGATTGTGTCCTCAGGCCCCACTGACCTGGCTGGCTCCGTTTCCACAGCCACTAAGTCGCCCTGGGGCCAGGAAGAGGGTTCCCTCTCCAGCCACCCCGTAGGGGCTGGTAGATGACGTAACCCTTATTGTTGGGCTCAAGGAAGGTCCTCTTGAGGCTGGAGAGGCAAGGGCGAGGTGAGGTGCAGCAGTCTTCCCTAGTAGTCCTCCGACCGGGGGAACGAGCCACAGCACCGAAGTCTTCCTTCTCCCTCATCATTTCTGAGTGAGACCTTATTGTAGGAGGCTAGGAGCTGTGCTTTTTGACTCATGCGCCCGGTTGCTTCAAGGGAAATCCTCAGGGCTCAGCCCATATCATTTCAGGTTGGTTGAGCGGTCAGTTGCTGTCTGACCAGCGGATCCTTCTGGGGTGCTAGATCTCCTGTGCAATCTCTTAGCCCTGGCAGGGGCATCCTCTTTCACAGAGGTGGTTATCCCCTTACCTCTGCCTTCCACTCCTCCTTCCCGGACCACTTAGGCCTATGGGACCGCTGACCTGGGAGCTTTTCAGGCCACAGCTGCTGATGTTTTCACTTATCCCCAGCAGCAGCCAAACTCGACTCCTTGTCTTCCTCCCTGAGGAAGAGGATCCCTCTCCACCCTTCCTCAGACGCTGACCAGCCCTCTTATCAGTGTTTCCTTTTGGGGCTGGTTGATGAGCTCAAATCTCCAGGATAGCAAGACACAACTTAATGGACAACGCAGACTTTCCCAAGTGAGTTCAGTACGGATCACCTGATGGTGCCCACCTGGCTACCCTTTCCAGGAGGCGTTGTACCATACCTGGCAGCATCCATCAGTCCCTTCCCCAGCCCTGATGGAATGCCAGCACAGGTATTGCGCACCCCAAGGGTCTCCAGGAACCCTGCCTCAACCTTCTTCAAGTGTGATGCTCCTGGATACACTTTCCAGCCATAGAAGCCCAAGGTACAACCAACCAACCTCCAGAGGCAGATTCTGTGGAGTTCGACCAGTGGGGGAGGAGAGCCTTCTCTTCAGCGAGCCTTTTGCAATCTATCGCAGCACATCAGACCATCATGCTGCCTACAACAGTTACTTATGATCTATGCTAGGACGAGGTCCCAGCATCTGTGCCTGATACAGAGGCAGCCAGGCAAGCCAGTGCCCTCTCTGCATGTGGTCTGGAGCTTGTGAGGCACCAAGCACAGGAGCCGTATGACGCCAATGAGGTGGCGTCCAGGTTAGCGGGGACAGCGCTCTGCATTAGGCAGACGGCATGGCTTCACCTTTCCCGGTTGTCACCCTTGGCCAGCATAGGGTGATTGCCTCCTCTTTCTGAGGGACCAGCATTTTCTTCCACAGGGTGAGGTGGGAGCTTCAGGGGTGCCTTCCATCTCCCAGGTATAGAGAGACCCCACCTCACCCTGACCAATTACAGGCCTAACTTGACCTGTGGGAGTCTCCTTCTCCTCCTCCTTCTCCTGTGTCTCCCCCACAGGAGGCTGAGGGGTGTTTTCCCTCAGACAGGTACCAGGACTGGGGCTTGGTAATCACCCACCAGTGATGAATGGTGAAGATTTACACAGATGAGATATGAAAATTATGTACCTACCATAATTCTTGATATTTTTTGTGTGTCTTCACCATTCATCACTGCTTTCCACCCACCCTCCCCTCTTGGGCCTCAGACTCTGGGCTGTGCCTCCCCCCATCTTGTTTCTCTCTGAGGCCATTGTGGACTATGTCCAGCTGGTACCTTGGGACCATCTTCCTCTCATGAGGTAAAGGCCCGTTTGGGTCAGGGGAGGGCAAGCAGAGCTGCTTACCCTTAGGAGGGAGAGCTTCCTGAAGTTCCCTTTTTCTTTGGAACCTGGGGAGGGTCAACCCTAGGAACCCCAGGTGCTCCTGGTCCCGGATCTCTTCCCACACCCTTGGTATGGGGTAATGAGGCCCTCTCCTGGGTTAGTTCAAATTCGGAGGGCTCTGGGGATTCTCTCTCTCCCTTCCTCCAGATTCTTTTCCACACCACTGCCTCCAGCAGAGTCTATTTTCTGCGCAGCGCTCCTCCTTCTTTCAAGTTTACCCCCACCCCCCACTGGGGTAGGGGGTGACTAGTGGTTTTCCCTTCAAGAGCAATCTTGATATAGATGGGAGACTCTGCCCTGGGGGTTCTATCCTCCCTGGCAACACTTCAAAACAGGAGTGGGAGATCCTCAACTCCCTTCGGGTATCAGGGAAGGTTCCCATTGATTCTTGCCAAATCTCTCAGTTACTCTGTTGCTTGAGTTACAGCGCCCTTCGGGAGTCAGCGCCTGGTTTGAGAGAGCAGATTCTTGTGGGGATAGGCTGAATCTGGATCCTCTTCCTTGGCCTCTTAGCACCCTCCTTCTGGGAGCTGTGAGGGTCTCCTAACTCCTTCCCTTTTCTTCCTTCTCTCTTTTCTTTCTCCTTTCTCTCATCTTGCTCTTTTGCCCTGAGGATGGGGCCCCTGTTCCAGACCCCTAGGGTAATCCTGTCCTCTTTCTCGGCATTATATCTTTCTCTGTTTATATCCTTTCCTTTGGTTGTCTCATGGGCTCCTTGCCTGCCCTATTCTTTTCTCTATATCTAATTTCTTCACTCTCTGGTTTACACAGAATTGAGGTGAGGAAGAGTCGGTGTCATTTACTGGCCATCCCTCAAGCGCCGCACTGTGCGTCTGCCTCGAGGGTGGCGCTGTGCGGATACCGTCTCCTCCTCAGAAAAAATAAATAATTGCTCCCACGGGGTCCTGATCCTCCAGTCGTAACCCACCAGTGATGACTGATGAAGATACACAGAAAGATCAAGAATTATGGTAGGTGCGTAAGTTTCATTTCACCCTGATGACATAGGGAGGGGCGCCATGGATGATGCCTGGCCACTTCTGACGTAGTATGCAGTGTCAGGTGAGGGACCGGCAGGGGCACTTAGGCTGTTCTCTGCACTGTTAAGAGTTTGGATGTTGTCACCATCCATGGGGTCACTAGCAACACCAAGGAAGGTGAAAGCACTGAACATGGTGACAGATGCGGCAATGGCCATGATTTTGGTCATGGGCCTTACTCTGGGCGAGGTGCTGCTGCTGATGTTGTCCTGTGGTCTTCCCCAGCTCTGGTGTCATTTGCAACACCAAGGAGTGTGGTGGCTCTGGGAGCAACAACGGCTGGCTCAGAGTACGGTGTTGAGGGTTGTGCCAGCAATGGTAAATGGACCCTGTCTCTGAGGCTGTTGTTGATTCTGAGTCCAGTGCCATAGGCCTAGAGATGGAGTTCTCCCCAGAGCCACTGAACATCACTGCTCCAGTGAAGACTGGGGCCACCCTGTGGGACCTCTGTGGTTCTGCTCTCCTCCCTGGGGGCTCCCCCCATGGGAACAGATTAGGTGTCTCCATTGATGTAGGAGGACACCCTTCAGGCAGATGTGCTAGGCCTTCTCCTTGGGCAAGGTCCCATAAGCAGTTCAGCAGCCCAGGTCAACACTGTCAAGACCAGGAGTCTCGGCCTCTCTGTCTAGCAGGATCTTGCCATTTCTTAGACAGGTTGCCCTTATTCATAGGCCCTGAGGGGCCATTAACATGGAATTAACACTGGGATTGCATTGGTGCCTTAGAGAGTTGGCATAAGGAGTCTGATAGGGCCCAGTGCAGACCTTTCTCCCTGACACCAGTGGTTCCCAGAGTCAGCACCTCTTCTCCATTAATGTTCTCCTCACAGTGAATTGTCTATCCACCTTCCTTCAGCAGTTGAGTACATTTTGTACAAGCGATTCTTGGTGGAGATGGTCCAGGCACCCGACTTACACATTTTACAAGCCTCACTCTTGATGCCTTGCCGTTGGGACTCCTTGGAGATCTTCCAGGAATCAGTCTTTACCATTGATTCACACTAATGGGTACTGAGTGGAGGTGCTAGGACCCAAAACGTTTTAGGAGGACTGGTGCCAAGATAAGTCGTGTACATGTGTGGTGGTGCGAAAGGGAGCTCACGGCACACAGTTACTTCAACACCAGTCCTCAACCACCTCAGTTCCTTTTTTCCTACCATCGAGTGCACTCCAGTGATGATAATCAGTCACCTGCTGGAAGTCAGAACTTCATGGCTGTATGACAACAGCGTTCAGTTCATATCAGTTTTAGTGTTTGTTATTGTTGTATAAGTTTAATGATTTTACACAAATATTTCTGTCAGTCTTTTTCAGCCCTGCCAAACAGTGATCGATGGCTATGGATGGTGATGGTAGGTAGCTTTTCAATCATGCTGCTTTGGCGGTGATGCAGTGTCCAATCCATGTCCCTTTTCAGGGGAGAGTTCTGATGACAGGCGGTCCTGTGTTCGAGAGGGAGAATAGCTCTTCCATAAACAAAAAAAGAAGCAGGCTCATTCCCGATCCCAGTCAGGAACCTAGCACTGCTCGGCCTTGAGGTTTTCCTCTTTCCATCGAAAGTGGAACAAATGGTACCATGCGAGGTCACCCTCCATGATGTCTGCTGCTAGATCCTCAGCGTCTCTGAGCAGAAGGCCTTCCTTGGCACCACTGGGCTCTCTGATGGATCTTATCAGTGTCAATCTTCACCATTCATCACAGATGGGGTACTGGCCGGAGATCAGGACCCCGCGGGAGCCTTTTTTTTTTTTTTTTTAAAAGGCTAGGTGGAGCTGACGTGCATCGGCGCTGTCCCCGAGGCCGACGTACTCACGTGGCGCCGAGGATTAGCCGTTAGGGCGCCGACTCCCTTGCCTACCAGTTCTTCGCCTCCCCGCCGAGGTCGCCTGGGAAGCCTAGAAGCGTTTTTCCAAATTTTAGGCCTTGAAGCCTGCGTATCTAGTTCGGTCTACTAGTTCTGTGTTGCCTCCACTCGACGTCACCGGTAAGATCTTTCCTTATTTTACTGTTTAAGAGTCTGTTTTTTGGTGTTTTTTTCTCCGTAGGTCATGTCGCGGTTGGAGGGCAAGAAATCTCAGAAGACGGGGCGGCCCCCTATGCGTCGGTGCCCGTGCGGCCGCAACTACTCCGTCACCGACCAACATGACCGGTGCCTTTCGTGCCTTGGCCCGCTACACGACATGGATTCGTGCGATGCCTGCTTCTCGATGGACCGCCGCGTTTTAGAACAGCGCGCGTCAAAAGTCGGACGAGCTCGCCGACTTTGGTGGGCAGCGCACTCGTCGGGCCAAGCCGCGCTCTCTCGGCCCTTCCTCCGGGTCCCCTTCCGGTTCTATACGGACCATGGAGGAGGGAGCCTCAGCCTCTTCTAGCCTAGCCGTGGCCGAGGCTCCTTCCGAGGCGCAGGAGGCCCGTCCTGCTTCCTCCCGGGAGTGGGCGGGAGGCGCTGCTCTGGCAATCCCTGCCGGTGAAGGCTCCCCCGGTGTCGCTCCTGCGGTCCGCTAGACCCGGGTCGACGCCGTCCTTCGGCGCCATTCGCGGTGCCGCTGGTCCTGTCAGCGCCGACCCAATTGTTGGCGCCGTGGGGCTTGTCGGCGCTGTTCGCGGTGCCGACACTGCTCGTGGCGCCGTGAAACCGCCTCCGGCATCGTCCTTCACCATGTACTGCGCCGAGGTTGAGCACGGCGCCGTGAGGCCTTCGGTACCGTCCGTCGGTGCCGTGCCTGGCGCAGTTGGGACTCTCGGTGCCGCTCGCAGTGCCGATGTCGGCACCGTGGTCGGAGCCGAGTCCTTCAGAGTCGTCAACACCGCCTTGGTCCTCAGCGCCGCACGCGGCGTCGAGCGGCCTGGCGGCGTGGTCGGCTACGAGGCTGGGGTTTCTGCCAGCGCTGTCTCTGTCCCGGGTGCCTTCCTTGGCACCGGTGGACCTGATGGTGCCGCAGCTAGCCCCGGCCTAGGACTTCTGGCCCAAGTTGCCCTGCCACCTTCTGCTGGCACCGCTTGCGGTGCTGTGGAGCGGGCAGGGGTTGCTTTGGCTCCTGGGCCTCTCAGAAGGTATCCCTTCCTCGACCCCCTACTATTTGGCTTAGGGCCTCGGACTCTTCCTCTTCCTCTTCGAGTTGGAGTCCAGCTCGAGGTCGATGGGCAGTCACACCCTTCGGGGTTGTCTGCAAGGGAGGACGAGCTGGTGGTTCTTCTTGGTCTCGGCCAGTCCCCTCTGAGGTGAGTCGGGTTTCCTCTAGGGCTAGGGTCAGTGGTACTGACCAGCAGGCTGTGGTGCGTGCCACCATTGCCTTGCAGCCTAGCCTTGGGAGGTTCCTTGACCCCTCTACGGTGGTACCCCCTACTGTGACATCTCTCAGTCACCCAACTTTGGGGCCTATCGAGAGGGCCACGGGAGGGGAAGGTGCTCCTTCTGGGATTGCCCCTTCGGGAGCAGCCCTGGGTACGGAGCTGCCTAGACTGGCCACTTTGAGGGCTAGGACCCTTTCGGACTCCGAAGGGTCGAGGGGTATAGGTTCGCTGCGCCGGCCCTTCTCTGGGACCTACCCGGGTCCTGGACGGAGCCGGAGTGCGGACTTCCACCCTTCCCCTTCGGGTTCCTTGAGAGGGTCCCATTCTTTTGAGGCAGCGGACCGTCCTTCTGGACCTTCACGGCCCCGGTCGCCTCACTTGGGGGATTCTTTTGGGCGCAGTCTAGGCAGTACCGAAGCAGTTGTGCAGCTGTCGACTGCGGAGTCTTCCAGGACTCCCCCCGTGGGAGTCCGTGGTCCGCTCCTTAGCCCTGGCAGAGGTCAGCCGACTTCTTCTCTCGGCTCTGTCCACTCCCCTCTGTCGCCTTCTCCTGCGTTTCCAGGTATTCTTGGTCCTAGCGGGCCTCTCACCTGGGAACAGTTCAGAGCGGTGGCTGCTCGGTTCCCTGCTTACGTTAGGGCTTTGGACAGCCAGGTTTTTCAACCTCCCCCCGAGCAGCCACCCTCTGAGCCTCTGGTGACCTCCAGCTCCTCATCCCCCTCTTCTGGGGGAGAGGAACCTTCTGTCCACATCTCTTCTGCTGCTGATCTCTCTGAGTATCAGCGTTTCCTCGTGAGGATGATGGAGGACCTTCACCTTTCTCCTTCTTCTGTGAGCAATCCGGAGCATGCGGCGCACGCCTTTCTAGGCGATTTTGGGACAGCCACCCTCGTGGTGCCGCCTTGGCCCGCTCCCTTTCGGGAGGCGTCCATGCGTCTCTGGCAGAGGCCCTTCTCCAGAGTTCCTGCCCCTAGGGACCTCTGCCAGAGGTATTGCGTCCCCGGAGTCTCCAGGCTCCTTGCCTCATCCGCAGTCCGGATTGACGCACCTGGACACTCCTGATGGGCTTCGCGCCCTCCGCCGTGACCGGCCCCCAGATCAGGACTCCTCGGATTTTGATTTCTGGGGGAGGAGGACTTTCTACTCGGCACGGCTGCTTCTCTCCATTTCTGCGCATCAGGCCCACTATGCTGCCTATAACAGGTACTTGTGGTCAGCGCTAGGTCAGTTCCTAGCCGCTCTGCCTGACTTGGAGCAAACCAGGCAAGCCATTGCTCTCTCTGCACGTGGCCTGGAGCTAGCAAGGCACCAAGCAAGGGCATCTTACGATGCCAGTGAGGTAGCTACCAGGGTCGTAGGGACAGCGATCTGCACCAGAAGATCGGCATGGCTTCGCCTTTCCCGGTTGTCACCCTTGGCCCGGCGTAGGGTGATTTGCTCTGCTCACCTGGGAACCTACCTCTTTTCCCATAGGGCGAGACGGCGTTTGTCGGGGCAAATTCCTTCCCCCTCCGGGGGAACCCCGTCTCGCTCTCCCCACTCTCGGGCCTCCTCAGGCCCGGAAGGTTCCCCCCCTTAGTGTGTCACCCACTGAGGGCTAAGGGACACGGTCCCTTAGGGTGCAATCACTCAACCCCCTTCGGGGGTCTTGGTACTCACCCATCTGTGATGAATGGTGAAGATTGACACAGATAAGATATGAAAATTATGTACTTCCGTATTAGATCTTTCTGTGTATCTTCACCATTCATCACATCCCTCCCACCATCCCTTGGGGCTCCAGTCTCTGGGATCCTCCTCCTCTGTGCCTTCCCTCTCTTGCTGCATAGGTGCCGGAACCTCTGGGGCTACCGGGCAGTTCCTTCCACTTGTTATTCCTGTATGGTGGAACTGGTATGGGGAAAGTGTCTTTCATTCTTAGCCCCTTCAACTTTTACCATCTTCCGGCACCCTTGCTTGAGTGAGATTAGTGGGGACACACGGGGGACAGTCTCCCCTAAGGGGTGCAGTTTGAGTGTCACTCCTTCTCTTCTGCAAATCTTCACCCCTATGGGGTGTGAGCTGGTGGTTGCCCTCCTTCTGTAATCCATCTATATATAAAAAAAAAAAAAAAATCTTCCCTTTTTTTCACCAAATATCTCTTTAAAGAGAGAGTACTGAGTCCCTGTACCCTGTCCTTCTTCAGAATAGCCGACTCTGCTTTGGGGTATCTGCCAGTTATTCTGTGCCTTGAATTCTGGCAGTCAGCTTTGCTAACTCCTTGCAGTACCTATATAGTCTGGTGACGGACAAGGGTCCTGGATCCTTGTTACCTCTCACTCTCTCTCCCCCCCTTCCCTCCCTTCTTCCGTTTCCAGAGGTTGGGGCCCCTACCCAATCCCCTTAGTCTTACTTATTCTATGCTGTCCTCTTAGTCGTTATTTCTCCTTTTAGTTCAGTTTTCTCTTCCTTTTTCTGTCCCTTGGACTCTCTTGTCCCACCCTCCATCCCTTCCTCTTACCTCTCCGCGACTCAGAACTGGTAAGCGGGGGCGGGTCGGCGGCTCTAACGGCTAATCCTCGGCCACTTAGTGCGTCGGCCTCGGGGCGGCAACCGATCTTCGTCGAGCCGCCTTGACCTTTAAAAAAAATAAAGGCTCCCTGTGGTCCTGATCTCCGCCAGTCCCCCATCTGTGACGAATGGTGAAGATACACAGAAAGATCCTAATTACGGTAAGTATGCACTTTCATTTTCTGCTTGTGGCAGTTGAGGTCTCGGACCCAGTGCCCCTCCCTGTCTTCTTGTGTGGACTCGGTGGGCAGTTTCACCATTGGGCATCTCTTATAGAGCAGTGGGTGCAACATCTGGCTCGTTTGTCCCTCCTTGCTGAAGCTGACACCAGGCCCTTCTGGTCTAGGGGTATTGGAGCTGCAGCTGGGGCCTTCTAGCCGGGTAGTGTTTGGCTCCATTATTGGCATCCAAGTTTGGGCCCTTCAGGGCCTGGCTCAGCACCAGACCCATTTTTCCCCACGGCACCGGCTTCCCTTTTACCGGTGCCAGTGTTTCCTACACCATGGCCTGAGTTAGAAAGTTATGGTCCACCCTTTTTCCAGATCCTCCTCCATGGTAGGACCTGGAGGGGGGACGAGTCTGACCCCGAACTCATCATTTCTGAGGGCAGTGACGACGAATTTTTATAGCCTGGACACTTCAGATCCAGGTCCTTCTCCTGTTCCCCAGGAGGACCTCTCTTTTCGGGCTGTTTTCCATAACATGTATGCTACACTTGCTTTTAAGCCTTCTACTATTGACCAAGGGAAATGTCTCCATCTGAAGTGGCTCAGATTTTTCACCGGGCCTGTCAGTCTCATACCTCCTATTCCCCCTTTGTTTGAAACCCTTTTGGACACAGTATTGGACAAGCCTGTGTCCTTCCCTTCTGTTTGTAGGCAAGTACACCATAAATGTAGCCCCTGAGGACAGGACTATTCTTGCTTGTCGAGCTGCTGCTGACAAGATTTTCATTTGGTTGAGAATGATGAAGCTATCCTTCCCAAAGTGTCTGCACACCCGATTAACAAGGAGTCGTGCAAAATAGACACTGTATGGGAAAAAGGGCTTTTGCTGCTGCTACCATTAGCATGAGGACTGCCAGTTACCAGGTGCATTTCTGTACGTATGAGTATGCCTTCTTGAGCTCTCTTAGGTCTCTGGTGGAATCCCTGCCTGAATCCATGACCAGACAGAAGATTCTGTATACTGTCACTTATGGTATTGAGTCTAACAGTCATCAACTCAAAGCAGCTGTGGATGCCTTTGACACTGCCTCTCACTCTGCTGCAGTGGGAATCTGTATCAGAAGGCATTCCTGGCTTCTGACATCTGGCTTCTCTAATGATGTCCAACCACAGGTTATGAATGTCCCATTTGATGATTCTTATCTGTTTGGGTAGCAGGTGGAACAGTCTCTTGAGGCCTCACAGAAAATTAGAATGGCTGTCAAGTCCTCGAGGCCTATGCCCTCCTATCTCCAGAGGGGGGAAGGGGCAAGACTTTTGCATAGTAAGTAGTCCTTTCGAGGCAAACGTAAGGGAGCTCAAATCAAATTCCAGCCTCCCGAACCACAAAAGAAGATGCAGCTGAAAGCACATGCTCCAAGTGTCTAGTGCCACTCACTGAACTTCTGGCCCTGGTTCTGCCTCAATTGCCTTGAGCAGACCTCTCCTCCGCAGTGGGGGAAGGGGGGCCTGACTCAATTTTACCATCAGTGGGAGTCCATTACAATGGACAAATGGGTGCTTAGGATCATCCGAGAAGGATACTTTCTAAACTTTACAGGAATCCCCCTGGATTATTCACCCAGGAAGCAACCCCCTTTCAGCTCACTTATCAGAGTTTCTGACAAAGAAGATTGAATGCCTTCTGAGCAACAGGGCAGTGGAAGTAGTATCAGAAGTTACTAGTTCCAAAAAAAGTCGGGGGCATGCACCTCATTCTCTACCTCAGATGTTTGAACAAGCTCCTGCCACAAGAAAATTTCAAAATTATCTGTCTGGGAACCTTGCTACCACCCCTCAGGCCTTCGGACTAGTTAGCCTCCCTGGACATGCAAGATGCTTACCAAAAAACCTAGTCCACCCCAGCCACCACAGATTTCTCCACTTCATGGTACTGGGTCAGCATTATCACTTAAAGTCCTGCCCTGTGGGCTGTCCTTGCGCCTTGAGTCTTTATAAAGTGCTTTATCATCCTTGCAGCTCACTTAAGAAAACTCAGACTCCAGGTCTTTCCTGTCTAGACTGCTGGCTTCTAGCCAGTCCATTCAAGCAGGAGTCAGAATGAGCAGTGGCCACTGCCTCTCAGCTCCTTACCTCCATGGGAGCCCTGCTGAATCTAGATAAGTTGCAGACTTAGTCTTCTTAGCAACTTCTCTTCATAGGGGCCCTTCTGGACACCACCAGAGCCAGGGCCTTCCTTCCAGAGGATAGAAAGAACACCATCCTTTGGACGGCGCAGTCCATAATGGAGTTCAAGTCAGTTTGGGCACACTCCATGCAGCGCATGTTAGGCCTGATAGCCTCCTCAGTGTTCACAGTACCTCTAATACATATACGAGAACAACCCAGTGGATGCACAGCATGCGGTCATTGCCAACATCTTGCCCTCAGTCTTACTCCATCAAATTAAGGACACCTCTGATTTGCTCACTACGTGATGGACACATGAGGACAGTCCCTCCAGGGGCTTCCTTCTCTCAGCCAGAGCCTGAGGTAACCCTTACCACAGATGCATCTCTGATGGGGTAGGGAGCCCATTGTCATGTGCACCACACTCAAATCAAATCAAATCAGATCAGCTTTATTTATATAGCGCCTTTCAGAGCCAAATCGCTGTACATGAGAACATATACATAAATAGATTAAAACAACATTTAAATATCTCAACTATGTTTACATAAAAGCTAAACTAAATAAATATGTTTTTAAACCAATTTTAATGCTATCGACGGTTGGGCATTCTCTCAACCAACAAGGTAGAGAATTCCACAGGGTTGGTGCTGAAAAGCAAAGTTAATGGAACCTGACGCTTTCAGTCTAACCCCTGGGAATTCTAGCAATCCTCGCTATGAATGGAGAGGGATTTGAGGGGCAGTAGGGAATCAGGAGATCTTTCAGGTAACCGGGTCCCTGGTCATGTAGGGCTTTAAAGGTTAGTAAACCAACCTTAAAGGTGATCCGCCACCTAACAGGCAGCCAGTGCAGTTCGTGGAGCACGGGTGTAATATGACTGGGTCTAGACGTCCCAGTCAAAAGCCTAGCTGCCGCGTTCTGCATTAGCTGCAGGCGGCAGATATCAACCCCAGGTAGCCCTAGGTAAAGGGAATTGCAGTAATCAAGATGGGTAGTGACAAAGGCATGGACCAATGTTGGAAGATCACCCGACGGAACCAGGTGTTTCACCCTGGTGATATTCCTCAGATGATAAAAAGAGGATTTGACAACAGCTGATACCTGAGATTTTAAGGTCAGTCCCTCATCAAAGATAACGCCCAGATTACGCACCTGATCAGAGGTAGGGAGCGGCATACCACCAAGTAACAAACCTGAGGGTTGTCGAACTCCCAAACCCGCCCCCGGACAACCTGGTTCCCCTACCAATACCTCAGTCTTATCCGGATTCAGTCTTAGCCAGCTGGAACTCATCCAAAGTCTGATCTCAGCAAGGCAATTGTTAAGCACGGAAAGTGCATCACCCTGGCCGGGGAGCAAGGACAGATACAGCTGGGTATCATCTGCATAGCAGTGAAAACCCAAGCTGTATCGTCTGATGATTTCTCCCAATGGTAGCATATACACTGCAAACAGCATATGAGCCAAAATGGAGCCCTGCGGTACCCCACAAGGCAGAGAATGAGTGCCAGAGGAATATATTCCAGTGGCAACTCTCTGAGACCTGCCTGTGAGGTAAGAATGAAACCACTTGAGGACTGTACCAGACAGCCCACAATAAACCCGCAGGTGTTCCAGTAGCACACCATGGTCTACAGTGTCAAATGCAGCAGAGAGATTGAGAAGGAGCAGAATGGTACATGCCTTTCGATCTCTAGCCATTAGGAGATCACTCAATACCCAGACAAGGGCAGTCTCCATGCTGTGCTTCTTCCTAAAACTAGACTGGAGAGTGTCATAGACATTGTGAGTTGTAAGATGATCATCCAGTTGCAGCGCAACCGCCTTTTCAATAACCTTACCAACAAATGGCAGGTTAGAGATAGGCCAGTAGTTAGCTAGACAATCTGGATCCAAGGAGGATTTTTTAAGGAGTGGTCGAACGAGCGCCTCCTTGAGGGTGTCAGGAAAGACCCCCCTCTCCAAGGACTTCCAGACAATGTCAGCAAGGATTGGGCAGATAACTTCTACACATCCTACTAAGAGGGGTGTAGGGCCCGGATCCAAACAACAACTAGTTGGTCACAATGTCTGGATGATCTTTACAATGTCACTGAACTCCAGCTGGCAAAAGTCTGACCAGTCAGACCGAGTATATGCCACTTCCCGCCGATCACCGCAGTCCCCCAAAGGAGAGGTCAGACCGATGCCAGACCTGATGCTGGCAACCTTATCTTCAAAAAACTGAGCAAACTCCTCGCATCTTAGCTGTGAAAAAGCTTCTTTGGGCTGGAGACAGATTGGATTGCACAATCTGACCACAGTCCAAAAAAGCTGAGCCAGTCGGTTCTGTGCAGCAGAAATCTCCTGGACAGAATTCTGCCTTCTTCGGGTGATTTCTGATTGATAGCTATCATAATGTGCCATCAACCTAAGCCTGTCATCATCGTTGCGGACTTCCATGGAGCTCTCTTCAACCTTGGCGGTTAAGCATATAACTTTCCTTCAAGGAGCCATCAGACCAGGGCTCCATGGAAGGCGGAGAAAGAGGCCGAACAGCAGGAGAAATTTTGTCCAGAGCATCTCCCACAGCCTTATCATAGGCTAGTACGAGATCATCTGACTCATGCATTCACCCAACAAACCCGATAGATCCAGTACCGCCTTATTAGGTCACTGGGTTAACACCCTTAAACACCGGACAAACCCGATAGATCCAGTACCTATTAGGTCACTGGGGCACACCTTAAAGGGCGGTACCGAACCATCTCCGTAGGGGCAGACCTAATTGGGGGGGCCCTGAAACTGAACCTTATGGTGTGATGGTCAGACCAGCTGACTGGTTCCACCCCCAAATCAGTGATCTCCATACCCAAAAGAAAGATCAGATCCACTGACTCTCCCCCTACATGGGTCGAGGAGGTAACCACCTGTGTTAGGCCCAGCATTATCATCAGCTGGAGGAGATTTTGATCAAAATACGAGAGTTCATCGTCGACCCAGGCATTGAAGTCACCCAGAACTATCAGTCTGGGGAACCTCAGAACCAAGTCGACGATGAAGTCTGCTATCTCCTGCAGGAAATCACCTCCGTCACCTGGTGGACGGTAAACGAGGAGAATCCCACAACCTACACCCTCTCCCAGGATATATTCAAAGGATCTGGTAATTCCTAATGGCACATTCACAAGGCCCAGCTCAATCTTAAACATAATAGCCACACCCCCGCCCCTACAATCCAACCTTGAAGGCCAGTATAGGGCTTGGATTTTCATCCAGCCAGGTCTCAGTGATGCAGGCCAGATCAGTTGACCCAACAAGATCAGCTATAATAGCCGTCTTGTTTTTTATAGATCTGGCATTGCACAACACCGCCAAGCCAGGATGAGTTGTCAAGGAAGACCTCGGCACCTGTCCATTGACATCGGAACCCTTGGGTATGGGGACAAGACAGGAATAACCCCTATCCTGGCCCCATTTCACCCCAGGGCATCTCCTGGACCCCAAAACCCCAATCCACCCACCCCTTTCCTGTCCTCCAACAGGCCCAGCTCTCCACCTTTGCCTGCTCTTCCTGAGAATGCCCAGCGCACAACACCTAAAATAGGTGTCAGATGACAATGGAGGGCATTCAAAGGGGCGTAATTCCCTGAGCCTGGTGGAGGAATAACGCCCAACTGTCACTAAACCTCCCCAACACATTATAAGCAATATAACAAAAAGAAAACAAAACAAAACAAAAATAATAAACAAATAATAAACCTGTAAGTATCAAATAACCAAAAATAGTAAATCACTCCTTCACTCTCTCTCACAGAGGAGGGAGTCAAACAAAAACATAAAAAGAGGAAAAGGCAAAATAAAATACCAACCCGAAATATAACCCCAAGATAACAATAAAACTATTTCAATAATTACCAACAATTTTAAAATTAAGAAATCCAAACTAAAAACTTCAAACAAAATCAATTACACATATAACAAACAATTAAGTAAAGTCGAGGTTTCAGAAGTCCAAAAAACAGTCCCCAGAGTCTCTTTTCCTTTTTAAATCCAAAATGAAAGCAGAATCAACTCTCACTTGATTCAATTCATGAGTCCCAGAAGAAAAATATTTTTGGCCTTAGAGTCTCTTACACCCCAGAGCCATACCCAATAAGTCTGGAGCTGTACAGAGTCCCATCTTCACAGTGTGTTGGAAATGAGAGTAGATCTTCCCTTGTCAATCTTCACCATTCATTACTGCTTGGTTAGCGGGGCGTGCACCATTACGGGAGTTTATTTTTTGGAGTTGGCTCAGCAGTAGCACATCTCGAAGACGTGCCACATCATGCGCAAGGGGTCGTTAGGACCGCAGACTCCTCCTCCATCTCAGTTCTGTTTCTCCCACTGTCGAGGCTGCACCTGCTGCGCGGTAGCATATAGTTTCTGGTTTTTCCAACAACTCAAGACTCTCGTTTTCTCAGACCATCCACTGGACGCAGATACCGTAAGACCGTTCCTTTTATTTCTGTATTGCGGCGCCGAGTGCTTTATTGCTTTTTCCTTGTTTAGTTCGCATCATGTCCAGTTCGGGAGCAAGGCGTAAGTCGAGGCGCGGCGCGGCGCGCCGATGCTCCTGTGGCCAGCATTTTCCGTCTCGGACCGGCATGATGTCTGTCTCCGTTGCCTGGGACCCAACCACACATGGACACGCGGCGACGCTTGTTTCTCCGTGGACCATCGTGTCCTCAAGTCCGCGACGTTCTCGCTGGTAAGGCCCCGCCGACCTCGGGGACGGCGTCGCCCAGGGATTCCCAGGTAAGGTCTCTAGCCCTTCCTCGTCCCCTCCCGGCCTCATACGGTCCGCGGAGGAGGAGGAAGCTTCCTCCTCTTCTCTTGCCGAAGAGGAAGCTTCTCTCGCGGTGTCGGGGGAACATCGTGGTCCCTTCCGGGGCCGTGATGGGGACACCGCCTCGGCAGTCACCTCCTTGGAGGTGCAGGCTCTCTAGTGTCAGGGCCCGATTTCTGGGCCTAGCACCGTGGACCCTCGATGCCGCCTTCCGGGCGCGTTGGATCCCAGGCGCCACTTGCGGCGCCGCTTCTGGCCTTCATACGCCAAGGCACCGCTGGCCCAGTCTGTGCTCCCCGCAGCGCTTAGGTTGGGTTCCTACTGGAGCGTGCTGTGGCCTAACTGCTGCAGCAGGGGAGCCAGGACCGGGCCTGGCTGTCGGCGAGTGGGCTGGGGTCATCCGGCGCTTTTCTCCGGGGACCCCTGGGGTTGCCAGCATTGAGGTTCTGCTGGTCCGTCCTCTTCGGAGGCCGATGACTCAGATGTGGACTCCATCCTGGCACCCCTGACTCTTTGGGGTCAGGGTCCCGTGGCACAGGGTGCTAGGGCGGGCGAGCGGGCTCTTCCACTGTCCCCACTCCCTGCCCTCCCTGAGGGCCCTCGGGCTAGGGGTGGCCCTGGGTCCCAGGGGTTGATGTGGTGGGAACTGAGGAGGAGGCTCCCTCCTAGGGGGCTGTGACAGCTGCCCTCCCGGTGCTGTTGCCTCCTCTCGGGTGGGGAACGCTGCAGTTGAGGAGGAGGGCTCTCTGAGTCCCGAGGGGTCGAGGGCAGGGGACGGGTGGCTAGGGAACATGCTACCAACCCCGCCCCCTCTCTTGGGCCCCGGGTTCCTTCGGTAGCGTTGTGGACTGCCCTTCTGGATCCATGCAGTCCCGGGTTCGTCACAGGGGAGGTTCCCCCCCCTGGGCTCTTCCAGGCATCGCATCCTCAGGGTCTCGTCTTGCGGCCTGGTTTGTTGTCCGGGATCCCGCCAGCTCGGGCTCCGTTCCCCGGATTTCAGAGCCCTGGCAGAGGTCAGTTGCCTCTTCATAGGTGCCCTTCTCCAGTACCTCTGCATCCACCCCCCGCTCTTCCAGGCCATGTCGGTCCTACGGGTCCGTTATTCTGGGAGCAGTTCAGAGGTTCTGCAGCGGCCTTCCCCTCGTACGTTAGATACATGCATGAGCGGGTCTTTCGACTCTCCCCACCGCCGCAGGAATCTTCTGGACATTCAAGCTCTCCATCATCCTCGTCTTCCTCCTCTGAGGGAGAGGAACCCCTTGCTCATCTTTCTTCCGACGCTGATTTCACTGAATATCAGTGATTCCTCTCGAGGATGGTGAGGGATCTTTGAATCTCTTACGTTAGGCGAGACAATACTGAACGGGAGACGCGTGAATTCCTTGGAGAATTCAGTGCCCAGCACCTGGTGGTACCTTAATGGCCTATCCCCTTCCAGGAGGCGTCTATCCATTCCTGGCAGTCGCCAGCCGCCCTTTCTCCAGCCCCGGCAGACTGTCGTCGAAGGTATTGTGCCCCCTCGGAATCCCTGGGTACCCTTCCCAACCCGTCTTGGGTTTGTGTACCTAGAGACTCCTTCCGGCCGCCGCCATGGCACGCACCGCCCACCAGATTCGGATTCACTACACTTGACCGTGGGGCGAAGAGTGTTCTCTTCTTCTCGTATGTGGCTTGCATTGCATCACATCAGCTCACCACGCTGCCTACAGTCGGCATCTGTGGTCGATGCTCTCCCAGCTCCTAGCATCAATGCCTGATATGGAGCAAACCAGACAGGCTATTGCCCTCTCCGCTATAGGCCTGGAGCTGGCAAGACACCAAGCAAGGGCATCTTATGACGCCAATGAGGTGGCTTCCAGGCTTGCGGGGACAGCGATCTGCATTAGGCGGACAGTATGGCTCCGTCTATCAAGGTTATCACCCCTGGCCCGGCATAGGGTGATGCGCTCTGCTTTCCGGGGGACCCATCTTTTTTCCTCCAGAGCTAGGAGACTTTTGCAGGGGCTTCCTCCGTCTCCCCGTCCTCGGGGCACCTCCTAGCTCTTCTCCCACTTAGGCTTCTCTTTGTGTTAGCCAGGGTCTTCCCCTTCTGTTCCTCACCAACAGGAGGCTGGGGGTCTTGTTCCCTCAGGGTTCTACCCCCCTTTTTCAAGGGGGGAGGGGGCTTGGTACTCACCCAAGCAGTAGTGAATGGTGAAGATTGACAAGGGAAGATATGAAAATTACGTACCTACCGTGAATTCTTGATCTTCTCTTGTATCTTCACCAGTCATTACTGATACCCACCCACCTTCCCCTCAGTGGCCTCCTTCTGTATGCTTCCTCCCGTCTCGTTCTCTCTCCCCTTGGCCTTCATGCCAAAAAAAAAATCTGTTTTTCCCCATTCTTGTGAATGGATTCTCTTTTTCCTCAAGGTAGGGAGGAGCAGTGCGGTTGCAATTTCTTTAATTCTGAGGAACTCTTTCTGACTGCCCTATGAGTGCGATTCTACCTTCTTCAGGTCATGTAGTTTCACAGCCTGGTGGCCATGCCCTGTCTTGGCCTCCTCAAAGTTTGGAATCCCCTGGCAGGCATTATTATTCAAGCTTTTCCAGCTGCTGACTGAACTTGTCAGCTTCAAGCCTCTGTCTGCCTTGTCCTAGCAAGTCTGATTGAGTTCTCTCTATTTTCTCTACAAACTGCCTTCAGAAGGCATAGTCTTTCCCATACTCTTCTGTGGTAGCACTTAACAAGGTGCTAAGGAACTTAGTCCTCTTCCTGGATGGGCGCTTCCGGAACAGGTTCTGCTCGGACAGTCTAGGAGCCCTCAACTAGAATGAAGGGACTTGGCATGTTGAGAGTTCAGAGAGTCTGCCCTTTCTTGGGTCTGTTCAGGAGGTTCGGTGGAACCTCTCCTCAGTCCTAGCAACTGGATTCTTGTTCCTTATTAGTTTCGAGCCTATAAGCCTCTCAACCAACAATGCCTCGATGTGCACTGTTCTCCTTCTCAACATGCCGCTTTCTTCTTTCTTCTTCTTCTTCTTCTTCTACTTCCTCTCCTCTCTCTGTTCCTCCCCTAGAGCCGCCTCGAAAGGAGGCCCCGATGTCCCTTAGGGTAGGAATTCTCTCCTCTGTCTATTCTCCATCGGCTTATTCCTTTTTCAGTTTATTTCCTTTCCTTTTTCTATCCTCGGCTCTCTTGCCTCACTTTCTTTTCTTACACTTTATTTTCGTCTCTCTGGCTAACAGAACTGAGATGGAGGAGGAGTCTGGCGAGCCTAACGGCCGCCTCACAGCATGACACGGCACGTCGCCCTCGAGGGCGGCGCTGGAGCCGACTCAAAAAAAAAACTCCCAGAGCGGGTGCGCCTCTGGCTTAACCCAAGCAGTAATGAATGGTGAAGATACAAGAGAAGATCAAGAATTACGGTAGGTACGTAATTTTCATTTCTCTACACCCTGCGAGCCCTTGTGGACCTTGTCAGCCACGAGATGGTACTCCTCACAAACAAGAAGTCTGTCATGTATTACATCAACAAGCAAGGGGATGCACACTCATACGGTCTCTGCAGAGAGGCAGTGAGAGAGTGGGAATGGTGTCTAGAGCAGGGTGTTTTGATTCAAGCAGTCTGCCTTCCAGGAGCCCAGAATGTCTTGGCGGATGAGCTCAGCCAAACAGAAATCAATCCTCATGAGTGGTCCTTAGCATCAGACATTGTGCAGTTACTGTTTGATGAGTGGGGAACCCCAGATACTGACCTTTTTGTATCCACACTCAATGCCAAACTGCCTCAATTCTGCTCCAGAAATCCAGGACATGGCATTTTCTGTCAGGATGCATTCAGGCTGCAAATCTCTTTCTGTGCACAAATCTGCCAATCCCTTTTGTTCAGAAAATATTCCTCAAACTGGTGGCACATGGGGGCAAGATGATTCTGGCTGTCCCATCTTGATCTTGACAGATATGGTATCCTCTACTCAACAGACTGTCAGTCAGCACCCTGAGGGCCTTTCCTCTGCAGATGGACCTCCTGACACCGGGATCCATGGTCCATCCTAATCTGCACTTCATCCACCTCCAGGCCTGGCTCCTGAAGAGATAGAGGTGAACAGGAATAAGATTAATCAGAGGGTTTCTGAGATTCTTTTGGCTGCTCACAAACCCTCCACCAGGAAGACCTACACAGCTAAATGGAAACATTTTTCTGCGTGGTGCTCCAAAGCTCACATGAACCCCTTTTCAGTGTCCACTGGACAAGGATTTGGAGTACTTGTTGGACCTCTTGATGCAGACTTGCAGTACTCTACAGTTGATGTCCACCTCTGCAATGTTACTGTGTACCGTGGGCCAGGAGAGAAGCTCACCCAGTTCTCTCTTTACAAGAGGTTCCTTAAGGGCATCTTACACGCCAGGCCTCCTGTCAGGAAACCTGTAGCCACCTAGGATATCAACTTGTTTTGGATGTGCTCACCATTAGGCCTTCAAACCCTTGGCTACTTGTGATCTGAAGTTTTAACTTGAAAATGGCTTTTCTAGTGGCCATCACCTCTGCTCACACAGTTTCTGAAATTTATGGTCTGGTAACTGATCCTCCATATACTGTTTTCCACAAAGACAAAGTGGCTGTCCGTACACACCCTAAGTTCTTGCCCAAGATGGTGTCAGAGTTTCACTTAAACCAGCCTCTTGTGCTGCTCACATACTTTTCTGACTTCCAGAATGAAAGACAGCAGATTATCCATTCTCTGGATGTGAGGAGTTCATGAGGTTCTGCCTAGACAGAACTAAGTTCTTCATGCAGTCTAAACAGCTCTCTGTCTCCTTCAGTCCTAGTCAGATGGGTCAGTCTGTTACAATCAAGTGTATTTCTGCTTGGATTGTCAATTGCCTCCATCACTGTTATGCTATGGAGCAGGTCAAGTTGGAGGGTCAGGTACGTGCCCACTAATCCAGAGTGGTTGCCACATCTCTGGCAGAGATTCGCTCTGAGCCTATTGGTGGTATTTGCAGAGCTGCTACTTGGAGCACAGTGCACACTTTTGTCAAGCACTGTGCCTTGAATGTTCATGCGAGGCAACATGCCCCTTTCGGTGAGACTGTCCATAATGGACTTTTGTCCTGAGTGAGCCTGTACTCCAATCGCCCTGGTCTGGGGGGCTTTTGTCCAAGATTGGTACTCTACCCATTAGTGTGACTCAGTGGTGAAGATTGATTCCTGGAACATACGTAAATTACATACTCACCTTGATCTTCTTTCTAGGAATATCTTCACCCACTTCATTCACACACACACACACACACATACACACCATTCCCCAGGCTGTCACCAGTCTGTTTGTTGGTCTTCACCCTTGTTCTTGGTTTGGGCTGTGAAGACACTGTTTCTGGTTTGTTGACCCTTCTTACATGGGTCACCAGGGCTATCTTATGCCCTTAGGTTGGTGCATTGTATTGTTGGTAGGCTGCACCTCCTTGGTAAGGTACTGAGGCAGTTGAGGACTAACGCCAAGGTACACCCTGTGCGCAAGCTCCTTCTGGTGACACCACGCTTGTGCATGGCTTAACTCTGTGCCAGTCCACCAAACGCTTCTGGTTCTGTAGGGTCCTAGTGCCTCGCCTCAGTACCCATTAGGTGTGAATCAGTGGTGAACATTTTCTCAGAACCTCATGAATTACAGTGAGTATATAATTTTCATTTCCCAATCTCGATACTACTATTGTTCCTCCATGGCCTAGAGCCTGTGATAAGGCAACACAGGCAGAGGTATCCCTCTCCAGTCCAGCTATCCCCACTCCCCAGGGACCTCCCTCACGTAGTATCATGCATTCACAGAGTCCGTAGGTGAGGTGCCCCCAGGCTTGAAGTACTGCAGACCCTTCAGGGTCATTTGCATGATGAACATCCAGAGAAGATTCCACTCAGATGGATGCCGTTGTCGGGAAGACTTTTCCCATGTCACACACCTTAATGTGCATTTCTGCACACCAGGCACACATGCAGCCTGTAACCGTCATCTGTAGTTGCAGCTAAGCACACTCTTAGCTACACTGCAGGCCATGGACATTCTTGCTTGGGCCTGGATGTAGCACAACACCAGTTGAGGGCATCTCATGATGCCAACACGATGGCCTCCAGGTTGGCAGAAACTGCAGTCTGCATCCGGCAGATGGCATGGCTTTGCCTCTCCCGACTGGCACGTCTTGCCCAGCATAAGGTGCTTAACTCACACTTCTAGGGGGCTCACTTCTTCCTTAAGGTCTGGTAGGAACTGTCGGGAATCCTTCCTGCTCCTGTGCCACAGGAGCCCCCACCTGGCCCTAACCCATCTCAGGTCTTCCCAGACTCAGGGGTTGAAAAATTTTGGGAGAGGCCATAAGTCCAGGACTTACGTTACTTTTGTGCCATAAGTCCATGGCAGGCAATGGTGAGTCACATTTTTTTTCACCAACATCTTTACCAAAGCAAATAAATTGTTTTCTAATAATTATAGGAAGCAACAGGGACCCCTCTACAAGCCAAATTATTCATAGCTTGCAGTCTGGACTCAAAATGGGCTATATGCTTGGCTTTAAATTAAGTTTCATAGTCCAGCTCGCATCTGTGAACCCTCATTTCTAGGGACATGGATATGTTGTTCATCCACACTCATTGGCAGGTATCCTTGCCGCTTTAAATCTTGCGGAAGGTCTTCAAGCTTGCTCCTCCCACCCACCGGGTGGTATAACTCGGCTCCGCCCCATGGCGCCAGATCTTCCTTACGGCTTGGGCTCAGGTTCCCTCCTTAGCTTCTGCGTTTGTGACTGGTTCCTATTTCTCCGTTTGCGGTTTAAATAAATTTTGCAAAAGACTTCAGTCTTCTATCCCTCAGCGGCTGCGATGGACAAATCGACTCCGGATTGGAGATGCCCATGCGGGCAGAAGATGTCTCGGACGGATCCACACTCCACGTGTGTTACTGCTTAGGCCTTGAGCCGACCCGCGGGCTTCGACCTGTACTCATCTCTCGGCCTCGTCCCTCGAAGACCGTGCTGCCCGATTGCACACTGGGCGTCCGCGAGCGTTTCCCTCGGTGAAGTCCAAGGAGGCCCGGTTGGCGGTGTCCGCGGCGGCGGGCTCGGCGGATCAGCTCGAGCGGATGGTCGCCCTCGAAGAGGAGGCGGCGCGGGCCGTATCTTCCTCGGCCGCGGCATTTATCCCGCTCTCTCTGGGTTCTTCCTACACGGCTTCTTTTAAGGAGCTTTGTCTGTCCCTCTCCACTAAAGGAGAAGGGCCTGCGTCTGCTGGACCTTATTCTCGGTCCAAAAAGAGGGACAGGGGTAAGTCCCTCCGTCGACGCTCTTGGGAGCGGGAAAGGTCCCTCTCCCCGGGCCGTCGACCGTCAGCTTCGGTCGACCGCTCGGCTTCGGCCACTGGCCCCACGGTGTCCCGTCAGGTCCAGTTGACCGAGACTCCCACCGATGAAGTCAGATTTTTCTCGACCCATTGGACCCGGCTCGCCTTTAGCAGCCGAGATTCCCTCCTCGCGTTCCCCGGAGGAGTTGAGGATCCTGGGCTCGCCTGTGCCTCCGGTTCTGGGCCCTCGGATGGACCATCCGAGCCGGCGGGAGTGCCGGTTCCGCCGACACCTCCCGCACCGACCTCGGAAATTCCGGGACTCTGGTCTCGGTTCGACCTTTCGCGGTCCAGCCGATCCCACCGGCCATAGGCGGTCTCGTCTGGCATCATGTAAGCCGGGCGTCGCCGCTGTCTCGTCCTCCTCCTCGGATGAGGGGAGGCTTCGTGAATTACGTCGGGACGGGACGAGGACCTTATGTTGCAACAGCTCTCCTGGCCGGGAATAAGTCACCCCCGCCGCCCCCGCCATTAAGTGGCTGTCACCGAACGGCCGACACAACCCCCACTTATCCGAGAGCCTATACCCAGGCCGGTTGTTCGCCAAAACCAGCTGCTCCACTCATTCCGTGAACCTCCGCCTCCACAGCCACCAACTGGGGCTCCACCAATGATTCTCGGCCGGCTAAGGGTCTACCCCATCGGCTGTCAGTTACCCTCACTCCCCGACCCACGCAGGCGAAGGGTGGCTCAGGCCAGAGGCAGTTCTTCGAGGACTCTCCGAGTCCGAAGATGATTCCTCCTTTCTCCAAGCGACTGGACTTGGAGTCTTCAGGAGGTCAGTCATGGACTATAGCCCGCCGTCCTTCCTAGGACTGCTTCGCTCATCTCGGAGTTCTACCGGATGGAGCTCGAACCCGCTTCCAAACGTGGGCCAGGTATCCCCTCACGGAGATTCTGGACCGAGGATTCTCCGACGGAGGCCTTCCGGTGGCCGAGGCCATAGTGGGTCCGCACTGGAGCTTTGGCAGCGCCTGCTTCCTGCCCTGCGCCGCCAGGATGGCCAGGAAGTATCGCGGTCCCTACGGTTCCTTGTCCGCGTTTTTCGAACACCTCTGCTGAGGGTTGGTTACCGACAGCGTCAAGCGCTGCAACGCCAGGGATGTGGACAAACCTCCTGACAAGGAGTCCAAGAAATTGGACTATGTCGGGCGAAAAGTTCACGCCAAGGCCCTCTCTCGGCCTTCGCCAGGCCAGTTCGGCCGCCCTCATGGCACATTTTTCTCATGCCCTGTTGGGCTCCTGGATGAGGTCATCCTCATCTTCCTACCGATCTGCAGACTACGGTTAAGCAGGTGCGGGACCAGGAGGGCAGTGGCCAAACAGCAGCTCCAGACTGCTTTGGATATAGGGGACTCATGTGCCAGATCGGTGGCGCCAGCAGTGGCTATGTTGTCATGGCTTGGCTGAGGATATCCACCTTTACTGGATACCCAGCACAAGTTGGCGGATGTTCCCTTTTGGGACTGACCCTTCGCCCTGGGGTGGAAGGTCACCTGCAGAGGATCGAGAAGTCCAATGCCACCTTGGACTCGGTCTCTTCCGCTCAGAAGGACAAAGGCCGCAAACCACAGCCTAAGCCCTTTCGTCCTTCTGTGCCCCCGGCGCGCCCGGCCCAGCAACGTCAGGGCCAGCAGGCTCGGCCTTGGCATCCCAAACCCAAGCCGCCGGCTTCCTCTAACAGGAGGCAGGGAGGAAAGGGCCCAGGAGGTTCCTCGGCCGGTCCCTCCTCCAAGCCTGCCCAGTGACGGGCTGAGGGGTGTCGCCCCCATTCCCGTCACCTTACCCCTGGGTCCCCCCGTGGTGGGACGGCCCTGCACTCCGCTCCGCCTGGTCCGCTGTTCACCACGGACAGGTGGGTCTTGAGGTGGTGGGAAGAGGCCTGCCCTGGAATCTCGAAGCAGGCACCACCCTTCCAGCCGCCCCGGGGCTCTCGGGATCCCCAGCTCACTGGCGGCTCGCCGAGCCGCCGACACGCCTCCTCCTCCAGAAGGAGGTGGTAAGAGAGGTGGTGGACCCTCCTTCAGACCCAGGGTTTGTGTCCAGGTACTTCCTGGTTCCGAAACGGACGGGGGGCTGGCGCCCCATTCTCGACCTACACGACCTAAACAAGTTCCTAAGGTCTCGAACCTTCAGGATGGTCACTCTGGCTCAGATAATACCATCCTTGGAACGTGGCTTGTGGTTCTGCTCTCTGGACTTGCAGGACGCGTTTTTTCACGTCCCTATCCGTCCGTCTCACCAGAGATTCCTTCGCTTCCGAGCGGAAGGATCCCTCTTCGAGTTCCAAGCCATGCCCTTCGGCTTGTCTCCAGCTCCCAGGGTCTTCACCAAATGCATGGCTGTGGTGACAGCATTCCTGTGGCGCCGAGGGGTCCGGGTGTACCCTTACCTGGACGACTGGCTGATAGCAGCTCCTCCAGGAAGGAGGCGGAGTGGTCCAGAGATCTGGCCTCCAGGTCTGTTCTCAACTGGGCCTCCTTATCAACGAGGCCAAGTCGGAACTCGAGTCAAGCAGGTGATTCTATTCATCGGGCGCAGCTCGACTCTCTCGAGCCAGAGCGGCTCCCGCGGACAGGGCCGAGGTTCTTTCCTCCTTGCCCGATCATTTCTGGTTGGGCACTGCGCCTGCCGGGACTTCCTGCGCCTCCTGGGTCTCATGGCGGCCTGCACCAGCGTGGTCCATTGGGCCGCTGGAACATCGTCCTTCAGTGGGACTGGCCAGCCAGTGGTCTGGCAGCTGCCGATCCCTTGGACCAGCTGTAGCCGGTGACACAGGGATGTGAACGCTCTCCAGTGGTGGACCGCTCCAGATCATTTGCAGGAGGGCATCCCTGCTCGTCCGCCCGAGCCGACGGTCTCTCTGTCGACCGATGCCTCTCTGATGGGTTGGGGTGCCCATCTGGGGAACACTGGCTCATGGCCTCTGGTCCCAGGGAGTCCCGATGCCACATCAACCTGTTGAGCTCGCGAGCGGTCCGCCCAGCTCTCACCGCCTTTGCTCTGTTCCTCCGGGGTCAAGTGGTCCGAGTCCAGACGGACAATACCACGACCATGTACTATCTAAACCGCCAGAGGGACGCTCCCATGCTTCTATGCAAGGAAGCTCTCCGCATTTGGTCACTCGTATGCAGCCTGGAGGCGGATCTCTAGCCATTCACGTGGCAGAGCCTCCAACACCCTGGCCGATGCCCTGAGCCGGATAGGGGCTGCATCCCACGAGTGGTCTCTCCTGCCGGAGGTAGAGAGCATCTGTTCTCCCTTTGGGGCACACCTCAGGTGGACCTGTTTGCCTCCAGGAGAACGCTAAGCTGAGTCTGTTCCATGCCCGCCCTCAGCAGGGGCTCGCTGCAGGGGATGCCTTTCGAGGCAATGGACCCCGGGCCTCTTTACTTTTCCCCATTTCCTTGATCTACAAGGTGCTTCTCAAGGCGAGGAGGGACAAGGCGAGGTGATTCTGATAGCCCCAGACTGGCTCGCCAGTTCTGGTACCCAGATCTCCTCAGTCTCAGCTCCAGGACTCGCGGCAGCTTCCAGCTCGCCTGACCTGCTCTCAGTCAATCAGGGAAGGTGTTCCATCCGGACCTTCAATCCCTGCACCTGACGGCCTGGTTCCTGAGCGGCTAGAGTTCCAGGCCTTGGGTCTTTCGCGAGGCCTCAATGTAGTTGAGGCGTCCCGAAGGAGTCGACCAGAAAATGTTATGCCTTCAAATGGAAAAGGTTTTCCATTTGGTGTCAGGCAAGGCTTGGACCCTTCCTCCTGTTCCTTGGCAAGCATCTTGGACTATTTATGGTCCCTTTCTAGTCAAGGGCTTAGGTCGGCTGACCCTAAGTTGCACCTGGCAGCCATCTCTGCTTACCGAGCGCGGGCGAGGAAGCAGTCGATGTAGCGCAGGAGAGGTGGTCTAGGCGCTTTTTCAAGGCGCTGTCACATTTCCCTCCCAGTGCGGGAACCCCACCTCCGTGGGATCTACTGCTGGTACTGGCAGAGCTCATGGGCAAGCCATTCGAACCTATGCACAGGTGTGCTCTCTCTCACCTGTCGTGGAAGACCGCCTTCTTGGTGGCTATCCGTCAGCCAGAAGGATGGGAGAGCTCCAGGCGCTTCCATCGAGTCTCCTTACCTGGTCTTCCACAGGGACAAGGTTGTCCTCGCGCCCCCACCGAAATTCCTTCCGAAGGTGGTGTCGGAGTTCACCTTAACCAGGTGTTGACTCTGCCGGTGTTCTACCCCAATCACACCCCGGAGGTTAATATAGGCTCCATACTCTGGACTAGAAGGCGCCGCTTATAAGGAGCGCACGGCTGAAATTCGGGAGAGGTTCGCCAGCTGTTTGTCACCTACGCTGAAGCCGATCTGGCAGACCTGCAGCCAAGCGGACGATAAGCAGGTGGGTAACCTCCTGCATAGATCTGCTATAAGTTGGCGGGCATGGAGCCTCCCAGAGGGATAAGAGCTCATTCTACCCGCCATACTGCTGCAACGGTGGCTGCTTCCAGGGGACGTCCCCTATCCAGGAAATCTGCAGGGCTGCTACCTGAAGTCAGCAAACACCTCTCATTACCCACTACCACATCGACCTGAGTCACGCCGGATGCTGGTTTTGGGGCCTCGGTTCTCCAGTCTCTCTTTCCCAAGTAAGTATTGGGTCGTCTTGCCTCCCTCCTCCCGGAGAACTGCTGGAGTCTGCCAATGAGTGTGGATGAACAACATATCCATGTCCCTAGAAATACAGGTTACTCACCTGTAACAGGAGTTCTAGGAATGGTATATGTTGTTCATCCACACGACTCCACCCGACCTTCCGGCTTGACGCACAACCTGGAGCTTCCAGCGGGCCAGATCTGGCGCCATGGGGCGGAGCCGAGTTATACCACCCGGTGGGTGGGAGGAGCAAGCTTGAAGACCTTCCGCAAGATTTAAAGCGGCAAGGATACCTGCCAATGAGTGTGGATGAACAACATATACCATTCCTAGAACTCCTGTTACAGGTGAGTAACCTGTATTTTCCGTAATCTTAATTATTACTCTCCTTGGCTAGTTGAAGTTCTTTTATATTAAGATGGCCACAGCCACTGCAACAAGACAGACACACACAGTCGCTGGGTCCACTTCAATATCTGAAGCTACTGTGTGATAAATGCTCTAATTTATACACATAGTGGACAGGTAATTAAGCATTTATTTAAAACTTAACTGGGAAAGACACACTGTACTTTATGCACACAGTAGTTATGTCATCCCTCCACTGGCACGTCTCCTAATCGCTTTCACTTTCTTTTACTGTAGTTCCTTTCTTTACTTCACTAAAACACATTTCTCCTGCTCCTTCAGAAAACAGTGCCTCATTGAAGAATCTTTTTCCTATTTGCAGTACACAATTGTTTCCTGTTGTAGAAGCAAATCAGCCACACCAAGGCTGTGGCACTTGGACAGAAACAGTCAATAAAGAAATAAAAATCTCGGTCAGTATTTGCCCCTATAAAAAAAAGTACCTTCCTTTCACACAAATGATATTTGTATCCTTTTCCACCTCACCCTACACTCTCCGTATCGACTTAGCTGCACCACCATTGCCTTCAAACCTCTGCCAGACTGAACAAGAGTAAAGCCATGCTGTTTTTGATTTAAACACAGTCTTAAACCCCTCTCACACACTCAGCAACTCCCGTTGCTCTCCTAACTGTGCTGAACAGAGTTATGATTACACTTCCAGCCTTCTTGTTTTCTAAAAAAATAAATACACTCCTTACTACATAAATGAAAAATGGAACTGGCATCCACGCAGTACGATGTTCTTCCCTGAAAATGAAACAGCCATATTCTTCCTTCTGACTTCTGCTCAGACCCTTCATGCCTGTCCACAGAAAATTACATTACACGATTCCCGATATGGCTGGTCTGGGACCAGTGTTACAGTAGCTCTGCCTATCCTTTCTCTCTCCTGGTCTCGCTAGTAGGCATGGATATCTCATGAGGCAACCAATCGGAAAATGGATCGGTGGAGCTGTTGTACAGCTTGAAGCCGGCATCAGAATGTCACGCCTGGGCAGGGGAGGACGGAGTTTCAGTTACAGGTCCACATGATGCGCTTGGCAAAGTAATACAGTCAAGTCCATCGGACTTAAATGGGCTGTAGTGTGCAAGCCCACGGTGCTTTCTGTGGGTCCCGGACCTTGACTTGGAGATTTTTCAACCCCTGCAGACATGTAAGGAGTCCCTGCCTTCACATGTTCTCCCCTACCCAGAGGGCCTCAGGGTATCTGTTACCCTCAAGGTGAGCCAGCTCTCTATCTGAAAAGAAGGGAAAGCTTGATACTTGAGTGGGAATCAATGGGGAAGATTAATTCTTGGAAGATATGAAAGTTATGTACTTATGTAACTGTTGATCTTCCAGAATATCTTCACCATTGAATACCACACCCGCCCACCATCCCCCAGTGTAGCAGAGCCAGGGCCTCTGGGCAGCTCACCCTGACAGTGCTTACTGGAACCTCTTTAGTGCCATGGACTCTCCCCAGTTGTACCCCCTGTGGAGTAGTTAAAAAAAAAAAGCGGGGGGGGTAGAACCTATTGCTGGGTTCCCACTCCCACCAAAAACAAACTTCAAACTAGGGTGAGGGTTCCTTTTCACACTCCTCATACCAACCAAAAAAAAAAGAGGGAAGGCAGCTCCCTTCCTCTGTTTTATTTCTTGTCACCTTTCTCCCTGCCTGGGGTATATACCCTTCTTGGGGTATATCCCTATGAGTTGATCAATGCAGTCTGTGCCCCTGGGCACTATCCTTTCTAACACCACTTGCCAGTTGCACTGTCTGTGGAAGAGTGCTGTGCACTGGATTGGATCAGGTTACACTAGCTCTTACACACAGGGTACATCCCTCTTGTTGCAGAAGAAACAGGTTGTTTTCTCTGATGTTTTTTTTCTTGTATGTCAGACTAGTTTTGGTTGGTATGCCCTTCTTCTCCTTCCCTTATGCCAACTGAGATGTTAGTCCACTACCCATAGGGGTGCTTGGACAGATGAACACCTCTCGACTCCTCTGTTCAACCCTACAACTCTTTATGCACCCAAGGTTCTGTTTTCTTTTCCCTGCTGGGAAAGGGGCATATTGTTACAGGCAATCCACTCAGTCCTCTATCTGGTAGCATGGGGGTTGTTTTTCCAGGAGTCTTTGTGATTCATTCCCATTTTGGCACATTATGCCATCTCAGTTGCAAGGGGATCCCAGTTCTGTGCATTCTCCTCTTGCCTTTACTGCCAGAGCCTCATACTTCCGAGCCGCTGCCTCTAAGGTCACTATTCATCTCCTGTCTGGCCAGTGGTGTGAGGCTCTAGTTCCATATCCAACTACCCTTTATGCCACCTAGTGTGCTCTGTTTCTCTGTCCGAAGGTTGGCAGTCAGGTTTTATTTTGTTGTTTATTTATATTCTTATATCCTTTCCCTATCCATTTGGGCTAGGACAATTCTTAGCCCTCTCTTATTTTTCCCCACTTTGTTTCTTTCCTGGTGAACAGAACTGCAGTTAATGAGGGAGCCAGCAATGGTTATTGGCTGGTGTTTGGCACCTCATGGGGTGTTTCACACCATGCCCAGTAGATGTTGCTGAACCTCTAGCAAAAGCTTTGCCCCCTTGGCGTCCTAGTGTCTCCAGCCCAGACCCATAAGTGGTAATCAATGATGAAGATGTTCTGGAAGATCAGCAGTTATGGTAAATATGTAACTTTCATTTTTCTTTGATTGTACTCTTGTTTCTCTTGCTGTCAGGTGCAAGGAGCCTCTTGGATTGGGTACCATAAAAATAAATTTGGCTTGCCTTGCCAGTCTATTGAATGAGTGTGAACCCCAAAACTATTCATCCAGTGAGGAGGGGGTGTCAATACTGCACCCACCCATCCTGTTAGAATCCACACTATACTTTTCCCATCTGATGGGGCTCAGTATTGCAACCACCTGTCCAAGCGGCATTTAGTACTGCATTCACATATTGGCGAGGAAACTCGCTGTTCTATCAGTCTATGTAGGTGGGCACGTATTATTGAACCCCTAAACTAATCTCACCCAGTGGGTGTTCTGTCCTGCACCCACCCATCTAATTAGAGTTCGTGCTATAATTTCCCATCTGATGGGGTTCAGTATTGAAGCAACCTGCCTGAGCTGTTTGTCCAAATGTTGCCATCACAAGTGATTTTGTAAGGGGTCGTTACTGGGCGGTTTCCCAATGATGTTTAATACTGTACTTGACTTGTTTATCCAAGGATGTGTGTTATGTAATTCATTTTCATCAAGGGTACTCCGTATTTGAGCCGTTTATCCAAGGGTTTGTTACTTGAGCCACTGTTACAATTACTATTACTATTGCAAGGGGCATTACCATGGAACGCTTTAAGACCAGTCTGAAGACTTTTTTATTCAAACAAGCATTCAATATTTGAACTTTTAAGTTATTCTGTGGATTTTAAATTCGATTTGTTATTCCGTGTGATTTTAATGAATGATTTGTTGTTTGTATGTGAAGCGCTTTGACATTGGAATTGCACTATACAAATAAAAATATTATTATTTACCTGAGTTGTTTATTCATGAATTCTATTACATGGGCTACAAAGATAATAGCTGGTCAGCAGGGTAAGGCATACCAGGAGAGGCTGAGGGCACTGAACATGTACTCCCTGGAAGATAGGGGGGAGGTGGGGGCATGATTGGGACATTCAAGAACTTGAAAGAGATAAATAAGGTTGACAAGGAGAGTCTGTTTAAGCTGAGTAGTAACCATAACACAAGGGGGCGCAGTCTTAAGCTGGAGGGTGGGAGGTTCAGAAGGGAGGTCAGGAAACACTTCTTCACAGAGAGAGTGGTGGACACTTGGAATGCGCTGCCAGAAGAGGTAATCTCGTTGAAGACAATGGGCAACTTTAGAGAGGCAGGGACCGGTATAGTGGGAGGGTAAGGGTCATGGGTAGGGAGGATGGGAGGAGTGGGGAGAGGGGGCAGGGACAGTAGCTCAAGCTGTGGTCCCTGCAACACGTGCAGACTTGATAGACCAAATGGCCTTCTTCTACTGGTTTCTTCATATGTTCATATGTTTGTTTGTGGTTTACTTTTGTTTAATTTTATTCACTGATTCTGCTTTGAGACTTGTACATGTATCTTTTCCTTATGTGTATTTCTTTCTGTGTAGGCGCACCATGAGATGATCACCGCCCTGTGTGTGACCGATAATGTCATCATCACAGCATCACGTGACTGCAGTGTGAAGCTTTGGGACTGTAGTTCTTTGAAACAGGTACAGGTCATACCCCAGTAAAAATTATTCAAATGTTTTTCTTTAAACAGGGCTGAAGAGCTGCCTGTGCTGCCTCGGAGGATGAAAGTGTTATGGCAAAAAAAGGAAAAACAATTCTGGCCAAAGCAGATAGGGCTGCAGTTGAGAAATTTGGTGTAAAAAGATTGATCATTAGCAAAGTTACGAGCCTGCATTAGCAAAATTAGCATAGGCTCATACATTTTTTGTTTTGTAATATCTGCACACTAAATTTTCAACATGTCCTTGTTATGACCCTGCCTCATGAAGAAGGGCAGATCAAATGTTGAATTCCTGCTTGAAAGTTGAATCTTCCCTTGTCAGTCTTCACCATTCATTACTGCTGGGTAAGAGCCAGAGGCGCGTACCTACCACGGGAGTTTGTTTTTTTTGGGGGGGGAGTCAGCGCCGATGGCGCCTCCCACGTGGCCGGCGCACTGTGCGGCACACAAGGGTTGGCCTTTAGGTAACATAGACGCCTCCTCCATCCCAGTTCTGTTTCTCCTGCCATCGAGGTAGCACCTGCTGCATGAGTTGCCGTTTTTTTCACTGCGACATTGGGCCTAGTTATTGTCAACATGTCTCCATCTTGGTTCTCAACCGCTCTGCGTCGTTTATTGCCGGGAAGACCTGTCCTTTATTTTCTATAGACAGTGCTGAATCTTTTCTGTAATTTTACTGTTAATTTCGCATCGTGTCAGGTTCAGGGGCTAAGAAGATATCCAAAGCAGGCTGTGCCCCCATGCTTCCGTGCCCCTGTGGCCGGCATTTTTCTGTTTCGGATCGACATGATGTTTGCCTGCCGTGCCTGGGATACAGTCATGACATGGACAACTGCGATGCCTGCTTCTCCATGGACCGCCGTGTTCTTGAAATCCACATGTTTAAAGTTGGCAGGACTTCGCCAACTTTCTGAGGACGGAGTCACTCGCAGGTCGCCAAGGCCAGATTTCTCGACCCCTCCTCCGGGTCCCCTCCTGGGTCTGTATGGCCCGGTGAGGAGGAACTGATTCTTGCCTTGCCATTGAAGAGGTTTCTTCTGCAGTGTAGGAGGAGCGACTCGGTTCCCTGCGTGGCAGTGCTGGCACGCCTCGGCAGTCACCTCACGCAGTGTAGGCTCCCTCAGTGTCACGCTCCAGCTGTTGGGCCTGACACTGGCAGACCCTTGTGCCGCCTCCTGTTGCCATCACAGATCCGCCGCCATTCGCAGCACTAATGATTTGGTGGCGCCACTGGCGGCGCCTGTCCTCGGCGCTGTCACCAAGGGCTCTCCCGAGGTCACTAGCTTGGCAGTCTGCCTGGTCTCTTCCTTTTCAGAGGTGGATGACCCAGGCCGATCCGGACTAGCACCCCAACTCCTTGGAGAGCCCTCTGGGATGCGGCACCAGGCGGCTGCTCCTCCCAGACTCCCCAGAGGCTGTGAGTCCCGACTGCCGCTCATGCCGGGGGCCGGGCCTTGGGGGCCTGCTCAGGCCAGCGCCTGGGGTGCCAGGTGTGGTGTTTTCTCCTGTGGTGGGCATGACAGACGCCATCTCAGGTGCAGCTGTGCCCCTCCTGGTGGGGACAGTGACCTCTTCAGCAGCCTCCCTTGGGGGCCTGCGGGACTTGAAACCCTGCTTCGCTGGAATGAGGAAGAAGAGGTGGCTTGGTCCGAAGGTTGAAGGTGTCGGGTGAGGCATGCAGGCCCCCACCACTACCCCTGTGGGGAGTGGGTAGGGCCAGACACTGAACCCTGCCTTTCTCCACGAGGTCTCTGAGGCGCCCTTAGTTGGCAGTGTGAAAAGTTACCCTTCTTGACCCATGCAACCCCAGTCACTCCACAGGGAGATTCTCTCTCAGGGCTCATCCGGGTTTGCTTTCACATTTACAGCCTTCACTGCCCTGATCAACCCCTGAGTCCCCCCTGCCTGGCAGGGCCATTGGCTGGGTCACAGAGCCCTGGCAGAGGCCGGGCACTTTCAGTTAGGTGCCCTTCCCAATCCTTTGCAGACACCTTCCCTCTCCCAGGCCATGTGGGTCCTTTGGGTCCCTTAACCTGGGAGATGTTCAGGCCACTGCAGTGACCTTCCGTGGGTATGTGAGAGCCGTGGATGAACAGGTCTTCTGCCTGTCTTCCCCGTCGCTGGGAGGACCTGAACATTCAAGCTCCTTTTCCTGTTCCTCTCCTCTCTGAGGGGAAGGCGTTCTGTTCACCTGTCCTCCGATGCTGATTTCACTGAATATCGGGGTCCTCCTCGAGGCTGGTTCAGGAGCTATACAGTATCCACGCCATAAGAAGCAATACTGAGTGGGAGACGCCTGCTTCTGGAGCAAGTTCAGTGCTCACCACCTGGTGGTGCCCTCCTGGCGTATTCCCTTTGAGAAAGCATCTATCCGCACCTGGCAGTCTCCAACCGCCTCTCCCCCAGCCCCAGCAGACTGCAGGAGGAGGTATTGTACTCCCCAGGAGTCTCCAGGTTCCGTACCTCACCCACCTTCGGGGCTGACATCCTTAGACACTCTTTCCGGACTTCAGCACCTGACGCACCACCGAGCCCTGGATCCGGATTCCGCAGAGTTCTACCGGTGCAGGTAGAAGAGGTTCTCTTCAGCTCGTGCATTGTTTTACATAGGTTCCTTGAACAGGTTCACCACGCTGCCTGTAACAGGCACCTGTGGTCAATCTTAGTGCAGGTGTTAGCATCCCTGCCTGATCTGGAGGAACCTAGAGAGGCCATAACCCTCTCTGCACAGGGTCTGGAGCTTGCAAGGCACCAAGCAAGGGCATCTTATGATGCCAGTGAGGTGGCGTCCAGACTTGCAGGGACAGCAATCTGCATTAGGCAGATGGCATGGCTTCATCTATCCAGATTGTCATCAGTTGCCCAGTGTAGGGTGATCTCCCCTGTCTTTTTTTCCTGCAGGGCAAGGAGGACCTTACAGGGGTGCCTTCTGTCCCCCCTGCCACTGGGGACACCTCCTCATCCTAACCAGCCTTAGACCTCGCTGGTCTAGTATGGCTATAGGGTCTCCCCTTCCTGCATCTCACCCACAGGAGGCCGAGGGAATCTGTTCCTGACCTTCTAATTGTTTCCAGTGTGCATCATACTGTTTATTTAGCCAGTGTAGGACTACCGTTAACTGTGCTGCCATCGCATACTTTCTGAGATCAGGAAGGTTAAGTCCACCTTTCTCACTGGCAATTTTTTCTTTATTTGCTGTGAGCCTGTCTTTATTATTTTACCAAAATGTCGAAGTCTGATTAAGTAGAGGCGAAGTCATTGAAGAAAGTCTAACAGCTACACATTATGTGTTGTTGCCGCTGTGGGAAACAGATGGCTATGATGGACTGGAATCAGTCTTGTGTGGTCTGTCTTGGACCATAGCAAGACATGGATTTGTGCGATTTCTGCTTCTCAGTGGACCTCTGTACCCTTGAGAAAAGCACACTGAGGTGTGGTTGCCCGATCCTCACCTTTTTAGGCAGGCCTCACATGCATGTGTCTAAGACTAGGTCTCTAGGCCTTTTCCCCCGAGCCTCTTCCTGGGACCTCTGGTTCTGTGGAAGTACAGAGTTCTCCTCTACCTGCACACGATGATGCGTCAGAGACTCTGGTGGATGGTTCTGGTGGACAGTCAACTCCTTCTGGGTGGTCAACTGCGAAACCTACACAGGCTGCCTGCCCTGAGCAGCAGACATCCCCAGTGGTCAGGCCATAGCTGTATGCACAGTCCACACCAGTGTACACCTCGAGGTTGTCTTCTACCATTGCCTGTGCTGTTGTCACTGTTCAGTGTGATGACATGGGCCCCTTCCTGACACTGTTTGCAGTACTGGGAGAGGGACAATCACCAAGGGTGTTGTTTGTACTGTTGCTGATTTGGATGTTATCACTTTCCATATTGTCACTAGCAACACCGAGGAAGGTGACATCTCTGGATATGGTGACAGAAGTGATGACAGAAATGGTGCCAATCCTGGGTCCATCTCCGAAGGGTTGGTGATGATGTCTCAGAAGTTGTCCCTGAGTCTGGTGTCACCAGCAACACTGAGGAGGGTGCAAAGTTGAAGCCAGCACTGAGCAAGATGTCGAGGATGAAGCTGATCACAGTGACAGGGAGAACCCTGTCTTTGAGGCTGTCATTGATCCTGAGCCCAATTTGGATGGCGGCCTTGAGATGGAATGTTCTCTGGAGCTGATTAACATCACTGGTGAGGACCGGGGTTACCCTGTGGGACCTGTACAGCTCCACTCTTCTCATCTGGGGGTTCCCCCATGGGCACCGGTTAGGTCATCCTCAGATGTAGGAGGACACCCTACAAGCAAAATCTGCTCGGACCTCCCCTTGGGCGAGGCCGCCTATGCATTATGCAACCCAGGTTGAGGCCCTGGGACAAGGAGTCTCAACCTCCTTTATCAGGGCCTCACCAATTCCTCAAGAGGATGCCCTTGTTCACAGGCCTTGAGGGTCCATTAACATGGGAGCAACACCAAGATTTTGTTGATGCCTTAGAGAGCTGGCATAGGGAGTCTGACAAGTCCCAGTACAAGCCCTTCACCCCAGCCCCAATGGTACCCGGAGTCGTCGTCTTGTCTCTATCAACGTCCTCCTCAGAGGATGATGAATCATCTTTCTACCTTCCTTCAGCTACTGAGCATGCTTTGTACTAGCAGTTCTTGCCGGAGATGCTCCAGGCACTCGAGTCGAATGCTTTTACAAGTCGCGATCTGGCAGCCCTGCTGTTGGGAATCCTCGGAGTTCTCAATCGTGATACTACTACAATTTCTCCATAGCCTAGAACCATTGAGGAGGCATGCAGGGCACTGTGGAGGCATCCATTCTCCAGTCCAGCCAACCTCAGGGACCTCCTCACATGGTATTGCGAACCTGTAGGATCTGATAGCAGTGTACCTCACCCTTCCTCAGGGCTTCAAGTACTGCCTTGTTGGGCTATAACACCTCTTGCATTGACTGACCTCCAGAGCCGATCTGGGTGTCCTTGAAAGAAAGGCCTTTTCCTTGGCATGCGCCTTAAGCATTTCTGCACATATGGCAACCTCTAACCGTCACCCATGGTTGCAGCCAAGCACACTCTTAGCTACACTACTGTAGAGTGAGAGATTCAGGTAGGTCATTGACCTTTCTTCTCAGGCCTGGAGGTAGCTCGGCACCAGTCCAAGGCATTGTTTGATGCCAACGAGGTGGCCTTCATGTTGGCAGGAACTGCAGCCTGCATCAGCTGGATGGCATGGCTTCACTTCTCCTGGCTGGCACCTTTGGCCTGATGTAAGGCGCCAACTTTCACTCCAGGGGCTCATTTGTTCTCCCCAGAACAGACGGAACTATTGGTGCACCCTCCTGTGCCTGTGCCACAGGAGTCCTGACTAGTCTCAGGTCTCTCTATACCTGTGAGGAACCCCTGTCCTCAGGTGTTCTCCCATGCAGGGCTGAGGGTATCTTTTCCCTCAAGGTGAGCCAGCCTCCCTAAGACAGAAGGAGAGGATTAGTACCTATGTACCAAATATGCTATTTCTACCTATATTGTGTTTTATGATTGACTTGACGTGGAACCTTTGTAAATTAGCTCCCTGTACGCAACCCAGGTTGAGGCCCTGGGACTAGGAGTCTACACCCCCTTTATCAGGGCCTCACCAGTTCCTCAAGAGGATGCCCTTGTTCACAGGCCTTGAGAGTCCAAAAACATGGGAGCAACACCAGGATTTGTTGATGCCTTAGAGAGCTGGCATAGGGAGTCTGACAAGTCCCAGTACAGACCCTTCACCCCAGCCCCAATGGTACCCAGTGTCATTGCCTTGTCTGCATCAGTGTCCTCCTCAGAGGACAATAAATCATCTTTCTACCTTCCTTCAGCTATTGAGCATGCTTTGTATCCCAGTACTGCAAACAGTGTCAGGAAGGGGTCCATGTCATCACACTGAACAGTGACAACAACACAGACAATGGTAGAAGACAACCTCGAGGTGTCCACTGGTATGGACTGTGCATACAGCTATGGCCTCACCACTGGGGACATCTGCTGTTCAGGGCAGGAGCAGGGGGAGAGGGAAACACAGATGTAGTGATAGAGGAGGATAGAGTGAGGGAGGGGCTGCTGGCATTGAAGGTGGACAAATCACCAGGCCCAGACGGCGTACATCCAAGGGTAACAAAGGAACTGGCTGAGGAGCTGGCAGGGCCACTGGTAGACCCTATTTAATAGTTCACTTGAGACAGGCATAGTACATGGACTGGAGAACAGACACGTAGTGCCATTCCACAAAAGTGGTCCCAAGGATGACCCAGGGAATTACAGACCAGTTAGTCTGACCTCCATTGTGGGCAAGCTCATGGAGACCATACTAAAGGAGAAGTTGGTAGAATATCTAGAGGAGCATGGTCTCCAGGAGGCGAGGCAGCATGGGTTCATTTGGGGGGATCATGTCAAACAAATCTGACTGACTTCTTTGACTGGCACTAAGACAGTAGACAGGGGCCAAGTAGTAGACATCATTTGTCTTGATTTCAGCAAGGCCTTTGACTCTGTGCCTCACAAAGGTTGATCAGGACTTTCGTGGATCTCAGGGTTAGGGAAAAGATGGCCAGATGGGTGGAAAACTGACTGAAGGACAGAACCCAGAAGATGGTTGTAGGGGAAAAGTTATCTGGCACCAGACAGGTAACCAGTGGGGTCCCGCAGAGACTTGGTGCTGGGACGGTGTTGTTCAGTGTCTTCATCAGTGACATTGGAGATGGCATTAAGGGCAAAATATGCATATTAGCAGATGACACCAAACTCTGTGGGAGAGTGGACACAGCTGAAGGGATACAGGACCTACAGGAAGATCTGGAAAAGCTAAGGAGGTGGTCCAGGATATGGCAGCTTGGCTTCAATGGCAAGAAATGCAGAGTTATGCATATTAGGGCCAAGAATCCTAGGACAGAGTACTACCTGGAAGGAGTCCAAGTATCTGCATCAGAGGAGGAGAAGGACTTGGGAGTGATGATCACTAGTGACCTGAAGCACTCCACACAGTGCAAGAAAGCAACAGCAAAGGCAAACAAGATGCTGGATGCATATCTAGGGGGATCAGTAGTAGGAGAGGAGGTTATTATACTGCCTTGTACAGGTCACTGGTAAGGCTGCATCTAGAGTATGGAGTTCAGTACTGGTGCCCACACCTCAAAAGGACATTAACCTGCTGGAAAGGTCAAGATGGGGCTACAATGATGATAGCCGGTCAGCAGGGTAAGGCATATGAAGAGAGGTTGAGGGCACTGAACATGTACTCCCTGGAAGACGGGGGCGGGGGAACATGATTGGGACCTTCAAGTACTTGAAAGGGATAAATAAGGCTGATAAGAAGAATCTCTTTAAGCTGAGTGGCAACCATAACACGAGGGGGCACAGTCTTAAGCTGGAGGGTGGGATGTTTAGGAGGGGGGTCAGGAAGCACTTCTTCACAGAGAGGGTGGTGGACACTTGGAATGCACTGCCAGATGATGTAATCTCGAAGACAGTGGGCAGCTTTCAGAGAGGCTGGGACAGGCATAGGGGGAGGGTGAGGGTCATGGGTAGGGAGGATGGGAGGAGTGGGGAGGGAGGGCAGGGACATTAGCGTAAGGTATGGAACCTGCAGTATGAGCAGACTTGATAGACCAAATGGTTTTCTTCTGCTGGCTTCTTCATATATGTTCGTATGAGCTTCCAGCTCAAAGGTGTTTATCAAGACATAAATAACTAAAAAATAAATAGTACTCAGACCCAAAAGGGGCATAAATGGTGAACCGATTCCTGGAAGATAAGAAAGTTACATACTTATCATAGAGGTTGGTCTTTCAGAATATGTGCACCATTAATTACTACACCCACCCATCATCCCCGTTCTAGCAGAGCCAGTGTCTCTGGGCAGCTTACCATGATAGTGCTGGCTGGCACCATTTAGTGCCATGGCATTTCTTCAGTTGTATTCCCTATAGTGTACTTAATTAAAAAAAGAAAAATAAGAAGAAGAAAATGTTTCGTATTTTCCTCTCAGCTCTACCATTCGAGGGAGTCTTCAACCATGGATGATGACGGTGACAGTAGGGATTCTGCATTAGAGGCTGATCTGGCAGCTGGGTTGTGTCTGGTCCGCTGCCCTCTCCGGAAAGGAGGGGGGAGTCCTGGCTACAGACAGTCCAGTGTTCAGGAGGGAGGACAGTCCTGTAAACACAAAAAGATGTGGGCCCGTTCCCAATCCAGGTCGGGGACCCAGCAAAAGGGGAAGAAAAGGTACCACTCAAGGTCACACTCTGGTACATCTGCCAAGAGATCTTCGGTGGTTGGGAGTGGTAGGCCATCTACGCTTCCCTCCAGTTCCCTGACAGCCTCCACTACCTGTCACTCAGACTCTCGACACTGGAGCCCTTCTCTGTCCTCTGGTGGGCAGTTTCACCAGTGGGCTGCTTTTATGGAGCAGTGGGTATAGCATCTGTCCCGGTTGCCCATCCCGGTGGATCCGGTTCCAAGGACTTCGAGCTTAGGAACCTTGGAGCCACAGGTTGGGGCCTTCGAGGCAGATTGAGCGTCCAGTACAAGCAATGGACTTTCTCCTCTTGCCAGTGCCCACGCTGCCGACACCAGTTCCACGTGCCCTCCTCCCTCACTCTGTCTCTTCGCAGTGGCCAGCACGGGTACCATCTTTTTCCTGTTCTTTTCCTCCTAGGTTCGCATCGGATCTTCAAGTGGCACCATCTGGTTTGTTGCTGACCTTGGTGCTGCATGTGGCATGTTGGGCAGCACCAGGTTCCGCAGTGCCAGGCCTGGTGCTGGTTCCAATATCCCTGTATATCCTGTGCCCAGGCAGGCAATGGCCTGTTTGGGGCAGCTCCCGCCCCTTCTGAAAGCGACGTGGAGCAGGATGAGTCTGATCCAGACCTTATGGTTTCTGAAGAAGGTGATGAAGACTCATTCTATAGTTTGGATGGTAAGCACTCACTTCCAATTGAAAGCCCAGAAGAGGACCTTTCCTTTCAGTCTCTCCTCAGGAATATGAAGGCAGCCCTGTATCTGTAGCCCTCTTCTGTGGACCCAGGTAGACTTTTTGTGTCTGGAGTGGCTTCATGTTCGTAACATTTCAGTGAACCATAAACCTCCAGTTCCCTCACCTTTGAGATTCTGTCCATAGTGTGGACAAGGCCAGCTCTTATTCCATCTGTCTGCAAATCCATAAACAGGAAGTATGTCCTCCTAAGAAGAGACCCATTTTAGCCTCACAACCCATCGTGGATGCACTGGTTGTCCTCGCTGAGAGTGGCAAAGCTGTTCTTCCGCATGAAGTATCAGCATGTCCTATCAGTAGAGTCTCGAAGATAGATAGATACCTTGGGAAGAGGGCATTCGATCTGCAACTCTGGGCATGCGTATTGCCAGCTATCAAGGGCATGTCTCTCAATACTAGTATGCCCTTTGAAACTCTCTCAGGACCTTAATAGAAGATCTCCCGGAGTCTGACTCCAAAATGGACATGCTGCAGACTGTTACCCGAGGCATCAAATGTAATCACCGTCAACCTAAAGCTTCCATGGATGCTTTCGACGCAACTTCTAGAGCAGCTGCCGCTGGAATCTGTATCAGAAGACATTCCTGGCTTCGGACATCAGGGTTCTCCTCTGATGCTCAGCAGCAAGTGATGAATGTCCACTTTGATGGCACTTATCTATTTGGTCTGCAGGTAGAGCGCAAGCTCTGGATGCCTCTCTGAAGACCAGGACTGCCATTAAAACAGCCAGGTCAGCCCTTTCAGCTCCTCAGAGAGGGAGGGAACCATCAGTTTTTTCGTAACACGCATCCCTTTCGTGGAAGAGGCCGAAGAGCTCCTAATGGGAACCAGCCTATTCAGCCACAAAAGAAAACACAGCACAAGGCACAGGATGCCCAGTGCCAACCTCACTTCCATGGGGGTTCTGCTGAATCTAGAGAAGTCACAACTCCAACCATCTCATAGGAGCCCTCTTGGATACTACAAAAGTGTGAGCTTTTCTTCCAGAGGACAGGAGGAACGACATTGTCCAGATGGATCGCTTCATCAGAGAAAACAGCCCTGTAAGAGCTCACTCCATGCAGTGGATGTTAGGCCTCATAGCTTCATCCATTTTCATGGTTCCCCTAGCTCGTCTGCACCTGAGGACCACTTAGTGGATGCACAGCACACAGTGGTCCCCAACAACACATCCCCCGTCTTACCCCATCAAAGTGACGGAGCCTTTGCGGCAGTCACTTGCATGCTGGACATAGGAGGACAACCTGCTTCAAGGTGTCCCCTTCGCTCTGCCGGAGTCTCAGATAACCATTGCACTGAGGGTCTTTGGACTCTAGCAGAGTTGCTCCTCCACATTAATGTTCTGGAGATGAGGGCAGTACTGTATGCCCTCCGAGTCCTGGAAGAGGTAGTCAATCACAGGGAAATCCTACTTCAGATGGACAACAAAGCAATGATGTATTACATCAACAGGCAAGGGGGAGCACACTTCTACCCTCTCTGCGGAGAAGCTATGAGGGTCTGGAAGTGTTGCCTTGATCACAGTGCCCTGATTCAGGCAGTTTATGTGCCAGGGACTCAGAACAATCTGGCAGACCATCTCAGTAGGAAAGAAGCGGATCCTCTCGAGTGGTCATTACCACCAGACATGGTACAGTCACTCTTTGATGAGTGGGGTACTCCAGACCGAGACCTTTTTGTGTCCCCTCTCAATGCAAAACTACCTCATTTCTGCTGCAGAAATCCAGAACCTGGCATTTTCTGTCAGGATGCATTCAAGCTGTGGTGGACATATCGCTTTCTATATGCATCTCCTCCTCTTCCATTAATTCAGAGGGTGCTGCTTAGGCTGAACATGATTCTTATAGCACCGTACTGGCATCGACAGATTTGGTTTCCCTTGATCAACAAGCTATCAGTCAGTCCTCTGTGGCAACTACTACTATAGATGGACCTTCTGACGCAGGGATCCCTGGTCCATCCCAACCCGCCCCTTCATCTCCAAGCTTGGCTCCTGGGGAGATGGAAGTGGGCAGGTTTAATGTGTCTCAGAGAATCTCAGAGATCCTCTTGGCTGCACTTAAGCCTTCTACTAGGAAAACTTACAAAAGCCAAATGCAAGTGCTTATCAGAATGGTGTGCTAAGCTTCCCATAGACCCATTCCGATGTCCTCCTGACAAGGTATTGGAGTACTTTCTAGAACTTTCAGACATAGCATTTCAATACTCTTCTAAAGGATTCATCTCTATACCATCTCGTCCTGTCCTTAACCAACTAATCCATGACCCGACGAGACAGGCAGCCAATGGTTCCTCAAGTTTCCTGCTGGACTGGATCCTGACCAACCGGCCGGAGAGGATTGCCTCATCAGGCACGCTATCAGACTCATATCTGACCACCTTGGTATACTGTGTCTGGAAAATCCCTCCCTAGAATTCCACACAAATCATTCAAGTCATAAAATACTCCAGTTTTGACCTGAGGCTTTCCTGGCGATCTAGGATGTACTGACTGGACCAGGGTTCTTGAAGCCTCTGACCCCTCAGTGACAGCCTCCTGCTTCATACATTCCTTTGGTGTTCTCCAAGATAGACACACCCAGGGTCACCCGTCGGTGAGGGGAACAGCCACCTTCTGGCTGAATGGTGACTTACTTGCCCAGATGCGGGAGAGAGACAAATGCTGGACAAGTACTAAGGGTTCCAGAGATCCTGCTAATCTCCTGAGATATCGGCAACTCAGGAATCGGTGTAAAAAAGCCATTAGGGCTGCCAAAAGTAACTTCTGTAAATCGGCACTACTTAGCTCTGTCAGAGATCCTAGGAGGTTCTGGAGGAACATTAAATCCCTCGTCAGTGGGCCCTCTCACTCGGGTGTCGTGGACATGATTATTGATGGAGTCTCGTGCAGTAATCCCCACACTATAGCCGACCACCTCAATCTCCACTTCTCCGACCTTTCGGCCCTCACCTCTCGCTTCACGATCGATGGGGTCGTCCTTAATATCCCTCCGATGCAGAGTGAACATCCTCCTCGGAGAGTATTTAATCTTAAGGCCGTGTCTGTCCTGATGTTCGGAACGCGGCTGCCCTCTCCCAGCACTCCAGTGCAGGGCCTGACAACCTGGAGCGCAGGCTTCTCAAGTTGGAGCAGCTTACATTGCCCTCTGATTGCCCATATCTTTAACCTATCCCTTAGCTCGGGATAATCCCTGACATCTGGAAGGAGGCAAGGATAGTCTCTGTTCTGGAAGCAGGAAATCCCAAACTCCCTGACAACTATCGCCCCTATTGCTATTCTCCCATCCCTTGGTAAACTCCTGGAAAGGTTGTATGGAGCAACTCTCGGAGTACGTGGATACCCATGAGCTGCTTTCTGGGGCCCAACATGGTTTCCGGAAGGGTCATAGTACCACTACTGCCCTGATTACTGTAACCTCTAGTATTAGATCCACCATGGATCAGGGCAAACTGTCAGGTGCTATATTTTTGACTTGTCAAAAGCTTTTGACCTTGTCAACCATGACCTACTGGGAGAACGCTCAGGGCTCTCGGGTTCTCTCGCATGCCATGAGGTTGGATGATGGGCTACCTAGCAGGTAGAAAGCAGCGCACCTGCTTTAACAAGGTCCTCTCAGAGCCTAGGGCTGTGACCATGGGAGTTCCCAGGATCGGTACTTGGACCTCTCCTATTCTCACTTTTATTAATCAACTCCCACGGTGACCCTCGTTGCCAAGTCACGCTTATGCAGATGACCTTGTGCTAGTGGCCCATGCTCGTAATGCTGCTGACCTTAACCAGTGCCTATCTGAAGACTTCAGCAGAGTCTCTGCCTGGATTACCAACCATAGACTGGTATTGAATCCTAACAAAACTCAGGCCATGCTCTTTGGTTCCACGGCCAAGTTAAAAGCCCCATCAGCTATACTTAAAATAGCTTGTGATGGAGGCCCCCTGTTTCCAACAGCGAGCTCAATTAAATATCTTGGGGTCACCCTCGACCCACAACTTGACATGGGAAGCCATATCCAAAACATCTGCAGAGCCACCAGGTGTAAGCTTGGCCTTGCCTACAGGGCCAAATACAACCTGACTGCAGGCAGGCTGGCACTTGCGAGGGTGCTTCCTCCCTCCTTAGTTATGGATACCACCTATTTGCCAGGTCACCTCAAATCCATCTTAATCGGTGGAACACGGCATATAATGATATCTGTCGGTTTGCACTTGCTGCTCCCAAACTCACCCACCGATGTGAGCTCTATGACAAACTCAACTGGCTCCCCCCTGCGAATTCCTGATCCTTGGTGTAGGAAACTTCACCAGGAAAGTGCTTGCCACGGGCATACCGTCGGGACTGGCGCATCTCCTCCCAAAACTGGACGCCATCCCCTACCAGCTCAGGTCACAGACCGCCCGAGTTGTAAAGTTCCCCTACACGGACCCTTATGGGGATCGTGACTTTGCCGCTTTGTGCCTAGGCTCTGAACTCCATTCGGACTCTGTTCGCTCTGCCCCTTCCCATGGGACCTTTCGTCCTCCCTGTGGTCCCACCTCAAAACAAACGACAAGATGTGACTGCTCCTAGTCTCTGTAATGTAATACTCTGCAGTCCACTATTGTCCACTCTGAGTCCATGATGGTCTATGAAATATGTATTCAGTGATTCTAATGTCTATCTATGTCCTGTAACAATTTGTACTATGTGTGGCAGTATCTCTGCCCTTATACAAGCGTTGTTATAGCTGTTTTTACTGTATCATGCTGTTTCTCCAATGTTGCCATGTATATGTATACTGTATGTTTTGTGCTCTCCCGGGTCGTTCCTGAAAATAGGCATACTACTTGTTCTATGTACTTACCGGTAAACAACAGCTAAATAAATAAATAAATTAACCAGTCCAGAATATGGCCCTGGCCAAACTACTGTACCTCTGTTCAGGAGATTCTTCAAGGGCATTCTGCATACAAGGCCCCCAAACAAGCCAGTGGTCCCCTGGGATGTTAACCTTGTGCTGGACATGCATCCTCATAAACCTTTTGAGTCTCTAGCTACATGTGAGCTAAAATTTCTGATCTGAAAAACTGCCTTTCTAGTGGCCATCACTTCCGCTTGTAGAGTCTCTGAGGTATACATGCTTTGGTCACAAACCCTCTGTATACTGTCCTTCACAAAGACAAGGTGAATCTCTGTACACACCAAAAGTTCCTACCCAAAGTGGTTTCAGAGTTCCACCTTAACCAGCCCATGGTACTGCCTACTTTTTTCTCTTAACTTCCAGAATGAAGGTGAACTTCACTATCTGGATGTTAAAAGAGCTCTTTGGTTCTACATTGATGGAACAAAGGACATCCTTCAATGCTGCCCGGCTCAGCCAGCCAGTTTCCATTAAGTGTATTTCTGTTTGGCTAGTGGTATGCTTTTGCCACTGTTACTCTATGGTGCAGGTCAAGTTGGAGGGCCAAGTGTACACCCATTCTACCAGAGCTGTTGCTGCATCCATGACAGAGATCCGCTCTAATCCGATTGATGACATCTGCAGAGTGGCTACTTGGAGCTCAGTGCATACTTTTGTTAAGCACTGTGCTCTGGATGTTCATGCCAGACAGCATGCATCTCTTGGCAGGAGAATCCTTAATGGACTTCTGTCCTGAGTGAGCTCTGTCTCCTACTGCCCTGCTCGGGGGATTTCGTTTTAGCTTGGTACTGTAGCCAAACAGTGATATAAAAATTATGTATCACTGTAATTCTTGATCTTCTTGGAAAAGTCTTTACCATTTATTCATACACCTAGCCACCATCCCCCGAGCTCACTCAATCTGTTCCTGTTCTTCACTTCTTTGTTTCAGTTTGGGCTGTGAAGACACTGTTCTTAGTTGACCCTTCTTACATGGGTCAGAAGAGCTATATTTGCCCTTGTTAGGTTAGGTATTCTTTAGTTAGTATACACTACACCTCCTCTGTAAAAAGATATTGAGGCGGTTAGAGGGTCATGGGAGATAGCCTCATACGGCATGAGCCAGTCTCACATGCACACATGCATGGTCCTATCTCAGCATTGGCCCTCCTGAAGATTTTTGGCTCCCACAGGGTCCCAGCACCTCCGGCTTGAACCCAGCAGTATGAATAAATGGTGAAGATTTGTCTAGGAAGATCAAGAATTACAGTGAGTATGTAGTTTTCATTTTCTGTATGCATTCCCCACAGTCTCTCTCATGCAGGGGGTATTTTGCAAATGGGAGGTACAAGAGGGCAAGATGATATTGTTAGCCCCCTGCTGACCTCAACAAATTTGGGTTCCTCTGTTGAGCAGACTGTCAGCACTCCAAGGATTCTTACACTCACAATGGACTTACTGTCTCATTGTCACCTGGTCCATCCCAACCTGTGCTCCCTTTATCTTCAAGCTTGGCTCCTGAAGAAATAGAAGTGAACAGGCACAAGGTATCTCAGAGGGTGTCTGAAATACTTTTGACTGCACCTAAACCTTCCACTAGGAAGACTTATACAGCCAAATGGTAAACATTTTCCATCTAGTGCTCTAAAATCTTCATGATCCCCTTTGGGTGCCCACCTGAAGAGGTTCTGGAGTGTCTGCTAGACTTTTCTGATGCTCACATACAGTAATCTACAGTTAAGGTCACTTGTATGCTGTATCTACATACCACAAGCCCATTGGTATCCTCTACCTGGCACAGCTGCCACTGTTCAACAAGTTCTCCTTAAGGGCATTTCATACACAAGGTCTCCCATCAGGAAGCTGGTGGCTGCCTGAGAGATCAGCCTTATGTTGAATATACTCACTCGCATGCTTTTTGAGCCCCTTGCAATGTGTGAAGTTTTTAACTTGGAGGGCTGCATTTCTGAAATCCATGCCCTGCTCATAGAACCTACATATACTGTTTTCATAGGGACAGGGTAGTTCTCTGGAACACCCCAAGTTTCTACAGAAGGTGGTGCCGGAGTTCCATCTTAATCAACCACTAGTGCTGCCTACATACTTTGCTGTTTCACAGAATAAGGGAGAAAGAGCTTCCACCCCTGGATATTAAGAAAGTCCTTAGGTTTTATCTGGACAGAACTAAATACTTCAGATCATCCAAACAGCTCTTTGTCTCCTTTGTTCCTAATCGGAAGGGACAGCCTGTTACAGTCAAGTGCATGTCTGCTTGGACTGTGAACAGCCTGAACCACTGTTATGTCACAGCCCAGGTCAAATTTGAGGACTAGGTATGGGCCCACTCCACTAGAGTCCTGGCCTAGATTGGCTCTGTGCCTATTGGAGATATTTGCAGAGCTGTGACTTGGAGCACAGTGCATACTTTTATGAAGCACTGTGCCTTGGATGTCCATGCCAGGCAACATGCCACCTTCAGCAAGAATATCCTGCATGAAATGGACTATCCTGAGTGATCCTTCCACTCCTACCTCTCTGATTTGGGGGACTTTGTCTGAGCTTGGTACTTTGACCCACTAGTAAGAATCAGTGGTGAAGACTTGATTCATGGAAGATATGAAAATTATGTACTCATCGTAATTCTTGACCTTATAGGAACATCTTCACCAAAGATTCATATGCCCGTCCACCAGCCCCAGGACTTACTCCGTTATATTATGTTGGTCTTCACCCCTTTATATTTGGTTTGGGCTGTGAAGACAGTGTTACTGGTTTAGTGACCCTTTTTACATGGGCCACCAGGGGTATTTTATTCCCTTAGGCTAAGTGTATAGGTACTTGTTAGATTATGCTTCACCTCCCTGGTAAAAAAAAAGGTACCGTGGTGGTTGAGGGCTGGTGCCAAGGTAAGTATGTGCCTACATGCTATGTCTTGTGGTTCCACACACATGCTGCTTGCCTCGGCACCAGCCCTCTGACAAGTTCTGGCTCCCACGAGGTCCTAGCTACTCTGGCTGAGACCCACTAGTGGGAGTGAATGGTGAAGATATTTCTAGAAGATCAAAATAACTGTGAGTACTTCATTGTCATTTGTGTAACATACCTGAAAAAAGATGAAGTGCTATAGGCCTTGAAAACTTGTATCTTTAACTCTTTGTTAGCCTAATAAAGGTACAGTGTACTCCACTTGTAACGGACTCTGTTGTAACGGACAAATTTAGCTTTCCAAATGCCATTTCCTATTGCCCCAATATTAAAATTAATGGTTTAAATGGACCAGTAATTCCATTTATAACGTCCACCTGAAGCAACCCGAAAGCAGTTAGCACCTTGTCTAATCGAACCCATTAAGTAATTAAGTACTCCAAAATGGCTTTCCTCTCACCAGAGCAGCTTCAGCTGCCAAAAGTATGTAATTTAATATGCACTCACCCCTACACAGCAGGAAAATCAAAAAAGGGAGAAATAAGCCATCACTGAGTCGCAACTCCTAGCTGCTTTGCTCTGCTGATAGCACAGCTCGTCTTGGCCAAGCAGGTCACCTCTCTCAGGCCCAGGATCCACACCACAGGTTCAGGACAGTGGGAGACAGGCAGAGTTCTCTGGGAGGCAGCAGAGCTCCCACCTCTTGCTGCACCAATTACCCTCAATGCTCAACTGACGCCCCTGTACGCAACCTTGTCACCGCAACCAAGAAGCCGATGTTTCCGATCCTCCAGCAGTGCTCTCTCTTCTTACTCCCATCATCAAGGTGAGTGTTCTGGGACCTTCAAATTGCTCCTCTATGACTCAAACTACTTTACTGTAAGTGCTCTGCCTGATGCTGACTTCCCTTAAAATAAGCAAAATGAAAAAAATAGCATTAAAAATGCAGGAACTCTTCCCCCAACTTAAATGGATGTAGCAGATGCCAGTTGTAACAGATGAATTGCTAGTTGACAAAGTAGTCTGTTACAAGCTGCATATACTGTATTATCTTTACTTAGCAAAAGGATTCTCATTTTGTTTCTTTCCTGGTTTTGTGTGAGCTAACACAGCACAAAACTGTCTTGACCAGCTTATCATGGAAAGGGTCACCTTGTATAAAACTGTAGGTACAGTTCCCTTCACCCTGTGGTGTATGAATGCAAATCCTCTGTAGACCTCATCAATTGGTACTGTAGCCCTCTCATGTCTGACCATTAGAATGCCTCATGAGAGTGCTTAGGCGTATACCCAACACCGACTCTGCAGTGCAGCACTGATAAAGGGGCCATCTTCTTAAACAGCATACTGTATATTCACTGCTAATAATTAGACAACTATTTTATTTATTGTGCTTGATATGCTAGTGATTACTTTCTACCTTTAAAATAAAATATTTGTGCAGTGAAACAAGTGGGATCTCTCTGCATGTATCTTCACCATTCATCACTGGTGAGTATACGCCAGAGGCGCTATGACCCATGCAGAAGCTATTAGCTTACAAATTATTTGTTTGGGGGAAGAGTCGGCACCAAGGCCAGTGCTGTGCTCTAGGGCAACACACAGCATGACGCTCAAGGGTTAGCCAGCAACCGACACCGGCTCCTCCCCCACCTCAGTTCTGTTCTTCCCGCCATCCAGAGTGCACCTCATGTGAGCTGAAGACAACTGCGTAGTTCGTTAGTTCAACGCCACCGAGGTTCTGTTGTACTTGACGCCATAGACTTCTAATGAGTGAGACCATTCTTTATTTTATTTTATTGCGTTGTTTCTATGGTGCCGAGTCTTTCTTTGTTTTTATTCTTTTTGTGCATGGTCGATCATGTCTGGTCCGGGGCCAAAATCAGAATCCAAGGTGGGACATGCCCCTTGTGTCGGTGCCACTGTGGCAAGTCTATATCCATTACGGATCATCATGATCGATGTCTTTCTTGCCTGGGTCCGCAGCACAACATGGACAACTGCAACGTGTACTTCTCCATGGACCGCCGTGTCCTCAAAACGCGCACGTTGAAGGTGGGTCGTAAACTTCCTCTCTTCGGAGGGCACCGTCGGTCCTGGGATGCCAAGGCGAGATCACTTGACCCTTCCCCCAGGTCACCCTCCATTACTATACGTACCGGAGGACCGCGAGACGTTAATGACACTGGCTCTGACCCGGAGTGATCACTCCCTCTGAGGAGCTCTCGGGTTCTGAAGGGCATCACCTCTCTACAAGGCCTAGCAGCACGGCTTTGAGGATTTTTTCTCCTCCTTTGTCTGTCTCTGTCTCTGGGGCCACTGTCTCGGAATCCAGCGGCACTGGGATTCTCGCGGCGCCATCTCAGTGTCATGCTTTCTGGCGGCATCACCTCCGGCGCCGTGGGTGGGGTGGCGCCGTGAGGGAGCTGATGCCAGTGGACGGAGCAGGGGTGGAGGATGGTGCTGGGTCTGAAGTGGTGCTGCCCAATGCTGGAGTCGGAGGTCGGCACGTGGGGCCGCCTCTGGCATTGAAGTGGGGAACGGTGTGGCTCCTATTCCCTTGTTAAGGGGTAACCTGGAGGTTGCCAGGGCAGATTGCAGACACCTTTGGCTCCTTTGGGTTTATCCCTCAGTGCAACTGGGACGGATGAGGGGCAGGTCTTTTCTGAAGGGGAGGACTTGAGAGTGCCTGGGATGGTCATGGGGTCTTCTGTCAGAACTGCTGGTGGCTCTGGTAGGAGCCACAGTGCCAATCTCTTGCATTTTCACTCTCCTCAGCGAGGAGGGCCTGCATCTGGTGGGGTTAGGGGCTGCCTTCAAGTGCTAGACCAGCCCCGATCTCACTTACGGACTTCTTCTTTAGGGCACCACCCGAGCTGCACCTGCACGGTTGTGCGACCTCCTGTGGGTTTGTTGTGCAGCCCCTCCCTCCTGGAGGGGTCGTGCGAATGTTCCCGAAGCCCTAGCAGGGAATCCTCCTCCAGTTTGCCAGTCTCTCTCCTCCTTCTCTCCTCCTCCTTCTTCGGATCCTCTGCCCGACCGTTTGCTCTCCCAGGCATTTTGGGCCCTACAGGGCCCTTGTCATGGGATCAGTTCAGGGGTTTGGCTGCAGCTTTTCCTCGCTACCTTAGAGCTCTGGATCGGGCCATTTTTAGACCACAACCTATTGCTGCACTCTCTCCTGAACCGGGCTCCTCCGCCTCCTCGTCTTCCTCTCCTGAGGAAGAAGACGCCTTGGTCCACTTGTCCTCAGATGCTGATACCACCAGCTATCAGCAGTTCTTGTCAAGGATTATGGAGGAACTCCACATTTCCCCTCTTGGAAGCTGCAATCCTGCCCATGCGGTGCTTGCTGTCCTGGAAGAGTTTTTTTCAGAGAACATTGTCATCCCTCCGTGGCCTGTTCCATTTCAGAAAGCATCCCATCAGGTCTGGCAGTCTCCAGTTACCCCCTCTCCTGCCCCGAGGCACTGCCAGAGCACGTATCATGCACCCCTGGTGTCTCCAGGCTCCATGCCTCATATCATTTCTGGGATAGAGTTGCTGGATACCCCTTCTGGGCATCGTCGCCTGAGACACGACCGCCCCCCGGAGTCTGACTCAGCTGAGTTTGACCACTGGGGAGAAGGATTTTCCTCGGCACATCTCCTTTTATGTATTTCAGTGCATCAGGCCCATATGGCTGTCTGTTGTAGACACTTATGGATGGTGCTGGGACAGCTCCTAGCCTCTCTGCCTGACATGGAGGCAACCGGGCAGGCCATCTGTCTCTCAGCTTCTGGTGTAGAGCTAGCGAAGCATCTCTCGAGTGTCTTACGACGCTAACGAGATAGCATCTAGGATGGCAGGATCTGCAGTCTGTATGAGACAGGCAGCATGGCTTCGCTTTTCCAGGTTGTCACCCTTGGCCCGGCGTAGGGTGATTGCCTCCCCTTTCCAAGGAGCCCATTTTTTCTCCCGCAGGGTGAGATGAGAATTGGTGGGGCGCCTTTCTTCTCCCAGGTCTCGGGAGTCCCACTCTCACCCTGACCAGTCTCGGGCCTCTCCAGTCCTGTATGGGACTTCTTCACCTGTGATCTTCCCCACAGAGGGCTGAGGGAAGGTCTGCCCTCAGGGATGACCTAGGTCCCCTTTGGGTGGCTTGGTAATCACCACGGTGATGAATGGTGAAGATACATACAGAAAGATATGAAAATTACGTACCTACCATAATTCTTGATCTTCTTGTATATCTTCACCATTCATCACTGCTTCCCACCCACCTTCCCTCTTGTGCCTCAGCCTCTGAGCAGTACCCTCTCCTGCTTGCTTTCTCCTCTGTAGGGACCTTTTGGGTAAGCCCTGACCATCTCTGCTCCTTGAGACTCTTCTCCTGTGGGAGGGGAGGTCAAATGGGGTCTCCTTTGCCGTATAGTATGGGGGTGCTCCTTGGATCTTTTCTTTCTGTCATCTCTTCTGTCTTGTCCAAGATTAGAGTTTGGTCCCTCCAGGCATCTTGAGCTGGTGGGCATAATAAAAATTAAAAAAGAGAGGAAGTGGAAAACCCAGGACCCCACCACCTTTTCCATAAACCTTTTGATTGTCCTAAGGCAGTGCCTCTCCTCCAGGATCCTTCTCCCTTGCACTGCTAGGGTTCAGTTCAAAATAACATCTCCTGGATGTAAAATTCTGTTAAGAGGTCCTTCGTCCTGGGGTGGACCCTGTACCCGCTCCAGTGCCCTAGGACTTTCTGGGACCCTAGCAACCTACCATCTAGAGACTTGGTCAGGAGCCACCTGCTCCTCCTTGGGATCATTTTTTTTTTTGGGGGCTAGCTTAGCCCAATTCAGCGTCTCCCTCTGTCGAGACAGGCCAATTTTTCCTTGAAACATAGAAACATAGAATTCGGCAGCAGATAAGGACCGCTTGGCCCACCTAGTCTGCCCATTTCCCTACCTGATGGATAAGCTGCAGATTCTAGTTCATCAACAGCTTACTTCCTCCTACCCCCCCACTAGAATTGCCTTATGCCTGTCCCATGCATTCTTGAATTCTCCCACTGTTCCTGACTCCACAGCCTCCTCTGGAAGGCTGTTCCATGCATCCACAACCCTTTCTGTGAAAAAATACTTTCTAACATTACCTCTGAGCCATCCCCACATCTTCAAATTGTGCCCCCTTGTTCAAACAACATGAAGTCTTGCTATATTATGACTATTGCAGTTTGTCCCACCATTAGAACTGCTCCGGAGGTGAAAGAGTTAACTCCATGCAGAGCATGGAACTTGGAGCGCGAGCTCGGTTACAAAAGCTCTGTTAGGGTGGTTTCAAACCGGAACCGTCAGATTCTTTACTCCGCCTCACTGTACAGTCGCTCCGGAGATTCCTCCTGCTGCTCGGTTCATTTCCTCGGTTTAAAGTGTTTTTTCTCAGTTAAATTTAACCGCAATTTATTATTTTAACACAAGCGATCGGTTCAAGCTCTGTCTATGGTATTGTAAGTAAATAGATAGGTTTTCTGTGTGGAACTTGTAAATGTTTATCGGTTCGGTTTGAACCGATCAAATTGTATTTAAACTTTGTTTTGAAGCCTTTTAAGGCTTATTAGAGTGCGGTTCCCGGTTCTTATCGGTTCTAAAAAAAAACAGATTTCATTACGTTTTTTTCCACGGCCCATGACACAGTTGGGAACCGATAAGGGTGTCTTGCCTGGCACTGCCATCAAAAGGGCAAGTTTTGGTTAGGCTGGCATTATGTCTGAGAAACCCAAAAGAAAACCGGGCCACTGGTTTCAAGCACTAGTGTCTGTGGGGAAGCCTTTGCCAAGGCTGACCCACACACTACATGTGTCTATTGTCTGGGGTTTGACCACCTCAATTCAGACTGCCAGATTTGTAAAAATTTCCCTGCAGCCACCCTGGACAAGAGAGTGAGCAGGCTCAGGGAACGAGAGGCCAAAAAGTCCGCTGACCCGGATGGCCAGCCTGGTTCGGTGCCAACCGAACCAGAGGGAGTGCCCTCTGACCAGGGCGAGACTTCCTCGGGCCAACGAAAAGCTGGCTCTGAGGAGCCAGTTCCAGCAAAGAAAGCTAAAAAATCAGCAGGTTTGGAGTCCAAAATTCCTTCTCCAACTGCTGCAGAGATAGCCAGGGCAATTCAGATTGTCCAGTCACTGTCCCGTTCCTCCTAACCGCCACTATCTGGCAAAGGTTGGTTCGTGGGTTCCACCGTTCAGGAATATGATATAGAAGAGTTTATGAACCAGAGGAGGGGAGGATGATTATGATCAGTGTGAATGTGACTTTGAAAGTCTGGATGTGCCCATTGAACGGACATCTCCCCAGACAGACCCTTAGGTGAATCTCCCCTAGGCTTTCTGAGTCCCTTCTCATTTTTGTTTTATAAAAGTTGCTGAGACCCTCAGCTTCCCTTAGAGGAGGCTTTAGATGAGCAAGAGGAGCCTGACTATGTAGAGATGATGAATATCCCAGAGTCCAGGAAATTGTCCATCTCTTTGCATAAATCTTTCAGGAAACAAACAATAAAAATTTTAAAGCTCCTAATTCTGTGCCTCCTTAGACAAGAAGATGGACAGGAGGTACACTTTGTCAGGTCCTGATACAGATTTTCTTTCACATCAATGCAGTCATGTTGGGGTAGTTCAGGCTGCAGCCTGTGATAAAGCTAATATTCCTGGCTTCACATCCTCCTGACAAGGACTCAGGAAGATTGATGCCATGGCCAAAAACAATACATGGCAGCATCCTTGGGACTCAGACAAGCAAACTATATGGCTTATGTTGCGAGATACCAGAAATCTAGATGGGATACTGTCATGGCCTTAGCTAAACAGGTCCCTGGCCAGCTTGAAGGAGCTGGAGCAGGTGGCTCTTGATGGTGTTGAGGCATCTAAGGTGCAATTCCATGCTGCAGTGGATTCGAATGATGTATCCTCTAGAGTCATGGCTACATCTGTGGCTTTTAGTAGATTGGCCTGGCTCAGGTGTACTACTTTGTCTCAGGATACCCAGTCTAAGGCTATGGATTTTCCTGTGGTTGGAAATTCTCTGTTTGGGGAACAGACAGAGAATTATAAGAAGAAAATGGATGAATATAGAACCACTTACAGGAGTGCCAAGCCAAGGAACGGCAAGCCACTCCTCAGAGGCAGCCCCAGGGTAGGGGCAGGCCTTTTCACAGGCCTTTACCAGACCCAGGCCTCCTCCTCCTCCTCTTCAGCCTATGCTCAGAGGGGTTCTTCAGAGGAGGGCAGGCGAATTGCAGAGCCTGCTCCCACCCCTCAGCCTAAAGCCCCTGCCAAACAGGCACCCTGATGGGGTGCCCAGGGTCAACTCTCCATTACCTGTAGGGGGCAGGCTGGCTTACTTCGTCCAGGACTGGGAGTCTTTAACATCGGACAAGTGGGTCCTGGAAGTAGTGAGCCAGGGTCTGGTTCTCAGCTTCAAAAAATTTCCAAAGATGAGAGCCAGATCTTTTCCACCTGCAAACCCTTTAGAGACTCTTGCTCTGGAAACAGAAGTCTCATCCCTCCTGGCTCTCAGAGCTGTAGAAAGGGTTTCTCCCCCACACCAGGGCAAGGGTCTGTACTCCAGGTACTTCCTTACCCCAAAAAAGACAGGAGAGTGGTGGCCTATCCTGGATCTATGATATCTAAACAAGCACCTTTTTAAAACCAAAGTTCAAAATGGTGACTCTGGGATTGATATTACCTCCCAAGGCCAGGGACTGGCTAGCTTCCCTGGACCTCAAGGATGCCTACTTCCATGTTCTTATCAGAAGCTCCCATCGAAAGTACCTCAGATTCGAACTGCCCTCAGGCCATTATCAGTTCAGAGCAATGCCCTTCGACCTTACTTCTGCCCAAGGTGTTCACAAAATGTCTGGCAGTAGCAGTTGCTCATCTAAGAAGGCAAAGATTGCTATTTTCCTTACCTGGACGACTGGCTCATTGTGGGTCAGTCTCCAGACCAAACAAATCGCGACCTGCTAGTTACCCAGCAGCTGCTTACTCTCTGGGCTTTCTTCTCAATCTTCCAAAGTCAGTTTTGGAACCTGTCCAGGTACTCACCTTTATAGGCGCAGAACTGGACACAAAGCAGGCCAGAGCCTTCCTTCCTCTGGAAAGGGTAAGGACTTTAGTGGCCCTGGCATAAGTCTTTCACCCTGCAGGCTCTCGACCAGCAAGGCATTCTCCTGCAGCTCCTAGGACACATGGCTGCTTCAACAGCCGTAGTGCAAGGAGCAAGACTTCAGATGAGGGACATTCAGTTCCATTTGAGAGCTTTCTGATCTCAAAGAAGATCCCTATCCAAGTTAATCCCAGTGACTCGAACCCCGATCCAGGCCCTCCAGTGGTGGCAGGATCAGAGCAATCTGAGACAAGGGGTGCCCTTCATCCCTCTGTCCCACTCCTTGACCCTTATTACAGATGCGTCCCTCTTGGGATGGGGAGCTCACATGGACGACCTCTCCACCCAGGGGTTATGGTCCCCTCAGGAATCTCTGCTCCACATCAATCTGTTGGAACTCAGAGCCGTTTTTCTAGCACGTCAGGTTTTTTCTGCATCTGTTCAGAACAAGGTGGTACAGGTCAGAACAGACAACACCACTACAATGTGGTACATCAACAAACAAGGGGGCACTCGGTTTTCAGCCTTGTGCACCGAGGTGATGAAGTTGTGGTCTCTGGCTTATTCCCTGAACACTTCCCTCATAGCAGTTCACCTCCCAGGCAAGGACAATGTCCTGGCAGATGCTCTCAGCAGGATTTCCCAGGGACATCACGAATGGTCACTGGATCCCCTAGTACTGGGGATAGTTTTTGCCAGATGGGGCACTCCTCAGATAGATCTTTTTGCAGCCCCAGACAATCATCAACTTCCACTTTTTTGTTGCAGGCCCCCAGTGTTGGGCTCAGTCCCCCTGGACGCCTTTCTCCTCGATTGGGAAGGGAAGTTCCTCTATGCCTTTGCCCCCTTCCCTCTGCTGTTCAAGGTACTAGTCAAAATCAGGTCTCAGCCTTGCAAGATGATCCTGATTGCTCCAGACTGGGCCAGGCAGCCCTGGTACCCACTTCTTCTGTCCTTAGCAGTCCATCTTCCCCTGTGTCTCCCCAGGAACCACAATCTGTTAACCTGTGCTCAGGGGAGAGTTTGGTATCCGAATCTCAAATCCCTCAACCTCAAGGCCTGGTTCTTAAGCAGTTAGAGTTTGCTGATCTGCAACTTTCTCAAGGTGTTCTCGAAATCTTGAAAGCTGCTAGGAAGCCTTCCACCAGGGCTACCTATAACTCCAAGTGGAAAAGGTTTTCCATATGGTGTTCTGGGAAGCATATTTCCCCGGAATCTGCTGATTTACCCACGGTATTGGATTATATGGTCCATCTCAATTCTTTGGGACTGAGACCAGCTACCCTGAAAGTGCAATTGGCAGCTGTCTCTGCTTTCATTTCAGCAGGCAAGCCCTCTCTTTCTGCTCACCCTGTATTTTCCAAGTTTTTAAGGGATTGCTTATACCATCCTCCATTCAGGACCCTGCCCTGCTGGGATCTTAATGTTTGCATTGCTCAGCTGATGCAACCCCCTTGAGCCTCTGTCTTCGCAGAGCTCAAGTATTGACTTGAAAACTGTATTTAGTAGCCATCACTTCTGCCAGGCGCATAAGTGAGTTACAGGCTTTACTCAGTGGAGACTGACTTTATTTCCTTTCACAGGGATAAGGTAGTCCTCAGGACTAACAGGAAGTTTTGCCTAAGGTGGTTTCGGATTTCCACCTTAACCAATCTATTTCACTTCCAGTGTTCTTCACTGACCATTCCTCCTCTGGTGAGAGGCTGCACAACTGGATGTTAAGAGGGCCTAAGTTACTACATAGAGTGTACCAAGGGTCACAGGTTTGACTCCCTCCAACTATTTCTCACTTATGGGAGGTGGGGAAAGGAGACCTGCCACTAAGAGATCCATTGCCAGGTGGATGGTCTCTGTATCCAATTTGCTATCAAAAACTGGGTAAGGTTCCCCTCAGGCCTGAGGGCTCACTCTACCAGAGGTACAGCTGCATCTCTAGCTGCTGCTAGAGACATCCCTATCTTGGAGATATGTCAAGCAGCTACTTGGAAAACAGTACACACTTTCACCAAGCATTACTCCCTGGATATCCAGGCCAGGAGGATGCTCGGTTTAACACAACCGTGCTTGAACCTATTCCTAAGTAGGTTCTGTCCCTCCTCCATGGAGGTACTGCTGTGTAGTCTGCATCTGTCATAATATAGCAAGACTTCATGTTGTTTGAAAGAAAAATTACTCACCTTAGTAATGTTGTTTCTTCTAATGGAGTCTTCATATTATGACCTCCCCCACCTGCCCCTCTCAGAACTTCTACTTCGGGTATGGGGTGGGCAGTCCACTGTTGGCACTTATTGATGCCCCTTTTATGTTTGGGTGTTGTGTTTTATTTAGTTATTTTATCTTATTTTTCTGGTCCCCTGACTTGAGTCTTGGTGTTAGGACCAGGAAAATGCTTGAATATTTTAGTAGCCAGTTGGCTAGTGTAGGTTACAGGTTCCACACAGAGCCTTAGTGAGTTTTGCTCGTAAAGATCTGATGGTTTCGGTTTGAAACCACCCTAACAGAGCTTCTTTAACCGAGCTCGCGCTCCAAGTTCCATGCTCTGCATGGAAGTTAACTCTTTCACCTCCGGAGCAGTTCTAATGGTGGGACAAACTGCATCTGTCATAATATAGCAAGACTCCATTAGAAGAAACAACATTATTAAGGTGAGTAATTTTTTCTTATCTGCCGTCAAAGTCTATGTTTCTACTCCATTTAACATCTGGCATATTCAGGTTCCCCCATCAACAATATCTCCCCTTTTTCTGCCATTTTAAGGATGCCTTCTATCATTTACCTGTCCATTTCCTCCCCCTGAGATGTGGGTCTGTACACAACCCCCATGCGGATTGTGGTGCAATTTCCTGTCTCCAGGGTGACCCATAGTGAGTTATCAACTTCCTGTTTACTCTTTAGTTCTGTTGCTTTAATCTCTTCCCTTATATAGAGAGAGCTACTACTCCTCCTCCTCCTCCTCCTCCTCTTTTACCCACCCTGTCCCTCCTGTAGACTGTGTATCCTGGTATGTTGACATCCCAGTCCTGGTTCTCTGTGTACCATGTTTCAGTGACTGCCACAATATCCAGGCATCCCTCTTTCATCAAGGCTACTAGTTCAGGGAGCTTGTTGCACAGACTGTGGGCATTGGTACTTATCACCTTCCATGTATTGTTTATGGCCTTACCCCTTTTAGCCCCATCCCTGCCCTTACTGCCTTTTTCTGCATTTATACCTGTTCTGCTCCCTACTGACTTCTTTACCTTGTTGTTTACCTTTCTAACTACTGTGTTTTGTGGGGGGAGGCTGGTATTTCCCTGCTCCTTTTCAGTGCCTCCCCCTTGGCTAGTTTAAATTCTTGCCAGTGAGGCATTTAAACCTGTCACCTGGATCCTGGCCCCGGACAGATACAGACCATCACGCCAGTATAAGCCTGCATCCCTCAGGTGGCCCCCAATCCCCAATGAAGGCAAACCCTGAGCTCCACGCCATTTTTCAACCATTCATTGAATCCCATGTGGGAATAACCTAGCATCATCCTTGCCATAGACAGGCAGCACTTCCAAGAAGGTTACCATACATGCTACTTGTCTAAGGCCCCTCCCCAACTCCACAAACTCCTCTTGCACTGCTCTGATCCCATTAACAGCCAGGTCATTTGTCCCTAGGTGGACAATGACATCCAGCTCCCTCCCTCGTGCAGCTGCTCCTGCAATCCTGAGGATTCACTTCCTCTCCCTTCGAGCCAGTGGCGCCAGGCAGGCACCTTACCTCCCTATCCCCTTCATCCCCCACTTCTACTCCCGCCAGTGATCGAGTCCCCCACTAGGAGTTGTTTCCTTCCCCTGTGGGGTCTCGTGCCACCCTCCTGTGGGTCTCCTTTGTGGAGGTTCCCAGCATCATCCTTGGTCTCCACTGCAGGTGCCTCCATAGAGGAACCACTCTTTGCCAGAACAGCATATGAATTGTGGAGAGGTACAACTGGAGGGATACACATCTGTTCCACCACCCTCTCCCTCCCTGAGCCCACCTTGGTCCAACTGCTCCACTTTCTTGGCAACCTCTGAGGTAACGGTGGTGGCCCTGGTGGTCCCTGGGTAGGGGAAGAGGTTTCACGAATCCTAGCCAGGTCAGCCTGGAGATGGGCAACCTCCTCCCTCAGACCAGAAAGGTGCCTGCAAACAGGGCAGCATCGCAGCCTCCAGGATGTCTCCCGGAACACTGCTGCCCCACAGCCATTGCACTGCACCACTCCCATCTTGACTTATTTTGTATCCCCTCTCCTGTTGCTTTGTATGCTTACTGTCTCTTCCCTCTATGTATTTTTACACTTACTTTCCTACTGCCTATGTGCCCTTACAACTCTCACCCTTCCTGTTGTGGGACAGGAACTTTCTGTAGTTTTCAGTAGTCTCCTTTTTCCGTGCTTGGATTCAGACCTCCAGCAGCCAGGGGGCAGAAAGAGTTATTTTCTTTTAGGTTCCTTCAAGGTTGATGAAACTAATGTGTCTCAGTGATCCTTCCCTTCCTACTGCCAAACAGGAAGTTTCTGTTGTCAGTCAAATCCAGTGGCCATAAAAGAACTGGCTTTGGGTTGGAAGGAGGGCAATTAGTAAAAAAAATCTGTAGTTCTACACTGCTGTATCTTGCTCTGAAACCGAAGTGTTCTGTCAAAACTGCAGGAAGCTGTAATTGGAGACAGCTGCTTTTGTACTACTGTACTAAGCTGCTAAGCCACACCCCCAATTAGATTCACCCTCTGCTCTGACTCGGTAACTTAAGCTGATACAGCCCCCTTCCTCAGAGAAACACACAGTGACTTTCTTCTTTTTTTTTACTTAAGTGAGACCCCTTTTCTAATAAAGTATCTGTTTGCTTAATCCAAACAGGTACTAACTCCTGCAGAGATACAAGTGATTTATCAGTAAAAATGTGTAGTTCTAGACTGCTGTATCTTGCTCTGAAACCGAAGTGTTCTGTCAAAACAGCAGCTTGAAGAGCTTCTGTGAAGTAGCAGGCGGAGGCAGCCCTGACTCTCCTTCCCTGAAGAGGGTAGGGTGTTGAAGGGCTCTAACTTTGCTATCCCTTATTCTTCTTCCTAACCCTTCCCACTTCACTAATCCTAGACTGCCCAGTGATTGGGCCCCCATGCCACACCCCTCAGGTAGCCATCATCTCCTTCCATGATGGCTTTTCTCCTTCTGTTTATAACTTTTACTGTCTCTTGGGCTCCCTTGCCCTGCCTCCTTCTTTTCTCTATTACTATTTCACTCTCCTGGTGGACAGAACTGAGGTGGGGTGAGGAGCCGGCGTCGGCTTACTGGCTAACACTTTCGGCGTCATGCTGTGCGTCATTCTCGAGGCAGTGCCTGGCCTTGGTGCTGACTCCTGCTGCGGGGTCATAGCACCTCCAGTGTATACCCCACCAGTGATGAATGTTGACGATATACAAGAAGATCAAGAGTTACGGTAGGTACGTAATTTTCATTTTTCGACTTTGCTTTTCACACTTTTAGTTAAAAAAAAGATTTCTGTACAACTCTGGTATTCTGATGTCAGACACTGCCATCTACTTAGGAGCCCAATGTGTGTTAATGAGAAACTATAGATATTTTTCTATCTTTCTCAAAGGAAATCAATACTTTGCCTTTTATATGTATGTACTATTGTGGTCCATCTCTATGATTTTATATTTTTTTTAAAGTGTGGTTGGTTCTCTGTTCTTCTTCCCAAGTAAAATCTGGTTAGGAAGAAACCATTAACCTGCTGGATCGCAACAGCAAATAACATGTTATTAATAAAACATATTTTTATTAAATCTATAATATTGGTGGTAGAAAAATAATTCCGCTATAGAAAAACAGATTTGCAGTTTCCCAGAAATGCGCTGCCAGCCTCACCAGTAAAGATTTTCCGACATCATAATAGAAAGATTCCATTAGATTCTTTTTTTTACTACCAGTTAACAAAATTTAAATAAAATGATGAAACGTAAGTATTAAAACAAATAAAAGCAACCAGAATGATGTAATGAGGTATATAAAGGCCCCAAGCCTTTATTCAGTATACATCTGTACTGAGCACTTGCTCTTGAAAGAGCTGTGAGCACCAAAGTAGACACCATAAGAACATTTTATTAATTTTTAAAAGCAGTTAGTTTTTAATTTTTACTTTTGAAGTATTTTTTCTTTTTCCTTTTGCTCATTTTTTTTAAACTTTTAATTTTGGAAATTGTCAGCATAAATCAACATTTACATGAAATTTCTTGGTGTAAGACGATAGTAATCAGTGCATCAGAAATGTCATAATTAGCATTTGCAGACCCACATATATCATTATGAATATCTGGGGAATTGCTTGTAATACAGGCATAAATCTGAAGGATTAAGAATGATACAGGATGAGCCAAAGTGGCAAGATCATGGAGCAGTACAGAAATAGTCAGTGAAGACGGTGATCCCGAGTAGTACCACTCAAGAAGTCGCTAATATGTGACATCACATCTGTGAATCCTGAAAGTCTGAAAGACAACTGAGTCCAGTAATTTCAGTCTCCTTTCAATAGACCAGTATCAACACATAGTGTATAGTGGAGTGTTTTTCTGTATAGAATTCCATTCCTTTCAAAATGCTGATCTTCCTGGACGTAAAGTCTCCACCACTTATTCACACTGATGGGATCTACGCCGGAGGCGCTAGGACCCAGCAGGAGCAAACTTTTTTGCAGGAGGGTCGGCACCAGAGTTGGAGCTGCGAGAAGCGGCACCGTGAGCCTCTGCTCGTGCGGCAATGACTGTTCTCGGCTCGACCCTCCAACGCCTCAGTTCCTTTTTTCCGCCATCGAAAGTGCGCCCAGTGATGACGCTGCGCCGCCTGCCGGCAGTCAGACTTTCAAACTAGCAGCATAGTTTTCATTTATTATTGTGTAGTATATCTCGAATAAGTACCGCTTACTATAATTTATTCTTATTTGAAAGAATTCTCAGCCTACATTGGCGGAGTCGACCATGAGGCGGGTCAGGTGACGGTAGGGAGACTTAGGTATGAAAGCTATTCAGTCAGCCTGGCTGGGTCCAGTCCGCCGCCCTCTCCGGGCGGGGAGGGGGGTCTGACAACAGACAGTCCAATTCCCGAGGGGAAGGGCAGTCCTCCCGGAAGCATAAAAGAAAACAGTTGCATTCTCGGCACCATTCAACCTCAAGCTCTTCTTCGACCCACAGGTTAAAAAAGAGAAGGCATCACTCGAGGTCGCCCTCTGGTAGGTCTGCGCGTCGACGGTCGGTCATTGAGTCAGTTGCCGGTCTCCTCCTCCGGAGTCGCCATTTTCTGTTTCTGATCTCCGACCTCTCTGACATCGGAGCCCTTCCCCGCCTTCTCGTAGGGCTTCAGATGAGCAGTTTCATCAGTGGGCCGCTATGATGGAGCAATGGGCTCGGAGATTGGTCCTGCTGCCTGGCCCAGTCACTCTGGGACCCTCAGGGAACTGGGTAGAGCGGTTGGGCCTCCCTAGTCGTGAGGCGCCTTCTTTGGTGCCGTTGACTCCGCGCTCAGGTGTTTTCCCCCCTCACAAGGCTGTGGCGCAGGGGGCCACACTGATTCCTCTGTCTCCTGGTATTCTTCCTTCTTTCTCCTCAAGTCCTAGTTTTCGGAGCTCTGTGTTGGTTTGGTGCCTTCGGCGTCGAGGGGTCGCTTGGCACCGTCCTCAGTGCTGATGCATCTGTCGGTGCCGTCCTCTGTGCCATTGGGATTGTCGGTGCCATCCTTGGCGCCGTGTGGCCTTTCGGCACCATCTTTGGTGCCATGTGGTTTGTTGGCATCTTTCTCAGCACTGTGCGGCTTGTCAGCGCCGTTCTTGGCACCGAGGGCTCTGTCGGTGCTATGTACGGCACTGGGTCAGCAGCGCCGTGCTCTTTTTCGGTGCCAAGGCTTGGTGTGACGTCTTCCAGTCTTCAGGGCTTCTCGACTCCAAATTTTTTTTCTTCCTCTTTTCCTTCTGATTTTCACTCCTTTCCTGTCCATACAGTCCCTCCTGGGCTGTCAGGAGATGATATTGAGCCTGACCCAGACCTTAGGCTGGGTGATGACATGGAAGGAACAGGGTCTAATCTTACTGCAGAGCCTGTGGTCAAGAACCTGTCATTTAAGTCTCTGCTGAAAAATTAGAATTCCACTCTTTCTCTCCAGACTACAGATATCGATCCTGGGACGCTTTTAAGGCTCCAATACCTTCATGTCCTGGAGATCCCTATGGATTTAACTCCCTCAGTACAGCCTTCCTTTGAGATGCTTTGTCAAATGGTATGGAATAATCCCGCTCTCATTCCTTCTGTGGCTAAGTCCATAGATAGAAAGTATGCTGCTCCCAAGGATTGATCCATTTTGGCCTCCCAAGCCTTTGCAGACCCTATTGTGGTCTTGGCAGAGAATGTTAAGGTCATCCTCCCTCAGGCTACTACAGCCCGACCTATAAACAAAAGAATCTCATAAGATAGATACTTTAGGTAAGAGAGTCTTTGCTGCATCCATCCTAGGTATGCGTGTGCCAGCTACCAGGTTATTTCTCTCAATATGAGTATGTTCTTTGGCATTCGCCAAACAAATAGTAGAAGCTCTACCAGAGTCTGACACTAATTTGGAGTTCTTCAAATCATAATGAGTATCAAGTCCAACAACTAACAGGTTAAAGCAGCTATGGGCGCTTTCAATACTGCCTCCTGAGCAGCGCGGTGGGTGTTTGTACCATGTACCTATGCATGCTTCAGATCTCACTTAATGATGCCCAGCAACAGGTCATGGCGTTACCCTTTGACAGTTTGTATCTCTTCGTCCTCAAGTAGAGCAAGCTCTAGAGGCTACACAAAAGACTAGGTCTGCCATTAAATTGGCTCAACCTGCTCCCGTCCCTTCTTGGGGGGGGGGGGTGTTAACAAGTGTCAATTTCACAACCATCAGTCCTTTTGAGGCAAGGGCAGGGAAGTTTTAATAAAAACCAAGTCCTTCAGCCTCAAAGAAAATGCAACAGAAAGCACAAGGGCCCAAAGCGCAGTGCCGCTTTCTGAGTTTCTGGCGAACTCTTTTCTCAGCGTTGGGAGGTCATCTGACTCAGTTCTACAACCGTGGAAGTCCATAACATCGGACAATTAGGTCCTCTGGATAATCCGCGAGGGTATTCCTCAATCTTTCAGAGACCCCTCCCGGATCGTCCCCAAATGACAGCCCAGGCTGTCAGTATTTCAGTCAGAGCTTCTTTCCAAGATACAAGGACTTCTGAACAACAGGGCAGTAGAAATATTTCTGCAGGATCAACTAACACAGGGTTCTACTCCCATTACTTTCTGGTTCCAAAGAAATCCAGTGTCATGCTCCCATTTTGGACCTCAGAAAATTGAACAAATTTCTTCCCAAGGAAAAGTTCAAAATGGTTTCACTAGGAACTCTGTTACCTTTGCTTCATCAACATGACTGGCTAGTCTCCAGGACATGCAGGATGCTTACCAGCATATTCCCTTTCACCAAAAGCATCACAAATACCTACGGTTTGTGGCTTCGGGCCAGCATTATCTGTTCAGAGTCCTGCCCTTTGGGCTATCCTCAGTGCCGCAAGTTTTTACAAAGTGTTGTGCAATTCTTGCAGCGCACCTGAGAAAGATTGGAATACAAGTATTCCCATATCTAGATGACTGGCTTCTAGCATGCCCTTCCAGGCAAAGAACTCTCGACGCCGTAGCCTGCTGCATCTCAAGAAATCGCAGATGCAGCCCTCCCAGAAACTCCTTTTCATAGGAACTCTTCTGGACACCTCCTGTGTGAAAGCTTTTCTACCAGAGGACAGAAGGAGCGATATCTACAGATGGCCTGATACATCAGAGAGAACAGCTTGGTTCGAGCTATCTCGATGCAACGGATGCTGGGTCTCATGGCATCCTCGGTGTTCACTCCACCCCAGCACACCTGCACATGAGAACCTCTCAGTGGATGCTCAGTACTCAGTGGTCCCCACCACTTACCTCAGTCCTTTTCATCAAGGTGACAGAACCTCTGAAGAGGTCATTCACCTGGTGGTCGTAAGAGGTCAGTCTTCTGGAAGGATATCCTTTGCTCCCCTGGATCATCAGATTTCCATTACCATGGGCCTTCCCTGATGGGGTGGGGAGCCCACTGTCAGAATCTCCACACCCAAGGTACGTGGACTCAGGATGAGTCCCAGCTTCACATAAATGTCTTAGAAATGAGAGCCGTCCTTTATGCAGTCTGGGCTTTGAAGGACATTTTCTGTCACAAGAACATTCTCCTTCAAACGGGCAACAAAGCAGTGATGTATTACAACAACAAGCAGGGCGGTGCACACTCTTACCCTTTATGCAGGGAAGCAATGAGAGTGTGGGAATGGAGTCTAGAGCACAAGGCTCTAATTCAGGCGGTCTATCTGCTGGGAGTGCAGAATGACCTGGCAGACCGTCTAAGCAGAACAGAGACAGATCCTCACGAGTGGCCTCTAGACTCAACCGTAGTTCAGTCACTATTCGCAGAGTGGGGAACTCCAGACTTAGACCTTTTTGCATCCCCACTCAACACAAAACTGCCTCTCTTCTGCTCCTGAAATCCAAGGCCTGGCATTTTCTGTCAGGATGCATTCAGGCTGCAGTGGACAAAACGCTTTCTATATGCCTATTTTCCTGGACAAAGTCTCCGTCACTCATTCACACTAGTGGGATAGTGCTGGAGGCACTAGGACCAAGCGGGAGCCAAATATTTTCTGAAGGGTTGGCACTGAGGTAGGACCGCGCATGCACGGCACCGCGAGGCTGACTTGCACCTGTGTAGGCTGCCTCAGTTCCTTTTCTTCCGCCGTTGAGTGCACTTGGATGTCGACGTCGTTCGTCTGCCGGAGTCAAAGTTTTCGTCTATATACGACAGCAGCTTTTAGTGTTTAACTGTTTAACTATTTAGTAGTAATTTCTTATTTTATGAACAAGAAAAGAAGATTTTAAAGAAAGACATTCTTTCCTGCCATCAACGGAGTCATCCTTAGACGGTAGCAGCGACAGTAGGAAGACTTTGTTTGAAAATTGTTATGGCAGAGGGGCTGTGCTTGGTCCGCTGCCCCTAAGTAACGGGGGAGGGTCTGGCTACAGGCAGTCCTGTGCTTGGGGAGGACAGTCCGAAGGCACGAATCTAGCGGTTCCGGATCTGACTCCACTTAGCCTCGAGCTCTTCTTCCCGCTTGGGAAGTTACCCTATGGTTAAGAGGTTTCTTAAGGGAATTTCTATGCCAGACTCTATTAGATGTCCAGTTGAAGCCTGGGACATTAATATTGTACTAGATAGCTCACTTGAAAGCCTTTCAAGCCACTAGCTACCTATAAGCTGCAATTTCTCACTTGAAAGCAGCCTTCCTGGTGGCCATTACCTCAGCCTGCAGGGTCTCTGAGATACATGTCTTGGTCACAGACCCTCCGTATACTGTGTTTCATAAAGACAAAGTAGTTCTTAGGACCCATCCTAAATTTCTCCCTAAGGTTGTTTCAGAATTCCATCTAAACCAACCTTTGATCCTTCCTGCTTACTTTGCAAACTTCCAAAATGAAGGGGAGCATTCTCTTCATTCCTTGGACGTCAAAAGAGCTTTGCATTTCTATTTAGATAGAACAAAAGATTTTCACAAAGCTCAATAACTGTTTGTTTCCTTCATCGAGACCGGCTGGAATCGCTTTCGCTATCGGATGCATTTCAGCATGGCTGGTGGCATGCCTTCGCCACTGTTATTCCATGGCGCGGGTTAAGCTGGAAGGCAGAGTGTATGCTCACTTACTAGAGCGGTCGTGGCATCCTTGGCAGAAATCTGCAGCATGCCTATTGCAGATATTTGCAATGCGGCCACCTGGAGCTCAGTGCATACTTTCGTCAAACACTATGCCCTGGATATCCATGCCAGACGACATGTTTCGTTCGGCAGAACTATCCTTAATGGACTTCTGTCCTAAATTTGTGAGCTCTTGGTCTCTCCTGCCGCCCTCTCGGAGGATTATTAGCTCGGTACTCTCCCATTAGTGTGAATGAGTGGTGAAGATTTTATGTCTAGGAATATATGGAAATTATGTACCTACCGTAATTCTTGTTCTTCTTGGATGAAGTCTCCACCACTGCTCACCCCACCCACCATCCCCTGAGCTCACCTCTGTTATGTCTTCACCTCAATCTTCAGGCTGTGAAGACTTCTTTCTTGACCCTTCTTATACGGGTCTTCCGGACTATCTTATGTCTGGTTTTTGGTTAGGCTATCCTTCTAGGTTAGTTAGGCTGCACCTCCTTGGAGAAAAAAGGTGCTGAGGCGGTTGGAGGGTCAGTGCCGAGATAGTCATTGCTGCACGAGCAGAGGCTCATGGCTCCATCTCTGGCGCCGGCCCTCCTGCTAAAAATTTCCTCCCGCTGGGTCCTAGCACCTCCAGCATAGATCCCAGTAGTGTGAATGAGTGGTGGAGACTTCGTCCAAGAAGATCAAGAATTACGGTAGGTATGTAATTTCTGTTTCTTTGACCTTTCTTACAGAGGCCATCTGGGCCCTCTCAGGCCCAGAAACTCAGAATAAATTATTCTTATTAGTTACGCTGCACCTCCTAGGTCAAAAGGTACTGAGGCGGTTGGAGGGGTCATTGCCGAGATAACCTACACAGGTCAAAGTCAGTCTCATGATTGCGATGCATGTCTGTGATCCTACCTCAAGCTGGCCCTTCAGAAAATTTTTGGCTCCCGCTTGGTACTAGTGCCTCCGGCGCTATCACACTAGTGTGAATGAGTGATGGAGATTGTCCAAGAAGATCAATAATTACGGTAAGTACGTGATTTCCATTTCCTCCTCTTCCTCTAATTCAGAGGGTACTTCTCAAGTTCAAGTCTCAGGGGGACAAAATGATCCTCATTGCTTCCTTCTGGCCTCGACAGATATGATTTCCGTTACTCAACAGTATGTTAGAAACCCCTCCAAAAGCGCTTCCCCTTCAAACGAACCTTCTGACTCTGGGGCCTGTGGTCCATCCCAGTCTAAGGTCTCTTCACCTTCACACTTGGCTATGTGTCTTGCAGAGTCTCAGATATTCTTTTGGCTGCGCGCAAGCCAGCCACTAGAAAAACTTACATAGCCAAATGGAAGTGTTTTTCTCTCTGTTGTGCAAGATCCTCTTTGAATCCTTTTTCCTGCCCACCAAATAAGGTTCTAGAGTACCTTTTAGACCTCTCAAATTCAGGTCTACAATACTCTACAGTCAAAGTTCACCTTTGTGCCATATCAGCTTATCATGAGCCAGTACTTTCCTTGTCACTGGCTCAGTTACCAGTAGTTAAGAGGTTTGTTAAGGGAATTCTGCATACAGACTTCCTATCAGATGTTCAGTCATGACCTGGGACATTTAATCTTGTACTAGACATGCTCACTCAGCCTTCGAGCCTGACGCTTCTTGTGAGCTGAAATTTCTCACTTGGAAAATGGCCTTCCTGGTGGCCATTACCTTGGCCCGCAGGGTCTCTGAAATGCATGCCTTGGTCACAGACCCCCCATATACTGTGTTTCATAAGGACAGAGTAGTTCTTAGGACCCATCCTAAGTTTCTCCCTAAGGTTGTTTCAGAATTCCACCTAAACCAACCTTTAGTCCTACCTACTTACGTTGCAAACTTCCAAAATGAAGGAGAGTGTACCCTTCATTCTTTGGATGTCAAAAGAGCTCTGCGTTTCTATTTAGATAGAACAAAAAAATTTGCAAAGCTCAACAACTGTTTGTTTCCTTCAGCGAGACCCGGCTGGGTCAACCTGTCTCTTATCAGATGCATTTCATCATGGCTGGTGGCATGTCTTCGTCACTGTTATTCCATGGTGCAGGTTAAGCTGGAGGGAAGAGTGTACGCTCACTCTACTAGATTGGTCACGGCATCCCTGGTGGAAATCCACAATGTGCCCATTGCAGATATTTGCAGTGCGGCTGCCTGGAGCTCAGTGCATACTTTTGTCAAGCACTGTGCCCTGGATGTCCATGCCAGGTGACATCTTTCATTTGGCAGAACCATTCTGAATGGGCTTCTGTCCTAAAATTGTGAGCTCTTGGTTTCTCTTGCCACCCTCTCGGGGGATTATTAGCTCGGTACTCTCCCATCAGTGTGAATGAGTGGTGGAGACTTTATGTCCAGGAAGATATGGAAATGACCTACCCACCGTAATTCTTGATCTTCTTGGATGAAATCTCCACCACTCATTCACACGCCCACTCACCATCCCCTGAGCTCACCTCTGTTGTTGGTCTTCACTCCCTCAATCTTTTAGCTGTGAAGACTTCTTTGTTGACCCTTCTTATACGGGTCATCCGGACTATCTTATGTCCATTTTTTGTTAGGCTATCCTTCTAGGCTAGTTACGCTGCACCTCCTTGGAAAAAAGGCATTGAGGCGTGTTGAGGGCTCGACGCCTCGAGATAGTTTCACGCCACACGAGCCGAGGCTCACAGCCGCCTCCATCTCTGGTGCTAACCTCCTGCAAAAAAGTTTGCTCCCGCTGGGTCTTAGTGCCTCCAGTATAGATCCCATCAGTGTGAATGAGTGGTGGAGACTTTGTCCAAGAAGATCAAGAATTACGGTAGGTACGTAATTTCCATTTCTTCCACAGTTCCAATGTCATGGAATGCTGTTCAGCCCTACTGTGGTAGAACAGCATTCTAGAACCTCTAGAGACTGCATGAGTCAGTTTCATTTTGAAAGCAATAGAACTCACAAAACATATTTTTCACACAGTACTATACACTATAAAAAATACAGGATGAGCAACTCTATGCATAACCATTGTTAGACGCATTGGTCCCGATATTCAGAATTGCGCATGGCAGTGGCGCAGGGGGTGGCGCAGCGCAACTGAGATGCGCCGGTGCAACTAAGGGATATATTCAAAGGAGATGAGCCATGGCGCATCTCCTTTGAATATAGCAGGTCATGCACATGGCACAAATAGGATGCTCCAGCGCATCTCCCACCGACAGGACTGAATACCAGGAATGGGAACTGCGCCAGTGCAACAGAGTTACGCTGTGCGCAAATTCCTGATATTCAGCCGGCAGTAAGCAGATGGGGCCATAATGTATGCAAGGTGCAAATGGGCTTTTTGCATGTCATTATGGCCCCATTTGCATGAGTTGTGCAGGACTGGCCAGTGAAAAGCACATGGCACCCTGCACAGCATGTGGTGTTGCCAGAGGGGGTCTCGAGGTACCCACCTCCCACCCCGTAGCTGAGATCACTGTAAAAATTATTTACATATTCCTTGTAGTCTAGTGACACCCCCTCCCTCCCTCTAACAGTGGTCGCCAAATATGAACGAAATATAGATCTCTGGAGGTCCAGTGGTACCCCCCTCCCTTCCCCTAGCCACGATCATCCGTACAAAACCGTGTGCTATATGTCCTGGTAGTCAAGTGGTGCCCCCACCCCTCCCAATGCTCCAATCGGCGACAATTAATACAGTGCCAAGCCCTGGTAGTCTAGTGGTCCCCCAACCCGCCCGATGCTCCAGTCACCGGCAGTTAATAAAATGCCCTGCATTGGTAGTGACCCCATTCGCCGGTACACCCTACATAAAAACATCCCTGGTTGTCCAGTGGCACCCCCCACCCACACAGGACCCCTGCCCACCCAGCTCCCCATCATCGGCGGGCAGCACAGTTGGATAACCACTTGACCATCCATAGTTTATACGAACCTCTCCAGTCTGGTTTTCGTAAGAGGCATAGTACTGAGACTGCTCTGGTTCGGGTGTTCAATGATGATCTGATGGTGAGAGATCGGAGACACCATTCTATCTTGGTTCTCCTTGATCTATCATCAGCTTTTGATACTGTGGATCATGGGGTTCTGCTTGAACGCCTGAGGTCCATTTGTGGGCAGTCGGGTACAGTCCTCAGATGGTTTTCATCTTTCCTCGCAGGGAGAACGCAGAGAGTGGTCTCGGGTTTGTTTTCATCCGGGGCCTTCTCTCTGCCATGCGGGGTGCCTCAGGGCTCGGTGCTGTCCCCCATGTTATTCGCAGTATATATGTTACCCCTGAAAGACATTGTAAGATGGTACGAGCTGAGGTTTCACTGCTGTGCTGATGATACTCAGCTCTACCTGTCTTTCGCACCTGACCAGGTTGGCGCTATCTCAGTACTGAACAACTGCCTCGCAGACATCCAAGACTGGATGAAGTCCAGCGGTTTAAAGTTGAACTCAGGAAAGACTGAGGTTATGGTTGTGGACCCAGGTCACAGGGTAGAGGGACTGAGGACTGGTCTTCCCTCCGGATTAATCTTGGGAGTGGACCAGATCCTCACCTCTGAACAGGTGCGTAACCTGGGAGTGGAGCTTGACGTTGGTCTTACCCTTCGACATCAGGTGTCTGCAGTCGTCTAGCTAGCCGTTTTCTATCTTAGGAACATTGCCAGGATTAGGCACCTTGTTCCACCCAGTGACCTGCCGGTCTTGGTCCATGCCTTTGTGACATCGCGCCTTGATTATTGTAACTCCCTTTACCTAGGACTTCCTGGGTTGATATCCGCCGCTTCGCAGCTAGTGCGGAACGCGTGCAATACTTGTTGACTGGGGCTTCTAGGAGATCACACATTACCCTGTGCTGCACGCCTGCACTGGCTGCCAATACAGTGGCGGATCACTCTTTAAAGTGGGTCTTTGACCTCACAGCCCTACACGGTTCTGGGTCCTGATTACTTGAAAGAGCTCCTGGTGCCTTACACCCTCTCATGACAGCTCCGCTCGGCTGACGAGGGGTTGCTGGAGATTCCGAGGGTAAATTTGAAGTCATCTGGTGCTTGTGCATTTGGATTTGCTGCACCTGCCCTCTGGAATTCTCTGCCCCGTCAGCTCTGGGAGTGCATGACATTGGGAAGTTTTAAGCAGGCACTAAAGACTTTCTTATGGGAAAAGGCGTTTCCTACTTTATTCTAATTTTATATTGCATGTATTTGAATATGTTTGTACAGTATTTGATTTTATATTGAATGTATTTGAATATGTTTTTATGTTTGTATTTGCTGTGCAGCGCTTTGAGATTTTGAAAGGCGCTCAATTAAATAAATTTTATTATTATTATTTATTATTATTATTAGTGTAGTGGTACCCCCTCACCCCTAAAACCCCATTCGCCAGTACACCTACATAAAAACATCCCTGGTTGTCCAGTGGCACCCCCCCCACACAGGACCCCTGCCCACGCAGCTCCCCATCATCGATGGGCAGCACAAACCACCACATACTGCCTGGCTGCCCGGCTGAATGACAGTGTACAGTAGCAGTTATAAGGCTATTGGTCCACACTGTGAACCAGTTGGCTCGCAGTCCATACTGTACTAGACATTCACAAAACCGTGAATGAAGTCATTCATTCATTCATTCACGGTTTTGTGAATGACTATTACAGTATGCACTGTAAGCCCATTGGTCCACAGTGGGCTAACAGGCTTACAGCTGCTACTGTAAGCTGTCATCTGTGGCAACTGCAGGCAGTATGCAGGTGGCTCTGTGCTGCCCGCCACGATGGGGGGCGCTTGGGTGGGCATTGGGTCCTGGGGGTGGGGGTACCACTGACCACCAGGAATATTTTTATGTAGGTGTACCAGCGATCGGGGTTTCGGGTGAGTTGGGGCACCACTAGACTACCAGGGCTGGGCATTTTATTAATTGTCAGTGATCAGAGCATTGGAGGGGTGGGGGACTACTACACTACCAGGGCTGGGCATTGTAATAATTGTCGCGATTGCAGCTATTTGGCGGAGGGGCATCTCTTGACTACCAGGGCATATAGAACACGGTTTGTATGGGCAATCACGCCTATGGGTGGGGGGTACCACTAGACTACCAGGGCAGTATGTGGGTGCTTGTGGACAGTGTTGGGGGTGCCACCCATGGCTGGTGGCTGCTGTGTTGCGCCCTGCAGTACAGATGCCCACCTGTGGGTAGCTCCCATTTGAGCATTTTTTTGGGCTCAAAATTGTGCCTCAGGATGCAGTACACACATCTCAGTGTTGTGTCAGCATATAAAAGCCACATCCCAGGCTGAATATCGGGATGTACCCGCATGTGCATGGAGCGCCTCCTCGGGATGCGCTGCATACATTATCCTGCGCCCCAGCGCATCAGGACTTTCAGGACTGCGCCAGTAAGTCCCCTTTCAAATACTGCCCCAGGGTGCATTTCTGGGATTGCGCGCTGATGCACCTCGCGCTAGAAGCCAGGCACAACCCCTTTGAATATCTGAGCCATAATCAGTATCATAACTATTTTTGCAATTTTTTTTAATCAATAAAGGTTTTTATTTTCAGTAAAGCCAACAATATAATAATCAATACAACAAATACAATAAACAGGCTTGGAGGGCCTCTTGTGAATCTGCAACAATATGTTTTTTAAACTTAAGTAATAAGACATAACAGAATGATGCCTGCAAAGTAGGTTTAATTAACATTTTCTACACATATAAACATTAAAGAATAACTTTGATGTCATTAAAGAGGGTGGCCACTCACAATATTTAAAAATCTCTTCCTCTGAGTGAACTTTTGACATGAAATAATTTATACTGTGTATTATGATGGTGTTAGCATGTGTTTTTAATAGTAAATAGCACCGCACCACACCAAGATGTTAACTTTTTACATGGTGTGGGCATTGCAAGTTAGCAAGAACATATACAGACTTCAAAATCTCTTATGCCTTTCCGCCACAACCCTTCATCCAGAAGGTACTCCTCAGATGATAATGCAAGACTGTCATTCCTAGTTACTAAGCACTCTAGACTCTCAAAGCCTAATGCTGAGGTAGAATGGGTTTAGTGGTTACTGAGCACCCCTGCCCTTAGTCCCTACTGCAGATATTGAAAATACCTTGATAGGTATGCTAGGAGGACCACATAGGAGAGTCTCTTATGAATGTAAGAGTGTCGCCTCACTTGTTCTTTGTGCAAGAGAAATTCAAACTGATGGTAAGCACCAGTACCTCAAGGACACAAGAGGCAGCACTCTTATATCCATAAGACACCCTCCTAATATCCCTATAAAATAATTGTAGATTGTCCTGCATTTTTTTTTAATTACCTTTTTTCTCTCTTGGCATTGGTCCTTTTCTGTGCAGCATGAGCGGTGCTGGCAAGAAGCTCATTACAATGGAACAGTGCATGAGACACTCTTATGGAAATAACTATCTCACACGCAAGTGAAAGAAGCGTTGTGATTGGTCGAAGTGTCACATGATGCTTTCACGATCTATAGTATAGTTGGAACCCTAACACAGTGAATCTACAGACTGAGTGGCTAGCTTCAGAGAAGCCTACTGCAACAAGATCTCTGTTTGAATCATACAGTGGTTGTATGTTTATTGAGACAGCTGTTGAGACCAGTCTTATGGATGTAAGAGTGGTCTCTTGTATATTCTTATGGTATGAGACCAGCAAACTTAATTTCAGCAGCTGTATTAATCAAGTTTGATCAACAATATATTAAAATTTAAACAGCCCTGAAGTACCTGATTCCAGAGCAGCTGCACATCAGTCACTTTTCACAGAATAAGAGTCTCGTGCACAGAGGAAAGGAGGGCTCCAGTTGGTTGGGAATGCTCCATCGATCTATAATGTTACTTAGCAAAACTGCACTGAGGGACCATGGTATAATTCAAGCATAATAAGTTAAATGTTTGGTGACTACAGTACCTTCAAAGTCACAGCAGTAAGAAAATCTGTTAGATTTTTAGAGTGGGGACTTAAAGATCCCTTACACACTATAGGCTGTGGTTCAGCTCCCAGCATGGAGAAACTGGGCTGAATCTGCATGTAATAATTTTTCATATTTCTCCTAATCTTTTCTAGAGTTTTATGCCTTGCTATAGTAATGTACATTTGTATCTACAATCCCTAACATCTATTTCCTTTTCCCCTGCAGGTGGGGATGTTTCTCTGTATCAGGGACCCGTCTCTTGCATGGAACTTAGCCTACCTGTCCCTGGGTGATCGTCTGTGGAGACGTACTAGGCAACGTCTATTTCATCAACTGGCAGAATGTAACCTCCAGCTAAGAGACAAGGGACATCACTGCATTCCAGGAAGGTGGAGCTCACTCCTTCTTGCATGTAGCAGAATGCTTGTGTGGAGATAGAAAATTGGCAACAAAATGAGTGCCTTAATTGTAGTCCAGATTCCTTCAAGTGAAAACACGTGTAAATCCTAGTGAATAGCAAAGGAATCATGCTTAAGTCTAATGTGGTATAAGGAACGCTTTTTAATTCTGCCTTTAGGATAACCATGAATTATGATTTCATTTGGTTTATTGCTGTAAGTGCCATGTAGTACATATATAATAAGGTGTGTCAGATGGTGCAGTGAAGAGTGAATGAGAGGGCAAACAGTGCAAGTACATGTCAATTATCCAGACTGCTTGGGAGACATGAAATTAGTTCAGATAATAGGGAGTCTGTAAAACTGGGATTGAAACATTCAGTGTGTGTTGTTAAGTATCGTGTGATTTTAAACACTTCAGCAAGAGAAGTGGGATTATCAACCAGAACTAACAATCCCTGAAGTGTCTTTTTGCACTTATAGCATGAACCTTACCAAAATGTTCAAATAAATTGTGATATTAAATAAAAATACTGTTATTTGAAATATGAGCAGAAGAAAATGTTGTATTTGTTCTTGTTCAGTTTGTTCTCCCACATGCATGCCATGCTATTTTAAGTTTTTTATATCAAACGTAGATATCTTCCTGGTCATAAGTCTCCACCACTCATTCACACTATTGGGATCTGCGCCGGAGGCACCAGGACCCATCGGGAGCAAACATTTTGCCGGAGGGTCGGCGCCAGAGATGGAGCCGCGAGGAACGGCACTGCGAGCCTCAGCTCATGCGGTAATCACTATCTCGGTGTCTACCCTCCAACCGCCTCAGTTCCTTTTTTCCCACCGTCGAGTGCGCTTCAGTGACGACGTCGCTCACCCGCCGTGAGTCAAACTTCAAACTAGCAACATAGTTTTCAGTTTTGTTATTTTGTAGTATTTTTCTCGATAAAATATCGCTTAGTTTATTCTTATTTTAAAAATAAAGAAGTCTCAGCCTACTTTGATGGAGTCGACCATGAGCAGGTCAGGTGACGGTAGGGAGACTTCGTGTAAGCTGTTCAGTCAGTCGGGCTGGGTCCGGTCCGCCGCCTTCTCCCGGGGGGGGGGGGTCTGACAACGGTCAGTCCAATGCCCGGGATGGGCGTGTCCCCACGGAAGCATAAAATAAACGGTTGCATTCTCGTGCACTGCTCGGCCTCGAGCTTTTCGCCCACAGGTCTAAAAAAGAGAAGGCATCACCGAGGTCGCCTCTGATATGTCTGCGCTGTGATGTTCGGTTATCGGGCTAGCTGGCGGTCCTCCTTCGGAGTCGCCAACTTCGCTTCTGGTAGCCAACGGCTTTGACATCGGAGCCCTACCTCTCCTCGCAGGTAGGTCTTCAGATGAGCAGTTTCATCAGTGGGCTGCTCTTATGGAGCAATGGGCTCGGAGGTTGGTTCAGCTACCTGGCTCGGTCACTGTGGGCTTTTGGGCTCATTGAGAGACCAGGTAGGCAGTTGGACTTTCCTGGTCGCCATGCACCTTCTTCGTGCCGCCGACTCTGGCGCCAGGTGTTTCCTCCTCACATGGTTACGCGAGGGGCCACACCGATGCCCTTATCTCCTGCCTCTTCCTTCAAAACCTGTTTTTCGGAGTCTGGGGTGTTTTCGGCTCGTGCGGCTCGGCGCCATCCTCGGTGCCGTAGGCTTCTGGGTGCCATCCTCGACCGTGCGCGTGCCATCCTCGCGCCATGCGGTTTCTTGGCACCATCCTTGGCGCTATGTGCGGCTTCGGCACGTTTTCCAGCACTGCGTGGTCCTTGGCATTGTTTTCGTGCCCGTGGTCCCTCTGTGTCTTGCTCTGTGCCGCGTGCGCCCTCGCGCTGGGGCTGTCTGACCTCTGCTTTCTCAGGACTCCTCCTTTCACTCGTTTCCTTCTTCCCTCTCTTCTGATTTTCATTCCTTTCCTGTCCATACAGTCCCTCCTGGACTGTCAGGAGATGACATTGAGCCTGACCCAGACCTTCGGTTGGGTGATGAAGTGGACGAAGCAGGATCTTTCACTGCTACAGAGCCTGTGGTCGAGGACCTGTCATTTAAGTCTCTGCTGAAAAATCTGAGTTCCACTCTTTCTCTCCAGACTACAGACATCGATCCTGGGAAATTGTTAAGACTCCAATACCTTCATGTTCCGGAGATCCCTACGGATTTGACTCCTCCGGTTCAGCCTTCCTTCGAGATGCTGTCTCAAATGGTATGGAATAATCCGACTCTCACCCCTTCGGTGTCTAAATCCATAGATAGGAAATGTTCAGCCCCCAAGGATCGTCCCATTTTGGCATCTCAAGCCTTTGTGGATCCTATTGTAGTCCTGGCAGAGAATGATAAGGTTGTTCTTCCTCAAACTACTACAGCTCGACCTATTAACAAAGAATCTCGTAAGATAGACACCTTAGGTAAGAGAGTCTTTGCTGCTTCTACCCTAAGTATGCGTATTGCCAGTTACCAGGGCTATTTCTCCCAGTATGAGTATATCCTGTGGCACTCTATCAAGCAGATGGTTGAAGCTCTTCCGGAGTCGGATGCAAAGGCCGAGCTTCTTCAAACCATTACCAGAGGTATCGAATGTAACAACCAGCAGGTTAAAGCAGCCGTGGATGCTTTCGACACTGCTTCCCGTTCAGCGGCTGCTGGTATTTGCACCCGCCGTCATTCCTGGCTGCGCACTTCTGGCTTCACGAAAGACGCACAGCAGCAGATAATGGCGTTGCCCTTTGATGGTGCATATCTTTTTGGTCCTCAGGTAGAGCAAGCTCTAGAAGCTACTCAAAAGACTAGGTCAGCCATTAAGTTGGCTCGACCCCCTCCTGCCCCCTCTCGAGGGCATGTCAGTAAACGTCAGTTTCATAATAGTCAGTCCTTTTGAGGCAGAGGCAGAGGAGGTTTCCATAAAAACCAACCTGCCCAACCTCAAAAGAAGAGACAGCAGAAAGCGCAAGGGCCCAAAGCGCCCAGTGCTATCTTATGAATTGCTGGCCCAAGTCCCATCTCAGCTGCCCGAGGTGGACTTTTCCTCTCCGGTTGGAGGTCATCTGATGCACTTCTACAATCAGTGGAAGTCCATAATCTCAGACAAATGGGTCCTTCGGATAATTCGCGAGGGGTATTCACTCAATCTGGTGGAGACCCCTCTGGATCGTCCTCCCAAACGGCAGCCCAGGCTGTCAACCCTTCAGTCAGACCTTCTCACGCCGAGATTCAGGGCCTTCTGAACAACAGGGCAGTAGAAGTGGTGCCACTGCATCAACGGAACACGGGATTCTACTCCCATTACTTTCTGGTTCCAAAGAAGTCCGGGGGAATGCGCCCCATTCTAGATCTCAGAAAGCTAAACAAATTTCTCCCCAAGGAGAAATTCAAAATGATTTCTCTGAGAACCCTGTTACCTTTGCTTCATCAACACGACTGGCTAGCCTCCCTGGACATACAGGATGCTTACCAGCACATTCCTATTCACCCGAGGCATCACAAATTCCTGAGGTTTGTGGCTCTGGGACAGCATTATCAGTTCAGAGTCCTGCCCTTTGGGCTATCCTCGGCGCCGCGGGTTTTTACAAAGTGTTGTGCAGTTCTCGCAGTGCACCTCAGAAAGGTCGGGATACAGGTGTTCCCTTATCTGGACGATTGGCTTCTAGCAAGCCCTTCCAGGCAAGGGACCCTGGATGCCATAGAGACGGCCTCTCGCCTCCTTACGTCCATGGGAGTTCTGCTGAACCTCAAGAAATCGCAACTGCAGCCCTCCCAGAGGCTCCTCTTTATAGGGACTCTTCTGGACACCTCCTGTGCGAAGGCTTTTCTTCCAGAAGACAGAAGGAACTATATCCTTCAAATGGCCTGTCACATTGGGGAGAACAGCTCAGTTACAGCTCTCTCAATGCAATGGATGCTAGGCCTCATGGCGTCCTCAGTGTTCACTGTACCCCTAGCACGTCTGCACATGAGAACCACTCAGTGGATGCTCAGTACTCAGTGGTCCCCAACCACTCACCCGCAGTCCTATCTCATCAAGGTGACAGAACCTTTAAAGAGGTAACTCACCTGGTGGTCTCAAGAGACCAATCTCCTAGAAGGATATCCCTTTGCTCCTCTGGACCATCAAATCTGCATTACCACGGACGCATCCCTAATGGGGTGGGGAGCTCACTGTCAGGTTCTCCACACTCAAGGTGTGTGGACTCAACTCGAGTCCCAGCTTCACATAAACATCCTAGAGATGAGAGCCGTCCTTTATGCGGTCCGAACGTTGAAGGACATTCTCTGTCACAAGAACATTCTCCTTCAAACGGACAACAAAGCAGTGATGTATTACATCAACAAGCAGGGCGGTGTTCATTCTTACCCCTTATGCAGGGAAGCAATGAGGGTATGGGAATGGTGCTTGGAGCACAAGGCTCTAATTCAAGCGGTCTACCTGCCAGGTGTACAGAACGAATTGGCAGACCGTCTTAGCAGAACAGAGACAGATCCTCACGAGTGGTCCCTCGACTCAACCATGGTTCAGTCACTATTCAAAGAGTGGGGAACTCCAGACCTGGACCTTTTTGCATTCCCACTCCAACGAAACTGCCTCTCTTCTGCTCCAGAAATCCAGGGCCTGGCATTTTCTGTCAGGGTGCTTTCAGGCTGCGGTGGACAAAATGCTTTCTTACGTCTTTCCGCCTCTTCCTCTAATTCAGAGGGTATCCTCAAGTTCGAATCCCGGGACAAGATGATTCTCATTGCTCCCTCTGGCCTCGGCAGCTGTGGTTTCCACTTCTTAACAATATGTTGGCAGTTCCTCCGAGACCACTTCCCCTGCAGATGAACCTTTTGACTCAGGGACCGGTGGTCCATCCCAACCTGAGATCACTTCACCTTCATGCTTGGCTCCTGAAGAAGTAGAAGTAAACCGGTTCAATGTCTCTCGTAGGGTTTCAGATATTCTTCTGGCTGCACGGAAGCCAGCCACTTGGAAAACTTACACAGCTAAGTGGAAGCATTTTTCGCTCTGGTGTGCAAAGTCCTCTTTGAATCCCTTTTCCTGTCCACCAGATAAGGTTCTGGAGTACCTCTTGGACCTCTCAAATTCAGGTCTGCAGTACTCTACAGTTAAAGTTCACCTTAGTGCCATTTCAGCGTATCATGAGCCGCTTTTTTCCTTAACGCTAGCTCAATTACCTGTGGTTAAGAGATTTCTAAAGGAATTCTGCATACCAGACCTCCTACAAGACGTCCAGTTGCAGCCTGGGACATTAATCTTGTGCTAAACATGCTCACTCAGAAACCTTTGAACCTCTGGCCACCTGTGAGCTAAAATTTCTCACCTGGAAGACTGCCTTCCTAGTGGCCATTACCTCAGCTCAGGGTCTCTGAGATACATGCCCTGGTCACAGATCCTCCGTACACTGTGTTCCATAAGGACAAAGTAGTCCTTCGGACCCATCCGAAATTTCTTCCTAAGGTTGTGTCAGAGTTTCATCTAAACCAACCTCTGGTCCTTCCCTCTTACTTTGTGGACTTCCAAAATGAAGGAGAACGATCTCTTCATTCTTTGGATGTTAAAAGAGCTTTGCGTTTCTATCTAGATAGAACCAAGGATTTTTGCAAGGCCCAGCAACTGTTTGTCTCCTTCAGCGAGACCCGGCTGGGTCAACCTGTCGCTATCAGATGTATCTCAGCATGGCTAGTGGCATGCCTTCGCCACTGCTATTCCTTGGCGCAGGTTAAGTTGGAGGGTAGGGTTTACGCTCACTCTACTAGAGCAGTCGCGGCATCCCTAGCGGAAATTCGCAACGTGCCCATTGCAGATATTTGCAACGCGGCCACCTGGAGCTCAGTGCATACTTTCATTAAACATTATGCACTGGATGTCCATGCCAGACGACATTCTTCCTTTGGCAGAGTCATCCTCAATGGACTTCTGTCCTAGAAACGTGAGCTCTTGGTCTCTCCTGCCGCCCTCTCGGGGGATTATTAGCTCGGTACTCTCCCAATAGTGTGAACGAGTGGTGGAGACTTATGTCCAGAAAGATATGAAAATTACGTACCTACCGTAATTCTTGATCTTCTTGGACGAGTCTCCACCACTCATTCACACGCCCGCCCTCCGAGCTCACCTCTGTTGTTGGTCTTCACTCCCTCAAATCTTTAGGCTGTGAAGACTTCTTTGTTGACCCTTCTTATATGGGTCACCCGGACTATCTTATGTCCGGTTTTTAGGTTAGGCTATCCTTCTAGGTTAGTTACGCTGCACCTCCTTGGAAAAAAGGTACTGAGGTGGTTGGAGGGTCGACGCTGAGATAGTCATTACCGCATGAGCTGAGGCTCGTGGTGCCATTTCTCACGGCTCCATCTCTGGCACCGACCCTCTGGCAAAAAGTTTGCTCCCGGTGGGTCCTAGTGCCTCCGGCGTTAGATCTCAATAGTGTGAATGAGTGGTGGAGACTCGTCCAAGATAATCAAGAATTACGGTAGGTACATAATTTTCATTTCTTACACTTTTCTGTTTTCATTTGTTTACTTCATATGTGCTGTTGTTTGAGTGGGGAATAGAATGCTGGTCTCACTCACACTGTGTTAGACGGGATACGACTGTGTGACAGTCTCAGTGAACGAGAGGCAGCACGGTGCAGCTTGCTGATGGTCACAGTGAGTGAGGCATGGGATGGAGTGGGTGAGGGTAGGGAAGGGTGACGTTTAATTATGGCGACCATGAACAGGCTGGCAGCTTGAAAGATGTACAGGAGTGTAATGATGAGTAGGTAATTACACACTTGTACAGGTAGCTTGATTTTTCTTACCCATGTTATAAACCAGAATATTGCTGCTACCAGAACATGTCGATGCTGTAAACGTTAGAGGAATTAAATTGATTAGTCTTCCAAGAATCAATCTTCACCATTGATTCCCACTTGTGGGTCTAAGCCAGAGGCACTAGGACCTCACAAGAGCTAGAACTTTTCTGGTGGGAGCTGGCAGTGCGAGAGGCCCCGCACACGCCTCACCACTTGTGCCCACTAGTATGCAGCAGCACCAGCGCCAACCATTTTAGCTCCTTTTTATCCCCGCCACTGAGTGCACATCAGTAGTGTGGTCGCCGTCCTAGTCAGAGCCAGAACATCACCTTCTATACGGCAACAGTGTTCAGTTCTTTGGCTTTAGTGTTTAATATACTAGAGTTGGGCCACTCTTAAGCTAAAAAAAAAACAGTATACCATAACTTAAGGTAGAAAGGTGCAAACCGACATAAGCACGTAATCTGACTTTACAAACTATAAAAAAACACAATAGCACTTACTATTCATGTTTAGTAAAACTAAGTGAAACTTTCACCAGAGCTGTATGTTAAATAGGTACCAGGCATTAGACAAGGAACGTGACAAATCTGAGCAAAAGCACCTCTCATTTCTAATTTAAAAGCTCTTTGTTGCACAGTAATCCCCCCTTTTGGAAGGGTGCAGATATTCTATACTAACAGAGCTAATTAAAATTCACAAAGGTGTGTTTTCAGGGAAGATGAAAAATACTAGATACCCTGACTACATATGTGCATTAGAAGAAATCTGAACTTTTAACCAGAATTTCCAGAATTGTATGATTCAAGCAGAAAAAGATAGAGCACACAAACTGGCAGTTAATCTTGTGCAGACTGATTCAGAATGTAAACGTGATACCAGTTACTTGAGCTGCCCCTGTATACTAAAATGGAATGAAATGCTGCATTTCTCTTTTGAAATTGTCAGAAAAGGACATGGGCAAATTAAAGCACTTTTGATTAAATGTTCACTGCTGCTGTCCTACCAGCGCAGCGGTAGGGCTACCGCTTGCAATGCTGATGACCCATGTTAGGGAACGAGCACAGAGTGTAAGAGGATTGGTCCGGTTTGGGGTGGTAGGATGAGCGTCTCATGGACAGCCTCTTCTCCGGGGAGGGAGAGTTGTGGATCTTCCTGACTAAAAGTCTGGTTCCATGTGATAATGTCGATTGCAGAATAGTGATTGCATTTAGGAAGCATACATCACCAAATATGAATTTCGTGATGTATACTCACAGCGAACTACTAGAGGGCTTGAGATCTATGGGTTCCTATTTTATGCGGGCTGTGCCCCCACATCCCCTACTAATAGGATTCTCAACTCCAGGAGGGTGCAAAACTTAAAAACGACTGGCTAAAAACACAGTTGTGCCCAGAACCAAACCCAGCACCTCCCAACCGCAGCCTGCCACCAGCTCATACCACGCCACACGGCCAGCTTGGCAGCCCACCACCGCACTACACCCCACAAACCCTTCCGCCTGTCGCACAGCATGGTCTCCCCCACATGTATACATAGCGACAGCCCGTCACTATATTTGCCTTCCCTCCATATCCGGTCACTACCCTGCCAGGTAGCCCTGTGCACAGGTGCCGTGATTGAGTCACCCTTTTTGAAAGTGATTAATCGCAGTCGCCTTGTACACAGGATACCAAAAGTCTTCTCCATTGATTCACACTAATGAGACTACAATGGAGGCACTAGGACCCAGCAGGAGCCAAAAATCTTCAGGAGGGCCCGCGCAGAGGTAGGACCGCACATGCATGGCGCTGCGAGGCTGGCTCGCATCTGTTTGGGCTATCTCAGTGTCGACCCTCCAACCACATCAGTTCTTTTCTCCTGCCGAGTGTGCTTCAGTGATGACATTGCTTGCCCACTGGGAGTCAAACTTCTCTCGTATACGACAACACCTTTTAGTCATTCAGTTCATTAATTTTAATGCTTTTCTTGTTTATTGTTTTAAATAAAAATGAAAGATTTCTCTCAGACCTGCTGGGCCATGGCCAGGGTTTTTCAGTCTGGGTTCTGCATTGGTGCCTTCTTGTTGCTGGCGTGGCCTACTGACCCCATGTGCCTATCCCCTCACTCTGCCCGCAGGGGTTGACACAGGAACTCCTGCTCCTCCCTCCAGGGATTGTCATTCTCTGTGCTCCTCTGCTTCAGTGGTGCCGGCTGCAGTACCGTTGACGGTGCTGCCAGCGGCACCATTGACTTCGGTGCCATGTGTGGTGCCGTCGACTTTGGTGCCATGTTTGCTGCCATCTACTTCGGTGCCGCATGAAGCGCCGTCTCTTTTGGTGACAAGTGCAGTGTCGTCAGCTGCGGTGCCATCTTCTTTGTGCCGTATGCAGCATCAGCATCTTGAGGCAGGCTGGTCTTGAGACCAGGTGTCCTCCGAGTTCTCCTTGCCCAGATTGGCCTTGCTGGGGCATATCCTGTTTCCTTAGGGTGGACTTGGAGCATGATGAGTCTGATCTGAACCTCACCAAAATTGCAATGGTAAGAAGACTTGTTTCTGGCCTGGACATGCATTCCTCGTCCCAACTGAACCCTGTTTCAAGCCATCTCTTTCTGGCTCTGCTCAGGACATGGGGTTCTAACCTCACTTTGCAGACCCCTGACGTAGATCCAGGGGACTTTTGTGGCTCAAGTTTCCCATGTTCAAGAACATTGTGCCCTCTGCCCACCCTCCTTGGCAACTTGTTGCATGCTGTGTGGGGAAGCCCAGCTCTGATTCCTTCAGTGCCCCTCCCAGGGAGGGACACTTTTAATTACTATGGTTGTCTGACCAGAGAATGATGAGGCTGTTCTCCCTCAGGGGTCCACAGCTCATCCTGTCAATATGGAATCTTGCAGGGTTGACACTTTGGGGGGAAAATGAGCAACCGCTGCCGCAAAAGCTCTGTGAAGGCCTACATTTGGGCCTCCAGGGCAAGTACTGCTGGGATCTATGTCAGGCGATTCTCCTGACTTAGAACATCAGGATTTCTAATGATTGTCCCTGTTCAACACTCAAGTAACTGCCTTCAGAACAACTTGACCATCTCCATCAGCCCCTCAAGGGGGCTGGAGCTAGTGTCAGTAGTGCAACAAGCAGTCCTGAGAAGTGGGGACCGAGGGGTCTTTATAGAGTTCAACCATCAGCCACGAAGAAAACGCAGCTTGAGGCACAGGCCCCAAAGGTGCCAGTTTCCACTTTCCGAGACATTAGTCCAGGCTCCATCTCAGCTGCCTGAGATAGATCTGTGCCCTGCAGTGAGAGATTGTTTGACTCACTTTCAGCCTATGGCAGTCTATAACAATAGACAAGTGGGCTCTCCAGATTTTCTGAAAGGAGTACTCCCTCAGGCTTCAGAGACTCCCCCTGCTGTCCCCCCAAGTGGCAGCACAGTCTCCCCATTTCACAGTCAGACCTTCTCACCTCAGAAATTCAGGGCCTTCTTCGTAGTCTTCTGGTTCCTAAAAGAACAGGCGGCATGCACCCTATTCTCGACCTCAGAAACAAAATAGATCTTTGTTCAGGGCAGGATGGTCTCCGTAGGGGCTATCCTACCACCTCCCCAGTGGCATGACTGGTTTGCATCCCTGGACATACAGGACGTTTCCATGAAGGTACTGCTGGCCTTGTAAAGTCACAGCTTCAAGTCTCTCAGCTTCTCTTCATAAGGGTCCCCCAACCCCCCGGCCACCTCCTAGCGAGGGTCTTTCTCCCAGGGATCAGGGGGACCAGCTTTTCTGGATGACTCTTTCCTCACAGAAGTAACCTTATGCGAGTCCGATCCATGTAGCGGATGCTGAGCCTTGGGGCCTGTGCCGTTTATACTACTTCTGGGTGGTTCCGCATGGGACCACACAGTGGATGCTCAGCACATGATGGTCTCCGACCACGCACCCTGATCCTCCACAAAAAGGTAACAGAACTCCTGACAAGATTGCTTGTATGGTGGACACAGGAAGACAGGTTTCTACAAGGTCTACTCCTAGCCCGCTGTGTCTCATCATACAGATGCATCTCTGATCAGTGGGGAGCTCACTGTCAAGACCTCTGTTCTCAGAGAGGGTGGAGCCAGGAGGAGTCTCATCTACACATAAATCTCAAGTCCTGAAAGATGTCCTCTACCATGAGGTATCCTCCTTCAGACAGACAATAAGGCCGTGATGTATTACATCAACAAGCAGGGTAAAGCACGCTCCTACACTGTGTGCAGGGAGACCTTGAAGAGGTGGGAGTGATGTCTCAAGCATGGTGCCCTAATTCAGGCAGTCTGCCTGCCATGAATTCAGAATGACCTAGCCGAATCACATCAGTAGGCTGGAGGCAGGTTCCCAGGAATGGTCGCTCGCTCCAGTGGCATGCAATGGCTTTTGGCAGTGGGACAGTCCAAACCTGGACCTTCTTTGTGTCCCCTCTCAGCATAAAACTACCTCTATTCTGCTCCAGAAATCCGGACATGACTCTTCTCTCAGGATGCATTCAGACTGCGGTGGACAGGATGTTATCTGTACACATATTCTCCCCTCCCTTTAGTTCAAAGGATGCTGCTCAAGTGGAAGGCACAGGGGAGCAGGATGATCTTCATTGCTCCGCATTGGCCTCGTCAGATATGGTTTCCACTAATCAGCAGGTTGTCAGAAGTCCCCCAGAGGAAGCTCCTCTTTGGACGGGCCTCCTGACAGGGATCCCTGGTCCATCCCAATCTGCACTCCCTTCATCTCCATGCCTGGCTACCTGAGGAGATAGAAGAGGGTAGGTCTGTGGTCTTTCAAAGGATATCGAAAATCTTCTTAACGCAAACCTTCCACCTGGGAAACCTGCACGACTAGGTGGAAGCAGTTTTCCAGTTGGGGGTGCAAAAAGTCCACGCTGGACACGTTTTGTTACCCACTGAATAAAGAGTTGGAGTACCTCTTAGACCTGTCAAATGCAGGACTGCAGTACTCAACAGTGAAGGTACACCTCTACGCGATTTCTGTCTACCATGAGCCAGTGTAAAATACATAGATACATAGATACATAGACAGTGTCGGCAGATAAGGGCCTATGGCCCACCCAGTCTGCCCATTTGAGCTTGTAAGTTCAGTTTGTTTTCCTAGAAGTTTGATGCCCCGTGCACCTGACCTCTAGAATTCCTTTATGTCTATCCCATGCATTCTTAAATCCCGTGATTGTTTCAGCCCCCACCACTTCCTCTGGCAGGGTGTTCCACTTGTCCACCACCCGTTCTGTGAAGAAATTCTTTCTCATGTTTCCTCTGAATCATCCTCCCTCAACTTCATCCCATGCCTCTAGTCCTGGAACATCTTTTTCCTTAAAATAGTGTTTTCCTGCACCCTGTTCCTCCCTGTAAGATACTTGTATGTCTCTATCACATCCCTCTCTCCCTCCTCTCCTCCAGGGAGTACATGTTCAGTTCCTTCAACCTGTCCTCATAGGACTTGTGATGCAATCCATGCACCGTCTTTGTTGCCCTCCTCTGAACCTTCTCTACCCTGTCTATGTCCTTACGTGGGTATGTTCTTACTTCGAGAGGGCTCTTGCAGTAGGTAATTACATATAGGACTGAAGCCGGCAGGCATCAGGACCCCACGGAAAAATTTCTAGCTAGCAGTCTCTGGCGAGGGACTGCCCCCATGTCAGGTGACTGGCGTCAGGCGACGGTATAAAGGGATGGTCCCTCACACCCGCCTTCCAGTTCTTTCCCGCCATTTGCTTTCGACAGCGCCCCACTGCGTCAGTCAGTACGTCGCCAGTAGTTATACCATCCGGTTTCATCATTTTCTAATATATTCATCAGGATTCTTTTACCTGCTGTCTATTTACGTCCCCTACCACGTCCGACACAAAAACCAAGTGCGACTCGTGAGGCGCCCAACTCCCGCACAAGGATGGCCATTCTCTGTGTCTCATCTGCCTAGGCCCCCAACCACCCCGTGGATTCCTTTCAGCACTGCCTGAAGTTCAACGCGGCTACCCGCAGAAGAAGGCAGCAGTCCCTGGAGGCTCACATTCTAAAGAAGAAGATGTCCTCCATGGAAAAGGAGCTGAAAAAGCTCCGACAGGCTTCCAACTCCCCAAGGGCCTTAAGAAGAAGGAGAAACACCAGGACCGGGACTCCTCATCCCGCTCGCGGTGACTTGACTGGGGTCACCACCCTTCAGGTAATGTTCCCTCTGGAGGACCGTTCCCTGATGGCTGTTTTGGTGGTGTTTGAGACAGCATCAGTCCCCCGGCTGGTTAGGTACTCGGGCCATTGGGAGCCCGGACAAAGGAGGCATCTGTTCCCAGTAAGGGCCTTCTGGTTGACCTCTCGATGCAGTCCGGTGTCGGCTCCTCCGAAGTCGCCAGAGCTGCCGCTTAAGTCGCTCGACCCTTTGGGGTGGCGCACTGACAGTCAAGCCACCCGTCAAGGTCGCCTCCCTGTGTGGCCTTCTTCAGGCGCTTGGTCCAATCAGTCGGACGTCGGCTCCTCCGACATCCACCCAGATCCCGCTGGTCAGATGTCCGTCATCCTGTCCGGTGGTTGCTCAGCGACAGAGCCTCGCCCGGACCTTTGGTCTTATCCAGCGCCGCTGGCTCCCCGCGGCCTTCGCCGCTGCCATCCAAGGCCCTCGTCTCCCCAGCTGGACCGGAGGATCCTCCGGCCCTCCCAAGCTGCTGGGGACTCTTGGCGCCTCCGTCAGGCCTCCCTCCCGTAGGTCTGGATGGCCTGATGTTGGACCCTCGGATGCTGGCCCAGTCACGGCCAACGTCCCTTGCGGGACGTCACCCGATGCCAGACTCGACACCGCCAGGCCACCTGTCCCTGGCCTGCCTGAGGGCCTCTTCCAGGACTTTCTTCCCCGGTAGAGCCTCTGGTGCCGGATCTTACGTTGTCTTATCTGATGCTGTCTTATCCGGCTCCGCAATATCCAGCACCGCAGTACCCGACACCGCAGTATCTGACGCTGCAGTACCCGGTGCCTCAGTACCCAGCGCCCGGCTTCCTGCCGTCAGGCTACGGATACTTGCCCTATGGATACCCCCAGTATCCGTATCCCCCCTCCGCCCTTCTCCACCGCCTCCTCAGCCGCCAGTGGATCTGAGGGAGACTCTGGCTTCTTGGTGGGCTGAGGCCAAGGCTCAGCTCACCAGGGAGGTGGAGAGCTGCCTCCCGATGATGGACCGGTCCTAGATCCCTTGTCGCGGGGCGAGACCCCTCCTCCCCCCATCAACCCCAGAGACACTGCTACGGGGTCTAAGGCTGGGGGTGGCACCTTTCCCCCTAGGGGCCATGTTCCTCCCCCAAGTGGAGAGGGGTCTTTGTCTCCTTGTTCTTCAGACTCATCAGAGGACTCCGATGACAGCTCCGATCTGGATGAACCTCGCACTCCTGACAAGCCAAGGCCCAGGACTCCTCTGAAGTCCCCTCCGGAGGATCCCTCATTTACGGAGTTGCTAAGGAAAATCCAGGGTTTTCATCAGTGGAAATCTCTGGAGCCGGATCCACAGAGGCAGAAGCTAGCTGTCCATTTGGATTTGCCTGAGGTTGCTCCCACGTTAGTTCCACCCTGGATCAAGCCTCACGCTGACCTCATTTCCACTATCTGGAAACAACTGTCGGCTTTCGCCCCTCTTCCTCGAAAAGGTGGATAGGCTGTATCAGGCTCCTGAGGGGATTGACTTTCTTTTGTCACACCCCAAGGTTGATTCAGTCATGATCAGCGCCGCCCACGGCTGTTCGGCTAACCCGAAACACCTGAGCTCGTCCCCACCCGATAAGGAATCCCACATTCTAGGGACATGGATATGTTGTTCATCCACACTCATTGGCAGTATCCTTGCCGCTTTAAATCTTGCCGGAAGGTCTTCAAGCTTGCTCCTCCCACCCACCCGGGTGGTATAACTCTCGGCTCCGCCCCATGACGCCAGATCTTCCTTACCGCTTGGAAGCTCAGGTTCCCTCCTTAACGCTCTGCGTTTGTGACTGGTTCCTATTTCTCCGTTTGCGGATTTAAAAATAATATTTTGCAAAAAGACTTCAGTCTTCGATCCCTCGCGGCTGCGATGGATAAATCGACTCCCGGATGTCGGAGATGCCCATGCGGGCGAAGATGTCTCGGACGGATCCACACTCCGCGTGTGTCTACTGCTTAGGCCTTGGCACGACCCGCGGCTTGCGACCTGTGCTCATCTTTCTCGGCCTCACGTCCTCGAGACCGTGCTGCCCGATTACCAGCTGGGCCGTCCCGAAGCGTTCCCTCGGTGAAGTCAAGGAGGCCGGTTGGCGGTGTCGCGGCGGCGGGGTTTCGGCGGATCAGCTGGCGGATGGTGGCCCTCGAAGAGGGCGGCGCGGGCCGTATCTTCCTCGGCCGCGGCATTTATCCCGCTCTCTCTGGGTTCTTCCTACACGGCTTCCTTTAAGGAGCTTTGTCTGTCCCTCTCCACTAAAGGAGAAGGGCCTGCGTCTGCTGGACCTTTTTCTCGGTCCAAAAAGAGGGACAAGGGTAAGTCCCTCCGTCGACGCTCTTGGGAGCGGGAAAGGTCCCTCTCCCCGGGCCGTCGACCGTCGGCTTCGGTCGACCGCTCGGCTTCGGCCACTGGCCTCACGGTGTCCCCGTCAGGTCAGTTGACCGAGACTCCCACTGATGAAGTCGAGATTTTTCTCGACCCATTGACAGGCTGTCGCCTTTAGCGCCGAATTCCCCTCTCCCGGTTCCCCGGAGGATTGAGGATCCGTGGGCTCGCCTGTGCCTCGGTTCCGGAGCCCTCGGATGGACCTTCCGAGCGAAGGAGTGTCGTTCCGGCCGACACCTCCTGCACCGACCCGGAAATTCCGGGACTCTCGGTCTCGGTCTCGGACCTCTTCGCGGTCCAGCCGTTCCCACCGTCATAGGCGGTCTCGGTCTCGGCACCGCGGTAAGCGGCGTCGCCGCTCGTCCTCGTCCTCCTCCTCGGATGAGGGGAGGCTTCGGCGTAAATTACGTCGACGGTACGAGGACCTTATGTTGCAACAGCTCCTCCTGGCCGGGAATAAGCCGACTCCGGCGCCTTCCCGGCCATTAAATGTAACTGTCACGGGCAGCACCGACACAACCCCTCGACTTGCCCGAGGAGCCTATACCCAGGCCGGTTGTTCGGCCAAAACCAGCTGCTCCACCGATTGCGGTGGAACCTCCGCCTCCACAGCCACCAATTGGGGCTCCGACCAAGGATTCTCGGTCGGCTAAGGGTTTACCCCATCGGCTGTCAGTTACCCTCACTCCCGACCGACCTCGGCAGGTGAAGGGTGGCTCAGGCCAGAGGCAGCTCTTCGAGGACTCTTCCGAGTCCGAAGATGATTCCTCCTTCTTCTCCAAGCGACTGGACTTGGAGTCTTCAGGAGGTCAGCCAATGGACGATAGCCCGTCGTCCTTCCTAGGACTGCTTGGCTCATCTCGAGTCTACGGGATGGAGCTCGAACCCGTTCAAAGCGGGCCAGGTATCCCCTCACGGAGATTCTGGACCGAGGGATTCTCCGGCGGAGGCCTTTCCGGTGGCCGAGGCCATGTGGGTCCAGCACTGGAACTTTGGCAGCGCCTGCTTCCTGCCCTGCGCGGCCAGGATGGCCAGGAAGTATCGATCCCTACCGGTTCCTTGTCCGGTTTTTGAACACCCTCTGCTGAGGGGTTGGTTACCGACAGCGTTCCAGCGCCCGGCAGCAGGGATGTGGACAAACCTCCTGACAAGGAGTCCAAGAAATTGGACTATGTCGGGCGAAAAGTCTACGCTGCGTCCTCTCTCGGCCTTCGTCAGGCCAGTTCGGCCGTCCTCATGGCACATTTTTCTCATGCCCTGTTGGGCTCCCTGGATGAGGTCATCCCTCATCTTCCGCCGATCTGCAGACTACGGTTAAGCAGGTGCGGGACCAGGGGCAGGGCAGTGGCCAAACAGCAGCTCAGACTGCTTTGGATGTAGGGGACTCATGTGCCAGATCGGTGGCGGCGCGGTGATGGCTGTCGTCGGCGGGCTTGGCTGAGGATATCCACCTTTACTCGGATACCCAGCACAAGTTGGCGGATGTTCCCTTTTGGGGACTGACCTCTTGACCCTGGGGTGGAAGGTCACCTGCAGAGGATCGAGAGTCCAATGCCACCTTGGACTCGGTCTCTTCCGCTCAGAAGGACAAGGCCGCAAACCACAGCCTAAGCCCTTTCGTCCTTCTGTGCCCCAGCGCTTGACCCAGCAACGTCAGGGCCAGCAGGCTCGGCCTTGGCATCCCAAACCCAAGCCCGGCTTCCTCTAACAGGAGGCAGGAGGAAGGGCCCAGGAGGTCCCTCGGCGGTCCCTCCTCCAAGCCTGCCCAGTGACGGGCTGAGGGGTGTCGCCCCATCCCGTCACCTTACCCCTGGGTCCCCCCGTGGGGGGACGGCTCAGGCACTTCCGTTCCGCCTGGTCCGCTGTTACCACGGACAGGTGGGTCTTGGAGGTGGTGGGAAGAGGCCTGCCTCTGGAATTCGAGCAGGCACCACCCTTCAGAGCCGTCGCCCCTCGGGGGCCTTCGGGATCCCCAGCCTCACTGGCGGCTCGTCGAGCCGACATCCTCTCCTCCTCCAGAAGGAGGTGGTAAGAGGTGGTGGACCCTCCTTCAGACCCAGGGTTTGTGTCCAGGTACTTCCTGGTTCCGAAGCAGACGGGGGCTGGCGCCCCATTCTCGACCTACGACCTAAACAAGTTCCTAAGGTCTCGAACCTTCAGGATGGTCACTCTGGCTCAGATAATACCATCCTTGGAGCAGCGTGTGGTTCTGCTCTCTGGACTTGCAGGGCGCGTTTTTCCGTCCCTATCCGTCCGTCTCACCAGAGATTCCTTCGCTTCGGCGGAAGGATCCTCTTGATTCAAGCCATGCCCTTGACTTGTCTCAGCTCCAGGGTCTTCACCAAATGCATGGCAGTGGTGACAGCATTCCCTCGGCGCCGAGGTCGGGTGTACCCTTACCTGGACGACTGGCTGATAGCAGCTCCCTCAGGAAGAGGCGGGTGGTCAGAGATCTGGCCCTCCAGGTCTGCTCTCAACTGGGCCTCCTTGTCAGCGAGGCCAAGTCGAACTCGAGCGAAGCAGGTGATTTTATTCATCAGGCGCAGCTCGACTCTCTTCGAGCCAGGCGCGGCTCGGCGGACAGGGCGAGGTTCTTTCCTCCTTTGCCCGATCATTTCTGGTTGGGCAATTGCGCCCTGCCGGGACTTCCTGCGCCTCCTGGGTCTCATGGCGGCCTGTACCAGCGTGGTCCGTTGGGCCCGCTGGAACATCGTCCCTTCAGTGGGGACTGGCCAGCCAGTGGTCTGGCGCTGCGATCCCTTGGACCAGCTTGTGCGGTGACACAGGGGATGTGGAATGCTCTCCAGTGGTGGACCGTTCCAGATCAATTGCAGGAGGGCATCCCGTTCGTCCGCCCGAGCCGGCGGTCTCTCTGTCGACCGATGCCTCTCTGATGGGTTGGGGTGCCCATCTGGGGAACACCGGGCTCATGGCCTCTGGTCCCCGGAGTCCGATGCCACATCAACCTGCTGGAGCTCCGGCGGTCCGCCTAGCTCTCACCGCCTTTGCTCCGTTCCTCCGGGGTCAAGTGGTCCGAGTCAGGCGGACAATACCACGACCATGTACTATCTAAACCGCCAGGGCGGGGCCAGCTCCATGCTTCTATGCAAGCTCTCCGCATTTGGTCACTCGTGCGCAGCCTGGAGGCGGATCTCCTAGCCATTCACGTGGCAGGAGCCTCCAACACCCTGGCCGATGCCCTGAGGCGGATAGGGGCTGCATCCCAGTGGTCTCTCCTGCGGAGGTAGTACAGCATCTGTTCTCCCTTTGGGGCACACCTCAGGTGGACCTGTTTGCCTCCACGGAGGCGAAGCTGAGTCTGTTCCATGCCCGCCCCCTCAGCAGGGCTCGCTGCAGGGGATGCCTTCTCGAGGCAATGGACCCCGGGCCTCTTTCGCCTTTCCCCATTTCCCTTGATCCACAAGGTGCTTCTCAAGGCGAGGAGGGACAAGGCGCGGGTGATTCTGATAGCCCCAGACTGGCCTCGCCAGTTCTGGTACCAGATCTCCTCAGTCTCAGCTCCAGGACTCATGGCAGCTTCCAGCTCGCCGGACCTGCTCTCAGTCAATCAGGGAAGGTGTTCCATCCGGACCTTCAATCCCTGCACCTGGCCTGGTTCCTGGCGGCTAGAGTTCCAGGCTTTGGGTCTTTCCGACGAGGTCCTCAATGTAGTAGGCGTCCCGTAAGTCGACCAGAAAATGCTATGCCTTCAAATGGAAAAGGTTTTCCATTTGGTGTCAGGAGCAAGAGCTTGGACCCTTCCTCCTGTTCCTTGGCAAGCATCTTGGACTATTTATGGTCCCTTTCTAGTCAAGGGCTTAGGTCGGCGACCTAAGGGTGCACCTGGCAGCCATCTCTGCTTACGAGCGCGGGCCGGGAAGCAGTCGATGGCGCAGGAGAAGGTGGTCTGGCGCTTTTTCAAGGCCTTGATCACATTTCCTCCAGTGCGGGAACCCCCACCTCCGTGGGATCTACTGCTGGTACTGGCAAAGCTCATGGGCAAGCCATTCGAACCTATGCACAGGTGTGCTCTCTCACCTGTCGTGGAAGACCGCCTTCTTGGTGGCTATCCGTCAGCCAGAAGGATGGGAAGCTCCAGGCGCTTTCCATCGAGTCTCCTTACCTGGTCTTCCACAGGGACAGGTTGTCCTGCGCCCCCACCGAAATTCCTTCCGAAGGTGGTGTCGGAGTTTCACCTTAACCAGGTGTTGACTCTGCCGGTGTTCTACCCCAATCACACCTCGGAGGCCGAATATAGGCTCCATACTCTGGATCCTAGAAGGGCGCTCGCTTATTATAAGGAGCGCACGGCTGAAATTCGGGGAGAGGTTCGCCAGCTGTTTGTCACCTACGCTGAAGCCGCATCTGGCAGACCTGCAGCCAGCGGACGATAAGCAGGTGGGTAACCTCCTGCATAGATCTCTGCTATAAGTTGGCGGGCATGGAGCCTCCCAGAGGATAAGAGCTCATTCTACCCGCCATACTGCTCCTGGTGGCTGCTTCCAGGGGCGTCCCTATCCAGGAAATCTGCAGGGCTGCTACCTGGAAGTCAGCAAACACCTTCATTACCCACTACCACATCGACCTTGAGTCACGCCGGGATGCTGGTTTTGGGGCCTCGGTTCTCAGTCTCTCTTTCCCAAGTAAGTATATGGGGGTGTCGTCTTGCCTCCCTCCTCCGGAGAACTGCTAGGAGTCTGCCAATGAGTGTGGATGAACAACATATCCATGTCCCTAGAAATACAGGTTACTCACCTGTAACAGGAGTTCTAGGAATGGTATATGTTGTTCATCCTCCCACCCGACCTCCCGGCTTCGACGCACAACCTGAGCTTCCAGCGGGCCAGATCTGGCGTCATGGGGCGGAGCCGAGAGTTATACCACCCGGGTGGGTGGGAGGAGCAAGCTTGAAGACCTTCCGGCAAGATTTAAAGCGGCAAGGATACTGCCAATGAGTGTGGATGAACAACATATACCATTCCTAGAACTCCTGTTACAGGTGAGTAACCTGTATTTCTGGACCAGTATGGCAAGAAGGTCTTTTCTTCTTCCACTTTGGTTATCAGAGCCTTGAACTATGTGGCTCATATGGGGGATTACCAGAAGGCTATCCTTAGCGAGGTGGAAGCCAAGTTGGACACCCTTTCTCAGTCCCAGACAAAACAGGAAGTGGCAGACCTGGTCCGCTCCGCATGTTCGGCCAGTAGGCACATGCTGCTCGCTACTCACAATGCAGGGGACGCTTCTGGAAAAAGTTCGGCTTTCGCCGTGATTCTGCGGCAACATGCCTGACTTCCGGTGTCAGGTTTGGCCTCGGAAGTACAATCCGCCATCCAGGACGCCCCCTTCCGATGTTCGGTGTTGTTCGGTGGTGATGTCAAGGACATCATTACCGGACTGAGAGGACACTGCTCTCAAGGATGTTGACTCCATGTACAGAGCCCCTCAAGAGCAGCATCATTCCTTTCGCTGTCACACATGGCCTAAGTCGAAACCACAAGGAAAGTGGGTCGACAAACGCCGGGCCCCTCTGGCTGCGAGACCCCCCCACCCAAACGGGCTGTGGGAGCTCCAGCCGCGGCACTGCCCCACACCTCCTCACTCCCTCCCTCTCCCACAGCCTCTGGTCAATCCAGGGGAACCGGTAGGCGGGAGATTCTCCCTACATCTGCTGGATTGGAAGAGGATCACTTCCAACTCTTGGGTCCTTCACCTCATAGCAGAGGGCCACACCATGGAGTTTTTTCAGAAACCTCCCAGGAACCCCCGGTCATCTTGCTCCCCGAACATCTTCTCAGGGTTCAGGAAAAATCTTCTCCCTTCTGTTGAAGGAGGCAATAGAACCGTCCTCCCTCTCTTGGGGATGGGCTTCTATTCCCATTTCTTCCTGGTTCCCAGGAAGACAGGAGATGTGAGGCCCTTTCTGGATCTCGGCTCTCTAAATCTGTTCGTGGAGTACAAAAGGTTCAGGATGCTCTCCCTACAGAGTCTGTTGCCCCTCCTTTGGCCGCGACTGTGGCTGTGTGCTCTGGACATGCAGGAGGCATACCTGCATATCCTTATCCGCCCTTCCCATCGCAAATACCTCCAGTTTGCTTTCCAGGGGGACCACTACCAGTTCAGGGCCCTCCCATTTGGTCTCTCCTTGCCCCCTGAGCATTCACCAAATTCCTGTCTGTGGTGGCGACCCACTTGTATACTCGGTGAGTGCAGGTTTTCCCGTACCTGGACGACTGGCTCCAGGCGGCCCCGTCCAAGGAGGAGCTCCTGCGTTCCCTTTGCCTTACCAGGCAGGTTTTTACCAGCCTGGGTATTACCATCAGCCAGGCCAATCCCATTTAATCCCGTCTCAACACCTCCAGTTCCAGGCGATTATGGGGCACGACCACCGGTATGGCCTTTCTACCCCAGACAGGGTGGCCACACTCCAGGCTCAGGCAAGCTTCTTGTTCCTCTCACAGGTGGATTCCCACCAGGTCGGTCCTTGCTTCCTGGAGCTCATGGTGGCTGCAATTCCGACAGTTCGCGCTTTTCGGCTCCACAAGATCTCTCAGTGGACTCTTCAGTCTCAGTGGGATCAGTTGGTCGACGACTTGGACCAAGAGGTGCTAGTCTTGACCCCAATGCTTCGGGATTTGCACTGGTGGTTGGTTCAGGAGAACCTTTGTCGGGGAGTTCCCTTCTGCCTTCCTCCCCCCTCCCAAACTCTGACAACGGACGCCTCGGGTGAAGGTTGGGGAGCTCATTTGGGATCCCAGCGGACCCAGGGCTCGTGGTCCATATTTGAGCAGATGCTTCACATCAACGTGCTTGAGCTCAGAGTGGTGTTGTACGCTGTTCAAGCACTACATCCCTTTCTGCTACCTGGTCACCTGGCTGTCCAGACCGACAACATGAGCGTAGTCTGCTACCTCAACAAATGGGGGGACTTGTTCCTACCCTCTTTGCCGGGAAGTGATGCGGGTCTGGGAATGGGCGACTCTACACAACCTTCATCTCACGGCGGTCCATGTCCCAGGGGTAGAGAATTCATTGGTAGATCACTTGAGCCAATCCTCAGCACAACCTCACGAGTGGGAATTGGACCAGGAAATAGCAGACGACATCTTCCTACGTTGGGGAGCCCCTCAGATCGACCTGTTCGCGTCCCCACTAAATGCAAAACTGCCCACCTTTTGCTCACTCGCTCGCTCCAGGGTGCGGGCAACTCTGGAGAGACGCTCTGTCTCTCGACTGGAAGGGCAGATTCGTTTATGCTTTCCCCCCAATTCCGTTGATTCCGAGGATCATGCACAAGCTCAGCTCAGAAGGGGCCCGTATGATTCTCATTGCTCCCTTCTGGCCCAGGCAAGTTTGGTTCTCTCTTCTGCAACAGTACTCAGAGGAACCTCCAATTCCTCTTCCACTTTTGCGACTACTGTTGACCCAGGATCGGGGATCCCTGGTCCACCCGGGCTTCAAGTCCTTCAGCTGCATGCTTGGCTCCTACAGGCGTGCACAAGCCCGTTTGGAGTTTCTCCTCAAGTGACAGAGATCTTGGTGGAGGCCAGGAAGCCATCCACTCGCTCCACCTATGCATGAAATGGAAATGGTTTTCCATTTGGGCTTCGTCCAAAGACATGGAGCCTTTCTCCTGTCCTGTCAGGTGGCTACTAGACTACATGCATTATCTCTTCAATCTGGGTCTCAGTCATTCCTTTTGAAAGTTCACATGGTGGCTCTGGCCTTATCATGTTCCTTTGGGGACAGAACTTTTGCTCAGCTGGAGGTCGCGAAGACCTTTCTACGAGGGGTTCTTCATCTGAGACCCCCCATTCGGGTTCCTGCTCCTCCCTGGGATTTGAATTTCATTCTCGAGAAGCTTATGCTGCCTCCCTTTGAGCCAGCAGCCTCAGCAGAACTTAAGTTCCTTTCGTGGAAGGCTCTCTTCCTAGTGGCCATTACTTCCGCTCGAAGGATTTCCAAGCTTCAGGCCTTGATATGCAAAATTCCATATTTGATTTTCCATAAGGAACGTGTGGCTCTGCGCACAAATCCTAAGTTTCTCCCTAAGGTGGTAGCGGAATCAACATTGAACCAGTCCATTGAACTGCCTGCCTTTTTCACACAGCACTTCAATCATGGGGAGTATCTTATACATACTCTGGACATTCACCGGATTCTGAGATACTACACCAACAGGACAAAGGATCTCAGAAAGACTGACCAACTATTTGTTTCTTTTGCCAGCAAAAGAGAGGGCAACGCTGTTTCCAAACAATGTTTGTCTAAATAGTTGGCTCAGCGTATACTCTGCTACGACAAGTATCACAAGACCTTGCCAGGTCAGGTCAGGTCACTCCACCAGGGGTGTCGCGGCCTCTGTTGCCTGTTTCAAGAATGTGTCAGCGGCTGATATTTGTGCCACTGCAACTTGGACTTCTGTCCATTCCTTTCCAAGCAGCTGCAGTTTGGACGTTGCCTCGCCGTAGAGCTGGCTTCGGGTTGGCTGTTCTGCAAGGACTTCTTTCTTAAGTCCTCTTCAGCCTGAGGATCTCTTATGAGTACTTTCCTCCTCCATGTGCTTCTCTTTGTTCCAGACTGCTTGGGACTCAGTCCTATATGTAATTACCTACTGCAGAGCCCTCTCGGTAAGATATTACAGTTAAGTAAGAACTTACGTAACAGTAGATCTTACTTGAGAGAATCTCAATAAATGATTATAGAACTGACGCCAACCAGCGGCAGGACCCTACGGAAAAATTTCTAGCTAGCAGTCCCTGGCGAGGACCGCCGCCATGTCAGGTGACGGCGTCATACGATGGTATAAAGGGGCGGTCCGGATGCCAGCCTTCCAGTTCTTTCCGCCCGTTAGTTAGGTGCGGTGCCTGCCAGTAAAGTTAGGTAGCTCGTCAGCCCACCTTTCGTCGGTTTTTACCGAAAAATAGTTATTCTTTATCAGTCGTCAGGTACATCGTCGGTGTACGTCGTCCCCTACACCCTCCGAGCACAAAAACAAGTGCGACTCATGCGGTGCCCAACTGCCACACAAGGGCGGCCATTCCCTGTGCCTTTTCTGTCTAGGCCCCGATCACCCGGTCGAGAAGTGCCAGCATTGCCTCAACTTCAACGCGGCTACCCGTAAACGGTGCCAACAGTCCCTTGAAGCCCATCTCCTCAAGAAAAAGATGTCTTCTATGGAAAAGGAGTTGAAGAAGTTGAGGCAGACGTCACTCCCCTGAAGGACATCAGAAAGAAGGACAAGGAGGGCACCAGGAGAGTCCTCCTCTACCGGCGTCTCCGCTGGAGAGCGCGGGACAAATAACGTCCCCGAGGGACCTTTCGACAGCCGCCTCAAGGTTTTGGAGGAGGCTTCAGCCCGCCGTCTGCGCTCGGCTCGGGCCTCGGGCGCCTCCAGGTGAATGGAGGCCTCCGGCCCCGGTTCGGCCATAGGCTTGTGGCCTACTGGTGTGGGCGACTCCTCTAAGTCGGACGTCGGCTCCTCCGGCGTCCGCATGGAAGAAGGTCGATAAGACGCCCTGACCCTTCTGGGCGGCGCCCGGCCACTACCCTCCCGGACGGGCGATCCTTCACCTCGGCCCACCTCAGTTGAGGGCTCCCACCAAGCAGGCGCCCGGCTCCTCCAAACCCACGAACTCGCCCTAAGCCGCCGCGTCAGCTTCTCCGGCGTGCGGCAGGCGACGGAACCGACGACGGACCCTTCCAAGTCCATCGTACCCGGTTCCCTGCAGCCTTTGCTGCCATCTGAGAAGCCTGAGTCACCCCAGCCTGAACCCGGGGATTTCTCTCCACCATCCCTGGACGATGCGGGGGATCTTCCTCCTCCGTCAGACCCTCCTCTGTCGGAACCGGATCTGATGTCGGCCCCCGGACGCCGGCCCCGATGCCGGTACCTCCGACGCCGGACCCGGCGCCGGTTCTTCCGACGCCAGTTCTACCGGCTCCAGGAGACATCCCGCTTCCGGATGTTCCCCCTCCGTTGGGCCCTCCGCCTTCCGGGCCCCCTAATGTGGACCCGCCCGTGAGGCCACCGACCGGGCTGTGTGCTCCGGCAGCCCCCCCGGCTCCTGGTTACCCACCGTCGTATCAGATGCCGTCGTACCTGGGACCACAGTATCCAGCGTCGCAGTACCCGCCGCCGGTCTTTCCGATGCTGCAGTACCCGACGCCGGGTTTCCCGCAGCTGGGTTTGGATACTCGCCTTACGGGTACAACCCATACACTTTTCCCCTCCTCCTCCTCCTCCACCGCCCCACGCACGGTGGATCTGCAGGAGACTCTGGCCTCCTGGTGGGCCGAGGCCAAGGCTCAACTCACCAGGGAGGTAGAGAGCCACCTTACGACGACGGTGCCGCCACCGGCTCCCGTACGTCCGAAGTGGCACACTTCCTCACCACCTCCGGACTCCAGAGCTCTTCCCTCTGGGTCCAGAGAGGGGCAGGACATGCGTTTACGGGTGCCACCCAAGGAACCCGTTCCTCCCCCGAGTCGCGTAAGGGAGTCTTATTCTTCTTCCTCTTCCTCTTCTTCTTCTTCTTCTTCCCTCTCGGATTCCTCAGAATCTTCCAAGGATGCTCCAAGAGAGGCAGCGAGCCCTGCTCTCCTTCTAAGCCCCGGCCGAGGACCCCTCTGAAGTCTCCTCCGGAGGATCCATCTTTCACGGAGTTGCTTAGAAAAATCCAGGAAGTACACCAGTGGCACTCTTTGGAACCAGATCCTCAGCGACTTAAACTCGCTGAACATCTGGATCTGCCTGTGATAGCTCCGACATCAGTGCCACCCTGGATTGAGCCTCATGCCGACCTTGTTACCACGATTTGGAAACAACCGTCGGTGTTAGCCCCAATTCCCAGGAAGTCAAACAGGCTATACCAGGCTCCTGAGGGTGTGGACTACCTAGACTCTCACCCTCGGGCCGACTCGGTCGTGATTAGCGCCACTCACGGCCGGTCGGCACATCCAAAACATCTGAGCTCGTCTCCTCCTGATAAGGAATCTCGCCTTCTGGACCAGTATGGAAGAAAGATTTACGCCTCCTCCACACTGGGAATTCGGGCCCTGAATTACGTCGCCCACATGGGGGATTACCAGAAGGCTGTCCTTACCCAGGTGGAATCCAAGCTGGGCTCCTAACCTGACTCCCAGGTCAAACAGGAGTTAGCTGACCTCGTCCGCTCTGCTTGTTCGGCCAGTCGCCACATTTTGCGGGTGACATACGATGCAGTGGACACTGCAGGGCGGAGCTCCGCTTTCGCCGTGGGTCTACAGCCTCATGCCTGGCTCCACGTGTCAGGTTTGGACCCGGAGGTGCAATCTGCTATTCAGGAAGCACCTTTTCGGGGGTCAGTGCTTTTCGGGGGTGATGTCAAGGACATCATCACCAATTTGCAGGAGAAGGGGACGGCTCTGAAATCCGTGGATTCCATGTACTGTCCCCAACAACAGCAGCGCCGTCCCTTTCGCAGACGGATTCAGCCAAAGACGAAACCACAGGGAAGGCGGGCCACCAAACGCCGGGCCCTCACAGCTGTTAAGCCCCCCCGCCCAAAAAAGCAGCGGGTGCTTCAGCTGCAGCACTGCCTCACAGCACCTGACTCCTTTCCTCTCCCACCGCCTCTGGACTTCCCAGAGGAACCGGTAGGAGGGAAGTTTTCCCTCCACCTTCTGGGATGGGAGAGGATAACCACGGATTCTTGGGTGCTCCAGCTTATAGCAGAAGGGCATTCCATAGAGTTTCTTCAGAAACCACCCCGCCACCCACCCCTGAAGTCGTCCTATTCAAGGGAACATCTTCCTTTGGTCCGGGAAGAAATCTCGGCCCTTCTCGTGAAGCAGGCGATAGAACCCGTCCCCCTTCATCTTCAAGGGACGGGTTACTATTCTCATTTCTTCCTGGTCCCAAAGAAGACGGGAGATCTCAGACCCATTCTAGATCTCAGTTCCTTGAATCTTTATGTGGAATACAAAAGGTTCAGGATGCTCTCTCTGCAGAGCCTTCTGCCCCTCCTTCGGCTGGGTCAATGGTTCTGTGCACTGGATATGCAGGATGCCTATCTGCACATTCCCATTCGCCTTTCTCACCGCAAGTATCTTCGTTTTGCATTTCAGGGGACCACTACCAATTCAGGCGCTCCCTTTGGTCTATCCTCGCCCCAGTATTTAGCAAATGCCTGGCTGTGGTAGCGGCCCACCTGCGTGCAATGGGAGTACAGGTGTTCCCTTACCTGGACGACTGGCTCCTGGAGGCCCTGTCCAGGGAGGAACTCCTGCATTTTCTCTCCCTCACCCAGCAGGTTTTCACATGCCTGGGTATTACTATCAACCATTCCAAGTCTCATCTGGATCCTTCTCAGAGGCTACAGTTCATCGGGGCCATCCTCGATACAACTGTAAGCAAGGCCTTCCTGTCTCCAGACAGGGTGGCCTCTCTCAAACCAGATTTCCCTGCTAATCAGAGCCTTGGGAGGGTCTCGGCCGAGTCGGTCCTCCGTCTTCCTGGGGCTCATGGCGGCCGCTATTCAGCCCGGTCCCCGAGCTCGACTACACATGAGGATATCTCAGTGGACTCTTCGCTCCCAGTGGGACCAACTTGTGGACGATCTAGATCAATTAATTCTGATCTCATCGCCGATGGTGCAAGACTTGCAATGGTGGATGGTTCGAGAGAACCTGTTTCGGGGGTCCCCTTCTTTCATCCTCCCCCCTCCCAGACTCTGACTACAGACGCATCAGGCGAAGGTTGGGGAGCCCATCTAGGTCCTCATCGGACCCGGGGCTCGTGGTCCAGACTGGAACAAGCTCTCCACATCAACGTGCTTGAGCTTCGAGCTGTGCTGTACGCTCTCCAAGCCCTTCACCAATACATCCTTCCCGGCCACCTAGGCATCCAGACGGACAACATGTGCGTAGTGTGGTACATCAACAAACAGGGAGGAACTCGGTCCTACCCTCTATGCAGGAAGGCAATGAGGGTTTGGGATTGGGCAACACAACACGACCTTCACCTAACGGCGATTCATGTTCCAGGAGTCGACAACACTCTGGCAGACAAGCTAAGCCACTCCTCTGCTCTGGCACACAAGTGGGAACTGGACCAAGGGGTGCTAGACGATATCTTTCAGCTTTCGGGGACTCCGCAGGTAGACCTGTTCGCCTCTCCCCAAAACAAAAAACTTCCCACCTTTTGCTCGCTCGTTCCAGAGCGAGGTGCTTTCTGGAGCGACGCTCTGTCTCTAGACTGGAAGGACAGATTCGTCTGTGCTTTTCCCCAATTCCTCTCATCCCACGTATTGCAGAAACTAGCCACAGAAGGGAGCGAGAATGATTCTGATCGCTCCTTTCTGGCTCCAGGCAAATCTGGTTCTCTGTTCTACAACAATATTCAGAGGATCCTTCTCTTCCTCTTCCTCTTCCTCTATCTCGAGGTTTGCTTACCCAGGATCAGGGGACCCTGGTCCCCCCAGGCCTCAAATCCCTTCAGCTACATGCATGACTCCTGCAGACCTAGCCCAATCCCGTTTTGGTGTCTCTCCAGAAGTGGCGGAAATTTTAATGGAGGCTAGAAAACCCTCCACCAGGTCCACTTATGCCATGAAGTGGAAGAGATTCTCTATTTGGGCAGCCTCTAAGAACGTGGAGCCTTTCTCCTCTTCAGTGACTTTTCTGCTGGAGTACTTATGTCATCTCTTCGACCTGGGTCTCAGCCATTCCTCCTTGAAGGTTCACATGGCAGCTATCTCAGCCTACCATGTTCCCTTTGCAGAAAAAGCTTTCACTCAACTGGAGGTCTCTGAGACCTTTCTCAGAGGGGTCCTTCATCTAAGGCCCCCCCATCCGTACTCCTGCTCCCTCTTGGGACTTGAATTTTGTTCTCGAGAAACTTACTCTCCTCCCTTCGAACCTGCAGCTTCTGCAGATCTGAAGTTTCTTTCGTGGAAGACGCTCTTCTTGGTGGCCATTACTTCGGCTCGAAGAATTTCCGAGCTCCAGGCCCTTATGTGTAAAATCCCCTATTTGATTTTTCACAAAGAACGAGTTGCTCTTCGCACGAATCCTAAGTTTCTACCTAAAGTAGTAGCAGAGTCTACCTTAAATCAGTCCATAGAGCTACCTGCCTTTTACGCAGTACTCTAATCAAGGGGAATATTTACTCCATACCATGGATGTTCACCGGATTCTGAGATACTACACCAACAGGACAAAGGATCTCAGAAAGACTGATCAGTTGTTCATCTCTTTTGCTCACAAAAGGGAAGGCAGTGCTGTTTCAAGCAATGCCTGTCGAGTGGTTAGCTCATTGCATCACTTTCTGTTCGACAAGTACAAGAAGACCCTTCGGGTCACGTTAGAGTCACTCCACAAGAGGAGTAGCAGCCTCTGTGGCTTGTTTCAAGAATGTGTCTCGGCAGACATATGCGCTGCCACCACCTAGACTTACATCCATACCTTTACAAAACATTACAGTTTAGATATTGCCTCGCCGTGAGCAGGCTTCGGATTAGCCGTTTGCAAGGCCTCCTGTCTTGAGGCTTGCGGCTGAGGCTACTGAGTAGTTCCTCCTCCGGTGCCTTTCATTTGTTCCAGACTGCTTGGGATTCAGTCCTATATGTAATTACCTACTGCAAGAGCCCTCTCGAAGTAAGATAGTACAGTTACGTAAGAACTTACCATAACAGTAGATCTTCGAGAGAGGCTCTTGCAATAGGTAATACCTTCCCGCCCTCCATCCCCCTAGGCTTTTTCAGCTCCTTTTCCAGGAATGGAATCATCCGCTTCTCTCTCGTCCGGGCCTGTGGCGGGGAAAGAACTGGGCGGGCGTCGGGACCGCCCCTTTATACCGACATCGTATAGCCTTCGGTCACCTGGCGTGAGGCGGTCCCTGCGCCGAGGGACTGCTAGCTAGAAATTTTCCATGGGGGTCACCGCGGCGGCGTCAGTCCTATATGTAATTACCTACTGCAAGAGCCTCTCGAAGATCTACTGTTACGGTAAGTTCTTACATAACTGTACTATCTTCGAGAGAGGCTCTTGCAGTAGGTAATACCTTCCCGCCCTCCATCCTTCTTAGTTTTTTCAGCTCCTTTTCCAGGAACAGAAATATCCGCTTCTCTCTCATCTCGCCTTTTTGGCCTTTGGCAGGAAAGAACTGGAAGGCAGGCGTTCCTGACATAGGGGTGGTCCCTCGCCAGAGACTGCTAGCTAGAAATATTTCTGTGGTGTCCTGGCGCCTGCTGGCTTCAGTCCTATATGTAATTACGTACTGCAAGATCCTCTCTCGAAGATCTACTGTTATGGTAAGTTCTTACGTAACTGTACTTTGCTGGCTCAGTTACTGCTAGTCAAGAGATTCCTCAAGGGTATCCTACATTAGACCCTCACTCGGAAACCGGTGGCGCGTGAAATATCAATCTCGTGCTAGTTATGCTCACCCGTAAGCGTTTGAGCCTCTAGCCACCTGGGACTTGAAGTTTCTGACCAAGAAGACTGCCTTCTTAGTGACCGTTACTTCCCATTTGCAGAGTTTCTGAAATTCATGCCTTGGTCACAGACCCTCCATATACTGTCTTTCACAAGGACAAGGTGGTACCAAGTACTCACCTAAATTCCTGCCCAGGGTAGTTTGGGATTTCTCCGTAACCAACCCCTGGTTCTTCCCTTATTTTGCTAACTTCCAGAATGAAGGGCAATGCACCCTGCACTTTCTGGAAGTCAAGAAGAGTTCTACGATTCTGCATCAACTGAACTAAATAGTTTCGTAAATCCAAGCATCTTTTCATATTTTTCAGCATGATCCGGTTGGGTCAGCCAGTTGCTATTGGATGCATTTCTGCATGGCTGGTGGCATGTCTTCGTCATTGCTACTCGATGGTGCAGGTCAAGTTGGAAGGCCGGGATCTTCCTGTACATAAAGTCTCCACCACTCATTCACACTGATGGAACTACGCTGGAGTTGCTAGGACCCAGCAGGAGCAAATTTTTTTGCAGGAGGGTCGGCGTCAGAGATGGAGCCTCAAGGAGCAGCACCGCGAGCCTCGGCTCATGCGGCAATGGCAATCTCGGTGTCGACCCTCCAACTGCCTCAGTTCCTTTTTTCAAACAACATGAAGTCTTGCTATATTATGACAATTGCAGTTTGTCCCACCATTAGAACTGCTCCAGAGGTGAAATAGTTAACTCCATTCCATGAATGGAACTTAGAGCACGAGCTCTAAAGAGAAGCTCTGTCTGTGTAGTTTCAAACCTAAACTGTCAGATTCTTTACTCCGCCTCACTGAACAGTCGCTCCGGAGATTTCTCCTACTGCTCGGTTCATTTCTCGGTTTAAACAGTGTTTTCTCAGTTCGATTCAACCGAGAATAGTTTTATTTTAACCGCAAAACCGTTCGGTTCAAGCTCTGTCTGTGGTATCGTAAGTAATTTCATATTTTAATTCTGTGTGGAACTTGAAAGTTTTATCGGTTCGGTTTTGAACCGATCAGCTTGGGTTAAAGCTTAAAGTTTTTAAACTTGAGGTTTTAGAGTGCAGTTCGGTTCTTATCGGTTCTAAAAAATGGATTTCATTACGGTTTCCAATACCAGTGACGAGTTAGGAACCGATAAAGGGTGTCTTGCCTAGCACTGCCGTTTAAAGGGCAAGTTTTTCTGGTTAGGCTGGCATTATGTCTGAGAAACCAAAAGAAAACCGGGCCCACTGGGTTTCAACACTGTGATGTCTGTGGGGAAGTCTTTGCCAAGGCTGACCCACACACACATGTGTTTATTGTCTGAGGTTTGACCACCTCCAGTCAGACTGCCAGATTTGTAAAATTTCCTGCAGCCACCCTGGAAAGAGATTGGGCAGGCTCCGGGGCGAGAGAGCCAAAAGTCAGCTGACCGGATGGCCAGCCGGTTCGGTGCCAGCGAACCGGAGAAGTCTCCCTGACCGGGAGGCGAGACTTCTCGGGCAAACGTAAAGCTGGCTCGGATGAACCAGTTCCAGTAAAGAGAACAAGAAAGTCAGCAGGTTTGGAGCCCAAAATTCTTACTCCAACTGCTGCAGAGATAGCAAGAGCTATTCAGATTGTCCAGTCACTTTCTCCGGTCCCGTCCGAACCGCCACTATCTGGTAAAAGGTTGGTTCGGTCGGTTCCATCGGTTCAGGAATATGATGTTGAGGAGTTTTATGAACCAGAGGAGGGGGAGGATGATTATGAACAGTATGAATGTGACTTGGAGGGTCTGGGTGTGCCCATTGAACCGGACATCTCCCCAGACAGACCTTTAGAATCTCCCCCTATGCTTTCTGAGTCCCCCTCTCATTTTATGTTTTATAAAAAAGTTGCTGAAACCCTCCAGCTTCCTTTGGAGGAAGCTGTGGATGAGCAAGAGGAGCCTGATTTTGTAGAAATGATGGATATACCAGAGTCTAGGAGATTGTCTATTCCTTTGCATAAGTCATTTAGGAAACAAACAATAAAAATCTTAAAAACTCCTAATTCTGTGCCTCCTGTAGATAAAAAGATGGACAGAAGGTACACACTGTCAGGTCCTGATACAGAATTCCTTTCTCAGCAATGCAGTCATGTTGGGGTAGTTCAGGCTGCAGCCTGTGATAAAGCTAATATTCCCCTGGCTTCACATCCTCCTGACAAGGATTCCAGGAAGATTGATGCCATGGCAAAAAAAAAAAAAACAGTATGGCAGCGTCCTTGGGACTCAGGCAAGCAAATTATATGGCTTATGTAGCAAGGTATCAGAAATCTAGATGGGATACTGTTATGGAGTTAGCCAAACAAGCCCTGGCCAGCTTGCTAGTGAGCTGGAGCAGGTGGCTGCCGATACGTGAGGCTTCTAAGGTGCAGTTTCATGCTGCTGTGGATTTTAATGATGTTTCCTCTAGAGTCATGGCCACATCTGTAGCTTTTCGTAGTTTGGCCTGGCTAAGGTGTACTAGCCTGTCACAGGATACCCAGACTAAGGCTATGGATTTTCCTGTGGTGGGAAATTCTCTGTTTGGGGAGCAGACAGAGAATTATGTGAAAAAGATGGATGAATATAGAACTACCTATAAAAGTGCCCAAGCCAAGGAGCGGCAAGCCACTCCCCAGAGGTACACCCAAGAGGTGGGGTAGGCATTTCCACAGGCCTTTTGCAAACCAGGCCTCCTCTGCTTATACTCAGAGGGGTTCTTCAGAGAGCAGAGGCAGGCGGGCGTGGGCAGGCCTGCCCCACCCCTCAGCCTAAAGCACCTGCCAAGCAGGCACCCTGATGGGGTGCCCAGGGCGATTCTCCTTTACCAGTAGGGGGCAGGTTGGCTTACTTCAGTCAGAACTGGGTGTCTTTAACTTCAGACAAGTGGGTTCTGGAAGTAGTAAGCCAGGGTCTGGTTCTCAGCTTCCCAAAGATGAGAATCAGGCCTTTACCTGCAAGCTCTTTAGAGACCCTTACTCTGAAGCAGAGGTCTCAACCCTGTTAGCTCAGAGCGGTAGAAAGGGTTCCTCCCTACACCAGGGCAAGGGTTTGTACTCCAGATAATTCCTTACCCCAAAAGACAGGAGAATGGCGGCTCATTTTAGACCTCAGATATCTGAACAAGCATCTTTTGAACAAAGTTCAATTCGACTGCCCTCAGGTCATTACCAGTTCAGAGCAATGTCCTTGACCTTACCTCTGCCCCAAGGGTATTCACAAAATGTCTGGCTGTAGCAGTGGCTCACTTAAGGAGGCAAAGGATTGCTGTTTTTCCCTATCTGGACGACTGGCTCATTGTAGGCCAGTCCCCAGAACAGGTAAAATCTCACCTGCAAGTCACCCAGCAGCTTCTCACCTCCCTGGGCTTCCTGCTAAATCTACCAAAGTCAGTTCTGGAACCAGTTCAGGTACTCACCTTCATAGGTGCAGAATTGGACACAAATCTGGCCAGAGCTTTTCTTCCCTTAGAAAGGGTAAGGAACTTGGTGGCTCTGGCCTCCTCCTTCACTCTGCAGGTCTCTCGACCAGCAAGACACTTTTTGCAGCTCCTGGGGCACATGGCTGCATCCACAGCTGTAGTGCAGGGAGCAAGATTTCAGATGAGAGACATTCAGTTTCACTTGAGAGCCTATTGGTCTCAGAGAAGAGACCCCCTTTCCAAGTTGGTCCCAGTGACCCGAACCTTGATCCAGGCCCTCCAGTGGTGGCAGGATCAGAGCAATTTAAGACTGGGGGTCCCCTTCATTCCCCTTTCTCACACTTTGACCCTCACTACAGATGCTTCTCTCCTGGGGTGGGGAGCCCACATGGCGACCTCTCCCTCAGGGAGTGTGGTCCCCAGAATCTCTGCTCCCGTCAATTTGCTGGAACTCAGAGCTGTCTTTTAGCACTTCAAGTGTTTTCTGCTTCTGTCCAGAACAGAGTGGTACAAGTCAGAACAGACAATACCACAACAATGTGGTACATCAACAAGCAGGGGCACTCGGTCTTGACCTTGTGCACGAGGCAATGAAGTTGTGGTCTCTGGCCTATTCCTGAACATTTCACTCATAGCAGTTCACCTTCAGGAAAGGACAATGTCCTAGCAGATGCTCTCAGCAGGTTTCTCAGGGCCATCACGAATGGTCTCTGGATCCTCAAGTACTGGGGATAGTCTTTGCCAGATGGGGCACCCCTCCGATAGATCTTTTTGCAGCCCCAGACAATCACCAACTTCCACTGTTCTGTTGCAGGCCCCCAGTGTTGGGCTCAGTCCCCCTGGACGCCCTTCTCCTGGATTGGGAAGGGAAGTTTCTTTATGCTTTTCCCCCCTTCCCTCTCCTATTCAAGGTGTTAGTAAAAATCAGATCCCAGCCTTGCAGGGTGATTCTGATTGCCCCAGATTGGGCCAGGCAGCCCTGGTACCCACTCATTCTGTCCCTGACAGTCCATCTCCCCCTGTGTCTCCCCAGGAATCACAACCTATTAACCTGTGCCCAGGGGAGAGTTTGGTATCTGAACCTCAAATCCCTCAACCTCAAGGCTTGGCTCTTGAGGAGTTAGAACTTTGACCTACACCTCTCTCAGGGTGTTCTTGAAATCCTAAAGGCTTCTAGGAAGCCTTCCACTAGGGCTACTTATAATTCTAAGTGGAAAAGGTTCTCCATTTGGTGTTCTGGGAAGCATATTTCCCCAGAATCTGCTGATTTGCCCATTCTGTTAGATTACATGGTCCATCTTAATTCTTTGGGCCTGAGACCAGCTACCCTGAGAGTTCATTTGGCAGCTGTCTCTGCTTTTGTTTCAGCAGGAAAGCCATCCTCTCTTTCCGCTCACCCTGTATTTTCCAAGTTTTTTAAGGGATTACTTCATACTAATCCACCTTTTCGGGATCCGGCCCCTGCCTGGGACCTTAATGTTTGCATTGCCCAGTTAATGCAACCCCCTTTTGAACCTCTGTTTTCTGCAGAGCTTAAGTATCTAACTTGGAAAACTGTTTTCCTAGTGGCTATCACTTCTGCTAGACGCATAAGTGAGTTGCAAGCCTTGTCAGTAGAAACTGACTTTATTTCTTTCCACAGGGATAAGGTAGTCCTCAGGACTAACAGGAAGTTTTTGCCTAAGGTGGTTTCAGATTTCCATCTTAACCAATCTATCTCCCTTCCAGTGTTTTTCACTGAACATTCCTCTTCTGGTGAGAGGAGATTGCACAGTTTGGACGTTAAGAGGGCCCTTAGTTACTATATAGAGCGTACCAAGGGTCACAGGTTGAATCCCACCAACTTTTCTCACGTATGGTGAGGTTGGGAAAGGAAACCTGCCACTAAGAGATCAATTGCCAGGTGGATTGTCTCTTGTATCCAATTTGTTATCAGAAACTGGGCAGAGATCCCCTCTGGCTTGAGGGCTCATTTTACCAGAGGTATAGCCGCTGCTCTAGCTGCTGCCAGAGACATCCCTATATTGGAGATATGTCAGGCTGCTACTTGGAAAATGGTACACTTTCACCAAGCATTACTCCCTGGATGTCCAGGCCAGGAGAGATGCTCGGTTTAGCACAGCTGTGCTTCAAGAGCCTATTCCTAAGTAGGTTCTGTCCCTCCTCCATGGAGGTACTGCTGTGTAGTCTGCAATTGTCATAAATAGCAAGACTTCATGTTGTTTGAAGAAAAATTACTCACCTTAGTAATGTTGTTTCTTCTAATGGAGTCTTGCTATATTATGACCTCCCCCCCAGCCTGCCCCTCTCAGAACTTCTACTTGGGTATGGGGTGGGCAGCCTAGTTGGGCACTATTTTATGCCCCTTTTTATGTGTTTTCACCCCTTCTTGGGGGTGTGGTGTTTTTCATTTTTTCCTTATATTTCTCTCATATTGTTAAATTATACTATTAATTCTGGTCCCCTGACCTGAGTCTTTTGTGTTGGGACCAGCAATGGGTGTTAATATTTAGGTAGCCAATTGGCTAGTGTAGGTTACAGCTTCCACACAGACCTTAGTGAGTTTTTGCTCGTAAAGATCTGACAGTTCAGGTTTGAAACTACACAGACAGAGCTTCTCTTTAGAGCTCGTGCTCTAAGTTCCATTCATGGAATGGAGTTAACTATTTCACCTCCGGAGCAGTTCTAATGGTGGGACAAACTGCAATTGTCATAATATAGCAAGACTCCATTAGAAGAAACAACATTACTAAGGTGAGTAATTTTTTCTTCCCCGCTGTCAAGTGTGCTACAGTGACGATGTCGCTCGCCAGGGGAGTTAAACTTCAAACATGCAGCATAGTTTCAGTTCTTTTTATTTTGTAGTATTTCTTGAATAAAGTACCGCTTTCTATAATTTATTATAAGAAAGAAGTCTCAACTTACATTGTGGTCGAACATGAGCGGTCAGGTGACAGTAGGGAGACTTCGTATGAAAGTTGTTCAAGTCAGCCGGCCTGGGTCTGGTCCACCTCCCTCTCCAGAGGGGGGTCTGACAACTGACAGTCCAATGCCCGGGGGAGGGGCGGTCCCCCTGAAAACATAAAAGAAAATGGTCGCACTCTTGGCACCGTTCAACCTCTAGCTCTTCTTTGACCCGTAGGTCTAGAAAGAAAAGGCATCACTCGAGGTCACCTTCTGGTATGTCTGCGCGTCGACGGTCAGTCGTTGGGGTCAGTTGCCGGTCTCCTCCGGAGATGCCGGTTTCTGTCTCTGGTCTTCGACATTGGAGCTCTTCCCTGCCTTTTGGTAGGGCTTCAGATGAGCAGTTTCGTCAGTGGGCCGCTCTGATGGAACAGTGGGCTCAGAGGTTGGTCCAGCTGCTTGGCCCCGTCACTCAGGGGCCCTCGGACCCTCTGGGAGATCAGATAGGGCAGTTGGGCCTCCCTAGTGCTGGCGCCTTCTTGGTCCCATCAACTCCGGCTCTTAGGTGTTCTCCTCCCTCACATGGCTGCGGCACAGGGGCCACACGATGCCTCTATCTCCTGCTACTTTTCCTTCTTTTTCCTCAAATCTTGGTTTTTGGGGCCCTGTGTTGGTTTCGGCGTTGATGGGTTGCTCGGCACTGCCCTCGGCACTATCCGGCTTTTCGGCACAGTCGTCGGCTCCATTGGGCTTGTCGGTGTCACCGTCAGTGCCGTACGGCTTTTCAGTGCCATCCTCAGCGCCGTTGGGCTTGTCTGTGCCGCCCTCGTCACTGTGCAGCTTGGCGCCATCCTTGGTGCTGAGAGCTCTGTCGGCGCTGTGCTGAGCCAGGTGGCACCGTGCTCTTCTTCAGTGCCGAGACTTGGTGGAACGGCTTCCAGTCTTCAGGGCTCCTCTACTCTGAACCCTTTTCCTTCCCATTTTCCTTCTGATTTTCACTCCTTTCCTGTCCATACAGTCCCTCCTGGACTGTCAGGAGATTATATTGAGCCTGATCCAGACTTTAGGCTGGGTGATGATGTGGAAGGGACAGGATTTAATCCTGCTGCAGAGCCTGTGGTCAAGGACTTGTCATTTAAGTCTCTGCTGAAAAATTTGAATTCCACTCTTTCTCTCCAGACTATGGATATCAGTCCTGGGAAGCTTTTAAGACTCCAGTACCTTCATGTTTTGGACATCCCTATGGATTTAACTCCCCCGGTACAACCCTACTTTTAGACGCCTTCTCAAATGGTATGGAATAATCCTGCTCTCATTCCTTCCATGGCTAAGTCCATAGATAGGAAGTATGCTGCTCCCAAGGATCAACCTGTTTTGTCCTCTCAAGCCTTTGTGGATCCTATTGTAGTCTTGGCAGAGAATGATAAGGTCGTCCTTCCTCAGACTACTACGGCTCGACCCATAAACAAAGAATCTCGTAAGATAGATACTTTAGGTAACACAGTCTTTGCTGCATCCACCCTGGATATGCGTATTGCCAACTACCAGGGCTATTTATCTCAATATGAGTATATTCTTTGGCATTCTCTCCAACAAATGGTTGAAGCTCTATTGGAGTCGGATGCTAATTCAGAGCTTCTTCAAACCATAACCTGGGTGATCGGTCCAACAACCAACAGGTTAAAGCAGCTATGGATGCCTTCGATACTGCCTCCCGAGCAGCGGCGGCGGGCATTTGTACCCATTGTTATTCCTGGCTACGCACTTCAGGCTTCACGAATGATGCCCAGCAGCAGGTCATGGTGTTGCCCTTCGGTGTGTATCTCATCGGTCCTCATGTAGAACAGGCTGTAGAGGCCACACAAAAAGACTAGGTCAGCCATTAAATTGGCTCGACCTGCTCCCGACCCTTCTCGGGGTTGTTAGCAAATGCCAGTTTCACAACCGTCAGTCCTTTCGAGGCAAAGGCAGGGGAGGTTTTAATAAAAACTAAGCCCCTCAGCCTCAAAAGAAAACGCAACACAAAGCACAAGGGCCCAAAGCGCCCAGTGCCGCCTTCTGAGTTTCTGGCCCAAGTCCCACCTCAGCTGCCCGAGGGGGATTCCTCCTTAGTGGTGGGAGGTCATCTGACTCAATTCTACAACCAGTGGAAGTCCATAACTTCAGACAAATGGGTCCGCCAGATAATCTGCGAGGGATATTCCCTCAATCTTTCGAAGAACCCTCAGGACTGTTCCCCCAAACGACAGCAAAAACTGTCAATACTTCAGTCAGAACTTCTCGCCTCCGAGATACAAGGCCTTCTGAACAACAGGGCAGTGGAAGTAGTTCCACTGGGTCAACGGAACACAGGGTTCTACTCCCATTACTTTCTAGTTTCAAAGAAAACCGGGGGCATGCGCCCCATTTTGGACCTCAGAAAGTTTAGCAAATTTCTTCCCAAAGAGAAACTCAAAATGATATCGCTAGGAACCCTGTTGCCTTTGCTTCATCAACACGACTGGTTAGCCTACCTGGACATGCAGGATGATTACCAACATATTCCTATTTACTCAAGGCATCACAAATACCTAAGGTTCGTGGCTTTGGGCCAGCATTATCAGTTCAGAGTCTTGCCCTTTGGGCTATCCTCGGAGCCACGAGTTTTTACAAAGTGTTGTGCAATTCTCGCAGCGTACCTCAGAAAGATCGGAATACAAGTGTTCCCATATCTGGATGACTGGCTTCTAGCAAGCCCTTCCAGTCAAGGAACTCTCAGTGCCATAGCCACGGCCTCAGACTTTCTCACGTCCATGGGAGTCCTGCTAAATCTCAAGAAATTGCAGTTGCAGCCCTCCCAGAAGCTCCTTTTCATAGGACCTCTTCTGGACACCTCCTGTGCGAAAGCTTTTCTATCAGAGGACAGAAGGAGTGATATCCTACAGATGGCCCGATACATCAGAGAGAACAGCTCTGTTCGAACTATCTCGATGCAACAGATGCTGGGTCTCATGGCATCCTCGGTGTTCACTGTACCCCTAGCAAACCTCCACATGAGAACCTCTCAGTGGATGCTCAGTACTCAGTGGTCCCCAACCACTCACCCTCAGTCCTTTCTCATCAAGGTGACAGAACCTCTGAAGAAGTCACTCACCTGGTGGTCGCAAGAGGACAATCTTCTGGAAGGATATCCCTTTGCTCCCCTGGATCATCAGATTTCCATTACCACGGACGCGTCCCTGATGAGGTGGGGAGCTCACTGTCAGAATCTCCACACTCAAGGTCGTGGACTCTGGATGAGGCCCAGCTTCACATAAATGTCTTAGAAATGAGAGCCGTCCTTTATGCAGGCCAGGCTTTGAAGGGCATGCTCAGTCACAAGAACATTCTCCTTCAAGCGGACAACAAAGCAGCAATGTATTACATCAACAAGCAGGGCAGTGCTCACTCTTACCCTTTATGCAGGGAAGCGATGAGAGTGTGGGAATGGTGCTTGGAGCACAAGGCTTTAATTCAAGTGGTCTACCTGCCGGGAGTGCAGAATGAACTGGCAGACCGTCTCAGCAGAACAGAGACAGATCCTCACGAATGGTCTCTTGACTCCACCGTAGTTCAGTCACTATTCGCAGAGTGGGGAACTCCAGACCTGGACCTTTTTGCATCCCCACTCATCACAAAACTGCCTCTCTTCTGATCCAGAAATCCAGGGCCTGGCATTTTCTGTCAGGATGCGTTCAGGCTGCAGTGGACAAAACACTTTCTTTATGCCTTTCCTCCTCTTCCTCTAATTCAGAGGGTACTTCTTAAGTTCGAGTCCCAGGGGGACAGAATGATCCTCATTCCTCCCTTGTGGCCTCAACAAATATGGTTTCCGTTACTCAACAGTATGTCAAAAACCCCTCAGAAAATGCTTCCCCTTCAGACGAACCTTCTGGCTCAGGGGTCTGTGGTCCATCCCAATCTGAGATCGCTTCACCTTCACGCTTGGCTCCTGAAGAGATAGAGGTGAACAGGTTCAATGTCTCTTGCAGAGTTTCAGATATTCTTCTGGCTGCGCTACAAGCCAGCCACTAGAAAAAACTTACACAGCCAAATGGAAGTGTTTTACGCTCTGTTGTGCAAAATCCTCTTTGAATCTTTTTCCTGCCCAACCAATAAAGTTCTAGGTACCTTTTAGACCTCTCAAATTCAGGTCTGCAGTACTCTACAGTCAAAGTTCACCTTTGTGCCATTTCAGCTTATCATGAGCCAATACTTTCCCTTGTCACTGGCTCAGTTATCTGTGGTTAAGAGGTTTCTTAAAGAAATTCTGCACGCCAGACCTATCAGATGTCCAGTCGCAGCCTGGGACATTAATATTGTACTAGACATGCTCACTTGAAAGCCTTTCGAGCCACTAGCTACCTGTAAGCTGCAATTTCTCACTTGGAAAACGGCCTTCCTGGTGGCCATTACCTCAGCCTGCAGGGTCTCTGAGATACATGCCTTGGTCACAGACCCTCCGTATACCGTATTTCATAAAGATAAAGTAGTTCTTAGGACCCATTCTAAGTTTCTCCCTAAGGTTGTTTCAGAATTCCATCTAAACTAACCTTTGGTCCTTCCTACTTACTTTGCAAACTTCCAAAGTGAAGGAGAATGTTTCCTTCATTCTTTGGACGTCAAAAGAGCTCTGCATTTCTATTTAGATAGAACAAAAGAAATTCGCAAAGCTCAGCAACTGTTTGTTTCCTTCAGCGAGACCCGGCTGGGTCAACCTGTCGCTATCAGATGCATTGCAGCATGGCTGGTGGCATGCCTTCGCCACTGTTATTCCATGGCGCAGGTTAAACTGGAGGGCAGAGTGTATGCTCACTCTACTAGAGCGGTCACGGCATCCCTGGTGGAAACACATAGCGTGCCCATTACAGATATTTGCAATGCGGCTACCTGGAGCTCAGTGCATACTTTCGTCAAGCACTATGTCTGGATGGCCATGCCAGGCGACATATTTCTTTTGGCAGAACCATCCTTAATGGACTTCTGTCCTAAATTTGTGAGCTCTTGGTCTCTCCTGTGACCTTCTCAGGGATTATTAGCTTGGTACTCTCCCATCAGTGTGAATGAGTGGTGGAGACTTTATGTCCAGGAAGATATGGAAATTACGTACCTACCGTAATTCTTGATCTTCTTGGACAAAGTCTCCACCGCTCATCCACCTCCTACATCCCCAAGCTCACCTCTGTTGTTGGTCTTCACTCACTCAATCTTTAGGCTGTGAAGACTTCTTTCTTGACCCTTCTTATATGGGTCTTCCGGACTATCTTGAGTCTGGTTTTGGTAGAGCTATCCTTCTAGGTTAGTTACACTGCACCTCCTCGGAAAAAAGGTACTGAGGCAGTTGGAGGGTTGGCCTTGAGATAGTCATTGTCACTGAGCCGAGGCTCCCAGCGGCGCTTCTCATGGCTCCATCTCTGGCGCCGACCCTCCTGCAAAATTTTGCTTCCACTGGGTCCCTAGCACCTCCGGCGTAGTTCCATCAGTGTGAATGAGTGCGGAGACTTCGTCCAAGAAGATCACGGTAGGTAAGTAATTTCCGTTTACACCCCTCTGCCAGAGCAGTTGCAGCATCCCTAGCAGAAATTCGTAACATACTCATTACAGATATTTGCAGTGCGCTACTTGGAACTCAGGCACACCCTTGTGAAGCACTATGCTCTGGATGTCCATGCCAGACAGCACACTTCCTTTGGCAGGACAATCCTTAATGGTCTTTTCTCCTGAGTGACCTCTGTCTCCTGCCTCCTCAGGGATTATTTTTAGCTTGGTACTCTTCCATTACTGTGAATGAATGATGAAGACTTTTAGTCCAGGAAGACATGGAATACGTACCTACCGTAATTCTCAATCTTCTTGGATGAAGTTTTCACTATTCATTCACACCCTACCATCCCGAGCTCACTCATCCTGCTTCTAGTCTTCACTCCCTCGTTGGGCTGTGAAGATGCGGTTGAAAGACCCTTCTTTCTCTGGTCATCAGGCTGTCTTATGCCTGGATTAGGTGAGTTTTTCTTAGGTTAGTTTATGCTGCACCTCCTTGGTCGAAAAGGAACTGAGGCAGTTGGAGGTCAGTGCCAAGATAGTCCATACAGGCCCGAGCCAGCCTTGCAGTGCTGTGCATGCCGGTCCTACCTCGGTGCCGGTCCTTCTGAAGATTTTGGTTCCTGCTGGGTCCTAGTGCCTCTGACGTAGTCCCATTAGTGTGAATGAATGGTGAAGACTTTGTCAGAGAAGATCAAGAATTACAGTAGGTATGTAATTTCCATTTTCCTGGCATACGAGTGACACTCAGTGGAGACTGGGTGTACACCAGCCAGGACTACACTCGAGTGGGCAGAGGCAGTGGCCAATGTCTGCGAGGTGTGCGGGAGCATGCACGACCTGTGCTGATGTCATTACACATCCACACCTTCAGGGGGGAAACTAAAGTAAAATCCCTGGGTCTGGCAGCATTGTGACTTCCCTGGACCTCCTTACAAATGGCCCCCCAGGTGTAAGTCTCAGCTGGGGCCTCAGGTTGATTTCGGACTCTCCCTTCAAGGAGCCCTGCCGCAGGGGCAAGCTGCTGGCCCCCCAGACTGGGCAGCCTGGGAGGGATGCTGGGTGTCAAATCCAGGCATAGATAGAGGGGGTACATACCCACCCAAGTAGCATAAAGAAGGTTTTAAAAAAAAAGGGTCTCTGCTGCTAGTAATACATTAATTCTTATTTCTGGTAACAATGTAGTTGAACTGTGTTTTGGGAAGCAAGCAGCTAAAGACGACCTTATATTCTTAGTCATTCTAAGTTAATATAATTTACAGCAGTAATATAAATTGAATCTGAAGGGCAACTATGAACAATTGTCAGTCTTAATGCAGTAAACTTTTGGAATTAGTAATAGCAGAAGGATACTGCTTGCCCCCTGCATCTCCTAGGATCACCAATCTTGCTGTGCATTTAATGGGACCACAGCACTTGAAACAGCTTGGTCTCAGCTGCGCTGCACCAGCCACTCACAATAGCCTTCAGGTGGGGCTTAGTGGGTGCCAACTTTGAAACTAGAAACCTTTTTGCTCTCAATCAATGCTCAGTACACCATCCAGGAGCACAAGATCACACGTAAGCTTGCAGCTGCAAGACGGAGTAGTTCACTGCTCCACTGCATTTCCTAGGACTGCCAATTCTGCTGTGCAATTAATGGGACCCCAGTGCCTGAAATAGCATGGACTGAGCTGTGCCCACCAGCCACTCACAGTGGCCTTCAGGTGGGGCTTAGAGGGTGCCAACTTTGAAACTTGGGACCTTTGTTGCTCTCAGTTAGTGCTCCAGAAACCATGCAAGCAAGCAAACTTTATTTATATAGCGCCTTTCAAAGTCAAGGCACTGTACATAATATAAATTACAATGTTAAAACAAATTGCATTATAAATTATTTAAAATCGATCAATCGGAGAAAGCCAAAAGAAATAAATACGTTTTCAGCATAGACTTAAAACTACTGATGGTCAGGCATTCTCTTAACTGGCCAGTGAGAATTCCACAGGGTTGGTGCTGCAAATGAAAAAGCACATACTCTAGATGTTTTTAGACCAACCCTAGGGAATCTCTAGCAATCCCTCATCGGACAGATCGGAGAGGAGCAATTGGGGAGTAGGGAGTCAGGAGATCTTTCAAGTAGTCTGGTCCCTGTTCGTGTAGGGCTTTAAAGGTTAGCAAGCCTACCTTATAGGTGATCCGCCACTGAACTGGCAGAAAGTGCAATTTTCGCAGCACAGGTGTAATGTGGCTGGCCCTAGATGTACCAGTCAAATGCCTGGCTGCAGCATTCTACACTAGCTGCAAGCGGCGGATATCAACCCCAGACAGCCCTAGGTAGAGGGCATTGCAGTAGTCAAGACGGGTAGTAATGAAGGCATGGACCAGTGTTGGAAGGTCACCCGGTGGAACCAGGTATTTCACCCGGGCGATATTCCTCAGATGGTAAAAAGGATTTAACCACAGCTGACACCTGAGATTTCAAGGTCAAGCTGTCATTAAAAATAACGCCCAGTTCGCACCCAATCTGAGGTAGTGAGCTGGACACCATCAAGTCATAGGCCAGACATGTGCCCAGCCCCCAAACACGCCCCCAGGCGACCCGGGTCCACAACCAACACCTGTCTTATCTAGATTCAGTCTTAACCAACTCGCGCTCAGCCAGTCTTTGATCTCGTAGAGACAGCTGTTTAGCACAGAGAGCGCATCAACCAGTCCGGGCATGAAGGACATATACAGCTGAGTATCATCTGCATAGCAGTGAAAATTCAAGCCATATCACCTAATATCTCCCAGTGGCAGCATATACATTGCGAACAACATGGGCGCCAGCATGGAGCCCTGCGGCACCCCGCAGAACAGGGGAAGGGCATCAGAGGAATGAATTCTGGTGACCACCCTCTGCGACCTGCCTATAAGGAACAATCAAAACCATTCGAGGACTGTACCCAACAGTCCACAAGGGAACCACAGGGTCTCCAAAAGCACCCCATGGTCCACAGTGTCAAAAGCTGCTGAGAAATATAGTTGATGGCAGATAAGAACTGCAAGGGCCCATCTAGTCTGCCCATTGTTTCTACCTTATGAATGTGCAGTAGGCCTTTACTCTGTCAATGGCCTATCTATTCATACTCATCTGTATTGCTCCCTTATGCCTGCCCTATCCCATGCCTGTCTAAAGCCCTGCACTGTATTCATATCCACCACTTGCTGAGAAAGGCCGTACTGTTCCATGCATCCAACACCCTTTCTGTGAAAAAGAAGTTCCTCACATTACCCCTTATTGGCCTCCTCTAATCTCATGCTGTGTCCTCTTATCCTGCTATTTTTTTTTATATTGAAACATGTTAGACTCTTGCACCATTTAGTTGCCCTCCTGTGGACTACCTCCATCCTGTCTATATCCTTGTGGAGATGGGTCTCCAGAACTGTACACAGTACTCCAGATGGGGTCTCACACCAACTGTCTGTACAGAGGGATAACAACCCTTTGTTTTCTTCTAGCGATGCCTCTCCCTATAGAAACTTACTTCCTCTAGATAGTCAAGTTTGATTGTCTTCTCAGCGCACCTGAACCGTGACCGACTCAGCGGGACCGATCTGAGGACCTCATTAACCATCCAGTTGGTGGTAGCGACGGGCTCAAGAAGGACCAAGATGGTATGAGCCTTTCGATTTCTTGCCATTAGATTATTTAGTACCTGAACAAGGGCAGTCTTCATGCTATGTTTCTTCCTGAAAACAGTCTGGAGAGCTTTATAGACATTGTGAGTTACAAGGTGATCATCCCTTTGCTACGCAACCACCTTCTCAATAACCTTCCCCACAAAGGGCAGGTTAGAGACAGGTCAGTAATTAGCTGGTTCGACGGGATCCAAGGAGGGTTTTTTAAGGATTGGTCGAATTACCGCCTCCTTTAGGGGGTCTGGAAAGATTCCCCTCTCCAAGAATCTCCATACAATTTCAGCTAGGATTGGGCAGATAACATCTACACACCCCACTAAGAGTGGGGTAGGGCCCAGATCCAAACTACAATAGGTTGTGCGCAGAGTCTGGACAGTCTTCACAATGTCCATGAATTCTGGTTGGCTGAAATCTGTCCAGACAGACCAGGTGCTCACCACCTTCCATCGACCTCCGCAGCCCCTCATGGAGAGAGCCGGGCCGATTCCAGACCTGATGCTGGCAACCTTATCTGCGAAGAACCGAGCTAGCTCATCAGACTTCATTTCTGAAAAAACTCTTCCGGACTGGAGATAGATTCGATTGCACAATCTGTCTACAGTTCGAAAGAGCTGAGCTGGTTGGTTCTGCGCAGCAGAAATTTCCCTGGACAGGAACTCTGCCTTCTTACGGGTAATTTCTGATTGATAGCCCTATAATGTTTCATCAATCTAAGCCTGTCAGCATCAGGCGGTTTCTGCCATGCTCTCTCCAGCCTTCGAACAACCCGCTTCAACTCTTTCAAGGACCCATCATACCAAGGGGACCTTGGGCAAAGAGTGAGTGGTTGAACACGAACAGGAGCAATTAAGTCCAAGGCATCTCCCTCTGCCTTTTTATAGGCTAGTATGAGGTCCCCTGGACTTGTGCTTTCACCCAGCAGTCCCAGTAGGTCCAGCACCACTGACAGACCATCTGGGAGCACCAGATCAACGCAGCTTGCGGCTGCAAGGTGCAGTATTTCAATACTCACCCCCTGCATCTCCTAGGACTGTCGGTTCTGCTACCAGTTAATGGAACTCCAGCGCCAGAAACCACTTGGTCTCAGCGGTGCTCCACCAGCCACTCACAACGACTGGTGGGTGAGACTTCTTACCCCATTCATTAGAATCTCCTGTCACCAAGCGGCCTCTGCTGTGGGCCAGAGTTCTAAGAGCCACAGGAATAAGGGCATCAAAGGAGTCTACCTGGAGTCAGCCTGAGGTCAGCCATCGGCCAACCATGCTGCTTGACTGATCTACCCTATACTTCACTCTCTGCATTCCCAGGTATTGTTTGGACATGGTCTGTACCCCACTATCCTCCACCTAAACTGACTGCATCTCCTCTGTTTGCCTGTTATACTGCACCCTGACCCTTACCGAGGTTGTTCCTCTGCCATTTCTGTGCTCTCTGTTTGCCATCTGCTATTTAAATCAGTTTGCTTATGGCTTATATTGTGTTCAGGCTGTTTCTCTGTTGTCTTATTCTCTATAATGTTAGCTTGCCTGATTTCAGGGTTTGCTCATTGTCCGCAGCTGTTCAGTCACATTCATGTAGGTTGTTGCCTTCTTACTTGTCTTCCTAGTAAGCTATATACTATGCCCAAGTTTGTGCTTTCCATATTGTGACTTCTGTAGTGATCATAGTTGGCTACTGCTTTCATGTTGTCAGCCTGCATTGTTGTCAGATTCTCTACAGTTTAACCTGCCTAATGTCAGTGGTTCTAGGGACATGGATATGTTGTTCAATCCACACTGTCTGGCAGGTTCCTTGTCGCGTTAATTCTTGCCGGAAGGTCTTCAAGCTGGCTCCTCCCACCCACCCGGGTGGTAAAACTCTTGGCTCCGCCCCATGATGCCAGATCTTCCTCACTGCTTGGAAGCTCAGGTTCCCTCCTTAGTGCTTCTGCATTGTAGGCCTGGATCCTAATCCTTCGGAATTTCCAAAAATTATTTTAAAGTTTGTGGTGGTGCCACCCTTGGTGAACACTTTCGTGGGCGTCACCAAGGCAGCATGGAAGCGTCCACATTCACTCCAGCGATGCCAAAGAGGCTGACCACCTGTACAAGGCTCAAAGGAAGACCAGTACTTGGCTCAGCATCCTCAGGATGGCTCTCTGGTCATAACAGCCTCTCATGACCGGTCCCAGAGACTGCAATATTTGAGCACTCTGCCACTGGACCGGAGGTCAAACAGCTGGGCCGCTATGGGTAGGTGCACATATGCTTCCACTACTTGCGCCATCAGATCCCTGAATTACTTGACCCACATGGTGCAGTTCCAAAATGCCCTGTGGGAGCAGGGGTCTGGATCTGGCTGAAGATTGCAGAAGGTGAGCAGAAGGAGGAGATGTTGCAGCTCCTCCGGACGGGTTCGGACGTGGGGACCCAAGTGCTATGAGCCGCGTACGACTCCGCGGACTCCTCGGCCCGAGCAGCAGCTTCAGGTGTATGCCTCCGGAGGCACTCTTGGCTCCGTGTCTCCGGCTTTACCCCGGACGTCCAGAAAAACATCATGGACGCCTCATTCGAGGGAGAAGTTCTCTTTGGTGAGCCCTCTGAGAAGGTCATCACCAAGCTTCAAGAGGCCGGGAAGGCGGTGAGGTCGGTCCAGGCGATGTACCGACTGAGGCTTAGTTTCTTTCATAGGAACCAAAGCCGTTTTCGTGGATGGGCACAGAGACAACAGTCCCGCACCGGTCCACAACAGAGGGGCTCCGGTTCCCACAGAGCCCAGGGTAGACAGCCCGCGGGCCGAGGTCAACGCCCAGCTAAACCGGCCCAGCCCGCAGGCCCCTCCGCCGCCACAGCCTGACTCCTTTCCGGCCCCCGCCCCTCAGGATCAATGGGACATCAAGGTCGGGGGTCGCATTGCGAATTACCTGCCAGGATGGCAGTCCATAACCACCGACAGGTGGGTTCTTCAGTTGGTCGAAAGAGGCCACTTTATAGAATTTGCAGAAAAGCCACCCTCGAGGCCTCCTCTGCTCTCCCGTTACTCGGGTCAGCACAAGCTACTGATCAGACAAGAAATACTCGCGCTCCTGCAAAAGGGGGCGACAGAGTATGTTCCAGAGAACCAGAGAGGATAATGATATTACTCCACTTCTTCCTGTTTCCAAAGAAAACAGGACCTCAGTCCTATTCTGGACCTCAGCGACCTCAATATGTCGGTCGCCTACAAAAGATTCCCGCATGGTGACTCTTCCGGTCTTATCCCATGCTAAAGAGGGCGCATTTTTAGCGTCCCTAGACATGCAGGATGCATACCTGCACATCCCTGTAGCTCCAGCGCACAGGAGGTTCGTAAGCCGGGATCTCGCCACCATTTTCAGTTCCGAGCACTTCCATTTGGACTGTCATCGCCCCCAGGGTCTTTACCAAATGCATGGCAGTCATGGCCGCGTCTCTAAGGAGACAGGGCCACTATGTGTTCCCGTACTTGGACGATTGGCTTCTCATGGCCGCCTCCAGAGAGGCGTTGTTAAGGGCTATCCGGAGTACCCAGGATCTGTTTCAGTCTCTGGGCATCTTAATCAATTACGAGAAGTCTCTCCTGGTACCGTCGCAGAAACTGCAGTTCATAGGCGCAGTCCCGGACACCGTTCAGGGAAGAGCATTTCTTCCAGACGACAGGCGGAGCGCATCAGATCCCTCATCAGGGAACTGCTGGCGAAGAAGACCGTCTCCAGCCAGGTCGGTCTCTTCGCTTGCTCGGACACATGGCTGCGGCCATTCTGACCATCCTTTGCAAGGCTCCACAGCGGGTAACTCAGTGGATGCTCAAGGTGCAATGGGATCAAAGGCAAGACCATATGCAGCATCCGGTCAGAATCACCGAACGCTGTGATTCGAGACTGGCAATGGTGGCTAGACCCAGGGACACCTCTCACGGGTGTCCCGTTTATCGCTGTCCGAGGTAATCCTCACCACAGACGCCTCAGGACTAGGGTGGGAGCACACCTGGGCAGGGGTGAAGTCCCGAGCGTGGACCCCTCAGGAGCTCACCTTCATATCAACGTTCTAGAGATAAGGCGGTCCTTTATGCCTGCAGGAATTTCAGTCAGAGATCCCGCCGAATACTCTCCTGCTCCAGACAGACAACACGGCGATGTATTACCTCAACAAACAAGGAGGCGCACACTCTTACCCCCTTTGCAGGGAGGCTATGAGGGTGTGGGAATGGGTAATATGACACGGCGCGAACCTGATCACAGTACATGTTCCCGGGTGGACAACACAGTTGCAGACGGCCTGAGTCATTCCCAGGCCAGAGTCCACAGTGGAACTTCTTCAGGAGGTAGCAGAGGATCTGTTTCTTCGATGGGGAACTCAGAACTGGACTTGTTACTTCCCCATCCAATGCAAAACTGCCCAATTTTGCTTGCTAGATCCAGGGCCTGGTGTTTTCTGGCGAGACACGTTGTCCCTCTCCTGGGCGGACAGATTCCTCTATGCTTTCCTCCTTCCCGTTGATCCAGAGAGTTCTTCTCAAACTGCGCAGGGAGCGTGCAACAATGATCCTGGTGGCCCCTTTCTGGCCCAGGCAGATCTGGTTCCCTTTGCTAATACAGCTATCCCGGGAACCCCCGCTCCCGTTGCCATTCAGCTCCCATCTCTTGTCTCAGTGTCTCAGGAGGAGGGTTCACTGGTCCACCCGGACTTACGCTCACTGAACCTGCATGCATGGCTCCTAGAGACATAGCCATTTTGCAACACGGGGTCTCGCAAGAGGTTGCGGAAGTTCTTTCTGCTGCCAGAAAGCCGGCAACGCATGCGACGTACACCATGAAATGGCGCCGTTTTTGTCTGTGGTCGCAAACATCGCGGCCTTTCCCCTTTAGGTTGTCCGGTGAAAGCGGTGTTAGAGTACCTGCTCTCCCTTTTCTGTTCAGGTCTCGCCACTCCTCTATTAAGGTGCACCTCTGTGCCATTTCAGCTTATCACCTTCCAGTGGGGCAGCGCACAGTGGCACAATTAGATGCCTGTCGAGAATTCCTGAGAGGGGTGTTACATCTTAGGCTGCCCATTAAAGACCCAGTGCCTCCATGGGACTTACTCTTTATCCTGGAGCAACTCACGCTCCCCCCCCTTTGAACCTGCCGCGGATTGCGAGCTGCGTTTTCTGTCGTGGAAAACGTTGTTTTTAGTTGCTGTTACGTCAGCGAGAAGAGTTTCGGAGCTGCATGCTGTCATGTGTAAGGAGCCTTATTTGGTTTTTCACCAGGACAGAGTATCCCTGAGGACGAATCCTAAATTCTTGCCTAAGGTGGTCTCCACACTCACTCTCAGTCAGGACATTGACCTGCCGGTCTACTTCCCTAATTATTCTAATAGAGGAGAGGCTCTGCTCCACAACCTGGATGTTCACCGCAGCTTAAGGTACTACCTGAGCAGAACTAAGCAGCTTCGTAAGTCAGAGCAACTTTTCATTTCCTTTACTGAAAGGATGATGGGCCAGCCAGTATCGAAACAGTCCCTCTCTCACTGGCTTGTCCAGTGCATATCATACTGCTATGATATCAAACAAAAGCCCTTCCGGGATCAGTCCGGGGCCATTCCACTAGGGGAGTGGCCACCTCCTTTGCAGCACTTCGTAACGTCTCCACCTCTGCCATTTGTGCTGCAGCCACTTGGAGCTCTGTACATACCTTTATCAGGCATTATAGCCTGGACATTGCTTCACGGCCGAAGGCAGCCGGCTTAGCTGTGCTACAGGGTCTCCTGTCCTAGAATCAGGACTTGGAATGAACTTTCTAATATCCTCCTCCCAGAGTGTTTGCAAAGCGCTACTGCTTGGGAATCGGTCTAATGGTGTTACCTGCTGCAGAGCTGTGTCTGAAGTAAAATAGTACAGTTACGTAAGAACTTACCGTAACAGTAGATCTTCGAGAACAGCTCTTGCAGCAGGTACCTTCCCGCCCACCTTCCCCCTTGGAGGAGGCATGGCTTCTCGAGCCCTTTAACAGGGACTTATACCCCTTTGTCTTCTGACAGTGGATCCTCGGTCTCCCATTGTGATGTCATCCTGCGGCCGGAAGTTTCCGGCGGGAGAACTGGGGAATCTGGCAGGACCGCCCCCTTATGTACTACACCTGACGTCGGAGGCGGGACCGACGTCGGGGGCGGTCCCCGCTGAAGATAGCTAGCTAGAAGTTTTCAGTGGGGTCCTGACGCCTGCCGGCTTCAGTCCTAATGGTGTTACCTGCTGCAAGAGCTGTTCTCGAAGATCTACTGTTACGGTAAGTTCTTACGTAACTGTACTTTTCTATCATGTCCCCCCTCTCCCTCCTTTCCTCGAGGCTATACATATTAAGCTCCTTAAGTCTCTCTTCATATGTCTTCCGGTGCAGACCCTGCACCATTTTAGTTGCCCTCCTCTGGACAGCTTCCATCCTGTCTTTGTCTTTGCCGAGATTTGGTCTCCAGAACTGCAAGTACTCCAGATGGGGTCTCACCAGCCGTCTGTACAGAGGGATAATAACTTCCTGTTTTCTACTGGTGATGCCTCTCCCTATGCATCCCAGTATCCCCCAGCCCTCCTTGCTGCCCTCTCACATTGCTTGCCCACCTTTAGGTCATCTGATATGACTACCCTCAGGTCCCTTTCCATTTTTGTTGTTGTTAGTATCTCACCCCCCACTGTGTACTCTTCCCCTGGGTTTTTGTTTCCCAGGTGCATTACCTTGCACTTCTTAGCATTGAATCTAAGCTGCCATACATTTGACCATTCCTCTAACCTTGCCAAGTCCCTTCTCATCCTTTCCACCCCAGCTTGTGCATCAACTCTGTTGCAGATCTTTGTGTCATCTGCAAAGAGACATACTTTTCCTTCCAGTCCCTCTGCAGTGTCGCTTATAAAGACATTGAAGAGGACCGGTCCTAATACTGAACCCTGCGGTACCCCACTAGTAACCCCCTTTCTTCAGAGTGGACTCCATTTACTATTACTCTCTGTGTCCTATTCTCCAGCCAATTCTTTACCCAGGCTGTCATCTTGGGACCCACTCCCAGGCTGGCTAACTTGTATATTAATCTTTGTGTGGGACTGTGTCAAATGCCTTGCTAAAGTCTAGGTAGGCCATGTCCACAGCCCCTCCCTGATCTACTACTTTGGTCACCCAGTCAAAGAAATCTATCAGATTTGTCTGGCATGACCTTCCCGCTGTGAATCCATGCTGCCTTGGGTCCTGTGCCCCTCTGACCTCTAGATACTCGACAGTTCTTTCCTTCAGAAGTGATTCCATCATCTTCCCTACCACTGAGGTTAAACTAACAGGTCTGTAGTTTCCTGCTTCTGCCTTGCTCCCACTTTTGTGAAGGGGAATCACATCTGCCCTCCTCCAGTCTTGGTACCACCCCATCCCCCATGATTTGTTAAAGAGGGTAGTCAGTGGTGTCACTAGTTTCTACCCTTAGTTCTTTTAGAATTCTGGGATGAATCCCATCAGGCCCCATTGCTTTGTCCACCTTCAGTTCCTGAAGATTTTGGGCTCCTGCTGGGTCCTAGCATCTCTGGCATATGGCACATGGGACATTAGTGTGAATGAGTGGTGGAGACTTTGTCCAAGAAGATCAAGAATTACGGTAGGTACATAATTTTCATTTTTGTCTCTTCGGATATGGTCTATGCCGCTGCCCCTCCACTTCCCTAGCCAGACTGGACACTTTATATAACTCTTTCTGATGTTTTGCTACAAACTCCCCGCCCCCATCCACTATTGCTCACTGTACTTATCCGTATCCATCCTCCCTCTGCTTGCCAGGTTAACTGCACCCTTTCATATCCAAATACTGTTTTGGTTCCTTCCATCTTACCACTCCCTCTCTCTCTCTCTCAACTCCTCCCTACTTCCTGTTCCCTCCATTCCAGGGACCATCACACTTTGCTACTCCATCCCAGATCCTCTGCTGGGCAGTCTACCTTCTCCTATTGGCTTCCTTCACTCTGCAACCCACTCTCCTCCTTCCTCTGCCTCTCCCAACTCCTGGCTCCCTCAGACACCAGCTGAAACTCCAACCACTCCCTACCCATTCCTGGTACCATTCTTTATGATGCAGCTTGCATTGATTGAACTTCTGTGCTACTACGGTTCTCTCCATCCATTATGAGGATGGGCAATTATTTCACTCCGAGTCAATTGTTGGTTGTACTGTATATATGTTTCAAACAACATGAAGTCTTGCTATATTATGACATATGCAGTATAACCCCAGGTTAGAACTGCTCCGGAGGTGAAAGAGTTAAGTGCATGGAATCTTGAGCACGAGCTCGGTTGAACACTCTGTCTGTTGTGCTTCAAACCTTAACTGTCAAGATTCTTTACTCCGCCTCACTGAACAGTCGCTCCGGAGATTTCTCCTACTGCTTGGTTCATTTTGTCGGTTTTAAAGTGTTTTTTCTCGGTTTTTAAACCGCATTTGTTTAAAAATCATACCTCAACCGGTCGGTTCAAGCTTTGTCTGTGGTATTGTAAGTAAATTAAGGTTTTACATTTATTCTGTGTGGAACTTGTAAACGATATTATCGGTTCAGTTTTGAACCGATCAGGTTGTTGTAAAATTACTTCAAACTTCATTAGAAGTGCGGTTCCCGGTTCTTATCGGTTCTAAAAAAAACGGATTTCATTACGGTTTTTTCCCCGACCCGTGACACGGTCTGGAACCGATAAGGGTGTCTTGCTTGGCTAAGGGCCATTAACGGGCAAGTTTTCTGGTTAGGCTGGCATTATGTCTGAGAAACCCAAAAGAAAAACCGGGCCCACTGGGTTTCAACACTGTGATGTCTGTGGGGAAGCTTTTGCTAAGGCTGACCCACACACCACATGTGTCTATTGTCTGGGGTTTGACCACCTCAATTCAGACTGCCAGATTTGTGTCAATTTCCCTGCAGCTACCCGGGATAAGAGAGTTGGTAGGCTCAGGGAAAAGGAGGCTAAGAAGTCCACTGATCAGATAGCCAGCCGTTCGGTGCCAACGAACTAGAGGAGATCCCCTAAACAAGGTGAGTCTTCCTCGGGCAAATGGAGAGCTGACTCGGATGAGTCGGTTCCAGTTAAAAGGACTAGGAAGTCAGCAGATTTGGAGCCAAAAATCCCTTCTCCAACTGCTGCAGAAATAGCCAAAGCAATCAAAATTGTCCAGTCACTTTCCCCGGTTCCGACCTAACCGTCACCATCAGGCAGGCGGTCGGTTCCTCCGGTTCAGGAGTATGATGTAGAGGATTTTTATGTACCGGAGGAGGGGGAGGAATATTTTAAAGAGAGTGAATATGATTTTGACAGTCTGGATGTGCCCATTGAACCGGACATTTCTCCAGACAGACCTATAGAAGTTTCTCCCCCTAGGCTTTCTGACTCTCCTTCTCATTTTATGTTCTATAAAAAAGTGGCTGAAACCCTCCAGCTTCCTATGGAAGAAGCTGTGGATGACCAAGAAGAGCCTGACTATGTGGAAATGATGGATATCCCAGAGTCTAGAAGACTGTCTATTCCTATGCACAAATCTTTCAGGAAACAGGCAGTAAAGATTTAAAAAAAAACCCATTCTGTACTTCCTGTGGACAAGAAAATGGACAGAAGGTACACCTTGTCAGGCTCTGGCACGGAGTTCCTCTTACAACAATGCAGCCATGTTGGGGTAGTGCAGGCCGCAGCCTGTGATAAGGCAAATATTCCTTTGGCTTCACTCCCCGGATAAGGACTCAGGAGGATTGATGCCATGGCAAAAAACAGTACATGGCAGCATCTTTGGGATTCAGACAGGCAAATTATATGGCTTATGTCTTGAGATATCAGAAATCCAGATGGGGTACTGTTATGGCTCTTGAAGCAACTCCCTGAACAACTTGCCAGGGAGCTGGAGCAAGTGGCTGCTGATAGTATTGAGGCATCAAGGTGCAATTTCATGCTGCAGTGGACTCTAATGATGTATCTTCCAGAGTCATGGCTACATCTGTGGCTCTTCGTAGAATGGCTTGACTCAGGTGTACTAGCCTGTCACAGGATACCCAGGCTAAGGCCATGGATTTTCCTGTTGTGGATAACTCTCTGTTTGGGGAGCAGACAGAGAATTATATGAAGAAAATGGATGAGTAGAGGACTACCTATGGAGTGCACAGGCCAAGGAAAGACAGGCCACTCCTCAAAGGCAGTTTTCCAGGGCAGGCCTCTTCACAGGCCTTTTACCAAACCCAGGCCTCCTCTTCAGCCTATGCCCAGAGGGTTCTTCAGAGGGAGAGGCAGACGGGGTGCGAGCAGACCCGCTCCCACCCCTCAGCCTAAAGCTCCTGCCAAACAGGCACCCTGATGGGCTGGCCAGGGCCGATTCTCCACTACCTGTAGGGGGCAGGCTGGCTTACTTCTTCCAGGACTGGATGTCTTTAACATCAGACAAGTGGGTCCTGGAAGTAGTAAGCCAGGGACTGGCTCTCAGCTTCAAAAAATTTCCAAGGATGAGAGCCAGATCCTTTCCACCTGCAACTCCTTTAGAGGCTGTCGCCTTGGAAACAGAAGTCTCAACCCTCCTGGCTCTCAGAGCTGTGGAGAGGGTTCCTCCCCTACACCAGGGCAAAGGGTTGTATTCCAGGTACTTCCTTACCCCAAAAAAGACAGGAGAATGGCGGTCCATCCTGGATCTCAGATACCTAAACAAGAACCTTTTAAAACCAAAGTTCAAAATGGTGACTCTGGGAGTTATTTTACCTCTCTAAGGCCAGGGGACTGGCTAGCATCCCTGGACCTCAAGGATGCCTACTTCCATGTCCTCATCAGAAGCTCCCACGAAAGTACCTCAGATTCAAACTGCCCTCAGGCCATTACCAGTTCAGAGCAATGCCCTTCGGTCTCACCTCTGCCCCAAGGGTATTCACAAAATGCCTGGCAGTAGCAGTTGCTCATTTAAGAAGGCAAAAGATTGCAATCTTTCCTTACCTGGACGACTGGCTCATAGTGGGCCAGTCCCCAGAACAAGTCAAAGTACACCTTCAAGTCACCCAGCAGCTGCTCACATCTTTAGGCTTCCTTCTCAATATTCCAAAGTCAGTTCTATAGCCTGTTCAGTTTCTCACCTTCATAGGTGCAGAATTGAACACACAACAGGCCAGAGCCTTCCTTCCTCTGGAAAGGGCAAAGACCCTGGTTTCTCTGGCCTCCTCCTTCACTCTGCAGGTCTCTCGGCCAGCAAGGCATTTTCTGCAGCTCCTAGGGCACATGGCTGCTTCCACGGCAGTAGTACAGGGAGCAAGATTTCAAATGAGGGACATTCAGTTCCATTTGAAAGCCTTCTGGTCTCAAAGGAGAGATCCTCTAGCCAAGTTGATCCCAGTAACTCAAACCCTGATCCAGGCCCTACAATGGTGGCAGGATCAGACCAACCTGAGACAAGGGGTACCTTTTATCCCGCAGTCTCATTCCTTGACCCTTACTACAGATGCATCCCTCTTGGGGTGGGGAGCCCACTTGGGCAACCTCACCACTCAGGGATTGTGGTCCCTCAGGAATCTCTGCTCCACATCAATCTGTTGGAACTCAGAGCAGTTTTCTAGCACTTCAAGTTTTTTCCACATCTGTTCAGAACAAAGTTGTACAAGTCAGAACAGACAACACCACTACAATGTGGTACATCAACAAGCAAGGCGGCACTTGGTCTCTCTGACCTTGTGCACGAAGCAATGAAGTGTGGTCTCTGGCTTATTCCCTGAACACCTCCTTTTGGCAGTTCACCTCCCAGGCAAAGACAATGTCCTGGCAGATGCTCTCAGCAGGATTTCCAGGGCCATCACGAATGGACTCTGGATCCCCTTGTCCTGGAAGTGGTGTTCCAGGTGGGGCATTCCTCATATAGATCTTTTGCAGCCCCAGACAATCACCAACTTCCTCTTTTCTGTTGCAGGCCCCAATGTTGGGCTCAGTCCCTCTGGGCCTTCCTCCTCAACTGGGAAGGGAAGGTTCTATCCGTTCCCCACCTTTCCCTCCTGTTCAAGGTGCTAGTCAAGATCAGATCTCAACCTTGCAGATGATCCTGATTGCTCCAGATTGGGCGAGACAACCCTGGTATCCACTTCTGCTATCCCTAGCAGTCCAACTTCCACTGTGCCTTCCCAGGAATCACAATCTGTTAACCTGTGCACAGGGGAGGGTTTGGTACCCGAATCTCAAATCTCTCAATCTCAAAGCCTGGCTCTTGAAGAGTTAGTCTGCTGACTTACACCTTTCGCAGGGTGTGCTCAATGTTTTGAAGGCCTCAAGGAAGCCTTCCACCAGAGCTACTTATAACTCTAAATGGAAGAGGTTTTCTATATGGCGTTCTGGCAAGGATATTTCTCCAGAGTCTGCCGGCTTGCCTGCAGTTCTGGATTATATGGTGCATTTAAATGCTTTGGGGCTGAGAACAGCTACCCTAAAAGCGCACCTGGCAGCGGTGTCTGCCTTTTTATCAGCAGGTAAACCCTCTTCTCTTTCAGCTCATCCGGTATTCTCCAAGTTTTTCAAAGGGTTGCTTCACATTAACCCTCCTTTCAGGGATCCTGCTCCCGCATGGGATCTTAATATTTGCATTGCCCAGCTTATGCAACCTCCCTTTGAACCCATGTCTTCAGCAGAGCTTAAGTACCTGACTTGGAAGACTGTGTTTTGGTAGCCATCACTTCTGCTAGGCGATAAGTGACCTACAAGCATTGTCAGTGGAGCCTGATTTTATCTCCTTTCATAGAGATAAAGTGGTCCTCAGGACTAATAGAAAGTTCTTGCCTAAGGTGGTCTCAGACTTTCACCTGAATCAATCTACGTCTCTTCCTGTGTATTTCACTGACCATTCCTCCTCTGGTGAGAGGAGATTGCACAGTCTAGATGTCAAAAGGGCCCTTAGCTACTATATAGAGCGTACCAAGGGTCACAGGTTTGATTCCCTCCAACTCTTCCTCACTTACGGTGAGGTAGGTAAAGGGAAACCTGCCACTAAAAGGTCCATTGCCAGGTGGATTGTTTCTTGTATCCAATTTTGTTACCTAAAACTGGGTAAGGTTCCTCCTTCAGGTCTGAGGGCTCATTCTACAAGAGGTACAGCTGCGTCCTTGGCTGCTGCCAGGGACATTCCTATCTTAGAGATATGTCAAGCAGCTACTTGGAAAACAGTTCACACCTTCACAAAGCATTACTCCTGGACACCCAGGCTAGGAGTGATGCTTGGTTTAACACAGCTTTAGCTTCAGAGCCTATTTCCTAAGTAGGTTCTGCCCTCCTCCATGGAGGTACTGCTGTGTAGTCTGCATATGTCATAATATAGCAAGACTTCATGTTGTTTGAAGAAAAAATTACTCACCTTAGTAATGTTGTTTCTTCTAATGGAGTCTTGCTATATTATGACCTCCCCCCCACCTGCCCCTCTCAGAACCGCTTCTTCTTGTTTTTTGGGATGTGGGTGGGTAGTGACCTGTTGGCACCTAGTGTTTGCCATTTTGTTTGTTGTTGTATTTCATTCTTTGGTCCTCTGGCTTGAGTCTTGTTGTTGGGACCATAAAATGTGTTAGTATTTAGTAGCCAGTTGGCTAGTGTAGGTTTACAGCTTCCACACAGAACCTTTAGTGAGTTTTGCTTGTAAAGATCTGACAGTTAAGGTTTGAAGCACAACAGACAGAATGTTCAACTGAGCTCGTGCTCAAGATTCCATGCACTTAACTCTTTCACCTCCGGAGCAGTTCTAACCTGGGGTTATACTGCATATGTCATAATATAGCAAGACTCCATTAGAAGAAACAACATTACTAAGGTGAGTAATTTTTTCATCTAACCCCAGGAATTCTTCAGCATGATCTGATCTGTCATCAGCTTTTGATACTGTGGATCATGGGGTTTTGCTCGAACGTCTGAGGTCCATTTGTGGACTATCGGTGTGGTCCTCGGATGGTTTTCATCTAACCTCGAGGGGAGAACGCAGAGAGTGGTCTCAGGATTACATTCATCTGGGGCCTTCTCTCTGCCTTGCGGGGTACCTCAGGGTTCAGTGCTTTCCCCCATGTTATTCGCAGTATATATGCTACCCCTCGGAGACATTGTAAGACGGTTTGAGCTGAGGTTTCACTGCTATGCTGATGATACCCAGCTCTACCTGTCCTTTGCACCTGACCAGGCTAGTGCTATCTCGGTGCTGAATAACTGCCTCGCTGATATCCAAGATTGGATGAATACCAGTGGTTTGAAGTTGAATCCGGGAAAGACTGAGGTTATGGTAGTGGACCCCGGATGCAGGGTCGAGGGTTTAGGGGCAGGGTCCCCCTCTGGATTAATTCTAGGGGTAGACTAGATCCTTACCTCTGAACGGGTGCGTAACCTGGGTGTGGAGCTTGACACTGGTCTGACCCTTCGTTATCAGGTGTCTGCAGTTGTCAGGACTGCATTTTTTCATCTTAGAAACTTCGCCAGGATTAGGCACCTGGTTCCACCTTGTGACTTGCCGGTTTTGGTCCACGCCTTTGTGACATCTCGTCTTGATTACTGTAACTCCCTGTACCTAGGGCTTGCTGGGGTTGATATCCGCTGCTTGCAGCTAGTGCAGAATGCAGCAGCACGTTTGTTGACTGGGGCTTCAAGAAGGTCTCATATTACCCCAGTGCTGCGCACTCTGCACTGGCTGCCAATACAGTGGCGGATCACCTTTAAAGTGGGTCTTTTGACCTACAAAGTCCTACATGGTCTTGGTCCTGACTACTTGAAAGAGCTTCTGGTACCCTACACCCCTCAGAGACAGCTCCGCTCGGCTGATGAGGGGTTGCTGAAATTCGGTGAATTTGGGAAGTCCTCTGGAGCCCGTGCCTTTAGTTTCGGCTCCTTCCTCTGAATTCTCTGCCCCGTCAGCTCCAGAGAGTACAACGGTGGAAAGTTTTAAAAGGGCCTAAAGTCCTTTTTATGGGATAAGGCATTTCCTGTCATACCGTAATTGGTTATTTTAATCTTGTCATATTTGCTGCGTTGTTTTATTGTATGCATTGATTATGCTGGTGTTTTCATGTTTTATGTACAGCGCCTTGAAAATTTGAAAGGCGCTTAACTAAATAAATTTTATTATTATTATTTTTATTAATGAATGCAGTCAGCCTCCTGTGTTGAACTGCCCCATATTGAATAATCCCTTGGAAGAAACAAGATTACTACAGTGAGTAATTTTTTCTTCTTTCGCCAAGTATTGTTGCTACCTCTGAATATGTACTTGCTGTGCTGTACCACATTTGACTCTCTGCACATGCAACTGTCTAACACTTATTCTGTTCAGTAAAAATACTTCCAACAGCTTAATCTGGTTCAATGTTAGTTGGTATCCATCTGTATCCCCCTCCCCTGAGATGAGGCTGAAAACAGGCAGAATTGTCAAGTCCTCCTTTCCCGGTCAACAAAACTAAATAAAATGTACAAATTTTGTATTGTGGGCTGTTCGAAAGTTTTGGTTGTATGTATTGTGCTGCTATTCTTTACTATGTTACCCTTCCCTTGGATGCACCTGGAAACAAGCCTTGGCTCCATATGCCTTTCCTGGTTACCAATTTGCAGATAAAATAAATAAATCAACAATCACAGTGCCCGAATAGTCATAAGATTAAATGACAGAGACTGTAATTATATCTAGATATTTACAATTGTAACCCCTAGATGGCGCTATCCCAGGGGCTACTACCCCTGCCTGATTTGCCACTAACAGGTTGAGGGGCCTGGATCCGATGGCGGGTGCCTCCACCCAGAGGTCAGGGTTTGCAATAGTTAAACTAACTTGGTCACAGCCCTCTGGGACACTGCAACCCCCCTTTCTTCCCACTAGTGGCCCACACAATATATCAGAATTACCTTCACAGTATACACTTACCCCCAGGACTGGTTCAGGCACTGGGACCTCCTGTAAAATAAGATACAGTGCAACAATCACAGTACAATACTTTAACATAGACAAATACCTCAGGCAGTATAACTTTGCTGAAACAAGCAGCTCTGATTTATTTAGGGGGATATAACAAGGACAGGGAGGAATCAGGTTAATTAGCTTATCACTTTACTCATCTACCTATGGCTCTGTGCACAGGCCTATCCCTACCAGTTACTGTCCCTGGGTACCCAAGCCCTAGTGGCTAGTCCAAACCATGGCAGCTGGTAGGGGCCCTTTCACACAGAGAAAAGAAAAATTAGTTAAACAGTCAGCAGTACAGTAATTCCATTTGGATTCAATGTGGCAATTCAACAGGGAGCGACTCTGAATTAGTACTCACGACCTCCAAACAAGATAGGGTCCTTCAACGTCAGCAGGGCTACTCTTGAGCTCCACGAGACTCCTCACACATTTATATGGCAAACTGCAACAGGCAAAAGTCATTTAATGGCAGCAGGATTCACTTGAGCTACACAAGCCTCCTCACACATTTATATGGCAAACTGCAACAGGCAAAAGTCATTTAATGGCAGCAGGATTCACTTGAGCTACACAAGCCTCCTCACACATTTATATAGGTAAACAGTAACAGGCAAAAGTCCTTTAATGGCAGCAGGATTCACTTGAGCTGCACAAGCCTCCTCACACATTTATATGGTAAAAGAAAGTACTATACCAGGCAGGCTGCTTCTCTATCCCGATCATAATTACTGCACAATACCGGGAGAACACACAGCAGATTCAGTTCCTGACAGACCGAGTGCAATTCAGCAATTTCTCCAGTCTTCTACAGGGTGAGCCTGATTTCTACTCTTCAGATATCCTTGATTCTCTCTTCACAGAATGATTCAGTCCTAACAAGCAGTTACACAAGCTCCAGACCCGGAACTCTGGGCCTTACACACGTTTCCAACTAAAACTGCACGAAAAAACACAGGGCTCCTTCCTCTTCACTGCCAGAGCTCAACTGAAACTCCAGCAGACAAAACCGGGCACTTCCTTTGAGTTCCTCCCAGTTCTTGGCTGGATTGGCTGTCACTCACAATAGACTGCCCCTGTTGGTCCAAAAAGGCGCCGAAGTCTAAACTACATCTCCCAGAGTCACTGCCCATACAATCCTCTTGTGGCTGGCTCAGATTATGAGTCCAAGTTCTGATTCGTCCAAGGCACCATTTTAGAGCTACCTTAACCCACACTGATTGGTCCAGTTCAGCAGTTCAAAACTAGAATGGGGAACTAGGCAAACACAGTTCTGACTGCAAAGAAAGCAGGTTAGACAAACTGTAATTTCATTATTACTCTAAATGATTTCTGGCAAAGAGTTACATCTTTCAGATAGGTTCCCTTTGCACTCCTAGTGACTGCAAAAATGGAGTGAATTGGCAGCAGCTCGAGTGGTACTCAAGCAGAGAAGCACACAGTCCCCCCATACAAACTAATTATGTCTGCAAGCAGACAGCTCTTAAAGAGGCAGTACCAGAGGCTCTAAAAACACTAACTGATAAATGGCTTAAACGCCAAACACCATTCAGGCTTGGAGCATTCAAGCAAGCTCCTGGAAGTCTTTTGGGAACCCCCATTTGCAGGGGGGTTACACCCTTCCTGGCCTGGGAAAGCTTGACGTCTGCATCAAGCAAGTACCCCCATAAGTTTCAACTGCAACCATATACATTTGCATTAGGCTCACACATGTAATCATCAGTCAATACATCATTTTACCAAGAACACATTTCTGAAACATTGCAGTACGTCACTCTCTACACAGTATTACACACACATTGTACCATAACTCAAGTTATTACCTCTTGTACATGAAACCTGAAGAGAGGGGGCCCTTCCCTATCAGTTACCTTGGGGCAGGACAGGGCAAGGGCACCATACTTTGAGGGCAACACAAGTAACTTGGAGTTAGCACTGACGCTCAGTTTGGGCAATGAGCTCGGGACACATAAACTCCTTTATGGACAACATTGAGAGGCAAGTCCCCAGGCCTCCCAAGGGAATCATAACTGAGGTGCACCACAGGCTTTACAGCTCGACCAGTCTTTCTAGGGGAACTGTTACAGTCTCTGCACTCTGAGCCTCATTTTCAGCATTGTCCTCACTTGTCAGGGAGTCTCCATGGGGTAGAGAGGCTAGAACTTGGCACATTCAGCTCCAGGAGTTACAGTTTCTGAGTCCACAACATTTGGCTCGCATGGAAAGCTTTGGACACTGGCAGTGGACTGTCAGGGCACTCAAAATACTCTTTCTTGTTCTGGTGTATCACCAGTCTGCCCTAATCCATCATTTTCCTCCTGAAAGCTCAAACAGTTCAACCATGCACAATGATTCCATTTCATCTGATCTGATGCTTTGCACTTCACTTTCTGGGAGCATTGGCTCCAGGGACAAAGCTGGGGCTTAGACAGTCCAGAAGGCCCAGCTTCATCTTCAGTATTGACTAGGGGATTGCCCCGAAACAATTGACTCAGTTCGTAAGAAGGATAGTATTCAAAGTCACTCTCACTTTCTTCTGATATGGACTGACAGTCATGCTCAACTTGGACTTGTGGAGGGGAACACTTTAACTCTGCTTCTGTAGGTGCAGACTTTCTTGATCTTTTCTTAGCAGCAGCTCTAGTCACTGGTCCAGAGAGGGCATCTTCTGGGGGCTCAGACTCAATCAAGATTTGTCCAATGGGCAGTAAATGATTTCTATGCATTGTTTTTACATCTTTTGAATTATTCTCAGGCCTTACTTTTGTACACTGGCAGATCATCTAGTTTGCCCACTACAATGTGAGGAGATGGTGCCATCTGTCAGCAATCTTGTGTTTGCCATGCAGTCCCAGATTTCTTAGCAATACCTGATCTCCCTCCTGGAGTTCCTGTGCTTTCACCTTTTATCATACCTTTCTTTGTTGGCCAGATTTCTTTTGGCAGCCATGGTTTGAGCCAGTTGGTACGCATGGAGTTAGCTGGGCCTTTAACTTTTGCACATACTGTAAATAGTTGTCAGCTTGAACCCCATCAGGAGAGACCCCAAACACACATCTACTGGTAGTGAGCTTCTCTTCCAAACATCAGGCGGTGGGGGAACCCAGTGGCATCACTTTTGGTGCAGTTATAAGCATGTACCAGGGTGCTAATTTGTTGGCTCCATCTAGGCTTGTCCTTTGGATGCAGGGTGCCTAGCATATCTAGCAAAGTGCGGTTGAAACGTTCAGGCTGTGGGTCCCCTGGGGTGTGAAGGAGTGGTTCTGGACTTCGCCTCCCCACAGAGAAAGCATCTCTTTGATCAGACGACTCTCAAAGTCTCTCCCTTGATCAGAATGGATTCTTTGTGGAGCCCCATAGTGAACAAAAAGTTTTCTACAAGTACTTTGGCCACAGTGGATGCTTTTGGTCTTTGGTGGGAAAGCTTGGGCATATCTCGTGAAATGGTCAGTGACCACCAGCACATTACTGATTTTTCTTTGATCTGACTCCAAACTCAGAAAATCAATACAGACCAGCTCCATGGGTGCACTGGTGGTGATGTTAACAAGGGGCAGCCCTCTGGGGCAAAGCTTTCCTCTATGTAGCGACTACAAGTTCGAATGTGTTGCTCCACATCAGCCCCATCTTAGGCCAATAGAATCTGGATCTCACCAAGTCAAGTGTTCTGTCTATACCGAGGTGCCCCATGTGGTTGTGCAAGGACATCAGTACTGAGTCTCGAAGGCAGTGGGCAGCACTAGTTGTTGTTTGTCTACTTGTCCCCTCTGTCTACTGTTTCTCTGTATAACAGTTTATTGATCAGTTTCAACTTAGGACTTTCTTTGTATAACAGTGCAGTTCTCAAATCAGTGGGCGTAATTTGGACACATCTTTTCCTGCATAGAGGCTTCTAAAGCTGCTTTGATCATGGGATCGGCAGGGATTGAGCCACTTGAATACTGTCATTGTCCAGCTGAGGCAGTGCACCAATGTCTATTGCAGAAAAGTGGCAATAAGCAGGTATGCAATTCTCAGAGGGTCCCAAGCAATCCACCATGCAGTCCACTGCGTCCGTGGACATTGTTCCTCCCTGTCAAACTTCGGCAGAGTGCCCGAATGTCAGGTTCTGCCAATCAGACCCAATCATTCTGGGGAACAGGCCTCCGGGAGAGAGCATCAGCATCTATGTGGTTCAGACCTGCTCCGGTATTCGAGAGCATAGTCATTTGTAGATAATGCAGAAAGCCACCTATGGCCAGTGGCATCCAACTTAGCTGAGGTCTGCACATAGGTCAAAGGATTATTGTCAGTTTTACTAGTATTTTAGCCCCATACAAGTACTCATGGAATTGGTCATCAATAGCCACTTCAAAGCTAGGAACTCTAACTTATGTACAGGATAGTTCTTTTCGGATGGGGGTCAGGCTTCTACTGGCAAAGGCCACTGGTCTCAGGCCATTCTCGTGCTCTTGGTACAACACAGCCCGAATCCTTGCAAGCTAGCATCAGTGTGCAGGACGTGAAGTTTTCTTGGATCGGCATAGGCCAGCACTGGAGCATGGGTAAGTTGATATGATCTCATGAAAAGCAGTCTCCACAATCAGGAGTCCAGCGGGCCCCAAATACTTCACTCGGACGAAAATACACTCTTTCAGTCTTGAGGACCTGACTTTTGGTATTTTTGTGGGTTGGGGATACCCTTGAGTAAGGTTAAGTAAAGGCGGATCACTCTTGAATAGTCATTGATGAAGCAGCCGATAATAACCACAGAATCCAGGAATCTTTGCAGTTCTTTTAGATTTTTGGGCTGTGGCCAGGTAGTCAAAGCCTCAACTTTACTTAGGTCGGTCTCTATTCCTCGGTGGATACTATGTGTCCCACATACTTTACTGATGTTTGAAAGAATTGACACTTATCAATGGACAGTTTAAAGCCAAAGTCCTCCAGTTGGTCCAATACCTTAAATAATCTGCTCTCATGTTCCTCCAGTGAGCTGCCAAACACAATAACATCATCTAGGTATACCAGGCACTCTAGTAAGTTCATGTCCCCACTCGCACGCTCCATCAATCGTTGAAAAGTGGCTGGGGCACCTGAAATCCTTGAGGCATCCTCATGAATTCATAGAAGCCAAGTGGACAGCTAAAGGCTGTCTTCTCACGGTCCTCTGGGGCCATCGGGATCTGGTAGTAATCACTGTGGAGATCCAACACAGAGAACCACTTGCTCCCGTTTAGGCAGTCCAAAGCATCCTGAATAGCGGGCATTGTGTACTGATCAGGGATAGTCCGCCGGTTTAAGGTCGATAATCACGCACATCCTTACTGTCCCATTCTTTTCCTCACTACCACAATGGGGAAGCATAAGGGCTTCTGGATTCTTGTATTACACCAGCAGCTAACATCTCTTGCAGATGCCGTCTCACATCATCTATATCAGCAGGTGCCAGGCGTCGAGACCTCTCACGAAATGGTCTTTCGTCATGCAGCGGATATTGTGCTCAGCTCCTTGCATGCATCCCTCGTCCATTCCTTTAAAAGAAACTACCTGGTCTCTCTGGGCAAGCTTCTCACTGAGCCTCACTTTCCATTCAGCTGGCAAGGGAGTCGCTGAAATCAAACAAGTCAGGCGTTACTCTGTCATTCTTTCTCGAACTCTTGCTGCTGGGTAGCACTGCAGTGTCTGCACAATGCACATTAGCCAGGATGCAACCTCTATTTACTCGAATGTCTCTTTCAGACACATTATGAACTTGGACCATTACCCTTCTGGCATAAGCATGGGCTCTAGCGGGCAAAATACAAACGTGACCAGCAGTCCCTCTGGCAATTTTCCATCGCCTGGTGCATCCAACATTAATATTTTATTCTTAACATCCTTTCTGATATGGACCTCTCCTGTAAGGTACACTGGGCATTTGGCGCCAGGATCAGAGACTCAGGATCCTCCTTCCATACAATTCCGACCGGTTCCTCTGGTTCTATTTTTTCAGCATCTCTCTGTGCCTCATAGGCCTTCTTAATTAAAGCTGGAACTCTTAAAGCTCTACTAGTCTTTGACCCCTGTTTTTCATAACACAACTGTGCCAGCCTTCCGAACATATGAGCATTTGTTCCAATCAACAAAGGGACACCATCATACAGTCCAGTGGGGGACACACTAAGGCTAGGGTCTCTACTTGTTAGCCACTCCAGCCACGGTGAGGAAAGACAACAAAATTCGGATATACCGGAATAGGGTAGGCCTTCTCACTTAACCCCATACATGCAGTCCTAATGGTTGTAAGGGTACATCTGACAAATGCATCTGATAGCAATCCTGGAACATAATTCTCACTTGGGAGCCACTGTCTAATACAGCTCTTGTAGACACTCCATTCACCTTTACAGTGGTCTCCATGGAGGACCCACTATTCTGGACCAGTCTGGAGGCGGTGAGTGGGGGCCTGGGCAACTGACCTTGCCACAAAGGACGTGAGTTAGCATTTTGGTGCCCTCACTGGGATCATTTGTGCACCTCTTAACCACTGATTTGTTCTCAAGCTCTCCTTGTAGCCTATATGCAACTTTGTCAGTGTCTTTTGGGACCGGCATTCCCTCTTCATGTGCCCATCCTTCCCCAATTATAGCAAAACATACTTTCTGGAGTTTGAGCTGGCCAGGCGCCACACTGGGAGCCAGAGCGAGGTACTACTAACTGGAAACCTTGGTGCCATCTCTGTCTGCGTGATAAGCATTTGGAGACATCTGTCAGTTTCTCCACTTCCATGGTCAAGGAATTGAGTTTGGAGCTGTTATCAACAGGAGATACATGGGTGGGTACCCCCACCCCCATAGCAGATGCAGTCGGATATAGGTCGGGGCCCGTACTTGCAGGCGTGGCCTTCATAAAGGACTGTTTTTGAATTCCTGGATCTCTCTCAACAGTTCTCCCATTGTGGCATATCTTTTCCTTGTCAGAGCACTCATTGACTGCCAACCTCTGCCCTGAACTTCACTGATGGGCCACCCTCAGTCACTTGGGTCGTGGCCGCAGCTATTGGTGCAGGTCCCTCCGGTGCCTTTTCTCAACTCCTCGAATTTCTCTTATTAATTCGTCATGGGAGGAGGGATTCCAGTCAATTTGCCAGGCGTAACTGAAGCAACAGCAGTTCTGAGAAGGGGCCGACTTAAGGATCCTGTCCAGCCTGGTTGGGTCCAGTTCAATCGCTGGCAAACTACCCTTTCTGAGGCATTCTTGCAACAATTTTTCCAGCCGAGATACATACACAGACAACAACTCCCTTGGTACTGTTGTGCATTTCTTACTCTCCACCATAGATCCTCATCAGAATCTGGGCTCCCACACACATTCTCCAAGGCCTCAAGATGAGCCTGTGCAGTCACTTCAGGGTTACTGGCCCGTTTGCTTACGGATGGTAGCCAGGGCAGGACCTTGGAGGCTCTCACTAACCCTCTTTCCTTTTGGCTTCCGAGCATTGCCATTCTAGCACTTGGGGGCAACATAGTCTATCCAGGTCTCCCAGTCATCCTCCCCTTGGGGGTGGGGAGGTGCCAGAGAAGATCCTCAACCTTGGTAGAGTCGTGACTAATGGCAGGTGCAGAAATAGGGTCTGCATTGGTTCAGCCACTATTACGGGTACTGGAGGCGGAGAGGGTGTTGGGGAGGAACACCCAGGTGGCAAGAATAGTTTCTTCAAGTCCTCCACAGTTTCCCTTCCCAGCAACCATTTAGCAAATTTCTCCTCAAAAGTTTCAGACAGTGGTGGGGGCTCATTCCCCAGGTCTTTACTGTACTTAGTTATCACTCTCAGGCAGTGAGGGCTCCCTCTGGGGTAATGGTCTGTGGCACTTTGGAGCTATCTATGGGATCCTTAAACTCTACTAGGGCCAGGAAAGTGTGGGTGAGCAGATTAGCATGCCGACCCACCACCACAGGGTTTTGTAAACCTTCCACCTTGGAAAGTACTCCCTGTACAGTGTCCGTATTGATACCCAGGGGGATGTCCAGGATAAGCATAGCATTTTGGGGGTCAATCTCCTCCCCAGTACACCACTCCACCAGCCGGTGCACAGCCACTTCTGTCGGGGTACCCATTTTTTCTTAACAGTGGTTCATAAATATGGCCACTAGAGGACACACAATCCCAGCGGTGAGCCTCCAAGATATAACCCCTAGATGGCGCTATCCCAGGGGCTACTACCCCTGCCTGATTTGCCACTAACAGGTTGAGGGGCCTGGATCCGATGGCGGGTGCCTCCACCCAGAGGTCAGGGTTTGCAATAGTTAAACTAACTTGGTCACAGCCCTCTGGGACACTGCAACCCCTTTCTTCCCACTAGTGGCCCACACAATATATCAGAATTACCTTCACAGTATACACTTACCCCAGGACTGGTTCAGGCACTGGGACCTCCTGTAAAATAAGATACAGTGCAACAATCACAGTACAATACTTTAACATGACAAATACCTCAGGCAGTATAACTTTGCTGAAACAAGCAGCTCTGATTTATTTAGGGAGATATAACAAGGACAGGGGAATCAGGTTAATTAGCTTATCACTTTACTCATCTACCTATGGCTCTGTGCACAGGCCTATCCCTACCAGTTACTGTCCTGGGTACCCAAGCCCTAGTGGCTAGTCAAACCGTGGCAGCTGGTGGGGCCCTTTCACCTAAGAGAAAAGAAAAATTAGTTAAACAGTCAGCAGTACAGTAATTCCATTTGGATTCAATGTGGCAATTCAACAGGAGCGACTCTGAATTAGTACTCACGACCTCCAAACAAGATAGGGTCCTTCAACGTCAGCAGGGCTACTCTTGAGCTCCACGAGACTCCTCACACATTTATATGGCAAACTGCAACAGGCAAAAGTCATTTAATGGCAGCAGGATTCCTTGAGCTACACAAGCCTCCTCACACATTTATATGGTAAGCAGTAACAGGCAAAAGATCCTTTAATGGCAGCAGGATTCACTTGAGCTGCACAGCCTCTTCACACATTTATATGGTAAAAGAAAGTACTATACCAGGCAGGCTGCTTCTCTATCGATCGCAATTACTGCACAATACCGGGAACACACAGCAGATTCAGTTCCTGACAGACAGTGCAATTCAGCAATTTCTCAGTCTTCTACAGGATGAGCCTGGTTTCTACTCTTCAGATATCCTTTGATTCTCTTCACAGGATGGATTCAGTCCTAACAAGCAGTTACACAAGCTGCAGACCGAACTCTGGGCCTTACACCGTTTCCGACTAAAACTGCACAGAAAAAAACACAGGGCTCCTTCCTCTTCACTGCCAGAGCTCAACTGAAACTCCAGCAGACAAAACCGGGCACTTCCTTTGAGTTCCTCCCAGTTCTTGGCTGGATTGGCTGTCACTCACAATAGACTGCCCCTGTTGGTCCAAAAGGCGAAGTCTAAACTACATCTCCCAGAGTCACTGCCCATACAATCCTCTTGTGGCTGGCTCAGATTCTGAGTCCAAGTTCTGATTCGTCCAAGGCACCATTTTAGAGCTACCTTAACCACACTGATTGGTCCAGTTCAGCAGTTCAAAACTAGAATGGGAACTAGGCAAACACAGTTCTGACTGCAAAGAAAGCAGGTTAGACAAACTGTAATTTCATTATTACTCTAAATGATTTCTGGCAAACAGTTACATCTTTCAGATAGTTCCCTTTGCACTCCTAGTGACTGCAAAAATGGAGTGAATTGGCAGCAGCTCAGTGGTACTCATCAGAGAAGCACACAGTCCCCCCATACAAACTAATTATGTCTGCAAGCAGACAGCTCTTAAAGAGGCAGTACCAGAGGCTCTAAAAACACTCACTGATAAATGGCTTAAACGCCAAACACCATTCAGGCTTGGAGCATTCAAGCAAGCTCCTGGAAGTCTTTTGGGAACCCCCATTTGCAGGGGGGTTACACAATTAGCCGGCAAAATGAAAAAAAAAACTTAATTACTGAAGTGGAGAAAGCTTGTGCAATTCGGCTGTGTGGCAAAACAGAAGATAACTAATGCAGAAAGATGACATAGAACAACAAAAGATTCAAGGAAAAATCATAAGAACATAACATAAGAAAAGTGTTGGCAGATGGGGACCGTGTGGTCCATCTAGTCTGCCCAAAGTGGCTGCTTCCCAATTATATTTCTTTCCTAAGTTGCCCACATTGCCTGTCCCAAGGGAGTTTAAATTTCCTTACTCTCTTTGATGCCACCACTTTCATCATTCCAAAAAGGAAATTAAAAAAAGACAAAACAAATCATCAAAAATGAGAAAAAGAACAAGAGAAGAAACTTAACCTGTCAGAAGAAGTACTTATAGTACTGAAGGTTTCTGGGAAAACTTCCACAAGAAAGACTTATGCTTCAAAATGGAAAAGATTTTCCATATAGTGCATGCCTAAGCCATCTCCGGTGCCAGTGAGTGGGGTGGTGCAGACCGCGCTCCTGGGCTCCCATCTGATGCTGATCACGGAGCTGGTTGGCCAAGAATCCAAGGGTGGCACATTTGGAGATCTCCCTCATCTCCTTTCCCACCCTGGGAGATGAGGATCGTGACAATTCCGATTGGGTGCCCAGCTCTGAGGGACCCTCGGATTCCGCCCAGGCCTCTCTGAGGCCTTCAGTAGCTTCTAGGCTGGTGTCCTCTTGGGATGGTGCCACTAGTGGTGCCATCGCTCCAGAGTTTTCTGGCACTGATTCCGGAGCCTGGGACCTGTAGGGGTTCATTCTAGGGCTCCTGGAAGGGGCCAAAGCCATTTCAGGAACTGCGCCACAGTCACTGCCAATTCCGTTTCCAGTGCTGTGACAGGTGATGACTGCGGGCCGGCACCGCATTTGGATCACAGCTGATGAGGATGCTCAGGAGAGTGCCACTGACCCCCCCAAGAGGTCTGGGGCCTCCCCCTAAGTTAGTCAGTCCGTTCTTTGACAGGCCTCCTCCAGAGGCAGGTCCCTCTCTTCAAAGTCGGGGGTTGGTAGGACCCAGTCTGAAAAGCGACCTCGTCGGGGAGCCTCCCTGGGTTCCGACAGGAGTCATAGTGCGGACCCGTACAGTACTTGCCTTCCTTTGCTTGGAGGGAGGGTCCTGCAGTTGGTGGGGACAGGGGCCTTGCGGTGGACTCTGCATGGCTCCAGGCACCCCAACTAGGGGTTCCCCCCAAGGACAACACCCAGTCCCACCCTCGCCAGTTGGGCACACTTTGGTGGGTGGGATAGGTGGCCCCCACCTCCAGGAGGGGTCCCTTGCGTGATCCTGCAGTCCTTGGAGGGGATCTTCCCTGCTTAGCCAGGCTATCCCTCCTTCTGTTCCTCTGCCATCCCTTCCCCCTCTCCCCGGTCTCCTGGGACCCTGGGGACCCATGACCTGGGAACAGTTCAGGGGTTCAGAGGCTGCATTCCCCTATTACCTTAGGGTCATCTCTGAAGTCATTTTTAGACCTCAGAGCCCTGCACCTCCTGCCTCTGACTCAAGCTCCTCTGAGTCTTTGACTTCCTCCACCGAGGAAGAAGATGCCTCTCTCCACTTCTCAGCTGATGCGGACTTTACATCCTATCAGTGCTTCCTGTCGGAGACGATGGAGGCCCTCCACATTTCCCACTTCGGCGGACAAAACCAGAACATGCAACACTGTCATTCCTGGGGGAATACAGTGCTGACACCTTGGTCATGCCTCCCTGGCTTCAGATATTCATGGAGGCTTCGCACCCATCTGGCAACTTCCTGCCGCCTCTTCTCCTGCCTCTAGGACTGCATGCACAGGTACTGCACTGAAGTGCGATCTCCAGGTACCATACCCCACCCTACTTCGGGAGTGGAGTTCCTGGACACCCTGACGGGGCATCATCACCCTCATCACGGCCGCCCCTCAGACGCTGACTCGGCCAAGCATGATCGATGGGTGAGAAGGATGATCTTTGTGGATTAAAAGTCTCCACCATGCGTTCACACTAATGGGACTACGCCAGAGGTGCTAGGACCCCACAGGAACCACAAATCTTTTGGAGGGCCGGTGCCAGGATAGGACCGTGCATGCGAAGCACCGCAAGGCTAGCTTGTGCCATATAGGCTACCCCGGTGTCGACACACCTACCGCCTCAGTTCCTTTTCTCCCACCATCAACTGTGCTTTGATGATGTCACTCACTTGCTGGGAGTCAAGTCTTTGTCTATACGACAACAGTTATAGCCGTTCAATATTCGATTAACCTACCATTTTTAGTGATCTTCCTGGACATAAAGTCTCCACCACTCATTCACGCTAATGGGATCTATGCCGGAGATGCTAGGACTCAGCGGGATCAAACTTTTCGAGAGGATCGGCGCCAGAGATGGAGCCGCAAGGAAGCGGCACCATGAGCCATGGCTCGTGCAGTAGAGACCACCTCGGTGTCGACCTCCCAACCGCCTCAGTTCCTTTTCTCCCACCATCAACTGTGCTTTGATGATGTCACTCACTTGCTGGGAGTCAAGTCTTTGTCTATACGACAACAGTTATAGCCGTTCAATATTCGATTAACCTACCATTTTTAGTGATCTTCCTGGACATAAAGTCTCCACCACTCATTCACGCTAATGGGATCTATGCCGGAGATGCTAGGACTCAGCGGGATCAAACTTTTCGAGAGGATCGGCGCCAGAGATGGAGCCGCAAGGAAGCGGCACCATGAGCCATGGCTCGTGCAGTAAAGACCACCTCGGTGTCGACCTCCCAACCGCCTCAGTTCCTTTTTTCCCACCGTTCAGTGCGCTTTAGTGTTGACATCGCCCACCCGCCAGGAGTCAAACTTCAAACTAGCAGCACAGTTTTCAGTTTATTGTTTTGTAATTTGTCTTAGAAAGTACCGAGTAGATTTTAATTAAATTTGATTAATAAAGAAGTCTTCAGCCCTCCATTGATGAAGTCGACCATAAGCAGGTCAGGTGACGGTAGGGAAACTTCGTATGAAAGCTGTTCAGTCAGCCTGCCTGGGTCTGGTCCGCCGCTCTCCCCGGGGGGTGGGTCTGACAACGGACAGTCCAATGCTTAGGCAGATGGGCAGTCCCCCCTGAAAGCACAAAAGGAAACTGTCCCATTTGCAGGACCATTCAGCCTCGACTACTTCTTCGGTGCAGAAGTCAAGAAAGAGAAGGCATCACTCGAGGTCACCTTCTGGTATGTCTGCGCATCAACGGTCGGTCATTGGGGCTAGGCACCGGCCTCCTCCCCTCTCAGAGTCGCCAGTTTCTGGCTCCGTTGCCTGACCTCTTTGACATGGGAGCCCGTTCCTGCCTATTGGACGGGCCTCTGATGAGCAGTTTCACCAGTGGGCTGCTCTTATGGAGCAGTGGGCTCGGAGGTTGGTCCAGCTGCCTGACCCAGTCACTCCAGGGCTTTCAGGCTGCTTGAGAGACTGGGTAGGGTGGTTGGACCTTCCTAGTCGAGCAGCGCCTTCTTTGCTGCCATCGACTCCATGCTCAGGTGTTTCCCCCCTCACATGACTGTGGTGCAGGGGTCCACACCGATGCCTCTATCTCATGTTAATTTTCCTCCTTTTCCCTCAAATCGCAGATCTTCTTGGACATAAAGCCTCCACCACTCATTCACACTGATGGGATATATGCCGGAGGCACTAGGACTGAGCCGGAGCAAACTTTTTGCAAGAGGGCTGGTGCCAGAGATGGAGCCACGAGGAGCAGCACCAAGACCCTCGGCTCATGTGGCAGTGACTCTCTCGGCGTCGACCCTCCAACTGCCTCAGTTCTTTTTTTCCCGCCATCGAGTGCACTTCAGTGACAACGTTGCTCGCCCGCCGGAAGTCAAACTTCAAACTAGCAGCATAGTTTTCACTTTATTGTTTTGTAATTTATCACAAACAAAGTACTGCTTATTTTTAAACTTTACTTATTGAGAAAAAGAAGTCTTCAGCCCTCCATTGATGGAGTCGACCAGGAGCGGGTCAGGTGACGGTAGGAAGACTTCGTATGAAAGCTGTTCAGTCAGCCAGGCTGGGTCCTGTCCGCCGCCCTCTCCAGAGGGAGGGTCTGACAAATGGATGGTCCGATACCCATGAGGATGGGCGGTCCCCCCGGAAGCATAAATGGAAATGGTCGCATTCTCAGCACCGTTTGGCCTCAAGTTCTTCTTCGGCCCACAGGTCAAAAAAGAGAAGGCATCACTCGAGGTCACCTTCTGGTATGTCTGCACGTCGACGGTCAGTCATGGGGGACAGATGCCGGTCTCCTCCTCTGGAGGCACCAGTTTCTGGCTCTGGTGACCGAACTCTTCGACATCGGAGCCCTTCCCCACCTGTTGAAAGGACTTCCGATGAGCAGTTTCATCAGTGGGCTGCTCTTATGGAGCAGTGGGCTCGGAGGTTGGTCCAACTGCCTGGCCCAGGCACTCTGAGGCCTTCGGGCCCTTCGGGGAAGCGGGTAGGGCAGTTGGACCTTCCTAGTCATGCAGCACCATCTTTGGTGCCGTCGACTCCGTGGTCAGGTGTTTTCTCCCCTCACATGGCTGCAGCACAGGGGGCCACACAGATGCATTTATTTCCTGGTATTCTTCCTCCTTTTTCTTCAAATCGGAGTCTTCAGGGCCCTGGATTGCTTTCGGCACCGTCGGGGACTCTGTCGGTGTCGATGTGTCTCTGGGCACCATCCTCGGCACCGCTGGGGTTGTCATTGGCGCCAATGCATCTGTCAGCGCCATGGTCTCTGTCGGTGCCCTCTGCCAGGTTGTTTCTGACAGTTCCGTCTCCCTTCCCTTCGGTGCCGTGTTCTTCGGAGCCGAGGCTGGGTGCGGTGCTGTCCAGCCTTCAAGGGTTCTCGACTCCAAATCCTTTCTGTTCTTCGTTTCCTTCTGATTTTCACTCCTTTTCTGTCCATACAGTCCCTCCAGGGCTGTCAGGAGATGATATTGAGCCTGACCCAGATCTTCGACTGGGTGAGGATGTTGAAGGAGCAGGGATTAATCCTGCCACAGAGTCTGTGGTTGAAGACCTGTCATTTAAGTCTCTGCTGAAAAATTTAAATTCTACTCTTTCTCTCCAGACTACAGATATCGATCCTGTGAAGCTTCTGAGACTCCAACACCTACATGTCCTGGAGATCCCTATGGATTTAACTCCCCTAGTACAACCATCCTTTGAGACGCTCTCTCAGATGGTATGGAATAATCCCGCTCTCATTCCTTCTGTGGTTAAGTCCATAGACAGGAAGTATGCTACTCCCCAGGATCGACCCAGTCTCCCTGGACATAAGTCTCCACCACTCATTCACACTATTGGGATCTGTGCCGGAGGCACTAGGACCCATCGGGAGCAAACCTTTTGCTGGGGAGTCGATGCCAGAGATGGCGCCGCGAGGAATGGCGCCCACGAGCCTAGCTCGCAGCGGCAATGACTATCTCGTGTCAACTCCCAACCGCCTCAGTTCCTTTTTTCCTGCCATCGAAGCGCTTCAGTGACGACGCCGCTCGCCTGTCGGAGTCAAACTTCAAACTAGCAGCATAGTTTTCAGTTTTTATTATTTTGTAGTATTATCTCGATACAGTATCGCTTAAGTTATTCTTATTTTTAAATAAAAACGATAAAGAAGTCTCAGCCTACACTGTCGGAGTCGACCATGAGCAGGTCAGGTGACAGTAGGGAGACTTCGTATGAAAGCTGTTCAGTCAGTCGGGCTGGGTCCGGTCCGCCGCCTTCTCCGGAAGGGGGGTCTGACAACGGTCAGTCCAATGCCTAGGGGGGATGGGTGGTCCCCGCGGAAGCATAAAGCCAAATGGTCGCATTCTCTGCACCTTTCGGCCTCGAGCTCTTCTTGACCGCGGAAGTCTAAAAGAAGGCATCACTCGAGGTCACCCTCTGATCGTCTGCGTGAGCGTTGGGTTATCGGGGCTAGTTGTTGGTCTCACTTCGGAGTCGCCAACAGCAGCTTCTGGTAGCCGGCGTCTTCGACATGGAGTCCTACCCGCCCGCAGGTAGGTCTTCAGATGAGCAGTTTCATCAGTGGGCGCTCTTATGGAGCAATGGGCTCGGAGGTTGGTTCGGCTACCTGGCTCGGTCGTTCGTGGGCCTTCTGGCTCTCTGGGCAACCAGGTAGGGCAGTTGGACTTTCCTGGTCACGCGGTACCTTCTTCGGTGCCGTCGACTCCATGCTTAGGTGTCCCCCTCCCTCACATGGCTTCGGCGCAGGGGGCCACACCGATGCCCTTATCTTCTGCTCTTTTTCCTTCAAAACCTGTTTTTCGGTCTCTGGGAGCGCCTTCGGCGCCAGGCGGCCTCGCGGCGCCGTCCTCGGCATCCCCCGCAGCATCGCACGGCATCACCCGCGGCACCGCGTGGCTTCTCGGCGTCACTTGCGGTGCCTTGCAGCCGTTTGCGGCACCGCATGGTTCCTTGGCATCGTTCTCGCCGCCGTGCGCCTCCTTGGCGCCGGGGGGCTGTCGGAGACTTTCCTTTTGTCTCTTTTCCTCCTTCCTCTTCTGGCTTTCATCCCTTTCCTGTCCATACAGTCCCTCCTGGACTGTCAGGAGATGACGCTGAGCCTGACCCAGACCTTCCGCTGGGCGATGAGGTGGACGAAGCAGGTTCTTTTACTGCTGCAGAGCCTGTGGTCGAGGACCTGTCATTTAAGTCTCTGCTGAAGAATATGATTTCCACACTTTCTCTCCAGACTACAGACATCGATCCTGGGAAATTGCTAAGACTCCCAATACCTTCACGCCTCGGAGATCCCTACGGATTTGACTCCTCCGATTCAGCCGTTTAGCAGCTGCTGGTATTTGCACCCGCCGCCATTCCTGGCTGCGCACTTCAGGCTTCACCAGTGATGCGCAACAGCAGGTAATGGCATTGCCCTTTGATGGTGCATATCTTTTTGGTCCTCAGGTCGAGCAAGCTCTAGAAGCTACACAAAAGACTAGGTCAGCCATTAAGTTGGCTAGACCCCCTCCTGCCCCCTCTAGAGGGCATGCTAGTAAACGTCAGTTTCATAACCGTCAGTCCTTTCGAGGCAGAGGAAGTTTCCATAAGAACCAACCTGCCCAACCTCAAAAGAAGGCGCAGCAGAAAGCGCAAGGGCCCAAAGCGCCCAGCGCTACTTTATGAATTGCTGGCCCAAGTCCCACCTCAACTGCCCGAGGTGGACTTTTTCTCTCCGTGGGAGGTCGGCTGATGCACTTCTACAGTCAGTGGAAGTCCATAACCTCGGACAAATGGGTCCTTCGGATAATCCGCGAGGGGTACTCTCTCAATTTTGTGGAAACTCCTCTGGATTGTCCTCCCAAATGACAGCCCAGGCTGTCTGCCCTTCAGTCAGACCTTCTCACCACCGAGATTCAGGGCCTTCTAAACAACAGGGCAGTAGAACTTGTGCCGCTGCATCAACGAAACACGGGGTTCTACTCTCATTACTTTCTGGTTCCAAAGAAGTCTGGGGGAATGCGCCCCATTCTAGATCTCAGAAAGCTAAACAAATTTCTCCCCAAGGAGAAATTCAAAATGATTTCTCTAGGAACCCTGTTACCCTTGCTTCATCAGCATGACTGGTTAGCTTCCCTAGACATGCAGGATGCTTACCAGCACATTCCCATTCACCCGAGACATCACAAATTCCTGAGGTTTGTGGCTCTGGGACAACATTTTCAGTTCAGAGTCCTGCCTTTTGGGCTATCCTCGGCGCCGTGAGTTTTTACAAAGTGTTGTGCAGTTCTCGTAGCGCACCTCAGAAAACTCGGAATACAGGTGTTCCCTTATCTGGACGATTGGCTTCTGGCAAGTCCTTCCAGGCAAGGGACTCTGGATGCCATAGAGATGACCTCTCACCTCCTTACGTCCATGGGAGTCCTGCTGAACCTCAAGAAATCACAGCTGCAGCCCTCCCAGAGGCTCCTTTTCATAGGGACCCTTCTGGACACATCCTGTGCGAAGGCTTTTCTCCCAGAAGACAGAAGGAGCGATATCCTTCAGATGGCCCATTACATTGGAGAGAACAGGTCAGTTACAGTGCTCTCGATGCAACAGATGCTGGGCCTCATGGCATCCTCAGTGTTCACTGTACCTCTGGCCCGTCTGCACATGAGAACCACCCAGTGGATGCTCAGTACTCAGTGGTCTCCAACCACTCACCCGATCCTATCTCATCAAGGTGATAGAACCCTATGGAGGTCTCTCACCTGGTGGTCTCAAGAGGACAGTCTCCTGCAAGGATACCCCTTTGCCCCTCTGGACCATCAGATCTCCATTACCACAGACGCCTCACTAATGGGGTGGGGAGCCCACTGTCAGGCTCTCCACACTCAGGGTGTGTGGACTCAACTCAAGTCCCAGCTTCACATAAATGTCCTAGACATGAGAGCCGTCCTTTATGTGTGGTCCGAGCTTTGAAGGACATTCTCTGTCACAAGAATATTCTCCTCCAAACGGACAACAAAGCAGTGATGTATTACATCAACAAGCAGGGCGGTGCTCATTCTTACCCCTTATGCAGAGAAGTGATGAGGGTCTGGGAATGGTGCTTGGAGTGCAAGGCTCTAATTCAAGCAATCTACCTGCCATTGGCAGACCGTCTCAGCAGAACAGAGACAGATCCTCACGAGTGGTCTCTCGACTCAACCATAGTTCAGTCACTATTCGAAGAGTGGGGAACTCCGGACCTGGACCTTTTTGCGTCCCCACTCAACGCAAAACTGCCTCTCTTCTGCTCCAGAAATCCAGGGCCTGGCATTTTTTGTCAGGATGCGTTCAGGCTGCGGGTGGACAAAACGCTTTCTTTACGCCTTTCCGCCTCTTCCTCTAATTCAGAGAGTACTCCTCAAGTTCGAGTCTCAGGGAGACAAGATGATTCTCATTGCTCCCTTTTGGCCTCGACAACTGTGGTTTCCACTTCTCAACAGTATGTTGGCAGTTCCTCCGAGACCACTTCCCCTGCAGATGAACCTTTTAACTCAGGGACCGGTGGTCCATCCCAATCTGAGATCTCTTCACCTTCACGCTTGGCTCCTGAAGAGGTAGAAGTAAATCGGTTCAATGCCTCTCAAAGAGTTTCGGATATCCTTCTGGCTGTGCAGAAGCCAGCCACTCGGAAAACTTATACGGCTAAGTGGAAGCGTTTTTCCCTCTGGTGCGCAAAGTCCTCTTTGAATCCCTTTTCCTGCCCTCCAGATAAAGTTTTAGAGTACCTTTTGGACCTCTCAAATTCAGGTCTCCAGTACTCTACAGTTAAGGTTCACCTTAGTGCCATTTCAGCGTATCATGGGCCAGTTTTTTCTCTTTCTCTGGCTCAGTTACCTATGGTTACCAGATTTCTTAAGGGCATTCTGCACACCAGACTCCCTACAAGACGTCCGGTTGCAGCCTGGGACATTAATCTTGTGCTAGACATGCTCACCCAGAAACCCTTTGAGCCTCTAGCTACCTGTGAACTAAAGTTCCTCACCTGGAAGACTGCCTTCCTAGTGGCCATTACCTCAGCCGGGATCTCTGAGATGCACGCCTGGTCACAGACCCTCCGTATACTGTGTTCCATAAGGACAAAGTAGTCCTTCATACTCATCCTAAATTTCTTCCTAAGGTTGTGTCAGAATTTCATCTTAACCAACCTTTGGTCCTTCCCTCTTATTTTGCGGACTTCCAAAATGAAGGGGAATGCTCTCTTCATTCTCTGGATGTTAAGAGGGCCTTGCATTTCTACTTAGATAGAACCAAGGATTTTCGTAAAGCCCAGCAACTGTTTGTTTCCTTCAGTGAGGCCCGGCTGGGTCAACCTGTCGCTATTAGATGTATCTCAACATGGCTAGTGGCGTGCCTTCATCACTGCTATTCCATGGCGCAGGTTAAGTTGGAGGGTAGAGTTTACGCTCACTCTACCAGAGCGGTAGCGGCATCCCTAGCGGAAATCCGCAACGTGCCATTGCAGACATCTGCAATGCAGCCACCTGGAGCTCAGTGCATATTTTCGATAAGCATTATGCACTCGATGTCCATGCCAGACGACATTCTTCCTTTGGCAGAGCCATCCTTAATGGACTTCTGTCTTAAGAAACATGAGCTCTTGGTTTCTCCTGCCGCCCTCTCCAGGGATTATTAGCTCGGTACTCTCCCAATAGTGTGAATGAGTGGTGGAGACTTATGTCCAGGAAGATATGAAAATTACATACCTACCGTAATTCTTGGTCTTCTTGGACGAGTCTCCACCACTCATTCACATGCCCACCCTCCATCCCCCGAGCTCACCTCTCTTGTTGGTCTTCACTCCCTCAAATCTTTAGGCCTTGAAGACTTCTTTGTTGACCCTTCTTACACGGGTCGTCCGGACTATCTTATGTCCAGTTTTTAGGTTAGGCTACCCTTCTAGGTTAGTTATGCTGCACCTCCTTGGTAAAAAAAGAACTAGGCGGTTGGGAGTCGGCCTTGAGATAGTCATTGCTTCTGTGAGCTAGGTCATGGCGCTTGTCTCCTCAGGCGCCATCTCTGGCGTCGACTCCCCAGCAAAAGTTTGCTCGATGGGTCCTAGTGCCTCCAGCGCAGATCCCAATAGTGTGACTGAGTGGTGGAGACTCGTCCAAGAAGATCAAGAATTACGGTAGGTACGTAATTTTCATTTTTGGCCTCCCAGGCCTTTGCAGACCCTATTGTAGTCTTGTCAGAGAATGATAAGGCCATTCTTCCTCAGGCATCTACAGCCCAGCCTATAAACAAAGAATCTCATAAGATACAGTAGATACCTTAGATAAGAGAGTCTTTGCTGCCTCCACCCTGAGCATTCGTATTGCCAGCTACCAGGGCTACTTTTCTCAATATGAGTATGCTCTTTGGCATTCGCTCAAACAGATGGTAGAAGCTCTGCCCGAGTCGGATGCTAGTTCAGAGCTACTTCAGACCATAACCAGCAGTATCGAGTCCAACAACCAGCAGTTTAAAGCAGCTATGGATGCTTTTGATACTGCTTCCCAAGTGGTGGCGGCGAACATTTGTACCTATCGTCACTCCTGGCTAGGCACTTCAGGCTTCATGAATGATGCCCAACAGCAGGTCATGGCCTTACCCTTTGACGGTATGTATCTGTTCGGACCTCAAGTAGAGAATGCTCTGGAGGTCACACAGAAGACTAAGTTGGCCATTAAAATGGCTCAACCCACTCCCACCCCCTTCTCGAGGGGTGTTAACAAAGTGTCAATTTCACAACTGTCAGTCCTTTCGGGGCAAGGGCAGGGAATGTTTCAACAAAAAGCAAGCCCCTCAGCCTCAAAAGAAAACTCAACAGAAGACACAAGGGCCAAAAAAGACCCAGTGCCAACTTCTAAGCTTCTGGCCAGGGTCCCTCCTCAGCGGTGGGAGGAAGTCTGACTCAGTTCTACAACCAGTGGAAGTCCATAACATCAGAAAAATGGGTCCTCTGGATAATCCGTGAGGGGTACTCCCTCAACCTTTCAGAAACCCCTCCCGGATCGTCCTCCCAAATGACAGCCCAGGCTGTCAACAATACAGTCAGACCTTCTTGCCTCTGAGGTACAAGGCCTTCTGAACAACAGGGCAGTAGAAATAGTTCCGCTGGACCAACGAAACACAGGTTTCTACTCCCATTACTTCCTGGTCCTGAAAAAGACCAGTGGCATGCGCCCCATTCTGGGCCTCAGAAAGTTAAACAAGTTTCTTTTCAAGGAAAAAGTTCAAGATGATATCGCTCGGGACCCTGTTACCCTTGCTTCATCAACACAATTGGCTAGCTTCCCTGGACATGCAGGACGCTTACCAACATATTCCTATACACCCAAAGCATCACAAATACCTACAGTTTGTAGCTCTGGGCCAGCATCATCAGTTCAGAGTCCTGCCCTTTGGGCTATCCTCAGCGCCACAAGTTTTTACAAAGTGTTCTGTAATTCTCGCAGCGCATCTCAGAAAGATCGGAATATAAGTGTTCCCATATCTGGATGACTGGCTTCTAGCAAGTCCTTCCAGGCAAGGAACTCTCGACACCGTAGCCATGGCCTCAGACTTTCTCACGTCCATGGGAGTCCTGCTAAATCTCAAGAAATCGCAGATGCAGCCCTCCCAGAAGCTCCTTTTTATAGGATCTCTTCTGGACACCTCCTGTGCAAAAGCTTTTCTACCAGAGGACAGAAGGAGCGATATCCTACAGATGGCCCAGTACATCAGAGAGAGCAGCTCGGTTTGAGCTATCTCAGTGCAACGGATGCTGGGTCTCATGACATCCTCAGTGTTCACTTTACCCCTAGCACACCTCCACATGAGAATCTCTCCATGGATGCTCAGTACTCAGTGGTCCCCAACCACTCTCCCTCGGTCCTTTCTCATCAAAGTGACAGAACCTCTGAAGAGGTCACTCACCTGGTGGTAGCAAGAGGACAACCTTCTGGAAGGGTATCCCTTTGCTCCCCTGGATCACCAGATTTCCATTACCACAGACGTGTCCCTGATGGGGTGGGGAGCTCACTATCAGAATCTTCACACCCAAGGTACATGGACTCAGGACGAGTATCCTAGCTTCACATATATGTACTAGAAATTAGAGCCGTCCTTTATGCAGTCCGAGCTTTGAAGGACATTCTCTGTCACAAGAACATTCTCTTTCAAACGGACAACAAAGCAGTGATGTATTACATCAACAAACAGGGTGGTGCACACTCTTACCCTTTAAGCAGGGAAGCGATGAGAGTGTGGGAATGGTGCCTAGAGCACAAGGCTCTAATTCAGGCGGTCTACCTGCCGAGAGTGCAGAACGAACTGGCAGACCGTCTAAGCAGAACAGAGACAGATCCTCACGAGTGGTCTCTCGACTCAACCGTAGTTCAGTCACTATTCGCAGAGTGGGGAACTGCAGACCTGAACCTTTTTACATCCCCACTCAAAACAAACTGCCTCTGTTCTGATCCAGAAATCCAGGGCCTGGCATTTTCAGTCAAGATGCATTCACGCTGCAGTGGACAAAAAAATGCTTTCTATACGCCTTTCCTCCTCTTCCACTAATTCAGAAAGTGCTTCTCAAATTCGAGTCCCAGAGGGACAAAATGATCCGCATTGCACACTTCTGGCCTCGACAGATATGGTTTCCGTTACTCAACAGTATGTTGCAAACCCCTCTGAAAGCGCTTCCCCTTCAGACGAACCTTCTGACCCAGGGGTCTGTGGTCTATCCAAATCTGACGTCGCTTCACCTTCACACTTGGCTCCTGAAGAGATAGAAGTGAACAGGTTCAATGTCTCTCAGAGAGTTCCAGATATTCTTTTGGCTGCGTGCAAGCCAGCCACTAGAAAAACTTACACAGCCAAATGGAAGCGTTTTTCTCTCTGGTAAGCAAAATCCTCTTTGAATCCTTTTTCCTCCCCACCTAATAAAGTTCTAGAGTACCTTTTAGACCTCTTAAATTCAGGTCTACAATACTCTACAGTCAAAGTTCACCTTTGTGCCATTTCAGCTTATCATGAGCCAGTACTTTCATTATCACTGGCTCAGTTACCAGTAGTTAAGAGGTTTCTTAAGGATATTCTGCATACCAGACCTCCTATCAGATGTCCATTCACAGCCTGGGACATTAACCTCGTGCTAGACATGCTCACTTGAAAATCTTTTGAGCCTCTAGCTTCCTGTGAGCTGAAATTTCTCACTTGGAAAACGGCCTTCTGGTGGCCATTACCTCGGCCCACAGGGTCTCTGAAATACTGTACATGCCTTGGTCACAGACCCTTCATATACTGTGTTTCATAAGAACAAGGTAGTTCTTAGGACCCATCCTAAGTTTCTTCCTAAGGTTGCTTCAGAATTCCATCTAAACCAACCTTTGGTCCTACCTACTTACTTTGCGAACTTCCAAAATGAAGGAGAGCTTACCCTTCATTCTTTAGACGTCAAAAGAGCTCTGCATTTCTATTTGGATAGAACAAAACAAATTCGCAAAGCTCAACAACTGTTTGCTTCCTTCAGCAAGACCTGTCTGGGTCAACCTGTCGCTATCAGATCTGCATTCCGGCATGGCTGGTGGCATGCCTTCGGCACTGTTATTCCATGGCGCAGGTTAAGCTGGAAGGCAGAGTGTACGCTCACTGAACTAGAGCAGTCACAGCATCCTTGGCGGAGATCCGCAACGTGCCCATTGCAGACATTAGCAATGCGGCTACCTGGAGCTCAGTGCATACTTTCGTCAAGCACTATGCCCTGGATGTCCATGCCAGGCGACATCTTTCGTTTGGCAGGACTATCCTTAACGGACTTCTGTCCTAAATTTGTGAGCTCTTGGTCTCTCCTGCCGCCCTCTTGGGGGATTATTAGCTGGGTACTTTCCCATCAGTGTGAATGAGTGATGGAGACTTTATGTCCAGGAAGATATGGAAATTACATACCTACCGTAATTCTTTTTTTTTTTAACTTTATTTATCTCCATTCCTGGAGAACTTCTTCTAGCATCCTCGAGGTTACCCAGCCTCTGCCCTCCTCCATGATTAGTCCTTCTCCTTCATGCCACTGAGCACCACCTCCGGGTCTGAACCCTCTGGAGGAAGGGCCGCCTGATCTGACCAGGGTGCTCTGTCTGTAGGGGAAAGTGCCTGGCACGTGAATGGCCCCGAGGAGAGGAGATAGCCCAGATTTGGAGGTGTGGGCTTTGGGCAGGTGAGGTGCCTTCATCTATCCCCAGGTATGGGTTTTTAATCTCTTTTTTTTCCTGTGTTTCCCCTCCCTTTTCCTGCGGAGCCCAGCCAACAAGGCAACGAATTGCCGTGGCTCTGCCCCCAGGCATACACTACTACAATTGGCGATCCCCTAGGCACCACCAGAGGTTGCTCCAAGAGTGAGCGTGCGCACCCCGAACCCACCACTGGGAAGAGAGAGCAGTCCTCCGGACGCTCAATCTCTTCTCTCCCCTGCCAACCCCTGGCGGCCCCAGCTCGTTCCTGAACCTGTGTCATTGGTGTGGCACAAGGTGTGGCGTCCAGCACCTCAACCCTCAGCACCACCAGGCCGGCTTCTACCGTAATTCTTGATCTTCTTGTACGAAGTCTCCACCACTCATTCACACGCCCACCCACCATCCCCCAAGCTCACCTCTGTTGTTGTCTTCACTCCCTCAATCTTAGGCTGTGAAGACTTCTTTGTTGACCCTTCTTTTACGGGTCAATCGGACAATCTTATGTCTGGGTTTTTGTTAGGCTATCCTTCTAGGTTAGTTACGCTGCACCTCCTTGGAAAAAAAGGTACTGAGGCGGTTGGAAGGTCGATGCCGAGATAGTCATTGCCGCATGAGCTGAGGCTCATGACGCCACTCCTCATGGCTCCATCTCTGGCGCCGGCCCTCCTGCAAAAAGTTTGCTCCCACAGGGTCCTAGCACCTCCGGTGTAGATCCCATCAGTGTGAATGAGTGGTGGAGACTTTGTCCAAGAAGATCAAGAATTACGGTAGGTACGTAATTTCCATTTTTCGGAGCCTTGGGACACTCTCTGAGCCATCCGCGGCACCGTGATGTTCTGTCGGCAGCATCCGCAGCATCGGGGGCTCTGTCAGGGCCATCCGCAGCACCGAGGGCTTTGTCGGCACTGTGGCCTTTGTCAGTGCCTTGTGCTGGGCTATTTCCGATGGCGCCGACTTCCTTGGGTTCAGCGTCGTGTTCTTCATCAGCGCCGATGCTTGATGCAGCACCGTCCAACCTCCAGGGCTTTTCAATTCCGATTCTTTCCTCTTCTAATTTCCATTCTAATTTTCACTCCTTTCCAGTCCATACAGTCCCCCCTGGACTGTCAGGAGATGATTTTGAGCCTGACCCAGATCTTAGGCTGGGTGATGATGATGTTGAAGGAGCAGGAGTTAATCCTGCTGCAGAGCCTGTGGTTAAAGACCTTTCCTTTAGGTGTCTGCTGAAAAATTTAAATTCCACTCTTTCTCTACAGACTACAGAAATCGATCCTGGGAAGCTTTTAAGACTCCAATACCTACATGTCCCGGAGATCCCTATGGATTTAACTCCTCTGGTACAGCCATCTTTTGAGACCCTTTCTCAGATGGTATGGAACAATCTGCTCTTATCCCTTCCATGGCTAAGTCCATAGATAGGAAGTTCGCTGCTCCCAAGGACCAACCCATACTGACCTCACAAGCTTTTGCTGATCCCATTGTAATCATAGCAGAGAATGACAAGGCCATCCTCCTTCAGGCATCCTCAGCCCGGCCTATCAATAAAGAATCTCGTAAGATAGACACCTTAGGTAAGAGAGAGTCTTTGCTGCCTCCACACTGGGTATGTGTATTGCCAGCTACCAGGACTATTTTTCTCAATATGAATATGTCCTTTGGCATTTGCTCAAGCAAATGGTAGAAGCTCTGCCTGAGTCGGAAACTAATTCAGAGCTACTTCACACCATAACCAGGGGCATCGAGTCCAATAACCAACAGGTCAAAGCTGCAATGGATGCTTTCAATAATGCTTCTCGAGCAGCGGTGGTGGGCATTTGTACCCGTCGCCACTCCTGGCTATGTACTTTGGGCTTCACGAATGATGTCAAGCAGCAGGTCATGGCCTTACCCTTCGACAGTATGTATCTGTTTGGACCCCAGGTGGAGCAAGCTCTGGAAGCCACACAGAAGACTAGGTCAGCCACTAAGATAGCTCGACCCACACCCGCCCCCTCTCAGGGAGGTGCCAATAAATGTCAATTTCATAACTGTCACTCCTTTCAGGGCAAAGGCAGGGAGGGCTTTAACAAAAGCCACAGCCACAAAACAAAAGGCAGCAGAAGACACAAGCCCCCAAAGCACCCAGTGCCACCTTATGAGTTCTCGGCCCAGGTCCCACCTCAACTGCCCAAGGGGGACTCTTCCTCAGCAGTGGGAGGACGTCTGACTCAGTTCTAGGACCGGTGGAAGTCTATAACATCAGACAAATGGGTCCTCCAGATAATCCACGAGGGGTATTCGCTCAGTCTTTCAGAACCCCCCCCAACGGATCATCCCCCCAAATGACAGCCCAGACTGTCGACAGTACAATCAGACCTTCTTGCTTCAAGGTGCAAGGCCTTCTGAACAACAGGGCAGCAGAAGTAGTTCACTGGACCAACGAAACACAGGTTTCTACTCCCATTACTTTCTAGTTCCAAAGAAAACTGGAGGCATCGCCCATTCTGGATCTAAGAAAGTTAAACAAATTCCTTCACAAGGAAAAGTTCAAGATGATATCTCTAGGTACTCTTCTACCATTGATTCATCAACATAATGGGCTAGCCTCCCTGGACATGCAGGATGCCTACCAACACATCCTTATACACCCAAAACACCACAAATACCTGAGGTCTGTAGCGTTGGGACATTATCAGTTCAGAGTCCTGCCCTTTGGGCTGTCCTCGGCACCGCAAGTTTTTACAAAGTGTCATGCAATTCTCACAGCACATCTCAGGAAAATCAGAATTCAGGTGTTTCCATACCTGGACGACTGACTTCTAGCAAGCCCTTCCAGGCAATGAACTCTGGATGCCGTAGCCGGAGCCACAGCTTCAGACTTCCTCACGTCCATGAGAGTCCTGCTAAATCACACGAAATCGCAGTTGCAGCCCTCCCAGAAACTCCTTTTCACAGGAACTCTTCTGGATACCTCCTGTGCAAAAGCTTTTCTATCAGAGGACAGAAGGAGCGATATCCTACAGATGGCCCGGTACATCAGAGAAAACAGCTCGGTTCGAGCTATCTCAATGCAACGGATGCTGGGTCTCATGGCATCCTCGGTGTTCACTGTACCTCTAGCTCATCTCTACATGAGAACCTCTTAGTGGATGCTCAGTACTCACCAACCACTCACCCTCCATTTTTTCCCATCAAGGTGACAGAACCTCTAAAGTGGTCACTCATGCGGTGGTCACAGGAGAACAAACTTTCGGAAGGGTATCCCTTTGCTCCTCTGGATCATCAGATTTCTATTACCACTGACATGTCCCTGATGTGGTGGGGAGCTTATTGCCAGAAGCTCCACACCCAAGGTACGTGGACTCAGAAAGAGTCCTGGCCCCACATAAATGTCCTGGAAATAAGAGCCGTCCTTCCTCTATGCAGTCCAGGCCTTGAAGGACATATTCTGTCACAAGAACATTCTCCTTCAAACGGACAACAAAGCAGTGATGTATTACATCAACAAACAGGGCAGTGCACACTCTTACCCGTTATGCAGGGAAGCTATGAGAGTGTCTGAATGGTGCCTGGAGCACAAGGCTCTAATCCACACTGTTTACATACCAGGTGTGCAGAATGAACTGGCAGACCGTCTCAGCAAAACAGAGACAGATCCTCATGAGTGGTCTCTCGACTCAACCATCGCTCAGTCACTCTTCAAAGAGTGGGGAACTCCAGACCTGGACCTTTTTGCATCCCCACTCAACGCAAAACTGCCTCTCTTCTGCTCCAGAAATCCAGTACCTAGCATTTTCTGTCCGGATGCGTTCAGGCTGCAGTGGACAAAATGCTTTCTATACGCCTTTCCTCCTCTTCCTCTAATTCAGAGGATGCTTCTCAAATTTGAGTCTCAGGGAGACTGAATGATTCTCATTGCTCCCTTCTGGCCTCAACAGATATGGTTCACGCTGCTCAACACTCTGTCGGCAACCCTCCCAAAGGCACTTCCCCTTCAGACGAACCTTCTGACCCAGGGGCCTGAGGTCCATCCCAATCTGAAGGCACTTCGCCTTCACGCTTGGCTCCTGAAGAGATAGAGGTGAATAGGTTCAATGTTTCCCATAGAGTTTCAGATATTCTCTTGGCTGTGCGTAAACCAGCCATTAGAAAAACCTACACAGCCAAATGGAAGTGTTTTTCTCTCTGGTGTGCTAAATCCTCTTCGAACCCTTTTTCCTGCCCACGAAATAAAGTCTTGGAGTACCACTTAGACCTCTCAAATTTAGGTCTGCAGTACTCTACTGTCAAAGTTCATCTCTGTGCCATTTCATCTTATCATGAACCGGTACATTCCTGGTCTCTGGCTCAGTTGCCTGTGGTTAAGAGGTTTCTTAAGGGCATTCTGCATACCAGATCTCCTATCAGACGTCCAGTCACAGCCTGGGACATTGACCTTGTGCTAGACATGCTCACTTGGAAACCTTTCAAACCTCTAGCTACCTGCGAGTTGAAATTCCTCACTTGGAAAATGTCCTTCCTGGTGGCCATCACTTTGGCCCATAGAGTTTCTGAAATACATGCTCTGGTCATAGACCCCCGTACACTGTACTTCACAAGGACAAAGTAGATCTTAGGACTCACCCTAAGTTTCTTCCCAAGGTTGTCTCAGAATTTCATCTAAACCAACCTTTAGTCCTACCTACCTACTTTGCTAACTTCCAGAATGAAGGGGAATGTACCCTGCATTCTTTGGATGTCAAGAGAGCACTGTGTTTCTATCTGGATAGAACAAAAGAAATTTGCAAGGCTCAACAAATGTTTGACCTTCCTGGACATAAGTCTCCACCACTCATTCACACTATTGGGATCTGCGCCGGAGGCACTAGGACCCATCAGAAGCAAACTTTTTGCTGGAGGGTGGGTGCCGGAGATGGCGCCGCGAGGCACGGCACCGCGAGCCACAGCTCGCACTGTAATGACTATCTCGGCGTCGACCCTCCAACCGCCTCAGTTCCTTTTTTCCCGCCGTCGAGTGCGCTTCAGTGACGACGTCGCTCACCCTCCGGGAGTCAAACTTCAACTAGCAGCATAGTTTTCAGTTTGTTATTTTGTAATATTATCTTGATAACAGTATCGCTTAGTCTTATTTTAAAATAAAGAGTCTCAGCCTACTTGTGGTCGACCTTGGCAGGTCGGGTGACGGTAGGGAGACTTCATTGGCAGCTTGTTCAGTCAGTTGGGCTGGGTCCGGTCCACCACCTTCTCTGGAGGGGTCTGACAACGTCAGTCCAGTGCCCGGGGGGATGGGCGCCCCATGGAAGCATAAAAATAAACGGTCGCATTCTCGGCACCGTTCAGCCTCGAGCTCTTCTTCGGCCCACAGGTCTAAAAAGAGAAGGCATCACTCGAGGTCGCCCTCTGATATGTCTGCGCGTAGACGTTCGGTTATTGGGGCTAGTTGCCGGTCTCCTCCTTCAGAGTTGCCAACCTCTGCTTCTGGTAGCCAGCGGCTTCGACATCGCAGTCCTACCCCGCCCGCAGGTAGGTCTTCAGGTGAGCAGTTTCATCAGTGGGCCGCTCTTATGGAGCAATGGGCTCGGAGGTTAGTTCAGCTACCTGGCTCGGTCACTCGTGGGCTTTCGGGCTCATTGAGAGACCAGGTAGGGTGGTTGGACTCTCCTGGTCGCACGGCACCTTCTTCGGTGCCGTCGACTCCGCGCTTAGGTGTTTCCCCCTCACATGGCTGCGGTGCAGGGGCCCACACCGATGCCTTTATCTCCTGCTCTTCTTCCTTCAAAACCTGTTTTTCGGAGTCTGGGGGTGTTTTCAGCATCCTCAGTGCTGAGCGGAGCCTCGGCGCCGGTGGTGCGCTTGGCATCGTCCTCGGCGCCGTGCGGATTATCGGCGCTGTCCTCGGCACCGTGTGGCTTCTCGGTGCCGTTTTTGGCACTGCGTGGTCCCTCGGCGTTTTCGGTGCCGCGTGCTCCCTCGGCGTCGTTCTCGGTGCCGTGCGCCTCCTCAGCGCCGGGGGCTCTCAGGGCTCCCTCTGCTTTTCAGGACTCCTCTTTTCACTCATTTCCTTCTTCCCTCTCTTCTGATTTTCATTCCTTTCCCTGTCCATACAGTCCCTCCTGGACTGTCAGGAGATGACATTGAGCCTGACCCAGACCTTCGGTTGGGTGATGAAGTGGACGAAGCAGGATCTATCTCTGCTGCAGAGCCTGTGGTCGAGGACCTGTCTTTTAAGTCTCTGCTGAAGAATCTGAGTTCCACTCTTTCTCTCCAGACTACAGACATCGATCCTGGGAAATTGTTAAGACTCCAATACCTTCATGTTCCGGAGATCCCTACGGATTTGACTCCTCCGGTTCAGCCTTCCTTCGAGACGCTGTCTCAAATGGTATGGAATAATCCTGCTCTCACCCCTTCGGTGGCTAAATCCATAGATAGGAAATATTCAGTCCCCAAGGATCGTCCCATTTTGGCATCTCAAGCCTTTGCGGATCCTATTGTAGTCCTGGCAGAGAATGATAAGGTCGTTCTTCCTCAAACTACTACAGCTCGACCTATTAACAAAGAATCTCGTAAGATAGACACCTTAGGTAAGAGAGTCTTTGCTGCTTCTACCCTAAGTATGCGTATTGCCAGCTACCAGGGCTATTTCTCACAGTATGAATATATCCTGTGGCACTCTATCAAGCAGATGGTTGAAGCTCTTCCGGAGTCGGATGCAAAGCCGGAGCTTCTTCAAACCATTACCAGAGGTATCAAATCTAGCAACCAGCAGGTTAAAGCAGCCATGGATGCTTTCGACACTGCTTGCCATTCAGCGGCTGCTGGTATTTGCACCCGACGTCATTCCTGGCTGTGCACTTCGGGTTTCACGAATGATGCGCAGAAGCAGGTAATGGCGTTGCCCTTTGATGGTGCGTATCTTTTTGGTCCTCAGGTAGAGCAAGCTCTAGGAGCTACTCAAAAGACTAGGTCAGCCATTAAGCCATTAAGTTGGCTCGACCCCCTCCTGCCCCCTCTCGAGGGCATGTCAATAAACGTCAGTTTCATAATCGTCAGTCCTTTCGATGCGGAGGCAGAGGCAGAGGCGGTTTCCATAAAAACCAACCTGCCCAACCTCAAAAGAAGACGCAACAGAAAGCGCAAGGGCCCAAAGCACCCAGCGCTACCTTATGAATGTCTGGCCCAAGTTCCATCTCAGCTGCGGAGGTGGACTTTTCCTCTCCGGTGGAGGTCATCTGATGCACTTCTACAACCAGTGGAAGTCCATAACCTCAGACAAATGGGTCCTTCGGATAATTTGCGAGGGGTATTCACTCAATCTGGTGGAGACCCCTCTGGATCGTCCCCCCAAATGGCAGCCCAGGCTGTCGACCCTTCAGTCAGACGTTCTCGCCGCCGAGATTCAGGGCCTTCTGAACAACAGGGCAGTAGAAGTGGTGCCGCTGCATCAATGGAACACGGGTTTCTACTCCCATTACTTTCTGGTTCCAAAGAAGTCCGGGGGTATGCGCCCCATTCTGGATCTCAGAAAGCTAAACAAATTTCTCCCCAAGGAGAAATTCAAAATTATTTCTCTGGGAACCCTGTTACCTCTGCTTCATCAACACGACTGGCTAGCCTCCTAGACATGCAGGATGCTTACCAGCACATTCCTATTCACCCGAGGCATCACAAATTCCTGAGGTTTGTGGCTCTGGGACAGCATTATCAGTTCAGAGTCCTGCCTTTTGGGCTATCCTCGGCGCCGCGGGTTTTTACAAAGTGTTGTGCAGTTCTCACAGCGCACCTCAGAAAGGTCGGGATACAGGTGTTCCCTTATCTGGACGATTGGCTTCTGGCAAGCCCTTCTAGGCAAGGGACCCTGGACATCGTAGAGACGGCTTCTCACCTCCTTACATCCATGGGAGTTCTGCTGAACCTCAAGAAATCGCAACTGCAGCCCTCCCAGAGGCTTCTCTTTATAGGGACTCTTCTGGACACCTCCTGTGCGAAGGCTTTTCTTCCAGAAGACAGAAGGAGCGATATCCTTCAAATGGCCCGTCACATCGGGAGAACACCTCAGTTACTGCTCTCGATGCAACGGATGCTCAGGCCTCATGGCTTCCTCAGTGTTCACTGTTCCCCAGCACGTCTGCACTGAGAACCACTCAATGGATGCTCAGTACTCAGTGGTCCCCAACCACTCACCCAGATCCTATCTCATCAAGGTGACAGAACCTTTAAAGAGGTCACTCACCTGGTGGTCTCAAGAGAGCAATCTCCTGGAGGGATATCCCTTTGCTCCTCTGGACCATCAGATCTCCATTACCACGGACGCATCCCTAATGGGGTGGGGAGCTCACTGTCAGGCTCTCCACACTCAAGGTGCGTGGACTCAAGTCAAGTCCCAGCTCCACATAAACGTCCTAGAAATGAGAGCCGTACTTTATGCGGTCCGAGCGTTGAAGGACACTGTGTCACAAGAACATTCTCCTTCAAACGGACAACAAAGCAGTGATGTATTACATCAACAAGCAGGGCGGTGCTCATTCTTACCCCTTATGCAGGGAAGCAATGAGGGTATGTGAATGGTGCTTGGAGCACGAGGCTCTAATTCAAGCGGTCTACCTGCCAGGTATTCAGAACGAACTGGCAGACCGTCTCAGCAGAACAGAGACAGACCCTCACGAGTGGTCTCTCGACTCAACCATAGTTCAGTCACTATTCGAAGAGTGGGGAACTCCAGACTTCGAATCCCAGGGGGACAAAATGATCCTCATTGCTCCCTTCTGGCCTCGACAGCTGTGGTTTCCACTACTCAACAATATGTTGGCAGTTCCTCTGAGACCACTTCCCCTACAGATGAACCTTTTGACTCAGGGGCCTGTGGCCCACCCCAACCTGAGATCGCTTCACCTTCACGCTTGGCTCCTGAAGAGGTAGAAGTAAACCAGTTCAATGTGTCTCGAAGAGTTTCTGATATTCTTCTGGCTGCACAGAAACCAGCCACTAGGAAAACCTACACAGCCAAATGGAAGCGTTTCTCGCTCTGGTGTGCAAAGTCCTCTTTGAATCCTTTTTCCTGCCCACCAGATATAGTTCTGGAGTACCTCTTAGACCTCTCAAATTCAGGCCTACAGTCAAAGTTCACCTTAGCACCATTTCAGCATATCATGAGCCGTTTTTTTCCTTATCCCTGGCTCAGTTACCTGTGGTTAAGAGGTTTCTTAAAGGAATTCGGCATACCAGACCTCCTACAAGACGTCCAGTTGCAGCCTGGGACATCAATCTTGTGCTAGATATGCTCACTCGGAAACCTTTTGAACCTCTGGCTGCCTGTGAGCTAAAATTTCTCACCTGGAAGACTGCCTTCCTAGTGGCCATTACCTCAGCCTGTAGGGTCTCTGAGATGCATGCCCTGGTCACAGACCCTCCGTATACTGTGTTACATAGGGACAAAGTAGTTCTTCGTACTCATCCTAAATTTCTCCCTAAGGTTGTGTCAGAATTTCATCTAAACCAACCTTTGGTCCTTCCCTCTTACTTTGCGAACTTCCAAAATGAAGGAGAGCGTTCTCTTCATTCTTTGGACGTTAAGAGGGCCTTGCGTTTCTATCTGGATAGAACCAAGGACTTCGTAAAGCCCAGCAATTGTTCGTTTCTTCAGCGAGACCGGCTGGGTCAACCTGTCGCTATCAGATGCATCTCAGCATGGCTAGTGGCATGCCTTCGCCACTGCTATTCCATGGCACAGGTTAAGTTGGAGGGTAGGGTTTACGCTCACTCTACTAGAGCGATCGCGGCATCCCTAGCGGAAATGCGCAACGTGCCCATTGCAGATATTTGCAATGCGGCCACCTGGAGCTCAGTGCATACTTTTGTTAAACATTATGCACTAGATGTCCATGCCAGACGACATTCTTCTTTTGGCAGAGCCATCCTTAATGGACATCTGTCTTAGAAACGTGAGCTCTTGGTCTCTCCTGCTGCCCTCTCGGGGGATTATTAGCTCGGTACTCTCCCAATAGTGTGAATGAGTGGTGGAGACTTATGTCCAGGAAGATATGAAAATTACGTACCTACCGTAATTCTTGATCTTCTTGGACGAGTCTCCACCACTCATTCACACCTCCCTCCATCCCCCGAGCTCACCTCTGTTGTTGGTCCTCACTCCCTCAAATCTTTAGGCTGTGAAGACTTCTTTGTTGACCCTTCTTATACGGGTCGTCCGGACTATCTTATGTCCGGTTTTTAGGTTAAGGCTATCCTTCTAGGTTAGTTACACTGCACCTCCTTGATAAAAAAGGTACTGAGGCGGTTGGAGGGTCGACGCCGAGATAGTCAATACAGCACGAGCTGTGGCTCGCGGTGCCATGCCTCGCGTGGCCATCTCTGGCGCCCACCCTCCAGCAAAAAAGTTTGCTCCCGATGGGTCCTAGTGCCTCCGGCCCAGATCCCAGTAGTGTGAATGAGTGGTGGAGACTCGTCCAAGAAAATCAAGAATTACGGTAGGTACGTAATTTTCATTTTCCTTCAGCGAGACCCGGCTGGGTCAACCTGTCACTATTAGGTGCATTTCAGTGTGGCTGGTAGCATGCCTCCACCACTGCTGTTCTATGGCACAGGTTAAGCTAGAAGGCAGAGTGTACACTCACTCTACTAGAGCAGTCACGGCATCTCTGGCATAAATCCGCAACGTGCCCATTGTAGACATTTGCAATTCGGCTACATGGAGCTCAGTGCATACTTTTGTTGAGCACTATGCTTTTGTTGTCCATGCCAGACGACATCTATCGTTTGGTAGGACTATTCTTAATGGACTTCTGTCCTAAGTATGTGAGCTCTTAGTTTCTCCTGACGCCTGTCTTGGGGGTTTGTTAGCTCGGTACTCTCCCATTAGTGTGAATGAGTGGTGGAAACTATATGTCCAGGAAGATATGGAAATTACGTACCTACCGTAATTCTTGATCTTCTTGGACGAAGTCTCCATCACTCATTCACACACACCCACCTGCCATTCCTTGAGCTCATGTCTCTGTTTTTGGTCTTCACTCCCTCAGTGGTTGGGCTGTGAAGACTCTACTGTTGACCCTTCTTACATGGGTCATTCGGACTATCTTATGTCCGATTTTGTTAGGTCAGACCTCTAGGTTAGTTACGCTGCACCTCCTCGGAAAAAAAGGTACTGAGGCAGTTGTAGGGTCGATGCTAAGGTAGTCTTTACTGCAGGAGCCATGGCTCATGGTGCTGCTCCCTCGTGGCTCCATCTCTGGTGCCGACCCTCTCGAAATGTTTGCTCCCGCTGGGTCCTAGCGCCTCCATCGTAGATCCCATTAGTATGAATGAGTGGTGGAGACTTCGTCCAAGAAGATCAAAAATTATGGTAGGTGCATAATTTCCATTTCTTTTCTTATTTAAAATAACAAAAAAGAAGAAGATGATGAAGAAGAAGAAGAAATTTTCAGACTGCCATCAGCAGAGTCGACCTTTGACGGTAGCGGTGACGGTAGGAAGACTTCGTTTGAAAGCTGTGATGGCAGTTGGGCTGTGTCCAGTCAGTCACCCTTTGCGGAGGGGGTCCGACCATGGGCAGTCTGGTACTCTGTGGGCAGGACAGTCTGCCTGAAGCGCAAAAGTAGTGGTCCTGTTCCCGACCTCGATTGGGGACTCTGCTCTGCTTGACCTCGAGCTCTTCTTCCTCCAGTCGGTAGAAGAAGAATCAGTACTGTTCGAGGTCGCCCTCTGGTACATCTGCGTTGGGCTCATCAGTGGTGGAGAGCGGTAGGCCTGAACAGACTGTGGTGGATTCTTCTGTGCCTCTGCTCTTAATGGCCACGATCTTCGACACCGGATCCTGTGTCTGTCCTCAATGGGGTCCCAGTTAGCAGTTTCACCTCTGGGACACTCTTTTAGAGCAGGGAGTATGGGGTCTGCCTGGTTGTCCTGGCCAGTGGACCCGGTTCCCGGCCTTTGGGCCTTGGAGCCGCTGGACCATGGCTGGGTCGGTCGGGCCAGGATGTGTGCGGTACCCTCTCCGGTGCCAACACCATCGATGCCAACTCCTCGTGCCCCCCTTCCTTTTTCCCTGCAGGGGCCAGCTTGGGTACCGCTTTCCTTCACCTCTTTTTCTTCAGGTTTCGGTCCAGCAGTGGCTCTGGCACCGCGCATGGTGCCATTGCCGTACTTGGTACCGGTGCCGGGTTGGTGACTGCACCAGGTGTGGTGCCGGTGCCTTATATGGTGCCATGTGGTGCTGGCGCTGAGGGTGGCGCAGTCGCCATGTTTGGTGCCAGGTCTAGTGCCATGTGTGGTGCCGCATGTGGTGCTGGTGCTGTGGATGGCGCTAAACTCTTCGCTGATCCAGGTGGTGGCAGTGCCCATGTTCCTGGCCTAGACCTGCCTTTTGGAGGTTATTCTGGGGTAGAAGTGGATCTGGATGGGTCTCTCCCTGTTCTGCTTTGTTGAAGATGCAACAGATAACTCATTTTATGGGCTGGAATGCAAGTGTTCTGTATCAGTGTGATGGAAGATCTTCTTTCCAGTTTTTTCCTCAGGATATGGGGTCCACCATAACATTTCAGTCTTCATCCATGGACCAAAGCAGACTTCTGCATCTTAAGTTCCTACATCCCTCAGTACGAGTACGCCATGTGGAACACACTCAATGCAATGGTCGAGAGCCTCCCAAAATCTAACGCTCCATTGCTAGGGGAATATAGCCCAATAATCAGCTGAAAGTTTTTATGGATGCCTACAACTCTGCCTCTAGTGCAGCTTTCGCTGGCAGCAGGTGGTTAACGTCTCCTTGACGGTGCTTATCTGTCCTACCCTCAGGTTGATCTCTGGAGGCCACTCAGAATAATAGGGCTGCCATTTAAACTACAGGCAGCGCCTGCTGCCTCTCAGAGGAATGGGAACCATCGACATCCTCGTAACAGGCAATCCTTTCAAGGTAGAGGCCTAGGTGCCTTTATCAGGAATCAACCCCTCAGCCACGAAAAGAATGCAGTAGAGGGTACAGGGTCAAAAATGCCCTGTTCCAACCTCTGTGGATCCAGCCCAGGTCCCACCTCAGCTGTCTGAGGGGGACACCTCTTGGCGGTAGGAGGGGCACCTAATTTGGTTTTACAACTAGTGGAAGTCCATTACAGCAGACATATGTGTCATCAGAATTGTCTGAGAGGGATACTCCCAATTTTGCAGATTTCCCCAGACCTTCCACCCAGACGGCAGCCCAGTCTGTCCACCTCTCAGTCACACTCTCTTGCTTCTAAGATGTGGGACCTCTGAGGGAACTGGGCTCCCAGGTCGCACCTGTAAACAAGCTTTCAGCTTAGTGTGCCTTTCCTGGTTAAACAATTGCAAAAAAAAAAAGTTGTTCCACAGTGGAATGAAGCACAGGTTCCTATTTCTATTGCTTCTGGTTCCAAGATAACAGGCGGCATGCACCCATTTGTCGACCTTGGAAGGTTAAACAAGTACGTGTTCTGGGAGGAGTTCACTAAAACATTGGTGTTCAAGTCTTCACTTCCTGGACACCTGGCTTCTAGCCAGCCCATCCAGGCAAGAGACACAGGAAACAGTCACCACAGCTTCTCAGTTGTTCTCTCCTTGGGGGGGGGGGGTTCTAATTCAGGGAAGGTGCCAGTTTCATCTTCCCAGCAGCTGCTCTTCTTATTAGCCCTCCTGGATATCACCAGGGCATCAGTTTTGGTTCCAGAGGACGGGAGAAACGACATCTTCAGATGGCTCATTACATCACGGAAAATGACTCTATTCAGGCCCCTTTTTGTTGAGCAGATGCTGGGACTCAGGGCATCCTCCGCAGCAAGCAGTGGTTTCTGACCATGCATCCACAATCCTCCATACAAAATGACAGTGCCTCGGACAAAATCTCTTGTAGGGGACTCACTGTCAAGACCTCCACACTCCGGGAGTGTGGAGCCAGGAGGAACCTCATCTTGTCATAAATATCTTGGAGATAAGAACTATCTTATAAGCAAAGTCCTGAAGGATGCCCTCTGCCATGAAGTGATCCTACGTTGGACAGACAACAAAGCTGTGATGTATTACATCAGCAAGCAGGGTGGGGTGTCCTCCTACCCTCTCTGCAGGAATGCCATGAGGTTGTGAGAGTGGTACATTGAGCATGATGTGTCATTTCAGATTTTGTGCAGTCGCTTTCGATGAGTGGGGCAGTTCGGACCTGGTCATTTTTGCGTGCCCTCTCAACGCAAAACTGCCTCTATCCTGGTTCAGAAATCCAGACCCTGGTGTTTTCTGTCAGGGTGTATGCACTGCAGTATACAAGATGCTCCCTGTGTGTTTTCCTCCTCTTCCCTTAATTCAGAGGGTGCTGCTCAAGTTGTAGGCACGGGGGGCAGGATGATTCTCTTTGTCCTGGACTGGCCTCGGCAGATATGATTTGCATTGATCTACAGTCTGTCGGAAGTTCCCCGAGGTGATTCCCTCTATGAGTCTACCCTCTGACACAGGGACTTTAGTCCATCCTAGCCTGCGCTCCCTTCATCTCCATGCCGGACTCCAGAGGAAATAGAAGTGGGCAAGCTTTAGGTTTCCCAGACCATAGCGGATGTCTTTTAAGCCATGTATAGACCTTCCACCAGGAGTGCTTATGCAGCAAAGTGGAAACCCTTCTCCATCTGGTGTGCAAGTCCCATCTGGACCCTTTGGTTGCCCACCAAGTAAGGTATTGGGGGTGCCTCTTAGACCTGTCGAATGCAGGTCTGCATTACTCGGCAGTGAAGGTACACCTCTGCACATTTTCGGTCTATCTTGAGCCAGTAGATAACATTTCACTGGCTCAGTTACCGTTGGTCAAGTTTTGCTTCTCCCTACTTACTTCATTAACTCCAGAATGAAGGAGAGCACTCCCTTCATTTCTCTGAAAGTTAAGAGGGTTCTGCGATTCTACTTTGACACAGCAAAAAGATATGCATCTGAGCAACTATTGTATCTTTCAGCATGCCTCGGCTGGGTCAGTCTGTTGCCATGAGATGTTTTCTGCTTGGTTAGTAGCATATCTTCGACACTACTAATCCATGACGCAGGCCAAGTTGGAAGGCCGGGTTCACACCACTCTACTGAAGTGGTTGCGGCTTTCCTGGTGAAGATTCGTGATATACCCAATGCAGACATCTGCAAGGTGGTGAGTTGGAGCTCACTGCATACCTTTGTAAATTACTGTGTTCTGGATGTCCATGCCAGACAGTTCACTTTCTTCAGCAGGACAGTCCTTATGGACTTCTGTCCTGAGTGAGCTCTGTCTCCTACTGCCCTACTTGGGGGGGCTTGATTTTTTGCTTGGTAATCTCCCATTAGTGTGAATGAGTGGTGGAGACTTTCAGTCCAGGAAGATATGGAAATTACGTACTTAATGTAATTCTTGATCTTCTTGGATGAAGTCACCACCACTCATTCACACACCCACCCACCATCCCCCGAGCTCACTAGTTCTCTTTTGGTCTTCACTTCCTTCTTGTTCGGGCTGAGAAGACATTGTTGAATTGATCCTTCTTTCATGGGTCATCCGGGCCTTCACATGCCCAGAAGTTAGGGTTAGGTTTTCTTTTGTTAATTTATGCTGCACCTCCTTGGTCGAAAAGGTACTGAGGCAGCTGAAGGGTCGATGCTGGGATCGCTTGTACAGCACAAGCTAGTCTCATGGCACCAGGCATGCATGGTCCTATCCCAGCGCCAGCCTTCTTGAAAAGTGTTGGCTCTTACAGGGTCCTAGCGCCTTCTGCATAGTCCCATTAGTGTGAATGAGTGTTGGAGACTTCATCCAAGAATATCAAGAATTACGGTAAGTACAGAATTTCAATTTCTCGCTGGCATGCTTTCTTCTGTGGTTTGCCGCTTATCAGGCTCACCAGGTGGCCTATGCTAGGCACATCTAAATGCTGCTGGGCCAGCTCCTTGTGGTGATGCCTGACAGTGAAGAAACCCAGCAAGCCATTCACCTCACTGCTCATGGCCTGGAGCTGGCAAGACACTTTTCTAGGGCGGTGTATGATGCCAACGAGGTGGCTTCCAGGCTGGTGGGAACTTTGGTCTGCATTAGGCGGACTGCATGTCTTTGTCTTTTAAGGTCATCACCCTTGGCCTGGCATAGGGTGCTGTCCTCACCATTCTGATGGGCCTGTTTTTTTTTTTCCCAAAGGACACGGCGTGAATTGCAGGGACGCCTTCTCTCTCCCAGGTCTCAGGAGCATCCGCTGGCCCATAACCATCCCCGGGCCTCGCCAGGCCCCTAAAGGGCCACCTCCTCCCATGGTTATCCCACTGGAGACTGAGGGAAAAATCTTCTCCCTTAGGGTTTGCTATCTTGGCACTCGGACCCATTTAGTAATAAACGGTGAAGATTAATTTGGGGAAGATATTAAAATGACGTACTTACTGTAATCATTGATCTTCTCAAATATCTTCACTATTCATTACACCCACCCTCCCTCCCTATAACCAGGCACTGGCAGCACTATTCCCTCCTCCCTCTCCACCCTACTTTTGGGGTGTGCGGATCAATAGGGATAGCTCTTCCTAGGGGCAAACCCTGCTCCTTACACGTCTGGACATCCTGCATTCTCTAGACAGCCCCCTCCCTTTTTTTGAGGGGAAGGCTATCCACTTTATCTTGGTCAGAGGAGAAGCTTCCCTCAGGATCCTCTTTCAGACCTTTTTTTCCTACCAAGGACAGAGTTGACTTGGCTTGTTTTCCAGTTGGACTAGGGCTGATTCTTCTCCCATGTCCCTATTAGTTTCCTAGGAAAGCATTTCAAAAAACTTTCAACTAAGCCAGGGAATAAGCCAGTGGAACCATTGGAGTTTTTTACCTGCCATGATCCTGTTGGTTGATTATTCCACCCCTTCCTTCCTGGTTCAGAAATTAACTGGAGTCCATTTCCTAAAGTATTCTACTCTGCTGCTTGATTCTCCTTCAGGAGACCCTCTAAGCACTCTTCTGGGAGAGAGAGAGAGACCCTGGACATCTCTCTGTGTCCCCCCCAAGGAGAGTGGTATAACTTGGCCCTCCTTGTTTCTCCTCCTTCCTCCCCTTGTCTAGCTGCTGGAGGCCTGCTTGTTCTCCTGGGGCCTGTCCTTGGCCCAGCTGGGTCTGAAATCTCCCCTAACAGGCACTTGAACAGGTTGGACAGTCTAGTCAGCCTCCTTGTGGGAGGTTTAAAAAAAAAGGGGGAGTGTTTTCAGAAGGGACTGGCCTCCTCAGCAGGGGTGCCAAGTTTTGAAAAATGTTGTGAGTGCTCAGAGCAGTTAAAGAAAGGCCAGGGATCTGGCGGCCGATCAGGCCCCCAGAAGCTATAGGATTTTGTAAGCTTTGTGATGCATTTTGGGGGTGGTTGATGCATTTTAGAATATCTGTGCCACCACCACCACCACCAGTACTCCTCCATAGAGGCTATAAGGGTGACTTTGAGGGCTCTTTGCTGCTGCCAGGTGCTGCAGTCATCTACTGAACAGGGTTTTCCTTTTTTTAATAATCGCCTACTGACTTTCTCTATGTTTCATTTATTTATATTTTAGTGGACAAGAGGACCACCACGACAGCCCTTCCTGTTGGGTGTTGATAGTATATCTCAAGACAGCCTTCGAATTATTAGGATTTATTTGTAAAATATTTATTTTAGTAAAGCTGCTGGCCCTAGCCCAGCATCCCCCCCACCCCACCACACACATACTCACAAACACATTTGTACAAGACAAAAACATAGCAGGAAAAGCCAGCTGCAAACATAGCAATAAACTGATGGTCAGCATATCTTTCAACTGTCACTGATTACAAAGGACATCCTTCATTTTACCCCTCAAAATGGTTATCCCTTGTCATGGAAAAGGTGCTACCCATACAGAGAATGTGCTGTTTAGACATTAAAGCAGAAATTCATAATATTATATGATGCTGAATCAAAAAATAAACTTTTTATTACTAAACACAATGGTTTCCACAGTATTCTGGGTTTAATCTTAATGTTTGAGAACGTATTCCTCATCTCTGATAGCAGGGTTGAGAGGTATGATGGTCAGGAAAGATTTGACTAGGGCACAGAGGCCCTTGGTATCAGCACAGCCCACATCACTCTCTCAAGACTGAGACTGCCTCAAAGGATACCGAGAACAAGGAGCACTTGGATGACAGTGGGCTCAGGGAGGGTTAGAGCGGTTAGGCAGAGGCACATCCCAGATCCTATTCCACTCAAGAACTCATATGCCACACTGGCAAATGGGGACAACCAAATAGAGGTACCCAGAGAAGTGGAAGGAAAGTATGTGGAGGTTAGCCAAGGAGGTGATCACAGCGGGGAGAGCAGTGGACCCCAGAGGAGGAGGAAGCGAACCCTGGTGGGGGACTCCATCTTAAGAGGGGTCCATCTAGGAACAAAGGAGGGGAGGACAGGGAGGTGAGGTGCCTACTAGGTGTCACGGCATGGAGGGATGGAAGGAAGATTCTGGGGATCACTAGGAAGGCAAGACGGGAGGGTGAGCTGGATATCATTATCCACCTAGGTACTAATGACCTGGCAAATGGGGAGCCAAAGGAAGTTCAGGAAAAGTTTAGGAAATTGGGGAGGGGTCTCAAGCAAGTAGCTACTTCTGTCACTTTCTCAGAAGTACTACCTGCGAGAGGCAAGGAGAGAATAGTGCATGCACCAGAACTTTAACTCACAGTTGAAGAACTGGTGCTGTGAGGAAGGGGTGTGGATTCATTGGTGACTGGGGACCCACCTGGAGGATGCGGTTTGTTCAAGCCTGATGGCCTGCATCCATCCTGGAGGGAATACAAGCACTCAATGATAAGTTTAAATGCTACATTGAAAAGCATTTAAACTAGCAAAGGGGGGGTGGCAGGCCAGCAAGGAGGGTACCTACTTGCTCACCCCCCACAGCTAGCAGTGGAACCAGTGAACCAGAGGAGTGGCTATCTCTACAAAGCAGTGTGCAAAAGATGGAGATTAGTGCCCAAGAGGTGGATCGGCAGAAAAGGGGCAAAATTCAGCAGAAGGGCAGACAGCAAGGAGAACCACCAAGGAAGGGGCTGGAGTAGAACAGTGAAACAGTCTAGGGAGGTCAAATCGTAGAAAGCCATGTGTGCCAATGCCAGGAGCCTTAGCAACAAGATGGAAGATCTGAAGGCTGTCATGGTGCAGTCAGACCTGGACATTGTGATCATCACTGAAACCTCGTGTAATGATAACCACGACTGGGAGATGGCCATACCTGGCTACAACATATTCAGAAGAGACAGGGCAGGGAGGAGGAGTGGCACTGTATGTGAAAAATGACAAAAAGGGCCACAGAGATCCAGGAGGAACAAAATGGGAGAGAGATACTGTGGGTTAAGCTGGAAAGGAAAATGGGGCCAGCCATCCGCACAGGTGTGGTCTATAGACCACCAGCCCAGGAGGAAGAAACAGATAGGGAGCTGATGATAGCCATCCAAAGGATGGCAGACAAGGGTGAGATAGTACTGGTTGGAGACTTCAATATTCCAGACGTGGACTGGAGCATCCCTGCAGCAGCATCAACTAGGAGCAGATTTATCCTGGACTCCCCTTCAGGGTGCCTTCCTCAAGCAACTGGTCATGGAACCAACTCGGCAGAAGGCAATACTGGACCTTGTGCTCACAAACAGGGACAGTGTGATGGGGGTAACAGTGGGGGAGCACCTGGGGAACAGTGACCACCAGTCATTGTGGTTTGAAATCACAGAAAGAGCAGAACCAAACCACACAAAAACATGTATCCTGGATTTTAGGGGGGCAGACTTTGGGAAAATGGGGAGATACTTGAAAGAGGAATTAAGGGGAATGGGACAGGAATCAGGGGTTGAGGAACAGTGGGCAGTATTTAAAACGGGGGTTACAAGAGCAACAGAATTATGTATTAAGCAGGTTAGCAAGAGGAAAAGGAAGAGGATACCACTGTGGTTTTTCAAAGAGGTAGCAAAGAAAGTGAAAGCCAAAAAGATTGCATTCAGGCAATACAAAAAGACACAGGCAGAAGGGGATAGGGAAGTACCAGGAGAAGCAAAGGAGGCAGGGAGGTCAGTAAGGAAGCCAAAGCTCAGACAGAAGAACACATTGCAAAATCAGTGGGTAGAGGAACAAACCTTTTACAGGTACATAAGTGAAAAAAGAAAGGCAAAGGGAGGATAGTGAGACTGAAGGGGAGGATGGGGTCTGCCTGGAGGATGACAGTAGTAAAGCTGACATATTGAACAGGTATTTCTGCTCAGTCTTTACTGAGGAAGAGGATGGTAATGGGTCTGAAGGGAGTACAAGGGGTGAGAATGGTGCAGAAATGGACACAAGTGCCTTTACTCAAGAAAGGGTCTTGAAGGAACTAGAAGTAATAAAAGTTGATAAAGCAATGGGGCCAGATGGGGTGCACCCCAGGGTCCTTAAAGAACTAAGAGAGGTGGTGGCTGAACCTCTGGCTATCCTGTTTAGCTGATCACTGGAAACGGGAGGTACCCAAAGACTGGAGGACAGCAGATGTAGTCCTCTTATGCAAAAGTGGGAACAAAGAGGAAGCGAGGAACTACAGACCAGTCAGCCTCACCTCGGTAGTGGGAAAGATCATGGAAGCACTATTGAAGGAGAAACTGGTGGAACATCTGGTTGTCAATGGACTACAGGACCCAAGGCAGCATGGTTTCACCAGGGGGAGGTCATGTCAGATCAATCTCATTTAATTTTTTGACTGGGTGACTATGGAGGTGGATCTGGGGAGGGCAGTGGACATGGCCTATCTGGACTTCAGCAAGGCCTTTGACACTGTGCCACATAGAAGACTATTACACAAACTGGGGAATATGGGTGTGGGCAGGACTGTAGTGTGGTGGGTAGGTAACTGGCTGGGCGGCAGGACACAGAGGGTGGTGGTAAATGGCTGTCACTCCACAGAGGGAAGAGTGACCAGTGGGGTACCACAGGGATCAGTGCTGGGACTGGTCCTGTTCAACATCTTCATCAGTGACATTGCGCAGGACCTAGAAGGCAGAATTTCACCATTCGCTGATGACACAAAGCTCTGTAACAGAGTAGACACACCAGAGGGTGTAGACAGAATAAGAAGGGACCTGCAGAAACGTGAAGAATGGTCAGGGGTTTGGCAGTTGAAATTCAATGCAAAGAAGTGCATGATAATGCATATGGGGCATAAAAATCCTGGCACAATATATCAGTTGGGGGGTGAGGATATAGCATGCACCAAGCAGGAAAGGGATCTTGGGGTTATCATCTCTGATGACCTCAAGGTAGGGAAACAGTGTGACAAGGCAGCAGGTAAAGCAAATAAGATGCTGAGATGCATAGGCAGGGGCAACACCAGCAGGAAAAGGGAGGTCATAATTCCAGTATACAAGACACTAGTGAGGCCCCACCTGGAGTACAGTGTACAGTTCTGGAGACCTTACCTACGTAAGGACATAGACAGGGTAGAGAAGGTTCAGAGGAGGGCAACAAAGATGGTACATTGATTGCATCACAAGTACTATGAGGACAGGATGAAGGCACTGAATATGTACTCCCTGGAGGAGAGGAGGGAGAGAGGGGATATGATAGAGACATACAAGTATCTTACAGGGAGGAACATGGTGCAGGAATACACAATTTGTAAGCAAAAAAGATGTTCCAGGACTAGAGGGCATGGGATGAAGTTGGAGGGAGTACGATTCAGAGGAAACGTGAGGAAGAATTTCTTCTCAGAACAGGTGGTGGACAAGTGGAACACCCTGCCAGAGGAAGTGGTGGGGGCTGAAACAATCACGGGATTTAAGAATGCATGGGATAGACATAAAGGAATTCTGGAGGTCAGGGGTAAGGGGCAACAGACTTCTAGGAAAACATAAACTGAACTTACAAGCTCAAATGGGCAGACTGGGTGGGCCACAGGCCCTTATCTGCCGACACTGTCTATGTATTTATGTAAATAACAATCATTGCTACCTCCTAACACTATAATTTACAGCAAGTTATAGCATTTGCAGTCAGTTCCACATTCTTTCTTACTCACCCCATTCACATACAAGTTGGTTTTCTTTCTAGCCCCACAAAAAACAAACACAAAGAGCCACCAATCAGTAAACAGTAACAGCAAAGTATAAACTTTTGTCACTAGCAGCTCCACAAGATTTGCATCCTTGTCACTTTAGGAATGCAGTTTTATGTAATGAGTAAATATATAACTAGATGAAAAAAATCTGCAGTCCTGACTCTGCACAAGATGAATGTGGCAGCCATGACTTGAAGATACACCAGCTCTGTAGTTAATGTGTTAACTTATTAAAATAAAATGGTCATGTAATGTTTATGCAAATTATGCTTTTTCTGCCATGCACATGACAGAACTCTATAGTACAGCAACCCTCGACATCAAGATCTACCAACACCCAAGTGCTGTACCAGTAGAAAGAATAACAACATTTTGACACTGGCCAGTAATATACTTTATTAAGGGAAGATGCTTGCTTAATGAAAGAAAGCTGTGAATTTCAATGAACTGGAACCCCGTATCATCACCAAAGTCAAATCCCACCACAAATCTGCAAAAGCTGGGCATTTTGTAGCAGCAGGCTGTAGCCCGCCGTCTCCTGCTTTTAAACTTTGGCCTTCCTGACCCAGTTAACCAGTTCTAGTGGCACCCCCAGCCTCGCCCCCATCACAAATTCAAAAATACGGCTGCTGCCCGCTGCCCGCTGCAAGAGTTCCCACAAGGTCCCGACTGCCACGGCATGGCCACGGAGCATCACAAAGTTAAAAGTACCTGTATGCTTGTTATTTTAAGCAGTTCCAGAAAGGTATCTCTGCTTACTGCTGTTCAGTATTCCATACGAAAGGTGATGATGACCGCCCCTGATGCATAATGACTGATAAGCTGAGTCGACTTAGTGGAGATCATTGATTGATGAATGGCATCGCGACCAGCGAGAGCACAGTGGCAGGTGCCATGCGAAACTTCAATAAGGGTGGGACCGTGGGTCAGCCCGCTGGATCTGGGTGGGGCCAGAGCACAAGAGGTGGAGACAGAGCATAGAGAAACCAGTGAATGTTGCAACTTGCAGCCAGGAGGCGGATCTTTACAATTCAGCGTTGGCCTGCTGGGTGGCGCTAGTGGTGGAGATGGAGCAAGGAGGAGCCTGTCTGTACCTGTGTGAGTACAGGGATTTGGGAAACACTTTTTTACTGACTGAGGATTTTTGTGGGTGCCCAAATTAACTTTGTGGGTGCTGGAGCACCTGATCACCCATGCTGTCGGTGTCCCTGCTCCTCAGTAAAAGGGGGAACTACTCTCTCTCTCTGCTTCTTCTTCTCCTTTTCCTCTGTTATTGCTTCTTCTGTCTCTTAGGACTGCCCAGCATTCTGGCCACCCCTACCTTCCTAGCCTATCCCTATTTTCAAATTCTTGCTGTTGGCTTTAGATTTATTTCCCCCCCCCCATCTCTATCCTTCAGGCACCCTGGTCCTCCCTCTATCTCTATCCTTTCCTTCCCTTCTCTTCCTCGCCTGGTGGACAGAACTGAGGATTGGGAGGAGTCTGCTTCAATTACTGGCCAACCCATGAGAGCCACATAGAACATTGGCCTGTATGGCTGGCCTGGAGCAAACAGCTCCCCAGCTCAGAAAAATTTAAAGAGACACAGTTCTTTTATTTCCCGAGCAGGGTCCTGACCTCCAGTAGGACCCATTTAGTATGGAATGGTGAAGATATTTGGAAAGATTAATAACCACGGTAAATACGTAATTTTCATTTCCTTCCTGTTAGGGAATCAGATCCTCCTTGGGACCTGAATTTGTGCATAGCCAAACTCCTGGAACCTCCCTTTGAGCCTATGGCCACAGCTGATCTGAAATGTGTCGCATGGAAAACTGTTTCCTGGTGTCAATCACTTCAGCAAGAAGGGTGTGCAAACTCCAAGCCCTCTGCACTGACCCTAATTACATTATCTTCCATAGGGACAAGGTGGTCCTTAGGACTAACAGAAAGTTCTTTCCAAAGGTGGTATCTGAGTTTCACTTGAACCAGTCCATCACCCTTTCTGTATTTTTCACTGCCAAATCCAGTTCAGGGAAATTGAAGCTTCATAGTTTGGATGTAAAGAGATATCTCAGCTATTACATCACTCGTACCAAGGACTTCGGGGATTCCCACTCACAACTGTTTATTACCTATGGCAAAGTGGGGAAGGGCAGGCCTGCCTCAAAGAGGTCAGTAGCACCTTGGATAGTATCCTGCATCCAATTCTGCTACATTAAGGTTGAAAAACACACCACAGTGCCTTAGGGCACATTCCGCTCGAGGAACCACTGCTGCTGTGGCAGCTGCAAGGGACATCCCTTTGTTAGAAATCTGTGAAGCAGCTATCTAGAGTACAGTTCTCACCTTCACAAAGCACTACTACCTGGACATCTAGTCCAGGACTGCTGCTAGTTTTGGCACTGCAGTATTGCAGAACCTTTTTCCCAAGTAGATTCCTTATCCACCTCCCAAGGCATTGCTTAGTAGTCTGCATAAATTACTTACCACAGTAATATTGCTTTTTTCCGAGGGATCTCCTAGTAAGATTAGACCTCCCATCCCCACCTCCCCTTACATTTCCTGAATAGGTTCAGCAATACTTTTATAGAAGTTTCTAATGTTGCCATTAATCATTGGCTTAGCTTCATATTTTAATACACTCAAGTATAGAAGCAGAGAAATTGTTGGCAGATAAGGCCCATCTAGTCTGCCTGTAAGTCCTAAACTTGTATGCAGTCACTGACCCTAAGTGATCAATGGCTTTTCATCACTCCTTCCCCACATAATGCTCACTTGTACCTGTCCCAGGCACATTTAAACCCCTCCACTGTGCTTGGCTAGGGTACCTAACTTCCCTTTTTCATGTTCTTCTTCTTCTGTTTGGAACCCATTCTCTTTACCAAGGGTAGGATAGTTTGTTAAGGGCGTTAACTTGCAGTTATTTAATTCAGATAATGTAGTGTATTTTCATCTGCAAAAATGGAATCTGGTAGTTAGATGGTGTCACAAACCCACTCCTGGGGCTGGGTCCACTGAGGTCGCAGTGCCCACCCCTAGGTGCAATCCGTGACAGAGGGAACAGGAAATGGAAATTACGTACCTACCGTAATTATGATCTTTCTGTGTATCTTCACCATTCATCACTGTTGGGTACTTGGCCGGAGGTCAAGATTCCGTGGGAGCTTTTTTTTTTTTTTTTAGGTAGGTGGAGCCGATGCACCATCGGCGCCATCCTCGAGGCCAATGCACTGTGTGGCACTAACGGATTGGCAGTTAGGCTGCGTCGACTCTGCCTGCCTGACAGTTCTGAGTCATCGGAGAGGTAAGAGGAAGGGAGTGGAGAGTGGGACAAGGAAGTCTAAAGGACAGAAACAGGAAAAGATATATGAACCAAAAGGAGAAATAATAACTGAGAGGACAGAAAGGGAGAAAAGTCAGAAACTAAAGGGATTGGGAGGGGCCCCAATCTCTGGAAAAGGAAGAGGGAGGTAGGGTGGGTAAAAAATTTAGGAGGGGGGTTAAACATCCCAGACTCCAGATTACATAGGAACTGCAAGGAGTAGCCAAAGGCTTTCTGCCAGAATTCAAGGCACAGAATGACTGGCAAACACTCCAGATAAGCAAAGTCGGCTATTCTGGAAGAAGGACAGGGTACAGAGAATTGACACCCTCTCAAGGAAAGATTATTGGTGAAAAAAAGGGAATTTTTATATATATATATATATATATATATATATATATACAAGGAGAAATAGGTTGGATGGGAACAGGGGGAGGAGAGAAAGGAGGGCAACTGTTAACTCCATCCCACAGGGTGGAGCCAAAGCACTGGAGAGGAGTGCCCCCCTGATGTCCACTCTCACGGAACATTATCCCCTGTGTGCCCGTTTTCTCTCTTAGAAAAGAGAGGAAAGGATGGCACAGAGAGGGAGGGGGACCCAGAGACTGAGGCCCCAGGGGGATGGAGGGTGGGATCGTGATGAATGATGAAGATACACAGAAAGGTCATAATTATGGTAGATATGTAATTTTCATATCTTATCTGTATCAGTCTTCACCATTCATCACTGTTGGGTGAGTACCGAGCCCCCCCCCCGAAGGGGGTTTCTTTTACACCCTAAGGGACAAAGTCCCTTAGCTCTCAGATGTCAGTGTGGCTCAGTTGGTAGCACATCTGCCTCTGGACCAGAAGGTCGTGGGTTCTCGTCCCAGGCTGGGATTGGACTTGCACCTAAAAATCGCTGGCATCTGAGTGCAGTATTGGGGGGTGCTGTACTGCTGGGGTGTGCCGTCCTTCGGATGAGATGTTAAACCGAGGTTCCTTCTGCCCATCCTGGTGGGTGTCCAGGTGGAAGTAAAAGAACCCAGGGCACTTCTCACAAAGAGTAGGAAACATTCCCGGTGTTCTGGCCAACATTCCCCTTCCCATAAACCGGTTCATGCAACTATCCAGGCTGTGTGTGGGTGATGATGTGCGATATGGCCGCTACCACACATTCAGTCACTTCACTACCAGTCTAGCATTGCTTGTAAAGCACTTTGGATGTATGAAAAGCACTATATAAATGCTGATTCTTCTTCTTCAGTGGATGACCCTAAGAGGGAGAACCTTCAGGGCCTGGAGAGTGAGACAGGGTCCCCCCGGAAGGGGAAGGAAGTTGCCCTGACAAGCGCTGTCTTGCTCTACGGGAGAAGAGATAGGCTCTCTGGTGAGTGGAGTTAATCACCCTACGCCGGGCCAAGGGTGACAACTGGGAAAGACGCAGCCATGCCATCTGCCTAGTGCAGATCGCTGTCCCTACGACCCTGGTAGCTACCTCGTTGGCATCATAGGATGCCCTCGCTTGGTGCCTTGCTAGCTCCAGGCTACGCGCAGAGAGTGCAATGGCTTGTCTGGTTTGCTGTGTATCAGGCAATGAGGCTAGGAGCTGACCTAGCCTGGACCACAAGAACCTGTCATAGACTGCATAGTGGGCCTGATGTGCAGAAATGGAAAGCAATAACCGTGCCGAGTAGAAAGTCCTCCTACCCCAGAAGTCAAAATCCAAGGAGTCTTGATCTGGGGACTGGTCATGATGAAGGGGGCGAAGCCCATCAGGTGTATCCAACTGCATCAATCTGGACTGCGGATGAGGCATGGAACCTGGAGACTCTGGGGGTGTGCAGTACCTCTGGCTGAGATCCCTTGGGGCAGGAATTCCAGAGAAGGGCCTCTGCCAGGAACACAATGATGCCTCCTGAAAGGGAGCAGACCAGGGCAGCATCACAAGGGTGGCCTTGCCAAAATCGCCTAGGAAGGCGTGTGCTGAGTGCTTAGGATTGCTAATAGTGGCAGGTGTGAGGTGCAAGTCCTCCAACATCCTTACAAGGAAGCGGTGATACTCAGCGAGATCAGCAGCTGGAGAGATGTGGACAGAAGGTTCCTCTCCCCCAGAAGAGGGGGATGAGGAGCTGGAGGGCACCAGCTGTTCAGGGGGTGGCTGCCCTGGGGAGGTTGAAAAACCTGACTGTCCATCGCCCTAACGTAAGCTGGGAACTGAGCAGCCACCGCTCTGAACTGCTCCCAGGAGAGAGGCCCGCTAGGACCAAGGATGCCTGGGAGTGCAGGAGAATGTGGCAGAGGAATGGGGACAGAGCCGAGAAGAGATGTCGGCTGACCTCCGCCTGGGCTAAGGAGTGGACTGGGAGCACCCGAGGAAGAAGGTGCCCCGGAAGACCCCACAGCCGACAGCTGAACAGCCATTTCAGTACTGCCTTGGCTGCACCTGAAAGAATCCCCCTAGTGAGGCGACCGAGGCTGTATAGGTTCAGAAGGATGGTCCCCTACCTCAAAAGAATGGGGCTCTCTCAAAGAGACTGAGGAGGAACAATGTAGATCTGCACTACGGCTTCTCCCAGAGCCCGGGTGGACCCCCAAAAAAGGCCGACGTGCCGACCCCATGCCCCTCGACCCCTCAGAGTCTGAAAGAGCCCTCCTCCTTGAGGGGACCAGCTTAGGTAGCTGACAGCTCTGGGCAGCACCAGAAGGAGCTATCCAGGGCACAGCACCCTCCACTAGGTGCTCTGATAGGCCCCAAAGTTGGGCGATCTAGGCACACCACAGGTGGGGGTACCACTGCTGAGGGGGTCAGTGAACCCACCAAGACCAGGCTGCAGAGCAATGGTGGCCTGCATCACTGCCCACTGGTCAACACCCATGACCCCAGTCTCAGTAGCCACCGACCCCACCTCAGAAAGGGTCTGACTCTGGCTTGTCGAGCAGACTACTGGGTTGTCCACCTCAACAGCCAACCCCAGAGGGTCAGACCATCTGTCTGACTCAGAGCTCAACTCTGCCTTTGAGGAGGTAGAGGTTGAGGCCCTGTATCAAACCACAGGAGGGCGCCCACTGCCATCTTTGCCAGAGGGGCCAGAACCCAAAGCCATGCCTGAGCCGGTACCAGAGCCCCCTACAGCACCACGAGCAGAATCCACAGGGGGCACAGCTCCAGCCTGAACAGGAGCTCCAGAGTCAGGACCAGCCACAGCGCCATCCAGCCCCATGGCACTGCTTGCGGCGCCGAAGACGGCGCCACCGCCGACCCTGATGGCACCATCGGTGCCAGGGACAGTGTTGCCCAGCTAGACGATGCTGCGAATGGCACTGAGGCCAGAGGCGGCCAACGACAGCGCCATTGATGCTGAGGATGGCGCAACCCGGCTCCACGGTGCCGCGATTGATGCTGAGGGCAGAGGCGGCACCGACGGCGGAATCCAGTGGTCCCATGGCACTAAGCCCTGAGTACATGGCGCTGTGCTCAACCTCGGCACCGAGGAATGCACCGAGGTGAGACATGGACAAAGACGGTGCAGTAGCAGCTCCCACGGCGCCGCTAGCAGTGTTGGTGCCACAAATGGCTCCGATAGAAGCCATGGTGCCATGTGACAATTTGGCACTGACAATGGCTCCGTCAGGGCCCACGGCGCTGTGAACAGTGCTGAGGCCCGCAATGGCACCGACCAATGGCGTTGAGGACGATGCCGACCTGGGCCTTGCAAACCGTGGGTCCAGCACCCTTCACCCCCAAAGGGGTGATTGCCATGGCGGTGCCTCCTGCCTGCCCCCCCAAAATGAGTGGGCCCAGCCTCCTGCTCTGCGGAAGGAGCCTCAGCAACAGCTAGGCTACTAGTAGCCGAGGCTCCCTCCTCCTCGGTCTGTGTAGAACCAGGAGGGGACCCGGAGGAAAGGCAGAGAGAGCGTGGCTTGGCCCAACGAGTGTACGCCCGACCCCCGAAAGTCGGTGAAGCTCACCCCACTTTCCACATGCATTGTTTGATGACCCGGCAGTCCATGGAGAAACAGGCGTCGCAAAAACCCATGTCATGAAGCAGGTCAAGACACAAAAGACACCGATCATGCTGGTTGGTGACAGAATACTTTCGACCGCATAGGCACCATCGCATGGGGGGGCCAACCCGTCCTAGAAGTTTTCTTGCCCTCCGACTGAGACATGACCTACAGGGAAAAAAAACACCAAAAACAGACTCGACATTGCAGAAATATAAAGAAATAGAAAGATCTTACTGGGCGACGTCGAGTAAGGCAAAGCAAAACCAGCAGGGACCGATAGACTTCGGCACCGAAGGAAATATAGAGACGGCGTCGAAGGTTTTTCGCAGTCAAACTAGGCTTCTAGTGCAGCAGCTCCACATGAGGTGTGACCTCTATGGCGGGAGATGAAGAACTGGCAGGCAGGAAAAGTTGACGCAGCCTAACGGACAACCCACAAGCGCAACGCACTGCGTCAGCCTCGAGGGCTGCGCCAATTGTGCGTCAGCTCCACCTACCTAAAAAAAAAAAAAAAAGCTCTTGTAGGGTCCTGACCTCCGGCTAAGTACCCCAAGTACCCAACAGTGATGAATGGTGAAGATTAACACAGATAAGATTACCTTCCCCGTGTCCTTCTAGAGCGCTCACTGAGTTCACAACTAAACACTCACCATGTGGGCCCGGGGCTTCCTTTCTAATTTTGGTAAGGGTAAAATAAAGTCTGGAGTCTGTAGCCAGGTGAGAACCCTCCTTGGTTGCTGTACTAGGGGGAAGACCCAGGTGTTACGAGCTCTTCAGGGCTGTCCTTGTAACCTTGATTGTGTCTTCTCGTATGGGTGGTGCAGCTACCTAGTTCTCCCCTCCAGACCCCTCCAGAGACCTATGTATTTTTCCTACTTGGCCCCCAGATTCTCTTCCAGGATTGTAGTCTCTGGTAGCTATGGTGGCATCTTTAGCAATAAACAGGCTTGTCACAGATTGAATAAACATTCACACACACAATAAAATCTCCTCCAGGCAATGTTTTAAAAGCAAGTGCTGTTACTAATTACTAAAAAATTATCATACAAGATTTATAAACAAAAGATTTAGCAATTTGGTTACAGGATAACAAACAAAAGTTGGAAAAATATACATAAAAACACACTGTAAAGGTTAACTGTCTAATGTCTACCTTGTCTATAGAGAAATCAAAGTCCAGAAAACAAATGAAGTCTGCAAAAGTTTCCAAATCCCAGTTCTGTGGTATCCAGTGTGTGTGTGGGGCAGTCTTGTTCTGTGTGTCAAGAAGGGTGTCTCCTGCAAAATGCCCTGAGTTTCTGTTTTGAAGGGCCTCATATAACCTTGGTCCTCCAGTCAGTAAACTGGTCTTTGAATTAGCTAGTGGCATTATCTTTAGGCAAGCAGGGATATCTCTTGCTATTTCCAAGTTGCAAGGAAATGAGCATTATTAGTTATTTACAGTTCCTATAGTCCCAGCATCCTGGCTGGGCCCTTTGCTTTCCAGTGTTCTTCCTGCCACTTAATAAAATGTTAATTAATTATGCCACTGAAGAGAATTCACAATAGACTTCCCGAATGCATGTTTTCCCCCAATCCTGTTTCTCAAAGTAATTTTCTTTGAAGTGGAAAAGTTTATGACTATAGGAGATGTTTTCTATCTCCTGACAATTTATAACACCTTTTTCCCTTTTGATCAGCTTATCAGGTAATCCCCCTTTGAAATGTAATTTAAGGTTCCTGTTAAGCAAGCTCTTTCAGAGACACTTGAATACACATCCTCCCTCCTTATTTGACCTTTTCAGTAACACTGGGAATTCTTTTGGCAAACCTGATATCTGGGCCTTTTTGGAATTTAAACATAAGGCTTTTAGAGAAATATGACAGCAGTATGTCTGCAATATCACCACAGTGGCCAAATCACCACAGATGGAACGCAGTCCACCTAGAGGCAACAGTTTGAATGTTGCATTCTAAGTTCCATGATTTGCATACATTCCATGTCAGAGCTCCGGGGCAGTCAGAGATTCTGAGCTGACTGCATATTGTCTAATCCTACTAGGAGATCCCTTGGAAGAAACAGTATTACTATGGTAAGTCATTTTTTTCTTATTGGACAAGTCTTCACCATATATTCATTCTGCTGGGTTCAAGCTGGAGGTGCTGGGACCCTGCGGGAGCCAAAAATCTTCAGTAGGGCTGGCGCCAAGACTAGACCCTGCATGTGCAACACCGTGAGGCTAGCTCACACTGAGTAGGTTATCTTGGCGTTGACTCTCCAATCGCCTCAGTACCTTTTTTACTGAGGAGGTGCAGTATATACTAACTAAAGATTCACCTAAAATAACAAGGGCATAAGGTAGCCCTTCTGACTCATGTAAGAAGGGTCAACAGCTCAAACAGAAACAAAGGAATGAAGACCAGGAACAGATTGAGTGAGCTTGGGGGATGGTTGGTGGGTGTATTAATACTTGGTGAAGACTTGTCCAAGAAGATCAAGAATTAGGTGAGTACATAATTTTCATATCTTCCTGGACATAAGTCTTCACCATTTATTCATACTGCTGGGTTAGAGTACCAAGCTAAAACCAAGTTCCCTGAACAGGACGGTAGGAGACGGAGCTCACTTAGGACAGAAGTCCATTAAGAATTGTCCTGCCAAAGGAGACATGTTGTGTGACATGAACATCCAGAGCATAGTACTTACCAAAAGTATGCACTGAACTCCAAGTAGCCACCTTGTAAATGTCATACAGTAGCAGCCACAGACACTGCCAGCTATTTCTTGAAATTTCTGTGATATTTCCAGAAATATCTCCTGCTTTCTGCATTTTCACAGTAGGGGCAACAAAGAGAAACTCTTCAGAAATTTCACGAAATATATGGAAATAATTGACAATGTCTGTGGCTACCACTGTAAGTGGGAACAGAGCGGATCTCTGTCAAAGATACAGCAACAGCTCTGGTAGAGTGGGCACACACTTGTCCCTCCAACTTGACCTGTGCCATAGAGTAACAATGGTTAAGGCATACCACTATCCAAGCAGAAATACACTTAATGGAAACTGTCTGACCAAGCCGGGTAGCACTGAAGGATGTGACAGGCTGCTTGGATTTATGGATGTCCTTTGTTCTATCACTATAGAACTGAAGGGCTCTTTTAACATCCAGAAAGTAAAGAATGCGCTCTCCTTCATTCTGGAAGATAGGGAAATAAGTAGGCAGTACCAAAGGTTGGTTGAGGTTGAACTCTGGAACCATTTTCAGTAGGAACTTAGGGTGTGTACAGAGCACCACTTTATGAAAGACGGCATATGGAGGGTCTGTGATCAAAGCACGCATCTCAGAAACCCTACGAGCAGAAGTGACGGCCACCAGAAAGGCAATTTTCCAGGTGAAAAACTTAAGATCACATGTAACTAGAGGCTCAAAGGCTTTACAAGTGAGCATGTCTAGTACAAAGTTAATATACCAAGGGGCAACCAGCTTCATGACCAGGGGCCTTGTATGTACCGCTGTCCACCACCATCTTACCCCTCCTCATTTCTTCCTACCCACACTGCCTCCATTTTGACAACACCACTCTGGTTGCTTACCCCCCTCCCCTATCATCCTCCTGATATAACATTGCCATATTGCTGACATGTTATTTCCTATCAGGCTAGCCCTACCCTGCAACAAATGATGTAATGCGCTTTATCTGTTGTTAAGGTGAACCTGAAACTAACAAGTCTTGAACCTCATGTGACACTATATTGATTTCATGATGCCTACCCTGTGATCTCAGCTATCTGTATTGTATTGTATAGTATTGTATTGTACTGATTTTTGTTCTTGACTTGGAACCTTTGAAAATGAGTCTCACTCTAAGGTATTAATCCTAATTGAAATAAATAAATAAATAAAATGTAGAATGCTCCTGAGGAATCTCTTGAACAGAGGTAGTTGAGCCAGAGTCATGTTCTGTACTGGTTCATGATAAGCAGTGAGTGCACAAAGATGTACCATTACAGATGAGTACTGAAGTTCTGTGTCTGAGAGGTCTAGCAAGTACTCCCAACCCTTTTTCAAGGGGGCATCTGAATGGGTCTATGGAGATCTTAGGAAACCATTCTGAGAAACATTTCCATTTGGCTGTGTAAGTTTACATAGTGGATGGCTTGCGTGCAGCCAGAAGGATCTTGGAGAGTCTCTGAGATACATTAAACCTGCCCACTTCTGTCTCCTCAGAAGCCTGGCATGGAGATGAAGGGAGAGCAGGTTGGGATGGACCAGTGCTCCCTGCATCAGAAGGTCCATCTGTAGTGGTATTAGCCATGGAGGAAGCACTGACAACTTGTTGATTGAGGGAAGCCAAATTTGTTGAGGCCAGTACGGTGCAATGAAAAATCATGTTGCCCCAGTGCGCCTCCAGTCTGAATTGCACCCTCTGAATTAATGGAAGAGGAGGAAATGCCTACAGAAAGCAATTTGTCCACTGCATCTTGAATGCAACCTGACAGGAAATGCCAGGTTCTGGATTTTTGGAGCAGAATTTAAGCAGTTTTGCATTGAGTGGAGACGCAAAAAGGTCCAGGTCTGGAGTACCCCACTCATCGAAGAGTGTGTGTGTGATGTCTGGTGCTAACAGCCACTCCTGAGGATTCGCATCCATCCTGCTGAGGTGGTCTGCCACATTCTTCTTAGTCCCCGTTAGGTAAACTGCTTGAATCAGGACATTGTGGTTGAGGCACCACTCCCATACCCTCATGGCTTCTCTGTAGAAAGGGTAGGCGTGTGCTCCGCCTTGCTTGTTGATGCAATACATCACTGCTTTGTTGTCCATCTGAAGAAGGATTACCTTGTGACTGACAACATCTTCCAGGACTCAGAGGGTGTACAGGACTGCCCTCATCTCCAGAACATTGATGTGGGGGTGCGACTTTGCCTGGTTCCAAAGTCCCTGAGTGCGATGGCCCTGTCAGTGAGCTCCCCAGCCAAGGAGACACCAGCCAAGGAGACATGCATCTGTAGTGATGGATCTTCCTGGACTAAAGTCTTCACCAATTATTCATAGTGCTAGGTTACAAGCCGGAGGTGCTGAGACCCTGCAGGAGCCAAAAATCTTCAGGAGGGCTGGCACCGAGGCAGGACTGGGCACGCATGGTGCTGCAAGTCTGGCTCAGGCTGTGTAGGCTATCTCAGCGTCGACCCTCCAGCTGCCTCATCTCCTTTTTTCCCACCATCGATTGTGCTTAAGTGATGATGTCACGCACCTGCTGGGATTTAGATCTTCACGTCTATACAACAACAGCATTTAGTTTCATTCAGTTTTGGCTCATTTCTTAGTTTTACTATTTTTCTTCAATAGTCCTACCACTTGGAAGAGTCGACCATGGACGGTGACAGTGACTCTAGGGAGTCTCCTTTAGAGGGCTGCTGTAGCAGCTGGGCTGTGTCTGATCCACCATCCTCTCTGGAGGGGTCATCCAACCACAGGCAGTCCAGAGTTTGGGAGGAAGGACAGTCTTCCCACAAATACAAAAAGAAGCAGCCCCATTCCTGATCCAGGTCAGGGATCCGGCACCGCTTTGCCTCGAGTTCATCCTCTTCCCATCAGAAGGGGAAGAAATGGGACCACTGGAGGTCACCCTCTGGTATGTCATCCTTAAGGTTTTTGGCATCCATGAGTGAGAGGCCTTTCCTGACTTCATCCGGTTTCCCAATGTCCTCTGCTTGCGATCCCTCGGAATCTCAACACCAGATCCTCTTGTGGGGTTTCCGGTTCGGAGTTTCACCACTGGGCTGCTCTTGTGGAGCAGTAGGTACAGTGTCTGGCTCTTTTGTCCCTTACTGTATAACCGGTACCATGGCCCTTGGGCCTAGGTCCCTCTCACCTGCATTTGGGACCTTCAGGTCAGGTAGAGCATTTGGCTCTGGCAATAGAACCCCTTCCCTTACCAGTGCCCATGCTGCCTCTGCTGGTTCCACTTGCCTATTTCCCTCATTATGTCTCCTCGCAGGGATTGGCACAGGTACCATCCCTTGCCCCCTCTCATTCTTCTAGGTTCAGACTGGGTATTCAGCTGATGCCAACCCTGGTGCCAGACTCTGGCACTGCATTCGGCACTGGTTCCTTGAGGGCCGACACTGCCTCCTGCGCCAGCTCCTCAGGTGCTAGTGCTGGGTCCGGTGGCAATTCTGGCACTGGTGCTGATTCCAATGTTGCCAGTTTTTCCCCTTCCCAGGCCTGGTCTCGACCTTTTGGGTGCCATGCCACCCACCTCTGAGGGGTATATGGAGCAGGATGAGTCTGACCCTGACCCCATCATTTCTGAAGAGGGGGATGAAGACTCCTCCTACAGTCTGAATGGTAAGCAGACAGTTCCAGCTGATGTTCCAGTTGATGTTCCTCTAGAGGACCTTTTGTTTCAGTCCTTACTTAGGAATATGTAGGCAACCCTGGCTCTGCAGACTTCTTCTGTTGATCCATTAAGGCTCATGCTCCTTGAGTGACTTCATGTTCCTAATATTCCGGTGAACCTTATGCCTCCTGTTACCCCAGCCTTTGAGACTCTGTCTGAGGCTGTGTGAGCTAGGCCTGTCCATATTCCTTCTGCTTGCAAGTCCATAGATCACAAATATGTCCCTTCTAAAGGGAGACCTATTCTAGCTTCACAATCCATTGCAGATGCTCTAGTTATTCTTGTAGAGAATGACAAAGCTGTTTTAACACAGGAAGTAACAACACATCCTATCAATAAGGAATCTTGCAAGATTGATACATGGGAAAAAGAGGTTTTGCAGCCACTTCCCCGGGCATGCATATTGCCAGCTATCAAGGACGCTTCTTCCAGTATGAGTATGTTCTCTGGACCTCACTTAAGGCTCTGGCAGAGGATCTTCTGGAGTCTGATTCCAGATTTAAGATTCTCCAGAGTGTCACCCGGTGAATAGAATGCAACAGCCATCAATTGAAAACGTCTATGGATGCATACAATACAGTTTCCAGAGCAGCCACTGCTGGAATCTGTATTAGAAGACATTCCTGGCTCCAGACATCGGGGTTTTCCTCAGATACTCAGCAGCAGGTTATGAATGTTCCCTTTGATGGTACCTATCTGTTCAGCCAACAGGTGGAACAAGCCCTAGAGGCCTCTCAGAAAACCAGGACTGCCATTAAAATGGCCAGACTGTCTCTATCAGCTCCTCAAAGAGGCAGGAACAATTAGTTTTTTCATTACAAGCAACCCTTTCAAGAAAGAGGCAGAGGAGCCCCAAACAAACAACAGTCTTCTCAGCCATAAAAGAAAACACAGCAGAAGGCATAGGGGCTAGAAGCGCCCAATGCCACACTCAGAAACACTGGTCCGACAGCCTCAGCTGCCTGATGTGGACCTCTCCTCGGCAGTGGGAGGTTGTCTGACTCTGTTCTACAATCAGTGGAAGTCTATCACCACAGACAAGTGGGTCCTCAGGATTGTTTGAGAGGGGTTCTCACTTAACTTTGAAGAGATTCCCCCGGACCTTCCGCCCTAGCGACAGCACACTCTGTCAACTGCTCAGTCAGACTTTCTCATGTCCGAGATAATGGACCTTCTCAAAAAGAGGGCAGTGGAAGTAATTCCCTGGGCAGGGTGAAACACATAATTCTACCCCCATTACTTTCTGGTTCCAAAAGAGACAGGGGGCATGCGCCCCAGTCTCAGTCTCAATCTCAGTTTATTGTTTGGCTAAATAGCCTTTACAATCACAGAAATCAGACTAAATCGTACAAAGGTAGTGTAAAAAAGAACTACAAGAAAATTATTAAATGAAATATCAGAAGAGATACATACAGTCATTTAATCCATCATTTTAGACACATAAGATACAACCTACTATCAGCCTAAATTCATACCATAAAGTGCAGCTTCATGAGAAATAACATTCCTATCCAGGCAGGTATAATCAAAGATTTTATAATCCCTTAGATCACGTTTCATTTTTTTAATCTGATTAATAGCATAAACATATTTAACCATCCTTTCGAGTGCCCAAGCATCTTCTGTGTGTATTAAAATATTGGTTAGTAGTTCCTTATTCATTTGATAATAAGTGAGAAAGAAGGGACTCAACCAGTATTGTCTTTGTTTCTCATACCATTTACAGTTCCATAGTATGTGAATTAAATATTTCTTCTCTCCATACAGACAGTCACAGTCATCTGATAAAACACCCTTTTTATGTTGCTTGCACGCATGTGCAAGAAACATAGTGCCATCATCGGAGATTTCGGAGGTGTGTCACCTCCTCCTCCAATTCAGTCAGCGTGCTGGCAGGCGCGGCCCCTGTAAGCCAATGCATTTTTGGAGCTGTGTGGCGACACGCCCAAATGCAGTGGGCATACAGTTGAAAGGGGAGCATGCTTGAGGGAGCACCGTAGATATCGGCTGCTCACGCGCAGCTCCCCTCCCGACACACGCAGCCGCGCGCGCCCTCATACTGTAGTAGCCGACGGGTGCCCAATCCCCGCCGCTGAGCCGCGCCTCAGCAGTAGTAGGTGCCATGCTGGGAGCCCACCCCAGCGTGGGCAAGTTGTCCTTGCCGACGGGGTGCCCAATCCCCGCCGGCTGAACACCACCCCTGTCCTTGTGCACGCTGGGAGCCCACCCCAGCATGGAAATAAATACCATGGCGTGGGGGGTGCCCTAATCCTCCCGGCTGAACGCACTCTCACGGCCCTTGTGCCACGCTGGGAGCCCACCCCAGCGTGGCAAACGTCCCACAACTTTTTTAACTGTAAATAAAACGGTCTCAGGCGCTGCCTCCCAACTCCCTCCCACAACCCGCACTCCACCACTGTGCACCCAGCCTCCCACACCCCTCACCCCATGCTTACCTCAGACCCGTGCGACGTATCTTCGGTGGACCGGAACACGTTGCACTCTTTAAAGGCGACCGCGTAAGTGAGGAAATGCCGTAAACTGTATAATGGGCTAGATAGGGGTTTCAACTTTATTGCATATCTCAGGCATTTTGGGAATTTTGCACCAAATTCTCAACATGGATTTTTGGGACCCCTTCTCATGAATGATGTCACTGTCATGTTATTCGGGCCTGAAGGGTGATTTTATGCAAGTGACTGCGTAAATCACCCTTGGGCCTGAATACCACCATGACAGTGACATTATTCATGAGAAGGGTCCCAAAACCCCATGTTGAAAATTGGTGCCAAAATTCAAAATGACTGTTTTACTGAGCGCAGCATTGGCGGAGTTCCTACGCAGGCTCGTAAGTTCGTGAAATTTCAATATTTTCACTCCAGATTTTCAACATTGCCATTTTACCACACCTTCTTATGAGCAGTACAGCTGTCATTTTTCACGCTCCTCACCTAAAATGTGTTTCCTTCCAGGTAGCGCAGAATGGCGAGTCGGTGTATGTAAATCAATGTACAGGACAAATTAAGAAAATCACAGTGACACTGTTCATGAGAAGAGGTCTTAAAATGGCTATGTTGAAAATTTGGTGAAAAATTCCTAAAATGACTGTTTTACGGTGCATTGCGAGTTCTCACGAGGCTCGTAAGTTCGCAAATTTTCAATATTTTCACCCAGATTTTCAACATTGCCATTTTACCACACCTCCTTATGAGCAGTGCAGCTGTCATTTTCACATCCTACCCAAAACATGTTTCCGCCCACGAAAGTAACACAATGACGCAGTTGGTATGCAAAATCAATGTATGGAACACATTAAGAAAATCACCATGACACTGTTCATTAGCAGAGGTCTTAAAATGGCTATGTTGAAAATTTGGTGAAAAAATTCCTAAAAATGACTGTTTTACGAGCGTGCGTTGCGCAGTTCTTTCGCACACTCGTAAGTTCACAAATTTTCAATATTTGCACTCCAATGACTTCCAAACACCTAAACAGCACATAGAAGCAAGCAACATTCGGCATTGACAAATGCTTGTTTATGTTGTCTTGCACGCGCAGCGCAGACAACATATTGTGGTTGCTTCAGTGGAAAAGCAGGTTTCGGAGGTGTGGTCCTGCTGCAACCAATGGCACCACTGCTTTTTGTGGCTGGGCTCTGTGGTGCCAATAGCATAACATGCTGTCTATGGCAGCAGTTCAGAAATGTGCCACCACATTGAAAGAAATTAGCCGCTGCAATCAGGGAGTGCCATGGGGTGATCCCTGATTGCAGCAGCCATTTACTGCTTGTCTCATCTGGTGTCCCCATCAAGCAACATGGTAGCCGAGGGACAGCCGCCGCCTTTCACAGTCCTTTTGAAAGCTGACAGGGGGTGCCCAATCCCCGAGTCAGCATGCCCCCTTCTAATTTAACTTGCCGACGGGGGTGCCCAATCCCCGTTGGCATAATGTAACCCCCCATTTCTTGTGTTCCAAGGGTGTGCCCAATCCCCCTCTGCTCATGTGACTCCCCCCCAACTCTGTATGTGCCGGTTGGCTGCCCAGTCCCCGCCAGCTACAGACCCCCCTCCCATCAAACACACAGGGGGCGTGCCAAATGTCCCAGAAAAAAAAAAACAGTCCCGCAGTGTTTTTTTTGTTTTGTTTTAACCCTGTAAAACAGAAAACGGTCCCTCGTTGAGTCCGTGGCCCCTACCACAACCCGTGCCCACCCTCTGCGCACCCTGCCTCCCCACACCCCCCCTCACCCCACACTTACTTCCGGAGCCCAGCGCCACAGTCTTTGGTTGACCGGGAACACGTCTGCACTTTTCAAAGCCAACCGTGATCTGAAGAAATGCTGGTAAGCTGTACAATGGCATAAATAGGGGTTTTTCAACTTTGGTGCATATTTCGGGCATTTTGGGGAATTTTGGCTTCACATTTTCAACATGTGGTTATTGGGACCCCTCCTCATGAATTCAGTCACTGTCATGGCGTTATTCAGTCCCGAAAGGTGATTTTGCTGTCACTGCACGGCATACCTCTCAACCTATAAACCTGCTAATGTGGAACAGAGACCATAGCAATGTGTGACAAATGACCCAAATGTGGAACACCCTATTTTTTGTAGTGCGTAAGTAGCGCAGCCATCTTATGGTGCATCAATAAAGTTATTTTAACCATTTGTGGTTTTGCGTGTTTTTGTAATAAAAACTTATTATATCAGTGTGTTGCAGCTTTTTCCAGTGGTGGTGGAGATGCTGCTGCTGCTCTTCTACTACTCTACCAGCTGTGGCATGTCTGTTGGCCCACTAGGGAGGGACTGAACCTAAAACCACACAGGAGGACCCACCCAGTCTGCTCTGCACCATACAAACACACACACACACACACTCACACACACATACATACACACACACTATCCAGCACTAAAAAAATCAAAAATACAGCTAAAGGAGGAGCCGAAAACACACTAAAGGGAAGCCAGGCACACAGACACTTTCAGCTGCAATCTCCATCATCAAAACCCAACTCTAGGGTATGTTAAAAAAATAAAAACCTTGATAAAGCATCTGTGATATGAAATGTACTACAAGGGGGATGCTATACTTTATTTATAAAAAATTTGTATTTTTTTGACATACCCTAGAGTTGGTTTTGATGGTGCAGATTGCAGCCGGAAGTGTTTGTACAGCCAAGCAAATAGTCAACTTCCAAATGAATTTAAATTACACAAATTACGTTGGCAGGCTGGCTGAGTGATGAACAATTAATGCTGGTGGTGGCTTTTCTCCTGGCTGGTCTGATCATTAGTCCCCCGGATAGAGCAGAGGGGACAGCACCAGTGACCACCAGCCAACACAGATTTGTCAGACCAATCACAGCAGTAGCACTGCAGCCAAGCCAACTTCCATTATTATAGTGCTAGTCTGTTAGAAGGAAGTGGAAGGAACTTGGCAGCAGAGTACTGTGAGCGCTGCTGCTCCCGACTTCGAGGAGGAACTGTTCGTTCTTCAGGTCCCCATCTCCCTTTATTACTCCTCCAGCTCACCCTCTGCTCTGGTGACTGGCAGGCATCTTCTTGATTACAGGGCCCAGGCACTGTCCAGCCCAGCCCAGCCCGGTTGGTTCGCCCCATCCCCATGATCAACCTCTGAGAGTCGAGCCCTCTCTTGATCCTGAATGATGCACTGCAGAGTGAGTCTGTGACTTCTGTCACTGTGTAAGAGAACCCCCGCCCGCTCCATTCCCCAACAAAGCACATATTTTCAAAAAGGATTTTTTGCAGTGCTGAATACTAACCCTTCAGTCAGTCGGGTGAGGTGGTGGGTGGTTGGTTGGTCGGCCCTCCCCTCCGGGACTCAGATGCTGGCTGGCTGGCAGTGTTCTTCTGCTGTGGCTCATTCTCTGGGGGCTGTTGTTTCAGTGCCTCGTTCCTCTGGCGGGCTTTCTTCCGGGTAGTGCAGCACAATGATTGGGACTTACTGGTCCTTCACTGTAGCGGTCCTAGCCTCAAAACGATCCCAATGCTATGGTTCCCCCTCTGGGCAGCAGGCTGCTTAAATAGCCTGGTAGCAGACCTGAGGGGGGACCTGACGATCAGCACAGCAGCACTAATCAGTTTGTGGGGTGGGTCGGGCTGTGCTCTTCACTCTCTTCTCATTGATTCAGTGGCTGATGACACCTCCCCAAGACCCCCACCCCCCGACGTCATTATGGAAATGCTAGTGCTGGAAGATTTAATTGGAGGTGAAGAGCCAGCCCGGGAGAATTTAAAAAAAGGAACACTGGCAAACAAAGGAACAAGGGAACAGTGCTGAGTGCGATGTGGCCACATGGTTTTAGCGTTCACGCGGAACAAAGGTGCCAAATGCGGGGCTGCGGTACAGGTGGACTGATGGGCTCTAAATTCGGAACATCACACAAAATCCGGTACACTTGAGAGGTATGCTGCATGGAATCACCTTTCGGGACTGAGTAACGAAATGACAGTGTCGCTGTTCATGAGGTGGCCTCCCAAAAAAGCCTATATTGCAAATTTGGTGAAAAAATTCCAAAACATTACTGTGTTATGAGTGTGCGTTGCGCAGTTTCCACGTGCACTCGTAACTTCGCCAGTTTGTAATATTTTCGCTCCAGATTTTCAACATTGGCATTTTTCACACCTCTTTATGGGCAGTGCAGCTGTCATTTTTCACATCCTGGCCAAAATGTGTTTTCGCACTGCTGGCACAGAATAGCACGGTCACGGTGGTAAATCAGTGTTTGGGACAGATTACAAAAATCACAGCAACACGGTTCATGAGCAGAGGTCCTAAAATACCTATGTTGAAAATTTGATGACAAAAGTCTATAAAATGACTTATGTTACAAGCGTGCATTGCGCAGTTTCCACGCGCACTCATAACTTCGACCATTTGTAATGTTTTGACTCAACATTGTCAATTTTGTACACTTCCTTATGAACAGTACAACTGTCATTTTTCAGATCCTGCCCGAAATGTGTTTTCGCACAAGTGGCTCACTATGGCATGGTCGCTGTGGGAAATCAACGATCTGGACAGATGAAAAAAAAATCATAGTGACAGTGTTCATGAGCAGAGGTCCCAAAATGCCTATGTTGAAAATTTGGTGAAATAATTCCACTAAATGACAGTGTTACAAGTGTGCATTGTGCAGTTTCTATGTATGCTTGTAAATTTGAGCATTTTTAATATTTTCACTCAAGATTTTCAACACTGCCTTCTCTTCACACCTACCTATGGATGGTACAGCTGTCATTTTTCACTTCCTACTCAAATGGTGTTTTCCCATATCTGGCGCAGAATGGCAAGGTCGCTGTGAGAAATCAAGGTTCGGGACAGATTAACAAAATCACAGTGTCACTATTCATGAGCAGAGGTCCCAAACACTTTCATGAGGTGGGGGGGGGTCACAAAAATGCCATGTTGTAAATTTGTAGTGCAATTACCAACAAACGGCAAGGGCATTAGGGTTTTTAACCATAACGTCCCACCCTGTACAGACTGACAGGCATCAGGGGTGTGTCTTTCCATTGCCGGCTGTCATGCTCATGCCATACCATCCCCCCTCACCCTCAAACCACTGACAGGCATCGGGGTGTTCCTTGGACTCTTCAGACCCACAGTTCACCCCATTCTCCTATGCTGCACCCATTTCAGAGTATGTCCTTATGAAATAAGATGACTGTAAAGTCAAACACCCCAAGGCACACCTCAGCACTTGTCGGTGTCTTCAGAATAGGGTGAGGTAAAATGCTATGAGCGTTATGGCCAAATAGGGTGAGTGTAAGGCCCAAGGCCCCCAAGGCACAATGCAATATTTGTCGCACTGCAGGGTAGGGTGAGCTGAAATGCCATGAACATTATGGCTGATGCCAAAAGGCACACCTCAGTGTCTGTCGGTCTCTGTGGGGTGATGTGGGGTTTGACGTCACTTTCATACTTCACTGCCATTCCTATTATGCATCTGTTCAACTCCTGTGCCTACGATGCCAATATCAGCAAGACAACATTCGGTGTTGGCAAATGCTTGTCTCATATCAATACGCTAACATGTTACTATTAAATTGTTCAAATTTATAACTCATAAATGTAAGCCTAAGTTTTGGGTTGATAATTATATCTAGATGGAACTTATATCCATGATAATTATTTCTAGAAGACCAAGCAGAGTAATGTGAGGTAGCAGTTAGTTCCATATCAGACTTATCCCAGTACCTGTTTATCTTTTTAGTTACATGTTTCTTATATTTCAGACTAAGAACAATTCCCTGCCCAACTGAGGCTCATCAGTTTATACTTTTCTAATAGAAGGGTTATATTATTAAACCAATAACCAGACTTAAATCCCAAACAGTGCTACGATTCTTTTTCATTTAGACACTGTTTTGCTAATCTACAATCCTCCATCCTCATTAATTTTATCCAATAGCTCATTTTTTTACTTTCAGTTGATGCATTGATATTTGTAAGTCCTAATTCCAACCTCATATAGGTGGCTGGGCATGAATGGCCCATTCTTAATAAGATGCGGAGAGTCTTATAGAGAGGCACCATAAGTTTACTTACAGTATATTTTTTATATCCCAAGCCTCAGACCTGTATAAAAGCTGCATATAAAATTTTATTTTTATTACTTGAATGAGGGGTCTAATAGTCAATCCTCCATATTTGAGGTTGAACCTGCTTAACTCTTTCATGGTCTTTTTTAATGTTACTTGAAACATTTCTGAATAGCAGGTCCAATGATAGTTTGCTTGTACTATCACCCCCAAGTAAGTATAAATCTGGACCACCTCCACTTTATCATTTCCAATATACCAGGTGCCCTTGACCATTTTCTCTCCAAATATGACAGCCTTAGATTTACCTATATTTGTCTTTAATTTTAACGCCTTCGATCTTTCATATATAAAGCTTAATTTAGTTTGTAGTCCTGTTTTTGTCAAAGAGAAAATTACAATATCATCTGCATATGCTAATAATGGACAAGGAGTAGTCTTAATTTTTGGGGAATCCTGATCAACAGTTTCACAATCAATTAGCCTTTTTTTCTATCTCAATCTCAGAAAGCTAAGCAAGTTCTTGTACCAAGAGAAATTCAAGATCTTCTTCGGGATGCTCCTACCACTTCTCAAACAACGCAATTGGCTGGAATCCTTGGACATGCAAGATGCCCATTAGCACATTCCATTGCAGCCAAACTACCACAAGTTCCTTGGCATTATGGCCTTGGGTCAACACTACCAATTCAGAGGCAGTATAGCGCAGTGGCTTAAGGCTCTGAGCTGCAAACGTGGAGACCTGGGTTTGAATCCCACAGCCCCCACTTGCATACTGTGTGACCCTGAGCAAGTCACTTAACTTTCTTGTGCTCCTCAACAGTGTGTCTCCTGCTTAACAAAAAAAAGAAGCCTGCCCTTTGAGCTCTTCTCAGTGCCTTGAGTCTTAACCAAGTGCTTTGCAGTCCTCGTGGCGCACCTTTGAAAGCCAGGCACTCAAGTCTTTCCTTACTTAGATGACTGTCTCTTAGCAAGGCCATCAAGGCAGAATACAGAGAAAGTGGTATCCACAGCATCTCAGTTCCTCACCTCCATGGGGGTCCTGCTGAACCTGGAAAAGTCACAGCTTCAACCTTCTCAGCAGCTCCTCTTCATAGGAGCCCTCTTAGATACTACAAAAGTGAAGGTCTTTCTCCCAGAGGACAGGAGGAATGACATCCTTCAGATGACTCACTTCATCATGGAAAATAACCCTGTCCAGGCTTGCTTCATGCAATGGATGTTGGACCTCATGTCCTCTTCTGTCTTCAGAGTGCCTTTGGCTCAACTGCACTTGAGGACCACTCAGTGGATGCTCAGCACACAGTGGTCCCCTACAACACATCCTCCATCTTACCCTGTTAAAGTGATGGAGCCTCTGCATCAGTCACTTGCATGGTGGATACAAGAGGACAACCTTCTGCAAGGTCCCCCCTTCACTCTGCTGGAATCTCAGATTCTCTCAGGTTCTCAGACCCACCATAATTCTTGATCATCTTGGACAAGTTTTCACCATTTATACGTACTGCTGGGTTAAAAGTTGAAGGTGCTGGTACCCTGTGGAAGCCAAAAATCTTCAGGAGGGCCGGTGCCGAGGTAGGACCATGCATGTGCAGCACCACAAGACTGGCTTGTGCCTTGTAGGCTATCTCGGCATCGACCCTCTAACTGCCTCAGTACCTTTTTAACCAAGGAGATACAGCATAGTATAATTAAGAAAAACCTGATCTAACAAGGGCAGAAAATAGCCCTTGTGACCCATGTAAGAAGGATAAAGTAAAACAATGTCTTCACAGCCCAAACAAAAACAAGGGAAGTGAAGACCAGAATGGATTGAGTGAGCTTAAAGAGTGGTGGGTGGGAGTATGAAGAAATGGTGAAGACTTGTCCAAGAAGATGAGGAGGGGAGGGTGGGGCAGTTGCAAGTTAAGGGGCTAGCTGCACAATCGGGCAGACCCGATAGACTGTGAGGCCTGTCTCTGCTGGCATTTCTTATGTTCGTAAGTATGCAAGATCAATAATTATGGTGAGTACATCATTTCCATATCTTCCTGGGCTTAAGCCTTCACTATTTATTCATACTGCTGGGTTAGAGTACTGAGCTGAAAAGCAATCCCCCGAGCAGGGTGGTAGGGGACGGAGCTCACTCAGGACAGAAGTTCATTAGGTATTGTCCTGCCAAAGGAAGCATGCTGTCTGACATGGACATCCAGAGCATAGAAGATCATGGAGGGGATGTGGACATGGTCTACCTTGACTTTAGCAAGGTATTTGACTCAGTCCCACACAAAAGATTAATATACAAGTTAGCTAGCCTGGGAGTGGGTCCCAAGATGATAGCCTGGGTAAAGAATTGGCTGGAGAATAGGACACAGAGGGTAATAGTAAATGGAGTCCACTCTGAAGAAAGAGGGGGACTAGTGGGGTACCGCAGGGTTCAGTATTAGGATCGGTCCTCTTCAATGTCTTTATGCTTGCCATTGCAGAGGACTGGAAGGAAAAGTATGTCTCTTTGCAGATGACACAAAGATCTGCAACAGAGTTGATGCACAAGGTGGGGTGGAAAGGATGAAAAGGGACTTGGCAAGGTTGGAGGAATGGTCAAATGTATGGCAGCTTAGATTCAATGCTAAGAAGTGCAAGGTAATGCACCTGGGAAACAAAAACCGAGTGGAAGAGTACACAGTGGGGGTGAGATACTAACAACAACAAAAATGGAATGGGACCTGGGGTAGTCATATCAGATGACTTAAAGGTGGGCAAGCAATGTGAGAGGGCTGCAAGGAGGGCTGGGGGGATACTGGGATGCATAGGGAGATGCATCACCAGTAGAAAACAGGAAGTTGTTATCCCTCTGTACAGACAGCTGGTGAGACCCCATCTGGAGTACTGTGTGCAGTTCTGGAGACCCAATCTCTGCAAGGACATAGACAGGATGGAAGCTGTCCAGAGGAGGGCAACTAAAATGGTGCAGGGTCTGCACCAGAAGACATATGAAGACAGACTAAAGGAGCTTAATATGTATAGCCTTGAGGAAAGGAGGGAGAGGGGGAACATGATAGAAACTTTCAAGTACCTCAAGGGAATCAACAAAGTCCAAGAGGGTAGCATCTTTCAAAAAAAGAGGTGTGCAAGAACAAGGGGGCACAATTTGAAGAAAGAGGAGGGCAGCTCAGAGGTAATGTAAGGAAGTATTTTTTCACAGAGAGGGTTGTGGATGCATGGAACAGCCTTCTGGAGGAGGTTGTGGAGTCAAAAACAGTGGTTGAATTCAAGCATGCATGGGACAGTCATAAGGCAATTCTAGGGGGCGTAGAAAGAAGTAGGCTGCTGGTTAACTAGGATCTGTAGCTTATCCATTAGGTAGGGAAATGGGCAGACTGGGTGGGCCAAGCAGTCCTTATCTGCCATCAAATTCTATGTTTCTATAATGCTTTACGAAAGTATGCACAGAGCTCCAAGTAGCCACTTTGCAAATGTTATCAATGAGAACAGAGCAGATTTCTGCCATGGATGCAGCAACCACTCTGGTAGAGTGGGCACACACCTGGCCCTCCAACTTGACCTGCGCCATAAAGTAACAGTGGCAGCCAGCCCGGTGGCACTGAGGGTTGAGGCGCTAGATGCCACACCTTGCACCACGCTGACAACCAAGGTTTGGGAATGGACTCAGGTCGCCAGAGATTGAAGGGGGGGAAGGAGGAGGATTGAGCATCCCAACGGATGCTCTCCTCCTCTGGGGTGGGATCCTGGGGTGTCTTGCACACCCGACACACCTGTGCCGGGGGAAGCACAGGCACCGGTGCATTGGCAGCTTTTCGAGAGTCAGGGAGGGGAAGATGTTGTGGGCATTTGTTGGCGACGTGCGACAGCACGCCATAAAGCTGGACTTCAGTCCTATGTACTGACATCATCAGAGGGTAGGAGGGACTAATGGGAGAAAAACGGAAAATCCCTCCCCAGGCCAAGATGACGACCGATCCACCGCAGAATCGCCGACCCGCAGGACAGACCCCGTTGAGCAGGCACTCCAAGGAGTAGGAGAAAGTAGGAGGAATAAAGGAGCATGCCTGGCACTCTTGGGCAGATTCTGTGGGAGAAGTCTGTAGGACTGATCAGAGGTCTGAAGGAGTGGATTGAGGGGGCAGTAAGGTGGATAAAAGAAAAGTAAAAAAAAAAAAGTAACAGTGGCAAAGGCATGCCACTATCCAAGCAGAGATATATCTAATGGATACTGGCTGACCCATTCTGGTGGCATTGAAGGACTAAATAGCTGCTTGGCCTGCTGGATGTCCCTGGTTCTATCGATGTAGAACTGAAGGGCTCTTTTAACATCCAGAGAATGAAAGGTGCGCTCCCCTTCATTCTGGAAGTTAGCGAAGTAAGTGGGCAGAACAAAAGGCTGGTTGAGGTGGAACTCTAAAACCACTTTGGGAAGGAACTTAGGGTGAGTCTTGTGAAAGACGGTATATGGAGGGTCTGTGACCAAAGCATGCATTTTAGAGACCCTACGAGTAGAAATTATGGCCAACAGAAAGGTGACCATCCAGGTCAGAAACTTGAGATCACACATAGCTAGAGACTCAAAGGGTTATGATTGAGCATGTCCAGCACAAGATTAATATCCCAGGGGGAAACCGGCTTCTTGACCAGGGGCCTCATATTTAGAATGCCCTTGAGTAATCTCTTGAACAGAGGTAATTGAGCCAGAGACATGTTTTGGACTGGCTTATGGTAGGCATAAAGTGCACAGAGGTGTACCTTTACAGATGAGTATTGCAGTCCTGCATCTGAAAGGTCTAGCGAGTACTCCAACACTTTGTCTGGAGGACGCTGGAATAGGTCTGTGTTGATCTTAGCACACCATTCTGAGAAACGCTTCCATTTAGCTGTAGAAGTTTTCCTAGTGGAAGGCTTATGTGTGGCCAGGAGGATCTCCAAGATTCTCTGAGAAACCTTGAACCTGTTCACTTCTGTCTCTTCAAAGAAAGCTGTCGACATTGGAGTCCCCTTCCCCCAAAAATCTTATACCCCCATATTAAGCGTTTTGCACGTGAAATACTGTTTCTAGGGAAGTGGATATGTTGTTCAATCCACACTGTCTGGCAGGTTCCTTGCCACTTTAAATCTTGCCAGAAGGTCTTCAAGCTGGCTCCTCCCACCCACCCGGGAGGTAAAACCCTCGACTCCGCCCCATGATGCCAGATCTTCCTTACCGCTTGGAAGCTCAGGTTCCCTCCTTAGCGCTCTGCGTTTTAGGCCTGGATCCAAGCTCTTCGGGTTTTCCAAAACTAATTTTAAAATTTACAAGACTGAGGTCTTCATCTTCCCTTGCGGCTGCGATGGACAAATCGACTCCCAGATTCCGTCACTGCCCTTGTGGGCAAAAGATGTCCCGGACTGATCCACACTCCACATGCCTTTACTGCCTGGGGCTTGGCCACGAGTCGCAGGCCTGCGACTTGTGCAAGTCCTTTTCAGCTTCGGTCTTAGAGGACCGCACTGCCAGGTTACAACTCGGGCGCCCTGAAAAATGGTACCCGCCAGTGAAGTCTAAGGAGGCCCGTTGGGTGGTGTCTGCGGCGGCAGGCTCAGCAGAACAGCTGGAGCAGTTGATCACCCTCGAGGAGGAGGAGGTGGCCCAGGCAGCATCTTCTTCCTCCTCAGCCGTGACATTTATCCCACTCTCCTTGGGCTCCTCCTACACTGCTTCTTTTAAGGAGCTTTGTCAGTTCTCTCCACTAAGGGAGAAGGGCCATCAGGACATACCAGTTGATCCAAGAAGAAAGATCCAAGAGGTAAATCCCACCGTCAATGTTCGTGGGAGCAGGAGAGATCCTCTTCACCGGACCATCGACTCTCGACTTCGGTTGAGGTTGTTGTTGCAGCCGCTGGCTTCACGGTGTCCCTGTCAGGTCAGCCGGCCGAGACACCCGACGACGCGGTCGAGATTTTTCTCGACCTGTCAGATGGGCTGTTGACTGGAGATGCTGACAACCCTGTTTCACCGGTTCCCCCAGTGGTTACTGAGGACTTGCCTGTGCCTCCTGTGCCGAAGTCCCCAGTTAAGGTCCCTGATCTGAGGGAGGGGTGGGTTTCCCCCGTCCCCTCCCTGATCCACCCTCAGTGACCCCGAAGGACTCGGCCTCGATCTTGGTCCTCTTCCAGGTCCAGCTGGTCCAGCCAATGTCGGCGGTCTCGGTCTCGGCAGCATGGAAAGTGGCGTCACTGCTCGTCCTCCTCGGAGGATAGGCTCCAGTGTAAGTTATATCGGCTCTACGAGGACTTGATGTGGCAGCAACTTTTGTTGACCAGTAACAAGCTGACTCCATCACCTTCTCCAGCCATTAAGTGGCTGTCACTGGAGTGGCCGAAATAGCCCCTCGTTGTAGTCGAGGAGCCGACCCCGGCATCAGTTGTTCGTCCGAAACCGGCAGCTCCACCCATTGTGGTGGAACCTTCGCCTCCACAAGCAAAAATTGGGGCCCCGACCAAGGATTCTGGGTCAGGTCAGGACTTGCCCCACAGGTTGTCAGTCACCCTCACTCCCGATCAACCTCAGCTGGTGGAGGGTGGCTCAGGTGCTAGGCAGCTGTTCGCAGACTCCTCGGAGTCTGACGATGACTCTTTCCTGTTCTCCAGGCTGCTTGACCTGGAATCTGCAGGGGACCAGTCGGTGGATGAGAGCCCATCCTCGTTTTTGGGTATGCTTCAACTCATCTCAGAGTCTGCTGGGATGCAGCTCAAACCCATTCAAAAATGGGCCAAGTATCCCCTTATGGAGATACTGGACCGAGGGGATTCTCCAAAGGAGGCCTTTCCGGTGGCCAAAGCCATTGTGGATCCGGCCCTGGAGTTATGGCAGTGAACAGCATCTTGTCCCGTGCCTTTGGCCGGGGTGGCTCACAAGTACGCGGTCCCCACCGGTTCACTCTCCAGTTTCTCGGAGCATCCCTCTGCGGAGGGGTTAGTGACTGATAGTGTTTTCCAGCGTTCTGAGAACACTAGGGACATGGACAAACCGCCTGATAAGGAATCCAAAAAGCTGGATTACTTGGGGTGGAAGGTTTATGCTGCTTCCTCCCTAGGCCTTCAACAGGCTAGCTTGGCTGTGCTGATGGCACATTTCTCACACGCCCTTATGGGTTCCCTGGTTAAGGTGATTCCTTATCTCCCGGCTGACCTTCAGATGATGGTCAAGTAGGTGTGGGATCAGGGAAGGGTGGTGGCAAAATAACAGCTCCAAACTTCATTGGACATTAGTGACTCTTGTGCCAGGTCAGTAGCGGCCGCAGTGGCCATGCACCGCAGAGCTTGGCTGAGGATCTCCACCTTCACGGCGGACACCCGGCACAAGCTGGCAGACATTCCTTTCCTGAGCACCGACTTGTTCAGGCTTGGAGTGGAAGACCATCTCCAGAGGATCGAGAAGTCCAATGCCACCTTGGACTCGGTCACGTCTGCCGAGAAGGACAAAGGCCGCCAGCAGCAGTGTAAGCCCTTTCACCCTTCCACTCCTGCAGCACGTCTGGCCCAGCAACACCAGCAACAGGGCCAGCAGGCTCACACTTGGTGCCCTAAGGCCAAATCTGCCGCTTCCTCCAGTAGGAAGCCTGGAGGTAAGGGTCCAGGAGATGCCTCAGGGGGTTCTTCCTCCAAGTCTGCCCAGTGATGGGTTGAAGTGTGTCACCCCCAGCCTCTTCACTCCTCCCTGGGTTCCCCCCATGAGGGGATGGCTCCACCACTTCTTTTTTGCACCTGGTCCACTATCAGCATGGACTGCTGGGTGCTAGAAGTGGTTGGCAGGGGTCTGCCTCTGGAATTCGAGCAGTTCCCTCCCTATCAAGCCATCGCCCCCATGGGGGACAATGGGTTCTGCAGCATCTCTGTTGGCTCATTGAGCTGACATTGACTTGCTCCTCCAGAAGGAGCTGATCAGCAAGGTGGTGGACCCTCCTCTAGACCAAGGGTTTGTGTCCAGGTACTTCCTGGTCCCAAAACAGATGGGAGGGGGGCTGGTGCCCCATTCTCGACCTGCACAACCTGAACAAGTTCCTAAGGCCTCGCACCTTCAGGATGGTCACTCTGGCTCAGATCATTAACATTCTGGGAACCAGGCTTGTGGTTCTGTTCTCTGTACTTTCAGAATGCATTCTTTCACATCCCAATTCATCCGTCTCATCAATGATTCCTCCACTTCAGAGCAGAGGGATCTCTTTACGAGTTCTGAGCCATGCCCTTCAGCCTCTCTCCAGCTCCCTGGGTCTTCACTGAATGTATGGTAGTGATGAAAGCATGCCTGCTGTGCCGTGGGGTCTGGGTAGACCGTTACCGGGATGACTGGCTGATTGCAGCCCCCTCCAGGTTGGAGGTGGAGTGATCCAGAGATCTGGCCGTCCAGGTCTGATCTCAGATTTGCCTCCTCATCAACGAGGCCAAATTGGAACTCATGCCATCGCAGGTGATTCAGTTCATCGGGGCAGAGCTCGACTCTCTTTGAGCCAGAGCCCGGCTCCCAGTGGACAGGGCTGAGGTCCTTTCCTCCTTTGCCCAATAATTTCTCGTTGGGCAATTGCACCCTGCCCGGGACTTCCTGTGCCTCCTGAGCCTCATGGTGGCCTGCACCAGCGTGGTCCATTGGGCCCACTGGAATATGCGCCCCCTGCAATAGGGGCTGGCCAGCCAGTGGTCACAATGCTCCAGTCCTCTGGACCAGCCGGTGACGGTGACCCAGGAGATGTGGGATGGCCTACAGTGGTGGCTCATCCCAGCTCATCTGCAGGAGGGTATCCCGTTCGTACACCCAAGCCAACCATCACTCTAATGACCGATGCCTCTCTGATGGGTTGGGGTGCCCATCTGGGGGAGCTTAGGGCCCACGGCCTCTGGTCCTCTCAGGAGTCTCGATGCCACATCAACCTGCTGGAGCTTTGAGCGGTGCGACTAGCCCTCACCACCTTCGCTCTGTTTGTACGGGGTCAGGTGGTTCAGGTCCAGGTGGACAACACCATGACCATGTACTATCTCAACTGCCTCTGTGCAAGGAGGCTCTCTGCATTTGGTCTCTCATGATCAGCCTGGAGGTGGATCTCCTAGCCATCCATGTGGCAGGAGCCTCCAACATTCTGGCTGATGCCCTCAGCTGGATAGGCGCTGCATCTCATGAGTGGTTTCTCCTGCTGGAGGTAGTACAAGATCTGTTCTCCCATAGGGGCACCCATCAGGTGGATCTGTTCACCTCCGGGGAGAATACGAAGCTGAAGCTGTTTCACGCCCGCCCCCCCCTCAGCAGGGCTCGCTGCAGAAGGATGCCTTCTCGAGGCCGTGGACCCTGGGTCTCTTCTATGCCTTCCCTCCATTTCCCTTGATCCACAAGGTGCTTCTCAAGGCAAAGAGGGACAAGGTGCAGGTGATTCTGGTAGTCCCAGACTGGCCCCACCATTTCTGGTACCCAGATCTCCTCAGCCTCAGCTCCAGGCTCACGAGGCAGCTTCCAGCCCGCCCGGACCTGCTCTCAGTTGGCAAGGGGAAGATTCTCCATCCAGACCTTCAATCCTTGCACCTGACAGCCTGGTTCCTCAGTGGCTAGAGTTCCAGGCCTTGGATCTTTCCGATGAGGTCCTCAATGTCGTTGAGGCGTCCCATAAGGAGTCGACCAGAAAATGCTACACCTTTAAATGGAAGAGATTCTCCATTTGGTGTCAGGACAAGGGGGTTGGACCCTTCTTTCTGTTCCTTGGCTAGTATTCTGGACTACTTGTGGTCCCTTTCTCAGCTAGGGCTTCGGTCGACGACCCTAAAGGTGCACCGGGCATGGGCCAGCAAGCAGTCGATGGCGCAGGAGAAGGTGGTTGGGCACTTTTTCTAAGGCCTTGATCACATATCCCCTCCAGTGTGAGAACCTCCACCTCCATTTGATTTACTGCTGGTATTGGCTAAGCTCATGGGCAAGCCATTCGAACTGATGCACAGGTGTCATATCTCCCACCTGTCGTGGAAGACTGCCTTCTTGGTGGCTATCACATCAGCCAGAAGGATGGGTGAACTCCAGGTGCTTTCCATCGAGTCTCCTTATCTGGTCTTCCACAAGGACAAGGTTGTCCTTCACCCCCACTCGAAATTCCTTCCGAGGGTGGTGTCAGAGTTTCACCTTAACCAGGTGTTGACTCTGCTGGTGTATTACCCCAATCACACCTCGGAGGCCGAATATAGGCTCCATACTTTGGACCCTAGAAGAGCGCTCTCTTATTATAAGGAGCAAACAGCTGAAGTTCGGGGAGAGGTTTGCCAGCTGTTTGTCACCTATGCTGAAGCCTCACCTGGCAGACCTGCAGCCCAGCGGATGATAGGCAGGTGGGTCACCTCCTGCATAGATCTCTGCTATAGGTTGGTGGGCATGAAACCTCCCAAAGGGATAAGATCTCATTCTACCCGCCATACCGCTGCTTCAGTGGCTGCTTCTAGGGACGTCCCTATCCAGGAAATCTGCAGGGCTGCTACCTGGAAGTCAGCACACACCTTCATTTCCCATTACCAAACTGACCTTGAGTCACGCCGGGATGCTGGTTTTGGGACCTCAGTTCTCCAGTCCTTATTCCCTAAGTGGGGGGTGCGCATCTTGCCTTCCTCCTCCCGGAGAACTGCTAGGAGTCTACCAGACAGTGTGGATTGAACAACATATCCAGGTCCCTAGAAATACAGGTTACTCACCTGTAATAGGAGTTCTAGGAGTGGTATATGTTGTTCATCCACATGACCCACCCGACCTCCCCGGCTTCGCACAACCTAGCTTCCAACGAGTTAGATCTGGCATCATGGGGTGGAGCCGAGGGTTTTACCACCCGGGTGGGTGGGAGGAGCCAGCTTGAAGACCTTCCGGCAAGATTTAAAGTGGCAAGGAACCTGCCAGACAGTGTGGATGAACAACATATACCACTCCTAGAATTCCTGTTACAGGTGAGTAACCTGTATTTTTCACTTACTGGAAGGTATTTTTTCTTTGTTTTGTAAAGTCTGTGGTTCTACAGAATGTCAGAACCTGTGTGATTCCATTTCACCAGAAAGCACAGCACTGCACCACTCACCTCAATACAGTATAGCAATAACCAGGACTGGGACATGGCCATAGCAGGCTAAACTCTGTTCGGGAAGGACAGGGTAGGAAGGAAAGGAGGGGGTGTGGTACTTTATGTGAGGCAGAGTATTAAAGCAATGGAGAGACAGGGAATACTGGGGGGCACAGGTACTGTGGGCCTCCCTAGAGAAGGTGAATGGAGCCTCTGTTTGCATCAGTGTTATATACAGACTTCCAGCATGGGGGAGGAGTTGGATAAGGTACTGATGGAAGCCACTCGCGAGATGGCAGAAAAGGGGGCAGTGCTGTTCCTGGGGGACTTCAGTCTGCTGGATGTAAATCTGAGCCTCACAACTGCAGCTTCAGCTGGAAACAAGGAAATCTTGGACTCCCTGCAGGGGGCATTCCTCAGGCAACTAGTCATTGAGCCCACTCATAATGGGGCAATATCAGACCCGGTACTCATCAACAGGGACAGTGTTGCAGACATTAAGTTGGGGGTCCACCTGGGACCAGCAATCACTGTACAGTGTGATTCAATATAAGGATGTCTGCAGAATTGAACCACACACAAGCGAGGGTTCAGGACTTCAGGAGGGCAGATTTTAAAAAGATGGATAAATGCCTCAGTGATGACCTAGCAGGGTTGAGATGAGCTGGGTGGGGTGGAGGGACAGTGGGGGAAACTAAAAGGGCCATACTGAAGGCAACAAACCTCTGCCTCAAGCAAGGGAGCAAAAGAAAAAGGAAGAAGAGACTGACATGGTTCTCAAAAGAGGTGGCAGAAACGGTAAAAGCTAAGAGGGTAGCGTTCAGAAGGTATAAAGAGATGCAGAGGGAGGAGGATGGGGGGGTTGTATTGGGGAAACAGTGGAAAGCAAGGAGAGCAGTAAGGAGTGCAAAGGCACAAACTAAAGAGAGAATAGCGAGGGCAGTAACAAGAGGGGACAAGACAATTTTTAGGTTTGTAAGCAACAAAAGGGAGACCAGGGGTGGGATTATAAGGTTAAGAAGGGAAGGGAGACTGTGCAGAGGGGGAACAGGAAAAGTCAGACATTTTGAACAAATACTTTTGTTCAGCGTTCACAGAGGACAGAGATGAGGAGGGGTCACAAAAATGTATCAGCAGAATTGGAGAGAGGAAGGTGGACACTAGTCTGTTTTCTGAGGAGAGAGTCCTAAAAGGATTTGCAAATCTGAAGGAGGACAAAGTAATGGGGCTAGATGATGTCCACCCAAGGATATTAAGGGAGCCCAGTAAGGTACTGACTGAATCTCTGACAGCCCTGTTTAACAGCTCATTTGAAACAGGAGTGGTCACAGAGGATTAGAGAAAGGCAGATGAAGTTCCACTTCACGAAAGTGGTAGCAAGGAAGAGGATGGCAGTTGTAGGCCTGTAAGCCTTACTTCAGTGATGTGGTTGGGAAGTTAATGGAATCACTGTTGAAAGAAAGTACTGTGGAATATCTTGAATCCAGTGAATTAGGCAGTGGAGGGTAGTGGTAAATGAAATTCACTCAGAGAAAGGGAGGGTGGCTAGCAGGGTGCTTCAGGGATCAGTGCTGGGACCGTTCCTCTTTAATGTCTTAATAAGTGTAATTGCAAAGGAGCTGAAAGGGAAGGGCTGCCTCTTTGCTGATGACACCAAACTCTGCAACAGGGTGGACACTCCATGAAGGGTGGAAAAGATGAGCAGTGATGTGAGAAAACTCAAAAAGTGGTCAAGGGTATGGCAGCTGAGTTTCAGCACGAAAAAGTGAAAAATAATGCTCTTAGGGCCCAGAAACCCCAGAGGCAGAGTACAAAATGGGGAAGGTGGTAGAGATGACCAAGCAGGGAAGAGACCTTGGGGTGATCATATCAGATGACCAAAAGGTGGCCAGGCAGTGCAACAACTGGGAATGGCAAGTGGGATGCTGGGTTGCATAGGGAAGGGTTATCACCAGCAGAAAGAGGGAGGTGATATTGCCTCTGTATAGATCACTAGTAAGACCCAGCCTAGAGTACTGTGACCAGTTCTGGAGACCACGGTTCCAGTTTTCAAAAGGTCGGGAGTGGCGCTAAGTGCTTGTGGCAGGGAGAAGTGGCTCAAAAGGCTTCTTGTGCCACACCTTGCACCAGTCCCAATTTTATAAGGGATCATGCCCCACTGGGGTGGACTACCTGTTCCAACCAGGCTTGTGCTGTCCTTATGCACCATGGTGGAAGAGGGCTTGTGCCACAGTGGGGCTGCCATATCCCCTCATTTGGGATTTGGAGAGACTCCCCAGTGGGCACATGAACCCAGCTGATAGACCAGCCTGGAGCTGGTCTAAGCTGCCATGCGCCACTTCTGCAGCCCGTGCTGTGCGAGTGGTGACCCTGTGCTTCCTGAGGAAGGTGCCCATAAAACCTCCTGACACCTGCAGTACCACCGCTGGAATGGCCGGTGATCCATGGCAAGTCAGAACCCACAATCCCCCCTGTGGTGGCACTGGTACATCCACCCCCCTACCCATACCCACACTGTCCCAGCCCTTGCCTACATGGGGGCAGTTTTCAACCCATCCCCCGACCCCCCCATGAGCCAGGGCATGCCCCGGACAACCTGCCAGCCACCAGGTGACCGGCTGGTGTGTCGCCACCATTGGCCTCGGCTGCAGTAAGCCCATCTCACAGCCTCTGGCATTGCCCTTAGGTGTGCCGTTTCATCGGTACAGCTGCTACCTTGAGGAAAACCCAGGGAGTTTAGCACCATGACCCCACTTTTTATAAAATCCGGCACAGGGTTCCTGGCAAGCTCAGGTTTGCAGCATGCAACGTGTTGGCACAGCCTGCGCAGACCTAATGGCACCTTCAAAATTTAGCCCCATATCTCAGGAAGGAGATATAGTGGAAGCGGTTCAGAAAAGGGCAATTAAAATGGTGCAGGGTCTGCATCAGAAGCCCTATGAGGAGAGATTAGAGAACCTAAATATGTACACCCTGGAACGGAAGAGAGAAAAGGGAGATGTGATAGAGATCTTTAAATACCTCACTGGAGTAAACAAAGTACAAGAGGAAAAAATTACTTATCACAGTAATCTTTCTTCCCAGTGATGCTCAGATATTCATAACTTTATGCAGTAAGCCTGAAGGGTTGGACTGCCCAGAGAGATAGAACACATGCAAATGATGGAACACTTTGCATGTGAGCATCTTTCAAACACTGCCTCAACTAACTGCCTGTGTTCTAACCCCTTCAGATTGTATAAAAGAGCCTGGAAAGTAGGCCCAGAGTAATATAGTGCTATACTTTTATTATTAAATTGGGGTTTCCCCAACAATATAAATTTGTAAAAAAAAGAAAAAACTCCAACAGGAGAATTCAACAATTCAACAAAATGCCAGAGAAAAATAGGTAGAAAACACAATGAACCCTGTTCACATTAACTATTGACAGGTGCAGGGTAAAAACACTCCAAGGGTATATAGGTATAATGGTGGCACCAGCATGTGGAATGCAGAAGCTGAAGTTCTGGAAGGGGTGGTAGGGAGGGAAGTTATGAATATCTGAGCATCACTGGGAAGAAAGAAGATTACTATAGTAAGTAATTTTTTCTTCTAACCCCAGTAATGCTCAGAATATTCTTAACTTTATGCAGACTACTGAGCAGTACCACTGGAGGTGGGTACAGAACGTATTTTGGAAACAGACTTTGCAGGACTGCTGTGCCAAATCTAGCATCACTCCTGGAGAGAATATCCAAGTTGTAGTGTATTGTAAAAGTGTGTACTGTTTCCCAGGTAACTGCTTTACAGATATCCACCAATGAAACATCTCTGGAAGCTGCTAACGTGGCAGTTGTTCCTCTTGTGGAATGGGCCCTCAATCCTGATGGGGCTCCTTACCAGCTTTAGTGTAACAGAACTGGATACACTGGACTATCCACCGAGAAATGGACCTTTTAGAGGCTGAATTACCTTTTCCCACACTCCCATAGGTCAGAAACAACTGTTTTCTGTCCTGTCTATGGCCTTTTGTGGCTGTCATGTAATAACTGAGAGCCCATTTTATATCCAGACTGTGGAGTCTTCTTTCACCAGCGGTAGCATGATCAGTCAAAAAGACAGGGAGAGTGATGGACTGGTTTAAGTGGAAGTCTGAGACCATTTTGGGAAAGAATTTTCTGTTTGTCCTAGGGACTACCTTATTCCTGTGAAAGGAGATATAGTCCTGATCAATACAGAGCCTGAAGCTCACTATTCCTTCTTGCAGAAGTCATTGCCATAAGAAAAGCTGTTTTCCAAGTGACATATTTTACTTGAGCTGCAGCCATGGGTTCAGAGGGGGAGCCCATGAGTTTAGCTATGATTAGCAGATGATTCAGACGTTTGAAGAATCTTTTAAAAATAGAATCCGAAGCTATGGTTACCTTTGCCCCAGCAGAAAGGTAAGCAGACACAGCTGCCAAATGAACCTTCAAAGAGCTGGATTGCAAACCAGAGGAATATAAGTGGGAGAGATAATCCAGGACAACTGTAATTCCAGCTTGGCCTGGTATCAGTGATCTGCTCAAGCACCAAGTGAAAATCTTTTACATTTAGAAGAATAGGTTTTCTTAGTAGAAGGTTTTCTTTAAGCTCTTAAAATGCTTAAGACAGACTGAGAGAGGTTCGATTTAGCATATTCTATGTCCTCAAGAACCAGGCCTTGAGGTTGAGGGACTTGAGATTCAGACATGACAGAGTTCCCTGGTTTAAGGTCAGTAGGTTGTGCCTCTGAGGGAGATATATAGGTTTGGTGACAGACATGGAGAGCAGAAGACAGTACCATGGCTGCCTTGGCCAATCTGGAGCTATCAAGATCAGTGATGCTGCATGGGATCTGAGCTTGAGCAGTACCCAGTGAACCAGAAGAAAAGGAGGAAAAGTACATAGGAACCTCCCTGACCAATCCATGGTCAGGGCATCCAGGGGAAGTGTCCCCTTATCTGGTGGTCTGCAACAATACCGAGGCAGGTGGTGGTTCTGGTGGGATGCGAACAAGTCTACTTGTGGAGTACCCCACCTCCTGAAAATAACCTGTACCACCTATCTGTTCAGGGTCCATTCGTGATGGGCCTAATTTATTCGACTCAAGGTATCTGCCTGGATGTTGTCTTTCCCTGACAAGTGGATTGCCTGCAGGGGTATTCCCAGAGAATAAACTAGTCCATATACATATGGCTTCTGTGCATAGGAGGCCTGACCTGGCACCTCCCTGTTTGTTTATGTACTACATTGTGATGGTATTGTCTGTTCTGATCTGTACCACCTTGCCCTGTACTAGAGGAGAGAAGGCTCATAGAGCAAGCAAAACTGCTCTGAGTTCCAGCAAGTGTATGTGCTGAAGGGACTATGCAGCTGACCAGGTACCGTGGATGGTGTGCTTCCTTAGATGGGCGCCCCAGCCAAATAGGGATGCATCTGTTGTGAGAACTACTGAGGGATTCTCCTTCTGAAAGGGGATTCCCTGTCTTGTTTGATTCCTCTTTCCACCACAAGAGTGCCTTTGTTACTGGAATGAGTTTTGAAAAAAGGTATTTTTTCTGACACCGGTGAGTCCTGAGGTGGAACTGGATGTCCCTCATGTGGAATCTGGAACCCAGTACTGTGCCTATGGAAACAGCCATGTGGCCCAGTAGCTGGAAAAACTGTCTTGCAGTTTGCAGTTTTTGGTTTGTGTAACCTGAAGGAATTTGCCATTGACTGAAGGCTTTGTACTCTCTCCAGAGGCAGATAGGCTCTGGCCTGTAAGGTATTTATTTCTGCTCCTATGAACTGCAACACCTGTGTAGGGGTGAAGGCAGACTTTTTGTGATTGATCAGAAACCCCAGAGACTCTAGGAGGTCCTGGGTGACTTTTAAAACCTGCTGTACCTGCAGTGGGGATTTTCCCACCACTAATCAGTCATCCAGATAAGGGAAAACAGTGATACCTTGTCTCCGAAGATGTGCTACTACAGCAGCAAGACATTTTGTGAATACTCTTGGGGCCAAAGGAAGGGCAAAAGGCAGGGATGAAAACTGGTAGTGGCCTGAAGGGAGTCTGAAACTGAGATGTCTCCAGTAAGAATCCCTTATGGGGATGTGGAAATAGGCATACCTTAAGTTCAGTGATGCCAGCATGTCCCCCTTTTGGAGCATTGGCAAAATCACAGCTAAAGTTACCATATTGAACTTTTGTTTCTTCAGGTGCTTGTTTAAAGCTCTGAGATCCAGTATAGGCTGCCACTCCCCAGTTTTCTTTGTGGTTAGGAAGTATCTGGAATAAAAACCCCTTCCCCCAGAGACTTTTGAACTGGTTCTACTGCTTTCAGCTGTAGCAGGTTTTCAACCTCTGACTCTAGCAGTATTTTTTCTGCTACAGAGAGAGAGAGAGAGAGAGATGAATACTCTGATTTTTTGAGAAGGAGGGGATTTGAATTCCAGAGACAGACCCTGATCCACTACCTCCAGAACCCATTTGTCTGTGGTGATGTTCAGCCAGGCATGGAGGAAGTGAGACAGTCTGCCTCCTACAGGTAGGGAAGAAGCGGCCTGTGGCTCAGGGGGTCTGTTTTGATTGTGGCTGAGGCTGAGCTTGGGATCCTCACCTCATGCCCCTTCTTCCCCTGCCCCTGGAGTATCCCTGCTGTGGATACTGCCGTCACTCGGGTTAGGCCACTGGCTGAAAGAAGGGCCTGGTATAAAAGGACCTGCCCCAGCCTCCTCCTCCATAAGGTCTGGTGGATGATGAAGCTCTCTCCTTGGCAGAGTTACTTCTGTAAATGGCCTCGTACTCATCCACCTTCTTCATATATGCCACAGTGGACTCCCCAAAAAGGGAATTCCCCTCTAGAGGAAAATCGAAGGACTTAGACTGGGTATCTTGAGTAAGGTTTGTGGCCCTGAGCCATGCAAACCCCCTCTGTGCCACCGTATTCACCACCCATCTGGCTGCAGTGTCATTAGTGTCAGTAGCCATTTAAAACTGGTACTTAGCTGCCTCTAACCCATACCTGGCAGATCTTACTTCAAGTGGGAGCTCTTGCAGCAGGCTATCACAATCAGGACTATGCCATAGGCACTAGGACCCACCGGAAAACTTCTCAGCCAGCAGTACCCAGCAGGGACCGCCCCGACGTTGGCTCTGCCCCGACATCAGCCCTGGTACAAAAGGGGGTGGACCCAGCTCCACCCCAGTTCTTTTCCCGCTGCGTCCCACGCACGTGAAGAGTTCAACAGTCTTGGCTTGCCAGCCCAGCTAAAAAACGTTGTTTTTTTTGCCCTTTCTGCTGTTTTCTCCAGATTTTCAACATTTTTTTTTTATTCCTCCGACATATGTCTTCCCCATCCTCGGTCTCCTCATTGGGAGCCCACGTCAACAAGTGCGATTGCGGCCGTCAGATACCTTCTAAGGACAGCCATAAGAAGTGCATCTTCTGTCTGGGGCCTGAGCACGACACTGTGACCTGTTAGTCCTGCCAGAGTTTCACCAGCTGGACCCGGATCCGCCGCCTGAAGGCCCTGGAGGCGTACCTTCTTGAGAACAAAATGGATTGGCACACCTCAGGAGAGAAGGCAAAACGCAAGGATAAAACCAAGCAGTCCCGTGACAAAGACCATAGTTGGTCCCAGCACAGGCCCAGGTCCTGGTCTCGCTTCTGCTCGCGGCCCTCTACAAAAAATGCCCGTGGTTCTATGGACTCAGGTGAGCGTCCAAAATCTAAGGATCAGGCTAAGGCTGGGCCTTTGAGGGAGAAGCCAGCGAAGCCTAAGGTGACTCCGCTAAGTGTCACCGTTAAGTCCTCGGAGGCACAAGCTTCGGTCCTGCCTTCCAAGGCCTCGGCGCCGCCCGTCAAGGGCGTGCCCTTGGAGTCGAAGGACACTCCAGCGCCCCCTGGTGGTACACCATTGTCGGTCCCCATACCGACGCTGGGCGAAGGGGCAACGGATCTAGGTGCAGCCGGCGATGGGACTGCACCTCCATCCCCCAAGTCCTCCTCCCCCTGGGGCTCTCCAGGATGCTCTCCTTCCAGGGCCGATGCTCCGGATATTCCCTCTCAAGGGAAAGCAGCCTCCATCTTCATGAAGAATGAGCTCCAGGATCTTTATTCCTTCTGGTGGGGGCAGGTCCAGAAGTGGACATTCCCCTCCGAAGCTGGCCCCATCACCAGTTTCCAGACCCTTTGGGTGAACCATAGCCAGGAGTTGCATCTTCACCGCAGAAGACCCCCAAGAGGCCGCCACCTACACCTCCTCCCAAGACTTGTTCCCGTTCATGGTCCGTAGACCGACACTGGTGCTTTACAAGATCTTGTAGCTGACACCGGGTCAGGTCTCTCACCAGGAGCCATTCCTGTTCTGTTAGGCGGGATCACTGCCGATGTAAGTCCTCTGACTGACGTCGGTCTCCGCTCCACCATCAGTTCCATGACCGATGTCGGTCTTCGGCCCATCATCGGTCAGTGAGTCACCGATGTTCGAGTGGGGCTAGTCACAGGGATAGATCCGGCTACTTGACACCCAGTAGCCCTTCCTCCTCTTCTTCCTCTTCTGCCTCTTCATCTCAGGAATTGGGGTTTCCCTGGGAGAGAAGGACCAGCCCTACTCACCTCCTGATGATCCTACCTTCATGGATGTCATGAAGCACATCCAGGACTCCAATGAGTGGGATACGGATGACCTGGATCTGGAATGCCGTCAATTGGCTAAGTACCTAAGGCAGAAGGAGCCTAAACCTTTGGTGGTGCTTCCTATGGTGGACACATTCCAGGACCTCACCCAGATTACCTGGAAGTGCCCAGCTTCAGTCCCGGCAGTTCTGAAGACAGGCTGTACAGAGCCCCGAGGGATGAACCATTTCTGGCCGAACACCCTCAGGTGGGCTCTTCAGTGATTATGGCTGCTCATGAGAAATCTAAGCGCCCAGGCACGTCAGCTCACAGCCTTGCTGAACCGGAGTCTCGTTATTTGGACCAGGTGGGCAAGAAGGTATATTCTGCCTCGGCCTGTTCAATTAGATCCCTGAACTTCCTAACACATATGGTCCAGTATCAGAATGCACTCTGGGAGCGGGGACAAGAGCTGGTAAATGCCTTGCCAGACTCCGAGAAGAAGACGAAAATTCTGGATGTCCTAAATTCGGGTTCAGACGTAGGCACACATGTTTTGCATGCCTCGTACGACATTGCGGATATGACAGCCAGAGCAGCAGCATCAGGGGTCTGTCTCAGGCACCATGCTTTGTTGAGGGTCTCTGGCTTTCACCAGAATCTGCAGTCTGGCCTCTGAGACTTACCTTTCCAGGGTACCATTTTGTTTGAGCAGGAGATGGAGTCTCTCATCTCTCGTCTCAAAGAGTCAGGCAAATCCACCTGGTATGTCCACCAAATGTACCATGGAGACCAGTGGAGAAAGTGTAAGTGACCATTTCGGAAGTCCTCAGGTGGATAAGCATGTGGTAGTCAACAGAGCCAGAGAGGTGGCTTTTGGAAGAGAGCTGGTAACCAGCAGCCTGGAGGCACTCCTCATGGCCCCAAGTCCTCCCAGACCTCTCTGCCTACACCGGGCTCCACCCAATGGCTCCCTTCTGACCCCCCCTCCTCCAGCGGAGGTTCCAGGGGAGATGGTGGGGGGGCACTTCTCCCTTTACCTTCAGGGATGGAGCTTGATCACTACGGACCAATGGGTCCTAGACATCATAAGGAGAGGACACACTCTAGAGTTCACGGAGATTCCTCCAGACACTCCCAGGTTCTCCAGATATCTTCCTCCTCATTTCCCTCTCATAGAAGGAGAGATACAGGCCCTGTTGCAAAAAAGGGAAATAGAACCAGTCCCCCTGCAGCAGTGGGGAAAGGGGTAGTATTCCCACTTCTTCCTGGTCCCAAAAAAGACTCATGACCTTCATCCCATTCTGGACCTCAGCTCTCTCAGCCTTTATATAGAGTACAAAAGGTTCCAGATGGTGACCCTTCCAGGACTTCTTCCTCTACTGCACCAGGGGGACTGGCTCTGTTCCCTAGACATGCAAGATGCGTACATGCATATCAGGGTCTTTCTCCCTCACAGGAAGTTCCTGAGGTTCCACTTCCAGAGGGAACATTATCAGTTTCAAGTTCCTCTGTTCAGCCTCTCCTCCGCTCCTCGAGTCTTCACAAAATTCTTGGCAGTAGTGACTGCAGTTCTAAGGTGTCAGGGTCATTATGTCTTCCCTTACCTGGATGATTGGCTGCTCGCGGCCCCATCAAGGTCATCCCTGCTTCAAACTCTCAGAGACACCTATACTCTGTTCTGAGACCTGGGGGTCACCCTGAACCTTCCAAAGTCTTCCCCAGAACCCAGTCAAAAACTCTTCTTCATCGGAGAGGTCCTAGATTCAGTCCAGGGCATGGCCTTTCTACCCCCAGAGAGGGGCGATCGCTTGCAGGAGATAGCCAGATCAGTCCTAATAACTCCTCAGGTCCAAGCAAGGACCTTCCTCAGACTTCTGGGGCACATGGCTGTGGCCATTCCAGTCACTCCTCTGGCCTGTCTCCACATGAGAATCCCACTATGGATCCTAAGAGTACAGTGGGATCAGTGCTCCAACGACCTAGAACACATGGTCAGAGTCACACAGCCAGTAAGGAGAACACTTCTTTGGTGGATGGATCCACTCAATTTTGAAAAAGGGGTCCTTTTCCATCCGGAGACCCTGAATCAGACCCTTACAATGGATGCCTTGGATTTGGGTTGGGGAGTGCACCTGGGGGCATTTGGACCCCCGAGGAGTGTGAACTCCACATCAATGTCCTGGAGATGCGAGCGGTCCTCAATGCGCTACCTGCCTTTCAGGAGGACCTTGTACCAGGCTCTTCTCTGGTTCAGACGGAAAACATGGTGGTCATCTTCTATATCAACAAACAAGGGGGTGCTCATTCTAACCCCCTGTGCAGGGAGGTGATGAGAGTCTGGTATTGGGCACTGGAGCGGCACATCTCTCTCTCCGCGGTGCATGTTCCAGATGTCCTAAATGACTTGGCCGACAGTTTCAGCAGATCTCAGTCCAAGGTGCACAAGTGGGAGCTACTGCAATCAGTAGCGGATCAGCTGTTTGACACACGGGGTCATCCAGAGCTGGACCTGTTTGCGTCACCATGCAGTGCCAAACTGCCAGTTTTCTGCTCGCGAGAGCCTGCGCCTGGTGTTTTCTGGCCAGACGCATTGTCCCTTTGTTGGGCAGGGAGGTTTCTTTACACCTTCCCTCCCTTTCCTCTCATCCAAAGAGTTCTGTTGAAGTTACAGGCCGAGGGAGCTCGAATGATTTTAATTGCCCTGGTGTGGCATCGGCAGATTTGGTTCCCACTACTTCAGCGGCTATCCATGGAACCTCCTGTCCCGCTGCCAATGTGCTCGCAGTTGCTCTCCCAGGATCAGGGCTCGCTGGTCCATCCCGATCTCTGATCCTTACACCTTCTTGTTTGGCTCCTTCAGACATAGCAAAATACAGGTATGGGGTATCCCCAGAGGTGGCGGATTTTCTCATGTCAGTGAGAAAGCCATTCACGCACTCCACTTTTTATGCTATGAAGTGGAAGCAGTTCTGCTTGTGGGCCTCGTCTCACCATCTGGATCCCATTACCTGTCCAGTGAACTCAGCTCTACAGTATCTCCTCTCCTTATACCAGCAAGGCTTGAGCTACTCCTCCATAAAGGTGCACATGTGGGCCAGCTCGGCTTATCACGCCCTTTTGGGAGACAGGGCCTTAACCCAGTTGGATGTGGCCCGCACCTTTTTACGGGGGATTCTTCACATGAGACCTCCCATTCGGGATCCTATCCCACCCTGGGACCTCCTATTTGTTGGAGAAGCTTACTCTTCCCCCATTTGAACCTACAGCAGACTGTGAGCTGCGATATCTTTCCTGGAAGGTTTGCTTTTTAGTTGCCATCACGTCAGCTCGAAGTGTTTCCGAGCTTCAGGCTTTGATGTGTAAAGAGCTGTATTTAATTTTCCATAGGGAAAGGGTTTCCCTTGGGACGAATCCTAAGTTTCTTCCAAAAGTGGTCTCGGAATTGATCCTCAACCAGTCGCTTGACATTCCAGTTTATTTCTCATCTCCCCTCTAACAGAGGGGAAGCTGACCTTCACACTTTGGAAGTCCACAGGATGCTAAGGTATTACCTTAAATGAATGGCTTCTCACTGTCAATCGGAGCAACTGTTTGTGGCATTCGCACCACAACACTTGGGTCCAAGCAGACCATTTCTAAATGGATTGTCCACTGTGTTTCTTTCTGCTATGAGAAGCACAACAAACCCCTTCTGGGCCTGATTAGAGGTCACTCCACCAGAGGAGTTTCTGCTTCCTTTGCCGCTATGTGGAATGTCTCAATTAGGGACATATGTGCGGCTGCTACCTGAAATTCAGTACATACTTTCGTAAAGCACTGCAGCTTGGACATTGCCTCCAGACGCCGTGCCAGTTTCGGCCTGGCAGTCCTTCAAGGACTCCTGTCATGAGCTTCTGTGTTCAGCTTCCTCTCTTCCACCTCCCGGGGTCGATTACCTCTTTGGGGAGGGATTGCTTGGGATTCAGTCCTTATTGTGATAGCCTGCTGCAAGAGCTCCCACTCGAAGTAAGATAGTACAGTTACATAAGATCTTACTGTAACAGTAGATCTTCAAGAGGAGCTCTTGCAGCAGGTGTTACTTTCCCGCCATCCACCCCCCCTTTTGAGGTGTGCAGAGCATCATCTTCAGGCTTCGCCTCCTTCTCCTGGCAGGGTTTGTTCGCGGCCCTTGGCGGGGGAACTGGGGTGGAGCTGGGAGCTCCCCTTTTGTACCAGGGCTGACTTCAGGGTGGAGCTGACATCGGGGGCTGTCCCTGCTGGGTACTGCTGGCTGAGAAGTTTTCCTGTGGGTCCTAGTGCCTGCGGCATAGTCCTTATTGTGATAGCCTGCTGCAAGAACTCCTCTCAAAGATGTACTGTTACAGTAAGTTTTTACATAACTGCACTTTTCAGCCAGGTCATCTGTCAAGGGTGAGGGAGCTTTCTGTGACATAGCCAGGACTGACTGCCACAGTGACTTTTGATGCTGGGCAGCATATGCCTGGAAGGTAGCCTAACGCATAGCCAGAGAGGCTGACAGGTACACTTTTTTGGCCGTGCTGTCAATCTTCCTGGAGTCCTTATCCAGAGGATGTGAGGACAGAGGGACCCTGGCCTTGTCACAAGTAGCTTGCTGAATAACCCCCTGGTGGTCTGGATGGGAGAAGAGAAAGTCATCTCTCTCTCTCTCTCCATTTAGTATTTCTAGGATTGTGGATATGTTGTTCATCCACACTCTTTGGCATGTCCCCTTCCATTTTAAATCTTCAAGTCTTCAAGCTGGCTCCTCCCACCCACCCGGATGGTGTAAACCTTGACTCCACCCCATGATGCTAGATCTTCATTTCCGCTGGAAGATCCAGGTTGCCTCCTTCATGCTCATGCATTCTGTAGGCTCCGGCTTCAAAATCTTCGGTTATTCCAAAAATCCGTCTAGTTTGCATTAGCGATCGCGACTCTGTACCTTCAATTATGGAAGACTAGTCTTTCCCTGGATTTCACTGGTGTCCCTGAGGCCAGAAGATGTCATGCACCGATCCCCACACTGCGTGCATTTACTGTCTCAGTGTCGAGCATGACACCTCGAAATGCGATCTTTGTCTTGCTTTCCATCCTAACGTCCTCGACGACTGTCTCACTCAACTGAAGTTGGGGATGCCAGGGAAATGGAACCCTCTGGTGAAATCTAAGGAGGCTCAGTGGGTGGTTTCCATGGCTGCGGGATCCTACGAGCAATTGGAATGCATGCAAGCATTCGAAGAGGAAGCGGCTCAGGCTGCAGAATCTACTTGGAGCTTCTTCGTTCTGCTCAACCTGGGCTCCACCTTCTCGGGATACTTCCAAGAGTTATGCCAGTCTTTCCTGACCAAGGGAGAAGGTCCTGTGGGCATGCATTCCTCTTGGTCTCATAAGCGGGAGAAGGACCCGGGATCATCTTCGTCCCGATGGAGACGCTCTTGAGAGTGGGAGAGATCTCGGTCCCAGGGACATGCATTCTCAACATCGATCAAGATTGCTTTTTCGGCCGCTGGCTTGTTGGCTTTGCCATCTGGCTAGTTAACCAAAATGTCAGTTGACGATGTGGAAATCGACATCGACCCGATCGATCCATTATCGCTGACTCTGGTCGACGATTCTCTTGATCGAACTCCAGTTCTCACTTTCCCCGTTGAGGAGGCCCAGCCTGCTGGGACTCCCATTGAGGAAGTGGTCCCTGATCCCGGGAAATCACTGGTCCCGTCAGTGTCTCCCAAGCAACCGAATTGGCCTGACCGATCTCGATCAAGGTCCCGGCCCCCCCCTCGACCAAAAGGCAGAGGAAGAGCCATAAACACTCTAAAAAGGGGCAATGCCATTTGTTGTCTTCATCCTCCTCAGATGAGGAGAGCCTCCAGCGGAAACTCCGTCAGCGCTACAAGGACCTCATGTGGCAGCAGCTGATTTTGATTGGACACAAGTTGACCCCGGCTTCCACCCCAGCCATTACTTGGCTTTCACCTGCTAGGCCGAAGCCGACTTCTTCGGAGCCAATCAAGTCGGTTCCCCCACCTGCAGAGCCAGCGAAACCTCCAGTTCAGCCTAAACAGGTCTCTCCAACGATAGTGGTGGAACCACCACTCAAGCAGCCTGTGGGAGGGACTTCTTCTAAAGAAGATAGGCCAACCACTGGTCTTCCCCGGCATCTTACGGTCACTGTCACCCCGGACCACCCTCGGCTGGTCGAAGGTGACCTGGGCGGTCGACCATTGTATCCGGATTCCTCGGATTCGGATGTGACCGACCTGCATTCTCATCCCAGAGATGATGAATCGGCCAGTGGGTTAGAGATAGAGGAAGGTCTTTTGTCATTTCAGGGCATTCTTCCCACATCTCTGAGTCCACAGGGATGCCCCTGGAGCCAATCCAGAAAAAGGCGGAGTACCCTCTCACAGACATCCCTCAAGAAAGGGGATACCCCAAAGGAGGCTATTCCTGTGGCCAAGGCCATTGTTAGGCTGACCTTAGAACTCTGGCAGCACCCTGCCTCTTGTCCAGCACCGTCTGCCCGCATGGCCCGAAAGTATGCGGTGCCCATGGGGTCCCTTGCCGAGTTCACAGAGCACCCTTTGGCAGAGAACCTGGTGACCACCTCAGTGTTCAGGCTTACTGGCAGCTCTGCCAACACTGACCAACTTCCCAAGAAAGAGTCCAAGCTCCTGGACCATTCGGCCAGGAAAGTCTATGCGGCTTCTTCCTTGGGCCTTCATCAGGCAAGTCCAGCCATCATCATGGTACACTTCTCCCGTGCCCTCTTGGAATCTTTGGATGAAGTTCTCCCACATCTCCCCACGAACATGCAGACCACAGTCAAGCAGCTCCGGGATCAGGGTCAAGCTGTTGCCAAACAACAGCTTCAGAAAGCCCTGAACATTGGGGATTCTTGTGCCCATTCGATGGCAGCCGCAGTTGCCTCTCATCACAGGGCTTGAACTGAGACTCTCCTCCTTCCTGGCAGATACTCAGCACAAACTAGCTGGGGACCAACCTTTTCAACCCAGGTATGGCTGGTCACCTTCAGTGCACTGAGCAGTCCAGTGCCACCTTGGACACTACTTCTGTCAAGGGTTCTTCAGGCAAGAACCAGCAGAAGAAAAAGAAGAAGCCTTTGCGGCACTCTTCCCCTGCAGCACAGCAGCCCTCCTTTGAAGGAGGACAGCAGCATCAGCAACAGCAGCAGGCTCAAGCATGACATCCCCGGCCCAAGCCTGGGCCCTCCCAGCCCTGTAAAGGAGGCCGAGGTTCGGGTCCTGCATCCTCCTTCTTCAAGCCTGCTCAGTGATGGGGCGGGGGGCTGCCTCCCCCTCTCCCATCATGTCAGGTCAGGGTCCTCCCATGGGGGGCCGGCTCCACCACTTCCTTTCCACCTGGTCCACTGTCACTTTGGACAGGAGGGTTATCAAAGTGGTCAGTCAGGGACTGCCTCTGGAATTCAAGCAGTACCCTCTAAGCTGAGCCTGTGCCCCTTGGGAGGAAAGAGTATCCACCCAGACTCAGTCGGCTCTTTGAGGCGATGTTGCTCAGGTCCTCCTCAAAGAGGCAGTAGCTCCAGTGGTGGATCCTCCAGCAGACCCAGGCTTTGTCTCCAGGTACTTCCTGGTGCCCATCTGGATGGGGGGGGTTGCACCCTATTCTAGACCTGCACGACCTGAATCAATATCTCAGGTCACGCCCCTTTCGGATGGTCATGTTGTCCCAGATCATACCATCCTTGGAGTGAAACATGTGGTTCTGTTCACTGGATCTGCAGGGCATGTTCTTTCATGTCCCAATCCGTCCGTCTCATCAGCGGTTCCTCCACTTCAGGGTCAAGGGGACCCAGTACAAGTTCTGAACCATGCTGTTCTGCCTGTCATCAGCCCCACAGGTCTTCAACAAATGCATTGCAGTGGTGACGGCCTATCTCAGGCGCCGGGGGGGGTCAGAATTTATCCCTACCTTGACGACTGGCTCCTAGAAGGTTCCACTCAACAGGAGGTGGAGAGGTCCAGGGACCTGGCCATCCAGACCTGCTCCCAACTAGGCCTCCTGATCAACGACACCAAGTTGGAACTCGTGCCTTCTCAGGTGATGTGCTTCATCAGGGCAGAGCTCAACTCTTGTCATGCCAGAGCTCGGCTCCTGGCGCACAGGGCTGAGGTTCTCTCCTCTTTTGCCTAGTCATTTCTAGTGGGGCAATTGTGTCCATCCCGGGACTTTCTGCACCTTCTGGGTTACATGGTGATGTGCACCTCAGTGGTCTGTTGGGCCCAGCTGCATATGCGTACCCTCCAATGGGAGCTGGCCACCCAGTGGACTCAGCACCATGGTCATTTTGACCAGCTGATCATGATAACCCAGAAGATGTGGGATGCTCTCCACTGGTAGACTGCCCCAGCCTGGTTGCAGGAAGAGATCCCGTTTGTCTGCCCCGAGCCGACAGTTGTCCTTACGACCAATGCCTCCCTCATGGGCTGGGGACAAAAGGACCCATGGGCTCTGGACCCCCCAAGAGTCCCGATGCCACATCAACCTGTTGGAGCTCAGAGCAGTCAGACTGGCACTGTCAGCTTTCGTGCCTCAGCTCTGGGGTCAAGTATTTCAAGTCTAGATGTACAATACCACGACCATGTACTACTTCAACAAACAGGGTGGCACACACTACTGTCTTCTATGCAGGGAGGGTTTTGCTGTGCAGGGAGGTGCTCTGCATCTGTATCCTCATGTGCCATTTGGAGACAAATGTCCTAGCCATCCATGTGGCAGGAGCCTCAAACCATCTGGCAGATGCTCTCAGCCGCATAGGCGAGACATCCCATGAATGGTCTGTCCATCTAGAGGTAGCTTACAGCCTGTTCTCCCACTGGGGTAAACCGATGGTGGACCTGTTTGCCTCCAGGGACATCACCAAGCTGAGGCTGTTCTATGCCCACCCCCCTCAGCATGGCTCACTGCAGGGGGATGCCTTCTCAAGGCCGTGGACCCCAGGCTTCCTTTACGCCTTCCCTCTATTTTTCTTGATCCACAAAGTGCTTCTCAAGGTGAGGAAGGACAAGGCAAAGGTGATCCTGGTAGCCCCAGACTGTACGTGCCAGTTCTGGTATCCAGATCTCCTCAGTCTCAGCTGCAGGTCCCCAGAGTGGCTTACAACATGCCCGGACCTGATATCTCTCAATCAGGGGAAGGTATACCATCTGGACCTTCAATCCCTGCTCCTCACAGCCTGGTACCTGAGCGGCTAGAGTTCCAGGCTTTGGGTCTTTCCGAGGATGTCTTCACCATGGTGGAGGCATCCAGAAAGGAATTGACCTGGAAATGTTATCCCTTCAAATAGAAACGGTTTTCCATTTGGTGTCAGGGCAAGGGCCTGGACCCTTTGTCCTCTCCAGTGGCTAACATCCTTGACTACCTTTGGTCTCTCTTCAAAGGGGGTCTGCGGTCATCGACCCTTAGGATGCACCTGGCAGCCATCTCTACTTACTGGGCATGGGCTGGTCAGCTGACGTTGGCACAGAAGACAATGGTCGGGCGCTTTTTCAAAGGCCTGAATCACATATCCCTTCTGGTGCGTGAACCTCCACCTCTGTGGGATCTTCTGCCGGTACTGGCAAAGCTCATGGGCAAGCCTTTTGAACCAATGTTCAAGTGTGCTTTGTCACACTTGTCATGGAAGAAGGCCTTCCTGGTGGCTATCATATCTGTCAGAAGGACAGGGGAGCACCAGGTGCTTTTGGTGGACTCCCCTTATCTGGTCTTCCACAGGGACAAGGTTGTCCTATGCTCCCACCCGAAATTCCTTCCCAAGGTAGTGTCAGAGTTTCACCTTAACCAGGTGTTAACTCTGCTGCTTTACTACCCCAACTACACTTCAGAGGCCGAGTACAGGCTCCATACTTTGGACCTGAGATGTGCTCTCTCCTATTATGAGAAGACAGCAGAAATTCGGGTAGAAGTTTGCAGCTGTTTGTCACCTACGCTGAAGCCACTTCTGGCAGACCTGCAGCAAAGCAGATGATTGCAAGATGGATTATATCATGCATAAGTCTGTGTTATGAGCTGGTGGGCAAGGAGCCTCCCAGAGGGATAAGAACACATTCTACCCGCCATTCTGCTGCATCGGTGGCTGCTTCCAGGGACATCCCTATCCAGGAAATGTGCCAGGCTGCTATCTGGGAAGTCACCTTTATTACCCATTACCACACTGACCTTGAGCTGTTGGGGCCTCAGTTCTCCAATCTCTGTTTCCCAAGTAGGGGGTGTGCGCCTTGCCTTCCTCCTCCCGGAGAACTGCTAGGAGTCTGCCAAAGAGTGTGGATAAACAACAAATCCACGATCCTAGAAAAACAGGTTACTCACCTGTAACAGTAGATCTTCCTGGACATAAAGTCTCCACCACTCATTCACACTAATGGGATCTATGCCAGAGGCACTAGGACTCAGTGGGAGCTAACTTTTTGCAAGAGGGCTGGTGCCAAAAATGGAGCCATGATGAGTGGTGCCACGAGCCATGTCATTCAGCAATGACATTCTCGGCATCAACCCTCCAATCATCTCAGTTCCTTTTTTCCCGCCGTTCAGTGCACTTGAGTGATGACATCGCTCGCCTGCCCGGGAGTCAAACTTCAAACTAGTAGCATAGTTTTCAGTTTATTGTATTTTATTCTATCTCAAAATAAGTACTGCTTAGTTTAAAATTACTTATTAAGAAAAGAAGTCTTCTGCCCTCCATTGATGGAGTCGACCATCATGAGTGGGTCAGGTGATGGTAGGGAGACTTCGTATGAAAGCTGTTTAGTCAGCTGGACTGGGTCTGGTCCGCCACCCTCTCCAGATGGAGGGTCTGATAATGGACAGTCCGATGCTCAGAGGGATGAGCGGTCCCCCTGGAAGCATAAAAGAAAATGGTCGCACTCTTGGCACCATTCGGCCTTGAGCTCTTCTTCGGCCCACAGGTCAAAAAAGAGAAGGTATCACTCGAGGTTGCCTTCTGGTATGTCTGTGCATCGACAGTCAGTCGTTGGGGTCTGGTGCCAGTCTTCTCCTTCAGAGTCGGCGGTTTCTGTCTCCAGTGATCGACCTCTTTGACATCAGAGCCTTTCCCCACCTCTTGAAAGGGCTTCCGATGAGCAGTTTCATCAGTGGACCGCTCTTATGGAACAATGGGCTCGGAGGTTGGTCCAGCTTCCTGGCCCGGTCACTCCGAGGCCTTCGGGCCTCTCAGGGAAGTGGGTAGGGCGGTTAGACCTTCCTAGTCACATGGCACCATCCTCGGTGCTGTCGACTCTGCACTCAGGTGTTTTCCCCCCTCATATGGCTGTGGCACAGGGGGCCACACTGATGCCTTTATCTCCTGGTATTCTTCCTTCTTTTTCTTCAAATCGATGTCTTCGAGACTGTGGATTGCTTTCAGTGCCATCAGTGGGTCTCTCAACATCATCATTGGTGCTGGCATGCCTGTCAGCACTGTCCTCAGCACCACTGGGGTTGTCAGTGCTATCGCGTCTGTCGGCACCATTCTCAGTGCTGTGGTCTCTGTCGGCACCATGTGCTGGGCTGTTTCCTATGGCACCGTCTCCCTTGCCTTCATCGCCGTGTTCTTTGGCTTGGTGTGGCGCTGTCCAGCCTTCAAGGCTTCTCGACTCTGAATTCTTTCTCTTTTTCATTTCATGCTGATTTTTACTCCTTTCCTGTCCATTCAGTCCCTCCTGGACTGTCAGAAGATGATATTGAGCCTGACCCAGATCTTCGACTGGGTGATGATCTTGAAGGAGCAGGAATCAATCCTGCCACAGAGCCTGTGTTTGAAGACCTGTCATTTAAGTCTCTGCTGAAAAATTTAAATTCTACTCTTTCTTTCCAAACTATGGCTATCAATCCTGGGAAGCTCTTAAGTCTCCAGTATCTTCATGTCCCGGAGATCCCTATGCATTTAACTCCCCTGGTACAACCATCCTTTGAGACACTTTCTCAGATGGTATGGAATAATTCTGCTCTCACTCCTTCTGTGGTTAAGTCCATACACAGGAAGTATGCTGCTCCCAAGGATTGACCCACCTGGCCTCCCAGGCCTTTGTGGACCCTATTGTAGTCCTGGCAGAGAATGATAAGGTCGTTCTTCCTCAGGCGTCTACAGTCTGGCCTATAAACAAAGAATCTCACAAGATAGACACCTTAAGTAAGACAGTCTTTGCTGCCTCTACCCTGGGTATGCACATTGCCAGCTACCAGGGCTGTTTCTCTCATTATGAGTATGTTCTTTGGCATTCGCTCAAACAGATGGTGGAAGCTCTGCCCAAGTCAGACACTAGTTCAAAGCTACTTCAGACCATAACCAGGGGTATCAAGTCCAACAACCAGCAGGTTAAAGCAGTTATGGACACTTTCAATACTGCTTCCTGGGCGGCAGCGGCAGGCTTTTGTACCCATCATTACTCCTTGCTACGCACTTTGGGCTTCATGAATGATGCCCAACAGCAGGTCATGGCTTTACCCTTTGATGGTATGTATCTGTTTGGATCTCAAGTAGAGCAAGCTCTGGAGGCCATGCAGAAGAATATGTCGGCCATTAAAATGGCTTGACCCGCTCCCACCCCTTCTTGGGAGGGGTGTTAAAAAGCATCAATTTCACAACCGTCAGTCCTTCAGGGGCAAGGGCAGGGGAGGTTTTAACAAAAACCTAGCCCCCCAACCTTAAAAGAAAATGCAACAGAAGGCACAAGGGCCCAAAGTGTCCAGTGCCACCTTCTGAGTTTCTGGCCCAGGTCCCATCTCAGCTGCCCGAGGAGGACCCTTCCTCAGCAGTAGGAGGAAGTCTGACTCAGGTCTACAACCAGTGAAAGTCCGTAACATCAGACAAATGGGTCCTCCGGATAATCTACAAAGGGGTACTCCCTCAATATTTCAGAAGCCCCTCCAGATCTTCCCCTCAAATGACAGCCCATACTGTCAACAATCCAAACAGACCTTCTTGCCTCAGAGATACAAGGCCTTCTGAACAACAGGGCAGTAGAAATAGTTCCGCTGAATCAATGAAACACAGGCTTCTACTCCCATTACTTCCTGATTCTGAAAAAGACTGGTGGCATGCAGCCCATTCTGGATCTCAGAAAGTTAAACAAGTTTCTTTTCAAGGAAAAGTTCAAGATGATATCGCTCGGGACCCTGTTACCCTTGCTTCATCAACACGATTGGCTAGCTTCCGTGGACATGCAGGATGCTTACCAACATTTTCCTATACACCCAAAGCATCACAAATACCTACAGTTTGTAGCACTGGGCCAGCACTATCAATTCAGAGTCCTGCCCTTTGGGCTGTCCTTGGCACCACGAGTTTTTACAAAGTGTTGTGCAATTCTCACAGCACATCTCAGAAAAATAGGAATTCAAGTGTTCCCATATCCTGAGTTCCTACTTTGCCTTAACTGGGTTGTTATAACTTTTCCAGGGTCCTATCCCTCAAGTTCTTCAAATGTCCTACATGCTGATTTCAGTTTCTCTAACCTAATTACTGCATCTCAACCTATGCTTGCTTTTAAGCACCTCCTATTCTCTAAGGGCTATACCTTTTATGCGGTGACCACACTTAAAAAAATGCCTGCTGAGTCAAGCAGTTCCTTTACTGTTTGGCTATTGAAAATTATGGTTCCTCACCATCTTAGCTATCCTTTTTGTGGGGATGTTGAAATTAACCCGGGTCCACATGCCCTCTTCTCCCCAGCTGACATCGCTGCAATTTCTAGCAAGAGGCTTTTCATTGATCATATGAACATCAGAAGTCTCCTGAAATTTCAGTGATCTTGAGGCTTGGGTGGGTGTCTACAAGCCTGACGTACTCTGTTTGTCTGAAACGTGGCTAAAGCCAACTATCCCTGACTCTGTATGCTCCCTGACTAACTACTACCTTATCTGTAGGGATAGGCTCTCCTCAAAGCGTGACGGAGGGGTTGCCATGCTCTATAAAGATCATCTAAACATCACGGACAACCTGTTCTCAACATCCTCTGCCTGTGAGTCCTTTCATACTACTCTCACCCTGGGAGCCAAGAAACTCCACATTGTCTGCTCCTACAATCCCCCAAATGGGGGCACTGTAGGTCTGCAGGACTTATTTGATCAGACCTCTTTGCACTCCAAACATAATGAGGTCAGAATATTGGGTGACCTTAACCAAAATTGGCTAGGGACTGCCCATAGCATGCTGCTCTCCCTGGTACAAAATTATAACCTCCACCAGCTGTTAACGGAGAATACCAGAGTTACTCCTTCACTAAAATCCTCTTCTCTTATTGACTGGGTACTGGTAAACTATCTGAACCATGTACACCAAGCAGGCATCTTGGCGGATTCGCTTACTGATCATTCCCCTGTCTTTTGCATCTGGAGTACTGAGGCTGCTCCATCCCCTCCACCGTGCTATGTCACCTTTACAAATTTCACCAACCTGGATATTGAGGCTTTTTGTCATGACGTCTTGAGGATAAACTGGTCTGGTATTTACCTTTCCCATAATGTTGAGTCTGCACTAAGTATCTTCCTTAATGAATTCCTGGCCCTCCAGAACAAGCATGCCCCCAAGGTGACACGGAGGGTGAGGGCTAAACAAACAAGGTGGCTTCACAAAGACTTGCTGAAAAATCTATGCTCAAGGGACAAATACTGAACCCTACGTAACTTCTGTAAAAAACAGGTCAGAACAGCTAAGAGTGCCTATTGTAAAGAATTGCTGCTAAGTTCTGCTGGGGACCCTAGGAAATTCTAGGCCAATGTCAAGACCTTTCTCGGTCTGTCCCAGTCAACTAGCACCAGTGACATGGTATTAAATGGAGTACATTGCAATGACTCCAACACCATTGCTAATTCCTTCAATCAAATGTTCTCAGACCTGTCTGAGTATACCTCTTCCTTCCCATCTCCCCAGGCAGCCTCTCTGCTTGCAACATCAGCACAGTCCACTACACCCAGCTATCCTTCCAAACAAATGTCTAAAAATCTTCCATTCTACTTCAAGGCAATCTCAAGGACTGAGGCCTTAAAACTATTACGGAATTTCTCTGACAACACTAGCTCTGGATCAGATACACTTGAGCCTCGGCTCCTGAAACTAGCAGCACCATACATAGCCTCCCCTCTGGCTAGAATTTTCACCTTGTCTCTCTCTAATAGCCAAGTTCCTGACCTCTGGAAGATTGCTCCTGTAACGCCAGTCCTTAAAAAAGGTGATACCAAGGAGATTACTAACTACAGGCCTGTAGCCATCCTATCGGTCCTAAGTAAAATTCTGGAAAAACTTGTGGCAAATCAAACTGTTGACTACCTCACAAAGTACAGCCTTCTCTCTGATATACAGCATGGCTTCCGTAAAGGTCACAGTACCTCTACAGCACTTCTCAAATTCACTACCAGGGATGTGCTTACCAGTATGGACGTTGGTCAGCTGACGGGGCAGTTTTTATAGACCTTATAAAGGCCTTTGATCTTGTTGATCACCCTCTGCTTCTCTCCACTCTTTGCAGTCTGAGTTTTTCACCACCAGTTGTCACCTGGTATGGAAGCTATCTATCAAATAGAACTCAAATTGTGAAATTCAACTCCTCTTTATCTGATGGTGCCATCATCAATATTGGGGTTCCCCAGGGCTGTATTCTGGGACCTCTTCTTTTCTCACTTTTTATCAATAAGATAGATGAGGGGTTTTTCTTTCATGCTCACCTATTCTCTATGCAGATGATCTTGTACTCTATTCAAGCTCTGATAAGGTTGCCAGCATAAATGCATTCCTTTCTTCAGATTTCACAAATGTCCAAAATTGACTTTCTACACATAAGCTTGTACTTAATGCTAAGAAAACCCAAGCAATGTTACTTGGATCTGCCCCTAAACTCAGGACATGTCAAACTCTCCTAATGGTGCAAGAACGCAGTGGCACACAAATAGAATGGCGTTACCTCTTTTAAGTACCTCAGAATTCTTCTGGACCAATCCCTGGACTCCAGCCTGCATATACAATCTGCCTGCAAGGCTGTGAATGCTAAACTGGAGGTTGCTTACAAGTCCAGTTTCATGTTGACTCTCTCTCTGCTAAACTTGCTATTGCCAGAGGCATATTACTCCCTGCCCTCACCTATGGCATGCCGACCTTTGCTGCCACACACAAAACCATCCTTCATAAGTGGGATGTCAATTATAATAATATCTGTCGATACGCCTCCTCGTCACCACGGCCTAAGCACCACTGCCAACTGTACAGGGACCTGGGCTGGTTATCCCCCTCAGCTTGCTGTTAATACTCTCTGGGCTCCCTTATTGACTCTGTACTCAGAAACCAGACCCCTTCAGCGCTTGCAACATTGCTGGTACCTCAAACATCCTCCTATAGACTGCGATCGGTAGATAAATCCCTGCTTAATGTACCTAGATGTAAAACATCAAAAGGCTCTGTTGCCTTCAATCACTCTGCTCCTAAACTTTGAAACTCTCTTCCCCAAGCACTTCTAATATCTGGATCCCATCACAGCTTCAAAAAGGAGCTGTGCTTCCATCTATCCCTTGCTGATCCCTGCACTAGTTTTAATCCCCCCACTCCACTCACCCACCAGATGCTGCCTGGCCTAACTTTAACCTTCCTACCTCATAGCACTTCTTACCCTTACTATCTCCTTGACAGCTAATCTACCCCAACTCCCCCCCCCACACACACTTGAGCCTTGTTTCAGAGGCCATGATAATGTATCCTGCCGATTCAAGAATTTGCCCTTGCCTTGTTTCGCTGCCTATTTGAATCTTCACTGTTGTGACTAATTTTAACAATATTTCTTGCTGCTATGTTGTGATATCTCTTCCTAGACTGTGTAGGTTTTCTCTGCCTAAAATGATATGTGAATTGTATTGATTGTTATTGTTCTGGCTGCATGTATTCATTACTACTAACTGTTTTGACCTATGCTATTGTAATTTCATTGTACTCATGCTATGTACCTGTCTTTGATTGTTGTACTCTCCTGCGTCGTGCCTGAAAATAGTCATTTCATGGCTAGTGCACCTACCCGGTTAACAAAAACTAAATAAAAAAAAATTAAAATTAAAATATCTGGATGGCTGGCTTCTAGCAAGCCCTTCCAGGTGAGGAACTCTCAATGCACTAGCCACGGCCTCAGACTTTCTCACATCCATGGGAGTCCTGCTAAATCTCACGCAGTTGCAGCTCTTCCAGAAGCTCCTTTTTATAGGACATCTTCTGGACACCTCCTGTGCGAAAGCTTTTCTACCAGAGGACAGAAAGAGTGATATCCTACATATGGCCCGATACATCAGAGGGAAAAGCTCAGTTTGAGCTATCTCCATGCAATGGATGCTGGGTCTCATGATATCCTCGGTGTTCACTGTACCCCTAGCATGCCTCCACATGAGAATCTCTCAATGGATGCTCAGTACTCAGTGGTCCCCAACCACTCATTCTCAGTCCTTTCTTATCAAGGTGACAGAACCTCTAAAGAGGTCACTCACCTGGTGGTCACAAGAGGACAACCTTCTGGAAGGGCATCCCTTTGCTCTCCTGGATCATCAGATTTCCATTTCCACAGACGCATCCCTGATGGGGAAAAAAGCTCACTGTCAGAATCTCCACACCCAAGGTACGTGGACTCAGGACGAGTCTCAGCTTCACATAAATGTCCTAGAAATGAGAGACATCCTTTATGCAGTCTGGACTTTGAAGGACATTCTCTGTGACAAGAACATTCTCCTTCAAATGGACGACAAAGCGTGATGTATTACAACAACAAGCAGGGCATTGCACACTCTTACCCTTTATGCAGGGAAGTGATGAGAGTGTGGGAATAGTGCCCAGAGTACAAGGCTCTAATTCAGGTGGTCTACCTGCTGGGAGTGCAGAACAAACTGGCAGACCATCTAAGCAGAACAGAGACAGATCCTCACAAGTGGTCTCTCTCGACTCAAATGTAGTTCAGTCACTATTCGCAGAGTGGGAAACTCCAGGCCTGGACCTTTGTGCATCCCCACTCAACACAAAAACTGCCTCTCTTCTGCTCCAGAAATCCAGGGCCTGGTATTTTCTGTCAGGATGTGTTCAGGCTGCAGTGGACAAAACGCTTTCTGTACGCCTTTCCTCCTCTTCCACTAATTCAGAGAGTACGTCTCAAATTCGAGTCACAGGGGGAGAAAATGATCCCTATTGCTCCCTTCTGGCCTCAACACATATGGTTTCCATTACTCAACAGTATGTCGGAACCCCCTCCGAAAGCGCTTCCCCTTCAGATGAACCTTTTGACCCAGGGTCCTGTGGTCCATCCCAATCTGAGGTCGCATCACCTTCATGCTTGGCTCCTGAAGAGGTAGAAGTGAACAGGTTCAATGTCTCTCATAGAGTTTCAGATATTTTTTTGGCTGCACACAAGCCAGCAACTAGAAAAACTTTCACAGCCAAATGGAAGCATTTTTCTCTCTGGTAAGCAAAATCCTCTTTGAATCCTTTTTCCTGCCTACTTAATAAAGTTCTAGAGTACCTTTTAGACCTCTTAAATTCAGGTCTACAATACTCTACAGTCAAAGTTCACCTTTGTGCCATTTCAGCTTATCATGACCCAGTACTTTCCTTATCAATGGCTCAGTTGTCAGTAGTTAAGAGGTTTCTTAAGGGTATTCTGCATACCAGACCACCTATCAGATGTCTAGTCACAGCCTGGGACATTAATCTTTTGCTAGACATGCTCACCCAAAAGCTTTTTGAGCCTCTAGCTACCTGTGAGCTGAAAATTCTCACTTGGAAAATTGCCTTCCTGGTGACCATTACCTCGGCCTGCAGGGTCTCTGAAATACATGCTTTGGTCACAGACCCACTGTATACTGTGTTTCATAAGGACAAAGTAGTTCTTAGGACCCATCCTAAGTTTCTCCCTAAGGTTGTTTCAGAATTCCATCTAAACCAACCTTTGGTCCTAGCTACTTACTTTGCGAACTTCCAAAATGAAGGAGAGCGTACCTTTCATTCTTTAGATGTCAAAAGAGCTCTGCATTTCTATTGGATAGAACAAAAGAAATTTGCAAAGTTCAACAACTGTTTGTTTCCTTCAGCGAGACCCGGCTGGGTCAATCTGTCGCTATCAGATGCATTTTGGCATGGCTGGTGGCATGCCTTCACCACTGTTATTCCATGGTGCAGGTTAAGCTGGAGGGCAGAGTGTACGCTCACTCTACTAGAGCAGTCACAGCATCCCTGGTGGAAATCGGCAATGTGTCTATTGTAGACATTTGCAATGCAGCTGCCTGAAGCTCAGTGCATACTTTCATCAAGCACTATGCCCTGGATGTCCATGCCAGGTGACATCTTTCATTTGGCAGGACTATCCTTAATGGACTTCTGTCCTAAATTTGTGAGTTCTTGGTTTCTCCTGATGCCCTCTTAGGGGATTATTAGCTCAGTACTCTCCCATCAGTGTGAATGAGTGGTGGAGACTTTATGTCCAGGAAGATATGGAAATTATGTACCTACCATAATTCTTGATCTTCTTGGACGAAGTCTCTACCACTCATTCACATGCCCACCCACCATCCCCTGAGCTCACCTCTGTTGTTGGTCTTCACTCCTTCAATCTTTAGGCTGTGAAGACTTCTTTGTTGACCCTTCTTATACGGGTCAGTCAGACTATCTTATGTCCATTTTTTGTTAGGCTATCCTTCTAGGTTAGTTACATTGCACCTCCTCGAAAGAAAAGGTACTGAGGCGGTTGGAAGGTTGTCACCAAGATAGTCATGCCGAGGCTTGTGGTGCCACTCCTCACAGCTCTATCTCTGGCGCTGGCTTTCTTGCAAAAAGTTTGCTCCCACTGGGGCCTAGCGCCTCTGGTGTAGATCACATCAGTGTGAATGAGTGGTGGAGACTTCGTCTAAGAAGATCAAGAATTACGATATGTACGTAATTTCCATTTCTAGGAGTGGTATATGTTGTTCATCCACATGGACCCATCCAAACTTCCTGACTGCGGATGCACAACACCTGGCTTCCAGCGGGCTAAGATCTGGTGTGATGGAGTGGAGCTGAGGTTTATACCACCCAGGTGGGTGGGAGGAACCAGTTTGAAGACTTCCGGCAAGATTTAAAGTGGAAGAGAACATGCCAAAGCATGTGGATGAACAACATTTACCACTCCTAGAACTACTATTACAGGTGAGTAACCTGTTTTTTCTGTCCATCCTTCTGTCTATAGGAGGAGTGGAATTTAGTGTTTGGAGACTCTTTAAAGCATCCTTCTTAAAGAATTATTACATTGGTAGGAGAAGAGCCTTTGTGGGTGTCAGCCCCATCATCTCTGAGTACTCTTCCTCCTCTTCATCCTCAAATTGTTCGGTAGTGGAGATGTCTAGTGCATCTGCCATCTTCCTTATGAAAGTAATGTGGGATGGAAAATCCTCAGTCACCCTTGGAGGTGAATCAAGGTCCTTTTCAAGGGACACTTCTGGTTCAATTGGTCCCTCCTCATCCTTGTAATCATCATCATCAAACTGATCCCCTCTGTCTTGAGGGGGTGGATGCACTTTGCTGCCAGCCTGGGGAACCTGGGGAGGGGCAGGAAGCTGCTGAGGAGGAACTATTGCCTGTAAATATTGAATTATTTTAAAGGTCTGAGCAATTTCTTGGGCCGTTGGTACAGGCATAGTAGGCACAGAACTCCCTGGTTTGCCAGGCGAGGGTTCTGTGTGCTTTAACTTTTTACTTTTTTTTAAGGAACCGGGGAGTCAGTCGGTTCAATAGTTCATTTTGTGCACTTTTTGCCCATCTCAGGGGCAAGCACAGAAGCAGATGTGGGGTCAGCCACAGAATCTTGGGGTATCTGCTGGTCAGAGCCGGAGGAACCCTTAGCAAACTTTTGCTTGAGCCTTTCAAGGTGCTTTATCAATGTTTTATCTGGGAATGTTTTACACCTTCACTTTCTTCTTTAAGATGGTCAAAACCCAAACATGTCACACATAAAGTGTGTTTATCTGCTTTAGCAAATACTTCCCCACACTGGGAACAGTTCTTGAATCCAGGTTCACCAGTTCGCTTTTTGGGTTTCTCAGACATGATGTAAAAATGGAGGAAAAAAAAAACAACTGCTAAATAACAAAAGCTTTTCTTTTTTAAGTGATCGGTTCCGGAACCGAGAAAGAACCAATGTAACCAAACCGATATAGCGGTATGGAACCGGGTCAGTGGTTCTGGTAACCGAGGATTATCGGTTACAAAAAATTAAATAAAACAAGTTTTAAATATGTAACTAAGGCAGTTCTTTAATCAGAGAACCCCAATTTTAACAGAAACTAACCCAGTTCCCCCACGGTTATACCGAACCAAGAGGAACCAGGAAAAATAACAAATGTAACCATAAACTAGAATAATAATATAAAACAAATAGTAGAGGCAGTAAATGAAAATAAAATATACTTATAAGTAGTATTTGAAGTTTTGTTCACGCAAGAGAAAGTGGACGAACAATACTCTGAGTGACCAGACATTTCAGGCGGAGAGAAAAATCTGAAGAGGTTAGAACACAGGCAGTTAGTAGAGGCAGTGTTTGAAAGATGCTCACATGCAAAGTGTTCCATCATTTGCATGTGTTCTATCTCTCCAGGTAGTCCAACCCTTCAGGCTTACTGCATAAAGTTAGGAATATTCTGAGCATTACGGGGGTTAGAAGAAAGTCTTTTTCAGAAAAAAAAGGCGCTCAAGGACAAGGGGCATGATAAGAAGCTAGTGGAGGTAGATTTAGGAAAGATGTGAGGAAGTACTTCTTGAGAGAAAGAGTGGTGGATTCCTGGAACAGTCTTTCAGCAGAGGTGATGGGGGTGAAACAGTGGAGGGGTTCAGGAATGCATGGGATAGGCATAAGGGAATCTTAGAGAAAGGAAAAGGGGGTGAATGGTTGTGTATCAGAATAGCAAAGGCCGAAACCATGGAAAAGATAGCCAACTCGGTTAAGAAGGGGGATAAAACCTTTTATAGGTACATTAGGGAACAAAGAAAGACTAAGGCAGGGATACTGAGGCTGAACAAAGAGGAAGGTGGTTGGGCAGTAGGCGACAGTGAAAAAGCAGGGATACTGAACGAATACTTATGCTCAGCATTCACAATGGAAAAACAGGGGGAAATACCTAATCCGGTCAATAGAAGCACTCTGGATAGGGGGTTGATATTAGTCCTTTCACAGAAGAAAGGGTTCTGAAAGAACTCTTAAAACTGAAGGTGGATAAAGCAGTGGGGCCTGATGGGATTCACTCCAGGATTTTAAAAGAACTAAGGGAAGAACTAGTAACACCACTGACTACCCTTTTTAATAAATCATGGGAGGATGGGGTGGTACCTGAGGACTGGAGGAGGGCAGATGTGATTCCCCTTCACAAAAGTGGGAGCAAGACAGAGGCAGGAAACTACAGACCTGTCAGTTTGACCTCAGTGGTAGGTAAAATGATGGAATCACTTCTGAAGGAAAGAACTGTTGAGTACCTAGAGACCAGTGGGGCACAGGACCCAAGGCAGCATGGATTCATAGCAGGAAGGTCATGTCAGACAAATCTAATTGATTTCTTTGATTGGGTGACCAAAGCAGTAGACCAGGGAGGGGCTGTGGACATGGTCTACCTAGACTTTAGCAAGGCATTTGACACAGTCCCGCACAAAAGATTAATAAACAAATTAGCCAGCCTGGGAGTGGGTCCTAGGGTGGTAGCCTGGGTAAAACACTGGTTGGACAACAGGACACAGTGGGCAATAGTAAATGGAGTCCACAGTGAAGAAAGGAGGGTTACTAGTGGGGTACCGCAGGGCTCAGTACTGGGGGTGGTCCTTTTTAACGTCTTTATAAGAGACATTGCAGAGGGACTGGAAGGGAAAGTATGTCTTTTTGCAGATGACACAAAGATGTGCAACCAGGTTGATACACAAAGTGGGGTGGAAAGGATGAAAAGGGACTTGGCAAGGTTGGAGGAATGGTCAAATGTATGGCAGCTTAGATTCAATGCAAAGAAGTGCAAAGTAATGCACCTGGGAAACAAAAACCCAGGAGAAGAGTACACAATGAGGGGTGAGATACTGACAACAACAAAAATGGAAAGGGACCTGGGGGTAGTCATATCAGATGATCTAAAGGTGGGCAAGCAATGTGAGAAGGCTGTAAGGAGGGCTTGGGGAATCCTGGGATGCATAAGGAGAGGCATCACCAGTAGAAAGCAGGAAGTTGTTAGCCCTCTGTACAGACAGTTGGTAAGACCACCTCTGGAGTACTCTGTACAGTTTTGGACACCCTATCTCTGCAAAGACATAGACAGGGTGGAGGCTGTCCAGAGGAGGGCAACCAAAATGATGCAGGGTCTGCATCAGAAGACATATGAAGAAAGACTAAAGGAACTAAAGATGTACCTTTTCAAGTACCTCAAGGGAATTAACAAAGTCCAAGAGGGTAGCATCTTTCAAAAAAAGAGGTGTGCAAGAACAAGGGGGCACAATCTGAAGATGGGGGGGCAGCTCAGAGGTAATTTTAGGAAGTATTTTTTCACAGAGAGGGTTGTGCATGCATGGAACGGCCTTCCGGAGGAGGTTGTAGAGTCAAAAACAGTGGTGGAATTCAAGCATGCATGGGACAGTCATAGGGCAATTCTAGGGGGTGGGGGTAGGAAGAAGTAGGCTGCTGGTTAACTAGGATCTGCAGCTTATCCATTAGGTAGGGAAATGGGCAGACTGGGTGGGTCTAGCAGTCCTTATCTGCCATCAAATTCTATGTTTCTGTGTTTCTATGTATAGCCTCGAGAAAAGGATGGAGAGAGGGGGACATGATAGAAACTTTCAAATACCTCAAGGGAATCAATAAAGTCCAAGAGGGTAGCATCTTTCAGAAAAAGAGATGTGCAAAAACAAAGGGGCACAATTTGAATATGGAGGGGGATGGCTCAGAGGTAATGTGAGGAAGAATTTCTTCACAGAGGGGGTTGTGGATACGTGGAACAACCTTCCTGAGGAGGTCGTAGAGTCAAAAACTGGGGGAATTCAAGAATGCATGGGACAGATATAAAGCAATTCTAGCGGTGGGGTAGGAGGAAGTAGGCTGTTGGTTAACTAGGATCTGCAGCTTATCCGTTAGGTAGGAAAATGGGCAGACTAGGTGGGCCAAGCGGTCCTTATCTGCTGTCAAATTATATGTTTCTGTGTTAGATCAGGTAGGACCTCTGGTGATAAAATAGGTAGGAAAAAATTGGCAGACTAGGTAGGCCAAGTGGTCCTTTACTGCCAGCAAACTCTGTTTCTATGTTTAAATGGATTCTCAGGATCATCCAAGAGGGATACTGCCTGGATTTTGCAGAGCTTTTTCCAGACTGTCCAGCCAGAAAGCAACTCTGCTAGTCAGTTCATATGTCAGAGCTCCTGGCACAGGACACTACAGGCCTTCTGAGCAACAGGACAGTGGAAATAGTGCCAGTATCAGAATGAAACACAGCCTTCTACTTCCACTACTTCATCGTCTCAGAAAATCTTGGCTCGAGCAAAATTTGAAATTATTTCACTGGGCTCTCTGCTTCCCTTCTTGAAGCCTCAGGAATGGTTAGCATCTCTGGACATGCAGGATGCTTACCAGTGCATACTGGTACACCCCAGCCGACACAGATTCCTTTACTTCATCGTGCTGGGACACCATTACCAGTTCAGAGTCCTGCCCTTTGGGCTTTCCTCGGTGCATGAGTCTTTACAAAGTATTTTGCAGTTACTTACATCGAGCCAGTGGAAACTAGGACTCCAAGTCTTTCGATACCTGGACGATTGGCTAAACTCCAGCCTGTCCAGACAGGAAATGGAACAAACAGTGACCACTGCCTCTCAGTTTCTCACTTCAGTAGGGGTCTTGATGAACCTTAAGAAGTCTCAGCTACAACCCTTGCAGCAGCTGCTGTTCATAGGAGTTCTTCTGGATACTACCCGGACCCGGGCATTCCTTCCAGAGAGCAGGCTGCAAGCAATTCTGCAACTGGCATGCTACATCATTAGCACAAGACTGTACAAGCTCAGTCCACACAGTGCATGCTGGGTCTGATAGCCTCCCCAGTGTTCGCAGTGCCCTGGCATGATACGCATGAGAACAACTAAGTGCACAGTGGTCACAAGCATCACACCCTCAGACTTACCCCATTCAGGTGACCAAGCCTCTGGTTCAGTCTCTCACATGGTGGTCAGTGGAGAACAACCTCCTCCAGGGCTTCCCCTTCTCTGAACCAGAGCCTCAGGTGTCTCTCACCATGGATGCCTCCCAGCTGGGATGGGGGACCACTTCTGGAACCCATCAGAGACTCATCTCCACATCAATATGTTGGAGAAGTGAGCTGTTTTATACAGCCTGGGAGCCCCAGTGTATCTGGTCAACCACAAAACATTCCTCCTCCAGACAAGTCTGTCTTGTACTACGTCAACAACAAGGAGGGGCATATCTTAACACTCTCTGCAGGTTGGCAACAAGAGTGTGGGAATGGTGCCTGGAACAGGTTATCCTGCTCCAAGCAATCTATCTGCCATGAGTCCAGAACACTCTGGCAGACAAAACTCAGACGAACAGAGACCAGTACTCATGAATGGTCACTAGCTCCAGATGTAATGAGATTACTGTTGGACACGTGGAGAACACCAGATATGGACCATTTTACATCCCCTCTCAACACCAGACTGCCTTGATTCTGCTCCAGAAATCCAGGATGTCACAGCGTGTGGGAATAAACTTCAGACAAGTCAAATTTACAGGTTTAAAACACATCACTGTGTGATATTTATTTTTCAAAAGTTGGAAAAATAATAAATGAAAGTAAAGATAAAATGGCAAAGAAAATCACTACTTAACATCAGTAGTTTCTCACATAATACAGTCCTGGATCTTAGAGCTCCTAGGACCCTTCTCATCTGCATTCAACAGCTTGTCTACAGTAGCACCTCTCTCCTTCACTCTCAAGACTGAACTCTACTGGACTGCACTGAAGTGGACTCAGGGAAGAGGTTTTATATCTTTTGGTGGAGTCACCTGACTAAGCCCTTATACAGTAACAGGTTTATAGTGGGAATTTATGAATATACCATAAGGATTTCTTATAACTGTACTAATCATGAAATGATTGTTTTATATGGCTTCTGAATCTTTTTTATTTATAAAGGCTTTGTTAACTGTATGTATTCCTATTTGAAATAGCCTTCATGCTTTTGTACACAAAATTTACCTATGCACTTTACACAACACCTCTCCAGGTGTTTGGCATCATTCCAAGGACTAGATGGATAGAAATGGAAAAAGAATGAAAAGAGAGAACTAGTAGGAAGTTTAGTAGGGATAATAAAGAGCTACTCTTGGTGGCCAACCTAGGGTGGGGGGGAGCAGAAAAGCAGAGAGAGAGAAAGGCATTAACTGTTGCACAACATAAGTTTGGGTAGCTAGGAAATGAGATAGGAAAGTGGTCCATCAGTCACGGCCAAGGGCCTAGCCTAACTCCGCCACATACTTCCCTCCTTAAGAAAAAAACAGTTTTCAAAACTTTACTGTTTTTTCAACAAAACCCTCTCAGTCATAAATATTCTACCAAAACAGTAGAATGGGGGGTTGGTTGAAACTTTCTCTCACCCATTATGAGAGCTTCACCTCAGGGTCCCTTAATTCAGTTATTTTTAATATTGTCCACCATACCAAGTTACTGCAATATGACAGTACTTTCACAACATTATCCTAGGGCTGTCATACAGTTCAGTACAGTACCCATCTATGCTGTCCGAGGTCTTTAGTCTGTAGGGACTGTCTACCCCCTATTTCACTCTGGTTACTACAACTCAGACATTTCATATGTAATATCAGGCACCTATCAATTGCATCATTCCAGCACCTATTACTTGCCATTGTTTCAGAACCCATCACTTGGCAACTTTTCAGTCCTGTGCAGCCACTATTGTACCTTTATCAGTACATTAAAAAAGAGGAAGTAATACATAGCAGTTTTATGCTGACTTCTAGCTTCCTCCATCTAGCTATCTGGGCTGCTGTACAGGCCTATACCACAACTTTCTCCGGGGTGAGTTGTACCCAGCTCTAACCCCATTCTAACACATTGTTTCCACTCAGGGGCCCAGTCATAGGTTCCACCCCATACCTAGATATTCCATGACCCTTGGTTCCTCATTTTATATCATACAGCATAGACATTTATTTTATGTTATGCATTTCTTGTAATCATTTAATTTTATATCACAGGGGGTTCAAAACATGGGAAAGTCCCTTCAGCCTCCATGGTGTCTTCTCAGTTGCTTGTAGTCTTCACCCCAGTATGCATATGTCCTGAAACAGTCTAACCTGAGGCCTTCATTTCATCAGCCTCCAAGTAGCAGCAGCCCAGAAAAATGGGCAACAATGGGATCTCAAAAGTGGCTGGCAACAAAGGTTCCATCAGGGGGTCCTTCTCCTCTAGAACCCATGGATCCTGGACTTCTGCTCTGCCATGAAATCCTCCAGTTGGGAACCCTCCATCAGCACCTGGCAGCAGTGCTTCGCCACTCTCTGGTGCTGGTCTGCCTCTGTGTTCCATCGAACTCCAATCCAGGCAATAGCTCCTCTTGGTTCTCACCTGGGCTCTGGTATGCACACTGGTAAGCCCCTCCTCCTTCAGAACCTTGTCTTCCACAGGATCCTGTAGGTATGCCATCCTGGTCTTTGTCCCTATATCTGAATACCAAGGCTGGTATCTGGGTGCTGGTCTCCCCCTTGTTTTTATGGACAACCAGTACTATCCCACTTCTAACACTAAATTTGTTATACCATGTGGGAATAAACTTCAGATGAGGCAAATTTACAGGTTAAAATACTCCACTGTGTGATATTTTATTTTCAAAAGTTAGAAAAATAATAAATGAAAACAAAAAAAAAACTGCAAAGAGAATCACTAATTAACATAAGCAGTTTCTTACATAATACAGTCCTGGATCTTAGAGCTGCTAAGACCCTTCTCATCTGCATTCAACAGCTTCTCTACAGTAGCACCTCTTTCCTTTACTCTCAAGACTGAACTTGACTGGACTGCACTGAAGTGAACCCAGTGAAGAGGTATTATATCTTTTGGTGGAGTCACCTGACTGAGCCCTTTCTATTTACATGTCTGGACATGTTGTTTCAAAACCAAGGGGGGTTTGTTTCAGGGGACTTCCTGGTTCAGTTAAAGGTACAGTGTATAATCTCCACAGATATTGACTATCTATAGCTCTGATCCACAATGACAAAGCACTTTTATAAAGCATACCACATTCTTTTGCTTAGCCCCATACATATAACCTTATACAGTAACAGGTTTATAGTATGAATTTATGAAAATACCTTAATAATTTCTTATAACTGTACTAATCATGAAATTATTATTGTTTTATATGGCTTCTGAATCCTTTTTATTTACAAAGGCTTTATTAACTGTATGTATTCTTAGTTAAAATAGCCTTCATGCTTTTTGTACACAAAATGCACTTATACACTTTACACAACACAACTCCAGGTGTTTGGCATCATTCCAGGGTCTGGATGGATAGGAATAGAAAAAGAATGAAAAGAGAGAACTAGTAGGCAGTTTAGTAGAGATAGTAAAGAACTACGCTAGGTGGCCAACCTGGGGGGGGGGGGAAGAAAATTCGTTAACTGTTGCACAACAGAAGTTTTGGTAGCTAGGAAATAAGGATATAGAAAAGTGATCCATCAGTCACAGCTGAGGGTGTAGCCTAACTCTGCCACACAGGACATTGTGTTTTCTATTAGGAGGCATTCAGACTGCAGTGGTAAAATATGATCTTCCCTGTGGCAGTTTTCCACCATTTATCACTGATGGGTGGTTGGCCAGAGACAGACAGACACCCTGCAGGAGCTTTTTGTTTTTTGGTATGAGGGAGGAGCCAGTGCCATTGGCACCACCTACAATGCCGATCTACCGTGTAGCGCTCGCGGGTTGGCCAGTAATGGCCATTGGCTCCTTCTCCACCTCACTTCTGCTTTTCCCTTAGCCATTGAGACAGTACCTCACCAAGCAGTTCAGAATTCTTCACTGCGACATAATGGCCTAGTCCGACTTCGACGCCTCTTTTCTGGAGCCACTGTTTCTTGGGGCCGTTCAACGCCAATTCCTTCTACTCCTTTGCAGTGACTCCACCTCAGTTCTGTAGCCCACTCCATGCCATTTATCTTCAAGCCCGGTAAGATCTTTCCATTTTTTAAGCAGTGTCGAATATTTTACTGTATTTGTGTTTTGTTACCATTACATCATGCCTGGTCCATGGGACAAGAAACGTTAGAAGAAAATGGGTCAGCCTCCCATGCGTCACAGTTCCTGTGGCTGACAGATTTCCGATACTGACTGGCATGATGTTTGCCTCACGTGCCTTGGATCGCAGCATGACATGGACACCTGCAATGCCTGCTTCTCTATGGACCACCATGTTTTGGAGCACTGCACGTTAAAGGTCCGTAGGGCTCCACCGATGTTTGTGGGTGTCGTCATTCTTGCCGGTCCAAGTGCAGGACTCTTGACCCATCTTCTGGGTCCCTTCCTGGGCCTACATGGTCCGGCAAAGAGGGTACTACCACCTCCTCTTCTTCTTGCCATAAAGGAGGTGCCTACCATGGTGCCAAAGGTCTGGTCTGGCTCCATTCAGGGCTAGGCCCACCTCTTCAGCGGTGCAGGCTATCCCATTGTCAGGGCCCATGGCTGCAGGTCCCAGTGCAGGGTATTCCTCAGCACCACCCGTTGGTGCTGCCTCAGATCCTGGGCCGTTCGTGGCTCCAGTGATCAGGGCAACTCACAGCAGCACTTGTGGTGCCACGGGTGGGAGAGCTCCCAGGGCCGCTGGTCCAGAGCTCCTCTGGATCATCTCTTCTTCAGAGCTGGATGATTCAGAGGCTGATCTGGGCTGGTAGCCTGACTCCTCGGTGTCAGAGGGTTCTTGATGGACTAATACTCTTGCACCTTCCCAGGTGCTTCTCCTGTGGCACCAGCTACTGCGGCCCATGCCGACTCTTGAGCTGATGGTGGCCCAGTGGACAGGTGCATGCTGGTGGCCCCACTACTGTGAAAGTGGTGGTCCAGACTTTGGGGGAGGGGTGGCTGCCGTCCCCAGTGCCATCTCCTCTGTCAGGATCCAAGCCTGAACCTCCCTCTTCTGCGGCTCTCCTTGGGGAGTCACTGGAATTGGGGGGTTCCTTGGCACAGGGTGCAAGGAATAGGACTTCCTTGAAGTCAACGGGGTTGAGAGGATGGGGTGAGGGATGGTGGTATACTTCTGTGGCCCTGCAGGGCCTGGGGAGGAGACACAGTGCTGAGCCTAGTTTCTCTCCTTCATCCCCTTCAAGGGAGTCCTCAATGGGTGGGGCTGAAGACCACCCTTTTGGATCCATGCCCCAGTCCCCTCATAGGGAAGCTTCTCCTACAGGGCTAAGTCCTGACCATTTTACGTTTCTTAGCAGGCCAGTTAATTTGCAGATCTGTGGATTCCAGATTATGCCAGATTCACCTGTAGAGTCTTCCAGCCCTGGCAGAGGCACGTCACATACGGTGACAGGTTCACCCATGCCTTTGCATCCAGCTCCCCATCTCCCAGGCCATCTTGGTTGTTTGGGACCTTTGACCTGGGAACAGTTCAGATCCTGGGCTGCGGATTTCCCCCAGTATGTTAGGGCTATGGACGAACAGGGCTTTCAACCAGTTCCCTCTCCGCAGCCAGAGTCTGACTCCACAAGCTCCTTGGCCTCTGTGTCTTCCTCCACAGAGGAAGAGGAGTCCTCTGTCCACGTGTCCTCAGACGCTAATCAAACTCAGTATCAGTGCTTCCTAGCGAGACTGGTCAGAGACTTGCAAATTACCCACTTTGCCTATCACAATATCGAGCATGCAACACAAGCTTTCTTGGGTAAGTTCACGGCATACCATTTGGTGGTCACCTCCTGGCCAGTTCCCTTCTAGGAGGTGTTGTATAGCATCTGGCAGCTTCCCTATACCACAGTTCTAGCCCCCATGAACTGCCAGAGGTAGTCTTGTGCACCCCGAGGGTCTCCAGGCTGTCTGCCTCATCCCACATCGAGATTGATGTGTCTGGACTCTCCTTCCAGACATAGATTTCCAGTCTGCGACTGACCCCTGGATCCTGACTCTGTGGAGTTCGATTGTTTGGGGTGGAGATTTTTCTCCTCTGCATGGTTGGTTCTAGCCATTGTTTCACATCAGGTGCACCATGCTGCCCATAACAGGCATCTGCGGGCAATGCTGGTCCAGGCTCTAACATCGCTGCCCAATTTGGAGGCTATCTGACAAGCCATAGCCCTCTCTGCTATAGGTCTGGTGTTGGCTAGGCACCAGTCAAGGGCATCTTATGATGCCAATGAAGTCACTTCATGACTTGTAGGGACAGTGATCTGCATTAGGCGAACAGCATGGCTTCACCTTTTGAGGTTGTCACCTTTGGCTTGGCATAGGTTACTGGCCTACTCAGGGACCCTTATCTTTTCCCACATGATGAGATGGGAATTACAGGGGCACCTTCCTTCCCCTTTCTGACCAGTCCCAGGCCTAACTTACCAGTGGAGGGTCTCCCCCCCCTCGTTTTTCCCCCTTGGGGGGGGCTGAGGGATACTATTCTCTCAGGGATTCCTGGACCCCCTTCTGGGTGGCTCAGTACTCATCCACCAGTGATAAATGGTGAAGATTGACAGAGGGAAGATATGAAAATTCTAGGATCGTGGATATGTTGTTCATCCACACTTCTTGGCATGTCCCTTTCCCCTTTAAGGATCACTGGAAGATCTTCAAGCGGGCTCCTCCCACCCACCCTGGTACCCATGTGGCCAAAAAATGTTGCACACTGATCTGCATACCACGTGCATTTACTGTCTGGGTGTCGGCCATGACACCAAGACTTGCGAGATGTGTCTCGCTTTCCACCTGAATGTCCTAGACGATCGTCTCGCACACCTCAAATTGGGCAGGTCCGAAAAACAGAATCCTCCAGTGAAATCTAAAGGGGCCTGGTGAGTGGTCTCTGCTGGTGCAGGATCCATCGAACAGCTGGAGCGAATGCAGGTCTTTGAAGAAGAAATGGTGCAGGTTGCAGAGTCTTCCTCTTGGTCATTTTTTGTTCCTCACAACTTGAGCTCTAGCTTTTCGGGTTTCTTCTGAGAGTTGTTCCAATCTCTCCCCACTAAGGGCAAGGAACCTGCAGGATCTCATTCCTCTCGGTCCTGTAAGAGGGATAAGGATCCGAATCAGTATTTGTCTTGGCGAAGATGCTCTTGGGATCATGAGTGATCTTGGTCCCAGGATCTGGCAGTATCGACTTCAGTCGAAACTGCCTCCTCGGCAGCTGGCTTCTTAGTCTTGTCATCTGGCCAGTCGATGAGGTCTCAGTTGATGAGGTGGAGATCATTCTCGATCCCATTGATCCATTGTGACCTGTTCCGGTTGATGACTCTCTCAATAGGACCCCAGTCCTGTCTTTTCCTGATGAGGAGACCCAGCCAGCTGGGGATCATCGAGGAACCAGTCCTTGATCCTGGGACGTTACCTGTCCCACTAGTGTCTCCTGAGCAACCAACTAGGAAAGTCTGATCCAGGTCAAAATCTCAGACCCCCTCAACTGATATGCCGAGGAAGGCACCCAAGTGCTCCAAAAAGAGGTGACGTCATCGGTCATCCTCATCCTGTTAGGATGAGGAGAGGCTTCAGCGGAAGCTCCGCCGGTGCTACAAGGCTCTGATGTGGCAGCGGCTGATCCTGTCCAGGCAGAAGCTGACCATGGTCTCTACTCTGGACATTACTTTGCTTTCACCTTCTAGACCGAAGCCTACTCCTCTGGAACTTGTAAAATTGGTTCCCCACCCATGCAGCTGGCTAAACCCACTCTGATTTGGCTGATATTGGTCTCTTAACCAATTATGGTGGAGCTGCCACATAAACAGCCTTTGGGAGGGGCTCTTACAAATGAAACTCAGTCAGCCTCAGTCTTCTTGACAGGATCTTGGTTACCTTCATGCCTGATCGCCCTAGGCACGTTGAGGGTGACCTTGGTGGACGACTGTTATATCCGGATACCTCAGATTCAGATGACACCAACCTTCACTCTCACCCGTGGGATGACGAGTCGGCCAGTGATCTGTCGATGAAGGAAGGCCCTTCATCCTTTCAAGGGATTCTTCACCTTATCTCTGAATCCATGGGGATGCCCCTGGAACCAATCCAGAAATGGGCGGAGTACCCTCTCACTGACATTCTCAAGAGAGGGGATACCCTGACAGAAGCCTTTCCTGTGGCCAAAGTTGTTGTTGGCCTGGCCTTGGAGCTTTGGCAGCATCCTGCCTCCTGCCTCCTGCCCAGCACCATCTGCCCTGATGGCCAGCAAGTACGCGGTGCCCATGGGGTCCCTCTCGGGGTTCACAAAACATCCTTTGGATGAGAGCCATGTGACCGACTCTGTGTTCAGATGTACAGGCAGTTCTGCCAACACTGATAGACACCCAGACAAGAAGTCCAAGAAACTGGACCACTCTGCCAGGAAGGTCTATGCGGACTCCTTTTTAGGCCTCAATCAGATAAGCTCGGCCGTCATCATGGCGCACTTCTCCCATGCCCTTCTAGGGTGCTTCGACAAAGTTCTCCCACATCTTCCCGCAGACCTTCAGACTACGGTCAAGCAGGTCCAGGACCAAGGCCATGCCATTGCCAAGCAGCAGCTTCAGATGGCTCTGGACATTGGGGACTCATGCACCCATTCAGTGGCAGCTGCAGTTGCCTCACACTGCAGGACTTGGCTGAGGCTTTCCACCTTCATGGCAGATACCCAGCACAAACTTTCTGATGTTCCTTTCCTGGGCACCAATCTCTTTGGTCCAGGTGTGGATGGTCACCTTCAGCGAATCGAACAGTCCAGTGCCACCAAGGATTCAGCTACTTCTGTTCAGAGCACTTCTTGCCCTAAGAAGCAGCAGCAGCAGAAGAAGCCTTTTTGGCAGTCTGCTCCTGTGGCCCAGCGGTCCTCCTTTCAGGGAGCACAGCATCAGCAGGCACAGACTTGGCACCCGTGGCCCAAGCTCGGACCTTCCCAGGCCCATAAAGGAGGTTGAGGTTCAGGCCCTGGACCCTCTTCCTCCAAATTTGCCTGGTGATGGTATAGAGGTGACAAACCCTATTCCCGTCATGCCAGCTCTGGGTCCTCCTGTGGGGGGTCGGCTCCATCACTTACTTTCTGCCTGGTCCGCTGTTACCACAGACAGGTGGGTCTTAGAAGTGGTCGGCCAGGGTCTGCCTCTTGAATTCGAGCACTACCCACCCAGCCTAGCCCATGCCCTATGGGAGGAGAGAGTATCAGCCAACAGTCAGTTGGCTCTGAGAGATGACATAGCCTAGCTCCTCCTCAAGGAGGCAGTGGTCTGAGTGGCATATCCTCCAGTCAGCCCAGTGTTTGTTTCTTCCTGGTCCTGAAGTGGACGGGGGGCTGGTGCCCCATTCTAGATCTGCACAACCTGAATCAGTATCTCAGGCTGTGCACCTTTCAGATGGTAACTCTGTCCCAGATCACACCATCCCTGGAGCAAAACATGTGGTTCTGCTCACTGGATCTTCAAGGCACATTCTTTCACATCCCAATCCATCTGTCTCACCAGTGGTTCCTCCACTTCAAAGCAAAGGGAACCCTTTACGAGTTCTGAGCCATGCCATTCGGCCTGTCATCAGCCCACAGGTCTTCACCAAATGCATTGTAGTGGTGGCAGCCCACCTCAGGCATCGAGGGGTAAGGGTATACCCTTACCTCGATGACTGACTCTTAGCAGGTTCCACTCAGCAAGAAGTGGAGAGGTCCAGGGACCTGGCCCTCCAGACCTGCTCTAAACTTGGCCTCCTGATTGATGAGACCAAGTTGGAGCTTGTGCCTTCTCTGGTGATATGCTTCATCATGGCAGAGCTCGGCACCCAGCAGACAGGGCAGAGGTTCTCTCCTCCTTTGCCCAATCATTTCTGGTTGGGTAATTGCACCCTGCCTGGGACTTTCTGTGCCTTCTGGGTTACATGGTGGCCTGCACCACCGTGGTCTGTTGGGCCAGGTGGCATATGCGCCCCTTTCAATGGGAGCTGGCCGCCCAGTTGACGCATCACCTAGGTCATTTTAACCAGCTGATCACTGTAACCCAGAAGATGTGAGACACTCTCCAGTGGTGGACCATCCTAGACCAGTTGCAGGAAGGGATACAGTTTGTCCACCTGGAGCCAATGGTCATCCTTACTACTGATGCCTCTCTCATGGGCTTGGGAGCCCACATGGGGGACAACAGGACCGATAGGTTCTGGACCCCCAGGGAGTCCCATTACCACATCAACTTGTTGGGGCTCAAAGCAGTCAGACTAGCACTGACATCATTCTCTCAGCAGCTTTGGGGTCAAGTGGTTCAAGTCCAGTCGGACAATACCACGACCATGTACAACCTCAACAAGCAGTGCAGCACACACTCCTGGCTTCTGTGCAGGGAAGTGCTCTGCATCTGGACACTCAAGAGACAACTGGAGGCAGATATCCTAGCCATCCATGTGGCATAAGCCTCAAATCACCTGGCGGATGCCCTCAGCTGCATAGCTGAGACATACCACAAGTGGTCTCTCCATTCAGAGGTAGCTTACAACCTTTTTCCACTGGGCAAACTGATGGTGGACCTTTTTGCCTCCAGGGAAAACACCAAGCTGAGGTGGTTTCATGCCTGCCCCCCTCCATGGGGATTGCTGCAAGGAGATGCCTTCTTGAGGCTGTGGACTTCAGGCCTCTTCTATGCCTTCCCTCCATTTCCCTTGATTCACAAGGTGCTCCTCAAGCTGAGGAAGGACAAGGCACAGGTGATCCTGATAGCCCCAGACTGGCCACGCCAGTTCTGGTATCCAGATCACCCCAGCCTCAGCAACAGGCTCCCAAGGCATCTTCCAGCACATCTGGACCTGATCTCTGTCAGTCAGGGGAAGGTCCTCCATCTGGACCTTCAATCCCAACATCTGACAGCCTGATACCTGAACAGCTAGAGTTCCAGGCTTTGGGTCTCTCCAAGGATGTCCTCACAGTAGTGGAAGCATCCAGAAAGGAGTTGACCAGAAAGTGCTATACCTTCAAATGGGAAAGATTTTCTATTTGGTGTCAGGGCAAGGGCCTGGACCCTCTGTCCTGTACTGTGGCTAGCATTTTAGACTACCTTTGGTCTCTGTCCAAAGGAGGTCTTCGGTCTTCGACCCTTAAGGTGCACCTGGCATACATCTCTGCTTACTAGGTTTGGGCCAGTCAGCAGACGGTGGCACAGGAGAAGTTGGTCTGGCACTTTTCAAAGGCCATGAGCCTCCACCTCCATGGGATTTACTGCTGGTCTTGGCAAAGCTCATGAGCAAGCCATTCGAACCAATGCACAAGTGTAAGATGCCATATTTGTCATGGAAACCGGCCTTCCTGGAGGATGTCACATCTGCCAGAAGGACAGAGGAGCTCCAGGCACTCTCGGCGGACTCCCCTTATCTGTTTTTTCACAGGTACAAGGTTGTCCTGCACCCCCACCCAAAATTCTTCCCGAAGGTACTGTCAGAGTTTCACCTTAACCAGGTGTTGACTCTGCCTGTGTTCTACCTGAACTACACCTCAGATGCCAAGTACAGGCTCCATACTCTGGACCTGAGATGAGCTCCCTCCTATTATGAGGAGAGGATGGCAGAAATTCAGGGTGCAGTTCAACAGCTGTTTGTCATCTACACTGTAGCCGCTTCTGGCAGACCTGCAGCAAAGCAGATGACTGCAAGATAGATTACATCTTGCATTGACCTCTGCTATAGGTTGATGGGCAAGGAACCTCCCAGAGGGATAAGAGCTCTTTCTACCCACCATACTGCTGCATTAGAGGCTGCTACCGGGGCATGTCTATCAAGGAAATCTATTGGGCTGCCACCTGAAAGACAGCAAACACCTTCATCACCCATTACCACTTCGAACTTGAGTCACGCTGGGATGCTGGTTCTGGTGCCTCAGTTCTCCAGTCTCTGTTCCCAAAGTAGGGGGTGTGTGCCTTGCCTCCCTCCTCCCAGAGAACTGCTAAGAGTCTGCCAAGAAGTGTGGATGAACAACATATCCACAATCCTAGAAAAACTGGTTACCCACCTGTAACAGTAGTTCTAGGAGTGGACCTCCCCGGCACAAACCTGGCTGCCAGCAGGCTAAGATCTGGCATAATGGGGCAGAGCCGAGGGCTATACCACCCAGGTGGGTGGGAGGAGCCAGCCTGAAGACCTTCCGGTGATCCTTAAAGGGGAAAGGGACATGATAAGAAGTGTGGATGAACAACATATACCACTCCTAGAACTACTGTTACAGGTGAGTAACCTGTTTTTACGTACTATCATAAATCTTCCTGGACATAAAGTCTCCACCACTCATTCACACTGATGGGACCTACTCCAGAGGTGCTAGGACCCAGCGTGAGCAAACGTTTTGCAAGAGGGCTGGTGCCAGAGATGGAGCCGCGAGGAGCAGTGCCATGAGCCTCGGCTCGTGCGGCAATGACTAGTTCAGTGTCGACCCTCCAACCACCTCAGTTCCTTTTTCCCGCAGCTGAGTGCGCTTCAGTGATGATGTCACTTGCCTGCCGGGAGTTGAACTTCAAACTAGCAGCAATATTTTTCAGTTTATTGTTTTGTAGTATATCTTGAATAAGTACCGATTAATATAAAATTGTTCTTGTTCAAGAAAGAAGTCTCAGCCTACATTGACGGAGTTGATTGTGAGCGGGTCAGGTGACGGTAGGGAGACTTCATATGAAAGCTGTTCAGTCAGCTGGGCTGGATCCAGTCCGCCGCTCTCTCTGGAGGGAGGGTCTGACTATGGATGGTCCAGTGCCTGAGGGGATGGGTGGTCCCCCCGGAAGCATAAAAGAAAATGGTTGCATTCTTGGCACCATTCGGCCTCGAGCTCTTCTTCGTGCGTGCAAGCAAACATAAAAATTAGAAGAAATGTCTTCTGCCTCTGCTAGCACTGCAAAAGGAAACCCCTCTTTCTCTGTCCCTAATAAGGACAAGAGTAAGCCCAAGGATGCTGACAAGGGTTCAGATAAGGCTGAGCAAAGTAAATCAAAAAGGGCTGTTGAGACAGTAGCTGAAGCTGTCCCACTTAAGAAAAAATACAAAGAAAAACATGTCGCTGCGCCTCCGGCTGAGAAGGCTAAGGGACTCCCAGCAGACAAATAAAATATGCCCTCTGCTGAGGACAATGCAAAAGCTTTACATATTTTGCAAGCCTTACAGGCTGTGGTCCCGGTTCCCACACCAGCTACACTGGTTCCTGTGCAAGTTCTAGCACTGTAGGAACCTCAACCTCTGTATGGTAATCCAGAGGAGAATGAAGAGGAACCTATAGAGTATCTTAGTTTGCAGCTGATGTGCAGCAGAAAGTGCTTAATTCCCCTTCAGTGGCAACAAGCTGTTAGGCCCTGATGTCCAGGACATCATAAATGATCTGCAAGCCTTGGGCAGGGCCCTCAAGTCTGTCCACTCCCTCTGTCATACCCAACCAAAGGGTAGAAGAAAGCTGCCTTTTCATAAACAGAATAATAGCTCTGGGATAGCTCCCCATTCCCAGGGAAAACCCAGAACTCAGGCTTCCTTGGCCACCCCCTCCAGTGCTGGAGCTGCAGCCAAGTGCCCCCAAAAGTGAGAGACCAGCCCATGCGACTGGCTTCACCTCTGCTTGACTCCTTGCTGGACCCACCCCTCTAATGGTCCAGGACCAGGAGGCAGTGGTTGGAGGTCAGTTCTCCCTCCGTCTATATCAACCAAATCTTCAGATGTATGGATTCTGCAGAACATAGAAAAGGGTTACACCTTGGAGCTCATCGAACAGCCTCAAGAAACCCCACCTCCACCTTCCTGTTACTCCTCGGCTCACCTGTCTTCCCTCTGGGAGGAGGTGCAGTCCTTTCTGCTCAAGCGAGCCATCAAGCCAGTGCCCAGGTGCCAGAGAAACAAGGGGTTTTATTCTAGATTTTTCCTGGTCCTCAAAAAGACTGGAGATCTGAGACCTATTCTAGATCTAAAGGACCTGTATGTCTAGTACAAGAAGTTCTGGATGGTGACTTTGCCAGGCCGACTGCCCTTCTTCAAGACAGGGGACTGGCTCTGTTCACTGGACATGCAGGATGCTTACCTGCACATTTTCAGTCTTTCCTCCTCAAAGGAAGTTTCTCTGTTTTGCCTTTCAGGGTGAGCATTATCAGTTCAAAGTGCTGCCCTTTGGTTTGTCCTCTGTGCTGTGAGTCTTTACAAAGTGCTTAGCAGCAGTCGCAACAGCTCTCAGAAGGGAGGGACTGTATGTCTTCCCTTATCTGGATGATTGGCTCTGGAGTGAACTCACCAGCCAGCTCTTCCACTTCCTGGTTATTATTGTAAACCTGCCCAAGTTAGTTCTGTTACCATCCCAAAGGTTGCAGTATATAGGGGTGGTTTTAGATGGTGCAAGGGAAGGCCTTCGTGACCCAAACAGGGCAGAGTGCCTCATAGCCCAATCTCAGGAAGTTACCCAGAGCCGGTACATTCCTGCCAGTGTGTACCTCAGATTGTTGGGCCTGATGGCAGCTGCCATACCCACTGTTCTGCTCCAGTGGACCCTCCAGGTACAGTGGAACCAGTGCACAGACGAGCTAGACCAACCAGTCCTGGTCTCTTCCCCAGTATGCAAGGTACTGCAGTGGTGGATGGACTCCTTGAATCTGCTCCAAGGCATCCCTTTCCAGATCTCCTCTTCACATCAGATCTTAACCACAGATGCCTCAGGTCTGTGCTGGGGAGCCTGCCTGAGTCCCTTTCAGACCCAGGGCTCTTGGTCCCAATGGGAAACCTTCCTTCATATCAGTGTCCTGGAGATGAGAATGGTGCTTTATATCATGCAAGCCTTTCAGGAACACCTTGCTCCTGGAAAACTGCTGGTGCAGCTGGACAATCTAAGTGTAGTAACTACATCAACAAGCAGGGGGGACTCATTTGTACCCCGTTTGCAGGGAGGGAATGAGAGTGTGGTTCTGGGTGTTAGATCACAGTATGACACTCTGTGGTCCATGTGCCAGGCATACTAAACACCCTGACGGTCAGTCTCAGCAGGGCCTAGTCCAGCATGCATGAGTGGAAGCTTCTCTCAACCATCACAGAAGACTTGTTCGACAGATGGGGTCATCCAGAGTTGGACATTTTTGCGTCCCCACTCAATGCAAAACTGCCCAGTTTCTGCTCACTAGATCCAGGGCCTGGAGTTTCCTGGCAAGACATGTTGTCCCTCTCTTGGAGCAGGAGGTTTTTTTATGCATTCCCTCCATTTCATCTGATTCAGAGGGTACTTATCAAGTTTTAAATGGAGGGGACCAACATGATTCTGGTAGCTCCATTCTGGCCTTACCAGATATGGTTCCCTCTCCTTCAGAATATGGTGGAGGAACCTCCGGTCCCTCTTCACCTTTGCAGGAATCTGCTGACCCAGACTCAGGAGACCCTGGTCCATCCCCACCTCAGGTCCCTTCATCTGCATGCCTGGCTCCTGAGAACATTGCCAGGTTCGGGGTCTCTAACAGGGTGGCGGACATCCTAGTGGATTGGAAGCCTTCCACTCGAGTCACATATGCCATGAAGTGGAAGCGGTTTGCCATCTGGGCTCCAAGGCATAGCTTAGACCTTTTCACCTTCTTGGTGAATCATATCCTGGACTACCTGATCTCAATCTCCAACTCAGGCCTCCAGTACTCTTCCCTCAAGGTCCAACTTTCGGCTGCTGTATTTCTGCATTTCATGAGCCCATGGGTGACCAAATGATTGCTCAGCTAGATGTCTCCCATACCTTTCTTAGGGGCATCCTATGTCTGAAACCTCCAATCCATTCCCTTTTCCTGGCTTGGTACTTGAATTTTGTTTTGGAAAAATTTAACTTGTCTCCTTTTGAGCCAATCGTGACTTGCGATTTGCAGTTTCTCATTTGGAAGGTGTTTTTAGTTGCAATTACTTCAGGTCAAAGAATTTCAGAGCTTCAGGCCCTCTGGTGCGAGGAGCCTTATTTGATTTTTCACAAAGATGGGGTGTCTTTGCGCACAAATCCTAAGTTTCTCCCCAAGGTGGTTTCAGAGTTTACTCTCAATCAGTCTATCCACCTTCCTGTTTATTTTCCTGAGTGGGCCAATCCAGGGGAAGCTCTGCTCCATACGTTAGATGTGTGCAGGACTTTGAAGTACTACCTGCTTAGAATTAAGGAGTCCAGAAAGTTGAAGTAGTTGTTTCTTTCGCCCCCGCTATGGCGGGCATTTCAGTTTCTAAGCAGTGTTTATCCAAATGGTTGGTAAATTGTATTGTGTTCTGTTACACCAGGTATGGCAAAGATTTACTGGATGCTGTCAAAGCTCATTCCACCAGAAGAATGGCTGCCTTGATGGCTTGTTTCCGAGGGATCTCAGTTGCTGACATTTCAGCTGCCACCTGGAGTACTGTCCATACTTTCATTAAGTACTACAGTCTGGATATTGCCTCTAGTGCCCATGCACGATTTGGCAGGTCTGTGTTACAGGGACTCCTGTCTTATGTTTATGGAGTGCCCTCCTCCCTGACAGTCTGTTATGCACTTGTAGCTGCTTGAGACTCGTTCCTATGGTGTTACCTGATGACTGAGATACCCCCGAAGATAGAACAGTTATGTAAGAACTTACCGTAACAGGAGCTCTTCGAGGGGATCTCAATCATCAGGTATGTTTCCTCTTCCCCCACCATACCCCTGCTTGAGGCTCCTGTCTAGGATCTGGCTGTCTGGAGTATCCAGCCTTTCTTTTAGGTCTGGTCACCTCTCTCTCTCTCTCTTTCTCCCCCTCAGTCCCCCATGGCAAAAGCCTAGCTCACTTAGTCTCCTGGGAAAAGAACTGAGGAGGGAGTGGGGCCGCTCATGCCTATATAGGGTTGGTGACATTGTTGGATGTCGATGGCATGGACAGCCCCAGTTTTACTGCTGAAAATCTTCTGTGTAGATTCCCCTTCACTATCGACAAAGGGTCCTATGGTGTTACGGTGTTCTTACATAACTGTTCTTTCTCTGCACACACGCTAAGTTCCTACCTAAAGTGGTGTCGGAGTTCCATCTGAATCAGCCTCTAGTGGAAACAGTGCAGCACAGAGTAACAAAAATGATTCATGACCAGCAGAGCAGATCCTATGAGGAGTGCCTCAAGGCACTAAATATGTACTCACTGGAGACCAGATAGGAGAGGGTAGATATGATGGAGTCCTTCAAGACCCTTAAAGGAATTGACAAGGTAAACTGGGGGAATTATTTACCCTGAATACCAACTCAATGTCATGAGGTCACAAGTGAAAATTAACAGGAGGGAGATTCAGGAGAGACCTGAGGAAGTACTTCTTTACATAAAGGGTGGTGGATTCTTGGAACAGTCTGTCAGACGATGTGGTGGGTACAAACACAGAGGATTCAAGCAGGCATGGGATAGAATGAAGGGAATAGTGATCACCCAGGGCAAGAAGACCGGGGAGGAGAATAGGGATAGGACAGGGAGAGTTAGCACCCTGGAGGAACAAAAGGTTCCAGGGAAGGTTCCAAGGATTGTATGAAATATGGGCAGACTGGATGGACTTCTAGTCTTTTTCTGCCGGCATGGTCTATGTTTCTAGTGCTGCCTACCTATTTTGCCTATTTCTAGAATTAAGGAGAATGCATTCTTCATTCTCTGGATGTTAGGAGAGCCCTTAAGTTTTGCTTGAACAGAACTAAGGACTTCAGACAATCCAAACAACTCTTTGCCTCCTTTGATCCTAACAGAAAAGGACAGCCTGTTCCAAACAAGTGCATTTCTGCCTGGATTGTGAGCTGTCTATGCCACTGCTATTCCATGGCGCAGGTCAAGCTGGATGGTCAGGTACATGCCTGCTCCACCGGAGCAGTTGCCATGTCCCTGGCAGAGATTCACTCTGTACCTGTCGGTGATATTTGCAGAGCTGCCACCCGGAGCACAGTGTACACTCTTGTTAAGCACTGTGCCTTGGATGTCCATTCCAGGCAACATGCCTCAATTGGCAAGACTGTCCTGAATGGACTTCTGTTCTGAGTGAGCCTCAGCTCCTACAACCCTAGTCTGGGGGTTATTTTCTGAGCTTGGTACCCTGACCCATTAGTGTAAATCAATGGTGAAGATTGATTCCTGGAAGATATGAAAATTACGTACTCACCGTAATTCTTGATCTTCCAGGAATATGTTCACCACTGATTCACATACCCACCCACCATCCCCCGGGCTCATTTAAGTCTGATTGTTGGTCTTCACCCCTTGTTCTTGGTTTGCACTGTGAAGACACTTTGTTTCTGGTTTGTTGACCCTTACACAAGTCATCAGGGCTATTCAAACAACATGAAGTCTTGCTATATTCTGACATATGTAGTGAGTCCCAACCTTCGAACTGCCCTGGAGATGAAAGAGTTAATTTTCCATGCCAGGCATGGAACGCTGAACTTGAGCTCGGTTGAGACTCTGTTATTCTTCAAACTGCCCAACTGTGACTGCCCAACTTAACCTTGTTTCTCCACTTCCTTTTCTGCTCTAGTTGTCCCCCCCCCCCACTGGATTCTACCCTCACATCTTGGTATACCCAATGCTGCACTTTTCACCCTCTTGCCACCCTTTCTACATTCCTTCTCCCCCCCCACACTCTCTTCCCTCTCCCTATGACTCTGGCACTTCTTATCTGTTGTCTACTTTCTGTGACAAATGCCGCTGGCTGCCTTGTTACAATGCTACCCTTGAACTGTATTAATCTGTACTCTGTTTGCAATGTAATGCCTGTCTTGATGTTCCCCATAATTTGTATTTTTCTGATGTGGAACCTTTGGAAAAGAGCCATGGCTCAAAGGTATTTGTAATCCTAGACTTGATAAATAAAAAAAAAATTAAAAAACTCAATCCGTCAGATTATTTACTCCGCCTCACTGAACAGTCGCTCCGGAGATTTCTCCTTCTGCTTGGTTCATTTTGTCGGTTAAAGTGCCATTTTCTCGGGTTTCGACTGAAATTAAACCGTAACCTGTCGGTTCAGTCTATGTCTGTGGTATTTGTGAGTACTAGATAGGTTATATTTTATCTATTCTGTGTGGAACTTGTGAACGGTTCATCGGTTCGGTTTGAACCGATCAAGTTGTTTAAAAAATCTTTAATTGTATTTTTAGAGTGTGGTTACCGGTTCTTATCGGTTCTAAAAAAAACAGATTTTATTACGGTCTTTTCCACGACCCGTGACACGGTTAGGAACCGATAAGAGGGTCTTACCTGGCGGATTGCCATAAACGGGTAAGTTTGGATAGGACTGGCACCATGTCTGAGAAACCCAAAAGGAAAACTGGGCCCACTGGGTTTCAACACTGTAGTGTGTGTGGGGAAGTCTTTGCCAAGGCTGATCCCCATACCACCTGTGTTTACTGTCTGGGGTTTGACCCCCTCAGTGCAGACTGCCAGATTTGTAAAAATTTTCCTGCAGCTACCCTGGAAAAGAGAGTTGGTAGGCTCAGGGAAAGGAGGCCAAAAAGTCCGCTGAACCGGATGGCCAGCTCAGTTCAGTTCAAACCGAACCAGAAGGAGTGCCCTCTGACCAGGGCGAGACTTCTTTGGGCAAAAGGAGATCCAACTCTGAGGAGTCGGTTCCAGCAAAAAGGACTAGAAAATCAGCTGGTGTGGAGCCAAAACTTTCCTCTCCAACCACTGAAGAAATAGCCAGGCGATCAAAATTGTCCAGTCGCCTCTAGCCTCCCACCGAATCAAACACCAGGTAGGCGCTCGGTTCGGCCAGTTCCACCGGTTCAAGAGTATGATTTAGAGGAATATTATGAACCGGAGGAGGGGGAAGAGGAGTATGAGGAGAGTGAATGTGGATTTGAAAGTCTGGATGTGCCCATTGACCCGGACATCTCCCCAGACAGACCTTCAGGAGTGTCTCCTCCTAGGCTTTCTGAGTCCCCTTCTCATTTTATGTTTTATAAAAAAGTGGCTGAAACCCTCCAGCTCCCTATGGAGGAAGCTGTGGATGATCAAGAGGAGGCTGACTATGTGGAAATGATGGATATCCCAGAGTCTAGGAGACTGTCTATTCCCTTGCATAAATCTTTTGGGAAACAGACATTTAAAATTCTAAAAACTCCTCACACTATATCTCCTGTGGATAAGAGAATGGACAAGAGGTATACATTGTCAGGCTCTGATACGGAGTTTCTTACACAACAATGCAGCCATGTTGGAGTAGTGCAGGCTGCAGCCTGTGACAAGGCAAATATTCTCTTGGCTTCACCCCCCCCCCCAGACAAGAACTCCAGGAGGATTGATGCCATGGCAAAGAAACAGTACCTGGCAGCATCCTTGGGACTCAGACAGGCCAATTATATGGCTTATGTTGTTAGATACCAGAAATCCAGATGGGACACTGTCATGGCTCTAGCAAAACAGGTCCCTGGCCAGCTTGCCAAGGAGCTGGAGCAGGTGGCTGCTGATGGTATTGAGGCATCCAAGGTGCAATTCCATGCTGCAGTGGACTCAAATGATGTGTCATCAAGAGTCATGGCTACATCTGTGGCACTTCGAAGAATGGCTTGGCTCAGATGTACTAGCCTGTCATGGGATACCCAGACTAAGGCCATGGATTTTCCTGTTGTGGATAATTCTCTGTTTGGGGAGCAGACAGAGAATTACATGAAGAAAATGGATGAGTATAGGACCACCTATAGGAGTGCACAGGCCAAGGAAAGGCAGGCCACTCCTCAAAGGCAGCTTCTCAGGGGCAGGGGCAGGCCTTTTCATAGGCCTTTTTACCAAGCCCAGGCCTCCTCTTCTGCTTATGCCCAGAGGGGGTTCTTTAGAGGGAGAGGCAGATGGGGTACAAGCAGGCCTGCTTCCGCCCCTCAGCCCAAAGCCCCTGCCAAGCAGGCACCCTGATGGGGTTGCCAGGACCAATTCTCAGCTACCTGTAGGGGGCAGGCTGGCTTACTTTGTTCAGGACTGGGAGTTTCTGACATCAGACAAATGGGTCCTGGAAGTAGTAAGCCAGGGACTGGTTCTTAGCTTCAAAAAGTTTCCAAAGATGAGAACCAGATCCTTTCCACCTGCAAATCCATCAGAGGCACCTGCCTTAGAGGCAGAGGTCTCTTTCCTCCTAGCTCTCAGAGCTGTGGAAAGGGTTCCACCCCTACACCAGGGCAAAGGATTGTATTCCAGGTACTTCCTTACCTCAAAAAAGACAGGGGAATGGTGGCCCATCCTGGATCTCAGATACTTAAACAAGCACCTTTTAAAACCAAAATTCAAAATGGTGACTCTGGGAATTATTCTACTCTGTCTAATGCCAGGGGACTGGCTAGTGTCCCTGGACCTCAAGGATGCCTACTTCCATATTCTCATCAGAAGCTCCCATCGAAAGGACCTCAGGTTCGAGCTGCCCTCAGGCCATTACCAGTTCAGAGCAATGCCCTTTGGCCTCACCTCTGCTCCAAGGGTATTCACAAAATGCCTGGCAGTAGTAGTTGCTTCTCTAAGAATCCAGAAAATTGCCATCTTCCCTTACCTGGATGACTGGCTCATAGTAGGCCAGTCCCCAGACCAAGTCAAGTTACACTTACAGATAACTCAGCAACTGCTCACTTCTTTGGGTTTCCTCCTAAATCTTTCAAAGTCAGTTCTAGAGCCTGTCCAGCTCCTCACCTTCATAGGCACAGAGCTAGACACAGAGAAGGCCAGAGCCTTCCTTCCCCTGAACAGGGCAAGGACCCTGGTCTCTCTGGCCTCCTCATTCACCCTGCAGGTGTCCCGACCAGCAAGGCATTTTCTGCAGCTCCTGGGGCACATGGTTGCTTCTATGGCAGTAGTGCAAGGAGCAAGATTTCAGATGAGGGACATTCAGTTCCATTTGAGAGCCTTTTGGTCTCAAAGGAAGGACCCTCGGACCAAACTGATCCCAGTAACTCGAACCCTGATTCAGAGCCTACAGTGGTGGCAGGATCAGAACAATTTGAGACAAGGGGTTCCCTTTGTCACCCAGTCTCACTCTTTAATCCTTACTACAGATGCCTCCTTCTTGGGGTGGGGGGCTCACATGGGCGACCTCACCACCCAGGGATTGTGGTCCCCTCAGAAATCTCTGCTCCATATCAATCTGTTGGAACTCAGAGCAGTATTTCTAGCACTTCAAGCTTTTTCCAAATCTGTTTAGAACAAAGTTGTACAGGTCAGAACAGACAACACCACCACAATGTGGTACATCAACAGCAAGGAGGCACTCGGCTCACGGCCTTGTGCACCAAGCAATGAAGTTGTGGTCTCTGGCTTACTCCTGAACACCTCCCTCACAGCAGTTCACCTACCAGGAAAGGGCAATGTCCTGGCAGATGCTCTCAGCAGGATTTCCCAGGGCCATCACGAATGGTCACTGGATCCCCTGGTCTTGGAAGTGATATTTTCCAGATGGGGCACCCTGCATATAGATCTTTTTGCAGCCCCAGACAATCACCAACTTCTCCTTTTTTGCTGCAGACTCCCAGTGTTGAGCTCAGTCCTCCTGGATGCCTTAGTTCTCAATTGGGAAGGGAAGTTTCTCTATGCTTTTCCCCTCTTCCCTCTCCTGTTCAAAGTCCTAGTCAAAACCAGATCTCAACCCTGCAAGATGATCCTGATTGCTCCAGACTGGGCCAGACAGCCCTGGTATCCACTCCTACTGTCCTTAGCAGTCCATCTTCCCCTGTGTCTTCCCAGGAATTACAACCTGTTAACCTGTGCTCAGGGGAGGGTTTGGTACCCGAACCTCAAATCTCTCAATCTCAAGGTCTGGCTCTTGAAGAGTTAGAGTTTGCTGATTTACACCTCTCCCAAGGTGTAATGGATATCCTGAAGGCTTCTAGAAAACCTTCTACCAGGGCTACTTATAATTCTAAATGGAAAAGATTTTCCATATGGTGCTCTGGGAAACATATTTCCCCAGAATCTGCTGATCTGCCCACAGTCCTTGATTATATAGTTCACTTAAATAGCTTGGGGCTGAGACCAGCTACACTGAAAGTGCATCTGGCAGCTGTGTCTGCTTTTATTTCAGCAGGTAAGCCCTGTTCTCTCAGCTCACCCTGTTTTCTCCAAATTTTCAAGGGTTTGCTTCCACTAACCCTCCATTCAGGGACCCTGCCCCTGCCTGGGACCTCAATGTTTGCATTGCTCAGCTTATGCAACCCCCTTTTGAGCCTTTATCTTCAGCAGAGCTTAAGTACTTGACTTGGAAGACTGTGTTTCTGGTAGCCATCACTTCTGCCAGACGCATAAGTGAATTAAAAGCTTTGTCAGTGGAGCCTGATTTTATCTCCTTTCATAGAGAAAAGGTGGTCCTCAGGACTAACAGGAAGTTCTTGCCTAAGGTGGTTTCAGATTTCCACCTTAATCAATCAATGTCTCTTCCAGTGTACTTCACTGACCATTCCTCCTCTGGCGAGAGGAGACTGCACAGTTTAGATGTGAAAAGAGCCCTTAGTTACTACATAGAGCATACCAAGGGTCATAGGTTTGACTCCCTCCAACTGTTCCTCACTTATGGTGAGGTTGGTAAAGGGAAACCTGCCACTAAAAGATCCATTGCCAGGTGGATTGTCTCCTGTATCCAATTTTGCTATGAAAACTGGGTAAGATTCCTCCTCAGGCCTGAGGGCTCACTCTACCAGAGGTACAGCTGCTTCCCTGGCTGCTGCCAGGGACATCCCTATTCTAGAGATATGTCAAGCAGCTACCTGGAAAACAGTTCACACTTTTACCAAGCATTACTCCCTGGACATCCAGGCTAGGAGTGATGCTCGGTTTGGCACAGCTGTGCTTCAGAGCCTATTTCCTAAGTAGGTTCTGTCCCTCCTCCATGGAGGCACTGCTTTGTAGTCTGGATATGTCAGAATATAGCAAGACTTCATGTTGTTTGAAGAAAAAATTACTCACCTTAGTAATGTTGTTTCTTCTAATGGAGTCTTGCTATATTCTGACCTCCCCGCCTGCCCCTCTCAGAACCTCTGTTTTTGGGATGTGGGTGGGCAATGCAGTGTTGGCACTTAGTAGGTGCCCACCTTTTGTTTCACTCCTTCTTTTTGGGTGAGTGATGTGTTTTCATTTTTGTCTCCTGACTTGAGTCTTGTGTTGAGACCAAAATGTGTTTTATGTTTAGTAGCCAGTTGGCTAGTGTAGGTTTACAGCTTCCACACAGGACCTTAGTGAGTTTAGCTCGAAAAGATCTGATGGTTTGAGTTTGAAGAACAACAGAGTCTCAACCGAGCTCAAGCTCAGCGTTCCATGCCTGGCATGGAAAGCTAACTCTTTCATTTCTGGGGCAGTTCGAAGGTTGGGACTCACTGCATATGTCAGAATATAGCAAGACTCCAGTAGAAGAAACAACATTACTAAGGTGAGTAATTTTTTCTTGTATGCCCTTAGGTTGAGTGCATAAGTGCTTGTTCAAACAACATGAAATCTTGCTGTATTCTGACAGTAGCAGTGAGTCCCAACCTTCGAACTGCCCCGGAGATGAAAGAGTTAACTTTCCATGCCAGGCATGGAATGCTGAGCTCGAGCTCTGTTGAGACTCTGTCTGTTGCTGTTTGAACTTAAACCGTCAGATTCTTTACTCTGCCTCACTGAACAGTCGCTCCGGAGATTTCTCCTTCTGCTCGGTTCAGTTTGTCAGTTAAAGTACAGTTTTTCTCAGTTTTTGACCAAATTTAAACCGCAACCTGTCGGTTCAGTCTCTGTCTGTGGTATTCATGAGTACTAGATAGGTTTATATTGTTTCTATTCTGTGTAAAACTTGTAAATGGTTCATCAGTTCGGTCTGAACCGATCAAGTTGCTAAAAAATCTTTATTTTAAATTTAGAGTGTGGTTACCGGTTCTTATCGGTTCTAAAAAAAAGCGGATTTTATTACGTTTTTTTCCACAACCCGTGACACGGTCAGGAACCGATAAGAGGATCTTGCCTGGCGGATTGCCATTAAAAGGGTAAGTTTGGATAGGACTGGCACAGTGTCTGAGAAACCCAAAACAAAAACCGGGCCCACTGGGTTTCAACACTGCAGTGTGTGTGGGGAAGTCTTTGCCAAGGCTGATCCCCACACCACCTGTGTTTATTGTCTGAGGTTTGACCATCTCTATGCAGACTGCCAGATTTGTAAAAATGTTCCTGCAGCTACCCTAGAAAAACAAGTTGGTAGGCTCAGGGAAAGGGAGGCCAAAAAGTCAGCTGAACCGGATGGCCAGCCCGGTTCGGTTCAAACCGAACCAGAAGGAGTGCCCTCTGACCAGGGCGAGACTTCTTCGGGCAAAAGGAGAACCGATTCTGAGGAGTCAGTTCCAGCTAAGAGAACAAGAAAGGAAAATCAGCTGGTGTGGATCCAAAACTCTCTTCTCCAACCGCTGAAGAAATAGCCAAAGTGATAAAATTTGTGCAGTCGTTTTCCTCGGTTCCGACTGAACCGGCACCATCAGGGAGGCGCTCGGTTCCACCGGTTTCACCGGTTCAAGAGTATGATTTAGAGGAATTTTATGAACCGGAGGTGGAGGAGGAGGAATATGAGGAAAGTGAATGTGGTTTTGAAAGTCTGGATGTGCCCATTGACTCGGACATCTCCCCAGACAGACCTTCAGGAGTGTCTCCTCCTAGGCTTTCTGAGTCCCCCTCCCATTTCATGTTTTATAAAAAAAGTGGCTGAAACCCTCCAGCTTCCTATGGAAGAAGCTGTGGATGACCATGAGGAGCCTGACTATGTGGAAATGATGGATATCCCAGAGTCTAGGAGGCTGTCTATTCCCTTACACAAATCTTTTGGGAAACAGGCATTTAAGATTTTAAAGACTCCTAACACCATACCTCCTGTGGATAAAAGAATGGACAAGAGGTATACATTGTCAGGCGCAGATATGGAGTTCCTTACACAACAATGCAGCTATGTTGGGGTAGTGCAAGCTGCAGCCTGTGACAAGGCAAATATTCCCTTGGCTTCACACCCCTCCAGACAAGGACTCCAGGAGGATTGATGCCATGGCAAAGAAACAATACATGGCAGCATCCTTGGGACTCAGACAGGCCAATTATATGGCTTATACTGCTAGGTATCAGAAACCAGATGGGACACTGTCATGGCTCTAGCAAACAGGTCCCTGGCCAGCTTGCCAAGGAGCTGGAGCAGGTGGCTGCTGATGGTATTGAGGCATCCAAGGTGCAATTCCATGCTGCAGTGGACTCAAATGATGTGTCATCTAGAGTCATGGCTACATCTGTGTCACTTTGCAGAATGGCTTGGATGAGATGTACTAGCCTGTCACAGGATACCCAGACTAAGGCCATGGATTTTCCTGTTGTGGGTAATTCTCTGTTTGGGGAGCAAACAGAGAATTACATGAAGAAAATGGATGAGTATAGGACCACCTACAGGAGTGCCTAGGCCAAGGAAAGGCAGGCCACTCCTCAAAGGCAGCATCCCAGGGGCAGGGGCAGGCCTTTTTACAGGCCTTTCTACCAAGCTCAGGCCTCCTCTTCTGCTTATGCTCAGAGGGGTTCTTTAGAGGGAGAGGCAGAAGCGGTACAAGCAGACCTGCTTCCACCCCTCAGCCAAAACCCCCTGCCAAGCAGGCACCCTGATGGGTTTGCCAGGGCCGATTCTGCACCACCTGTATGGGGCAGGCTGGCTTACTTTGTCCAGGACTGGAAGTCTCTAACATCGGACAAGTAGATTCTGGAAGTAGTAAGCCTGGGACTGGTTCTCAGCTTCAAAAAATTTCCAAAGCTGAGAACCAGATCTTTTTCACCTGCAAATCCCTCAGAGGCACTTGCCTTAGAGGCAGAGGTCTCTTCCCTTCTGGCTCTCAGAGCTGTGTAACGGGTTCCACCCCTACACCAGGGCAAAGGATTGTACTCCAGGTACTTCCTTACCCCAAAAAAGACAGGAGAATGGCGGCCCATCCTGGATCTCAGATATTTAAGCAAGCACCTTTTAAAGCCAAAATTCAAAATGGTGACTCTGGGAATAATTCTACCCTCTCTAAGACCAGGGGACTGGCTAGTGTCCCTGGACCTCAAGGATGCCTACTTCCATATTCTTATCAGAAGCTCCCATCGAAAGTACCTCAGGTTCGAGCTGCCCTCAGGCCATTACCAGTTCAGAGCAATGCCCTTCGGACTAACCTCTGCTCCATGGGTGTTCACAAAATGGCTGGCAGTAGTAGTTGCTTCTCTGAGAAGGCAAAGGATTGCCATCTTCCCATACCTGGATGACTGGCTCACAGTAGGCCAGTCCCCAGACCAGGTCAAGTTACACTTACATGTAACTCAGCAACTGCTCACTTCTCTAGGTTTCCTTCTGAATCTGTCAAAGTCAGTTCTAGAGCCTGTTCAGCTCCTCACCTTCATAGGTGCAGAGCTAGATACAGAAAGGGCCAGAGCCTTCCTTCCCATGGACAGGGCAAGGACCCTTATCACTCTGGCCTCCTCTTTCACCCTGCAGGTGTCTCGACCAGCAAGGTATTTTCTGCAGCTCCTGGGGCACTTGGCTGCTTCTACAGCAGTGGTGCAGGGAGCGAGATTTCAGATGAGGGACATTCAGTTCCATTTGAGAGCCTTCTGGTCTCAGAAAAGGGAACCTCTGACCAAACGGGTCCCAGTGACTCGAACCCTGATCCAGGCCTTACCCTGGTGGCAGGATCTGAACAATCTGAGACAAGGAGTTCCCTTTGTCATTCAGTCTCACTCTTTAATCCTTACTACAGATGCCTCCCTCTTGGGGTGGGGGGCTCACTTGGGTGACCTGACCACCCAAGGGTTGTGTTCCCCTCAGGAATCTCTGCTCCACATCAATCTGTTGGAGCTCAGAGCAGTTTTTCCTTGCACTTCAAGCTTTTTCCAAATCTGTTCAGAACAAAATTATTCAGATCAGAACAGACAATACCACCACAATGTGGTACATCAACAAACAAGGAGGCACTCAGTCTATGGCCTTGTGCACAGAAGCGATGAAGTTGTGGTCCCTGGCTTATTCTCTGAACACCTCCCTCTCAGCAGTACACCTCCCAGGCAAGGACAATGTCCTGGCAGATGCTCTCAGCAGGATATCTCAGGGCCATCATGAGTGGTCACTGGATCCCTTGATCTTGGTGGTGATATTTTCCAGATGGGGCACCCCACAGATAGATCTTTTTGCAGCCTCAGACAATCACCAACTCCCCCTTTTTTGTTGCAGGCCCCCAGTGTTGGGCTCAGTCCCCCTGGATGCCTTAGTTCTCAATTGGGAAGGGAAGTTCCTGTATGCTTTCCCCCTTCCCTCTCTTGTTCAAAGTGTTAGTCAAAAATCAGGTCTCAGCCCTGCAAAGTGATCCTGATTGCTCCAGACTGGACCAGACAGCCCTGGTATCCTCTCCTATTGTCCTTATCAGTCCATCTTCCCCTGGCTCTTCCCAGGAATTACAACCTGTTAACTTGTGCTCAGGGGAGGGTTTGGTACCTGAATCTCAAATCTCTCAATCTCAAGGCCTGGCTCTTGAAGAGTTAGAGTTTGCTGATTTGCACCTCTCCCAAGGTGTTATGGATATTCTGAAGGCTTCTAGGAAGCCTTCCACCACAGCCACTTATAATTCCAAGTGGAAAAGATTTTCCATATGGTGCTCTGGGAAGCATATTTCCCCAGAGTCTGCTGATCTGCCCACAGTCCTTGACTACACGGTTCATCTCAACAGCTTGGGTCTCAGACCAGCTACACTAAGGGTGCACCTGGCAGTGGTTTCTGCTTTCATTTCAGCAGGTAAGCCTCCTCTTTCAGCTCACCCTGTTTTCTCAAGTTTTTCAAGGGATTGCTTCATACCACTCCTCCATTCAGGGACCCTGCCCTGCTTGGGATCTTAACGCTTGCATTGCACAGCTTATGCAACCCCTTGAGCCTTTGTCCTAGCAGAGCTTAAGTACTTCTGACTTGGAAAAACTGTGTTTCTGGTGGCCATCACTCTGCCAGGCGCATAAGTGAGCTGCAAGCCCTGTCAGTGGAGCCTGACTTTGTTTCCTTCCATAGGGATAAGGTGGTCCTAGGACTAACAGGAAGTTTTGCCAAGGTGGTTTCAGACTTCCACCTTAACCAATCTATGTCTCTTCCTGTGTACTTCACTGACCATTCCTCCTCTGGTGAGAGGAGGCTGCACAGCCTAGATGTGAAAAGAGCCCTTAGCTACTATATAGAAAGCACCAAGGGTCATAGGTTTGACTCCCTCCAACTGTTCCTCACTTATGGTGAGGTAGGCAAAGGAAAACCTGCCACTAAGAGATCCATTGCCAGGTGGATTGTCTTTGCATACAATTTTGCTATGAAAAATTAGGTAAGGTTCCACCCTCAGGCCTGAGGGCTCACTCTACCAGAGGTACAGCTGCTTCCCTGGCTGCTGCCAGGGATATCCTATTCTAGAAATATGTCAAGCAGCTACCTGGAAAACAGTTCACACTTTCACCAAGCATTACTCTCTGGACATCCAGGCTAAGAGTGATGCTCGGTTTGGCACAGCTGTGCTTCAGAGCCTATTTCCTAAGTAGGTTCTGTCCCTCCTCCATGGAGGTACTGCTTTGTAGTTCTGCTACTGTTAGAATACAGCAAGACTTCATGTTGTTTGAAGAAAAAATTACTCACCTTAGTAATGTTGTTTCTTCTAATGGAGTCTTGCTGTATTCTGACCTCCCCCCTGCCTTCCCCTCTCAAAACCTTTCTTTTTTGGGATGTGGGTGGGCAGTTGCAGTGTTGGCACTCAGGAGGTGCCCCACCTTTTTTGTTATCACCCTTTCCTTGGGTGAGTGGGTGTTGTGTTATTTCATTTTTGGGTCTCCTGACTTGAGTCTTTGTTTTGGGACGCAATATTTTGTTATTATGTTAGTAGCCAGTTGGCTAGTGTAGGTTTACAGCTTCCACACAGGACCTCAGTGGGTTTAGCTCATAAAGATCTGACGGTTTGAGTTCAAACAGCAACAGACAGAGTCTCAACCGAGCTCGAGCTCAGCATTCCATGCCTGGCATGGAAAGTTAACTCTTTCATCTCCGGGGCAGTTCAAAGGTTGGGACTCACTGCTACTGTCAGAATACAGCAAGACTCCATTAGAAGAAACAACATTACTAAGGTGAGTAATTTTTTCTTAGGTTATGCTGCTCCTCCTTGGTTAAAAAAGGTGCTAAGGCAGATGAGGGAGGTGCCAAGGTGAGCCATGTATTGTGAGCCAGTCTTGCGGTGCCACACATACATGGCTTACCTCAGAGCCAGCCTGAAAAATTCTGGCTCCCACAGGGTCCTAGTGCCTCAGGCTCAGAACCATTAGTGTGAATCAATGGTGAAGATATTCCTAGAAGATCAAGAATTACGGTATGTCAGACAGGAGTGATTTGTCCACATGTGCATTCTCTTCACCTCAAAGCTTGGCTCTTGAGGAGTTGGAATTTCCAGCTTCTCCGTACTCGGAACAAGTCCTTAAGATCCTGAGAATGGCTAAAAAGACTTATGCAGCCAAATGGAAAAGGTTTTCCCCTCTGGTGCAAGGGCAGAAACGTCAGTCCTCTTACAGCTTCAGAATCTCAGCTGCTGGATTGCCTGGTGCACCTACAGGTCTCTGGCTTGAAGCCCTCCTCTCTCAAGCTGCACCTGGCTGCAATTTCGGCCTACCTCTTGGTGGGACAGTCTGTTTTTTCTCACTCTGTGTTCAAGCGGTTTTTCAAAGGCCTTTTGCACCTCCAGTCAGGGACCTGTTCCTCCTTGGAGTCTGAATCTCTGCATTGCCAGGCACATGGAACCACCCTTTGAGCCTGTGGCCACTGCCCATCTCAAGTTCGTAACTTGGAAAACTCTTTTCTTAGTGGCCATTACCTCTGCTAGGAGGATCTCAGTTACACGCCCTGTGCACTGATCCCAATTACATCATTCCTCACAGAGACAAAATTGAGCTCAGGACAAACAGGAAATTCCTGACTAAGGTGGTTTTGGAGTGTCACCTTAACCAGTCCATCACTCTACCTGTTGTCTTTACTGAGAAATCCACACCTGGTGAGCAAAAGCTCCACAGTCTGGATGTCAAAAGAGCTCTTTTATTACCTTGAGCATTTTAAGGAGTTCAGAGGTGCTTACACTGCTGTTCCTCACCTATGGGGAAGTAGACAGAGGAAAACCAGCTACCAAGAGAACTATTTCTTGTTGGTTAGTCTCTTGCATTAGATTCTGCAATGAAAAAGTGGGTAAACAATCTTCTCAAGGCCTCAGAGCCCATTCTACCAGGGATACTGCAGCCTTTGCGACAGCTGCAAGACACATACCCCTTCTGGATGTCTGCAAGGCAGCTACCTGGAAAACTGTTGTATACACATTCATCAAGTATTACTGCCTGGATGTGCAGTCCAGATTGGATGTCAAATTGGGCAGGGCGGTTCTGGAGAGCCTCTTAAGTAGGTTCTCTGCTCACCTGCCACTTTTGTACTGCTTTGAAATCTGCTACTGTTACTGATGCTAAAGGACTCCTGGGCTGGGAAGAAAAAATTACTCGCTGTAGTAATCTTCTTTCTTCCAAGCGGTCCTTTAGCATCAGCAAGCTCCCACCCTTCCTCCCCTGTTAACCTTTTAGGAGAAGGGCTCTGTTCTCAGCTTTACTACCAAATGTGGCTCTGTATTCCAATTTTTTTTTTTTTTACTGAGGGTGTTGAAATCTGTTTCTGGAATTCTGCGCATTTGCATGTTGGATCCTGTTGGTTCACTCTTTGGCCATGTGCCCATTTACCTTTGAAAAATTCTGAAGCCCTTCAGGCTGCTCTCTCTCAGCACACTCCCTTACTCATTGCTGATTGGCTAATTCCATAAAGCTAATCTGAAGACACGCCTCCGGGGCAGTTGCACATAGCCAGCTAAGTGCTACCGTTACTGATGCTAAAGAACCCCTTGGAAGAAAGAAGATTACTATGGTAATTTTTTCTTGCATATCAATTGGTCAATAATATTTATTTAACCAAGTAGAGAGAAACTCATTTAAAAAGTGGGCCTGGACAGCAGTACTATACAGATCATACAGTCAGTCAAAAAATTACATTAAATGCATTACAGTACATAAGGGCCTACTAATATGGCTACTGCAAAGGAGGGAGATTTTTACAGGATGGATGCAGTGTAAAAAAAACTGTTTACAGTATAACATGGAACCATGACACTAGCAATTTTGGGCAATGAAGAGTAAACAAGCAGCACTCTTACACGGTCTGTATCTAAATATATTGTAATACTACAAAACAGTTTTAAGAGGTGACATGAACAAAAAGATAATGTAAAGGAGAGCACACTTGAAGGAGGGGCAAGAATAAGTGGGAAATGAGAGTATGGGGTGGGGACCGAAAATTGTGGGATGAGGGTAATATGAATATGTGTGAGAATTGGATTGTAAGGAGTCTGAGAGGGCAGAGACTTGCCCAAGGTGAAGCACTTCAGAGGGGGCCAGGCAGCATGGCCCTACTTGCTGAGAAAATCAAGGGTTATGAGAAGCAGTTGCAAGATTTAGTAAAGTGCTGCCTTAATAGTGTTTTGAAATGGGGCAGTTTAATTAGAGGAGAGCTTCAGCGATTTCTATAGGTTATTTCAAAGTGCTGGTAGGGTATAGCTTAAGGAAGTGGCCCCATAGCTGGTTCTATACCTGGGGATGTCAAGGGACAGTTAGGAAGAGCTCCTAAGAGCAAGTGCCAGTGGAATAAATAAGTAGGCTAGAAATATAACGGCAGCCTACTGATGAGAGCTCTCTAGTTCCAAGTAACCGTACTTATAAGTAGTCTAATCTTTAGGGACTGCCAACCAAACATGGCATATAGTGCACACTGAGTCATGAAAAGAGTGCCGGTAATGAATCTTACTGCCCTGTTGTACAGTATGTCGAGCTTTGCCAGCACTGAGCTAGGGCTGTGGTTATACAAAATGTCAGCATAATCCAACAATGGTAGGAATGTAGACTATACTAGTCTTAGCTTGGCTTCCTGTGTTAGTAGGTGTCTAATCCTGAAAAACAGTCGTAAACATTGATCTTACTTCGGGAGGGCTCTTGCAGTAGGTGATTGCATTTGGGGCTGGCGCCGGCGGGTGGCAGGACCCCACGGAGGGGTTTCTGGCTAGCGGTCCCTGGCGAGGGACTGCCCCACATCAGGTGACTGGTGTCAGGAGACATCTGTGTAAAGGGGCGGTCCCTCATGCCCGCCTTCCAGTTCTTTCCCGCTGTTAGCTTATGCCAGCGCCTCGTGGAAAAGTTCCTTGCTTGTCTGGCTCCTTCGTTGGTTATTTTAGAGTTTTTTCACTTTTATCCTAGTAATTGTCAGTCATTCATCTGTGTATGTCGTCCCCTACACCCTTTGAGCACAAAAATAAGTGCGACTGTGCGGCGCCCAACTCCCGCACAAGGACGGCCATTCCCTGTGCCTTTTTTGCCTAGGCCCCAACCATCAAGTAGAGAAGTGCCAGCACTGCCTGAGTTTCAACGCAGCCACCCGGAGAAGGCAGCAGCAGTCCCTGGAAGCCCACATTCTCAAAAAGATGAGCTCCATGGAAAAAGAACTCAAAAAAAACTTTGGCTGGCGTCAACTTCCTCTGAAGGCCATCGCAAGAGAAAGGACAAAGAAAAGCACTGGGACAAGGGTTCCTCTCCTACCGTGACTCCCTTGGGAGTTGCCGTGTTGAAGGTAATGCCCCCCCGGACCGCTTCTCGGAGAAGGTCGGTAAGTCTCCTGACCCTTCGTGGCAGCGCATGACCCCTCTTCCGCCAGACCAGGCTGCCCCTCCGTCGTGGCCTGCCTCTGGCGAAGGTTCCATTAAGTCGGACGCCAGCCTCTCTGGTGCCCACCTGGATCCCACTGGCAAGACTCTTGTCAGTCCGCACAGTGGCTGAGCAGACGCTGGACCCTCCCACGTCCATCGTTCCCGGCTCCCCGCAGCCTTCGCTGCCCTCCGGCGACCCCAAGTCTCCTCAGCCCGACCCCTGGGATTTTTCCCCTCCATCCCCGGGTGACGCTGAGGTGCCTGTTCCACCTCCGTCGGACAAACCTCCTGCTGATCTGACGTCTGCTCCCCGGACGCTGGCCCCGACACCGGCACCTCGGCCGCTGGCTCAGACGCCGGTAGTGCCGACTCCGGGCGACATTCCGTTTCTGGATGGCACCCTGACACCATGCCCCCCAGGCCTTCTGCCCCAGTCCCACCTGCGGGGCCGTCTGCTCAGACAGCTCCTCCAGCTTCCGGGTACCTGACCCCGTTGTACCAGGGACTGCAGTATCCATCGCTGCCCTACCCGACACCAGGCTTCCCGCTGTCGGGTTATGGATACTCACTCTATGGGTATAACCCATACCCTTATCCCCCTTCTCCTCCTCCACTGCCCCCACCCCCAAGCTGCTGGTGGATTTGCAGGAGACTCTAGCCTCAGCTCACCAGAGAGGTGGAGAGTCGTCTTCCGACGACTGTGCTGGTACCGGTTCCCATATGTCCACGGCGACAAACTCCCTCCCCTCCTCTGGGTCCAGAGATGGGCAGGACACGCTACCCAGAGGGCTTCCCAAAGGGTCCGTTCCTCCCCCTAGATGGGAAAGGGAGACGTCGTCTTCAGTTTCTTCCTCTTCCTCCTCAGATGCCTTTGGCTGGTCCGAGAAGTACGACGAGCCTCGGTCTCCATCAAAGCCCAGACCAAGGACTTCTCCGAAGTCTCCTCTGGAGGATCTTTCCTTCACGGAGCTGCTACGTAAAATCCAGGCAATGCATAAGTGGCAATCCTTGAAGCCAGACCCACAGTGGTTGAAACTCACTGAGCATCTGGATCTGCCCGTGACAGCTCCCACCTTGGTGCCATCCTGGATCGAGCCTCATGCCCACCTTGTTACCACCATTTGGAAACAACCGTCAGCATTAGCCCCTCTTCCATGGAAGTCGAACAGGCTATACCAGGCTCCAGAGGGTGTTGACTTTTAGATTCCTACTCTCGAGCTGACTCGGTCGTGATTAGCGCCGCACACGGCTGGTCAGCTAATCCAAAGTACCTTAGCTTGTCGCCACCTGATAAAGAATCCAGCCTTCTGGACCAGTATGGCAAGAAGATTTTCGCTGCTTCCACGCTGGGGATCAGGGCCCTGAACTATGTTGGTCACATGGGGATTACCAGAAGGCAATTCTTTCTGAGGTGGAAACCAAATTGGACTCCCTGCTGGACTCTCAAGTCAAGCAGGAACTGTCTGACCTCGTCCACTCTGCATGTTCGGCCAGTCGACACATGCTTCGTGTGACTTACGATGCAGTGGACACTGCTGGACGGAGCTCAGCTTTCGCCGTAGGCTTTCGACGTCATGCTTGGCTCCGTGTGTCAGAGTTGGTCCCAGAAGTGCAGTCCGCTACACGGGAAGCGCCCTTCCGGGAGTCTGTGTTTCGAGGGTGATGTCAAGGACATCACCGATTCGGAGGAGAAGGGGATGGCACTAAAGTCCGTCGACTCTATGTACCATCCCCATCAACCGCAGCGCCGTGTCTTTCGCAGACGGAACCAGCCAAAGGTGAAACCTCTGGGAAAGCGGGCCACTAAACGCCAGGCCCCTACAGCTGCCAAGTCCCTCTGCCCAAAAAAGCAGCGGGTGCTTCAGCTGCAGCGCTGCCCCACACCATCGACTCTCTTCCTCTCCCACAGCCTCCAGGCTTCTTGGAGGAACTGGTAGGAGGGAGGTTCTCCCTCCACTTTCTGGACTGGGAGAGGATTACAGATTCATGGGTGCTCCAGCTAATCGCAGAAGGACACTCAATAGAGTTTCTACAGAAACTACCTCGTCACCCTCCCAGGGCTTGCGTTAATGCACTACTGACATCCCCCTCAGGCAAAAATCCTCATTTTGATGCACTACTTTGAAAGCACTGCATCTGCTTTGATGCAGCCCTTCTCTGCTTAATTGGTGCTGCTGTCACTTTAAATGTACTGCTTCTCCATGGGACAGTGAGAGAGGCGGTCATTATTGGTCCTGTGTTTTTGTTTCTTCTTTACATATTGGAGGCAAGCTGTGATTGATGATGTGACTGTAAGGGGCGGACCCAGCTGAGTAGGCGTGCTAGTTATCAGTGTGGACAGCGATTTGACAGTAAATCCATGGCAAGAGTATGTGGGCCAGCAGTCTTTTCAGTTTGTCTACCTGATTCAGTGCAGTTGAACCGTGAGGGAAAGACAAGGAACTTATGGAGTGGTAGTCTCTGTCTGTTTGGGTCGGGAAGAGCCGGCGAATCGGGAGAACTGAACACGGAGGAGCCAGGGGTGGTGAGCTTGACAGTGGCAGCAGCAGAAGACAGTGCCTGGTTTAGCGGTTCCACCTACGAGGTATTGGTGTCAGACAGAGCAAAGGAACGTGTCCCTTCTTTGTGTGGGTTCTCTGAGTGTGTCAGGAATCCGGTATAGTTCCACACTGGAGGGTGTGATGGTTATTCAAGCCAACATCAATTCAGAGAGAGACTGTAAAAGTTGCTGTTACGTTGGGGGGGCATAAAGCCAAGCATTTTCTTGTCAATCTACTCACTCAGTGCCTCTGAGTAACTCGGAGACCAGCTTCCTGCATTTTCTATGGGCTGGCTGAGGAATTAAAAAAAAAATAAAAGCTATCTGCTGCTAGGTGGATGCCTGTGCTGCTCCATCAGAATTGGGGAAAGTGGGGGTACTTTTTCGGTTTTCCCTGGCACCCAAAAACAGCATTTTATTTGGTGACTTCTACTCCACAGACTGCCTCGCACTGAATCCGATTCAGTCTGTGGAGCAGTCCAGTGACCAGGGCAAACAGATTGCACCTCTGCTTTTGCTATTGATGTGGCAGCCGCAGGCATTTCCAACAGCCGGTAACTACTTGTATGTATCTGCTGGTATATATTTTTTTATTAATCGACATCCTGACACACACAATAAAAAGGGCAGAGTGGTCTTCACTTTTACGTGTCATGCAGGGCAGAGTACCACTGTGCTGATGAGGCATGGCAGTAACTTGTATAGACTATACCTTCTGGCAAGGGGAAGGGGAAAATTGTTTAACCAGGAGAGGCACACTAAGCCGAAGCTTGATTCCAGACCTGGGAGCACAAGGAAGTTAAGTGACTTCACAAAAGAAAGGGTCCTATGAGAGCTTGCTAAGCTCAGGGTGGATAAGGCAATGGGACCTGATGGCATACATCCCAGGGAACTTAAGGAGCTAAAGGTGGAACTAGCAGAGCCATTAGCAGAACTGTTTAGTGAGTCTCTGAGCACAGGAGAGGTCCCAGAAGACTTGAGAAGGGCTCATGTGATCCCGCTCCACAAGAGTGGTAGCAGGGAGGAGGCAGGGAACTACAGACCAGCAGTCTTACTGGTAGTGGGTAAGATTATGGAGGCACTCCTTAAGGAAAGGATAGTGCAACACCTGGAATCCATAGGGGCACAGGATCCAAGACAGCATGGGTTTACAAAAGGAAGGTCCTGTCAAACTAATCTCATAGATTTCTTTGACTGGGTAACCAGAGTGGTGGACCAAGGGGGAGCAGTTGATGTCGCCTACCTTGACTTCAGCAAAGCTTTTGACACTGTTCCACATAGAAGATTGATAAATAAGCTTGGTAGGCTCGGGGTGGGTCAGAAGTTGGTCAACTGGGTGGCAAACTGGTTGACAGGCAGAAAACAGAGTGGTGGTAAATGACATACAGTCAGAAGAGATGCAAGTCACAAGTGGGGTACCTCAGGGATCAGTCCTGGGGCCAGTCCTCTTCAACATCTTCATTAGTGACCTTGCAGATGGACTAGAGGGTAAGGCTTGTCTGTTTGCAGATGACACCAAGATCTGCAACAGAGTAGATGATCCAGATGGGGTGGGCAGAATGAGAAGAGATCGGGATAAACTAGCAAAATGGTCAGAAGAGTGGCAACTGGGATTTAATTCAAAGAAGTGCAAGATCATGCACATAGGGAAGAGAAACCCTGAAGCCACCTATAGGCTGGGAGGGGAGTTGCTAGCAGTCACAAAGGAAGAAAGAGACTTGGTCATCATCACTGATGACCTGAAATCATCCAAGCAGACCTCTAAAGCAGTAGGTAAGGCTAGGGGGATGTTAGGGTGTATTAGTAGGGGTATCACAAGTCATAAGAGGGAGGTAATAATCTCTTTACAAGACACTGGTTAGGCCCCATCTGAGTATCATGCAGTGTTGGAGGCCACACCTTCACAAGGACATTAACCAAATTGAGGCAGTCCAGAGAAGGGCAACCAAAATGGTGCAGGGACTGCATCAGAAGACATATGAGGACAGATTAACAGAGCTCAATATGTATACCCTTGAGCAAAGGAGGAGAGAGGTGATATGATTGAGGCATTCAAACACCTTAAGGGCATTAACAAGGTGAAAGAGTCTAACATGTTTAAATATAAGAAAAATAGCAGGATAAGAAGACACAGCATGAGATTGGGGGGGCGATTAAGGGGGAATGTGAGGAAATTTTTTTTCACAGAAAGGGTGGTGGATGCATGGAATGGCCTAACTCAAGAAGTGGTGGCTATGAATACAGTGCAGGGCTTTAAACAGGCATGGGATAGGCATAAGGGAGCAATACAAATGAGCATGAAAAGATAGGCCACTGACAGAGCAAAGGCCGATGACACATTTATAAGGTAGAAAAAGAAATGGGCAGACTGGATGGGCCTTGAGGTCCTTATCTGCCGTCAACTTCTATGTTTCTATGTTTATTTCTTGTTCTGTTTGTGCAGAGTACCTTTCTAAATTGGATTCTGCCATCCTAACCTTGTGGAGATTTCCCTTGGTCTCTTCTGTACCAGCCAGAGCTATAAGCCAGGGCTGCTGCTCTCCCAACACCTTCCTGTCCAAGTGGCTGAAGTAGGCTTTGGCATTTACACCTGCTACTTCTGTGCCACTTAGTCCCATCCCTTAGTTCTCTAGCTGGTAGTTGGGTTTTATTACGTTTATGATTTTACATCCTATATCCTTTTCCTATCCCTTTGGGCTAGGAATGTATTGCCCTCTCTCTCTCTCTCTTTTTCTCCCCATTGTTTTGTCCTGGCAAAAAGAGCTAGGGAAAGGAGGGGGCTAGCATTGGTTACTGGCCACCTCATTAGCAAGACGTCACTATGTCTGCCTCATGGGCGGTGCCGGTACTGATGTTGGTCCTCTAGCCTGCAAAAGGCTTTGCTCCCTCTGGGTCCCAGCGCCTCCAGCTTACACCCATAAGTGTGAATGAATGGTGAAGATATTCTGGAAGTTGAACAATTACAGTCAGTGCGTAATTTTCATTTCTTTACCCTCTCTGTGCTTCTGGGCCTTAGTCCACTGCTCTTGGGTATGCCAGAGGAGAGGAACACATCTTGCTCCCTTGGACTGTCCAGTTCTGCAACTCCAAATGGTTCTATATTCAATTTTTTCTTTTTTCCCTTTTGTCTCACGTAAGAAAAAGAGGGACATGGGTTTACTCTTGAGCTTACTCATTTCATTATCTGGTAGCATGGCATTGCCCTGTATTTAGGAGTCCATGTGTCATTTTCTATATTTTTGTCACCTCATTTGCAAAGGTGTCCCAGTCTGAACTTCTACGTTTTTGCATCTGCCAGTGCCATATGCTAAGGGCTGCTGCACTGTCTTTTTCCCTCCCACTGTCCACTTCCTGTCTGGCTACTGGTGTGAAGCTGTGACTCTTTTAGACCCAACTACCGTTGTGCCCAACCCTTATGTACTAAGTTGGTAATCAGGTTTTATTTTGCTGTTTATTTTGTTTCTGTATCCATTCTTTATCCCTCTGGGCTAGAAATTCTATAGCCCTATCTTTTCTTTCCACTTTGTTTTTCACCTGAGGAACAGAACTGAGGTGTGAAAGGGAGCCGGTGATGGTCATTGGCTGGCACGCAGCACCACATGGGGTGCACAGGTGTTATCAGTACCTGATGTCAGTTCCCTCCTACAAAAGAATTTGCTTCTGCGGTGTCCTAGTGCTTCATGCCCCAGACCCATTATTGTGAATTATTGGTGACGATATTCTGGAAGATCAACAGTTATGGTAAGTACATAATATTCATGTCCTGCACCCAGTCCATCAATCCCTGCACTTTTTAGCCTGGTTCATGAGTGACTAGAGTTCCAGGCTTTGGGCCTCTCTGAATACATCCTTCACACTGTGGAGGTGTTCTGTTGGCGCTGACTTGCAAATGCTATGCATCTATGTGGAAGAGGTTCTCGATCTGGTCCCAGGGCAAGGAGCTTTATCTCCTTGCCTGCCCCATGGTGAGTATCCTTGATTGCCTGTGGTCTCCCACTTAGTCGGGCCTGCAAGTGACGCATAGGTGTGAGATGTCACACCTGTTGTGGAAAATTGCCTCCTTGGTGGCCATCATGTTGTCCAGGAAGATTAGTGAGCTTCAAGCACTCTCAGTGGAGTCATCTTATCTGGTCTTCCTCAGTGACAAGGTCATTCTTCACCCAAACCCAAGTTCCTCATGAAGGTTGTATTGAACTTTAACTTTGACCAGATAATTAACTTACTGGTATACTTTACAAGTCCAGCCTCGGAGGCTGATCGCTGGCTCCGTGCCCTGGACCTGTGAAGGGTGCTCTCCTGTTACAAACAGTGCATGTTTGGAGGGCAGAGTGGTTTGCTTAGCTGTTTATAATATGTGAAGATGCACCTCGCAGACCAGCAGCAAAACAAATGATTACCAGGTGGATTACACCCTGCATCAACTTATGTTATAGGTTGGCTGGCAGGGAGCTGTCCAAGAGGCTTAGGGCTCATTCCACCAGACATATGCTGCCTTGGTGGCTGCTTCCAGGGACATCCCAATTCAGTAGAACTGCAGGGCTGCAACCTGAACTACAGCACATACCTTCATCCTCGGCCCTCCAGCATCTGTTTGCCAAATAGGGGTGCACATTTTGCCTCCTCCTCCCAGAATATTTTATTCCCACTAGTAGGTTTTAGCTGGAGGAGCAAGTACCCAGCAGGAGCCAGAACTTTTCAGAGGGCAGGTGCTACAGTATGATGCATGCATGCATGCATGACATCGAACATAAGCACAAATGGCCACTGTTTTACCTTGGTGTCAGTCCCCAACCACCTCAGTTCCTTTTTCCCCTGTCGTTCAGTGCACATCAGTGACAATGTTGCTCAACCACCTCAGAACTTCATCATTTGTATGACAACTGCATTCAGTTCTTCAGTTTTAGTGTTTTACATTAGGGTTTGCTATTTTTGTGTCAGTTTAGTTTTATTACATAAAAAATAACGTCAGTTTCACTTTCAGCTCTACCATATCTGCACGGTCAACAATCATGGAGATGGTAGGGAGCATAAAGAGGAAGACTGCTCTGGCAGTGGGGCCATGTCTGGTCCACCCTCTCCTCTGGAGAGGGGTTATAATGATGGGCAATCCAATAATCAGGAGGAAAGGTAATCCTCCTGTAAGAACAAAAAAAAAAGCATTTGTCAATGCCAAATGTTGTCTCGCTGGCATTGGTAGTGCCGGAGTTAGAGACACATAATAGGAATGGCAGCGCAGTATTGAACTGACTCCAACCCCACCCCCACCCTGTAAAGACCGACAGGCATTGGGGTGTGCCTTTGGGTCATCAGCATTAACGCTCATGCCATTGTACCTCACCTTACCCTGTAGAGACTGACAAGTGTCGTGGTGTGCTTTGGGGTCATTGGGCATTATTCTTACCCCATTCCATAAGGAAATAGGCCGAGGTGGGTGCAGTATAGGAGTATAGGGTGAACTTTGTGGCCGAACAGTGCAAGGCACACCACGATGCCTGTCACTGGTTGCAGGATGGGGGTTGGGGTGAAATGGTGTGAGCATTACAGTCGATGATCCCAAGTCACACCCCTGATGCCTGTCAGTCTCTACAAGGTGGGGTGTTACAGTTGGAAACCATAACACCGTAGGCGTGTGTTGGTATTTTCACTCCAAATTTTAAACAGGGGCTGTTTGTGAGCCCACCTCATGAAAACTATCAGTTTGTTAACTGAAAAGTGGTTTTGCACAGCAGCTACTCCATTTGACGACACAGGGACGAAAACACATTTTGGGCAGGTTGAGGAAAATGACATCTGTATTGTTCATTAGGAGGCATAAAAAAATGCAACATTGAAAATCTGGAGTGAAAATATGAAAAATTGGTGAAGTCATCAGCATGCAAAGAAACTGTGCAACACACATCTGCAACCCAATTATTTTTGGGATTTTTTTAACCACATTTTTAACATAGGCATTTTGGGACCTCCCCTCATAAACAGTGGTGCTGTGATTTTGTTAATCAGTCCCAAAAGTTGATTTCCCACAGTGACCACGCCATTGTGTGGCACAGGTGTGGAAACACATTTAGGGAAGGATGTGAAAAATGACAGCTGTACTGTTCCTAAGGAGGTGTGTATAAATGGCAGTGTTGAAAATCTGGCATGAAAATTTTGCAAATTTGTGAAGTTACAAGGGTGCGTGCAAACTGCACGATACACATTTGTAACATAGCCATTTTATGGAATTTTATCACCAGATTTTCAACACAGGCTTTTTAGGACCTCTGCTCATGAACAGTGTCACCGTCATGGTCTCAAAATGTCCCCAAAACTGATTTTGCACAGCGACCGTACAATTCTGCGCTGGACATGTGAAAACATATTTCAGCCAGGATATGTAAAATGACAGCTGTACTGTTCATAAGGAGGTGTGGAAAAATGCCAAGTTTGAAAATGTAGAGTGAAAATATTACAAATTCACTAAGTTACAAGTGTGTGTGAAAACTGCAGTGACCGCGAAATCACCTTTTGGGACCGAATAATGACATGACAGTGCCTGAATTCATTAGGAGGGGTCCCAAAAACCCCGTGTTGAAAGTTTGGTGCCAGAATTCCCAAAAATGGCTGAGATGTGCAGCAAAGTTGAAAAAAAAAAACTATTTATGCTATTATACAACTTACCGGCATTTCCTCAGTTCACGGTCGGCTTTCAAGAGTGCAAACATGTTCCCAGTCCACCGAAGATCCTCGCGCCAGGCTCTGCAGGTAAGTATGGGGTGAGAGGTGGAGTGTGGGGAGGCAGGGTGCGCAGAGGGTGGGTGCGGGTTGTGGATGGGTCAGGGAGACCGTGAGGGACCATTTTCTTTTTTGACAGTTACAAAAAAAAAAAAAAACTCCGCGGGACTTTTTTTTTACAGGACCATTTGGCACACTGGGGTGGGCTCACAGCATACCAACAGAGTGTTTGTTTAGGGGGCAGCTGTAGCCAATGGGGGATTAGGCACCCGTCGGCACAAAGGGGTGCAAGAGCCGAGGATTAGGCACCCCTCGGCACAACTGTAGCGCATGTTTGGGGGAATTATGCCGATAGGGAGTGGGCTCCCCTGTTGGCAAATGACACTGGGGGGAAGGACATAATACTGACTGGGAGTTGGCTCCGTCATCGGCAACATCAATGTTAGGGCACTGAAGCCAATGGGAACTGGGGCCCCCATCGGCAAACAAACACGTTGGGGGGGTACATGCTGCTGAGGGGGATTGGGCACCCTCTTGACAGTGGGGCTTCTTCATATTGTTTATGAACACGGTGGCAAGTCACCTCCATCTTCACAAACAATATCACACAAACAAGGTTCCGCCCAGCAATGACAAGTTGCTTCCTCATTGCAGCGGAAAGGCTTAAGCCGCAGTGACGAGGTGGCCCCTGATTGCAGTGGCTGAAACCTTACAAGGTTGTGGCACACTGATTGAACTAGTGTCAGCAGCAACGTGCCACCCCATTGGGAAAAGTGGGCCAAGTGTTGTGAGGGCACTGGCCACAACAGTGCCGCACCTCCACAACCTGCTTGCGGAGCAAGCTGCCACAATATGTTTCTTGTGCATGTGCGCAATCAACATAAAAAGCGGTACCAATCCCACACACGTTCAGCATCAAGGTCTAGGCACCACCCGACCTTGGCCTCCTCCTCTTCTTGTAAGAATGGGAAGAAATGGCACCAGTTGAGGTTTTCCTCTGTAAAGTCTGCTGCAAAACATCAGCTTTCTGGAGTTGGAGGTCCCCACCATTGTCACCAACAACACCAGGGACTTTTTGGTATAGGAGGTCAGTGTCTCGGGCCCAGAGCCCCCCTCTGTATTTTATTGAGGGCTTTTGGCAGTGCTTATAGAGTGGTGGGTGCAGCATCTGGCTCATGTGGCACTGTTAGGGGTGCGGTGCAGGACCCTGACCCCTCACGGTTGGCTGGGTGGGCACAACTGGTGGGGATACTGGCCCCCAAAGAGTGTTCACTTGCGGCAACAGCCTTCAGTTCTTTGCTGAGTGCAGTGCCACCATCTGTCCCACTTCTGATGTGACCTCCATCCTTTTTCTAAGTGACAAATTTTATTGCAAATGCTCAAACTTATAGAGGAACAGTACAATAAGGTGTATACAATCAGATGCAATCTAACAACAAGCATTTACAGTCTGATATACAGAGAGCAGTTTGACAACAAACAGCACATAAGTAAACAAAATCCTTCCGTGTACATTAGGCCTGCAGTATCCAGTAGCTTATAGGAGCAAGAGGCAATGTTATCAAACTACAGACTTCATTAAACAAAGAGAACTACAACTTGGTGTATTAGTTGGGTGGTGTGTGTGTGTGTGGGGGCGGTATTATGGCAGGGAGAAAAAATAATTGTTGCACTGAATAGAGTGCAGAAATAGAATTGGCCATAGTTTGAGTAGGAGATGCTTCAGTGTGATGTATGAATGGCTCTGATACCTTTTCAGATCATGCAATACTATTCCTAGCAGTATGGAATAGTCTCTCCTGTTCAGCTAGCTTCATTATTGCAGTCTTCCATTCTTTCAGTGTGGGAGGGGTATCAGACCTGCATATGAACAGAATCTGCCTGTGGGCTTCCAGTGTGGCCAGACGTATCCAGGATGCATATCTGACAGTATCCCCTTGCATCACCAAAAAAAAAAAAATCACCCAGTATCCATAGTCTGGAGCTAAAGGGCAGGCAACAGTAGAGAGTGTGGTTGCACTGATCAACCACTTGCATCCAGTATGTTCTTATATGGGAGCAGGACCACAGGATGTGCAATAGATATCCTGCTTCTATATGGCCTCTCCAGCAGTGTGCTGTAGGGTTACTCCCAGTTCATGGAGGAGTGATAGGGTGTGGAAACCTGTGCAAGATTTGTTTGTATAATCTGGTACTTGATGCCTCGTAGGCCTGTATGGGCCTGTTTCGGGAGACGATCCCAAGTTTCCTCTGTGATGGAGATGTTCAACATTTTTCCCAATCTAATTTTTGCTCAAGCAGGGGTGGGCAGTGGGGGGAGAGTATATCATTATATAACTTACCACCTGGTCCCGTAGAAATTTGTATCCATTGCGATATTTAGACCGTTTGTATTGGTGGCCATGGTAGAGATTTAGCTCTGTTTCTGGCAACAAGTACTTGGTGGATTTGTAAGTACCTCCAGAAGTCCGACCTGGGGAGGTGAAATTTCCTTTGGATATACTGAAAGGTTCGATGCCTGCCTAGGTCAGGGTCCATGAAGTGGTCCACATTTATAATGCCTTGTTGCATCCAGTGAGCCTACTGCACAGGAAATCTGCTTATTGTGAAGTGTGGGTTGCCTCAAAGTGGTTCTTATTTCCCCAAATGATTTTTGGCCCAGTCATGCAGGTGCGTAAGTGTAGTCTAGGCCTTTCTGGAGAAGGATGCCACTGGCAACAACATTGCCGCATTGGTAGCATTCTTAACTTTGCTCTGGTTCCATGGGAGGGGCTTTCATAGCTGTTTCCAGAAACCACCATATTGGCATGACATGGCCAACTGGCTTGAGCCAGTGAAGCATGATTTTAATTCCCAAAGCCTGGTGATTGGTCCAGAGTTATAGTAGCCCCTATGTTCCTTTTCCTCCCAGTGTTCTGAGGTTTTGGACTGAAAATCATGGTCTAACATCTGCCCAAAGAAAGGAAAGGAATAGCTTCTCCAACCAGTGAAACAGTTGTGGTGATGTGAGGAGAAGGAGGCTACTCAAACAGAACAGAATTTTCAGAAAAGCAATAATTTTGTAGGCTGTTATTTTGCCTCCAAAAGTCAAATTGAGCTTTTTCCATCTGCTGTGTTCTGTTTCTAGTTCTTTAATAAGAGGGGGGAAGGTTGAGGTCAGCCATACCTTTAAGACCAGGGGCAACTATCGTGCCATGATATGAGAATTGGGTTGGGGACCACTTGAGATTATATGTCCATATCTGGTTTTCTTTGCACTTGCTTTTTGAGGGTAGCACTGTTGCTTTCCTTCAATTAACCATTAGTCCTGAAACTGTAGCAAATGCTGTCAAAGTTGCAAGAACAGGGGGAGTATAGACGAGGTTGGGTTTGAGACCACCAGGAGGAGGTCATCCACATAGGCCAAGGTTTTCAGCCTGGTGGTACCTATAGATCTACCCTGGACCTCTGATTCTTGCCTGAGTTTGTGAAGTGGGGATTCTGTACAATGAGGTACAGTAGGAGTGAAAGTGGGCACCCTTGTCTTGTGCCTCTTTTTATTTATTTTATTTATTTATTGAGGTCTAGGAATTACAACCCTTTGAGGCAGGGACTCTTTTTCAAAGGCTCCACGTCAGTACAAAGTGTAGCAGACAAGTGTTACAGACATCATGAACAATTACAGTAATTATACACAAAGAGAAAATTATACAAATTGAGTTATCTAATAACGATGAATTACAATAAGCTTTGTCAATTAACATGGGAGTAACCAAAATTGTAGAAATAAGTCTGAGCAGAAAAAATAAATATTGGAGACAGGTGCAACAGAGCTATGGAGGAGAAAGTGAGAAACAGGCTCAAAAAGTGGACCAAAGGAGAGATGGAAATATAGTAGGGACCAGAAAGCAGCCCAATGGGTATTGTCATGTTGCCAAGGTGCAGGAGAGGAAACAGTTAGAGGGTTACGACAGTGTTATGGGCAGTCACAGTTTGATGAAACCAGGATGTGGTCCTGCAGTTCTTTTTTGAAAGGCCCAAACTGGGTATGGATAGGAGGGAACAGGGGATGGAGTTCATCGATAAAGGGGCTCTATATCTGAAGGAACTTTAACTGACAGTGGTTCTATAGAAGGGGACTTGGAAAGCAGTTTTGTCTGTGTGTCTGATCGCCTGCCTGTGCTGCCCTGGAGAGAGGAGAAGGTTTCAGCCAGGAGGTAAGTGGCCCATAGAGAATTTTTTTTGCTAGAAGGCAAGTCTGATAGTAGAGACGCCCTTTGAAACTTAGCCAGGCTGAGCATTGATAGAGATCGCAGGTATGCATCAACCTATTGCAGCCAGTGGTCAGGCAGCAGGCTTTGTTTAAGGCAAGTGGATGACTATTCCATAGTCTACCAGAGATAGACTAGAGCTGGAGATAACCAGTCTAAGAGCATCAGAGGGGAGACAGGACCTAATTCTGTAGAGGAGGCCAGTTCTGGCATTAACTGTGGAGCAGGTAGCTGTAATGTATTTATGGAAGGAGAGGGCAGGATCGAGGGTGATACCAAGGTATTTAAAATGGGGAACAGATTCCAAGGGGATGCCATGAGAATTGAGGATGGAGAGGGTGGAGGACTTGTACTTATTTTGGTGTTGGGAAAATAGCATTACTCTTGTCTTTTTATTAATAAGAATAAGTTTATGGGTTGAAAACCAGAATTCAACCTCCTTGAAGGAGCGCTGCAGGTCCTGATGAAGCAGGGTGGGTCAGGGTGGCAACTGAAAATCACTGTATCGTCCACATAGAGGAGGAGATGTCCAGTGCAGGTCAAGGGGAAAGAGTGTTCAGATACAGGGTAAATAGGAGTGGGCCAAGAATGGAGCCCTGGGGTACCCCAGAGCAAACCTGTAGACTAGTGGATAGGATGCCATTTGTCTTCATTTGCTGGGATCTTCCTTGCAGGTAGTGGGTGAACCAGGTGGAGGCCTCCTGGGATAGGCCAGTGGAAAAGAGAGAGTCTGGTAATAAGGAAAGATTGACCGTATCAAAGGCCTTGGTGAGGTCTATGCACACAGACCCAACCAAGGTCTCTTGGTCGAGGACATCATGGATGAATGAGGTGTATTCCAGAAGGGCAGTGGTGGTGCTATGGCTCTTCCTAAAACCATGCTGTTGCTGGCAAAGGAGGTTATGTGATTCCAGGAATTCAGTGAGTTGGTCAGTGACAATTTTTTGAGCTCTTTTGAGAGGGGGGAGGCAGAATGGAGATAGGCCTGTAGTTATTATGGGAGATGTGGGTGCCGCTGTTGTGGATGGGGGTGACCACCGCCCATTTCCACTGGGAAGGGAACTGACCAAGACATAGTGACATATTCAAGATTTTGGTCATGGGGGTTAGGACTGCATCTAGAGACAGGTTGAGCAGCTTAAGGTCTAATGTATCACCACTCTGGATATGCCAAAGAACTTAGAAATGTAGGAGCGGGCAGTACTCAGGGAGATGGTCTTGAAATGGCAAACAGAAACTGTTGGATCTGAGGCCAGTTGTAAGTATGCTGGCCTGTGGGTTGGTATACATTAATTGTACCCAAGCCATGAAGGAGGGGCCAATTCCCATCACTTTAATAGCTTGGTACAGATAATCCCACTCCACTAAATCAAAAGCCTTCTCTGTATTGATGCTCACGAGGAGAGTGGGCTGACTTTACTTGCCAGTGGTCCAAATAGTGGATATCAGTGCTTGGATGTTGTCCATTGCCATTTGTCCCTTGACACAGCCTGTCTGGTGATGGTCACTTAGCCGGGGAATATATGCCTGCAGTTGCTGGGCCAGCACTTTAGTTATTATTTTAGCATCAGTGTTAAGCAAAGAGATTGGACTGTAACTTGAGATTATCTGGGCATCTTTCCTGGGCTTTATTAATAGTGTAATGAGGGCCTCCATCAGGGATGGTGGTAGTTTTTTGTTATGGTAAGTGACACTGTATGTACCCAGTAGTCAGGTCTCCAACTGGTCCAGGAATGTACTGTAAAATTTGTCTGGGAGGCCATCTGGACCTGGGGTTTTGACCATAGAGAGGGCCTTAATCACTTGTCTCACTTCCTGTATTGTTATGGAAACATCTAGTTCAGCTTTTTGATCCGTAGATAGAGCATTCAAAGTGGTTTGCCCTAAAAATGATACCAATGTATGTGAAGGGAGCTGTGAGGCTGTCAAAAAGACTACAGCATCACATAAAAGTCCCTGAAGGCCTGATGTATGGTGGATCTATCAGTAATCACAGTCCCGGAGGGCAGTTTCAGGCTCACTACTTGCTTTGCTGCCTGGTGCCACCTGATCCCATTTGCCAACAGTTTCCCAGCTTTTTCTCTCGACTCCCAATACCTGTGTGAGGTGCATGGTACCACCCTCTGGGCTGCAGAGTAGGTAAGGGTGTTGATCACATATTTAAGCTTGAAAATTTCTTGTTGTAATTGTGGGGAGGGTGAGCCTGGAGAGATGAAGCAGAGGCTTTCTTTCTCCCTTAGCAGCTTCTCGAGCTGAGAGAGGTGAAAAGTGTTATTTTTTTTAGCATATGCTTCATAGATAATGACTCTACCCTGAGGAACGCTTTGCAGGCATCCCATAGCATTTCCCTTGAGGTTTCTGGAGTGTCATTTGTGGAAATAGATATCTATTTCTTTTTCCGTTCACTCTTTAAATTGGGGTCCCTGCGGTAGGTATGCATTCAGTCTCCAGCAGGGGGAGATTAGGGATGCCAGGTCAATTGCTAGCAAATGCAGTCACGGTCAGAGATCACTATTGGTCCTATTGTTGCAGCTGCCACATCGGCCATCTGGGGGGCATGAAGCAGGACAAAGTCTAAATGACTCTGTGTGTTGTGTCTGGCTGAGTAGAAGGTGAAATCGTTGCTGTGGGGGTTGAGGGCTCTCCAAGTGAATGTCAGAGTGAATTCTTGGGCAATATGGTGCAGAGCCCATCAGGTTTTCATGGAACTTAGGCCAGATGAGTTGTGTTTATCTAACATCAGGTCTCAGACCTCACTGAAGTCACCCCTGATAGTACAATGTCATCTTGCTCTACCATATCAGATGGTACCTGAGACACCATAGGAATAAATGAGACAGAGTCTTTGTTGGGTACATAAATGTTACCCAGCACAACCACTTGGGAGCTGATGCTAAGCTGTAGTAAAATGCATCCCCCTTCTTTGCTGGTTACCCACTTTAGGAGCTGTACTGGGAGATGCCTGTGGACAAGTACAGTGATGCAGTGGGCCATGGTTGTATAGGAGCTTCCAGTGACTTGGCCCACCCTCTCTGTAACTTCTGGATTTCTGTCAGAAGAAGGTGTGTTTCTTGCAGTAGGATAATATCAGCGTGCTGCTGTTTTGGCACAAAACCTATAAGCTCAGCTTTTCTGAACTGTAGACAGACTGTCTGCAATCTCGGAGAGTTTTGTTGCAAGGAAAATGCAACGAATTTGCCCGCTATTTTGCTGATAAGGTTGCCGACATCAGGTCTGAGATTCGCTTGGGACACTCCAATGGGGCAGACGGTGATTGGTGGGAGGTGGCAGCTCCTCGGTCTGCCTTGTTTGACTTCAGCTGACTGGCGATTGGAGATGCTGTGAAGATTATCCAGTCTTTGCGGCCGACCTACTGCGGTTTGGACCCCGGCCCAATGTGTCTCCTTGTGGGTGTGTTGAGACTATCGGATTGGTCCTTGCTGAGATAGTCTGGTGTTCATTAGATTCCAGGGTGTTTCCGGATACCCTGAAGGAGGCGATAGTGGTACCCCTTCTTAAGAAAACATCTCTCGACCCAGACTGTCTTGTTAACTACAGACCCATCTCTAACCTCCCCTTTGTGGGTAAGGTTATTGAGAAGGTATTCGTGCTACAGCTGGAGGATCATTTGACATTTACAATCCCTTCCAGTCCGGTTTCTGGAAATGGCATAGTAGTGAGATGGCCCTTGTTCGGGTTCTCAATGATCTTCTAACAGCAAAAGATCGGAGGAGCCATTCCGTCTTGGTTCTTCTTGATCTCTCGGTGGCATTTGACACTGTGTACTATGGGATGTTGGTCGGGTGCCTGTGGTCAATCTGTGGACTGTCTGGTACAGTCCTCAGATGGTTTCATTCCTTCCTCACTGGCAGGCTTCAGAGAGTAGTATGTGGGGTGTATTCCTCTGATAAGGTCTCCCTGCCATGTGGGGTTCCACAGGGCTCTGTACTGTCCCCCATGTTGTTCGCAGTGTATATGCTGCCATTGGGAGACATTGTAAGGTGGCATGGGCTGAGCTTTCACTGCTATGCAGATGACACTCAGCTGTACTTGTCCTTTGTTTCCGATCAAGGCAGGGCTGTCTCGAGTTTTAATGACTGCCTTTCCGAGAATGAGGATTGGATGAGTGCCAGTTGGCTGAAGTAGAATCCAGATAAGACTGAGGTTTTGGTGGTGGACCCGGGTCGTCGGGTAGAGGGGTCATCAGAGGGGCGAGCCTCAGTGCTTTTGCTAGGTGGTCGCCAGCTGACGACTTCTGAATGGGTACAGGATCTGGGTGTGATTCTGGATGATGGATTGACGCTTAAACATCAGGTGTCATCTGTTGTCAAGACTGCCTTTTACCATCTAAGGAATGTAGCCCGGATCAAGCACCTAGTTCCGTCTTATGATCTACCAGCTCTGGTTCATGCCTTTGTAACCTCTCACCTTGATTACTGTAATGTCCTGTACCTAGGGCTACCAGGGGTTGATATCCTCCACTTGCAGCTGGTGCAGAATGCAGCAGCTAGGCTATTGACTGGGCTACCTTGTAGCTGTCATGTCATGCCAGTGCTGCGCGATCTGCATTGGCTGCCTGTTCAGTGGTGGATCACCTTTAAGGTCGGTTTACTGACCTATAAGGCCCTACAAGGACAGGGTCCGAGTTATCTGTAAGATCTTCTTCATCCCTATTGTCCCTCCCGGCCACTTCGCTCCACCGACGAGGGATTGCTAGAGATTCCTAGGGTCCAATTATAGTCATCTGGGGCCTGGGCATTTGAATTTGTGGCTCCATCCCTGTGGAATTCTCTACCTTGCTGGATTCGACAGTGCTTGACGGTGGAGAGTTTCAAGTCTGAGTTAAAAATGTATTTATTTAGTTGGGCGTTTCTTGATTTTACATGATCTTCTGCAGCTGTATTTATAAAGGTAGTTGTTTTATGGATTTTATGGTTATGTACTAGCGCTATGGTTTTGGAATAGTGCTATTTTATAAATAAACACTGATTGATTGATTGATATGCAAGCACTTGTTTTTGTTTGATTGTTGAATTCAAGTCTGGCACTTTTCTGGATGCAATATTGATACTATAGTCTTTAGACACCATTTAGACTACCATGGGGGTGTGGCTAAGCAAAGGTATTTTACAAGTGTTTGTGTGAAGGGCTTTGTTTGTAAGATAAGTATTGGTAGTTGACACCTGTATAGTGCCTCTGGGATGCTATGTGAAGCATGAGCAGGGCTTAGAGGGTATATGTCAGATCTTTTGGGACAGGGACAGCCACGGTGCCACCACCGGTTACTCCAGTGCCGGCTGTGTCATTGACGCCAGTTTTGGTGTCATGCCCAGACCTCTTGGGGCCTGGCCTGGTGTTGGGCACAGTACTGGTCTGGCATCACAGGTGCCCATTAGTACTGTCAACCCCCTGGTGCCATCTGCAATGTCAGTTCTGGCACTGCCCTTGGCACTGGGGCTGGAACCAGTGTTACCAGTGTTGCTGCAGCCACGCACTAATTTGTCAGCCCTGCGACCCCACTTACTCCTATCCTTCTTGCAAGGAAGGTGTAGATGGAAATGAGTCAGATCCTGACCTCATTTTTTTTGAAGGTGGGGATGATGACTCTTTCTGTGGTCAGGAAGTCTCAGACCCAGTTCCTGTGTCTGTTCCTCAAGAAGACCTATCCTTCCAGGCTCTGCTCAAAAATATGCATTTGGCATTGGATTTCAAACCAGCAGCAGTTGACCAGGCTAGGCACCTCCAGCTGGAGTTCTTGAGCATACATAATATGACAGTCAATTTAATCCTTCCTATCCAACCCGCTCTTGAGACTTTGTCTGATGTGGTTTGGCAGAGACTTGCTTCTGTGGCAGCTGTGCCTAAGCAGGAAGACAAGAAATATGCTGCTTCTAAAAATAAAACAGTGTATTACAGGCAACCCAGAGCTGATGATATTGTCATTCTCACAGAGAATGACAAGGCAATAGTGCCCAAGGAGGTCACTGTGCACCCTGCCAATAGGTAGTCATGCAAGCTTGACACCATGTGCAAACTACCTTGGGCATGAGAACAGCTAACTGCCAGTAGCATTTTTCCAAGTATGAATGTACCCTTCGGAGCAGGCTCATGCCTCTTAGCAGTGACTCTGACAGATTCAAAGGCTAAACAGGATATACTGCTGAGTGTTAAGCAAGGTATTGAATCCAGCAGTCACCAGCTTAAAGCCTCTATAGATACCTTTGTTGTAGCATCATGATCTGTGGCTGCAGGGCTTCACCCAGGAAGTCCAGCAACAGGTAGTAGATCACTAGGAGCCTTTTTCTCTTTTTGACATTCTTGTTAACTTTTACAACAGTAATCCTTCTGTAAGTGTAATGTATCTACTACGTACTGCCAAATCTTGTGTTGCTGATTTATCTCTTATGTACTGTATAATCCTGTGTTGTATTCCACCCTGTATTGTTACTCTGGTCGCCCCTGAAAAAGGGGCCTCCAGGGCCCAGTGGGCCTACCTGGTTATCAAAATTAATAAATAAATAAAATACATTTCCCCTTTGATGGCATTTACTTGTTCAGAGAGCAGGTGGAGCAGTCTCTTAAGGCGCCTAATGAAACTAGAATGACTCTTAAGGCCTCCAGACTAGTTCCCTTCAACTCCCAGAGAGTCAAGGAACATGAGTGCTTTCATAACAAACAGCACTTCTGTGACAAAGGCAGGAGAGCTCAAAATAACAGAGCTCAGCCTACCCAGGGTTAAAAGAAAGCACAGCCAAAGGCACAGACACAGAAAGCTCTTAGTGCCACTGTTTGAAGCTGCGACCCCAGTCCTGCTTCAGCTGCCTGAGGCAGACCTCTTTTCCCCGTGGGAGGATGACAGACCAAGTTTTGCCATCAATACAAGTCTATAATGATGGGCAAGTGGGTCCTCAAGATTATCGAAGAGGAGTACTCCCTGGATTTCATAAAAATTCCCCTGGATTATTGACCCAGAAGGCAGCCCTCTTTGTCAGCTCACATATCAGAGCTTCTGGTGCAGGAGATGGTGGGCCTTCTGAGTAACAGGGCATTGGAAATGGTGCCAGAGTCAGAAAAGAACACAGGGTTCTACTCTCACTGCTTCTTAGTCCCAAAGAAATCAAGGGGTGTGTGTGCCCCATTCTCGAATTCAGAAATCTGCCAACAAAATTCTTGGATCAAGAAAAATTCAAGATAATTTCTCTGGATTCTTTCTACCTTATCTGTAACCACAAAACTGGTTTGCATCCCTGGATATGCAAGATATATACAAACACATAGGGATGCACCTCAGCCACCACAGATGCCTGTTTCATCAAGCTGCAAAAGCATTACCAGCTCAGAGTCCTGCCCTCTGGCTTTCCTCGGCAGCCTGAGTCAAAGTGCTTTGCAGTACTCATGGAACACCTGCCAAAACTGGGATTCACAGTCTTCCCCTGTTTGGATAACTGGCTAATTTCAAGCCATTCCAAACAGGAGACAGAAGAGGCAGTGGCCACTGCTTCTCAGTTCCTAACTTCCATGGGAGTCTTGCTGAAGCTTGCTGAGTCTTAGCTCAAATCCTCCCACCAACTGCTGCTCATAGGAGCGCTTCTAACTGCAAACCAGGCTTTTCTCCTCCGAAAGCAGACTATGAGCAGTACTGCAGATCGCATGCTACATCATGAAACTCGGGCTATGCAAGCCCACTGCATGCAACATATGCTGGGTTTGATAGCCTTCTCAGTGTTCACAGTGCTCCGATGCATCCATGCAATTAGACTACTTAGAAGATGCTCTGTGCTTATTGGTCACAAGCAACACACCATCAGAATCACCCTATTCTAGTAACCAATCGCCTGGTAAGGTTCCTGACGTGGTGGCCAGTAGAGGAAAACCTCATCTGGGGCTTTCTGTTCTCCCCAGTAGAGCCCTAAGCGGTTCTTACCACAGAAGCCACCCTGCTGGGTTGGGGAGCCCACTGCCAGGGCCTTCAGATACAAGGAGTCTGGAACCCATCAGAGAATCATCTCTGCATCAATGTGTTGGAGATGTGAGCAGATCTTGTCTGTATCAGTCTTCATTATTTATCACTGGTGGGTACTACCCAGAGGCACTAGAACTCTGTGGGAAGCTTTTTAACGAAAAGCTTTCTCTCTGGAAAAGGGGCTGATGTCAGGATCGGCGCTGCCCTCAAGGCTGACATATTACATGGCGCTCGTGGGTTGGCCAGTAACAGACGCTGGCCCCTCCACCACCTCAGTTCTTCTTTTCCTACCATCAAGTGTGCATCACCCTGTTGGAGCTGAAGCCATCTTGTTCTGCATAGTGTGAGAATTCTGCCAAAGTGCTCCCGCCACAGCTGCTCGACGCCATAGACACCAGGAAACTGGTAAAACCATTTCTTTATTTCTTGTTTTATTGATTCTATTGTGCTGAGTCTGTTACTTTGTTTTTATTTTATCCACGCGATTATGTCTGGTTTGGGGACTAGTTCTAAATCCAAGGCGGGGCGTGCCCCTGTGGCAAGTCCATGACCCTGACGGACCACCATAATTCCGGTTTATCCTGCCTGGGTCCAAATCATGATATGGACAATTGTGATGCATGTTTCTCCATGGACCACTGGGTCCTTGAGTTGTGAACAATGAAGATATGTCATGCCTCCCACCTTCAGAGGGTGGCTTCTGTCCCGGGAAGCCAAGGCCAAAACTTTAGGCTTTTCCCTCAGGTCTCCTTCCGGTGCTATACGTACCGAGGGGGAGCAGGCCTCCAATTCTGGTCTCACCAAGGCCAGAGGCCTGCGTGAGGGGTCGGGTAGACAGTCGTCCTCCTCTGGGGGCGGGGGGTTGACTGAGCAACCCCCACAGTTTATCACCTCTTCAGACACTGTTTCAGCTCCCAATACTGCCTTTAGTGTCAATGAGTGGGGCAGTGCCAGGATCGGTGCTGGGTCTCTCTCCAGTGCCATTTGCAGTGCTGAAGGAAGGAGAGTCTTGGGATAGCCACATTGGCAATCTCTCTGGTTGCTTCCTCTTCAGAGGACAAGGACCAGGATGACCTCGACTGGCAGTCCAACTCTTCGGAGCTCTGGGGCTCTCTTCTTCTCAATACTGGGATCTCTGAGCCTCTGGAGTCCTCTGCTGGTACTGGGTCTGTCTCCTCTCAAACTGTGGTAGAGTTTGGCACCATGGTGGATTCTGGAGCTGTTTGCGGTGCCATGGTTGGTGCTATGGATATAGCCACTGCTGCTTCCGGTGCCGGTAGGGAGGTCAGTGCTGGGTCCGGTATCACTGCTGCTTTGGTGCCATTTCAGACCCTGGTACCGGGTCAGGGCCCAGGGTGATTTCTAGCACTTCCTCGGGTGCAGGTGATGCCCCGGTCCTTCAGACCCCAGGCTTAAAGTAAGTAAAAATGTATTTAGTTAGGCACCCAATCCCTGAGGCTCTGGGCACCATACAGAATAGACAGTTAACAGGGTCACATTTTAATAATCAGCAGAATAAATTATAAAAGATATTAAATACATCAAAGTTGAAGGTTTCCCCGAGGAGCAGGTCCCTCTCTGAGGGAGGTGGGGGTTGGGGCGGGGTCAGGGAAGGCATGGAGTCTCCTTTACAGGGAGCTGGTGGCTGTGGGAGGAGCAGAAGTGCTAATTCTTTGCTCCTGGCATCTGCCACCTTGAGGGGGTCTGTGGTTGGTGGGGCCAGGCGCCACCTGCAAGGGCCTGTATGCCTCCATTTGTCCCATTTGGGGGATTCCCCCCATGGGCACCACCATGGTCATCTCAGTCAGGTTGGACATCCTTTGGTGGGTGGGGTAAGCAACCCCCTTCTTCGTGAAGGGTCCCCTGTGCATTCCTGCAGCCCTAGCAGAGGGTCAGCTGTGCTCAGCCAGAGATCTTTTTCTTCCTCTTCCCCTCTGCCACCTCCCCCTCTCTCTCATGCCTCTTTCACCCTACTAGGTCCATGACCTGGGAAAAATCCAGAGCTTCAGCAGCTGCATTTCCCCGTTATGTTAGAACCATGGATGATTTCATTTTTTGACCTGAGTCTCCAGCTGTTCCAAGCTCTGAGTCGAGCTCCTTGGCCTCCTCGTCTTCCTCCCCTTAGGCAGAGGACTCCTCCATCCATCTCTCTTCCTACGCTGATCTCATCAGCTAGCAGCAGTTTGTCGGGATGCTGGAGGAGTTCCATTTATTCTACTTTGCTTCACGCAATCCTGACTGTGCAATGCCCACCTTCCTTGGCGAATTCAGTGCTGAACACTTGGTCATTTCTCCATGGCCTGTTCACTTTGCAGAAGCATCACACAGGGTCTTGCAGCATTCCTCTGCCCCATCTTCAGCCCTGAGGGGCTGCCAGCACAGGTGTTACACACCCCTGGGGCCTCCAGGTGCTGTGCCCCACCTCTCCTTGGGAGTGGAGCTCCTCGATACTCCCTCTGGGCACCGTCGCCCAAGGCATGACCTCCCCCTGAAGTCAGACTTAGCTGAGTTTGACCGTTGGGGTAGTAGGGTCTTTTCTGTGGTGTGCCTCTTTTTGTGTATTGCAGCGCACCAGGCCCATCAGGCTGCCTACGCACGGCACCTATGGACAATGGTGGGCCAACTCCTGGCATCTATGCCTGATTCGGAGGCAACCAGGCAGGCCATTAACCTTTCTGACTGTGGTCTGGAACTGGCAAGACACCAGGCAAAGGCATATTATGACATCAGTGAGGTGGCCTCGAGACTGGCAGTAACTGTGGTCTGCATTCTGCGGATGGTGTGGCATCGCCTATCAAGGTTGTCACCCTTGGCCTGGCATAGGGTGATTGTCTCCCCTTTCCAAGGGTGAGACGGGAGTTAGTGGGGTGCCTTCTCTATCCCTGGCAGCAGGAGTTCCCTTCTCACCCTGATCACTCGCAGGCCTCGCCAGACCCGCGAGGGGCCCTGCTTTCCTGTGTTCTCCCACACTGAGGGCTGAGAGAGGCTTCTCCCTCAGGGAGGTGCCAGCGCCATTGAAGATGCTTGGTGCTCACCCACCAGTGATGAAAAGTGTTGACTGATACAGGCAAGATATGAAAATTACATACCTATCAGAATTCTTCATCTTCCTGTATATCTTCACCATTCATCACTGCTTCCTACTCACCAACCCCTCTTGGGCCTCAGCTTCCTGGGCAGTGCCTCCTCCCTGCTTGCCTTCTCCTCAGTTGAGGCCAGTTGCAGGTATAATCCCGCAGGCACCTCTGGGTTTACTGGCCCTTCTTTGAAGCATCAGGCACCCGCCTCTTTGGACAGGGGCTCCCCTGGGCTCTGTACGGCCTGGCTGATACACCCCTGGGATGGCATCATGTGCCAGAGAATCCTGTTTTCTTCTTGGGACTCCCATTTTTTGTTTGCGGCCCTTCCATTGCCTCCACTTGGGTCCCTGGCTCGGTCATCGGGGCTCTGAGGATCTGCCTTTTTCCTTTCCTTCTTCTTTTTATCCCCCCTCTCCCCGGAGCCACATGTGACTCCTTTGTGCTCTTGTGGGTGACCAGCTCATGGGTTGCCCTTGGGGCAAGGTCCCCCTCAGATTACCTACCTCCTTGAGAGGTAAATCCTCTATGGACTTAGTTGCAGGGAGCCCTCCTCTACTTGAGCTGGTCAGAAGCTCATCAAGTCAGGTGACAGCCTTCACTTGTGACTGAGGAGACCTTGCCCTGGGGTGGGCCTTCTGTCTTCTCACTCCTAGATAGCGGGCCAGGGAGGGAGAGGGAGAGGGAGAGGGAATTGGTTGGACCCTTTCGCTCTGTAGAGGGGGAGTTTCTGTCTTCTCTCAGCAGTTTCAGGGTCTTCTCTGCTCCAACTTTCTGTGGCTCCTTCTGGCTCTGAAACCTCTGACCCTGTCCAGGGTTCTTAGCCATAAAAAAAAAGAGAAGATCTCTTCCCCTTTCTCCTCAGGCAGCAGAGGAACACCCTTTGGTGGTTCATCCTGTTCTAGTCCACTCTTAACCTCTCTCCTTGCTCTCTTTCTCTCTCTTTTCATTCTAATCTCTCTCTCTCCCTCCTGCCTCCTTATCCTTTCCTGTCCTTTTCTCTCTCTCTCTTACCTTCCTCTCTCCCTACCCATTCTCTCAACCCCTTCTTGCCTGCCCCCTGGTTGGGGTCTAACTCCCACGGTACTTAGGGCCTATCCCCTTCCTCTGGTCTGCTTATTCCTTCTTAAGTTTATATCCTTTCCTTTTTTCTATCCCTTGGACATCCTTGCCCCATCCTCCACCCCTTTTTCTCAGTCTCTATTTTCCTCTCCAGTGAGCAGAACTGAGGTGGTGGAGGGGGCCGACATTCATTACTGGCCTACCCGCTAGTGTCAAGTAATATGACGGCCTTGAGGACAGCGCCATTCCCGACATTGGCCCCTCCTCCAGAGAGAAAGCTTTTAGCTAAAAGGCTTCGCATGAGATCCTAGCACTTCTGGCTAGTACCCACCAGTAATGAATGGTGAAGATACACATAAAGATCAAGAATTACAGTAGGTATGTCATTTTCATTTCTTTATGGTCTGAAAACCTAGTGGAATTCATCAGTCACAGTACCGAAGGTGGAACACACACTTTTTCCCTTTCTGTAGAGTGGTAATGAGAGTGTGGGAATATTGCCTGGAGCAGGGGATCATGCCCCAAGCAATTTATCTGCTAGGAGCCTAGAACACTCTGGCAGATGAGCTGAGCTGAACAGAGGCCAATCCTCATGATTGGTCACTATCTCCAAACATTGAGAGTTTGCTATTTGATGAGTGTGGTAGCGCAGATGTGGAATTCTTGTGTCCCTAATCAAAGCCAAACTGCCTTGATTCTGCTCCACAACTCCAGGGCATGGATGATGCTTTCATTCATGATGCATTCGGACTGCCATAGCAAAATCTGTTTCTATATGGATGTCCAACAATTCTTCTCATTCAGAGACTGAGCTCATGGGTGCAGGCTTACCTCAACACTGTTCCTCAACTGCCTCCGGTCCTTTTACCCCACCAGGGAGTGCACATCAGTGACAACATAACTCACCTGCTGAGAGTCCAAATTGTATGACTGTATGACACAGCATTCAGTTCTTCTCAGTTTTAGAGTTGAAAGCTAGAGTTTTTTAATTTTGTATCAGTTTATTGAATTCACATGAACATTTTCTGTCTCTCTGTCCTGCCAAGAGTCAATGGTCAAAGACCATGGAAGATGGTAGGAAGTCATAGCAGGGAAGTTGCTTCAGCAGCAGGAGATTGCAGGCCTTCTAAGCAATGGGGCAGTGGAAGAAACCAGAAGGCATACACCTCATTCTTGACCTCAGAAATCTGACCAAATTTATGGATTGAGAAAAACCCAAAATGATTTCTATGGATCTCTGCTTCCCTTTCTGAATCCTCAGGATTGGTTAGCTTCCCTTGATATGCAGGATGCATACCAGAATATACTGGTACACCCCAGCCACCACAGGTACCTCAAGTTCGTTATGTTGGGGTAGCACCACCATTTCAGAGTCCTGCTCATTGGGCTGTCCTCTGCACCTAGAGTCTTTACAAAGTGCTTTGCAGTATTCACAGTGCATCTGAGAAGAGTTGGGACACCATGTATATCAATACTTGGATTATTGGCTGATCACCAGTCCATCCCGACTAAATAGGAAACAGCCAGTGGCCACTGCTTCTCAGTTCCTTGCCTCAATGGGGGTTCTGCTGAATCTAGAAAAGTCTCAGCTCCAACCCTCACAGCATCTGCTGTTCATAGGACCTCTTCTGGATATATACAACCAAGGCCCGAACCTTTATTCCAGAGAGAGAGGCAATCCTGCAAATGGCATGCCATGTCATGAAGTACAAAACTGTGCAAGCCCACTCCATGCAGTACATGATAGGCCTAATAACCTTCTCAGTGTTCACAGTACCCATGGCACAGTTGCACATGAGAATGACTCAGTGGATGTTCAGTTCACAGTGGTTAAGTATCATATCCTCAGACCTACCCTGTTCAGGTGACCAAGATCCTGGTTCAGCCACTCACATGGTAGTCAGAGGAGGATAATCTCCTTGTGGGCTTCCGCTTCTCCCAACCAGAGCCTCAGGTGATTCTTACCATGGATACCTCCCTATCATGATGGAGGGGTCCCACTGTCAGGGCCTCCAAACACAAGGTGTCTGGGACCCATCAGAGACTCATCTCCACATCAGTATGTTGGAAATGCAAGCTGTTTTGTACGTCCTGAGAGCCCTAGTGGATTTAGCCACAAAACAGTCCTCCTCCAGACAGACAAGTCTGTCATGTGCTAGATTAACAAACAAGGAGGAGCACACTCTTACCCGCTCTGCAGGGAGACAGTGAGAATGTAGAAATGGTGACTGGAACAGGGATCCTGCTCCAAGCAATTTATCTGCCAGGAGTTCAGAACACTCTGGTAGACCAGATCAGCTGAACTGAAGCTGATATTCTTGAGTAGTCATTAGCTCCAGATGTTGTGAGCAGGGCCGCAGTAATGGGGGGGTAAGTGGGGAAGTTGTCCGGGGCCCCGAGCTCAGGAGGGGCCCTCCTGAGGAGCTGGCATTACCTCTGTCATTAGCTGGTTTGGGAAATGGTGGCCCATTCCAATTGACTTGTCCGGGGCCCCAGGATTCATAGCTGCAGCCCTGGTTGTGAGATTGCTGTTCGACAAGTAGGGTACCCCCGATGTGGACCTTTTTACATCCCCACTCAGTGCCAAACTGCCTCAATTCTACTCCAGCAATCTAGGAAATGGTCTTTTCTGTCAGGATGCATTCAGACTGCAATGGTAAAATCTATTTTTGTATGCATTCTCACTAATTCCTCTAGTGCAGAGGGTATTGCTCAAGCTGGAGGCCCACGTGGACAAGATGATACTGGTGGTCGCCTGCTGGCCTTGACAGTTATGGTTTCTGCTGTTGAATCAAGCAACCAAAAAAGACCTAGCACCTTAGCACCTAGCACCATAGCGCGATACCGGAAGTAGCGGGAGAACACACTTCTGGTTATCGCAAATAAAAGAACTCGCTCAGTGAGCGGGCAGACAGTAGATATACCTTTATTGAACACTGTTGAATGTTGCTTAGCTGAAACTGTTTTCTACCTGTTAAAACTTGCGGCAGAAACATCAGGGGGCTAAGAACAGGGTTTGCACTGCTCCCTGTCTATAACTCTGCTGTGTGCACTGTGAGACTGTGGGATAGTGGAGGGCTGATTGTGTGCTATTAGAGATCTGTGGCACTAATCCCTCTCACTCCCTCTGTTACAGCACCCATTTTACTGCTTTAACTACTGGCTCCTGTTTACACGCTTGGAGAAGCCTTTTTAAAGGCTAATATTTTAGCTTTAAACAAACTTGAACATAGCGCGATAGCGGAAGTAGCGGGAGAACGCACTTCCGGTTATCGCAAATAAAAGGACTCGCTCAGCGAGCAGGGTGAGCGTGCACGGGGCAGCAAGCGGAGACACGTGCAGAGACACGCGTGTCCCGTGCGTGTCTACCGTGTCCACCGGGACTACCAGGACCAGGCAACCCCCACTAAGCTACTGTTTACTGAGGTAATAGACATTCTACTTACTAACGTAGCACATCTATTAAGGCAGACATGAAGAGAGCAAATAAAATGTGTTTGGAATGTAAAATGTACACTACTGGCAAACAAGATCTGAAATTCTTATCGATAAATGTATTCCTAATCGGGAACTACAAGAGGAAGTTAAAAACTGCTAAGTGAAAATATGAGTTCCGACATTAAAGCACTGAAGAATACATTGATCACATGTCACTACTTGTAGAGGGCAATACCTCCACCTCTAATTGTCCAAGAAACTCCCCTGCTAGTGATGTACCACTTAATTGTTTACCAATTTCTATCCTGGCTGAATACCCCAAAACTCTTCAACTCCTCTAACCACCACCATTAAAACCCAGTAGATTCTCCTTACAGCCTTTGAACTGGTCCCTAGTTTCCAAAACTCATATTAAAATAAATTTGCTACCAAACCACATATGGTACCACTCTCTAATTCTTTTGAACCCCTTAAAGAAATGGTTGAAGAAGCATGCAATGACTCTTTAGTCACTGTCGAACATGGACAAGATAAACCAAACATGAGTAATTGTAAGGTATTACAGAGTGAAACATCTGAAACCGTAGCATACAAATCTTCCTATAAAACAATCCCCCTGAACACTACTTCTGTGTCTCAATCTTGACATATTTCTGATACATTTCCATCACAAAAACAAATTTATGTACTGGGTGACTCTATAATAAAATACATCGACCGGGTAGTTTGTAACCCTGATAAAGTAAACCGGACTTGTTCTAGTTACAGAGGAGCTAAAATATCTGATCTTACTTTAATGATCAAAGACATTCTGTCAACAGCTGGAAAAAAACCTTTAGTGGTTACCCATGTTGGTTCTAATGACATTAAACAATTCCCAATTCATCAGATTAAACAAGATTATGTGGCTTTATGTAATGTTCTAACTGACTATGGCTGCAGTATATGTTTGTCTGAAGTCCTACCTATTCCAAGAGCAACCAGATACATTAACAATAAAATAAAAGCTTTAAATGAATGGATCCGTAAGTGGTCTTATAGACAGGGCATTGGCTGCTTAACCCACTGGGAGGAGTTTGAGGACAGACCTTCACTCTTTTGTTGGGATGGCCTGCACCTCAGTAGAAGAGGTAGTTCAATATTGGGGCAAAAGATAACTAATTTCATAAACAGTCATTTAAACTAATTGGAAAGGGGGATACGGGGGCTACACCCATTTCTTGTAAAAAATGTCCAGGTGTACCCCATCTGACTAACTTCAACATCCTTTCTCTAAATGCTAGATCACTTACAACCACCAAACTTGCTGAACTTGAAATCTTTGCTAAAACTTCAGACCTAGCCTTAATAGCAATTACTGAAACATGGGGGAATACAGCCAAAATGTGGAGAACAGAAATCTCTGGTTTTAAACATTACTTTAAAAATAGAATAGATACAAAGAAAGGTGGCGGGGTTAGTCTGTATGTTCGAGAAGACATTCCATCTTATGCATCATCAACTATCATACATTCTGAAAGTGTTTGGGTCTATATCAGGCCCACTAGTACCCATCAACTTATTATAGGTACTTGTTATCGTCCCCCTTCATCTGATATTGATCAAACCAAACAACTCTGTAATGAAATATCTCAATTAGCCAATAAAGATCCGATTCTTATTCTGGGGGACTTCAACCTTCCCAGTATAAGCTGGGATACTCTTTCTGGAACTAATAAACATGATGAACAGTTTTTGTCAGTTATAATTAATCTGGGACTAATCCAATGTGTAAAACAACCTACCAGGGAGAAAAATATATTAGACTTAGTCATAACTAACCCTGAGACTCATATATCTGACATTCAATTACTTAGCCCCATAGGGAATAGCGACCATTTATCTCTTTTTTTCTCCATTCAATTACCTCTCTTACCTAAAACGAATAAATTAAAAATTAAACAATATAACAAGGCAAACTTTACAGCTATTAATCAACAGATAAAATCTCTTGATTGGGAACAAATAATGCCACCAATGAATACTGAAACAGCCTGGATCTATTTAAAAACTAAGATCTTGGAACTAGAAGAAAAATTTGTCCCTGAAAAATTTAAATACAATAATAAAGGGAAAATCCCCCCATGGTTTAACAACAACATTAAAACCTTAATTAAACAGAAAAAGAAATTATTTATAGCCCTAAAAAGATGTTCATTGGACCGGATAACTAGCATTCTTTCAAAATGTAAAGAGGTGGTCAGACAATTAAAGAAATCCATTTTGTTAGCTAAACGTAATTTCGAATTTAAAATTGTACATACAAAAGATAACCATAAGGCATTATATACTTACCTAAATGGTAAAAAAAGTAACAACAACATGATAGGTCCTTTGGTATGTAATAACTTGACTATAACATCTGACATTGAAACAGTTTCTGAGATGAACAAATACTTTGCATCTGTATTCACGCCTGAACTTATTAAAATTATTTCTACTACAGAGGATTTTAATCTTAAAACATATGAAACATTATTTCAAGATATCAAGTGGGTCTTTGAAATTCTCAAATATTATATTAGCTCTGGCCCAGATAATATTAGTTCCAGATTTCTTATAGAAACTAAGGATACAATATTTCTCCCTCTGACTGTTATATTTAAGAAATCTTTGCATGAATCCTCAGTCCCAAATGACTGGCGTACTGCTACTGTTACACCTATTTTTAAACAAGGCTCTCACTCCAAAATTGAGAATTACAGACCCATCAGTTTAACATCCATACCGTGTAAACTGATGGAAAAAATTATTAAACATCAACTTGAAAAAGAGATGTCTATGTTAAACATTAATGATGAATATCAACATGGCTTTAGACCTGGTTACTCATGTACCACAAATTTGATTAGTTTCTACAATTATATTAGTTCCAATCTAGACTGCAAAATACCTACAGATGTCATTCTCTTAGATTACAGTAAAGCCTTTGATAAAGTATCACATAGCATTTTGATTAATAAACTGAATCAACTTGGTTTTTCAGCTCCTATTATATCCTGGATTCATAATTGGTTGTGTGATAGAACACAGAGGGTTAGAGTGAATGGGGTACTCTCAGACATGGGTATCGTGGCAAGTGGTGTCCCACAGGGCACCGTCCTGGGTCTGGTATTGTTTAATCTTTTCATCAGTGATATGCATATCTCACCTCACAACACAATGGTTAAATTTGCCGATGACACTAAACTCAGAGGAATGGTAAATACCCCCACTAACTGTCATAACTTGATCTTGGATCTCTTATTAATAAAGCAATGGGCCACTACTAATAAGATGCACTTTAATGTAACCAAATGTGCTGTATTACATTTTGGGAAAGACAACCCCAAACAAAAATACTATTTGAATAATAGTATAATTAGGGCATCTTCTATAGAAAAAGATTTGGGTATCATGGTGAACGACAAATTATCATCCTCACTTCACTGTTCAAAAATCGCTAATCAAACAAATGCTTTACTGCGCAGAATTAATAAAACATTCATTTCCAAAACAGAGGAATGCTTATTGACACTGTACAGGTCACATGTAAGGCCATATCTTGATTATGAATCACCATTTTGGAACCCTTATTTAAAGGGAGACATAAATAAAATCGAACAAGTACAACACCGAGCCACTAGATTAATACCACATCTTACCCACTTAGAGTATAATACCAGATTAAAAAAAACTGGACTACACTCCTTGGAGGGAAGGCTAACCAGAGGCGACCTTTTACAACTGTATAAAATACTTAAATCACCCAAACAAATGAAACTTTGCGGTATTACTTATTCAACAAGAAAAACAGTACCAAGATTACATGACAGACAACTAGAAATCCAAAAAGTAAACAATAATAAGAGATTACATTTTTTCACTATTAGATCACCCAGATTATGGAACAAATTACCACAGGACATTGTTGGTTCGACAAATATATCAATATTTAAGAATAAATTGGATAATTGGATGAACAAACGGGACCTGGGTGAATGATCCATCAATATGGAGGACAATCTCGATGGGCTGTTGGCCTACTTTTGTCCAAAAAACCAAGTAAACCAAGTAAACCTGTCATTCAACAGAGGCATACAATCTCCACAAGAGAATATAGTCGCAAAGTTTATTGAAGTAACATACATATCATCAACGTATGTGCCAAACTCTCATAACAGCAGCTAAAAAAACAAGCATTTGTCAATGCCAAATGTTGTCTTGCTGGCATTGGCATTGGTAGTGCCGGAGTTAGAGCCACATAATAGGAATGGCAGTGAAATTATAAAGTGACGCCAACTCCACCCCCACCCAGTAGAAACCGACAGACATTGGGTGTGCCTTTGGGTCGTCAGCTATAACGCTTATGCCATTGTACCTCACCTTACCCTGTAGACACTGACAAGTGTTGTGGTGTGCTTTGGGATCTTTGGGCATTATACTTACCCCATTCCATAAGAAAATACTCTGAGGTGGGTGCACTATAGGAGAATGGGGTAAACTTTGTGGCCAAACAGTGCAAGGCACACCACAATGCCTGTCACTGGCTGCTGGGTGGAGGTGTGGGTAGAATGGTGCGAGCATTGCAGCTGATGATCTCAAGTCACATCCCTGACACCTGTCAGTCTCTACAGGGTGGGGAGTTACAGTTGGAAACCCTAACACCGTAGGTGTGTGTTGGTATTCAAACCACATGAAGTCTTGCTGTATTCTGACTGTTGCAGTTAGCCCCAGCACTCAAACTACCCAGGAGAGAAGAGGGTTAATTTTCTATGCAGAGTATAGAACGTTGAGCTCGAGCTTGGTTCAGACCTCTGTCTGCTGCACTTAGAAGCACAACTGTCAGATTCTTTACTCCGCCTAACTGAACGGTCACTCTGGAGATTTCTTCTTTGCTCGAGGTTCGAAAGTCGGTTAAAGTCCTCGGTTTTACTGATTATTTTTCGCAAGTTTCGATTCAGATCTCTGTCTGTGGTACAGTAAGTACTAGGTAGTGAACTAGACATAGTAAACTTGTAGAAATTGTAAAAATTTATTTTTTGACCGGTTTGGCTGAACCGGCCGTTAAGTGAATTACATATTCTGTCTTTGTTTCTAAACTTAGAGTGTGGTTACTGGTCCTTATCGGTTTTTTTAAAAAAATGCATTTTCTTGTGTTTTTTTTCCAATACCTGTGACACGGTTAGAAACCGACAAGGGTGTCTTGCCTGGTTGTTTGCCATAAAAAGGGTAAGTTTGTGGTTAAGATGGCTATGTCTGAAAAACCCAAAAGAAAAACCGGGCCCACTAGGTTTCAACACTGCGGTGTGTGTGTGGGGAGGTCTTTGCTAAGGCTGAACCCCACACCACCTGTGTTTATTGTCTGGGGTTTGACCACCTTGATTCAATTTCCCTAAGTCTACCCTGGAAAAAAGATTAGGTAGGCTTAGGGATAAGGAGGCTGTGAAGTCCACTGACCCGGATGGCCAGCCCGGTTCGGTTCTGACCAAACCTGAGGGAGTGCCCTCTGATCAGGGCGATACTTCTTCGGGCAAGAGGAGAGCCGATCCTGAGGAATAGGTTCCTACAAAAAGGCAAAGAAGAGAAAAATAATCCGGTTCAGATCCAGAGACTCATTTTCTGACTGCTGAAGAGATTGCCAAAGTGATAAGGATTGTAGAATTGCTTTGCCCGGTTCCATCTGATCTAGCGCCTTCTGGCAGCTACTCGTTTCGGTCGGTTCCTCCGGTTCAAGGTTATGCCTCTGAAGATTTTTATGAACTGAATTTGGAGGGGGATGAAGATTATGATGTTGATGATGATGATGACGATGGTGTGGAAGGTCTGGATGAGCACATTGAACCAGACATCTCCCCAGACAGGCCTTCTGGTGCTTCCCCTCCTAGGCTTTCTGAGTACCCTTCCCACTACATGGTTTACAGAAAAGGGGCAGAAACCCTCCAGCTCCTCATGGAGGAAGCCTTAAAGGAACAAGAGGAACCTGATTATGTGGAGATGATGGACATCCCAGAGTCCAAGAGACTGTCTATTCCCCTTCATAAGTCGTTTGGGAAACAGACACAAAAGATTTTAAAAACTCCAAATTCTGTACCTCCTGTGGACAGTAGGATGGACAAAAGGTACTCCTTATCAGCTTCAGTAACAGAGTACTTGTATCAACAATGCAGCCATGTTGGGGTTGTGTAGGCTGCAGCCTGTGATAAGGCTAATATACCCTTGGCATCACACCCCCCAGATAAAGACTCTAGGAAGCTGAATGCCATGGCAAAGAAACAGTACATGGCATCTGCCTTGGGACTCAGGCAGGCTAATTATATGGCCTATGCAGCCAGGTACCAGAAGTCCAGATGGGACACTGTACTGGCACTGGCTAAGCGGGCTTCTCCCCAGCTAGCCTCGGAGCTGGAGGTGGTGGCTGCTGATGGGATTGAAGCATCTAAGGTACAGTTCCATGCTGCTGTGGACTCCAATGATGTGTCATCTAGAGTGATGGCTACATTTGTGGCTCTTCAGAGAATGACTTGGCTCAGATGTACTAGTCTCTCACAGGACACCCAGGCTAAGGCCATGGGTTTCCCTGTGGTGGTGAATTCTCTGTTTGGGGAGCAGGCAGAGAATTATATGAAAAAGATGGATGAGTATAGGACCACCTATAGGAGTGCACAGGCCAAGGAAAGGCAGGCAACTCCTCAGAGGCAGCAAGCTAGGCGCAGGGGCAGACCTTTTCATAGGCCTTTCAACCAAGCACAGGCCTCTTCTCCTTTTCCTCAGAGGGGGTTCTTCAGAGGGAGAGGCAGAAGGGGGATGAGCAGGCTGCATCCACTTCTCAACCTAGGGCTCCTGCCAAGCAGACACCCTGATGTGTCAGCCAGGGTCAACGCCCCCATTCCTGTAGGGGGCAGGCTGGCTTACTTTGTACCGGACTGGATGTCTGTTACCTCAGACAAGTGGGTCTTGGAGGTGGTAAGCCAGGGGCTGGTTCTCAGCTTCAAGAAATTTCCAAAGCTGAGGGCCAGATCTTTTCCACCTGCAAGCATCTTCAAAACCATTGCCTTAGAGGCAGAGGTTTCATCTCTACTGGCTCTAAAGGCTGTAGAGAATTCCTACACTGCACAGGGGCAAAGGTCTGTACTCCAGGTACTTCCTTACCCCAAAAAAGACAGGGGAGTGGTGACCCATCCCAGACTTAAGATACCTGAACAAATATCTTTTAAAACCAAAATTCAAAATGGTGACTCTGGGAATAATCCTTCCCTCTCTAAGGCTAGGGGGACTGGCTAGCCTCCCTGGACTTAAAAGATGCCTACTTTCACATTCCCATCAGGTGCTCCCACAGAAAGTACCTCAGGTTCAAATCGCCATCAGGCCATTATAAGTTCAAAGCTGTGCCCTTCGGCCTGACATCGGCTCCAAGGGTATTCACAAAATGCCTAACAGTAGTAGTGGCCTTTTAAAGAAGGAAGAATATTTCCATATTTCCATACCTGGATGACTGGCTCATTGTGGGTCAGTCCCCAGACCAAGTCAAGTCAGACCCGCTAGTGACTCAGCAAGTGCTCACTTCCCCTAGGATTCCTTCTCAGTCTTCCCAAGTCAGTTCTTGAGCCTGTACAGCTCCTCACCTTCATAGGTGCAGAGTTGGATACAGTCAAAGCAAGAGTTTTTCTTCCCCTGAAAAGGGCAAGAGCTATTGTAGAACTGGCTTCTTCATTCCACCTTCTGGTCTCTCGGCCAGTAAGGCACGTCTTTCAGCTTCTGGGCCACACAGCAGCTTCTGCAGCAGTGGTCTAAGGGGCCAGATTTCCAATGAGGGACATTCAGTTTCACCTGAGGGCCTTTTGGTCTCAGAAAAAAGATTCTCTAAGCAAACTAGTTCCAGTGACTCAGACTCTGATCCAGGCTCTCCAATGGTGGCAGGATCAGGGCAACCTCAGACAAGGAGTCCCATTCGTCACTCAGTCTCACTCTGTGGTCCTAACCACAGATGCTTCTCTATTGGGGTGGAGAGCCCATCTGGGGGCTCTCACAGCCCAGGACCTGTGGTCCCCTCAGGAATCCCTTCTTCATATCAATCTCTTGCAACTCAGGGCAGTCTTTCTGGCCTTGCAAGCTTTCTCTCAGTCATTGCAGAATAAGGTGGTTCAGGTCAAGACAGACAACAGCACCACCATGTGGTACATCAACAAGCAGGGAGGCACTTGGTCCATGGCCTTGTGCATGGAAGCCATGAAATTGTGGTCCCTAGCTTATTCTCTGCAGACCGCTCTGATAGCAGTCCACCTTCCAGGGAAGGACAATGTGCTAGCAGATGCATTGAGCAGGATATCCCAGGGCCATCATGAATGGTCCCTGGACCCTCCAGTGTTGAAAGTGATTTTTTTTAAGGTGGGGCACTCCAGAGATAGATCTCTTTGCAGCCCCAGACAATCACCAACTTCCTCTGTTTTGTTGCAGACCCCCAGTCTTGGACTCAGTCCCTCTGGATGCTCTGATTTTGAACTGGGAGGGGACATTTCTATATGCCTTCCCTCCCTTTCCTCTATTGTTCAAGGTTCTGGTCAAGATAAGGTCACAACTGCAAAGTGATTCTGATTGCTCCAGACTGGGCCAGACAGCCTTGTTACCCCCTGTTGCTGTCCCTAGCGGTCCATCTTCCCCTGTTTCTTCCTAGGAAGTACAACCATTAACCACCTCTCAGGGAAGGATTTGGTACCCCAGTCTTTGGTCTCTCAATCTCAAGGCATGGCTCTTGAAGAATTAGAGTAGGCAGATTTGCATCTGTCCCAAGGGGTTCTGGATATTCTCAAAGCCTCTCAAAAGTCTGCCACCAGAAAAACTTATAACTCTAAATGGAAAAGATTCAGTATTTGGTGTTCCAGGAAGCTTATATACCCAGACACTGCTGAACTGTCTACAGTTCTGGATTGTATGGTTCATCTTAATGGCAATGGGAAAGCCTTCCTCACTGTCATCTCACCCTGTATTCTGTAAATATTTCAAAGGATTGCTTCATACCATTCCCCACTTTAGGGATCCTACTCCTGCTTGGGATCTTAATGTTTGCATTGTTCAGCTTATGCAACCCCCTTTTGAGCCTTTGTCTTCAGCAGAGCTTAAGTACTTGACTTGGAAAACTGTGTTCCTGGTAGCTATTACCTCTGCCAGGCGTCTCAGCGAATTGCAAGTTCTGTCAGTGGAGCCTGATTTTATCTCATTCCATAGAGATAAGGTGGTCCTTAGAACTAACAGGAGGTTTTTACCTAAAGTGGTTTCAGATTTTCATCTGAACCAATCTGTATCTCTCCCTGTGTTCTTCACTGATCATTCTTCTTCAGGAGAATGAAGTTTACACAGTTTGGATGTTAAAAGAGCCCTTAGTTACTACATTGAGCGTACTAAGGCTCACAGGTTTGACTATCTCCAGTTGTTCCTCACTTATGGGGAAGTGGGGAAGGGCAAACCTGCCACTAAGAGAACTACTGCCAGGTGGATTGTCTCTTGCATTCAATTCTGCTATGATAAGCTAGGCAAAATACCTCTCTCAGGTCTGAGGGCATATTCAACTAGAGGTACGACTGCTTCCCTGGCTGCGGGCCAGGGATATTCCTTTGCTAGAGATATGTAAAGCAGCCACCTGGAAAACAGTCCATACATTTACCAAACATTACTCCCTGGCTAGGAGTGATGCTCGGTTTGGTACAGCAGTACTGCAGAGCCTATTCCCAAGGTAGGTTTGATTCCCTCCTCTATGGAGGTACTGCTTGGTAGGCTGCAATAGTCAGAATACAGCAAGACTTCATGTGGTTTGAAGAACAAATTACTCACCTTAGTAATTATGTTTCTTCTAATGGAGTCTTGCTGTATTCTGACCTCCCTCCCTCCCTGCCTCCCCTCTCAGGACCTGTTTTTGGGAAGTGAGCTGGCAGGTGCAGTGTTAGACCCCAGGGGTGCATTTGGACATGCCTTCCTTTTAGAGAGGGGGAGTGGGTTATATTATTAATTTAACAGTCTTAAGTTGTTCACTACCTGGTTTTTGATTTTGGATTTCTTGACTTAAGTCTTTTGGGGATCCAAAATATTTGGTTGCCATTTGGCTAGTAAAATTTTTACAATTTCCACATAGTAGTATTAGCTCTGACGGTTGTGCTTCTAAGTGCAGCAGACAGAGGTTTGAACCGAGCTCAAGCTCAACATTCTATGCTCTGCACAGAAAATTAACCCTCTTCACTCCGGGGCAGTTTGAGTGCTGGGGCTAACTGCAATAGTCAGAATACAGCAAGACTCCATTAGAAGAATAATAATTACTAAGGTGAGTATTTTTTTCTTTTCACTCCAAATTTTCAACATGGGCTGTTTGTGAGCCCACTTCATGAAAAGTAGCACTATCAGTTTGTTAGCTGAAAGGTGGTATTGCACAGTGGCTATGCCATTTGGCAACACAGGGCCAAAAACACATTTTGGGCAGGATGTGAAAAATGACATCAGTATTGTTCATGAGGAGGCGTAAAAAACATGGTAATGTCGAAAATCTGGAGTGAAAATATGAAAACTTGGTGAAGTCATGAGCATGCATAGAAAATGCGCAACACACGTTTGTAACCCAGTTCTTTTTGGGAGTCTTTTAGCCACATTTTCAACATAGGCATTTTGGGACCTTCTCTCATTTTGTTAATCAGTCCCAAAAGTTTATTTCCCACAGTGATCACACCATTGTGCACCACAGGCGCGGAAACACATTTTGGGCAGGCTGTGAAAAATGACAGCTGTACTGTTGATAAGGAAGTGTGAAAAAAATGCCAGTGTTGAAAATCTGGCATGAAAATATTGCAGATTTGTGAAGTTACAAGGGTGCGTGGAAACTGCGCAATGCACACTCGCAACACAGTCATTTTATGGACTTTCGGCACCAAAATTTCAACATAGGCATTGTAGGACCTCTGCTTGTGAACATCATCACCATCATTTTCTCAAACTGCCCCGAAAACTGATTTCTTACAGCGACCGCGTTATTCTGCACCAGATGTGCGAAAACACATTTCGGCGAGGATATGTAAAATGACAGCTGTACTGTTCATAAGGAGGTGTGGAAAATGCCAATTTTGAAAATCTGGAGTGTAAATATTACAAATTCACGAAGTTACGAGTGTGTGCGTGGAAACAGCGCAACGCACACTCGTAAAACCGCCATGTTTTGGATTTTTTTCACCAAATTTGCAACATAGGCTTTTTGAGAGACTCCCTCATGAACAGTGGCACTGTCATTTCATTACTCGGTCCCGAAAGGTGATTCCGCGCAGTGACTGCGAAATCACCTTTCAGGACCGAATAACGCCATGACAGTGACTGAATTCATGAGGAGGGGTTCCACTAACCCCATGTTGAAAATTTGGTGCACAAATTCCAAAAAATTGCCGAGATATGCAGCAAAGTTGAAAAAACCCTATTTATGCCATTATACAACTTACTGGCATTTCTTCAGTTCCCGGTCGGCTTTGAAGAGTGCAGACGTGTTCCCGGTCCACCGAAGATCATTGCGCTGGACTCCGGAGGTAAGTATGGGATGAGGGGGTGTGGGGAGGCAGGGTGCACAGAGGGTGGGTGTGGGTTGTGGGAAGGGGCAGGGAGACGCGAGGACGTTTCTTCTTTCACAGGGGTTAAAAAAAAAAAAATCATTGCGGGATAGTTTTTCTTTTCAGGGGATTTGGCACACTGGGGTGGGCTCCCAGTGTCCACTAAGTGTTTTGGGGGATGCTGTAGTCGACGGAGTTGGGCACCCGTCCAGCACACAATGAAGCGGAGGGGGCAAGAGCCGAGGGGATTGGGCACCCCCAGTGGCACATAACAAATGGGGGGTTGCATGATGCCGATGGGGAGTGAACTCCCCTGTCGGCACATACAGTGAGTCAGGGCATGGCAACAGGGGGACTGGACACCCCCGAAGTTGGCATTATGACAAGCAGTGTGCCGCCATGTTTAATTTACTTTTTCACCAGAGTAAACATGTCGGGAGGTGCCGCTGTGTATGATGAACTTTGCTCACATTGCAGCGGACCTTTCATTAGATGTGCTCACCACATTATGTATTCTTGGTGTGGCGCCGGCATGCAGGCTTGTTGGGGAATGAGGGATGCACCTACTGATGTATGCCCTGCATTCGTCCAACAGTGACCGTGCCTCCAAATCTGCTACTATCACATTATGTTGGCTGCGCATGCATGAGCCAACATAAAACAAGCATTTGTCAATGCCGAATGTTGCTTGCTTCTATGTGCTGTTTAGGTATTTGGAAGTCATTGGAGTGCAAATATTGAAAATTTGCGAACATACGAGCGTACGTAGGAACTGCGCAACATAAACTTATAAAACAGTCATTTTTAGAATTTTTCACCAAATTTCAACATAGCCATTTTAAGACCTCTGCTCATGAACAGTGTCACTGTGATTTTGTTAATGTGTCCCATACATTGAGTTTGCACACCGACTGCGCCATTGTGCGCTACATGGGCGGAAACACGTTTTGGGCAGGATGTGAAAAATGACAGCTGTACTACTCATAAGGAGGTGTGGTAAAATGGCAATGTTGAAAATCTGTAGTGGAAATATTGAAAATTCACAAACCTACAAGCATGCGTGGGAACTGTGCAACGCACACTCGTAAAACAGTCATTTTTAGGAATTTTTTCACCAAATTTTCAACATAGCCATTTTAAGACCTCTGCTAATGAACAGTGACACTGTGAATTTCTTAATGTGTCCCATACATTGATTTTACATACCGACTGCGCCATTGTGCGCTACATGGGCGGAAACACATTTTGGGCAGGATGTGAAAAATGACAGCTATACTGCTCATAAGGAGGTGTGGTAAAATGGAAATGTTGAAAATCTGGAGTGAAAATATTGAAAATTTGTGAACTTACGAACCTGCGTAGGAACTGCGCAACGCACGCTCGTAAAACAGTCATTTTTAGGAATTTTTTCACCAAATTTTCAACATAGCCATTTTAAGACCTCTGCTCATGAACAGTATAACTGTGATTTTCTTAATTTGTCCCGTACATTGATTTCGCACACCGACTGCGCCATTGTGCGCTACATGGGCGGAAACACATTTTGGGCAGGATGTGAAAAATGACAGCTATACTGCTCATAAGAAGGTGTGATAAAATGGCAATGTGGAAATCTGGAGTGAAAATATTGAAATTTCGCGAACTTACGAGGCTGTGTAGGAACTGCGCAATGCACGCTCGTAAAACAGTCATTTTTTTTGTATTTTGGCACAAAATTTTCAACATGGGGTTTTTGGGACCCCTTCTCATGAATGATGTCACTGTCATGGTGGTATTCAGGCCCAAAGGGTGATTTCGCGGTCACTGCGCGATGCCAGCGAAATCACCGCCAGGCCCCGAATAACACCGGCAATGACATCATTCATGGAAGGTATGCAATTCATGGTAATGCAATAATTCAAAAATGCCTTAGATATGCAACAAAGTTGAAACCCCCTATCTAGCCCATTATACAGCTTACGGCATTTCCTCAGTTAGGTAGTGCGGCTTTGAAGAGTGCAGGCGTGTTCCCGGTCCACGAAGATCGTCGCGCGGAGTCTGGAGGTAGTATGGGGTGAGGGTGTGGGAGGCTGGGTGCGCGCAGTGGGTAGGTGCGGGTTGTGGGAGGGGGGTCGGAGGCGGCATACCGGGACCGTTTTGTTTTATAGGAAAAAAAAAAAGGCGTCGTGGGACCGTTTGCCCGCGTTGGGGTGGGCTCCCAGCGTGGCACAAGGGCGAGTGGGGCCGTTCAACCCGGCGAGATTAGGCACCCCGTCGGCAAAGGACTGTTTGCCGTGCTGGGGTGGGCTCCCAGCGTGGCACCTGCTACTAGGGGAGGCGGGGGGCGCGCTCAGCCGACAGGAATTGGGCACCCCATCGGCTATACAGTCGTCTGAGGGGCACGCGCACGCCTGAGAAGCTGCGCGTGAGCAGCCGATATCTATCGGTGCTCACTGAAGCGTAGCTCCCCCTTTCAACTGTATGCCACTGCATTTTGGAGCGTGTCATACACAACTCCAAAATGCATTGGCTTACAGGGGCCGCGCCTGCCAGCTCACTGACTGAATTGGAGGAGGAGGTGACACACCTCCGAAATCTCCAATGATGGCACTATGTTTCTTGCACATGCGTGCAAGCAACATAAAAATGGTGTTTCACAGCTTGTAATGGGTGCTTTGTTCAGTGTACTATGAGTAGCTACAGTAATGCTGTTTAAATAGTTCTTCTAAGATGATGTCACAATAAGGCTCATGTGACATATATATATATATATATATATATATATATATATATATATATATATATATATATATAAGCCTAATAGCATAGTATCAAAAATCCAAGTGCCTGATTCCTGAACAGATAGATGTTGACAAGTACAAGGTATCTAATAGGGTCCTCGAAATACTTTTGGCTGCTTCTAAGCCTCCTATTAGGAAAGCTTACACAGCTAAGTGGAAAAGATTTTCCATTTGGTGCTTCAAAAGTTGCATGGACCCCTTTGGTGCCCACCTGACAAGGTATTTTGGAGTACTTGCTGGGCCTTTCTGATGCCAGCCTATAGTATTTCATAGTAAAGATCCACCTGTGTGCTCTATCTGCATAACATGAGCCCATTGGTGCCCTCTACCTGACACAGCTGCCACTATTCAAGAGGTTCCTCAAGGGCATTTTACACACAAGGCCTCCTGCCAGGAAGTCAGTGACTGCCTGGGATATTAACCTTGTGCTAGACATACTCACTTGCAAACCTTTTAAGGCCCTTATGACTCTTGAACTGAAGTTTTTAACTAGGAAAGAAGCATGAGTAGTGGCCATGACCTCTGTTCACAGAGTGTCTGAAATCCATGCCTTGATCATAGCTCCTCCATAAACTGTTTTCGATAAAGACAAGATAATTCTCCACACCCAGCCCAAGTTCTTACCAAAAGTAGTGTTGGAATTCTATCTGAGCCAGCACTAGTGCTCCCTACCAACTTTGCCAACTTCCAGAATGAAGGAGGGTGCACTCTCCATTTTCTGGATGTTAAGAGAGTCTTTACATTTCATCTAGACAGAACTAACGACTTAAGACAATCCAAACAGCACTTTGTCTCCTTAAATCCTATTTGGAAGGGACAGCCTGTTATAATCAAGTGCATTTCTGCCTGGCTTATGAGTTGCATTTGCCACTTTTATGCCATGACTCAGGTCAATCTAGAAGATCAGGTATGTGCCAACTCCACCAGAGCAGTTGCTGTGTCCCTGGAAGAGATTGGTTATGTGCCTATCAGTGGTATTTGCAGAGATGCAACTTGGAACACAGTGCACACTTTTGTTAAGTACTTTGCCCTGGATATCCTTACCAGGCAGCATGCCACCTTTGACAGGACAATCCTAAATGGATTATTATCCTGAGTGAGCCCTTAACTCCTACTGTCCTAGTCCAATGGATTTTTGTCTGAGCTTGGTACACACTGACCCACTAGTGGAAATCAGTGGTGAAGACTGATTCTTGGAAGATATGAAAACTATGTACACACCATAATTCTTGATATTTTAAGAATATCTTCACCACTGAGTCACACACCCACCTGCCATCCCCCAGGCTCACTCTAGAAAGTTTTACTGGTCTTCACCCGTCATACTTGGTTTGGGCTGTGAAGACACTATGTCACTGGTTTGTTGACCATTCCTACGTGGGACACCAGGGCTATATTATGCAATTAGGTTATGTGCATAAGTCCTTGTTAGGTTATGCTGTACCTCCTTGGTACAAAAGATACTGAGGTGGTTGAGGGCCAGTGCTGAGGTAAGCCTGTGCCTTCAAACTGTTGTGATGCCTGCTTTTCCATGGACAAGCATGTCCTTGAGTTCCACATATTAAAATGGTGGGTTCTGCCTCTCACTTTTGGAGGCAGGCATCACATTTGTAATGCCAAGGTTAGGTCTCTGGGCCTTTCTGCTAGGTCCCTTTCCAGTACCTCTGGTACTGAGGATGACCAGGATCCTCCCCATACACACCTTGCTGAGATGTCGGAGGTCCTGGGTGGGTCTGGTAGACAGCCGACTCCTTCTGAGGGGTTGACTGAGCAACTCTATACCATCTCCCACTTGTTTTCTTCTTGGACGGTGGACATGCCTGGTGCGGAGGCAGTAGCTATATGCTTGGTCTACACTGGTGGGCACCTCAGTGTTGCAACTTGGTGCTGCCCAGCTCCTGGCACTACCTACAGTAGGAGTGAGTGAGATGGTGCCAGTGGTGAGGCTGAGACCCCTTCTGGCACCATGAATGGAGCTGACCCTGAACCTATGTCTGAGATTGTTGTCATCTTCTTCATCGAGGTCACTTGTGGCCTGGAAGTGGATGAGGACACCAGCTTTGAGATTGGGGACCAGGACAATAATGATGGCACCGATTCTGGGCCCAGTTCAGAGCATGACACCAGTGACTGTGTTGCCCTTGGAGTTGTTCCAAAGTCTGGTGCTGGGCATGGTGCCAGGATTGTTCAGGTGCCATCTGCAGTGCTGGTTCTGGTCCTAGTGTCATCCACAGTGTTAGGTCCAGTCCCAGTACCATTCACAGTGCCAGGTGCAGGGGTGGTTCCAGAGGTGGCATTAGCTCTGGAACATGCTCGGCTTGGGATATGGTGCCAGCCCTGGTTAGGGAATGAGACCTGTCACTGAGCCTGCTGCTGACCCTGTGGCTGGTGCTGCAGACAGCACCAGTCAGGGTTCTGGCAGTAGTCCAGTGGCCAGTTTCTTCATAGAACTGGCCAGTGCAGTCACTGATGAGGACTGGAGCTGCCCTGTGGGGTATGTACAGCTCCACTGTCCTCATCTGGGGGCCTTCCCCCAAGGGCACTGTCTTAGTCACACTACTGAAGTTGACTGGCTCCACTCAGGCAGGTTTGCCAGGTCCTCCCCCCAGGAGAGGTTCCCTGAGCACTCCAGTAGCCCTGGCAGATAGCCTGGAGCCTCTGGCTTCGTCATCCCTCCTGGACCTCTGTGGCCTCTTCTTGAGTTCCTGGGTGTCATGGGTCCTCTTGGACCCATGACCTGGCACCAGTACAGGAGGACAGCTGGTGCCCTCCACCAGTTTCGCAGTCCAGTTCAGACCCGTGCCTCTGGCACCACCACTTTCTGAGTCCAGATCCTACTCACCTAATTTCTCCTCTGAGGATGAGGACTTCTCCCTCCACATGTCCGCATATGCTGAGTACTCTTCATATTAGTGGTTCCTCACAGAGATGCTAAAAGAGCTGAATGTAAGGTCATTTGTGGACCACAATCCTGTGTCCTTGTGACTGAGATTCCTTAGGGATGTCAGTGGTGACTATTATGTCATCCCTCTTTGGCCTGGGGCCTTTGAGGAGGCATCCAGGACTGTCTTGCTCTGTCCTGTTTCATCCTCTCCAGCCCCAAAGGATATCCAGCACAGGTACCACTCCCCCATGGGGTCTGTAGGAGCTATATCTCACCCCCACTTTGGGGATTTCGGTACTGCAGACCCCCACTGGACTTAAGTGCCCTGTGGGTGGCTCCCTCCCAAGGCTGATTCTACAGAGATAGATGCCAAGAGGAGGAGGGTTTTTCACCATGGCATGCACCATCATGTGTATCGCTGCATACCAGGTCCATCAGGCTTCCTATAACAAGTGCCTATAGTCACAGCTAGGTTGGGTCCTAGCTGCAATGCTTGACAGTGAATTAATCTGGCAAGCCTTTTGCCTTTCTGCCCAGGGCCTGGATCTGGCAGATACCAGTTAAGGACATTGTATGACACCAGCAATATAGCTTCCAGGTTGGTAGGATCAGCAGTCTGCATTAGGTGGACAGCATGGCTTCGCTTTCCCAGGTTGGCACCTCTGGCCCAACTTAAGGTGCTCAACTTGCATTTCCAAGGGATTCACCTTTTTTCCTGCATGATCAGGTGTGAACTCTAGGGACACCCTCCTGGTCCAGGGCCATGGGAGCCTCCACTTGCCATGGACAAGTCTTGGGTTCCACCGGGCCTGTTAGGAGCCCCTGCCTTCAGGTGGTTCTCCATCACACAAAGGGCTGAGGGACATCATCCCTCACAGTAAGCCAACTCCTCCCTTTTTGGGAAAACTTTGTATTCTGACCCATTAGTGTGAATGAATGGTGACGACTGATTCCTGGAAGATATGAAAACTATGTCCTCACTGTAATTATTGATCTTCCAGAATATTTTCACCACTCATTCACACGGCCACCCACCATCCCCTGCTCAGGTAACAGCCAGGGCATCTGGGCAGCTCACCCTGTTGTGCCTCAGCTAACTGGCATTCTTCTTGCCACTCCTTCTCAGGAGGTGTTTTTTATCCTTCTTTTCCTTAAGTTGGAACATTATATTCCCAAGACAGAAACCTAAAATGGGTCCAGAGTCTTTACCCACTTCCCAACCAGATTACAACAACAACAAAAATTAAAGAAAAAAACTCTGGGGAGTTTTTGCTCTCTCCTCTGCCATAATAGTTCCTCCATATACCTTCTAGATATCTCTTTGGTATACCCCTTTTGTTGCTGCCCAGAACTTTGGCTCCACCTTGGCCACACTTTTTAACTTTGTGCCATGTGGAAAGTGCTAAGCACATGGGACAAGGTGCAGCTCTCTTTTTGTGACCTGCATTACAGGGGGAGGCAGGTACCTTTGATTTTTCTGTGCTATACTCCTCAGTTTGTTGGAGTATGTTTTTCTGTGCTTTACTCTCCAGGTTGTTGGAATTCACGCTCAAGTTGTTACCTTCTTCCTTTCTTGCTTCTTTGGAGTGGCACGAATATGGTATTTGTGCTCCGGATTCTGTCCAGTCGCACCTGTTGTTTTTGCTCCTTTTGAGGAGCTTTGGGGTCTCTACTCTACTAAATTTTGTTGTCTCCTTGGGAGAACAAAGGCTGTTTTTAGTTAAATTGGCAGTCTTTGGCCAGCTCTGTGGCGCTGAGCGAAAGAGTTCGCTCGGCACACCGGTGACCCAGATTCTCGCCCCGAGCCCAGGTACCAGGAGCGGAAACTGGCAGGGAGGGGTGTTTCACAAGTATCCAATGGATGATTCCCTCCTGGGGGGGTGGTTCCACTTGAGCACCTGTCGGTGGATTGCTGATGTGCATGGGGGATATGCTGCCACAACACGTCCCCGCCTGAGGTCACCTGCGCTGACACAAGGCCGAGAGCTGTGGTGGGTGGGGCACAGAAAAATGGAAAATGGCACCCCATCGAGCCAAATGACAAGCACCCAGCTCCTGCTGCCTGAAGCCCTGGAGTCAGCCCAGATTCAGCCTTGCAGTCCCTGGGATGCAAAGTCTGCCGTAAGGCAATTCACCCTCCCGGAAGAGAAGGACCCTCCCGGCATAGGGATATGCTGAGCTACCCAGGTAAGGCTGCAATGGGGGCTGGTTGATGGTGGCAGGGAAGGCACTGTTGCTCCAAAGGAGTGGCTGGTCAGGGCTGCTACGGGGAGGCACATAAAAAAAAATTGTCAGTCTTCCATTTTTAATTACACAGGTGTCTTTTTCTAGGCCCCTGTGTACATGCCAGAGCTATTTGCCAGGGCTGCTGTCCCTCTCTCTTATCTCTACCTTTCCTGTCTAGGTAGGTGATAATAGACTCTGGTTCTTATACCCACTACCCCTGTAGGCCCAACCCTTTGTTCTACTAAGCTGGTAGTCAAGTTGAAAAACTTACTCACCTGTAGTAATCTTGTTTCTTCCAATGGGATCCACTAATATTATTACTTCTTGTAGTCCTCCTTTCAGACAGCACTGCCCTGGAGCCAAATGGAATGTTATGCTAATGATGGAATCTTTAGCTCATGCGTTCAATTCAAAAGCTGCCCTGTTCAACTGCTTATATTCTAACCCTAAGATTTATGGAGCCTACAAAGAGACCCTATTAATATTCACTTAGAACTAACATAAAAAATGGCCCCAACTGGGGCAACCAACAATCAGTAAAAATCTGAAAAAAAAACATTTTAATGTCAGATTCACCTGAGAAGGGGAAACAGACCTACATGGCTATCAAAACATTTAAAATAAAGAGGGTGCCAACAGGTGGCAAACCCTTCCAGCTGATTAATAGTCAGTATTAAAGAGGCCTTTTTGGTTCTAGCAGGGGAGATAAGGGTGGGAAAGTAATAATATTAGTGGATCCCATTGGAAGAAACGATTACTACTGGTGAGTAATTTTTTCTTCTAACCCCAGGAATCCACTAATATTAGTACTTCTTGCAGACTGCGAAGCAGTACCTTTGGAGGTGGGCATAGAACCTACAGTACTTAGGAAAAAGACTATGCAGGACTGCTGTGCCGAACTTGGCATCACTTCTGGACTGGGTGCCCAGGCTGTAATGCTTTAAAGGTGTGAACTGACCTCCAGGTTGCTGCTTTACAGATCTCCAGCAGGGGAACCTCCCTGGCAGCTGCAATGGTGGCAGCTGTACCCCTTGTGGAATGAGCTCAGAGACTGGTTGGGGCATCCTTGCCTACTATTGAGTAGCAAAACTGGATACACCAAACTATCCATTGAGAGATAGTTCTTTTAGTGGCAGGTTTCCCTTTACCTACCTCTCCATAGGTGAGGAAAGCTGTTGCTTATCCTATCTGTGGTCTCTGGTGTGAATCATGTAATAACTCAAAGCCCTTTGTACATCAAGACTGTGGAGTCTACGTTCCCCTGAGCTAGAATGCTCAGTGAAAAAGACTGGCAATGTGATAAGACTGGTTCAGATGAAAGTCTGAGACCACTTTAGGAAGGAACTTCCTATGTGTTGTCAGTACTACCTTGTCTCTGTGAAAAGAGATATAATCCTTTTCAATACACAGGACCTGGAGCTCACTTATCCTTCTGGCAGAAGTGATGGTCACCAGGAAAACTGCTTTCCAAGTAACAAACTTGAGATCTGCAGAGACCTTGGGCTCAAAGGGTGGAAACATAAGCTGAACAATAAAAATGTTTAAGTCTCAAACTGGCACTGGTTTCCTGTGAGGGGGGTACAGGTGGGCCGACCCTTTGAAAAATCTCTTGAAAATAGGATTTGATGCCAAGGAGGCATCCTTTCCTGCTGAAATGTATGCTGATACTGAGACCAAATGCACTCTCAGTGTTGAATGTTGCAGACCCTGGGAATGCAGATGTGTTAAATAGTCCAGAAAGGTTGGCATCAGCTTGAGCTGGAACCATACCGTGATCCACACACCGCATGGAAAACCTTTTCTACTTTGAAGCATAGGTTTTCTTGGTGGAGGGTTCTCTATGCCCTCTAAGGACCTCCAGGACACCTTCAGAGAGTTGCAAACCTGCATACTCTAAGTCCTCAAGAGCCATGCCTTGAGTCTGAGGGTCCTGAGGTTGGGGTACATGACCCTCCCTTGGAAGGAGGTCAGTAGGTTCTGCCTCTGAGGAAGGTAGACCAGTTTGGCCATAGACATATACAGCAGGAGGGAGTACCAAGGCTGTCTGGCCCAGTCTGGGGCAATGAAAGTCATTGAGGCTGGCTGTGATCTGAGCTTGATGAGCACCCTGAGTAGCAGAGGAAAGGAGGGAAAAGCATAGAGATGCATCCCTGTCCAATCCAGTGTTAGGGCATCCATGGGAACTGTTCCCTTGGCAGGGGCCCTGCAGCAGTACAGAGGTAGGTGGTGGTTCTGGTGGGATGCGAACAGGGCTATCCTTGAGATGCCCCACTTCCTGAACAGAATGCCCATCACCTGCTTGTTCAGTGTCTCAATTTGTGATGGGCCTGATTTATTCTGCTCAGGCATCTGCTAAATTGTTGTCCTTGCCAGGCAGAAAAATTGCTTGTAAGGAGGCATTGAGAGAGTAAGCTAGACTCCAGATTATCATTGCCTCTGGGCAGAGAGGAATGGACCTTGTCCCTCCCTGCTTGTTGATATAGCACATTGTTGTGGTACTGTCTGTTCTGACTTGTACCACCATTCCTTGCAGCAAATGAGAGAAGGCCTGAAGGGCCAGATAAACTGTTCTCAGCTCTAGCAGGTTTATATGTTGAAGTGATTCTGCAGTTTTCCATGTGCCATGGGTGGTGTGCTCCCTCCACCACTGTAGTGACTGCAGTAACTCCTTTGTTACTAGGATGGATTTTGAGAGAGTCCCGCCTCTGGCCCCAGTGTGCCCTCAGATGGAATTGAACATCTGTCATTTGAAACCTGGCACCCAGGACTGTGCCTGTTGCTGAGGCCATGTGGCCTAACAATTCCAGAACCTGTCTTGCTGGTTTCGGCTCGTTCAGGACAAACAAGCTTGTCAAGTGCAGAATGCTGTCTGCCCTCTCTTGAGGGAGGAAAGCTTTTCCCACAATGGTGTTCAGTTCCGTACCAATGAACTATAATACCTGTACAGGGGTTAGGACTGACTTTTTGGTGTTGATGAGGAATCCCAAGGACTGCAACAGGTCCTGGGTTACCTGTAGGTGCTTTCTCACCTGCTGGTGAGACTTTCCCATGTTTAGCCACTTGTCCAGGTAGGGAAAAACTGAAACACCTAGTCTTCTTAGGTGTGCACCACCAGGCACTTGGTAAACACTCTCGGTGCTGAAGTGGGACCAAAGGGTAGTGTTGAAAACTGGTGGGAAGTTTGCATCCTTCAGGCCTAAGGAGGCTAGCCAGTCTCTTTTCTGTAGTGCTAGCAGAATCGGGGCCAGTGTGACCATCTTGAACCTGGGCTTTACCAGGTATTTGTTAAGCAGTCTGAGGTCTAGTATACTCCGCTATTCCCCATTTTAATTTGTTGTCAGAAAATACCTTGAATAAAACCCTTGTCTTTTTTTATCTGGAAGGAACATGCTCTATTGCCCTTGATAAGAGCAGAGTCTGAACCTCCTGTTGCAGCAGCTTTCTTTCTGTGAAAGGAACTGCCCTGAACAGTACTGTTCTTAAAGGAGGAAGGGATTTGAAACTTAGGGACAAACCCCTGACTCACAACTTCCAGAACCCACTTATCTGTGCTGCTCTTTAACCATTCCTGGAAGTAGTGAGTCAGTCTGCCCCCTACAGGAGCTGGGGAGGCTGCCTGAAGAGAAAGTCAGGGATTTTGTTTCGCCTTTTGCTGAGGTTGGGCAGATTGGGAGCCACGCCTGGATCCTCTTCTGCCTCTAGCTCTAATGAAACCACCCTGCTGCGGCTGTTACTGTTGCTGTGTCACAGCTTGTACCTGGTAGAAAGGTCTTCTAAAAGAATCCCTACCCCTGTCACCCCTTTCCATATGTTGAGGAAGGAGGTGAAGGCAGTATTACTACAATGGGTGGCCCTGTATTCATCCACCTTTTTCATGTAGACCTCAGTCTGTTCACCCGAAAGTGAATTATTTTTGACTGGAAAAAATCCATGCCTAGCTCTGGGTATCCTGAGTGAGGTTAGTAACCCTAACCCCAGGCAAACCTCCTCATAGCCACAGTAGCTGCCAAACACCTGGCAGCTGTATCACTGGTGTCTGCTGGCATTTGGAATAGGTACTTAGAGGCTTTCATACTTAGCCTAGCAGTATCTAATAATTCTAATACTGACGTGGAAGGACTAAATTCTGCAGTCTCAAGCACAGACTGCCACAGAACCTTTTGGTACAGTGCTGCATAGGCATGGAAACTGGCATGCCTGAGGTATAAAGCCCTGCAGGATTTGCATGATTTTCAAAACCTGCGCCAGGTCAGCAGGCCAAGATACAGTAGCAGGCACTTGAGGACCCCCTTTTGGCAGTCCAGCTGGGGTCTCAGTGTGCTTAGTCTTTTACAGTTTCTTGGCAGGCCAAAGCACCTATGAAAAATGAAAACGGTCCCCCGATGTCTTTTATTTTTTATTTATTTTTTATTTTTAACCTATAAAGCAAAAACAGTCAATCGTAGTCTTCCAACCTGTCCTCCCACAACCTGCACCCACCCACTGCACACTCTGCCTCCCCACACACCCCCACCCCATGCTTACCTCCGGAGTCCAGCGTGGTGATCTTCGGTGGACCGGGAACATGTCTGCACTCTTCAAAGCTGACTGCGAACTGAGGAAATGCTGGTAAGCTGTATAATGGAATAAATAGGGCTTTTTCGACTTTAATGCATAGCTCAGGCATTTTGTTGAATTTTTACACCACATTTTCAGCATGGGGTTTTTAGGACCCCTCCTAGTGAATTCTGGCACTGTCATAGCGTTAATCGATCCCGAAAGGTGATTTCGCAGTCACTGTGCAGAATCACCTTTCGGAAGCGATTAACGAGATGTCAGTGCCGCTGTTCATGAGGTGGGCTCTCAAAAAGCCTATGTTGCAAATTTAGTGGACAAAATCAAAAAAAAATGGCTGTTTTATGAGCATGTGTTGTGCAGCTGCTACGCAGGCTTGTAAGTTCACAAATTTGCAATATTTTCATGCCAGATTTTCAATATTGTCATATTTGTACACCTCGTTGTGAACAGTACAGCTGTCATTTTTCACATCCTGGCTGAAATGCGTTTCCGCACTTCCGGCGCACAATAGCGCAGTAGCTGTGGGAAATCAGTGTTTGGGCCACATTATGAAAATGACAGTGACACTGTTCATGACCAGAGGTCCTAAAATGCCTATGTTGAAAATTTGGTGACGATACTCAATAAAATGACTGTGTTACGAGCCTGCATTGGCAGATTGCACGCACGCCAGAACGCCGCGGCATTTGTAATATTTTCACTGTGATTTTCACCATTGGCATTTTTTCCACACCTCTTGATGAACAGTACAGCTGTCATTTCACATATCCTGCCCAAAATGTGTTTTCGCACTTCCGGCCCAGAATAGCGTGGTTGCTGTGCGAAATCACTTTTTGGGACAGTTTGAGGAAATAACAGTGATACTGTGCATGAGCAGAGGTGCTAAAATGCCTATGTTGAAAATTTTGTGCCAAACGCCCATAAAATGACTGTATTACAAGCACGCATTGTGCATTTATATGCACCCTTGTAACTTCTCAAATTTGCAATATTTACATGCCACATTTTCAGCACTGGCATTTTTTATACCTCCTTATGAACTGTACAGTTGTAATTTTTCACATCCTGCCCGAAATGTTTTCCTGCACTGCACTACCAAAGCCAATGCCAGCGCGACAACATTCGGCATTGACAAATGCTTGTTTTCTTCTTCCGGCAAACAGAACTGAGGAAGGGTGGGGGTTGGCATCAGTTACTGGCTGGCTCACGTGCACCATGTCAGTACATTAACCTAGCGAGCAGCGTTGGCTCCAACACTGGTCTCCTCCAAGCTGCAAATGACTTTGCTCCTGTGGGGTCCTAGTACCTCTGGCTAAGACCCATTAGTGTGAATAAATGGTTAAGATATTCAACAATTACAGTGAATACATAATTTTCCTCTGACAGGATGGTTGTCATGAGCCAGCAAATCTCCTCAGAGCTACTGCATATGCTAATACCCTTGAGGCTGTACTATATGCATCTACAGTCATATGAAACTGGTATTTAGTGGCTTTCAGGGCATCCTTAGCATCTTCTGCTAGATCACTGCCAATTTCACCACCTGCTTTTTATGTTGATTGCACGCATGCATAAGAAACATATTGCAGAAGCTTTCTCCAGAAGCAGGTTGTGGAGGCACGGCACTGTTGTGGCCAATGCCACCATAGCCTTTAAAAGCTTGGCCTGCTTCCCCCAATACCGTGGCACACTACTGCTGACACTAGTTCAGCCAGTGTGCCACCAACTTGTAAAATTTTAGCCGCTGCAATCAGGGGCCACCTCGTCATTGCAGCATCAACCATTTGCTGCAATGAGGGAGCGACCAGTCATTGCAGAGTGGAACCTTGAAACACTGATATTTTTTGAGAACATGGCGGCGGCTTGCCACCGTGTTCACAACAAATATTAACCCCCCCTGCCGAGGGGGTACCCAATTCCCCTTGGCAGCATGTGCCCTCCCACCATGTTTGTTTGCCGATGGGGGCCCCAATCCCCATCAGCTTCAGTGCCCCAGTGTATGTTGCCGAGGGGGGAGCCCACTCCCAGTTGGCATTATGTAACCCTTCCCCACTTTTGTTGTGTCCCGACGGGGGTGACCTTTTCCCCGTTGGCTACAGCTGCCCCCCCAAAAAAACTCAGTTGGTACGCTGGAGCCCACCCAGCGTGCCACATGCCCTGTAAAATCAAAAACGGTCCTGCAATATCTTTTTTTTTCTTTAACCTGTAAAAAGGAAACGGCCCCACTGCGTCTCCCTGCCCCCTCCCCACAACCCACACACCCCCCACTGTGCACCTGCCTCCACACACCTCACCCCATACGCCCGAGTCCAACGCGACAACTCAGGACTGGGAACACGTCTGCACTCTTCAAAGCCGACCGCGAACTGAGGTAAGTTGTATAATGGAATAAATAGGGTTTTTTCAACTTTGATGCATATCTCAGGCATTTTTTGGAATTTTGGCACCAAATTTTCAACATGGGGTTTTTGGTACCTCTCTTCATGAATTCTGGCACTGTCATGGTGTTATTCAGCCCCGAAAGGTGATTTCGCTGTCACTTTGCGGAATCCCCTTTCGGAACCGATTAACTAAACAACAGTGCCAGTGTTCATGGGGTGGGCTCTCAAAAAGCCTATATTGCAAATTTGGTGGGAAAAATCCCAAAATGACTGTTTTACGAGCATGCGTTGCGCAGTTGCTACGCACGCTTGTAACTTTGCGAATTTGCAATATTTTCATGCCAGAGTTTCAACATTGGCATTTTTTCACACCTCCTTATGAACAGTACAGCTGTCATTTTCCACATCCAGGCCAAAATGTGTTTTCGCACATCCGGTGCAGAATAGCGCAGTCACTGTGGGAAATCAGTGTTCAGGACAGATTAAGAAAATGAAAGTGGCACTGTTCATGAGCAGAGGTCCTTAAATTCCAATGTTGAAAATTTAGTGACAATACTCCATAAAATGACTGTGTTATGAGCGTGCATTGCGCTGTTTGCACGCATGCTCGTAACTTCACGAGTTAATAATATTTTCACTACAGATATTCAACATTGCCATTCTTCTGCACCTCCTTATGAACAGTACAGCTGTCATTTTTCACATCCTGGACGAAATGTGTTTTTGCAGTTCTGGTGCAGAATAGCGTGGTCGCTCTGAGAAAACCATGTTCGGGACACATTATGAAAATGACAGTGACACTGTTCATTAGTAGAGGTCCTAAAATGCCTATGTTGAAAATTTGGTGACGAAAGTTCATAAATAATGAGTGTGTTGCGAATGTGCCTTGCACAGTTTCCACGCATGTGTGTACTTTCGCAACTTCGCAATATTTTCACTTCAGATTGTCAGCATTGCCATTTTGCCACACCTCCTTATGAACAGTGCAGCTGTCATTTTTTCACATCCTGGCTGAAATGTGTTTTCTCTCTTCCGGCGTACATTTGCGCGGTTGCTGTGGGAAATCAGTGTTCGAGACATATTAAGGAAATCACAAAGACACTGTTCATGAGCAGAGGTCCTCAAATGCCTATGTTGAAAATTTTGTGATGAAACTCCATAAAATGACTGTGTTACGAGCATGTGTTGTGCAGTTTCCACACACTCTTGTAAGTTTGCAAATTAGTAATATTTTCACACCAGATTTTCAACACTGGCATTTGTTCACACCTCCTTATGAACAGTACAGCTGTCATTTTTCACATCCTGGCCAAAATGTGTTTCCACACTTCCCGTGCAGAATACCGCAGTCGCTGTCGGAAATCAGTGTTTGGGACAAATTAGGATAGAGCGACTGGGGGGGTGGAGTGACCGAACTCAACTGAGTTCTGTCGGGACTGCTGCACATTTCTTTGTGGGCAGGAAAAGGCAATAACACAGGTAGGAGCCCAGTACAAAAGGGCAGCCTGCAGCACTGGGAGACAGAACGAGCGAGTGAGGGAGGGGGGGAGTGAATGAGCTCAACGGAGCTCTGTTGGGACTGTTGCAGATTTCTATGTGGGCAGGAAAAGGCAGCAATGCATGCAGGGGCTGAGTACAAAAGGGAAGCCTGCAGTGGTGGGAGAAACAGAGGGGGGGTGAGTGAGCTCAACGGAGCTCTATCATGACTGCTGCGGATTTCTTTGTGGGCAGAAAAGGGTGGCAATGCAGGCAGGAGTCCAGTACAGAAGGCAGCCTGCAGTGCCGGCAGAAACGGAGTGAGTGAGGCCAACGGAGCTCTGCCGCGACTGCTTCAGATTTCTTTGTGGGCAGTGGACAGAAAAAAATGACAACAGAGGCATAAGCCCAGTACAAAAGGGCAGCCTGCAGCACCAGGAGCAACAGAATAAGCGAGTGAGATGGGGGAATGAGCGACCTCAACGGAGCTCTGTTGTGACAGCTATGGATTTCTTTGTGTGCAGAAAAGGTGCCAACGCAGGCAGGGGCCCAGTACAAAAGGGCAGCCTGCAGCGCTGGGAGAAACAGAACAAGTGAGTGAGAGAGGGGGAGTGAGTGAGCTCAATGGAGGTCTATCATGACTGCTGTGGATTTCTTTGTGGGCGGGAAAAGGCGGCAACACAGGCAGGAGCCCAGTACAAAAGGCCAGCCTGCAGCGCCGGCAGAAACGGAAAGAGCGAATGAGAGAGGGGGAGTGAACGACCTCAATGGAGCTGTGTCAGGACTGCTGCACATGTCTTTGTGGGCAGACAAAGCTGGCAATGCAGGCTGGAACCCAGTACAAAAGGGCAGCCTGCAGCGGTGGGAGAAACAGAATGAACGAGTGAGGGGGGAGTTAGTGAGCGAGCTCAATAGAGCTCTAGCATGACTGCTGCAGATTTCTTTGTGGCCAGAAGAAGGCAGCAATGCAGGCAGACCAGTACAAAAGGGCATCCTGCAGCGCTGACAAAAACAGAACAAGCTAGGAGAGAGGGGAGTGAGCAAGCACAATGGAGCCTCATGGACTGCAGCAGATTTCTTTGTGGGCAGTGGAAAAAGTAATAATATAGGCAGAAGCCCAGTACAAAAGGGCAGCCTGCAGTGCTGGAGATACAGAATGAGCGAGTGAGGGAGGGGGGAGTGAGTGAGCCCAACGGAGCTCTGTTGGGACTGTTGCAGATTTCTTTGTGGGCAGGAAAAGGCAGCAATGCATGCAGGGGCTGAGTACAAAAGTGAAGCCTGCAGTGGTGGGAGAAACAGAACGGGGGGGGGAGTGAGCTCAACGGAGCTCTATCGTGACTGCTGTGGATTTCTTTGTTGTCAGAAAAGGGTGGCAATACAGGCAGGAGCCCAGTACAGAAGGGCAGCCTGCAGCACCGGCAGAAACGGAATGAGCAAGTGAGATGGGGGAGTGAGTGAGGCCAACGGAGGTCTGTCGGGATTGCTGCAGATTTCTTTGTGGTCAGAAAAAGATGCCAACAGAGGCAGGAGGGCAGAAAAAAGATGCCAACTGAGGCAGGAGCCCAGTACAAAAGGGAAGCCTGCAGCACCAGGAAAAACAGAATGAGCGAGTGAGACAGAGGGAGTGAGGGACCTCAACGGAGCTTTGTCGGGACAGCTGCGGATTTCTTTTTGGGAAGGAAAAGGTGCCAAGGCAAGCAGGAGCCCAGTACAAAAGGGCAGCCAGTAGCGCTGGGAGAAACAGAATGAGTGAGTGAGAGAGGGGGGACTGAGCGAGCTCACAAGATACCTGGACTCCGCAAGTGACTTTGTGGGCAGGAAAGGCAATGCAGGCAGGAGTCCAGTACAAAGGGCAGAATGCAGCAGCGGAGACACAGTAAAGAGCAAGTGAGGAGAGGGAGCAAGTGAGCTCAACGGAGCTCTGTTGGGACGGCTGCGGATTTCTTTGTGGGCAGAAAAAGGCAGCAATGCATAAAGGGGCCCAATAGAAAAGGGCAGCCTGCAGCGGTGGGAGAAACAGAACGAGCGAGTGAGAGCGGGGGAGTGAGTGAGTGAGCTCAATGGAACTCCTATCGTGACTGCTGCAGATTTCTTTGTGGGCAGAAAAGGGCAGCAACTCAGGCAGGAGCCCAGCACAAAAGGGCTGCCTGCAGCGCCAGCAGAAACAGAATGAGTGAGTGAGACAGGGGGAGGGAGTGAGTGAGGCCAATGGAGCTCTAGTGGGACTGCCGCAGATTTCTTAGTGGCCAGAATAAAATGCCAGCGGAGGCATAAGCCCGGTACAAAAGGGCAGCCTGCAGCACCAGGAGCAACAGAATGAGCGAGTGAGATAGGGGGAGTGAGTGAGTGACCTCAACGGAGCTCTGTTGGGACAGCTATGGATTTCTTTGTGGGCAGAAAAGGTGCCAACGCAGGCAGGGGGCCCAGTACAAAAGGGCAGCCTGCAGCGCAGGGAGAAACACGAGTGAGTGAGAGACTGGGAATGAGTGAGCTCAACGGAGGTCTATTGTGACTGCTGTGGATTTCTTTGTGGGCAGGAAAAGGTGGCAACACAGGCAGGAGCCCAGTATAAAAGGCCAGCCTGCAGCACCAGCAGAAACAGAATGAGCGAATGAGAGAGGGGGAGTGAGCAACCTCAATGGAGCTGTGTTGGGACTGCTGCACATGTCTTTGTAGGCAGACAAAGCCAGCAATGCAGGCTGGAACCCAGTACAAATGGGGAGCCTGCAGCTGTGGGAGAAACAGAATGAACGAATGAGAGGGGGAGTGAGTGAGCGAGCTCAATAGAGCTCTATCGTGACTGCTGCAGATTTTTTTGTGGCCAGAAGAAGGCAGCAATGCTGGCAGGAGACCAGTACAAAAGGGCATCCTGCAGCATTGACAGAAACGGAACGAGCGAGGGAGAGAGGGGGAGTGAGTGAGCACAATGGAGCTCTGTTAGGACTGCTCCAGATTTCTTTGTGGGCAGAAAAAGGCACCAACAGAGGCAGGAGACCACTACAAAATGGCAGCATGCAGCGCCAGAAGAAACAGAAAGAGCGAGTGAGACAGGAGGAGTGAGCGACCTCAACAGAGCTCTGTCAGGACAGCTGCAGATTTCTTTGTGGGCAGAAAAAGGTGCCTATGCAGGCAGAAGCCCAGTATAAAAGGGCAGCCTGCAGCCCAGGGAGAAACACAACGAGTGAGTGAGAGACGGGGAGTGAGCGAGCTCAATGGAGCCCTATTGTGACTGCTGTGGATTTCTTTGTGGGCAGAAAAAGGCGGCAACACAGGCAGGAGCCCAGTACAAAAGGCCAGCCTGCAGCGCCGGCAGAAATAGAATGAGGGAGTGAGAGAGGAGGAATGACCCACCTCAACGGAGCTCTGTCGGGACAGCTGCATATTTCTTTGTGGGCAACAAAACATGCCAATGCAGGCAGAAACCCAGTACTAAAGAGCAGCCTGCAGCAGCAGGAGAAACAGAATAAGCGAGTGAGACAGGCGGAGAGAGCAACCTCAAAGGAGCTCTGTCAGGACAGCTGCAGATTTCTTTGTGGGCAGAAAAAGGTACCAATTTGTATTTATTTATTTATTTGTTTAAGAGTGTAACCAGGCAGGCATACTGAGCGGAGAAACCACTCATTTCCAGATGCGACCTGGGGAAATCAGGGGAGGGGGCATAGGTGAAAGGCAGCAATACCTATATGATCTGTACATAGTAGTTCATGAGACATTGTACAATAGGTAGCTAGGTCAGACATGCATTACCTGTATATAACATATAACATACACAGTGAATTCCCATACATTGCACTGGGAATTTATATCACCTACAAGTTGACAGTTTTGAGAGAGGAACAAGCTAGAGTACGAACCCAATTTAGCCAGTGCTTATATTGTTATCTACCAGGTGGAGGAAGCCAATAGGACATGGGGACTTATGATTGTGTAGGCTGGGAGCAAGAGCAGGCCATAAGAAAATGTTCGAGGAGACATGTGTTGAGGTGGCTATGATTGGAGGACTGACGGATATCAACAGGCAGGTCATTCCAGAGTCTTGGCAATCGGTATTTGAACGCCGACTGACCCATAGAGGTGCGTATGAGAGGGATTTGGAAAAGCCTGGTATCCAAGTATCGTAGTGAGTAGGCAGATGGGGGTTGAGATATTAAGGTAGCGATCAGGTAAGGAGGAAGGGTTTGGGTCCAGAATTTAGCAGCAACTGTAATGCAGTGGATTTGTCTGCGGGCAGAGAGTGAGGTAAGGGCCAGGGAGCTGTATAGGTCGCAGTGGTGTGTCAGTTTTGGTCATTCCAGTATGAAACGGCAGAAGGAGTGAAAGAGTGTGTCCAGGCTGGCCAGGTTTGATGGTGAGGTGGCACCATAGACCACATCCCCGTAATAAAATATGGGGAGTATCATCTTTTGTACAAGTTCACACCTGACCGGGGTGGACATGTAGCCTTTGTTACGATAAAGGGCCCCCAGTTTAGGATGCAGTTTCTTGTGAAGAGATTCGACATGTATTGAGAAGTCTAGGTACTGGTTGAGCCAGACACCCAGATATCGGAATGAGGTGCTGGACTCCAAGGGAGAAAGGTCCACGGTTAGGAATGAGGGGCGATTGGCAAGTCTGGAGAGCCGTGGTTGCGAGCCGAAAGTTAGCGAGACTGTTTTTTTATCGTTTAGGAATAGCTGGTTGGTACTGAGCCAGTGTTGTACAGCATTGAAATCCTACTGTAGTTGGTGGAGCACTGCTTCAGCGGAGGGGCCAGTGGTGTATAGCACGGTATTGTCTGCGTACATTTGAATGGCTGAGTGGGAGCAGGCTAGTGGGAGATCATTTAGGAATACTGAGAAAAGGATCGGGCCCAGGACCGATCCTTGTGGGACTCCCGTTGAGATAGGGAGGGGGGTAGATATGTGGGGGCCAATTTTCACTGCTTGGTGTCTGCCACACAAGGAAGCCTGAAACCAGTTAGTGGCATGGTTAGAGAGGCCGGCAGTGCTTAGTTTGTCTATTAGGAGTGTGTGGGAGATGGTATCAAAAGCTTTGGCCAGGTCGATGAAAATGGCCGAGGTGATGTGGCCTTTATCCATTCCTGAGAGAATATCATTTGTGATTCTTAGTAGGGAGGTGATGGTAGAGTGTGATTTTCGGAACCCTGACTGGTATGGGGTGAAAAAGGAGGAATCATCTAGGTATTGGGAAAGCTGAGCAAGGGCAAATTGTTCTTGTACCTTGGCCAGAGTTGGGAGAAGGGAGATGGGGCTGTAATTCCCTGGTGAGGAGGGGTCACCCCCTTTGGCAGGGGGATGACAGTTGCCAGATTCCATGCAGTGGGGATTGTGGCCGACGAGAAGGAGAGGTTGAGCAAGTCAGCTAACGGAGCGGCTATGGTGGGGGCCGATAGCTGTAGTAGTCTGGTGTCCATGCCAGAGGAGCATTTGCCCTTGTTAGGGTTTAGGTTGCTCAGTGCTTGGTAGACTTCGGCCAGGGAGACAGGATGGAAGGAGAATGAGGGGGGAGAGGCGGTGTTCTGAGATTTTGGTGAGGTAGTTGTCTTGGGTGGGATGCGGGGGAGACTATGAACCAGAGAGGCTGCGCTGCTTGTGAAGAAGGTATTGAAAGCCGTGGCTACTTCATGAGAGTTGGTGACGGCCGAGCCGAGGATTGATAGAGCCAGGGTTGGTTGTTGTACAGGAGTGGATAGGAGGGACTTGATGGTTTTCCAGAAGTTGGTTGGGTGGTTAAGATTTGTGCTTAATGCCGACGCGAAGTATTTCTGTTTGGCTAGTCGAATCGATTTAGTGCAGGAGTTACGGAGGGATCGATAATTTAGTAGGGCTTGGAGGGAGCTAGTTGATTTGTGCTTTTTCCAGGCCAGGTCCCTGGTGCAGCATTGGCTGATGATATCGACGGAGATCCAGGGTAGGTGGGAACCCCTAACTCTAGTGCTTCTTAGCAGTGGATGGTGGTCCCAGACCTCAAGGAAGCTATTTTTGAATTTTTCTAGTGCTACTTCTATGGATGGGGGCTGTGGGATGAAGGACCAGTCCACCATAGCCAGGTCCGATAGGAGTGGTGGTAGAAACAGAGACTTGAAAGACCTGGCTAGAAGGGTTCTGGGGGGGATTTAGGGGGTTTATGCACTTTTCTGACCAAATATACCATATGGTGATCACTTAGGGAGTGCCAATGCCAATTATGCCAATGCAGGCAGAAGTCCAGTACAAAAGGCCAGCCTGCAGCACCGGCCGAAACAGAATGAGCGAGTGAGAGAGGGGGAGTGAGCTAGCTCAACGGACCTGTGTCAGGACTGCTGCAGATTTCTTTGTGGGCAGAAAAAGACGTCAACAGAGGCGGGAGCCCAGTAGAAAAGGGCAGCCTGCAGTGCCAGCAGAAACAGAATGAGCGAGTGAGAGAGGGGGAGTGAGCGACCTCAATGAAGCTCTGTCAGGACAGCTGCGGATTTCTTTGTGGGCAGAAAAATGTGTCAACGCAGGCTGGAGCCCAGTACAAAAGAGCAGCCTGTAGCACTGGGAGAAACAGAATGAGCGAGTGACACAGGGGCAGTGAGCGAGCTCAACGGACCAACGCAATCAACATTCGGAACTGACAAATGCTTGTTTGCTTAGGGCTTGAACAGTGCTCCAAAGGGCTTTGTGGTACTGTGCAGTGTATGCCATATTAGCAGATTACCTTATTTATTTTTTTTATTATTTATTTCGGTTTTGTTGACCAGGTAAGTGCACTACACAAATTCTGCCTATTTTCAGGCACAACCTAGGGGATGGGGATACAGATGAATGCCAACTGACCTTGAACCAGATAAAGCTGTTGCTTAAGCCTTAACTGCAGAGTAGCCAAAGTGTACACTTTCCTTGCCATATAGTCCAGTTTTCTGGAATCTTTCTCTGGTGATATGGATACTAGTGACACTTTTGATTTCCAACAACTCCTCCATGGTCAAGATGGCAATATAAAAATTAAACCCCCTGTTTCTCCACTTGATATTTTCCAACTTTTTTTTGTCAGTGCCAGAAACTGAGTTTGAGTGTTCCAAAATGTTGCTAGTGGCTTCCTTGAGGGATTTGTGAATGGGTACTGTGAGCCTTTTTGATGAGGTCAGTCCCAATATACTCATAAATTCTGCCTCTTCTATATCCTCCTCAGTCTCAGTAGAGGGAATATCCAGAGGTCCAGTTGGTTCCCCTTCATCCTAATCCATGTCCTGCTCCAGCACAGGTTCAAATAAATGCCTGAGGTGGGGAGGGCAGGAGTAGCAGCAAGGTTTCCAATGGCTTGAAAAGCCTGGAAGAACTGTCACGGTATTTAATGTCCTTTGCTTAGTACACCCTGTGCTCCTTTTCTGAGCTGGATGATGGCTTGGCTGCTTTGTCTTTGATCAGAGACTGTTCTTTTCTGTCACCTTTAATTTATTTTGAGGCTGAAAGATGCATACTTTCCACTACCTGTGGTAATTTACTTCTTTCTATTTTGTTGACCAGGAACGAAGACTTGGCAATTCTGACTATTTTCAGCCTCGTTCCAGGGATGGGGGATACAGATGGAAACCATCTCACCCCCCCACACTCCCTCCTGGCCTCCCGCCCCTCTGTTGGTATATGCATGTATTAAATCTGTCATGTTGAACTTTTTCAAATTGCTCATTGTATGAGAACAACTGTGTAATTCTAGGTCACTCTGTGTGTTTGAATTCTGTAAATATGTTACACTGTAAGTACAAAATCACACATGCCCACACAATGCAAAGCATCATGGGCTGCATATGCAAATCACCACAAAATGTTATGCTGGTCCAACTTTAAGCAGAACTGCATGGTGCCAAAAGGCCTCTCACACAGTCTGCAAAGGGTGCTAACAGAAGTTACACTGAATGTCCTCTCTGTGACGAGATACCTTTGTAAATCCGATTGTACAAATAAATAAAATAAAAGCTGTTGCTGGTATTTTTTTGTGAATGGGGGAAATCTGGCCAGGACACTGGAGAACCTACCCTACTCTTTTTCGAGAGGTGCCATGGGATATTTAATGTTCACTTGAACAAGCAGACAGTACCTGAGGAGTGCAGCATCCCTCTTGTGCTGTACTACAATGTCAGTTTTGGGATTTTACCTAAGTTCCTAGTGTGGTGATAGAACCCACAGCCTTCTGATGTTTTGGCCTCAGAGGTGAGTGTGCAACCTGCTGAGCCACTAATGTTTCTCTCCATTTTTCTGTTCAGAAGAGCTGTTTTGTGACTCAGCGGCAGACTGAGACTCTCTTGAGTTTTCCTGTTTGTGTTTTGGGATATAAAAGTTTACACAAATCGCAATTCAAATAGTCATGGTCAGGGCCCAAACATTAAAAACAATGATCATGGCGGTCTGGCTTTGCCAAGATCTTATGACGGGAGTCACAATTTTTAAATCCTGTAGGCCTAGTCGTTTTGCTTAGGCTTTTGAGTCATGCCAACTGACTGAATAAAGCCAAAGAATTGTTGCCGGATGCTCATTCGAGCAGACTCGATAGACCATATGGCCTTTATCTGCTGGCAAGTTCCTATGTTCATATTAAATTAAAGGTACTAGTGGTTATTTTTAATGTTTTATCAAAAATAAGTGTTACCACATTAAAGTAGGATCTGCAAAGTAAGACTATTCTCCGTATCCAGGAACTGATTTGATTGGGAACCGGAGATTACTGCTAAATAAAACAAATGTAAATAAAATAATCTCTCTAATTAATGCAAATATCGAGAACTAAATAAGAAAAACACTAGGAGTTTTAACAATAATAAAATAATAAAAAAACTGAGCTGATGGACTTGGAGAGGGGTCTGAGGCAACTGTTCTCTTCAACAGAGAAAACATATCTGACGTTAGAACACTAGAAGGAGCGCCAGCACACAAACCAACATTTGAATTGAGTTCTGATTCCACAGCACCATTCCAAATCTCGTAGGCAACATCTCAACATGGACTCTACTAATAGCATGATTTCTCCATACTTTACATCATATTGAGGAATAAAACAGGGATGCCTTCTTTCCCCTTAACTTTTTATCCTTTCTGTCGAACCTGTGATACAACTCACTGTTAAGTCTCCTAAGATACATGAAACTAAAATTGGGAAATCTGTCGAGACAGATCTTATCTGTGTCAGTCTTCACAATTCATCACTGGTGGGATTGGCTGGAGGAGCATTGTTTATTTGTTTTTCTAAAAGGGAAGGAGCTGGTGCCATGGATGGCTCTGCTCTCGAGGCCGACGCACTGCACAGCACTCGCGGGTTGACCAGTAACCGACACCGAATCCTCCTCCACTCCAGTTCTGCTTCTACTGCCATTGAGTGAGCATGGCCTCATAAGAGAGTGATTAAAAACTGAGGCATTGCGGCCTAGTCCATCTGAGTCCATCCTAGTTCTGCAGGAGCCGTTGCATTCTCGGCACTGTCCTATTAGTAAGACCTTTCCTTATTTTTCTTTGATGCTGAGATCTGTTGCTGTGTTGTTTATTGATCTTAATGGACATAGTCTCCACCACTCATTCACACTAATGGGAGTTCGCTGGAGGCACTAGGACCCAGTGTGAGCAAACTTTTTCCAGAGGGTTGGTGCCTGAGACGGAGCCGCGTGGAAGCGGCACCGTGAGCCCCGGCTCGTAAGATAATGACTATCTCTGTGTCGACCCTCCAACCACCTCAGTTCCTTTTTTCCCACCATTGAGTGCACTTCAGTGATGACAACGCTCAACCACCGGGAGTCAAACTTCAAACTAGCAGCTTAGTTTTCAGTTTTATTGTTTTGTAGTTTATTTTCGAATAAGAACCGATTATATTTAATTCTACTTATTACAAGAAAGAAGTCTTCAGCCCTCCATTGACAGAGTCGACCATGAGTGGGTCAGGTGATGGTAGGGAGACTTCATATGAAAGCTGTTCAGTCAGCCGGGCTGGGTCCGGTCCTCCGCCCTCTCCGGAGGGAGGGTCTGACAACAGATGGTCTGATGCTCAGGGAGATGGGTGGTCCCCCCAAAAGCATAAAAGGAAATGATCCCACTAACGTCACCATTCGGCCATGAGTTCTTCTTTGGCACACAAGTCGAAAAAGAAATGGCGTCTCTCGAGCTTGCCTTCTGGTACATCTGCGCGTAGATGGTCAGTTATTGGAGCCAGGCGCCGGTCTCCACCTCTGTCGGACTCACCATTTTTTGTCTCTGGTGACCAACGTCCTTGACACTGGAGCCCCTCCCCACCTCTTGGAGGAGCTTCCGATGAGCAGTTTCACCAGTGGGCTGCTCTTGTGGAGCAATGGGCTGAGGTTGGTCCAGTTGCCTGATCTGGTCACTCCGAGGCTGAGGCCTTCAGGCCATTCGGGTTTGGAGGGACAAATAGGGTGGTTGATCCTTCCTAGATACGTGGCACCTTCTTTGGTGCCGTCAACCAGCGTGTGGGTGTTTTTCCCCCTCACATGGCTGTGGCGCAGGGGTCCACACTGATGCCTCTGTCTCCTGCCAATTTTCCTTCTTTTTCTTCAAATCACAGTTTTCAGACCCTTGGGACACTCTCAGCACCATCCATGGCACCGAGGAGACTCTCAGCGCTGTCCATGGCTCTGAGGGTTCTGTTGGCACCGTCTATGGTGCCGAGGAGTCTGTTGGCACTGTCTACAGTGCTGGGGGCTCTATTGGTGCCATCTGCAGTGCTGCAGGCTCTGTCAGCACCATGGCCTCTGTCGGTGCCATGTGCTGGTCCATTTCCAATGGTGCCAACTTCCTTGTACTCGGCGCAATTTTCTTAGTCGGCACTGAGGCTTGGTGCGGCATCGTCCGGCCTCCAGGGGTTCTCGGCTCTGACTCTTTCATCTTCTGCTTTTCCTCCTGATTTTCACTCCTTTCCTGTCCATGCAGTCCTTCCTGGACTGTCAGGAGGTGATTTTGAGCCTTACCCAGATCTTCAACTGGGTGATGATGTTAGTGACATTGCCTTGGGAGCAGGGATAAATGCTAATGCAGAGCCTGTGGTCGAAGACCTTTCCTTTAAGTCTCTGCTTAAAAATTTTAATTCTACTCTTTCTCTCCGGACTACAGAAATCGATCCTGGGAAACTTTTAAAATTCCAATACCTCCATGTCCTGGAGATCCCTATGGATTTATCACCTCTGGTACAGCCTTCTTTTGAGACCCTCTCTCAGATGGTGTGGAAGAATCCTGCTCTCATTTTTTCCATGGCTAAGTCCATTGAAGTATGCCCCTCCCAAGGATTGCCCCATATTGGCCTCACAAGCCTTTGCTGATCCCATTGTAGACTTAGCAGAGAATGATAAGGCCATCCTTCCTCAGGCATCTACAGCCCAGCCTATAAATAAAGAATCTCGCAAGATAGACACCTTAGGTAAGAAAGTCTTTGCTGCCTCCACCCTGGGTATGCGCATTGCCAGCTACCAGGGCTATTGTTCTCAATATGAGTATGTTCTTTGGCATTCGTTCAAACAAATGGTAGAAGCTCTGCCCGAATCAGAAGTTAATTCAGCACTACTTCAGACCATAACCAGGGGTATTGAGTCCAACAACCAACAGGTTAAAGCTGCAATAGACGCTTTCGATACCGATGATGCCCAGCAGCAGGTCATGGCTTTACCTTTTTACAGTAAGTATCTGTTCGGGCCCCAGGTGGAGCAAGTTCTGGAGGCCACACATAAGACTAGGTCTGCCATTAAGACGGCTAGACCTGCACCCGCCCCCTCCCGGAGGGGGGTGCCAACAAGCATCTATTTCACAACCGTCAGTCCCTTCGGGCAGAGGAGGTTTTAACAAAAACTGCATCCCTCAGCCACAAAAGATAATGCAGCAGAAGGCACAAGGTTCCAAAGTGCCCAGTGCCAGTTTCTGAGTTTCTGGCCCAGGTCCCACTTCAACTGTCCGAGGGGGAATCTTCCTCAGCGATGGGAGGACATCTGACTCAGTTTTACAACCAGTGGAAATCTATAACATCAGACAAATGGGTCCTCTGGATAATTCGCGAAGGGTACTCAATCTTTCAGAACCCCCTCCAGATCATCCTCACAAATGACAGCCCAGGCCGTCAGCAGTACAGTCAGACCTTGCTTCCGAGGTACAAGACCTTCTGAACAACAGGGAGTAGAAATAGTTTCGCTGGATCAATGAAACACAGGTTTCTACTCCCATTACTTCCTGGTCCTGAAGAAAACTGGTGGCAATCATCCCATTCTGGATCTCAGAAAGTTAAACAAGTTCCTTCACAAGGAGAAGTTCAAGATGATATCACTAGGTACCCTGCTACCTTTGCTTCATCAACATGATTGACTAGCCTCCCTGGACATACAGGATGCCTACCAACACATCCCTATACACCCAAAGCACCACAAATACCTCAGGTTCATGGCGTTTGGTCAACACTATAATTTCAGAGTCCTGCCCTTTGGGCTATCCCCTGTGCCTCGAGTTTTTACAAAGAGTTGTGCAATTCTTGAGGCGCATCTCAGGAAAATTGGAATACAAGTGTTCCCATATCTGGATGACTGGCTCCTAGCAAGTCCCTCCAGACAAGGAACTCTAGATGCCATAGCCATGGCCTCGGACTTCCTCAGGTCCATGGGGGTCCTGCTAAATCTCAACAAGTCACACTTGCAGCCCTCCCAGAAGCTCTTCGTTATAGGAACTCTTCTGGACACCTCCTGTGCGAAGGCTTTTCTCCCAGAGGACAGAAGGAACGATATCTTACAGATGGCCCAATACATCAGAGGAAACAGCTCAGTTCGAGCTATCTCGATGCAATGGATGCTGGGTCTCATTGCAGCCTCGGTGTTCACTGTACCCTTAGCACGTCTCCATATGAGAACCTCTCAGTGGATGCTATGTACTCAGTGGTCCCCAACCACTCACCCTCAGTCCTTTTCCATCAAGGTGACAGAACCTCTGAAGAGGTCACTCACCTGGTGGTCACAGGAAGACAACCTTTTGGAAGGTTATACCTTTGCTCCTCTGGATCATCAGTTCTCCATTACCATGGAAGCATCCCTGATGGGGTGGGGAGCTCATTGCCAGAATCTCCACACCCAAGGTGCGTGGACTCAGGACGAGTCCCAGCTTCACATAAACATCCTGGAAATGAGAGCTGTCCTCTATGCAGTCCGAGCCTTGAAGGACATACTCTGTTACAAGAACATTCTCCTTCAAATGGACAAAGCAGTGATGTATTACATCGACAAGCAGGGCGGTGCACACTCTTACCCAATATTCAGGGAAGCAATGAGAGTGTGGGAATGGTGCCTGGAACACAAGGCTCTAATCCACATGGTTTACCTGTCAGGAGTACAAAACCAGCTAGCAGACTGTCTCAGCAGAACGGAGACAGATTCTCACGAGTGGTCTCTTGACTTAACCGTCATTCAGTCACTCTTCAAAGAATGGGGAACTCCAGACCTGGACCTTTTTGCATCCCCACTCAACGCAAAACTGCCTCTCTTCTGCTCCAGAAATCCAGGACCTCGCATTTTCTGTCAGGATGTGTCCAGGTTGCGGTGAACAAGATGCTTTCTATATGCCTTTCCTCCTCTTCCCCTAATTCAGAGGGTACTTCTCAAATTCGAGTCTCAGTGGGGCAGAATGATTTTCATTGCCCCCTTCTGGCCTCGACAGATATGGTTCCCATTGCTCAACAGTCTGTCTTAGCCCCCCCCCCAAAGATGCTTCCCCTTCAGACAAACCTTTTGACCCAGGGTCCCATGGTCCATCCTAATCTGAGGTCGCTTCACCTTCACGCTTGGCTCCTGAAGAGATAGAGGTGAATAGGTTCAATGTTTCTCATAGAGTTTCAGATATTGTTTTGGCTGCACATAAGCCAGCCACTAGAAAAACCTACACAGCCAAATGGAAGCATTTTTCTATCTGGTGTGCAAAATCCTCTTGGAACCCTTTTTCCTGCCCACTGAATAAAGTGTTGGAGTACCTTTTAGACCTCTCAAATACAGGTCTGCAGTACTCCACAGTCAAAGTTCATCTTTGTGCCATTTTGGCATATCATGAGCTGGTACTTTCCATGTCACTGGCTCAGTTACCTGTAGTTAAGAGGTGTCTTAGTGGTATTCTGCATACTAGGCCTCCTATCAGACGTCCAGTCACAGCCTGGGACATTAACCTTGTGCTAGACATGCTCACTCGTAAACCTTTCAAGCTTCTAGCTACTTGAAGTTCCTCATTTGGAAAATGGCCTTCCTGGTGGCCCTCACTTTGGCCCGGAGAGTTTCTGAAATACATGCACTGGTTACAGACCCCCCTTACACTGTATTTCACAAGGACAAAGTAGTTCTTAGGACTCATCCTAAGTTTCTCCCTACGGTTGTCTCAGAATTCCACCTAAACCAACCTTTAGTCCTTCCTACCTACTTTGCGAACTTCAAAAATGAAGGGGAGCATACCCTTCATTTACTGGATGTTAAGAGAGTGCTGCAATTCTATCTAGATAGAATGAAAGAATTTTGCAAGGCTCAACAACTGTTTGTTTCCTTCAGCGAAGCCTGGCTGTGTCAGCCTGTCGCTTTTAGATGCATTTCAGCGTGGCTGGTGACATGCCTGCACCACTGCTATTCTATGGCACAGGTCAAGCTGGAGGGCAGAGTGTATGCTCACTCTACCAGAGCAGTTGCGGCATCTCTGGCGGAAATCCGCAAAGTACCCATTGCAGATATTTGTAATGTGGCTACTTGGAGCTCAGTGCATACTTCCATTAAGCACTACGCCTTGGATGTCCATGCCAGACGACATCTGTCGTTTGGCAGGACCATTCTTAACGGACTTCTGTCCTAGATAAGTGAGCTCTTTATCTCCTGCTGCCCGTCTTGGGGGATTATTACCTCGGTACTCTCCCATTAGTGTGAATGAGTGGTGGAGACTTTATGTCCAGGGAGATATGGAAATTACACACCTACCATAATTCTTGATCTTCTTGGACGAAGTCTCCACCACTCATTCACACGCCCACTCACCATCCCCCGAGCTCACTTCTCTGTTTTTGGTCTTCACTCCCTCAATGGCTGGGCTGTGAAGACTTTGTTGTTTACCCTTCTTACACTGGCCATTTGGACTATCTTATGTCCGATTTGTAGGTTAGTCCTTCTAGGTTATTAATGCTGTACCTCCTCGGACAAAAAGGTACTGAGGCGGTTGGAGGGTTGACGCCAAGATAGTCATTACCGCATGAGCCGGGGCTCACGGTGCCGCTTCCTCGTGGCTCCATCTCAGGCGCCGACCCTCTCGGAAAAGTTTGCTCCTGCTTTGTCCTAGTGCCTCCGGCGAACTCCCATTAGTGTGAATGAGTGATGGAGACTTCATCCAAGAAGATCAAGAATTATGGTAGGTACGTAATTTCCATATTTTTCTGTCCAATCATGTCTCATTCCAGGAACAAAAATAAGAAATCTTTAAAGGCGGGCTGGCCCCCAATGTGCTAGTGTCCCTGTGGCTGGCTTTATTCCATCTCAAGCCGGCATGATCGTTGCCTGACCTGCCTGGGCCCCAACCACAGTATGGACCATTGTGATGCCTGTTTCTCCATGGACCGCAGAGTATTGGAACACCACACATTTAAAGTCAGCTACACAACACCGACTTTTGGAGGATAGTCGCGTGCACTAGGGACGCCCGACACAGGTCACTTGACCCTTCCTCTGGGTCCCCTCCCAGTTCTGTATGGGCTTCAGAGGTCAGGGCTTCTGCCCCTCCTAGCCTCGCCACAGTGGAGGCCCCTCATACGGTGCCGGAGGCCCAGTCTGACTCTTCCAGGGGTTAGGCCAGAGGCACCATTCTGGCAATCACCTCCTCGAAGTTGAAGGCTCCCCCAGCATCACGGCCTATGTCTGCCAGGCCTGGCCCAGTGGTTTCCTGGGCACTGCCTTGGATACCAGCATCGTTCGTGGCACTGGTGATTGGGGCAGCACTGTGGGCGGTGCTGGGCAGACTCGCAGTGCTGCTTGTGGCACCGGGAGTGGAAAGGTTCAGGACGTCTTCTGGATCTGCTCCACCTCAGGGGATGACGATTTGGAGGCAGTTCTGGACTGGCTTCCCAATGCTTCGGAGTCCTCAGACTCTCCCCCGCCCAACACTTTTGCGCCTGTCCAACCATCTCCTTCGGAGTTGGTGGTTTCTGCCGGTGCTGGTGTTGGAGTCGCTAGTGGTGCCGATGGATATTCCGGAGCCAGGAGCAGCACCGAAGGGTTCACTGGAGGTGATAGAGCCTCTAGACTTGGAGGAGGGGAGCCCCCCATTTTAGATGTCCAGGCTAGGCCCACTTCTGGGCCTGCTCGGACGTCTGGGATGGGGTGAAGGTTCCCTCACCGGCTACCCTTCAGGACCTGGTAGGTGAGGCGGAGCCTCCATGGTTGGTCCTGAGGAAGAGTTCCCTCTCTGAGTCTGACAGGTTGAGGGGACAGAGCCAGGAGCAGCGCCCTTCCCTGGTTGACCGCAAGGGTTCGGGTAGGAGCAGCAGTGCTGGCCCTATCTTGTACCCTGAGTTCTCCCCAAGGTGGATCTCGTTTCTTGAGGCTATGAGCAACCCTTCTGGACCCACATGGCCCTGGTCACCTTGCAGGAGGGAATCCCCTTCAGGGCACAGTCCTGACTGTTTCAGGATGGTTGAATGGCCGGTGACTCCCTTGATGGACAGATCTAGCCCTGGCAGAGGACGTCCTCTCTCTCAAGGTGTTTGGCCCCTTTACCTCTGCCTTCCCCTTCCCTTCTCCTAGGCCACTCTGGTCCTACGGGGCCTTTAACCTTAGAGCAGTTTAGAGAAATGGCTGCCTTTTTCCCAACATGTGTTAAATCCATGGATGAGCAGGTGTTTCTCCACTCACCCCTGTGGCAGCCAGACTCTGACTCCTCAGACTCATCGACCTCCTCGTCTTCCTCACATGAGGGAGAGGATCCTTCTGTCCACCTATCCTTGGATGCTGATCAGACCTCCTATCAGCATTTCCTTTCAAGATTGGTCAATGAGTTCCATATTTCACAATTGGCAAGACACAATCCTGAGCGGGCGATGCGTGCTTTTTTAAGCGAATACAGTGCAGGCAGCCTGGCCCTCCAGCCATTGACTTGTGAGACTTTCACCAGGATGTAATGGGAGTGTGAGGGCCCTGGGGTCCACTAGTCCCCCCCTTCAGGAGCTGTGCCTCCTTTCCTTTCTGTTTCCAACAAAATTCTCCTGGGCAGGGTCCTCCTCTAAACCAGCATGGATTTATTTGTAAAAAAAAAAAAAAAGTCTTCAGGCATCCTCTTCTCTTTTGGCTTTGGTCTGGAGAGAGTGACATCCATCTCTAGATCCTCTTGAGAGAAGTCTTTCTGCAGGGGGACTCTGCAGTGGGGTTGGTTCTGTCCCTGCTGTGGAGTAGCATGGGGACAGGAGTGGGAGACCCTTACTACCCGTTCCTTCTTTCATCTCTAGGGTTGAGGGTGCTTAGCTTGGTGCCCTGGCTGTTACTGTCAGGCTGAACCAATATTGGCTGGACATTCTTTACCCTTCTCAAACCCAGAGGTGTCTCTGTTCTATGCTCCTTCCCTGGGTCAGGATAAACTTCAGAGGTTAAAGAGTAACTTATACAGCAGTGCCCCTCTCCCTTCAGTCTTAGAAAGGCCTTTGGCCTCTGATAGGTCTGTAGGGGGTCTCCCATCTCCTCTCCCCTCTCTTTCTCTTCCTCTTCTTTGTATCCTTCTCATTCTTCCTCCCTTACTATATCCCTCCTTTTTTTTCGCCTGCCCAGAGGCTGGGGCCCCTGTCCCAGACCTCTAGGTTCACCCTTTTGTCCTCTTGGCCAGCATTATCTCTTTTTCTGTTTATATCCTTTCCTTTTTCTATTTCTCAGGCTCCCTTGCCCCACCCTCTTTCTTTTTCTGTTCCTGATTTCACTCTCTGGCTTGGAGAACTGGGGTGGAGGAGGAGTTGGTATCAGATACTGGTCAACCCGCGAGTGCCACGCAGTTCACTGGCCTCAAGGGCAGAGCCATCCATGGTGCTGACTCCTCCCCTTTTAGAAAAAAAATGCTCCCCTGGGGTCCTGCTCCTCCAGCCAGAACCCACCAGTGATGAATGGGGAAGATACACAGAAAGATTGAAAATTATCGTAGGTACACAATTTCATTTTTTCCTTATGCAGACGACCTGCTTTTAACTGTAAGCAGACCCCGTGACTCTTACAGTGCCCTTAAATGTCTACTCCAACAATTTGGTCTAGTACCTGCTAACAGCAAATCTGAATAAGATTGAAATCATGCCCCTCTTCTACCTTAAATTACTGGGAATGACAATTCGGCAAAGGCGTATTATTTATTACATGAATTGTGATACCTGGGCTTAACATTTACTAAAAATTTAAGGCAGATCCCTGACCTAAACGTACTAACTTTTCTAAGAGATCTTCAGACTGATATAAAAAGATGGGATAAGCTTACTCTATCCCTTGTGGTGAAAATTAACACTATTAAAATGGAAGTAACTGTAATAACACTTAAACTATTCCACCCACACCTGCAATTGCTCCTGATAGTTGTCTGTGTTCCCTCTACTCACTATTCCCACCTCTTGCTGTTCTCTCCCCCTTCCCCCTTCCCCCTTCTGCTTTTCCCAGATTACCCTGGCACCTTGCACTTTATTCATTCCTCTTTAATACCCTCTGGTTACAATCTTCTCCACATTTCAGGTTTTACTACACAAATATGGAATAAATTGTTTAATTTGTTTAGCTAATTGTAGCTTAGTATTTGTTACTTGGTCTTCTTCCTGACATGTCATTTTATGTGATTTTATTGCCTTGATTGTTCTCTTTTCCCAGTTACTCCTCCCCTCAGGGTGCATCTGCAAATGGGCTGTTATCAGTTCAGTATGTCTTTCCTGGTGAAACATTTGAAATTCATACACAAAGAAATATGTGAATATTCTGCAGAACCTACGTACTGTATGACTATAGATAGGAAGTATTTTAGGAAATTGGAAGCAACTATTATAAACGTTTTATGGGGACAGAAACTCCCATGTCTCTTTATTGCCAAACTCAGGGCCACCCTAGAAGCTGGGGGTTTGCCTTACCTTGGTGGGGAAAGTACTGCTGGACTTTTATTGCTGAACAAACTGTTCAGCACACTCGGACAGCCTCAACCCATATGCTTCCACGATAGCTATCTGTGGAAGCTCAGCTAGCTGCTCTGAATAACCTTCTGGGTTTTATCTTCATACCTCTTCCAGGTTTTCTCAAAGATGACTCCATACTGGAGGGATCTAGTAAGATACTTAAAAAGGTATTTTTATAAATCAATCAAAGACTTGCCCCAATCAGCGACTTCCCGATATGGAAAAACATACTTATTCTATATAAAGGTACTCCTTTGAAAGTCCATAGTTAGAGGAAACTTAAAATATACAGACTGTCTGACATTTTAGAAACATAACAGAAACATAGACTGTGATGGCAGATAAGGACTGCTTGTTTCACCCAATCTGCCCATTTTTCGTTACCTACAGTATTGCTGCAGTGTTGTATGTAAGGATTCAAAGATTCTGTTGACCTGTGAGAAACTCAGGGAAAAGTTTAAATTTCAGTGATTTCACTTTTGTTTCTATCTACAGCTAAGGGAAGTGTTAAATCCCTTGCTTGATCCAAATGGTACCCTCCCTGATTTTCCTCAATGGCCTCAGCTTATTAAGCTGTCTAAACTCAGCAAAGGAGGTAGCATACTTTTGCTTTCCCAACAAATGACCTCCTAACAGATTCTTGAAAAGGGAAATGCGAGCAGGAGTTTAACATTTCAGTATCTCCTGAGAAGTGGGTCTCAGCATGGAATTATGCAAAGATGCCTAGCAGAGAAATGCAGGGAAGGTTGGTTTAATATAAACCCTTCATTATTGCTAGTATTACTCTTCCCTCTGGATGGAAAACCTGGCACTCTTGCATGGTGAAACATGCTTGAAGTGGGAAGTTTCACATGCAGACCTTTCTTATATGCTCTGGAGTTATCCCAAACTTTAGCCTCATTTACACAGTCGCATTTGCACTGGAGCAATGTGAGTGCTTGTGTTGTTGTGGCGCAAAGGTTTTCATGTCGGCACTTACCACATCACGACATGTGGATCATGATGGTACTCAGGGATCCTTTTGAAAAGTTGAGTACATTGATCACTGCAAGCGTGGACTGAGTGGCTTAATAGCCATGTGGAGTGGCTACGTTGCTTGCTCTAAAGTAACATGGTCAGAATTCCTTGCTGTCTCCCAACATCTTCCTCCCATGATTCCCTTGTTAGAACAAGGAAGTGAGGTGGCGTGGAGAGTCGTCCCATGCACTAGGAGTCCCTTGCAATATTTTTTAAATAAAAAACTATTTTTTAAACATCTTGAGAGGTCACTGGTTTTTTTTTTCAGTCATCTTCTGTGCTTTCTCCCTATCCATCACAATAAAGCATCCTCTTATAGCTGAATCCGGCAAAACTAAATCAAAAATAACAATGAATCTGAAAAAGACTCTCAGAAGTTCAACATGCACTAAATTTTTCTCTGGTCTACATTTTCTCTCCTCTTCACCTTCCTGCCACTCTTGGTTCTCATTTTATTGGCTTTTGCACTGCCTACATATTCCGCTAATTTTTCTGGGTAACCTTGAAAGGCCCACTAGGGACAAGTGCCTGTTTTCAGGGGCAACCCAGGAGAATTGGTTGGTTAAGTGGCTTGTTCAGAGTCACACAAGTATGCAAGTGGAGATTGTGAAAACCAAACCCAGGTCTGCTGTATGTACCAAGTTTATTCACAGCTCACTACTCTAACCTCTAGGCTATACTGCCAGCTATAGTTATGCTTGTATGTGAATGACGTTTTCACAGAACAGAATGGAGGAGGACATACACAACGCTTCAGTAAAAATACATTGATTTATTGCTGTTAGGTGGTTGCAAATACACAGTGCAAGGTAGTCTGCCTAGCAAGTGGGTGGTCAACATCCTAATGTTATGCATTGCATTGACACTTCCACAGGGCTATTTATTGGTTTAAATAAATATGCATGTCACCACCGACATCAGCAGGAGAGCTCCCCCTGAGTTATGGCCCTTCACCAGCGTATTTTGCATTGGCACTGAGCGGGGCTGTGTGAACTGAAAACACTAGCGCTGCAGAATGTCGGGTGAGCATTGAAGTGACAGCAGCATGCAATAAGTTGAGCGGCCATAAACATGGCTTTAGTCAATTTTGGGTATCAATTTTAGACATATGCTCTGCAGTTGTTAATTTGACTTCCTCCACTCCCAGCATTGTTCATACTGGGCATCTTCCCAGATGACATCATTTAAAAAAGAAGAATAAAAAAATATGGAATTTTGTAGCATCACTTGGTGCCAATGGGCTGATCCTGTCTAATTGAAAATCAGGGCTAAAACCCTCCCTGGATGATTGGTTTAGATTCATGGGTACAACAGCTAATAATGAAGGGATCAGCTATATGCTACTAAATGAAGTAGATATGTTTGATAAGATATGGAGCACTTTTTTAAGTGTCTTGAACAAACTGTACATTCTACAACATGCAATCCAGTGTCAACCTGTCTGATCTATACTACAACCTTCTTGTTAGCTGTGTTGGTATGACATTCAACAAAATCCATATGTATCATTTTCTCAGAGGTAATTTAATTTTCTGCTAGTCAACAACAAACTATGTATAACTTTATTAAGTTTTTTTTTTTACTCTAGGATATTGTTATCCAATGTGTCATTTTTATTCTTGATGTAAGCAATAATGCCCGACAGGGTGTGTGTTGTGCTGGGATAACGTCAAGCATTGGTGGTTGAGGAGGCCAAGATGAAAAGTATCCAATAATTGAGGTGTGACGATATCCCAGATAACACACACTCTGGAGGGCATTATTGCTATTATACAATGGCTTTGTTATGCAAAGAAAAAAAATCATTTTAAAGATGTTTTTGTGTGGAAAAATATTTTTGGTTTTTTAAGAGACAATGGAAACAATCAAGCAAATAATCAAGCAAAAGCAAAAAATCAACTAGAGGTTCACAGTGAGGCTGAGACTAGACCGGTGATGTTATGTTGGGATAACGCCACGGGTCCAGCCCAGGACTGATCAATCAGAGTCCAGGATTTTTTCTTGCCATTGTATAATTGCTAATCTGTATCGCATTGTGATTTTGAATGAAAATCAATAAACTGTAAATAAATAAATAAATACATACATAAATTAGAAATGTCCCACATTTCATCTCTGGGGCAACAGCTCAGGGTTGCGATGATTGTAGAATTGTAGGACATCACTACTAGTAAACTCTCATTGCTAGAAAAAGCACAGCCATTTTAGCAATCAAGTCAATTTAATCTCCAAAAGACTTTGGCACCCATACTGAAAGCTGGACGATTGTGTCGCACAGCCGGAAACGCTGTGTGGCAGTTAGCAAATGGTCAGCACAGAGCTGTATTCAGACAGTGTGCTCTGACCGGAGCATGCTGACTGTCTGAATATGTGGCCAGCCAGCACAGCGCTTAGTGACTATGTTCTGTGCCAACACAGCCCAAGGCTGAATATAGGCCCACAGGGGAGCTCACTGGAGATAGCAGTTCCCAGTGGGATAGCACCAAGGCTCCTGTGGGCCACATTCAGCGACACCACACTAAAGAGCCATTAGTCATGCAAGGTGATAAGGGGCCATTAGCATGCCCATTATGGGCTCAAGCATGCCTTGCAGTATGCTGGAGTGCTCATCCTTATATCCTCATGAATCCGCGGCACCTAGTAGCCCCCCCAACCTCTGCTCTCCCATTTCCACTATTGTGACATATTCCCTGGTGTCTAGTGGACCCTCCTACCCACCAATTGCCTATTCCCTCTATTGTAACATATTCCCTGGTATCTAGTGGACTCCTCTACCCTTGATCATCAGTGTCATGTTGTTTGAACCTTCATTAGTAGTCTAGTGGACCCCTCCACCCCCGATTGCTGTCATGTCATTTGAATGCTCCCTGTTAGTTTAGAGGTCTTCCCCACCCCACTCACCCTGATTGCCAGTTCTAATATGATCTGACCTGCCCCTGGTAGTCTAGTGGACACCTCCTTGAACAGTTACCAGACCCACCCAATCAGCCTGCTCCAGACCCACCACCCCGCACCCCTCATCCCAGACACCAGTCTGTACTTTCTTGCATCAGTGGAGACCATCACAGCCCTCCTTTCATCTCCTTGGCCATTTGCTGTCTATCAGTGAGCAATCATGGCTACAGTCTCCCAGTTGCTCACTGGCAGTCAAAATGGTTGATCGGAGGGTGGGAGGATGGCTAAACTACTGGGGAGCATTAAAAAAAATGTAACTGGTGATGAGGGGTGTGGGCAGAGCCAATGCACCAAGTGAAGGGCAGGATTTCTGGAACATTAAACAGCACTGCAGCACTGTGATGGCAACTGTTGAACACTGCCAAAATCATTGAATATACTACTGTTCCCTCCATGCATGAGGGATATCTCATTTGAAGAGGTGCAGAGGTATATTCTGCAGTCATGCTGTTGGGTTTGTGTGGTGTACCAGGAGCTTCTAAAAATGGCCCTAGCCACCGGCAGTGTTCACGGTTGGTGCGGTACTAAATAGGGGCCTTTAGTTTTGACAGTCTAAGTATCGGAAACCTAGACTTGGAAATGATACAAACCATAATTTTCTGAGTTACGGGAACCACCTGGAAAACACAGAAATGCTCAAATGTAACAAATTAAATAAAAACTAAGCTAAACTAACACAGAGGATCAAATAACTGTATACATTTCATAAGATAATAAAACAGAAGTCTAAAACTAATAAACTTAGCCACTAAGACTGGAACATGACTCCAGACTCCTGATCTCTTCAGTAGAGGAATACATCAGCTGTTAGAACACCAGGGGTGATAGTGGCCACATGACAGACCATGAGCTTTAACGTTCTGAAGTTCTGCCTTTGCGACAACAACTCAGGGCTGAGAAGTATGTTAATACCGCTATCGAGAGGACTCTTACGGTTGTAAGGGTGGTCTCACATGCATTCTTAGGGTGTGAGAACCACAAACCAAAAATGAGCAGTTCTGATACTCTAGGATGTAAGTAAGATCACTTTTCCAACTGTAAAAGTGGTTTTGTGGTGGTAGTAACATGTTATTGATCGAGCTCACTCAATAATATATACAATAATGGATGGGGAAGTGTGCTTAATGAGAAATTAATGGTTGCCCGAGGTGTGGGATGCTACATAAACCCCGAGGGCGAAGCCCGAGCAGTTTATTAATGCATCCCACACCGAGGGCAACCATTAATTTCGAATTTATGCAAACTTCCCCATCTTTTATTATTTATAATTGCTGGACAGCAATTTTTTACCAGCCTTCATGTACTGTCTGTGAGTCCTGACTTTCACCCAGACACACACACATGGTGTCTCCCTACTTTTTTTTTTTTTTTTGTACAGTTTCAGTTTTTAGACTCATACCGCTGTTGCAATGATTGTGCAGTTCCCGATCGGCTCGTGCTGCATCTCTGTGTGGCGCCACGGGTCTGTTTCATTTTAAGAGCAGCATCAACCAGATAACAGAGGAAAAAAGAAACTGGCAGGATCAACCCGATAGTTTTAATAACATAGAACTCTGCAGAGTTCAAAGATGGTGTGCTGGGTTCTGGCGGCTCCTCGGTAAGCGAGAGATGGAGCTGCCATTTTTTTAAAATGTTAAGTCCACCCATGGATGGCACATTAACCAATGACAGCACATTTTTTCTTTAACTGACACAGCTCATGCTCGTCGTTATAACGGCAAATTATAACTTGGTCAGGCAATGGGAAAAATTGCTGACCAGTTATTATATAATAATAACTAGGTATCATTTTTCCTTCAAGGAAAACCTGGTTATAATTTGCTGCTATAACCTGCGGGTTATAACGGCAAGCACATGCTGGGTTTCCCTGCTTCTGTGCATGTGCCAAGCATCGCTCAGCCCTTCTTCCCTGCCAACAGTCATTCCTCGGTGCTCCTCAAATGCCACTTGGATTCAACGGTAAGTACACTACAAAAAGCAACTGGGCAAAATATTTCTTTTAAATGTGGCTGCCTTAACAAAAAGGAAAACAAAAACACAATGTGAAATGTTCCTTTCTCCGGCCACTTCCGACTGTGGACTGAACCGCACTAAAACCAGAGCCGACAGCAGCTGCAGCGAGACATCTTTTTATTTTATACAATTGCTGTGGCAAAAAATTATACCCACCAATTATATAAAATGCATATGGGTGATGTGTTTAACTGAGTTTTATACATGACACCTCGGTGTTGGATGCTTAAATAAACCTCAGCTTTGCTGTCAGGGTTTATGTAGCATCCAGCACCCGGGGTGTAAAATCTCGTTAAACACACCACCCCATGTATTATTCTAGATTGAATTTAAAAAAAATCTTACCAGAACATGCCCGTTTCCATGGCAGCTGCATGTGAGACACTCTTCACAGAATAAGAGTGTCTGATGCTCAGAGGAAAGGAATGCTCTGATTGGTCACAAGTGCTCCCATGATGTATAATGATGCAAATACATCAATAATACACTCTTGTTACTAAAACATTGATGTTGTTAGTACTACTGTATGGCATTGCTGACCATGGGGAACCATCTGATCTTAATTCTGCTTAAGATCCTACTGGTAAGTAACTCAGATTTAAGGACAGAATGCAAAACCATGAACTCTCAAACCAAAATTAAAACTCAGGCTGTAAGGTTTTATTGCTAATTAAGTGCAAAGCATTAGGGTCATCACACATACAGAATTGCAGGCAAGACATATAATTTTTCCTCGAACTTAATAAATAAAGGAGAACGTATGTGTATTTTAATTGCATGCTATTTGAAGTATTTTGTTAGATGCAATAATAAAATGTAAGCCTTAGCCATTTGTTATCACATCACTTGGTTTTGGAGTGGGGTGCCGTCTTGGGAGATGACTAAACAGGGCCTTTCGGTTCTGGTGACTTAGCTGCTTCAGGTCTGCCAAATATGTCATTCAGGGCAGATGACAAATAACTGGAATAGTAGATTGCATCTGGTGGTTTTAAACTCTGTTTGTCCTTATCCTGGGTCGTGGATTCTGCCACATTCACAGTAGAAGACTCCAAACTCACGTATACACTTACTGACTTGCTGTCATCCATCTGCGCAGTGTCTGCCTGCACTGCTTTGTCTTCAGTCTTGGAATTATCGAGTTGACTTTGTGCAACTGGTTCTTTTGTTTTTGAGTTAGGCTCTTGAATGCCTTTTCCGTCTGATGCACTGAGGTCCACGAAATGAATATAAATTGATGCCGGTGAAGACTCTGGGTTAGCAATTTTCTCTGTTTCATCTTCGCTTATATTTTCGCAATAGGCTTCCTCATTTTGAGCTTCAAAATCAGCCTGTGGGCACAATAGGGAGAAGTTACTCACCATTGTATCATCTTTTCTTCTAATGGATTAGAACAGTCAGTCAAACTTATGCATTATCTCCTTTTGATGGTGCTGCTCCAGAATGTAAAATGTTTTTCAGCAGTTAATCTTTTTATCAAACAGTTTTTTTGTATACTGCACTGTTCAGTTACAACTGAGAAAGGACACTGAAAATCAAACAAATACCTTGTTCCAGTAATAGATGAAGAATGTTTGGGTACTTATGACAGAGCTGCTGCTGTGAATACTGTACATTAAGGCATCTCCACCTTCAGGGTTAATGTTCTGGGACCCCAGAGACAAATGTGCCACATGATGAAAAGAAATTGGTCCCTTTTAATTCACCGGGGGGGGGGGTATGTCCCTCACCTAAAGGGGGCTCTTGGTTCTAAAAAGTATCTATCACTATAACCATTGGTGTATTACTCCCCAAAGGATTCAAGGTGGGGGTAGAGAAGATACTCATCGAGTCATCATCCTACTGCTGGTATCATGGAGGAGAAAGTTAGGGCCACATACACAATGTTAGTCATGCACTGCATGCTTAGAGATATACAACTGTCTTTAACACTTTGCTAGGTGGCCCACTGCATTTGTCCATTTTGCCGTGGTGGGGACATCCATGGAATGCCAGCTGCAGAAGATCAACATTTTGGCATCCACTAACAGCCATAAACTAAAGTACTGAGTGGGGCTGGGGGATTTGTGGGAGGAAGTCTGTTGAGCTGGTGAGATCAATCATGTCTTTTAAGGGGTAATGGGGTGCTCTGAACCTATCACTACTTCACAATGGGTTTGCACCCCTCACCAAAATGTCTTTAGTTTAGTGCATGACCACAGTATGTGTAAGATAGCCACTCCTGTAGCACCGCATTTCCAGCAATAGTTATTAGGGGTTAAACTGGGCAGGAATTCAGTTTCATCTCTTCTTACACCTTTTCTCTATTGAACACTATTGAAGAGTTCTACCTCCTAGGGATGAGAGTTCTACCTCCTATAAATGTATGTGAGTGTTCCACCCCCTAAACATTTCCAATTTAATGCTATTGGTCATTGCCCATTATCCAATAGATTTGAGTTTAACTGGAGATGGGACCACTGATGCAGTACTTTATTCCCAATCAGAGGTGCCCTGTTGCCCTTATCTTGACTTATTTGATGGGCTTCAACACAGGTTTCACCTTTCCTGTAAGGATTTCTGGAAACATTAACAGATAAGAAGCCTGCTAATTCCACACTTAGGAGCCAGTCTCCAAGTTCCTCTGAATACTCCAGCTTCCCCTGTACCCCATTGGTTCTCACTTTGGGAGGGCAAGTTGGACACAATTTACAAACAATCCTGGACTCTCTCAGATCAAACAGGGAGCACCTGACAGAAATGGCAAGAAGCCTTAGACATTGCAGTCTCTGATGGAAACAGGACTTGGTGTTGGGATACGGCTCACCACTTAGAATGTTTCTCATAGGATGCTCTGTGCATTGTGATGGTCCTGAGCCTCCCAGCATTCCATCTCCAGATCTTTGAGTTGAAGAGCCCAAAAGGAATCAAGACCAACATGGGAAAAATATTCCAGGATTAATAAACAGAGCAATTATTTAAATTGTTTTGAAACTTAATGTTTATGAACATTTGAAACAAACAGTCATCCCCAGAAAGTTATTACATTACAAAGGAAAGATTCCATACCTTGCACTGCATACAATTAGACTATAATCCCCAGTCCTATATAATGTAGTTCCACTGTCAAACTCTTTTACCAAGCATGAATCCCATGTACTGTCTTAATTTCAGCCCCATAACTCACATATGAGTTGAAATGTTCTATGCGTCACCTTATTCAAAATGGCCACCTGGGGCTGAGTGAGGTTTTACTGTAGGGATTGTTGTTAGAGTACTATCTCTTGCCACCCACTTTTCTTTTCCATTTGCATCTTTAATGCCTCAAGGACCCACAGACCTTCCAGTTATCAATATCTGAACATTTGCCTTTGTATACACTGTTGGTGTGTGTGTGTATATATATATATATATATATATATATATATGTGTGTGTGTGTGTGTAGAATCAGGAAATCAGGATACATTCTGAGTCTTCCAGGTACATAAAAAAAGGGAGCTACCTTGAGTTATGTAACTCTTTCCATAACCTCAGCTGGAAGGCAGTCTATTTTGTAATTTGAATATGTTTACAAAACCTTATGCTTGCCTGTAGTTTGGTCATTTGTTCATCAACCACAAGCTAGTTATGCTTTTAGCTGCTACGGGGCTCAATATTATTAATAGGTATCTGACCCCGAAGTTTGTTACCCATGCCTGTGGAATTTCCAGTATCTAGTGATCCACTTTATTGGGACCCTGACAATTGAGGAATTTGCAAATGGCCCCACTAATTTGCCTAATGCAGGACTGCAAGACAGGACACCCTAGAAGATATGTGGATGATCCCTGCATTGTTTGCATTTTCTCCAGCACTGATCAGTGTATGTTGTGTTTTCTGCCCAACATGTCTGTGCTGCAGGGGTTGTAAAGGGTGGAGCACATTCCATGCTGCCCCTCCCACCATGATCCCTGACGGACAAGTGACACCAGGACTAGGCAGCCCACCAGGACCAACTCTTGCACTCCATCAGCCAACTGAGCATCACAAACTACTGGAGAAGGTGTGGTCTGTTTTGACTATTTAATTCAAATTGAATTGACCCAAGGTACTAAAGGAACTTCAAGAGGTGCTAGCTGCCCCACTGAAGGCCTTGTTCAACAGCTCTCTGGAAACAGGCATGGCTTTGGAGGACTGGAAGAGAGCAGACATGCTCCCTCTACATAAGCGCGGCAGCAGGGAGAAGACTAGCAACAACAGGCCAGTCAGTGTCATCTAAGTGGTAGGGACATTAATGGAAACCTTGTTAAAGGAAAGGTCAGTAGAGTATGCTGAATCCAACTGGCTACAAGACTGCACGCAAGGTAGATTCATGGGTGGGGGGATTTTATGCCAGATGAATCTGACTGATTTCTTTGACTGGGTGACCACTGAAATAGATCAGGGGAAGGCAGTGGGTGTGGCCTATCTTGACTTTAGTAAGGCTTTTGAAACGATGCTGTATAGAAGACTGATAAGGAAATTAAGGAGTGTAGGAGTGGTATTCAGAGTGGGGAACTGGGTTAGAAAGTGGTCAACAAATGGGAGACAGTGGGTGGTGGTGGTTAACGGCACTCACTCTATTTATGGAATAGTGACCAGTTATGTGCTGCAGGGCTCAGTACTGGGACTGTTCCTCTTCCATGTCTTAACAAGGGATATTGCACAATAACTAGAATGGAAGGTGTGCTTTTTGCAGATGACACCAAAATCTGTAATAAGATAGGAGGGGATGGAGAAAATGCACAGGGATCTTGGAAAACTTGAGGACTGGACAAGAGCATGGCAGTATAGCGCAGTGGTCTAAGGCTCTGAACTGCAAATCTGGTGACATCCAGCACACCAGACCTGGGTTGGAATCCCACAACTTCCACTTGCATACTGTGTGACCCTGTGCAAGTCACTTAACCTCCTTGTGCTCCCAGGTCGCTCCTGTAAAAAAGCTTTCAGCTTAGTGTGCTATACCTGGTTAAACAACTAAATTAAAATGCCAAAAAGTGCAAAATTAAGTACCTATGGAATAGGAACATAGGAGGTGAGTATAGGATAGGATGGGGGGGGTACTGTATTGTCAGTCACTATGCAGGAAAGGGACCTTGGGGTTATTATATCCAGTGACCTCAAAGTGGCAGGGTAGTATGATACTAGGATGCACAGGGAGAGGTATCTGTACCAGGAAGCGGGAGGTGGTTTGTCACTGTATTACTCACTGGTGAGACACCACCTGGAGTATTGTGTCCCATTCTGGAGGCTGCATCTCAGAAAGCACATAGACATGGTGGAGGCTAAAGATGAGTGAAGTCAGCAAAATTCATTTCGCGAATGAATTTGTGAATGTTGAGCAACCTGTAAAATTCATGCAATTTGCAGAGTGTGGATTGACCACGAAGTGTAGAATTTTGCAGATGAAATTCCACACTTCACTGTAAAAACTTTCCTGGTGTCTACTAGTGGGTGTCTTCATGCCGATTGCCACCCAATGTAAAATTTTATTAATTAAAACCCTGGTGCATAGTGGTCCCTGCCCCTGTCGATCATCGGCACCAATGTAAAACAAAATATTATTAATTAAATCCCTTGGTGTCTAGTGCCCTCCGCTGATCAACGGCCCTAATGTAAAAAAAAAGATTAATTAAATCCCTGGTGTCTAGTGGTCCCCACACCCTGCCAGGTAGTGCCCCACCACCCTGCTCACCCCCACCCCGACCACGAGTGGGCGACCAGCACAACCCTCCACTCTTCACCACATCTGGCCACCCGACTGAGCTGGAATGAATGAGCGTGTACTTGTACAAGCACAAGCTCATTCACTGACAGCCATGTTAGATCTCACTCATTCAGTGAGCTCTTTTGGGGGACTGCAGACAAGAGTGAAGGGCTGATCTTCCCTCGTCAATCTTCACCATTCATTACTGCTGGGTGTAAGCCAGAGGCGTGCACCTGCCACGGGAGGTTTTTTTTTTTTTGGAGGGAGGAGTCGACGCCGACGGCACCATCCTCGAGAGCGGTGCACTGTGTGGTGCGTGAAAGGCAGCCATTAGGCACCTCCTCCATCCCAGTTCTGTTTCCCCTGCCGTCGAGGCTACACCTGCTGCACGAGTGTAGAGTTGTTGCTGCGTCATTAGGCCAATCGCTTTTCGACGTTCGTTGACTCCTTCATCCTGGTTCCATCGTGACACCGTTGAAGACGGTAAGACCGTTCAGTTTTATATTTCGACAGTGCTGGGAGCTTTTCTGTTTCTAAAATAATTTCGCATCATTTCCGATTTGTGGGCCAAGCATAAATCCAAGGTGGGCCGTGCCCCTATGCATCAGTGCCCTTGTGGCCGGCAGTTTTCTGTCTTGGATCGGCATGATGTTTGTCTTCAGTGCCTGGGACCCAACCATGATATGGACCATTGCGGCATCTGTTTTTCCATGGATCACCATGTTTTGGAAATCTGCACATTTAAAGTTGGCAGGGCTCTGCTGACTTTTGGAGTACGATGTCGCCCGGGGGCCTCCCAGGCCAGATCTCTTGACCCTTCCTCTGGGTCCCTTCCTGGGTCTATATGGCCTTCTCCACTTCCAGCCTAGCTAAGAAGGAATTTTCTTCCTTGGCGCTGGAGGAATGGTGCTATTCCTAGCAGGGTCACATCGTTGGTGCTGTCCCGGCAGTCAGCTCCTTGGAGGTGCAGGCTCCCCCAATGTTGCAGTCCCAGGTTGCGGGGCCTGGCACTGGTGAACCCTTGATGCCACCTAGCAACACCATTTTGGGTTCCAGTGCAGTCTGTGGTGTCAGAGACTTGGACAGCACTGCTGGTGGTGCCGCTTTGGGGTCTGGCACCATCTGCGGGCTGGGGGCTCGGGCGACACGACTAGCGGTGCTGTTGTTTTTGCCTCGCACCCCACTGCAGTGCCGTTGTTGTTCCTGGTGCCATTCACAGTGCTGGGGACTCAGACAGCATCAAGTGTGCCATCGCTGCTCATAGGTGCCGCTCTCAGATGTTCCTGAGGTAGCCTTTCTCGAGGTCACTCTACTCGACTCATTTTTTGGGGGGGGGATGACTCAGAGGTGGACCCGGACTGGCAGCCTGAGTCTTCAGATTTGGAACTCTCTGTAGGTCAGGGTGTCAGGTGGCCCAGTGTCCCTCTTCCTGAGTCCCCAGAGCAGGTTCGCTATGGGGGTCGCACAGCTAGGGGTGACTGGAAACTTTCTACGGGCCGGGGGACTCAGGCACCTGCCATCCCTGGTGCTGCTGAGGCTCCTTCAGAAGGGATGGGGAGCCCTGCTTCTGTGGCCTCCCTCCGAAGGTCTGCAAAGCGGGGAGCCCCAACACTGAGGTCGAGGAAGAGGGCCGCTCCAGAGGCAGAGGGGTTGAGAGGTCGGGGTGAGGAGTGGCGGCACATTCCTACTGCCCTGTGGGTGTGTGGAAAGGAGTCATAACGCAGATCCCTGCCTTTTCCTCGAGGTCTCCAGGGCACCTTCTAGTGGCGGTACTGAGCATTGCCCTTCTGGACAAATGCAACCTCAGTCGCATCACAGGGGAGATTCCCCTTCTGGGCTCTTCTGGGGTTTGCCTTCTCAAGTTACCTCCTCACAACCCGGTATGATCTCAGGGTCCCCAGTCTTGGTGGCTTCACTCTCTAGATCTCAGAGCCCTGGCAGAGGCCAGGCATCTGCTCTTAGGTGCCCTTTGCCCATCCCTCTGTAGCCACCCCCTCTCTCCCGGGGCCATGTGGGTCCTATGGGCTCTTAACTTGGGAGATGATCAGAGCTACTGTGGCAGCCTTCCCCTCATACATTAGGGCCATGGACGAACAGGCCTTCCGACTGTCCCCCACCGCACGAGTCGTCTGAGCATTTGTACTCCACTTCCTCCTTGTCTTCCTCTCCTGAGGAAGAGGAACCTTCTGTCCACCTATCCTCCGATGCTGATTTCACTGAATAGCAGCGATTCCACTCAAGGCTGGTTTCGGAGCTTCTTATTGCCTTCATCCACAGAGACAATACCAAGCGGCAGATGCGTGCATTCCTCAGTGAATTCAGCGCTCGCCACCTCGTGGTGCCTTCCTGGCCGATCCCCTTCCAGGAGGCATCTAATGCACCTGGTAGTCTCCAGCCGTCCCTTCTCCAGCCCCTGCAGACTGCAGGAGATGGTATTATGCCCCCCATGAGTCTCTAGGTTATCTACCTCACCTGTCTTCAGGCCTGACGTCCCTAGATACTCCTTCCGGGCCTTAGTGCCTAGCACATGACAGACCTCCGGATTCAGATTCTGCTGAATTTGATCAGTGGGGATGAAGAGTCTTCTCTTCAAGTCATGTGTTGATGTGCATAGGTTCACATCAGGCACACCACACTGCCTACAACAGGCATCTGCGGTTGATGCTAGCACAGGTTTTGGCATCTATGCCTGATACAGAGCAGTCCAGACAAGCCATTGCCCTCTCTGCACAGGGTCTGGAGCTTGCAAGGCACCAGGCAAGGTCCTCTTACTGTGCCAACGAGGTGGCTTCCAAACTGGCAGGGATAGCGATCTGCATACAGCGGATGGCATGGCTTCATCTGTCCAGACTGTCACCCATTGCCCAGTGTAGGGTAACTTCCTCTGCTTTCCAGGGGACCCGCCTGTTCTCCCACAGGGCAAGAAGAATTCTTCAGGGGCATCCTCCATCCTCCCGGCCACGGGGAACACCTCCTTGCCCTCAGCAACCTTAGACTGCACTAGTCTATTAGTTAGGGTCTCCATCTTCTGCTTTCCACTATTAGGAGGCTGAGGGATCTGTTTCCTCAGGGCCAAAATTCAGGCCCCCTCCGGGGGGGCTTGGTACTCACCCAGCAGTAATGAATGATGAAGATTGACAAGAGAAGATATAGAGATTACGTACCTACCATAATTCTTTATCTTTTCTTGTATCTTCACCATTCATTACTGAATCCCTCCCACTTTCCCCTCATGAGCCTCTTTTCTTGGGCATCTCCCCCACCCTGCTCACCCTCCTCTTTCCTTTCTCCCCCATGGGGGGGGGGGACTAATCCTCTGGTTCCTTGGGACCTTCTGTTCTTCTGTAAAAAAAAAAAAATACAAACATGATGCAGGATTCGGTAAGGAGGCGAGCGGGTGAAACTTCGTCATTTTCATCTAAGGAAACTCTTTCTGGCTTCCTGGAAGGTTTTGCCTTCGAAGACTTTCCTTCGGGCCAGAGCAGCTCAATCTCTGGACATGAGGTTGGTCTCTGGGACAGTCCTCTATCCTCAGTCTTCAGACTTGGCTGGTGTCCCTAGATTACCCTATGGTGCCAGACCGGGGCTAATCAACGTTGTTCTAGCCCAATTTGAAATTAACGTTTTGAACTGGTGGTCTGGCCCATTTGGTCCCTGTCTTCTCTAGGGAGTCAGAAGGAGCTCCTTCTCTGTCTCTGTCTATCTTAGTAAGTGGTCACCCTCTCTTGGGGCTTCCCTCCTCCCCAGCACTGACACATATCTGAGTGCTAGTGGGGTCTTTTCCCTTTAACTAGTTGGGGGCTGTCCCTCTCCAGAACAGATTTTGCCTTTGCATTCTGTGAGCTCTCAGCCTGAGTGATGAGTAGTGGGATAGTGGGAGGTGTAGGGAAATCTGCCTCTCTCGTTTCAAGCTGTGTAGAAGGTTCATTTGAACCATCCGAACCAGTTTTGTCTGAAGGGATCCTTGCTTCCTTGCTCTAGGATCTGAGCTGATAAGCTTTAAACCAATTTCACTCAGGATTGTGGCACTATTTTTCCCTCCTCCAAATATCCTCTCCTCTTTTTCTTCCCTTTTCTTCTTTCTTCCTTTCCCTTATCTGTTCCTCCCTCAGAGACACCCAAGGAAGCAGGCCCTGCGATGCCTTAGGGTAGGGTTCTTCTCTTTCCTGTCCTCTTTTCCGCTTATACCTTTTTCAGTTTGTTTCCTTTCCTATATCTATCCCTCGGCTCTCTTGCCTCACTCTTATTTTTCTAACCCCTTTTTATTTTGCCTCTCCGGCTTACAGAACTGGGATGAAGGAGGGATGGAGGAGGAGTCTACGGTGCCTAACGGCCACCCCTCATGCACCACGCAGTGCATCGCTCTCAAGAGCGTTCTACTGTGAGGTACAACTCTCCTCAGTGGTGACATGGATCAAGCAGGAATGGGAGACTGGATGGAGAGAGACTGAAACATCACAGACAGGTCCATTGCCTCTTTTTGCCCTCCCGCATGCCACCTTCATGGCTATGCTATGGAGGGAGATCCCCAACCCCTGGACCAAACAGACATTGAAGGTTATCATCAGAGTCAGAGCCATCATTGGCACCCCCAATGATGTGGGACCACTCGCATCCATTGTTGGAGACCTAGGGTTTCTCCCAGCTCTGTCAGACCCAGGCTACCATAAATGAAACCACAACAAACTAATAGGCTACTCTTCCCTGATCCAGAACAACTCAATCAAGATATTTAGTGATCTCCAGACACAGTACGACCTCTCCAGAGGGGATTTTCATAGATACCTACAGGTGAGGCAATACATGATCTCCCAGCAGATCATTCCCAAAGTAGGAAGGGAAATTACCTGACTGGAGAATTGCTTATACTGATTGGTGAAACTGTGAGACAACCAGGGGAGGGTCTCTAGGGCCTACCAGGCCCTGGTGAACCCTGGAGATCCTTATGGGGAAATGGAAATGGGAGGCAGGGGTGAAGGTTCCAGTGGGTGGATGGAGCAGGGCAGTGCAATGAGGCTAGAGAGTTACAGCCTCACCAGGGTGGAGGGAATTTAGATGGAAATGCTGGACTAGATTCTTTCATACCCCTATGATCATCTGCCACACAGTTGTTCTCCCGGACTCTCTCAGTGATCACTCCCCTGTGATCTGTACCTGGTCAAATAAGTTCTAAAAACCACCTCCAAAAACCATCTCAAGCAGAGTGCTACCCCATGGACACCTTACTAAGCTCAAGACCTGTCTTTTACAGCAAGACTGGTCCCCAATATACAATACTCTAGATGTTGACACAGCCCTAGATTATTTTATCTCAACTTTCAACACTGCCTGTGACACCTACGCACCAGTAAAAAAAGTGTAAAATCAAAGCACTCTCAAATCCCTGGCTCACGGCCAAACTACTGGCCCAACTCAAAGCTCGGGACCACCTCTGGGCCATAGCCAGAGCCACAGGCTCCTTGATGGATATCTAGAAGTATAAACAGGCACGAAACCAATGTACCAAACAAATCCGACTAATGAAGAGCTCCTATTTCAAAAATGCCCTCGCAAACTCCTGGGGTGATGGGAGATCATTCTGGGACAACATCAGAAATATCACGGGTAAGCAGTCCAAATCCTCTCCCACTACAATGACTGTTGATGGAACCACTACCCTAGACCCAATGGTCATGGCAAAGGCCTTAAATAAAACTTTCACTGACCTCGGTGGGGTCCTCCCGCTGGACTTCTTTTCTGACACGGACTCGCCAAAACCAACATCTCCTACTGCCTCACCTGACCAACAGCTTTTCCACTTTAAAATAGTTAAGGCACATGAAGTCTACAAATATATAAAAAAGGCTATCTCTAAATCCAGAGCAAGCAGTGATACTATTGATCTTAAAATTCTGTCCATTACCCTGGAAGAGGTGGTGCACCCACTCACCAAAATTTTCAATCTCTTCCTCTGCCTTAGTCTATTTCCCAGCAAATGGAAGTCTGCTATAGTCACACCAGTGTTCAAAAGTGGCGACAAGTCCCTACCAGGAAACTATCGGCCTATATCTATACTTCCGCCCCTCTCCAAGGCCCTCGAATGCATTGTGGCTGACCAACTCTCAGATTACCTGCATAAGTATAACATACTCTGCTTGCAGCAACATGGATTTAGGAAAGGACACAGTACATTGACCGCCCTACTGGAATTCTCAGGAGAAATTCACACTGCCTTGGACAAAGGATATCAAACCGGAGCTGTTTTCATTGACCTAACAAAGGCATTTGATACTGTTCACCATGGCTAGCTTATCACACAACTACACAGTCTTGGGCTCTTGGAAGGACCAGGTGCCTGGGTTAAAAGTTACCTGGCCCAACGCTCTCAATCAGTAAAAGTCTCAGAAGTTCTCTCAGACTCAAAACCGGTCCTCTCAGGTGTTCCACAGGGGTCAGTCCTAGGCCCCCTCCTTTTTAGCCTTTTCCTAAACTCTCTCCCCAAATCCTGCCTGGAACAAATAATCCTTTATGCTGACGATGCCGTGATTCTCTCCTCTCATAAGGACCCGAAACCCTTACTCCAGAGCCTGCAACTTGCTTTCTCCAATGTTGAAAAGTGGTTCCTAGATCACAAGCTGGTCCTAAATCACAAAAAAACAAAATCCATGCTTTTCTCCAGTCCACAAAACAGAAAAAGACAAATTCCACTTACTATCAAAACATACCCAGGAAATACCCTTGAACAAGTGTCAACATTTAAATACCTTGGAATCACCTTTGATCAAGGTCTTACCTTTGCGACCCACATTGATGATACAGCGAAAACGGTGAACCAGCGCATTGGTATCCTGTTCCGAAACCAGCAATTCCTTACCCAAGCTGCGCTGAGGATTGCTAGTCAAAGCTCTGTCATCTCAATCATAGACTATGGCTTAATTATCTATGGCTCTGCCACTACCACCGCACTAAGGTGTATCACAACCACCCTAAACAAGGCCTGTTGGCTGCTCACTGGAGCGCAAAGACATTCTCATACATTTGAGCTCTACACTGAAACAGGATGGTTGCAACTCTCAAATCGCGTAAGGTACCTCACATGCTTGATGGCAAAAAAATCCATCTTGGGCCGCACTCCGCCGTGTATCCAGGACCTACTTTGCCCAGATACCAGCATCCATCCCACCAGAAGATCGGAACACCAGCCTCTCCAGGTACCCAGATGCCGGACCACACAGGGCCAAAGATCTTTTGCCTATCGTGCCCCCAGCTGGTACAATGCCCTGAGCTCACTCATTACATCCTCCACGTCACTAGCAGCTTTCAAATCTATGCTTTACTCTCACCTCTCAGCCTCTAGCTCCTGTGACTGCTTTGACTAATGATTCTTCCTTCATGGCTGTTTTTACTGTTTTTCATCCTCCTCCTCTGCTCCTTTCTTGACAAAGGCATCTGAGTACCTCTAACTACTCTAAGTCTGCTCCCCTTCCCATATCTCCTCCTACCCTTCCCACCTTGACCATTCCTCTAATGTTTTGTTTTTTCCTGTGATGTATTGTATTATACTGGCTTATTGAAACCTTTATAATTTGCTGACCATTCTATGTAACATGTCTTGTTTGTTTGTACATTGACGACGTTGAACCTTTGTAAAAGAGACATTGGCTCAAAGGTAATAATTCCTAGAACAATAAACTAAACTAAACTATACCTGGGGGCTCGGCCCAATGCTGGAGGGGCTGTGGCCAGCCCGGATCCCACTACCATATTTTCTGGTGCTGTCTGAGAATCTCAGACTTCTGGGAAGGGGTTCACTCGACTCTCAAGGAAATTTGGGGCCCCCAGGTCCCCAAAGACTTCCAGTACCTGGTTTAGGGTCTAGAGCTGCAGGAGGTATGGGACCACAAGGCTCTTAGGCTCCTCAGAATGGTGTGTCTGGCTGCCCTGAAGGAGATCACAGTTAACTGGCTTAACCCAGCTACACCTTCAGTAGAAGCTTGAGTAGAGAGGGTTGATAACATGGAAAGAACAGAAAGCCTCACAGCGAGGCTCAGACTGTAGTCAGAGAAGCACACTGAGACATGGCGTAAATGGGTAAACAGCCCCAGGTGAGCATAGGAGGGGGAGCGGGTGGAGAGTTTGCCAGGCTCCCAGAACCCATAGCCCAAGAGGTACCCTAAGGAGATCTGGGGAGGCGATACCTCTCCCATAGCGGCAACTTCCAGTGAGGGGAGAAGTACAAAGTGATAAAGAGGAAAAAATAAAATAATAAAACAAAAAAGGGGGGTAAACAGACACACAAAAGAACACAAAAAGAGGACACACAGAGACCAGTGCAAAGTTTAGTTGTACATAGGTTCTTTTTATTTTTGTTATTCTTTCTTAAATTGAATGAATTGCCTTTGAAGATAACTAGACTGTGCTGGATGAAGACACACTTGTGGAAAATACAAAATAATAAAAATAAATGAGTTAGAGAGAAGGCAGACTGTACAGTGCTGAGAGCAGCCAAAGCAAATGAAGCTTACTGAGCACTGTCATAGGATCTCTAACATCTAGTTTTGTGAACGAATAAGAAAGTATTAGGAGGGACAATAATTATCTGCTGTATCGGGCATATTTGCATTTAATGTACATCTGTGGTGAAATTGTTGAAGACGCTATGTAATGTACAAGTGTTTACACACACTTCAATAAAAATAAGTTGAAAAGAAAAAAAAAACAAAAGCAAGGCAAAGTTACAAATGGTGAATTTTCATTAAATGGGACAACTTTGTGAGGTGATCCGCAGAGGTGAATTAGGCGACGTCATTGAAAATTCACCGGCAAAGTAAAACTTTGCTGCATCTCTAGTGGAGGCAGACTAGAGGAGAGCAATTCAAATGGTGTAGGGGTTGAACCAAAAGTCGTATGAGGAAAGACTAAGGGATTTCAGCATATACATGCTGGAAGAGAGGAGAGCAAGAGGAGACATGATCGAGACATGCAAGTACCTCACATGGGTAAATACAGTGCAGTAAGGGAGTCTCTTTCAAATGAGAAGCAACACCAGGACCAGAGGGCATGTGATGACGCTTGGGGGGAGTTTAATAGGGATGTGAGAAAGTACTATATAACTGAAAGAGTTGTAGAAACCTGGAACAGACTGCCAGCAGAAGTGGTGGAGGCCAAAACAGTAGGGGGCTTCTAGAATGCATGGGATAGACATAGGGAAATATTAGTAAACAGGCAGAGAGGAGGGAGGGTCACCAGAGACCAGTTAAGGTCTGTGGAGACAGACTAAGCAGGTACTATCTGGGCAGACCGGGTGGGCCAAGCAGTCCTTTTCTTCGGAGCGCAATCAGTACTTTACCCTCATTTTTCCTACCACACTAGTGCTGCAGAGAATGTGAGGTCAGCTCTACCTCATGCTAATTGTCAACGACCATGGAAGAAGGTAGGGAGCCTGAAGAGGTAAGTTGATCCAGCAACGGGGCTATGTCTGGCCACCACCTATCTTTGAGTGGGCAGTCCAGTGCCTGGGATGATGATGAACCGTCCTCTTTGAGTCACAAAAAGAAATGGTCCACATCACACACACCACTTGCTCTGTCTCAGGATATCTGCACTGTTTGGCTTTGACTTCTTCCACAAAAAAGGATAAGGGGAAGAAATTACACCAGTTGTGGTCAACCTCTAGTCATTCTGTTGTGAGACACTTGAATTCTGCAGACTGAGGCACCCCACAGTCATCACTGATGGCACCAGCAATGCCTGGACCTGCAAGGACGAGGTCACCATGACGGAGCCCCTCTCTGGGGGAATGCAAAAATGCAGTTTGGCCACTGGGCAGCTGTTATGGAGCAGTGGGAGTAGCGTATAAGTGAAGCAGTGCCATTTTTAGTGACAGCTCCTGACTTCTCGGGGTTGTCAAGCCAGTGCCATTCTTAGTGCCACCTGACTTAAGCAAGTGGCTGCATCTGACTCCAGCCTAAAACCTGGAGTTGATATTGGTATCATCAATATTTGTGTCACTTGTGGTGTCATTCCTAACCCCTCTGGGGACAGCCACTAGGCCACCACTGCTTCCTTTGAGGCCAGCAGGGTCATCGACACTGCTAGCAGTGCTGTGTCTGCTGCTGGGGTTTGGCTGTTTGGGGCCAACTCCAGTGCTGGCACTGACATGGTGATGGTGCTAAAATGGCCTTTGGTGGCAGGATTGTTCCCTTTGCACTGGTCCCAGGGCTATTCTCAGTAATTTAGACTGGTCCCAGGGCCATCCCCAGAACTGCCAATAGTACCGTTTCCAGGGCCCTACATGGGGCCAGACTCAGTGTTGCCGAGATCATGGCCTGTGCTGGTGCCCTTTTGACACTCTCTTCTTCATTACCCTCCAGGTGTGGAGGGAGTAGAGGGAGATGATGCAGATCCTGACCTCCTCATCTCTGATGGTGATGATGATGACTTGTACCATGGCCCAGAGAACTTAGAAATGGTTCCTGACACAGTGCTTCAGGAGGATCTCTCCTTTCAGGCTTGGCTCAGAAATATGCAATTCAAACTTAATTTCAAGTCAGCAGCGGTAACCCGTGAAGTGGGCACATGAGGAAGGGCGCTGTCCGTTACAGCGACTCCTTCCCGTGCAATCCACTCACGGTGACGAGAAGGTAGGGCAACCGGATGAGGGTTAAGGAACTAGGTAAACAGGATGTTGCTATACGCATATGCGTGGGGGGTGAGTATGGTGAGCGGCTGAGGGGTGGAGATGCTGGGGGAGTGGTGCTGTGGTTGCTGGTCTAGCTGCATCATGGTGTTGGGGATTGGCTAGTGGCTGGGGTGGCTGAGGTACTGGGTCCGGGCGCTGGTTCGATTTTTTATTGCACCTGGCCTGAACCTTTTATATTTACTGCTTTCACCCCCCCGACATGCACCCCCCTGGAGTTGAGAATCCTTAAGTAGGAGGGTGCGGGGGTGAAGCAGTAAATAAGAAGCAGTAAATATCTGTCCTGGAGCTGTTGTTCTGGTGTGCCGGGGTTGTCAGAGTGCCGAAAATGTGTTTGGCATTCTGACTGTGCGATAACAGTGATCGCCTTTAGGCGTTCGCCATTATCACATAGACCCGTCAACAGCCATAGACCAAGCTAGGCACCTCCCACCGAAGTGTCTAAACATGCCTAATATCCTAGTCTCTCTAGTTCCTCCCATCCAGTCATCTCTGCAGACACTCTCTGAGGTAACTGGCCTGCTTCTGTGGCAGTTGTCTCCAAGCAGGAGGACAAGAATGATATGCTGGAATCTAAGCCCATGTATTTCACTGAGCCAATAGCGATGCCATTGTTATTCTGACTGAGAATGACTAAGCCATAGTGCCCAAGGAGGTCACTGTGCACCCCTCTAATAAGGTGTGGCAGAAGGTAGACACCATGGGCAAGTGGGTCTATGCCACAGCTATCCTTGGCATGAGGATAGCCAGCTACCAGGGTCACCTCTCTAAGTATGAGAATGCCCTCTGGTGCAAGCTTAAGTCTCTGGCAGAGCCCCTGCCAGACACAGAAGCTAAACTGGAGATACTGCTTGCTGTTAAACAAGGCACTGAATCTAATAGTCACCAGTTTAAAGCCTCTATGGATGCCTTTGATGCAGCAGCTCAATCCGCTGCTGCAGGTATTTGCATTAGATGGCACTCCTATCTGCAGACTGCTGGCTTCACCTCAAACCTCCAGCAATATACCATAAATGTGCCCTTCGTTGGCACTTATCTATTTGGACAGCAAATGGAGCAGTCTCTTAAAGAGTCTAAAAATTTAAGAACGACTTTTAAGACTTCCATGCTGGCTCCCTATAGTCCACAATGGGTTGGAAAATGTGGCTCCTTTTACAAGAAGCTGTCCTTTTAGGGGCATGGGAGCTCAAAACATTAAGCCCAAGCCTCCCCAGTCCCAGAAGAAAGAGCAGCCAAAGGAAGACACAGGTGCTAAAAGTGTTCTATGACACCATCTGAAGCTCCAGCCCAAGGTATTTCAGCTGCCCCAAGGTAGACTACCCCTCCCCAGTAGAGGGATGCTTCATGCAGTTTTACAGTCTGTGGGAATCCATCTTGAAGGACAAGTGGGTTCTAAGGATCATCTGAGGAGCGTACTGGATGAAAATGTGGAGGGTATTGAACAGTGATTGAGTTGGGCAATTCCTTTTTGAATCCCAGTGACAATGAATACATGTCAATCACACGTTTTGTCAGTTGCAGCATGACGTATATCATGTTCAAGGCTAAGTGCATGGGTAGGCATTTCTATGTGGGGGGAAAACAAAAAGAAAGATGAAAGAGTGGGTGGGAGATCAAATGAGGCAACACAAAATGATAACAGGGAATATGTACTGGCATGGCACATCATGTACATACCTCAGGTAACCCTTCTGAACACAAAACAAAGTTCAGACCCCAGGAAATTTTACTGTATTCTGACATATGCAGTATTGTCCTCCCATAGTACTGTCCCGGAGCTGAAATAGTTAATAGAACACATGCTAATGATGGACTGCTAGGCTCATGCTCGGTTTTCAAATCGCTATCCCTGGTAAACATTCTACAACTGTCAGATTCTTTACTCCGCTTGAACAGTACAGAAGCCTTGGAGTGCTCGAGTTCATTTTTCTTGGAAAATTTTATTTTTCTCCTTTTTTTTAAAGTAAAATGTAATTTTGTTCATTTTTAAAGCACTGTCCTTGTGTTTACAGGTAAACTAATTTAGGTTTAGTGTTATTCCCGTAAGTTTTTCGGTTTCTTTCCGTTTTTTTTAACCGGGGGGAACCAGACTTTTATTTACAATTTTAAAAGAAAATTTCTCTATTTTATTTCTTCTCTGGGCTGGTTGCTTAATTTGTTTATTTGAGGGAAACCGGGTAACTCTTGGTTCTCTCAGCGGTTGCTAAACCGACTGCAAAGTAAAAAAGATAAATAAATAAGGTTTAAGCCTTATTCATTAGTATGGATTTCTGATTCTCAGAGAACCATTTCTTGGGGATTTTACTGATTTTGTCACTAACTCAAGAAAAAAACTGTCCCAATGGGTCTTCAGCTTTGTACAGAGTGTGGGGAAACTGTCTGAAAGCAGATCCTCATTTATTTGTGTTTTTGCCTAGGCAGATTGTAACATCTGTAAAATCAAGAAGTATTCCTCAGTCGGCACTTAATAGGCATTTTAACCGACTGCAGGAAAAAGGTTCAATATGTGAATGAACTAGTTTTACAACCCTCTATCCAGGGTATTGGTTCCCAAAGTAAAGAAAAGAACCGCAGACATTGCCGCTGAACCGGTAAGTTCTGCTGAGAAAAACAGAAAGGAAAAAACATGGTTCAGCGAAAAATATTTCCTCAGTCGGTGCTTAATAGGCATTTTAACTGACTGTAGAAAAAACGTTCAGTAGGGCTGCTAACCCAGCTGTGGATAAAACTTCCTCCTCTCATATGTAGAAACCGAAGGAACCGGTTTTATAGCCCTCTAACCAGAATGATGGTTTGCCAATTAAAGAAAAGAACCACAGACACTGCCGCTGAACCTGTAAGTTCTGCTAAGAAAAAGGGGAAGGAAAAAACACTCGGTTCAGGAACCGCAACCTACAAAACTGTCGATTCCAACCGCAAATGAACAGCAAACGCTATACAAATTTTACAGGCTCTGCAACTGGTACTGCGGTTCCGGTTCAGTGGCCCAGTTCACAGACCTCGGTTCAGGACCTGGGTTCCTTCTCGGTTCCCAGTTCATTTAAACGGTTTGCTGAGGTGTACACGGTGAGTTTGTACCTTAGTATGCCCTGATCCTCAACATCCTGACTCCCCTGAAAAGGGAGCTGAGATTTTTTCCTCTCACTTTGCCTTTATAAAGCACACAGACATTGGACCTCTCCACCTAGGAATTCACAGAGGAGGAAGAGGAGCCAGACTGTATGGATAGGATGGATGCACCAGTAACAGAAAGGCTGGTGTTGCCCATCCACAAGTTTCTGAAGAGACAGGCTTCTAGAAGTTTATAAAATCCCACTTCCATTCCCCCAGTGAACAAGGGGCTGGATAGAAAGTATTGGGTGGCTAAGTCTGGAGCAGAGCACCCCAGCCACGAAGAGGTGGTGCAAGCTGTGGCTTGTGATAAGGCAGGGATTCCCCTGGCATCACACCCACCAGATAAAGACTCCAAGAGATGGATTCTTTGGCACAAGTAATCCCACTGAGGTGCCTCTTTGTCCATTAGACAGGCCACTCACATGGCCTATGTCTCCAGATATTAAATAAATAAATCAATCAATAAATAAAACATCTCTGGAATGCAATTTCAGAGATTGCTAAGGCATAGAGGCCTCTATAATGGTGCAATGTTATTGCTGCCAGGCAAATGGCAATTTCAGTGGCTCTGAGGAGATGGGCCTGGCTAGGGATAACTCATTTGTCCCAGGCCAGCCAAAAGGCATTGGATTTTTCTGGTAAGACCACATTCCTTTTTGGTGAACAAGCAGAGGCTTACATGGAAAACATGGATGGGTACAAGGTAGCTTTTAGGAATGCTGCTGCAAAGGAGAAGGTGGCAACACCCCAGAAGTACCAAGACAGATAGTGGGCCAATGGCTTGCCATCAGGTTCAAGATCCTGCCCAAACTGAGGGCAGGGTTTTTCAGACCTGCCAGTCTATTAGAAGTAACCCTGTTGGAGAGGGTGGTGACCCATATGGGATCCCAGACATTTAAACAGGCATTTAACAAAGCCACAGTAAGAATGGTCACTCTGGCTACCATCCTCCCTACACTCAGAAAGGGGGATTGGGCCTACATCTCTGGCCTTAAAGGGCACTTCCTCCCACATAGTTCAGAACCATTCTTTTCGGCTTTATCTCTGCTCCTGGGGTGCTTACCAAGTACATAGCATTAGTAGAAGCACACCTAAGGAGGCAGGGGGTCATAGTCTCCCTGTACCTGGATGACTGGCTGATGGCAGGCCAGTCTTCTCTGCAGTTAGAGGCTCACTGATCACCATCTGTGGTACCCTGTGTATGCTAGGTCTCCTGGCAAATCCAAAAAAAAAATACTAACACCAGTTCAGCGCCTGGAGTCTATGGGGCAAAGACTGGACACACTAAGAGGAAGGGTCTTCCTCCTGCAGGGAATGGTAGACAGCTTGGTGAAGCTGGCAGACTCATTCCAGCTGCATACCCCAGACCAGTGAGGCAATTTTCTACAGTTGCTAGGGCACATGGCTGCAGCAACAGTTTCAGGATTAAGATTCCAGAGGACAGGCATTTAGTTCCACCTCAGGTCTCACTGGCCCCAAAAAAAGATTCCCTGTAAAAGATGGTCCCAGTCACAAGAATCCTACAGCACGCTCTACAGTGGTGGCAGGAAGAAGACAACCTTAAGGAGGGTGTGCCTTCCCCTAGCTGCCACCAGCAGCAGTCTTGACAACCTATGCCTCCCTCCTAGGGGGGCACACACTGCTTCACATAAAGCCTGCTGGAGCTCAGGGCAGCTTAGTTGGGCATTCAGTCCTTCGTTCTGATGCTTCAAGGCAAGGTGATTTAGGTCAGGACAAGACAATACAACCACAATGTACTACATAAACAAGCAAGGGGGCACAAAGTTGTCACTACTGTGCACGGAAGCCATGAAAGTGTGGAGTCTTAACTCACTCCCTGGACATCTCCCTCACAGCAGTCAACCTCCCAGGGAAGGACAATGTCCTGGTGGATGCTCTCAGCAGGATCAACTAAAACCACCAGGAGTATAAGTGGTGATCAGAAGGTGGGGTACCCCAGACGTGGACCTCCTTGCAACCCCAGACAATTACCAGCTACCACAATTCTGTCACAGACCTCTTGTGGGGGACACAGTCCCTCTGGATGTATGTTCCTGTATGCCTTTCCTCCATTTCCCCTGTTGCTCAGAGTGCTGATCAAGCTCAGAGTTCACTCAGCAACAATTGCTCCAGATTCGGTCAGAAGGCCATGATATTTTCGACTGCCGACCTTGTCAATTTCCAGGACAATCTCTCTGCCCAGGAGGCACAACCTATTGAGCTCCTTGCAGGACAGGGTCCTTTATCCCAATATCTGGTCTCTCCAGCTCAGGGCTTGGCTCCTGAGGACTTGGAGTATTCGGACTTGCACATTTCTGTAGGGGTGCTGGAGGTTCTTAGGGTTTCTAGAGAACCCTTCTACCAGAGAGACTTACGCATTTAAATGGAATATGTATTTCCATTTGGTGCCAGAAAAAGAGATAGACTGCTGCCAGGCTGACTTGTCAGTGATCCTACAACATATGGCACACCTTTTTTCTCTCAGCCTTAGGCCTTCCACCCTCAAAGTACAATTACCATCTGTCTCTGCTTACCTTTCAGCTGGTAAGGGGTCATCTCTGGCAGTTAATCAATCTCATACATTTGCATTCCCTCACAGGGAACACGCATCGGCATGGGACCTCAATATATGCATTGGCTGGCTAATGAAACCAACATTTGAGCCCATGTCTTCAGCAGAGCTAATGTATACAGCATGGAAAGCAGTGTTCCTGGTAGCCATCACCTCAGCTGGGAGCATCAGCGAGCTCCAGGCCTTGTTCACTGAGTTAATTGCATATCAGTTCATAGGGACAAGATAGTCCTCAAGACTAACAGAAACTTTCTGCCCAAGGTGGTTTCGGACTTCTACCTCAGGTCGTGTTTCCTAAACCACTCACTTAGGTGAGTTCCTGGCTATCTCCTGCTTGCCACACCATTTAACCAGCCTCGATTTGCCATTAGCGGTTGCCCCTGCCTGCTCTATCCTCCCACTGGGACCCTTCCTCCACTGGGTACCTTATGCTCAATGGCCGCTCAAATCCTAGGGTCATGGCCCCACATGTCTAGTCTAGTCTAGTCTGGACTAGTTATATTTCTCTCTTTTCTCTTGTTTTTTTTTTCTCTTCCTTTTCTCCCCCTCCAGCAAACGAGGTAGAGACCTCTCACTAAAAATAAACACCAATGAGCTAACTGAGACCATTCAACCATGTCTCACCAAGTGCATGCTTCTCCCCTGACACCCTGGAGGGCACGGAACCTTGGTGTCCCTCTCCCTAACAGGGGGGCGCTTCTTGCCATATTCTACTCACTGACCCTCCTTTGGGTGGATAGGCATGACTGACCCAGGCCACCCTGAATCAGGGGGCTATCTGCATAATGATCCGCCCCCTCACCATTTCCATAGTAGTTACCCCATCTCAAACAGGACTACCCTCTCTACTGCGCATGAGATGGTAAAAAAGGGGGTATGCTACAACCTGTTCTACTTTATGGGTAGGATGTGTCGAAGGAACCTCATCACCTTACCTAGTGCCAAACTACTCAGCCTAGTTGCAGCACTACTACTCCTGGCAGGTGATATTCAACACAATCCCTGCCGCAATACCACCAATATCTGGGTGGCATCCCCCCAGGACCCTCGCTGGGTGTCTGCAAAGGGACTGAAGATCACACGTATGAATGTGTGTAGCCTCAGATCCAAAATACATGAAATCCAAGCCTGGCTGGACCTCTACAAACCTGATGTCCTAGCCATCTCAGAAACCTGGCTAAAAGCCCACATCCTTGATCACAAGATACAAGCACTAGGCTACAGTATCTATCGCAAGGACAGGGAATCCAAAAAAGGAGGAGGGGTGCTAATCTACACAAAGATCGACCTCACTGTGCCACTCCTAACCCTGCAGGAAAATCTCCTTGCTGAGAACGAAGCTATATTTATCTGCTTAACCCTTGGACACACAAAGCAACTAACTATAGGCTGTGTGTACCATCCATCTAAGTCTGCTCTCCAGTCTCTTGAAGCCATTACAACTATACTGGCCCAAGAGGTAGCTACAGAGCTACTCATACTGGGCAACTTCAACCTCAACTGGGCCCAGGACCCCGGCCATGCCTCAATGTCTCTGACCCAGGAAGCAGGTCTGACGCAGGTCATCTCTGAACCAACCAGACTGAATCACAAAACTGAGAATCACTCCACCCTGGACTGGGCCCTGGTGTCAAATCCTGTAAACATACAGAGTGCGGGAATAATGGCAGACTCCTTGAGTGACCATTCCCCGATATTCTGTACATGGAAGAACAGAGCACCCAAGGTCCAGCCAAGAATACTTACTGCCCGAGACTACACCAATTTCTCGGAAGTAAAATTCAATCTCTACCTCGGCAGCCAGGACTGGAGACCCATAACGCTCCTCCCAATGCTGGCTGAAGCCTTGGAATACTTCCAGGACCAATTAAGCACTGCTGCCAGCCTCTTCGCCCCTGTGAAGAGCATGAGAGTTAAGGGCAGCTGTTATAAGTGGATCTCCCCATTCCTCAAATCCCTAATGACAACTCGGGACAAAGCATGGAAGAAATGCAAACTCTCCTCTCTCCCTGCCGACCTACTGGAATACAAAGTACTAAGAAACAAAGCAAAGAGAGCCATTAAACTTGCTAAAAGAGAGTACATCACACACCTTCAGAAAGCCAGCTTAGGCAACCCTAAGTAATTCTGGAATCATGTCAATGACCTGATCAAGGGCACCAAAAAGTCAGAGCCCAGTCCCACAGAGGTCAACGGTCAGCTTACTAGCGACTCTGCTCTAATATCGGCTGCCCTCAACAACCACTTCACTGATGTTGGGGTCTACAAGGCCGGCCAATCTCCCCTGGCCCCGGCCCCAAACACAATCAAACTGACACACTTCGAATGACCCCCCCCTTCCACCTGCGACCGGTAAAGCGCACTGAGGTCCTAACCCTCCCAAAGGTGCTGAAACCTAAAGGATTAGGGGGACCTGATGGGCTCAACCCTGAGCTACTCAAGGCTGGAGCCACCTCCTTACCTAGGCTGCTAACCATGCTCCTTAACAGACCTCTAAGGGAAGGAGCAGTCTCTGATCAGTGGAAACAGGCCATTGTAGTCCCTATCCACAAAGGTGGACTCAGGGACAAACTAACCAGTTACAGGCCTATCTCTCTTCTCTGCACATTAGCCAAAATTCAAGAAAGGCTAATCTACAACCAACTCCGGGACTACTTGGAAGCCCACCAGCTCCTTGCCCCCTCCCAACACGGATTCAGACAAAACCACGGTACTGATACTGCCCTCATCAACTTCTCTGATGAAGTGCTCAGGGCTATGGACAAAGGGATACCCACAGGTGCAATCTTCATAGATTTGTCCAAGGCATTTGACCTTGTAGACCATAACCTTCTACTACTGAAGCTGCACAACATTGGACTAGACCCCCATGCCCTCAAGTGGTTTGTGGCTACTTATCTGGCCGGACACAGAGGGTTACCTGGAAGGGAGCCATGTCTGGGCCACTACCACTACAACAGGGAGTTCCTCAAGGCTCAATACGAAGGCCCCTCCTATTCTCCCTATTTACAAATGGACTAAGTAGCTACCATGGGGAGAGATTGGTTGTACAGTATGCTGATGATACTGTCATCTACCGATCCTTGGGCGATGTAGCTGCTCTCGGTCCCCTACTCCGGAAGGACCTCACATCCCTAGAGACATGGCTGTGTGAGAATAGAATGGTACTTAATGTGGACAAAACTAAGGCAATACTATTTGGACCAAGATCCTTGGGAACTGACAGGTCCTCATCCCTACAACTTTCCACACTATCTGGCAAATGCATAAAAGTAGTCCCCTTCCTAAAATACTTAGGCCTAATTCTAGATCAGTCAATCACCTACAAAGACCATGTTGACCAGGTCACCAGGACACTTCACCGCAAGCTCGGAACCTTGTACCGTCTCAGAGGCCAGCTCATCCCTGAGGCCAGGTTCTCCATTGCGACAAGTGTCCTGCTCCCTACCCTGACCTATGCGGCCCTGATTATACAGGGCTTGGCAAAGCAGGAAGCATCCAGGATGCAAATCTTATACAACAAAATAGCTCGGTTCGCTACACAAGACCACCCTAGATGTCATCACTGCGACACCCTGGCCCAGCTCCAGTAGCCCACACTGGCTGCCCGGTTACAACAACCATTGCTCGCCCAGACCTACAAGTTACTCAAACCTCCGGCTCCTCCAAGCATAGCAGGAATCATAGCTATTAAACACAATCCTAGGAACCTAAGGACTTCAGAACAAACACTGCTCGAAGTCCCCAGAGTTTGGACCAATGCTGGCAGCAGATCCATCTCTTGGCAAGCCCCTAGCCTATGGAACAAGCTCCCTCCCCTGGTACAGGATGCCCCCACACTTAGGAATTTCCATACTAGGCTCAAGGCCCACATGCTGGACACAAGTGCATGCCACTGCCACGGCTCTCAAGGCACCCCCTCTCATTTCTATATCAAACCCCCCTAAAGGTGGGACTACCCTGGACCTCCTAGTAGTCTTAGGATACCTAGGAACCAAAGCTACCTCATGCAAATAGCTATGCCAAATACTATCAAGGCTGAACTGTGTCATGACAAAAATTATGTTAGAAAACCACTGTCTGTAACTACCTCATACTTTCATAACCACTGTCTGTAACTACCTTATGCTTCCACAACTTATGTAATCAAATGTAACTACCTTATGCTTCCACAACTTATGTAATCAAATGTTGTCTGCTCTATTATACCCTGTGTTGTACTGTTATATATCCTGTATTGTACTGTTATCCTGGGTCGCCCCTGAAAAAGGGACCTTCGGGGCTCAGTGGGCCTACTCAATCACTAAAATTTAATAAATAAATAAATCAGTCCATTTCTTTGCCAGTCTTTATTTCACTGACCACTCTAGTTCAGGAGAATGTAGACTGCACAGCCTAGATGTCAAGTGAGCTGTAAGCTACTACTTGGATCACATAAACGCTCACAGGCAAGGTGAGCACTCAGCTTTTCCTGACCTATGGAGAAGTAGGAAAGGACAAGCCTGCCTCAAAGAGGTCTATTGCCTGCTGGATGATGGCTTGTATTCAGTTCTGTTACAACAAAGTAGGTAAGGAATCCTTGTAGGCCTTAGGGCTCTCTCTACAAGGGGTACAGCTGCTTCAATATCAGCTACAGGACATATTCCTTTGTTGGAAATCAGAAAAGCAGCTACCTCGAAAACAGTTCACACCTTTACCAATCACTACAGTCTGGATACCCAGGCCAGAGGCAATGCCAGGTTTGGCACAGCAGTACTGCAGAGCCTGTTTCCTAAAGGGGTTCTCTACCCTCCTCCAAAGGTACTGCTTGGGTAGTCTGCATATGTCAGAATACAGTAAGATTTCCTGGGGTTTGAAGAATACATTACTTACCATAGAAATCTTGTTTCTTCTAAGGGAATTCTACCTCCCCTGCTAGAACCTATGGGCACTGCAGCACAGCTGTCCACGCTGTTGTAAACCCATGAGTGGTTCTATGGTTGAGCTTAGTAACTTGAGTCTTAGTGTAGCCCTCATTTTCAACTGAAGGGGATTGTTGTTTGTCATTTATTTAGTTAATCGTTAAAGTTAGTATAGATAGCTTGTTAGTATTCATGCTCTGTAAGAATCTGACAGTTGTAGAATGTTTACCAGGGACAGTGGTTTGAAAACTGAGCATGAGCCTAGCAGTCCATCATTAGCATAGGTTCTATTAACCATTTCAGCTTTGGGGCAGTACTATGGGAGGACAATACTGCATATGTCAGAATACAGTAAGATTCCATTAGAAGAAACACGATTACTATGGTAAGTAATGTTTTCTTATGGGAATTGAAAAAGTTGTGGTGGGACCTAAAGGGGGCAATGTGGATAGCCTTCTGACTTGACAGGAGATTTTTGGATCATCAACATTAAAGACACAAGCCCACCTTGTTTAAGTGACAGGTCTGATCTGATAGCCTTCCATTATTAATTTTGCATTAATTCCATAATTCCATCTTTTTGCTTTTTTTTTTCAGAAAATGCAAGAAACAGCATTGACTACTGGAATTTTTAAATATCTGATTATCTGAATAAGTGTCAGCAATCAGTTCTAGAGTTTGTGACATAGTGTTTCCATATTTGTTGGTATGTTTGTCACTACTGCACTTATTTGTATGTAACAATATTTTTACACATATTTATGTAACTGTTTGTGAAATGCTTGCTGTTCCACCCTTCGAGGTACTGATTGCTGTGATATATACATATATATATATCTATGGAGCACCTCAGGAGCTGTCATTCACTCTTGACAAAGCTCAGAGGGGAGAGAGAAATGTTAAGTGTTCTTGTCTGCACCACATCTAACTTGCTGAATAAATGACATGCATATCTTTTATTTTATTTTATTAGGAAAGTCAGAAGTACATCCTTTGAGCTAAAGCTCCTTTATGAAGGATCCTTGTCATACAATAAAAAAAAGGAGGAGGAGGCAAGACAGGTGGGAACATATGCAAATGTGAGGCATTGTCAAAATAAACAGTATTAAATACGCAGAGTGTACAGTATCACAGTAATGTCAACAATATTACAGAGTTCACAAAAATTTGGAACACCAGATTATAAGGGATCTCACTCATGATGAGGAGGAAAAGTGCAAAATCAGAAAGGTACAGGAACTGAATAATAGCGAGTAGTTAGTGGCACCAGCACTAGGAATGAGCCTGGGTCTAACTAGGGTGTGCCGCAGAAGAAAGGTTGGGGAGAATGACAAGACCCAGCAGATTAGTTGTGGACATGGTGTTAGAGGGTTAAGGGAGATAAATAGTGGGAGAGGGGGTTTTAAAGTAGGATAGGGAGACAGGAGAGACAATAGAGGAGGTAGTAGGGGAGGGGGCATAGGCAATGGAATACAGTGTGCAATCTGGGACAGGACAGGCTTTCAGGGAGCTAGTGCCCATCGGTAGCTTGGGGTGGCAGAAGCACTGCTCAGGGGGCGTGATTGATTTTCTTAGTTTGGTTTTGAAGTGGCTAAGACTTGTGTGGCTGTTAGCGGAGAAAGGGAGTGCACTGAGCCAGGAGGGAGCCCTTACTAGAAAGACTCGCTTTCCCAAGGCTGTTTTTCTAAAAGGCACAGCTAGTACATGTTTAGTGATGCTTTTAGTAGTATGCTTGGCTGGGGCTGGCTGGAATAAGGTCTGCAGAGAAGGAGGTGCAAGACTGAGGAGGGCCTTCTTCCCTTGGATGCAGGAATGCAGCTTGATCTGGTTTTGGAGAGGGAGCCATTGCATCCTAATATAAAGATTGCATGTATGCATAAGGCAATCAGCACCGAGGACAAATCTGCAGGCTTTATTGAGGGAGGTCTGTATTCTGCAAAGGCTGGTGTCTGTGGCCGCAGTATATACCACGTTTCCATAGTCAAGTATTGGTAAAATTGTACCTCTAACCGCCTGGAGTCTAGCCTCAGTTGTAAGGCAGAACTGAACTCTATAGAGGGCACCTAGTTTCCTGTTAGTGGCAGTTGTGAGATTGGATATGTGCTCATTGAAGGAAAGGGATTCGTCAGTGGTGACTCCCAAATACTGGAATAAGGACACGTGCTTAAGGATGGAGAGAGAGTTGTGGGTAATTGAGAGGGGCTTTGTTAGCCTCCTCTTTTGGCGCCCTGTGAAGAGCATAGTTTTAGTCTTTTTGCTGTTGAGTACCAGCAGACTATCAGTAAGCCAGTTTTGTATCAGGTTAAAGTTGTACTGGAGGTTCCTGGTGAGTTTTTCTTGGCAGGGACTATGACAGAAAATTACAGTGTCATCTGACACCATTGTTATGCACGTAACTTGCTACAGTTACAGTCAGCACTGTCCAGTGGCAATGCATGTCTGGGAGTGTGTCAATGGTGGTCCATGCATGCACAAGGCTCATGGTTGTGCCACTGCCTTTGCACCACATAGTCATGTCACTAAACGGCCACGGTGGTGCTGTGTGTAACTTGGCCAATGGGTGTGTGCAGCATTCCGCATGGCTGTATCCACCTGGGTGGGCAGATCATGTGAACGTGATCACTGTGGGTGGTCACACACCATCACAGAGGCATGTCCCACGGCCGTATGCCATGCACAGTGGGTGGGCTGTATGGGGCTGTGCATTCACACCTACTGACTGTGCTCCCTTGTCCTAGGTGTCTGCCAGCTGATTGTCATCAGGGAGGTGTTGCGGGAGATCCTGCACGTGGCAAGGTCATCCTTGGAAATACTACAGAGGATTGACTAGATTGGGGTCCTCAGGAGGCACCGGCAGAGGAGCAGCCAGAGCGGTGAGCGAGGCTCCTGTTGACAGTCCCTCTGCCCCTGATATCCCCTACCCCCCTGGATCCACCCTCACATCCCTCTTTTTCTGTCCCATTTGTTCACCCCCACCCCTTACCCACCCCGCCTTGTTTGTGGCCCTCCCCTAACTTCGTATATATTATTGTAAATAGTTTGTTTTGATATTGTTTTTGAATACAGATCTTTTGATATGAATACTGTGGTGGTCTCTGATTTGCAGTGGGCTATAGGTGCTCAGCTGCAGTGGTGTGCATGGCGTTGGGGTGGTGCAGTCACGGGTATGTGTGTGTGTCCATGGGGAGGTGACTATGGTGTGGGGGTAGCTATCAGTCAGTGTTTGTGGTGTGTGTGTTGTGCCCTGTGCACTGGATGACTGTGTGCGGTGGTCCATGGTGCATGCTCTGTGTCCATGGTGCCCCTGTCAGCCCATCCATGGCCTGTGCAGCTGACACTCATGCGTGTCTGTGACCTGCACAGTCTGCTGGCATGTCAGTGGTGGCTGTCCATGCAGGCCAGCCACTGTACCCATCACAATGCTGGGTTGCCTCCTGTCACTGGTGTGGTGCATGTCTGCCTCGGGTGACACTGTGGTCTCCACAGTTGTTGACCCACCTCCATGCTGTGGCTTGTGTGTGTTGCAGGGGATGTGCACCACTGTCTGTGACTTGTGCTCAGGGCAAATGCTGGTGGCATACAGGTCCACAGTGCCTGCACAGGGTGGCTGGCACTCCTGTGCCATGGAGGACTGCAGGTTGTGTGTACACAGTTTACATTGGCCCACGCTGGGGACTTGGTTGCCCTGCTACTGCGTCCCTGTGTTGTTGTGCCCTTGGGTATGGGTGGGTGTCTGTCCATGCACTGTGTGGCATCTGGTGTGGTGCATGCTTCCATGCACCACTGTGGGTGTCTGCGCTGGCTGTTGTGGCCAGTGCTGTGTTGGGGTGTGTCATTGAGAGAGTGTGCAGGGTGCTGAACCACTGGTGGTGGTGTCCGGGGCATGCCCTGTCCCGTGTGGGGTACCTCATGTGCCGATGCATGGTTGGCCTCTCAGCAGTACCTCGGGGTGGCTGTGCATGGTGGCACTGTGTATGCCGTCATTGCATTGCTGTGTGCTGCCACCTGCTGATGGGTGCTCGTGGTGGGGCTGCCTTGCATGGTTCTGTGGTGCACAGGGTTGCATTGCCACAGTGGGGGTGGTGGTATGCATGGGGTTTCCTGCAGTGGTGGACGCTGCTCCTGGGCAGAGTGTCTGGGGGTCACGGTGCAGGGTGTGCTCTGCATTAGGGGGATGGTGTGGCATGGGGTGGTCAGCCCTCCTTGTGTGCCAGTCACAGCTTGCCGGGGGGTGTGATGGGGCACCATGGCCCAGCTGTGGGTTGGTTGCTTGTCTCCATGGGCCAGTGGTTATTCCAGCCCTTACCAGTTGTGCAGTGCATGGGGGTGTGGGGGGATGATGTCTGTTCTGCTGTGTGTTCCTCTGCCCATCTGTGGCATGGGTGGTGGGCCCCTACCTCCCTGGTTGTGCAGTTGCATTGCTGCCCTGCTGCTGGGGGGCATCCCTGGTTGCACTATGGCGCCTCTGGACTGCTCAGCCTAACATCCCTTGTTGCGCTATGGCACATCTGATCTGCTCAGCTTCCCCTCCCTAGTTGCGCTATGGAGCAGGTGGTGTGATATTCAGTCATTGGCTGTAGGCACAGTTTGGCAGGCTCAGTTTTTGAACAGTTTTGGACTTACGCTTGCTCCTGCTATTGCGCACTTTTTGGGCGCAGTTTGAATATCTGGGCCTTAGTGTATTGCCTAAAAATAATATTAAATTTTAAAAGCAGCCAACCATTCATTACCTTTTGTATCTCAGGTACTTTTTTCTTTTCCATTTGGTTAATTAGAAGATTGTTTACCTGATGTTAGTAGGTGTGATATGTGGAACAGCTCTTAGTCTGGCAGCTGACATATCTTGCTCTACTGCTCCATACTACATCATCAGCATTGTGACCTCACTAACCGTGACATTACTGCTGCTTAGGAACGCTCAAGCGTGATTTGTTCCCGTAATGCTGTTCTTGGTGCAGCACTGCCCCCGGTGCAGCACCCTCATGCTCTGCCTCCCACGTATCCCTATTGGTGGATTTTGTCCCCTGCCCCAAGGGCAGCGACATGTAGCCATTACTTCCCACAAATCTGATTGTTGCAAGTCTGAGGAATTCACGGGTTCAAGTGTACATGAGAATGTTATGGAAATGCTCCCCCCAACAATGCGTACTGCTTGCCTTTGAATATATTGTCCCTCACCACATTTCCAAGGGAAGATAGAGATTTAAAGTTATCAAACCAGTTTTTTTTTTTTTTTGTGGTGGTGGTGATGGTGGTGGTGGGACATTTCATGGCATATAAACCTGACAAAAAGTTGAACATTTCAGAGGACGGTGTTATTGTTCTGATGTTAGTGTGACCAACTTTATTAATTTGCTTTTTCTGAAGGAGAGATAAGGAGTAGTATGACTAGACTTGAAAATTATACAACACTTTAGTGTTTTCAATGGCTCAATAAGTATGTCAGCATACTACAAATCCATGGGTCAAGGGTTCAACCCTGACCAGCGAAATGTTTCCTTTTTCTGAAGGATAGACATGATGTAGTGACTGTATTTTGAAATCCTATGTAAATTCATTGTGCTTCTGTGACTTTTTTTATACTTCTTTATTGATATATCAAGATAAAAAAAAACACACACGGTTCAGATACATACAAATATTCCAATATCTGAAGCAACATGCTTCCTTGTCTCATTTTGTATATAGACATTTAGTAAGCATTAAAAACCACTGAAACATATAAACAAACAGTACAAACAAAACAAAACGAAACTAAAAGCTTCCAGTTCATTCCTCTCTGTGATATAACTCTAATTCTTTATCTCACAAATTATTTCTATTTGATTTTCCACTTTCTATTTATCTTTGTTGCTGTTTCTCCTCCCTCCTCCAAGTGCAATGGTATCCTTTCCAGTCTATAGGGATAAGTCTCTTTAGGTCCCACTTTCCCATGCAGGAATTAGCTTTCCTATACTGTGGTTCAGTGTTGTCTTTCAAGCTATCCATTTGTAATGGAAGACAGGACCCATCTATTCCATATATTACTAAAGTGATCCTGTCTTTGGTTAATATATGTAATTCTTTCTGACATTTGTGTCTGATGTATTATGTCTACCCATTCTGAAATGTCTAGGGGTGCATCCTGAAGACATCTTCTAGTGATGGCCTTCATGGATGCAGCCACCAGGACATTCCAGAGACATTTTTCCTCTTTTCTTTTCATGTCCTCTGGAGGGAGACCCAGTACCAAATGCTCTCGGCCAGGGTCCATCTGCGACATGAAGACCTTCCTTAATTTATTTTTCACCTGGTTCCAAAACAAATCGAGCCCGGGACAGCTCCAGAAAATATGTGCTTGCGTGGCTCTGTCTTCCCCACATCTCCTCCAACATGACACAGTAGATTGTGTGTCCCAGTGAGCCACATATACTGGGGTTCAAAAGATCCTAGTTCTCACCTTCCAACAGAACTGCCTCCATATTGGAGAGGAGGTGGTTGTCCAGGTATGTTTCCATACTTTTCCCCAGTCACGATTAGTAAGTGTTATGTCTAGGTCTCCCTCCCATTTCCTCAGTATAGGCAGTGTGGATGTTGATCCATTCCTTAAATATGCATTATATAATAAAGTAATAGCTTTCTCTCCATGTGTGGTGTTCCATATTTTTCTAAAACGTATATCCTCTTTCCACCTCTCTTCTAGCCTCACACCCTGTTTCTGTAGTTCCCTGATGTAATTTCTGATCTGATAGAATCTCAGTAAGTCCATACATGTCCAACCAAAACTGTTCTGAGCCTGTTCAAATGAGATTATCTGTGTTTCCTGTATTAGTTGGTATGGGGATGTAATCCCTCTCCGTGCTTGGTCTACAAACCATTTGTCATGGATTGCTGGGTCAAACTTTGGATTATAGGCCCACCACCTAAATATCCACAAAATCATTTGTGTTTTATCCACCCAAATGCCCCTTCTCCATCCCTCTAGCACTGTTTTAATTCCAGAGAAGTACGTTTGACAAAGGAATCTGATTCTGGGCTGGAAAATTAGGGCTGCCAGGAAAGGGTCTGTCTGATCCATTTTATCCACTCTCTTTCATAATGCATTATATTACCTATTCCCACACAGCATAGCTATTCGCATCTGTGATGCAATCCAGTACCCTGCCAAATCTGGAAATGCCATACCACCCTCTCTCTTTGGCAGATATAGAATTTTCTTATTCATCCTAGGTTGTATTTATCTCCACATAAAGGAAAGAAACAGCTGTTGCCATTTTGCCAGCACTAACTGTGGGACCTCACAGGGCACACACTGAAACAAGTATAGTAAGCGAGGTAGAGCGTTCATTTTTAGTGCCTGCACCCTTGCACCGAATGTCAGAGGTAGAAGCTTCCATCTTTGAATATCCTTCATTAACTGGTTTATTAGCGGGGGATAATTAAGAACATACGGCTCATCCGATGTTGGGCCTATAAAAGTCCCTAGATAGCACATTTTAGAAAGTTCCCATTTCAGGGGTTATCCTTTCCTAAAATTGGGGGTGGGTGTATAATGTAAACATAGTGTCTCTGTTTTGTTTTTATTTAATGTATATCCTGAGATCTTGGAAAATGTGTCTAGTTGTTCCATAAACTCTGGGAGGGATTCCTCAGGTGAGGACACATACACTAGGATATCATCCACATACAAGGCTAGTTTATTCTCTCTATCTCTCATTTTGACTCCTTGTATTCGGGGGTTTTGGCGAATACTCTCTGCTAGGGGCTCAATATACATCGCAAATAAGAGCAGCGATAGGGGACAACCCTGTCTTGTGCCCTTCTCTAAGGTGAACCCCATTGAGATATGACCATTAGCTCTAACATAGCCCTTAGGTGCATTATATAATTTAAACAGATTTGTAATAAAATCACCTGGGATCCTAAACCCGGAAAGGACCAGCCTCAGAAAAGGCCACGAAACCTTATCAAATGCCTTTTCTGCATCAAGAATCATAAACAGGGAGGGAATTTTTATATGATTTATATGGTCTAAAATATGTATGGTTCTTCTAAGGTTGTCCTGAGCTTGTCTACCAGGGATATACCCCATTTGGTCCAAGTGTATCAAGCTTGGTAGGAACTCTTGTAGTCCACAAGCTACTATAGAGGTATATAATTTATAGTTATTGTTTAATAGGGAGATGGGACGATATGCCGGGCATTTAGAAGGGACCCCTTCGGGCTTGGGAAACACCGAGATCACAGCCTGGGCACATGAAGGGGTGGTTCCCCTTTCCCTTGGAATACATCCTGCATTGTTTTAAATAAAAGGGGTTGTACCATCTCAGAAAATGTTTTATAAAATTCAGCTGCTAAGCCATCATGGCCTGGACATGTTCCGGTTTTCATTCTCCCTATTTCCGTGTTCAGTTCTTGTTGTGTAAGGGGTCTGGTTAGTTTTTCTATCTGTTGTTCTGTAAGTCTAGGTAGGGATGTTTTTCCCAGGAAATCCTCTGTTAGCTGTTCTGGGGGTGGGTCAGCTGCGTATAGTTGGGCATAATAATCTTTAAATATTTCTGCAATTTCCCTTGTCTGTATCATAATATTTCTGGTATTTGAGTGTGGTAAGTTGGTTGATCATTGCCAGGGCCCCTGGTGTTCTGCGGCAGAATTTTCTGATTTCTGCGGCAGGGCTCCTTGACTTCTGCAGCAGCATTTTCTGATTTCTGCGGCATGATTTATTAATTTCTCTGGCAGAATGCAGTCCTGTCATTGGCTAAATATGATGTAATGTCATCGATGACATCATATGCTGAACATAGAGAAGGGGCTACAGGATAAACGAGCTGGGAAAGAAAGCCTGACACTATGAAAAAACAGTATATTTATATGAAAATTCACCAAAAACAATTAATTCTGCGGCACTATATATATTCTACAGCATGATACAAATTCTGCGGTAAATTCCACAACCGCAGAACCGCAGAATTCCTGGGGCCTTGATCACTGCTTTTGACCTCTGAGCCCTTAATCTGGCTGCTAGGAGTTTTAAGTCGTGAAGTCTCCCTCATAACATTTCCATCTAAGCAATACCAGTTTTTGTTCCATCTGATAGTCTAGTAAATTTCCCAGTTGCTTTTTAAGTTTCTATAATTCCTTGTTCCTATCCTTATTATAGTTTTGTTTTTGTTGTTCCTCTAACTCTCTTATTTTATGTTGTAAGTCTAGCTTATTTGCCTCTCTCTCTCTCTCTTTTTTTTTCCTTGCAGATATCTTGATAAACTTTCCTCTTAGTATGGCCTTCTTTGCTGTGTCCCATAACATACTTGTTGCAATTTCTGGATCGGCGTTCTCGTCTAAGAATTGGTCATATGTATCTTTTATTGTTTTCTGGGTCTTCTTATCTCTTAGGAGAGATACATTAAGCCTCCATAGTGTATTTTTTCCCCTAATCCTAATGTTAGGAAGATGGCATGGTCAGATAAGACCATGTCTCCAAACCAAGCTGAAAAAACCCTCTGCATCTCTTCTTTATGTATAAAAAAGTAGTCCAGCCTGGAATACATTTTATGTGGGTTCGAAAAAATAAGTATAATCTCTGGTAGTCTTGTGTAGCTGGCGCCACACATCACACATTCCTAGCTCCACAAGTAGTTCATTTACCTGTCTGGTAACTTTATTTGTGCTTCTTAGAACATTTGTTGTAGTGTCCAAGCTGGGATTGAGCGCTAGATTAAAGTCTCAACCCGCATATCAGCATCCCCTCTGCTCAGCTCTGCATCTGAAGGAAAAATGCTTTGTAACCCCTATATTCAGAGCCTGGGGGGATGTACACCGATGCCAAGGTAATTCTCTGTCCTCTATATATACCCTTTAAGATGGCGTATCTACCTTCTTTATCTATCAACGCATTTTCTTTCTGGAGTTGAACTCTCTTATTAACCAATATTGCAGTTCCCCACCTTTTGTCTTTTTTGTAGGTGGAAGTGACTGCTTCCTCAAATCTCAGCTTAGACAACTTTTCATTCTCCCCTCATGAAAGATGTGTTTCCTGTGTAAGTGTAAAGTCTGCTTTTGTTTTCCTAAGACATGAAAGTACTTTACTTGTTTTCATGGGACTAGTAAATTCATGCACATTGTATGAGAAAATTAATGTATCTCTGTTACCCATTTATGTATCCAGGGATATGTTCCTGAATCAACAAAGAACTGTCATGTCCTAGTGACCTGTTTTCCTTGTTAAAAGACTTTTCTCTTAAGAATATAAGGATTTTGGTAGCTTTCAACATCGTAACCAACATAACTTCATTTAAATGGTAACAAATTAGAACAGGTTTAGCCAACAGGGCCATGAATCCTACTAAGCATAAACTACTTCCAAGGTAAGAAACCCTTATGTTTGGGTTCTGTTCTTGGTGGTACTCCCATATCTTAGGAGTCACACCAAGAAGGGGTATGAGTGTCTAGTCTTCCTTTAGAGGGCCTCTTCTCCCTGAGCTGTTCGGTCTAATAAATATGACTCACTCTTAAGTAAGAAAAATGTCACAGACCTCTTAAGTACTTCTAAGGTTCTATACCCTTTTCTACCCCCCGACCCACAGTAACATATTTGTTTTCCATGTTCTGCATCCCCATATACATTTCCTATGGATAATATTGTAGTTTATCTCAGATAAGCAGCAATATTCAGTTTATGTCTAGCTGCCTTCTCTTTTGGCTAGCCTTCTGTTGTCCTTTCGTCATATTACCAGGCTCTCTCTACAGAGAGGGTCTCGGATCAGGAGGTGGAGAACCTGCATCAGGCTTTTCCAACAAGGTATTTAGCAAGTGAGCATATAGCCTCTGTGATGCTTGGCCAGCTGGTTATGATTGTTGGATGATATTTGTAATATAAAAATATAGTGTGTGATTGTCACAGTACTTCCAAGCGTGCCTCCCCCCAGGTTTCAGTTACAGTCAAGTGACCTGAAACCTGGAGGTAATTAAAAAACTAGAGAGACTTAATTAAGGGTATCCTGTAATTAGAACTGACCCAGCTGCCAGGATATAGGGATCGTAAACTTTTATGATGTTTTAGAGGGAAAAAAATTTTTATACCATGGTGTGAAAAGTTATAAAAATCCTTTGAGGTGCTATGGGAAGAGGGACTGCTCAAGATCAAAGAGGGGATGTTAATTAGGGAGTCATATTGGCAAATTATTTTTTGCTGAAGTCACAGTATTTAAAATATCTCCTACCAGGGAGATCGTTGTTTGTATAATTTTTATATTCTAAAAGGAGGAGATAGATGGCATCACAGAAGGGGTGAAACACAAGGTTTTTAAACTGTATTCTGTGTTTCAACTGGGAGACATAAGTTTTTGGGCTCTTGAGAAACAAGATTTAACTTAAGCACTGTAAAGAGGTAATACATTAGATAGAAAAGATCTAAATGTATTGTGGTAGGGAGTTTGTCTGTAGTTTTCCTTGTTTTTCTTTATGTGATTGTATGCTTTGTGATATAGAGTTCTGTGTTTACATTTTACATATTTTTATCCATTTTTAAGTAAACCTTTCATTTGAAAGCCATTGCCTGGGTCTTCCAAGTTCTTGATTTTGCATGTGATGTATGGAGAGTTAAGACTGACAAAACTGTTCATAAGCTTGATGGTGTTACCAAACTGGGAAAAGGTAAGAATATACCTAAGGTCTTTTATAGAGTTTTAAGGGTTCATTTTTGGATACCTGGTTAGGTGCCCTTAGGCGAAAGATATCTGGTATCCCCCCGAATAGCAGATTATCTGAGCCTGTGCATTTGGGTGCACTAGCATAAGGTTTACAGTTTGAATCCTCCCAGAACTTGAGACTAAAGATGATTCAGACCCACAAGCAGACAGGAGGGTTACCCTGTCTGTTACCTGTTCACAGCACTGCGCTCGGAAGTTGGCACTGTGGGAGCTGAGGGCCTGATCTGCTGAGGGCACTTGTGACAGATTGGTGGCAGAGGTGGGATAAATTTGGTAACACAAGCTTTAACTGTTCAGTGTGTCAGTTTAATACTGTACAGCTCACCTGCAAAAAAAGGCAGTGATTTATTTTTTAAAAAGGAAACAGAACTATATCATTTGCCTTACAGTCAAGTTCCTATCTATTTTATTTTTTTTCTAAAGTGCCAGTTAAAGTAGCCATATTTAGGGAAGAAGATGGCTTCCAACTACAGTGGGCACACTGTAGACTACTTGAGGCAGTTGTTCCAGGACAGAGGAGTCCAGTATGAGGGATGGCAGCAGATGCCCAGAGCATTGAGTCACTGACTGTGACTGTAAGGGACCAAACCTTGAGTGTGGAGAGCAAGTGCAGTGTCCAGATCTGGTGAGGATGACAGCAGGACCAGTGCCAGTGAAGGGCCACAGCAGGGGAAGGTCGCCAGCATTCTGGAGCCAGAAGCACTCAGGCTGCAGATTGAGTTGCACAGACTGGAGCTGGCATTCCAGAGAGACATTGAGTGAGAGAAACAAGCCACAGAGGAGAAGAGGGAGTGAGAACAGAGAGAAGCAGAGTGAGAGAGATGAGCTGCAAAGGAGAAGAAGGAGCATGAACAGCGAGAAGCTGACCGGGAACAGCAGGAGGCTGACTGTGAAGAGCATGAGCACCAGCAAGCTGCAGAGGAGAAGAGGGAGTGAGAACAGTGAGAAGCTGAACATGAAGAGTGTGAGCGCCAGAGGTGACATGAACTGGGGAAGTTATGGCTCCAACCACCAGAGCAGGTAAGTGGCTTGGGTTTAACTGGAACTACAGGACTGGGATACAAATTGAATTCCAAATTGATAGCTGAATTTAAAGAGGGGGAGAATATGGATGCCTTTTTAAATTCCTTTGAAAAAGTTTGTATTCAGGCTAAAATTCCTAGAGGGTCCTGGAGCTTCCAGCTATCCCCACTACTTACCGGGATAGCTCAGGACGCATTAGGTCAAATGGACAATGAGGACAGCAATGATTACAGCAAACTTAAAGCTACACTTTTAAAATGTTTGATTTAACTGCCGAAGCATACAGAGCTAAATTCTATAAGCTCAGAAGCCCTGATATGAGCTATGAGGAGCTAGCCACGAAACAACATCAGTTTTTTAAACGTTAGTGGGAAGGAATTGAAGCAAACTCTGTAGATAAAATTTAAAATGCTATTTTGTTAGAACAGTTTTTTTCTCCATTGTTTAACCAGGTGAGACACACTAAGCTGAAAGCTTGTTTACAGGTGCAACCTAAAGCACAGGGAAGTTAAGTGACTTGCTCATGGTCACACAGTATGCAAGTGGGAGCTGTGGGATTCAAACCCAAGTCTCCAGATTTGCAGCTCAGAGCCTTAAACTACTGCCCTATACTGCCTCCCATGCATGCTCAGCAGAGCTGAAAACCTGGCTGGAGGACCAAGATCCCAAAACAATGCAAGAGGCTGCTGAACTCTTGGACCGCTGTGCCAAGAGCAGACCTGCTCTGAGAGGGAATGGGACTGACGGGGCAGTGCAGAAAGTGAAAATCGTGCCTTCAGGGCAGCTAAAACCCTCACTGCCTCCACCAAAACCAGTTAGCCCCAGGTTTCAGAGAAAATATTTCTCTGAGAAAAGAAATGAATGTTGGGTTTGTAAAGAAACTGGGCATATTGCCAGACAGTGTCCCAAAAGGGTGAGCAATATGCAACATGGGGCTAGAAAAGAAGTGGATTGTTTGTGTGTCCCTGGAAGCACGTCTGTAAACATGAGGAAGCACATGCACCCAGTCATGATGAATGGTGTACAGACACAAGGGTTAAGGGACACAGGGGCATCCCTGACATTGGTAAAAGGGGATCTGGTAGAGCCTGGTCAGTTTATACCCAATGAACTTGTGACTATGCAAGGGTTCACTGGTGAGGAGACCACATTGCCATTCACTAGTGTTCTCCTAGATTGGGGTGAAACATGGGGAACTGTGCAACAGGTGGCTGTAGCCAAAACTTTAGCAGTGGACGTCATCCTTGGCAACAATCTCAAACAGAGGATGGTGTATGCAGTTACCTGTAGCCAAGTGGGAAGGGAAATTGTAGTTCCCTGGACCTCACAGAAGCCAGTGTGGAAATCCCTGGAAGGCTGATTCCCCAGCCTGTGTCTCCTGATCTGGAGACTAATGAAAAGGGGGTAGAAATTTCCCCAGTAACAGTTAACCACACAGCTATGGAGGGTTACTCCGAAGAAGGAGGGCTGACCCATTGTCAGAGGGTTAGTGATGACAGTGATCCTGAGTGTTCTGACGCTAGTGCTAGGGACCCTAGTTTAGAGACTGAAGGGGACCTGTCCCATACCCTAGGAATGTGCAAGGAGTTTGCCAGCTGCTCAGACAAGTGACCCTAGTCTAGAGAAGCTGAGGGCTTGGGCAGACTCTGACAGAGCACAAGGAGGTGACGGTAAACAAAAGGTTTATTGGGAAAATGGACTGATGTATATTTAGGCTGTGCAGGCAGAGGGAGTGGTGATAGGCAGGCAGCTTGTCATTCCCCAGGGGTATCATGAGCAGTTGCTCAAGATTGCACATTATATTCCCTTGTCTGGTCATCTGGGAATCACATGCACTAAGCAGCTGTTGGCCCAGAATTTCTATTGGCCCAACTTCACTCAGCAGGTGAAGGAGTATTGCAGGTCCTGTCACTGGTGCCAAGAAATAGGGAAGGCAGGTAAGAAAACCCAAGCCACCCTAATTCCATTGTCCATAGTGGAGTAGCCATTCCAGAGGGTGGGAATGGATATTGTGGGGCCTTTAAATACCTCCAGCTCCTCCGGGAAGAGGTTCATCCTGACTGTGGTGGATTATGCCACCCGGTATCCAGAGGCAGTTGCCCTAACCCCACTTGAGGACAAAGTGGCAGATGCCTTACTTGGGATTTTCTCCTGTGTTGGGTTTCCGCAGGAGGTTATCACTGACCGAGGGGGTTCTTTCATGTTGGACCTGATGAAATGTTTGTGGGAGAAGTGTGGGGTGGTGCAGAGATGCACAACACCTTATCACCCACAAACCAATGGGCTTGTGGAAAGATTTAATGGCACCCTGAAGTAAATGCTCCAAGCGTTTGCTGAACAGCATGGGAGGGACTGGGAGAAATACCTTCCCCACCTGTTGTTTGCAGACAGGGAGGTGCCCCAAGAGTCAACAGGATTTTCCCCCTTTGAACTCTTATATGGACGCCGGGTACGTGGGCCCCTAGACTTGATCCAGGAGGACTGGGAAGGCAAGCACGCCAGCAAGGGAACTCCCATAGTGGATTACGTCCTTAGGTTTAGGGAAAGGCTGAAGAAGCTTATGGGGACAGCCCAAAGCAACCTGACAGCTGCCTAACAGAAACAAAAAGTGTGGTATGACCGCAGAGCCAGAACTCGCTCATACACGGTGGATCAGGAAGTCATGGTCCTTATTCCAGTCCGGAAAGACAAGCTGCAGAATGAGTGGGCAGGACTGTACAAAGTAGTTAGGAAGTTAAATGACATGAACTATATCACAGAGTTACCTGACAGAAGACAGACAGAAAGAATGTACCATGTCAACATGATGAAGCCATATGCTACTAGAGATGACATGGTGTTTGCAGTATGTAGTCCTGGGGAGGGGATGGATGAAAGAGACCCCCTTCTGGACTTGCTGGAAGAAAACAAGTGGGAGTCCTCTGTGGAGGCATTAAAATTGTCTCCCCAGCTGGCCCCAGACAAGATCCAGGAAGTAAGTGAGGTTTTAGCAGACTTTGTCCCCTTATTTAGTGCCAAGCCTGGACTAACCCCCCTTAGCGACACACAGTGTGGAGACAGGGACACAGACGCCCATATGGCAGACAGCATATCAAGTATCAGAGGTTGTCCAAAAGGACATTAGGAGGGAGGTGGAGGAAATGCTGGATTTAGGGGTAATGCAGAGATCCCACAGCCCCTGGGTCTCACCCATAGTCCTTGTGCCTAAGCTAGATGGCTCTACTTGTTTCTGTGTGGACTATCATGGACTGAATGCAGTCACAAAGTCAGACGCTCACCTGATGCCCCTGGCAGAAGAACTCCTGGACAAGTTCAGAGGGGCGACATACCTCTCGACTATTGACCTGACCAAGGGGTATTGGCAGGTCAAGTTAATGGACAGAGCTAGGGAGAGGGCGGCCTTCATCACTCTGATAGGCTTATTTGAATTTAAAGTAATGCCTTTTGGAACGAAGAACGCCCCAGCCACTTTCCAAAGGTTGATGAACTAAGTGTTAAATGGTGCTGAGAAGTACGCCGTGGCGTACCTGGATGACATTGCCATCTTTAGTGCCAGCTGGGAGGAACACCTATCCCACCTTAGGGAAGTGCTAGGCAGGATACAGAGGGCCGGGCTAACTGTCAAAGCTGAGAAGTGCCAGGTAGCCATGGCTGAAGTGGCATACCTTGGGCATGTTGTAGGCCGGGGACAGCTCCGTTCTAACCAAGTAAAAATAGAGGTGATCAAGGCATGGTCCAGACCAGAAATGTAGAAGCAGGTTAGGAGTTTTCTAGAGACAACAAGGTACTATAGGACATTTGTACCCAATTACAGTGCCCTGGCTGCTCCCCTATCTGACCTGGTAAAGAAAAGGATGCCTAAGAAAATTACCTGGGAACCATCCTGTGAAAAAAGCCTTTACCAGACTGAAGGAGGCACTGTGCAGTGCTCCTGTATTGACAAGTATTGACTATAGCAGACCCTTTATAGTTCAGACTGACGCATCAGATGTGGGTATTGGGGCAGTACTGGGTCAGATATCCAACCAAGGGAAAGATTACCTGGTAGTGTACCTGAGTAAAAAGTTACTTCCCAGGGAGCAGGCTTACTCTACTGTGGAAAAAGAGTGTCTTGCAATAGTGTGGGCCCTAAAGAATTTAGAGCCATACTTATATGGGCAGCATTTTGAGGTACAAACGGACCACAACCCCCTGGTTTGACTGACCCAAATGGGAAAAAACTAATGGTAGACTGTTAAGATGGAGTCTTGCCTTGCAGTGGTATGACATGACAATCTTTCATAGGGCTGGAGCGACCAATCAGAACAGTGATGGCTTGTCGCCTCTGTATGAGAAGTGAACTGATTTGGGAAGCTCATCCCATGCAGGGGATAGAGCCCCCAAATTCAGTCTCGGTGGGGAGGACTGTGACGCTTGGCCAGCTGGTTATGATTGTTGGATTATATTTGTAATATAAAAATATAGTGTGTGATTGTCACAGTGCTTCCATGAGTGCCCTCCCCCAGGTTTCAGTTACAGTCAAGTGGCCTTAAACCAGGAGGTAATTAAAAAACTAAAAATACTTAATTAGGGGTCTTCTGTAATTAGAACTGACCCAGCTGCCAGGATATAGGGATCGTAAACATTTATGACATGTTAGAGGAAAAAAAAAATGTATACCATGGTGTGAAAAGTCATAAAAATCCTTTGAGGTACCCTGGGAAGAGGAACTGCTCGAGATCAAAGAGGGGATGTTAATTAAACAGTCATATTGGGAAATTAGTTTTTGCTGAAGTCACAATATTTAAAATATCTCCTGACAGGAAGATCATTGTTTGTATAATTTTTATATTCTAAAAGGAGGAGCTAGACGGCATCATAGAAGGGGTGGAAACACAGAGTTTTTAAACTGTATTCTGTGTTTCAACTGGGTGACATAACTGTTTGGGCTCTTAAGAAACAAGATCTAAATTAAGCACTGTAAAGAGGTAATATATTAGATAGTAGAGATCTAAATGTATTGTGGTAGGAGTTTGTCTGTAGTTTTCCTTGTTTTTCTTTATGTGATCGTATGCTTTGTGATATAGTGTTATGTGTTTACATTTTACATATTTTTATCTATAAAAAGAACAAGCAAACACTTCTCCTGAAAATATGAGAAGTAGGGGGCTCTCCGAATATAACAGGGGAAGTGCACTATACCCCAGGAGCTGACTGAATGACTCAGTAAAACTAAACACATAGGGGTCAGCACAATTAATCCACTTTAATGGACTGCAGAACATGCATATATATCACAGCTCTGAAGGAGACTGCCTATAGGTCGCTACATAAGTGTAAGTGTATCTGGAAGTGTTTCAGTCTGTGGTTGGAGCGGGTCATAGTGGCAGCACGAGTGTTTGACATTTTTCCATGCTTCACGGTTCAGCGGTGTATTTTTAAGTACACCTTTCATTTGAAAGCTACTGCCTGGGTTCTCCAAGTTCTTTCTTTTGCATATGATGTATGGAGAGTTAAGACTGACAAAACTGTTCATAAGCTTGATGGTGTTACCAAACTGGGAAAAGGTAAGAATATACCTAAGGTGTTTTATAGAGTTTTAAGGGTTCATTTTTGGATACCTGGTTAGGTGCCTTTAGGCGAAAGATATCTGGCATCCCCCCAAAGAGCAGATTATCTGAGTCTGTACATTTGGGTGTGCTAGCATAAGGTTCACAGTTTGACTCCCCCAGAACTTGAGACTAAAGGTGATTCGGACCCACAAGCAGACAGGAGGGTTACCCTATTATCTGTTCACAATACTGCGCTCAGAGGTTGGCACTGTGGGAGCTGAGATCCTCACCTGTTGAGGGCATTTGTGACAATATATCTTGTCATGAAAGTCATTATTTTAGAGGTTCATGTTCTTTAGTGTATGCCCCTTGCATTGCAGGTTTTCGGTTGCTCGGCGTGTTCTATGCCTGATTGAGCAGGTCTCATCTCCCCCCCCCAAAACATCAGAGCCAGGCTGAATAGCAGAAACAAAGTCCCTCTTTGAGGCATTCAAAAGGGCTTATGTTTATCCCTTACCTCCTCTCTCTGTCCTTTATTCATTCTCCATCATCTGATCCAGTAGTCTGCTTCCCTCTCTGTTTGCCTACTTGCCGAAATAATGCTGCGATGCCTCTCGCTGCCTCCTGCGTGTTCATTCTAGGAAGATCTGGTTGTTTTTGATGTAGTACTGTTTGCCCTTCCGGGTGGAAATGACGCCTTGCAGGGCCGCATTCCGTCTGCATTCCTATAACTTGTAGTCCCCTTTTAAAAAGATCTTGCTTCACCTCTTGTGTTGTAGATCCAAGTTCCTGTTCATCCAAAAACCCGTAAGTGTGCTGGAAAAGGGGTTTGGAACTTAATTCTCTGTTTCTGAAGCATTTTAAGAATAGGGGAGTATTGTTGCCTGGCACTTTGTATCTCCGGTGGGTAATCATGGTCCATCGTAATTCGAGAGTCCAGATATTTCAATTTTTTCTGTGCCCAAGCTTGGCACAATACATCTTCCTTCACCTTCTCGCTTGCACACTTGATAACTATTGATCTTGGACGTGCTGCTGGGTTGGTAGGTTTTTTGACAAGTGAGTGATGAGCTCTTTCTATGGGCAGAGTGCATCCTGGGGGCAGATCAAGTATGTCCCATAAGAAATTTTCAACGAAGTCTGCCATGGGATATGTTTCTGCCCCCTCCTTCAAGCCATATGTTCTTATATTGTCCCTCCTCGAGTGACTTTCTAAGTCCAGTGATTTTGCATGTAATTCTGCTGTTTGCTGCAAGATTAGCTCCAGGACTCCCCCTCCACTCTTCCATCTGGTCTATGCAGTTCTTCAGTTTGGTGAGCTTTTCTGTAATGTTTTTAAATTCGTTTTTGTTATCTGTTCTGGAGCCCTGAATTTCTCTCAGCAGCGTTTCAAATCTGCCGTGAGAGAGAGATGTTCCAATTTACCGTCTGTGTCTGGCACGGAGCCCCTCATGCTGGTTGGGGATTTGCTCATCTCGCTCCGTGGTAGGCTGCTTCCATTTCTATCTTTATCTTGTTTTCTGAAGCCTTTTTTGGGAGACTTTTTGAGCCCTGTTTATTTTAAGGGCCATTGCTAGGCATATTCGAGGGGCTGTATTTAGTTTAAACAGCTTAATGAGGAAATTTTATAAAATTATGGGATGAGCTGGAAGGGAGCCACTTGTCTAGGGTGTTTGCAGGTCCGTGGTGGAACCGGAAGTCCATGCTTCTGTGACTTAATATGTATGTCAGCATGCAAAAGATCCAGAAGTCAAGAGTTCAAGCCTTTAGCGGGGATGTTTTTTTTTTTAAGTGTCACTTTATTCTGAGTAGAGACCAAACTTGGGAAAACTATATTCTGAGTAGAGACCAAACTTGGGAAAACTAATAAAAACAGTGTATTTTGGTGGTGCAAGATGTATGTCTGTCTGCATCCAAAAAAGCAACACTTCAAGGGTTCAAACCGTAACCAGGGGCATTTTTTTTGTGCTTTGTGTCAAACTCAGTTGTCAGCATTTAATCATATAGGTGTCACAAATCATTACCTTTTTTTTTAATATTGCTGCACCATGTATTACAATTTATAAATAAAATATATTCTCTCACCTACTTCTGTCTTAATTTAGTAATATTAAAAAAAGATAATGATTGTGACACCTATATGATTAAATGCTGACAACCAAGTTTGACACAAAAAAGGTCCCTGGCTAAGGTCTGGACCTTTGAAACATGACTGTTTTGGATGCAGACAGACATACACCTTACGCCACCAAGATATACCATTTTTATTAGTTTTCCCAAATTTTGTCTCTACTCAGAATAAAGTGACACACTAAAAAACCATCCCTGCTAAAGGCTTGAACCCTTGACTTCTTGATATTTTGCATGCTGACATACATATTGAGCCACAGAAGCACAGTAAATTTAAATAAGATTTCAAAATGTAGTCACTGCACCATATCTATCCTTCAGAAAAAGGAAATGTTTTCCTGCTCAAGGTTTGAATCCTTGACCATGGTGGATTAGTAGTATGCTGACATACTTACTGAGTCATTGAAACGCACTAGTTTTATAGGATTTTCAAGTCTAGTCATACTACTCTGTATCTCTCCTTCAGAAAAAGCAAATTAATAAAGTTGGTCACACTAACATCAGAACAATAACACTGTCTTCTGAAATGTTCAACTTTTTGTCAGGTTTATATGCCATGAAATCCCCCCTCCCCCCGCCAAAAAAAATCAACTGGTTCTATAATTGTAAATCTCTATCTGCCCTTGGAAATATGGTGTGGGTGGGCGGGGGGCAATATAGTCAAAGACAAACATACACATTGCTGGGGGGAGGATTTCTATAACATTCTCATGCACACTTAAAACCCTCAATTTCTCAGACTTGCAACGATCAGATTTGTGGGAAGTAACAGCTACCTCTTGGTGCCCTGGGGACAGGGGACAAAATCCACCAATAGGGATAGGTGGGAGGTGGAATGTGAGGATGCTGCCCCAGGGGCAGTGCTGCCAGTGGGTGAAATCCACCAATAGGAGTAAGCTGCAGGAGGAGCTAAAGGGTGCTGCCTGGGGCAGCGCTGCCCCGAAAACAGCATTACAGGAACAAATCACACTCGAGCCTTAGGAACAGCAAGCAGGTGACTGCCAGGTTATTCACCTGTGATGTCACTGTCAGTGAGATCATAATGTGATGATGTAGTGTGGGGCAGTAGAGTTAGACATGTCAGTTGCCAGGCTAAAAGCTGTTCCACACATCCAGCACAATATTATCACATAGAAGACTTTCTGATGAGCAAAGGGAAAAAGGAAAATACTTCAGAAATAGAAAGTTACAATTGACTACAACACATACAGTACTTCTTAAAATGTTTATCATTTTTCTGTCTGCCTGTTTTGGTTCCACTAGCTTTTTAACAACAGTAGACTCCATAGCAGTACCTTGGGAGGCTGGGTACAGAACCTTTTTAGAGAAAAAGTTCTGCAAGACAGAAGTGCCAAAACTGGCATCCCATCGGGACTGTATGGCCAGATAGTAGTGCTTTGTAAAAGTGTGTACTGTTTTCCAGGTAGATGCTTTACAGATTTCCTGCAGGGGGATACACCTTGAAGGTGCCGCAGAGGCAGAAGTACCTCTTTTAAAGTGTGCCCCGAGGCTTCTAGGTGGCAGTTTACTAGCTTTGTCATAACAGAACTGAATACAGTATCACTATGGTAACATAAACTTTAAGTTATGACACAACAGTGTTGTCACTATATTTGAAGACAGTCTTGCATCCCTTAGCCACACCACCTGACGAAGTCTCCATCAAGAGCAAGCACCAGGGCATAGGTGGCTTACCCCTTGATGTACCGCATCAGCAAAGAGCTGTTACAGTACCGCTTCATGGACTATTTAAACAGCACATTAGATTTACTGCTGGAACTATTTCCAGTGGCCTGCTTACATGATAATGTTAAGCACTGCTATGTGAATAGTGAAATCACTGGACATGGGTGGACTCCATCAATAAAGCAAACACTTTTATGCTAATTTGGCTGCTGGTTTCTTTGTGTGTGTTTCCCAACTTTTGGGTGGTTTAGTATCATAATTTATATGACCTCCCTCCCTAATGTGACAAAATTCCACCCCATTCCACCTGAAAGGCACAACAGTACTAAGTCCTACCCCACCTAACTACTGGTTAATGATGAGGAGCAATATGCGGGCACTCAACACCACCAAAGACAAATGCCCCGCAGAACTGGATGCCAAAATGCTACACCTGTCTGCCCCACCCTTAGCCACCCCACTGGCAGCTTTCTTTAATCTCTTTGTTACACTGGCTGATATCCCTTCAGATTGGAAGTGTGCCACAGTCATCCCCTTCCCCAAGGGTGGTGATCCCTCCTCACCAGGCAACTATCGCCCCATATCTCTACTTCCCATCCTGGCCAAACTACAGGAGCACCTTGTACTAGCCCAGCTCTCCTCCTTTCTTGACTCGTCCTCCTTCTTCACCCACTACCAGTCTGGATTTCGTAAGACGCACTCAACAATTACCTCCCTTCTAAGGCTAACCGATGCCATTCTTACTGGTATGGATAAAGGTCATGTCACATCAGCCATTTTTGTCAATCTTGCAAAGGCTTTCAGCACCGTCTCCCACTCCCTGCTACTAACCAGACTTACAAGAGCTGGTCTCTCAGGAGCTGCCACCAGTTGGTTTCACTCATACCTGACAGGCAGGTCCCAGTCAGTAAGAATTGGCACACATCATCATTAACCCCCTCCCTGTCACCTCTGGTGTCCCCCAAGGCTTGGTCCTTGGCCCGTTACTCTTCTCTATTTCTTTGAATGACCTACCCTCAGCCTGCCCATGGGCATCCATTCACATGTATGCTGACTACACTGTACTATTTGCATTAGGTCCCCTTCCCCACAGAAGTGGCCTCCATACTACAGCAGGACTTTAACACAATTCAGCACTGGTTTCGCATCAACCAGCTTTTCCTTAATGCCAAAAAAAGTCTCGCTAACCTTTGGCTCGAGACAAAGACTCTCCCAACCCCCCAACCTTCCTCACCATTGAAGGGACTCCATTGGAGGCATGCACCTCCTTCAGATACCTAGGGGTCTGGCTCGACTTCTCAACCCACATCGACTAGATACACAAGAGACTGCACCCAAAACTAGGAGCACTATATTGCAACAAGGCCAGTATCCCTCTGTCTATGTGGAAGGAAATTGTTCAAAAGATGATTCTCCGGTCTGGTGGTGCTGAGGGTTGAGGTGCTGGACGCCACACCTTGAGCCGTGACAGCGACCCGGGTTCAAGAATGGACTTAGGTCACCGGGGGCTAGCAGGGGGAAGGAAGGATTGAGCTTCCTACGACAGCTCTCCTTCCTTCGGGGAGGGTTAGGGATATGCGCTGCACTGCAATGACACCCAGCGGAGGCTGAGTGTTCGGCAGTGTGTTGGCATTAACATGGGGGGAGAGCCAGCAGATGTCTGCACATCAGTGCATTGACGTCATTGCATGTTGGGCTCTCTAGAGGAAAGGAGGAAAACATCTCCCAATCCTCCTAAATGATGACCGCCGTTGCCTTCTTTGCCACCCACTGACTAGGAAGGGGCTGTGCGCAGCTTGATCACTCAGGGATAGAGGAGGTTTAGGAGGGTTTCCTCCTTGCCCCGCCTGGGGAAGGGGGATCCGGGCCATCAAAGGACCCCGAGGATTCACGAGTGTGTGGCACTCCGGGGCAGTCGGTAGGGTCGGGAAAGCAGAGCACCTTGGTGGCCTGAAGGAGTGGAGGTTAGGAGACAGTAGAGGTGCAGAAAAATAGAAAGTAAAAAAAAGATGCTCCTCCCCTCACTTGACTACGGTGATGTGGTCTACGATACTGCTCTTAAGGCCTCCCTGGCTAGCCTCAAAACACTCTTCCACTCCTTCTGTCACTTTGCCCTGGACTGCCCTCCCTTGACTCATTACTGTGACCTCTATAGATCCCTGGATCTTCCCTCTCTCCAGGACCATAGACAAGCACACTGTGCCAGGCTCACAGCTAAATTCTGGACTCAATCCCTTCCCCTTGGAAGCCGCCCTCTCAAGCCTTCTGCCGCCAGTGTATGCTCCCAGGAGCAATGACTCCCGGCTCCTTTTTGTTCCACCAATGGCCAGGCGGCATTCAAACACCGCATGCCCAAACTTTGGAACACTTTGCCAGCAGACATTAGGCTCACCACAAACATGCAGAATCTCAACCACCTCCTAAAATCACACTTCTCCTCCACATCCGCATGCACCAGCACCACCAGGGGTCCAGATTCTCCTGCTCTTCACTGCCACAGGCGCTTGCTAAGTAGTACCCCTGCTTAGTGCTCGTTAATCATTGCCTAGTCTTGCATGATCGACTGGTAGTCTGAAATTAGGTGGCCCTACTGCCTTTCCACACCGCTCTGTAACAATTGTTGAGATTACTTGTAATCCTATGATGCTCAACAGGTATTTACTTATTCCTGCTGTAAACGTATCATGTTATCCCTACATGCTTGTTATGTAACTGCCATTCCTGGAGTTCTCTTGTCTAGCGCACCTTTACCATCTATGTTGCCCTCTTTAGGGGTGCATTGTAATCTGTAGTACTTGATCTATGTCTATGTGTAAGTCTTGTGCTCCTCTTCCCTTTCCCCCAGGACGCATCTGGAATCGAGTGGGTCGCTGCTCAGTATGCCTTCCTGGTAAAAACTCTTACATAAATAAATAAATATATTTATGGAACGTTATTGGCTGCTTAGTTGTCCCAAAGCTAACTGCAGCACGGGCGGGGATCTGCCCAGTGCTAGGCAGGTTGTGATTTATGTCTGCAATGGAAATCATGCATGCATGAGTTTTAGTGCATGAAGTAAAAAACAAAAATCTTGACAAATAGGGCTCCTTCACTGGGGCTGACATATGCACGATTCTTACATTTCTGGCTCATGGACTATGGCCCTTGCTACTTTATAGTATGCAGCCCCGAGCATCAGATGCAATGCACTGGTGGATTCTGGAATACTGCAGATCATGCATATGTGCTCCGCAGAGTGCCCCTGGCATGCCCTGACCGGGTGGTCCAAGCAGCTCTACAGAAAAAGCAGGAATAGCTGTAGGATGGGGAGGGCATGTGGAGATTGGCCAGACAGAGGGGCATGAAATGTCAGGGGTCCTCCTTGGCCATCTTACATGGCAAAATGTCAAGTTGGCGCTGTTTTTCTTCTATCACTTGCTTCCTTGTCCTTTCAAAACTCCTGTACGCTCCTCTTCCCTCGCCATTTCTCATCACTTTTGCTCTTATTCACTACTCTCTCTCTCCCCTACCTTCTCTTTCTTTCCTTCCAGTTCTTCTCATTCTTTTCCTCTGTCATCTTGCTCCTTTTCTTGCCCTTTTCTGCCTCCTTTATCTGATGTTCTGTCTGACATTCTGTCCAGCTATCTCTCGATCATTTGTCCAGCTACCCAGCTGTGAAAGCACTGAACTTCAGTAGCAAGAGAGGCACATTGATGTTTCCTTGTTTTGAACTGTTGCACACAACAAAACTTATAGAGAGTTGCCCTTTTGAATCACAATCACACAAGACATGAACGAGCCACAAAGAGATTCAGAGTGAACAGAAAGTAAAAAGAAATCCAAATATACTGCAATTGGGGTGGGGAACGAAAAAATACTCACTTGAGAGCCCATGCAGCAGCTGAAGCACCCGCCTCCAGATGTCTCTTGGTACTGAACATTTCCCTCATTTTCATTTCCCTCATTTTCATTTTTCTCATGTTCCTCATTTTCCTCATTGTCCTCATTTTCTTCATTTTCCTCATTTTCTTCATTTTCTTCATTTTCCTCATTTTCATCATTTTCCTGCCACTCTTCCGACTGAGGCATGTCTGTTGCGGAACTTCTATTTCCCATCGTTGAGACTATGAAGCATACATTTTATAAAGTAATGCAAATGTCATGTGCTAATATCAAATTGAAAACAGTAAACAATCCCCGCTTGGATCCCCTCTCTTTCTTGTTGGTACACACCAACCTGTAATTCATAATATAATTCAGATTATTCCTCTTTCTACAAATGTAACCTCATTGCTCAGACCAATCCCCTATACCCAATTGAATAACACACCACACTTCATTCATGGGATAACAGGGGATGCAGCTTTACTTAACTTCAGTCCTACTCATACAGGCAGTGCTAAACAACATCGTGTTACAGAATTAGGGCCCTAGGCCAATAAGTTCATGTTCCAAACTGGCTAACCATTAGCCATGCCTGCCTGAGGAACTCTGGCCCTGAGGTCTGACAAACCCACCCAGAGCCATGTCTTTCCATATGACAGTCCCCTTCACTGGATTTAGGGTTCCAAGACCTTATCCAAGGAGCATGCCCACCCAGGGCTGCACTCTTCCTTTTCCAGCCCTGATTTCTCTGTGTTCCATCTCATGTCTGCACTCTGCAACAGACCCCTCCCCCCCCACCAAAATGGGTATCTGCCCAAGATCATGCACCAAGCCAAGCTGTCATCCACACTGGGCTGCTGCCAATTCCACCTGCAAGGAAGGTCTGTATACACTTAATTTACCACCTGTGGCACCCAAAATTTGAGACATTGCATAAAAATCACAAGCTACAATAAGAATGAAGCACAAGATGTGCGCACTTAAGGCTCCTGATGGGAAGGAAGGGTGGGAAAAGTTGTCCAGAGCTCTGGACAAAGTGGTTGACCACCTTTTTTTTCCAGCTTTAAGTAGGGGCAGTGCCCTCTTCCTGCTGGAGTGTCTTTGGCTGACCTCTCAGTTACCTCCTGTGCCTGATTGGACTAGCCTAATATCAGTGCTGACCTAAGGTCAGCTGTCTCCACTGGCTGTGGACTGTCGGCAAAGCTAACCTCCTAGTGAGAGGCATGGGGTTCACTGCCCAGACAGATCCCCCATGCCCAATTAAATAACATACCACACTCTGTTCATGGGATAACAAGGTTGCAGCTTTACTTAATATCAGCACTGCCCTGAATTAATCTTTGTCATTGATTCCCACTTATGTGTTTGAGCTGGAGGCACTGAGATGCTGTGGGAGCAAATCTTTGGCCAGGGAGCTGGCAACAGTTACTGAACACAGCACCTGTGCTTGCCCATGTGGTGCCACATACTAGCCAATAACTGTTGCTAGCTCCCTCACCAGCCTAAGTTAGTTTCTTCCTGTCATTGAATGCACACCTTAGAAGTGTCACTTTATCGTTACCGGAATTCTACCGCGTCACTGTTTTTTTCCCTTGTTTTTATGGAGCTGTACTTGTTTGTATATTTTTCTATTTGGGATGCTGAAGTCCAAGTCAGAAAGAGCTGCATTGAATAAGTAAAGTAAAAAAGCCATCCATTATGAGTTGGTGCCCCTATGGCAAACCTGCATCAACTCTGCGTGGCCTGACTTGGACCTGAGCATGACATGAATGCCTGTGATGCCTGCTTTTCCATGGAACATCGGGCCCTTGAAAGCCACACATTTAAGTCAGGTTGCCTGATCCCCACATTCGGTAGCAGGACATGCAGCAAGCTTCCAAGGTAAGCTAGGCCCTTCCCCTGGGCCTTTTCCTGGGACCTTGAGTTCCAAGGAAGCACAGGGTTCTCCTTGACCTTACTGTGCAGAAGCATTAGAGACCCTGGTGGTTGGGTCAGGTGGACAGTTTGCTCCTTCTGGGAAGACATCTGAGAACCCTCCAAAGTCTGACTGCCTTGAGAAGCAGACATCCCTGGTAATAGGGCCTAAACTATTTGCTTGGTCCACACCAGTGGACACCTCAACACCATCTCTCGGTGTTGCCCATGCTGTTGTCACCATTTGTGGTGATGATACCATGGGTGATATTAGAGATGGTGCCAGGCCTCCCTTCAACACTGGAGGACCTGAAACTGAGGACAGTGCTGATGCCAGAGCTGGTTTGGAGTCTGTTCCTGGCTGTGGTGCCACTGGTGATGCCAAGGAAAGGGATGGCTTCAAGCCTGGAGTTGGTGCCGCGATGGGCAAGGTGTTAGGCCTAAGTCTGGCTCCAAGCATGGTGCTGACAGTGATGTTGGCTTGGTGCTTGTCCACGACTCCAGTATCACCCCTAACACCAAGGGGGTAGCAATGCTGAGCCCGACATCGATGCTGAAACTAAGTATATTGTAAAGGATGACACCTACCATAGTGACAAGGAAGTTCCTGTCTCCAAGGACATCATACAGTCTGAGTTTGATGCCAGAATTGGATGATGGCCTAGAACTGCAGGTCAGTGTTATCACCAGTGAGGACTGGGGTCACCACATGGGACATGTATGGCTGCAGTCTTCTCACCTAGGGATTACTCCCCAAGAGCACTGATAGGGTAAGTCCTCAGATGTAGGAGGATATCCTTTGGGCAGCTCTGGTAGGCCCTCCCCTTGGCTGAAGCCCCCTTCAGAGTTGCATAGCCCAGGAAAAGGCCCATAAGACCAGGACTCAGCCTTCTCTAGAGACATAAAAACATAGACCATGACAGCAGAAGAAAACCAGTGATCCATCCAGTCTGCCCATATTCACTATAATCCCTGGAACCTTCCCTGAAACCTTCCCTAGAAACTACTGTTCCTCCAGGGTACTAACCCTCCCCATCCTATCCCCATTCTCCTTCCTGGTCTTGTTGCCCCGGGTGACCACTATTCTCTTCATTCTATCTTATGCCTGCTTGAATCCCCTGACTGTGTTTGCACCCACCACCACGGCCGTCAGACTGTTCCAAGGTTCCACCATCCTTTCCTCAAAGAAATACTTCCTGACATCCCTCCTGAACCTCCCTCCTGCTAATTTCCACTCATGAGTACATGATCTCAAGTTGGTATTTAGGGTAAAAAAATTCCCTGCAGTTTACCTTGTTAATTCCTTTAAGGAACTTGAAGGTCTCTATCATATCTCCCCTCTCCCTTCTGATTTCTAGTGAGTACATATTTAATGCCTTGAGGTGCTCCTCATAGGATCTGCCCTGCTGGCCCCAAATTATTTTTGTTACTCTGCACTGCACTGTTTCCAACCTATCCCTGTCTTTTCTGAGGTGAGGGCTCCAGAACTGGATGCAGTATTCTAGGTGAGGTCTCACCAGGGATCTGTATAGGGGAAGTATTACTTCTTTTCCTCTGCTATCAGTACCCTTCCAGATACATCCCAGCATTCTGCCAGCCTTGCTATAGGCCTTACTGCATTGGCTTGTTTGTTTAAGGGACTTACTGGTAACTCGTAGATCCTGTTTCTTTTCTGTAGTGCTAAGTCTCACCCCACCCATCCAGTACTCCATCTTGGGTTCCTTTTCCCTAGGTGCATTACCTTGCACTTTTTGGCATTGAATTTTAACTGCCAGACCTGTGACCACCCCTCCAGTTTTTGTAGGTCCCTCTGTATATCCCTTATTCCCGCATCACTATTCACCCTCCCACATAGTTTTGTGTCATCTGTGAAGAGACACAGCCTGCTCTGGATTCTCTTACCAATGTCAATAATGAGCATGTTTAAGAGGACTGGACCCAGGACAGATCCCTGTGGAACCCCGTGCGTAACCTCCCTTTTTGCTGATTTAACTCATTACCTCCTGGGCGGCCATTTTGTGTCAGGTAAACAATGGATAGTTTGGACTTCATATGGCTATTTGTCATAATGAGTTGACCCTGTTCACCACCACCCTGTTCCGCCTCCCTTCTAGCCAACTACCCATCCAGTTCACTGTGGTTTTAGCCACACTCAGGTCTTCCATCTTTCTGAGCAACCTTTTGTCCAGTACCAAATCAAAAGTCTTGCTGAAGTCAAAGTACAGCAGATCCACAGCGTGGCCCTTGTCTACTTCCTTGGTCACCCTAGGTAGTCCACGAGGTCCTCTTTGATTAGTGATTCTGTCAGCTTCCCCACAATGGAGGTCAGACTGAAAAGCCTGTAGTTTTCTGGTTGCTCCCTATCCCCCCTTTATAAAGTGTCTGCCATTCTTCAATCCCTTGGAACTTCCCTGGACCTAAGTGAGCTGTTGAATTACCCAGCCAGTGGTTCAGCCAGTTCAGCTGCTAATTTCCTAAGTATCCTCAGAAGCAACCCATCTGGTCTTATCTATCTTAAGGGCTGCCAGCCCTTTCAGGACCCTCTCTCTAGTAAGTATTGGCTGCCTCAGTTCTGGGACTCCCATAGTGACTGCTTTTATGCCACTTTCTGGCATGGACCCACGGTCCTCCTTAGTGAATACTGAGCAAAAGCAGTCATTCAGGACTGTGGCCTTTTGCTCATCCTCCTCTGTCAACCACCCCCCAACTAGACGTGCGATGACCCCATTTTTTCCTTTTTTCACTGATATACTGTATCTAAAAAACAAATTTCTCCATTCTTGACCCCCCTGCGTGATACGCAGCTCTGTGTCTTCTTTTCCCTCCCTGACCCCCCGTGATATGCAGCTCTGTGTCTGCTTTTGCCTCCCTGTTTTTTTTTAAGATAATCCTCACACTCTGCCTCCCCACTGCTTTTTCTTGTATTTATAGAAGGTTTTCTTTTTGGCCCTAACTGCTTCCCTGACCCTAGCTGAGAACCATGGTGGTCTCCTAAACCTGTTTTTTTTTTTTCAGATATTGTTTTTTTGCTTGCCTTTGATGCCTCAAGAATAGCTCCATTTATTGCCCCCATCTCTCCTCTACCCCTTTATGTCCTCTACCCCTAGTAACGTATCCCTAACCAGTCCCCTCAATCTATTGAAGTCCGCCCTTCTAAAAGTCAAGGGTTTCGATTCTTGATTGAGGGTTGCCGCCACCGAGATATTTTTATGGCGAGGATGCCCTCATTACTAGGTCCCACGGGGCCTGCTAATGTGGGATAAACACCGGGCATGGCTCGGTACTATAGAGGATTGGCATAGGGAGTCAGACAGGGCACAATCCAGGCCCCTCTCTCTGGTACCAGTCCTGACCAGAGATGGCCCCTTGTCTCTATCCATGTTCTCTTCAGAGAACAATAAACCTTCTGTCCGCCTCGCCACTTCTGTTGACTACACCCTGTACCAACAATTCTTGCTGGAGATGCTCCAGGCATTAGACCTTCAGGCCTTTACCAGTTATGATCTGGTAGCCCTCCCACTGGGACACCTTGGAGTTCCAAACATTGATGCAGTTGTCATTCTTCCATAGCCTAGGGTCATGGAGAAAGTGTTGAGGGCCTTGTAGAGGCAGCCCTCTGCCATCCCTGCTATCCCCATGGTCTTCCTTATGCAGTTTCACACACTCACAGTGTATGCAGGTGATGTACCTCACCCCACCTCAGGGCTTCACGTGCTGCAGACCCTGTCAGCCATGAAATCTCATGTGTGACCAGCTTTCACATGCAGACTCTGCCCACAGACGTACTGCAGAAGAAGGATTTTACCTCACCAAGTGTCCGTATGTGTGTATCTGTGTCTGGCACTGAGGTTTAGATCTTTGGAGTCTGCCATGGTGCTAATGCAGGCACCACATGGGCCTTCAGTGCTGGGACTGTTCCCTTCAGGCCAGTCCCAGGGTTGTCCATGGTGCCGCCAGCAGTGCCATTCCCAAGACCCTCCCTGGAGTTGGGTCCAATGTTGCCTGTGTTGCCGAGGCCACAACCTGTGCTTCTGGCCTTGTGACCCTCTCTCCTCTCTCCTCTCTACTTCCTCTGGGAGTGGAAGGAGACTAGTTGGATCTGGACTTCATCATCACTGATGGGGAGGATGAGGACTCATACTATTGTCCAAAGAACCCAGAACCAGTTCCTGTTACCCTACCTGAGGAGGATCTCTTTTTTCAGGCTTTGCTCAGAAATATGCATACTGCCCTATATTTGAAATCAGCAGCCATAGACCAGACTAGGCATCTCCAACTGGAGTTTATAAATGTGCTTAATATCCCAGTCTCACTAGTCCATCCCATCCAGTCAGCCCTTGAGGCACTCTCTGAGGTGGCTTGGAGGAGGCCTGCTACTGTGGCAGCTGTACTCAAGCAGGAAGACAGGAAATACGCAGCACCTAAGCTAAGCTCATGTAGTTCATTCACCCTATAGTGGATGCCATTGTTATTTTGGCTGATAATGAGAAGGCCATATTGGCCAAGAAGGTTACCACACACCCCACTAACAAGGAGCCATGTAAGGTTGACACCATGAGCAAGTGGATCTATGCCTCTGATACCCTTTGCAGGAGGATAGCTAGTTACCAGGGACACCTCTTTAAGTACAAGTATGCCCTCCAGTGCAAGCTAAAATCTCTGCAGACACCCTGTCAGACTCAGAGGCTAAATAAGAAATGCTGCTTGCTGTTAAACAAGGTATTTATTGAATCTGTCATCAGTTTAAAGCCTCTGTAGGTGCCTTTGATGCAGCATCTTGCTCTGTAGCTGCAGGTATCTGCATCAGATGGCATGCCATGTCATGGAATGCAAGACTGTGCCAGCTCACTCCATGCAATGCGTGCTGAGTTTCATACCTCCCTCAGTGTTCACAGTGCCTCTATTAAGCTTACACATGTGGACAGCTCAGTGGATGCTCAGTACCCAGTGTTCCAGGCATCGCACCCTCAGAACTACTCCATTCAGTTAGCCACACCCTTAGTGAGGTCTGTGATGTGGTGGTTAGTGAAGAAAAATCTCCTCCATGGCTTCCCCTTCTCCCCACTGGAGCCAGATGTGAATCTCACTACAGATGCCTCCTTACTGAGTAGGGCGCCCACTACCAGTGCCTCCAATCAGAGGGGGTTTTGGGACTCATCAGAAACACATCTCCACACAAACCTGCTAGAGATATATACACTACTTTAAGGCATGAAAGCCCTAGAGGACTTGGTGAGTCAAAACACAGTCCTCCTTCAGACAGACATCCAGTCTGTCATGTACTATGTCAACAGACAGGAAGGAGCACACTCTTATCCTCTCTGCAGGGAGGTGATGAGAGTTTGGGAGTGGTGTCTAGAGCAGGGGACCAGAGCCAAGAAATCTGTCTGCCAGAGGTACAAAACACTCTGGCAGATAAACTAAGTTAAACAGCAGTAGATCATCACGTGATCTCTAGCACCAGAATTGTGGGATCACTATTCGATGAGTAGGGCACCCCAGATGGGAGTTCGACAGGGCACACAGTTCAGGTACAGTGCAGGTATCTGCACTGATGTGGACCTTTTTGCATCCCCCACTCAACACCAAACTGTCTTGATTCTGCTGCACAAATCCAGGATCTGGCATTTTCTGTCAGGATGCATTCAGACTACCATGCGCAATTGGTTCCTGTATGCATTCCCTCACATTATGAGAGTGCTGTTTAAGCTGGAGGCTCACAGGGAAAAGAAGATCCCAGTGGCTTCCTGCTGGCCCTGGCAGATATGGTTTCCTCTGTTGAATTGACTTGTCTGTTAGCGAATTGTGGATTCTGCCACTCTGGATGGCTATCTGAGTAACGTCCTAACTTCCTATTATACCCATTGCCTCTCTGCTTTTGTGAGGTGGGCCTCCTAGTGGTTCCCAGGGTGTGACTTAAATCATCTGATGACCAAGCTTCTGAGGTTTCTGGCCTGGCCCTATGGAATTCACTTCCATGATACTTGAGAGAATCCCTCTTGTTAGAGGCCTTTAAGAGAGGCCTGAAGCCTTACCTTTTCAGGGAGGCCTTTGGGGAGTAGGTAGGGCCCTGTACACACAGGCTGCTATCTGACTTGTAATTATTTATTTTGGTGTAACATAATTTATTTTATCTTCTACCTGCCTATTTATTGTTTGTTATAGAGTTATGAAAGAGATTTTATACTATATTTTATAATATTCTATGTATGTATTTTCCTGGCCTATATACAGTACCCTGAGTCCCAGGGAATGGGCCCTTAAATGAAGTTTTACCTACTTATTGATCCAGGGTCAGTTAGTTCGCCAAACCTGTACTCCCTTCACCTTCAGGCTTGGTTCCTACAGAGTTAGAAGTGAACGTGTTTAAAGTGTCTCAGAGGGACTCTGAAATGCTCTTCGCTGTGCATCAGCATTCCACCAAGAAAACATACACAGCTAAGTGGAAGCAATTTTCCATCTGGTGTTCCAAAACCTCCATGGACCCCTTCAAGTGTCCACCTGGGAAACTTCTGAAATATCTGTGTGACCTTTCTGATGCAGGTCTGAGTATACCACAGTCAAGGGCCATCTATGTGCTGCGGCTAAGCTTCTGAGCAAGGGGGAGTCCCAGACCAAAAAAAAGAAAAGAAAATACTGGATGGGCAACTATGTACAACCAGTGTGTTCTGCTACAGAGGGGCTCTGATTCACTCTGACCTCGAGAGCAAAGCTTGAGAAGTCTGTGGGAATCAAAACCCCGAGGTGCATAAAGTTGCTCAAACTGTATTTTTTTATAGTGTATAGCATTATGTGAAATGTGCATGCAGTGATTCTTTCACTTTCAGAACAAAACTGACTTGAGCAGTCCCTGGAGGTTTCAGAGTGCTGTTGTACCAGAGATGGGTGCAATTACATTCCAAGATCTTTGAACTGTGGTACAACAGCATTTTGAAAGAGATGGAATGCTATACAGAACAATGCTCTGCTATACACTATATCAGTATACTACAAATCTGTAGGTACCCTCTCTTTAGCACAGCTGTCATTGTTCAAGAGGATGCTCAAAGGTACCCTGCACACTAGGCCCTTCATCAGGAAGCTGGTGGTTCCCTGTGACCTTAATCTTGAACTCGATATGCTCACTCACAGGCCATTTGAGCCTGTTGCAATTTAGGACATGAAATTTCTAACTTAGAAAGCAGTATTTTTGGTGGCTGTCACTTCTGCATGCAGAGTATCTGAAATCAATGCTTTGGTCACAGATCCTCCATACATTGTTTCCCATAAAGACAAGGTTGTGCTCCATACACACCCCAAGTTTCTACCATAGTGGTTAGGAGTGCCACCTGAATAAGTCTATAATCTGGCCTACTTACTTTGCCAATTTCCAGAATGAGGGAAAAGGACTCTCCACTAACTGGATATAAAGCAGGTCCTTAGGTTTTACCTGGACAGGACTGAGGACTACTGACAGTCAAAACAGCTCTTTGTCTCTTTTAGCCATACTGGAAAAGGAGAGCCTGTCATAATCAAGCGCATTTCAGCCTGGATTGTAAACTGCATTCACCACTTATATGCCATGGATCAGGTGAAACTAGAGGGCATGAAGTTCTGATTCTGTTTCTGACTTAGAGTCTAACAGTTGAAACCCCCCCCAACGCATGTAAAATGCCCATTGAGAGCTTGGAGAAAAGCCCTTCCCCACCCTAGTCTCCCCTTCCCTTATCTTAAGCTCTATCTTTCTGGCACTGTGGTGGTGGTCTGGTGAGGTCGGTGGGTCCACATCCCTTCCATGGGGTGCCTGCCATAGGTGTCAGCCAGAGGAGTCCCTGAGTCAGTGACCTGAACTTCATGCCCCCCCCAAATGATGGCATGACTGTTGAGATCGGTCGAGAGGAGGGAGACCCCCTTCCTGTACCCAGCAAACTGCATTTAGTGTGTCCAGCATGATGCACCAGTTATTCGAAGACATGGACCACTCCAGATCTCAGTTTCTGGTTGACTAGCCCTAGTCCAAGTTAGAATACTTCCAAATCCTGGCAGCCCAGTTCCTTCTCACTAGTGCACACACTGTTCACCTGACTCTCAACATCTTCCCTGCAACTCTTGCTCCTCCAAGTGGTGGCGGACTGAAATCAAGCCCTGGGACACAGGCACTACTAGATGCTTTACTCAGTGAAGCATCTGGTGGTGGCAACCCAGTGCTTGATTGTGTCAGCCACCACTTGGGGAGTGAGGGTTATGAAGACATCAAGGGTCGGTGACCAGTGTGAGGAGGAACATGCTGCCAGAATTGGGGGGTGTCCAAACTTGGACTAGGGCGAGGTAGACTGGGGTACTGGGATCTGGGGGGGGGGTCTTCTCTTTGCATAGCCAGAGCACCACAATGGACACAGTTAACAGAGCTTGTTGGGGATACGCAGGGGGTTTCACTCCTTTTGATCGATCGCAAGAGTCACATCACTGTTTGGGGGTGTGTGAATAAAGTTCAGCTGCTTCCTACTCTTGGATTCTTCAGCCTGATAGCTATGGCAGGCACCCTACAGATGAGCTGGGGACCCACTGAGCAGACCATCATCAGTGCCAGAAAAACAAGGAGTTTAAGGTAATGGGAATGAGGGGAAAGGCTTTTCTCCAGATAATGGAGGGCTCCTCGTAGGGTTTTCATTGATTCTTTGTTAATAACATAAGACCCACTGGACACAAGCGCCTGTTTTCAGGGGCCATCTTGGAGCTTTGGGCTGGTGAAGTGATTTGTTCAGAGTCACACATGTGCAAGCAGAGGCTGTGGGAATCAAACCCAGGTCTGCAGGTGCCAAACTCATTACTCTAGTCTCTAGGCTATACTGCCAGCCCTAATTTTACTGGGTGGGGAAAGTTCCACAATTAATTCTAGGCGGTACTTAGATGCAGAACCAGAACTGGGGTCAAATACCACATCCGAGCAGATTTTTAGGATTAATTTTTTTGAAGATCGGAATTCTGAATACCAAGGAAAAGCTTGGAAACCAATTAATCTAATTCCATTTAATGGATTCTGAGCAGCATTAGTGCACAAGTTGCTTGTTAAATTCATGCTGCTCAACTCTCGATAAAAAAGGTACTGAGATAGTTGGGGACTGGTGCCGCCGAATGCCAGCAGGTGGGTGCGGTGACACGTGTACGGGGCTTAATCACATCACCAGTCCTCCAGAAAAGTTCTGGCTCCCGAGGGGCCCTATCACCTCTGGCTTAGACCCATTAGTGGTAATTTATGGCGAAGAAAAAAATTACTGTAGTAATGTTTCTTCTTAAGGGATTGATCAGTAAGAGTTACAATAGCAATCAGTCACTGGATTGAGTTGCCACAGAGACAGAAACATAGAAACATAGATTTTATTGGCAGCAAAGGACCTTTAGGCTCCTCCAATCTGCTTCTTGTCCCTGCCTATTCCATCACCACGGACCCTAGTAGGTCATAGTTGTCACTCCTCTGTTCCTCTGCCTAATATGCCCCTGTGCCTGTCCCATGCATGTCTGAAGCTCCCCACAGTCTTTGCCCCCACTAACTCCTCTGGCAGACTGTTCCAGTCATCCACCACCCTTTCTGTGAAGAAGTATTTCCATACATCTCTCTGAAACTTCCCCCTTAGCTTCACTGCATGCCCCCTTATTCTAGTGCCTCATATTAGAACTCAATCTAATTTTGGAATCTTAGAATTAGAACGAAATTCAAGCTCTGCACAGTGGTCACACTCCCCCCCCCCTGCCAACAGTCAGGTTTGTTTATAAAGATTGGGGCAGCTGTGACCACTAAAGCTAGCTAAATGGCTATGAAAATAATTTTTAACAAGTATTTGTCAATACCGAATGTTTGCTTGCTGATATTAGCATTGGGTATGCAGGAGTCAGACAGCTGCAGAATAGGAATGGCAGTGAAGTATTGAACTCACGCTAACGCCACCTCCACCCTGCAATGATGGACAGGCATTGGGTGTGCCTTTGGGTTGTCGCCCATAACACTCACAGCATTTCACTTGACCCTATCCTGCAGACACCAACAAGTGTTGAGGTGTGCCTTGAGGTGTTCGACTTTACAGTCACCCCATTTCATAAGGAAATACGCTGAAATGGGTGCAGCATAGGAGAATGGGGTGAACTCTGGGTCCAAAGAGTTGAAGGCACACCTTGATGCCTGTCACTGACTTCGGAATGGGGGTGGAATGGCGTGAGCATTACAACTGGCTATCCAAAGGCACACCCCTGAAGCCTGTCAGTCTGTACAGGGTGGGACGTTATGGTTAGAAACCCTAACACCCTGGGTGTTTGTTGGTATTTGCATTACAAATTTTCAACATGGCCTTTTTGTGACCCCCACCTTATGAAAGCATTTGGGACCTCTGCTCATGAACAGTGGCACTGTGATTTTGTTAATCTATCCCGAACATTGATTTCTCACAGCAACCACGCCATTCTGCACCAGGTGTGCAAAAACACAGTCCAGGCAGTATGTGAAAAATGACAGCTGTACCATTCCTAGTAAGGTGTGAAGCGATGGTAGTGTTGAAAATCTGGAGTGAGAATATTAAAAATGCTTGAACTTACGAGTGTAAGTGGAGACTGCACGACGCACGCTCGTAACACAGTCACTTAGTGGAATTATTTCACCAGATTTTCAACATAGGCATTTTGCGACCTCTGTTCATGAACACTGTCACTATGATTTTATTAACCTGTCCCGAACGTTGATTTCCCACAGCGACTGTGCCACTGTGCGCCAGATGTGCGAAAACACATTTTGGGCAGGATGTGAAAAATGACGGCTGCACTGTTCATAAGGAGGTGTGCAAAACTGACAATGTTGAAAATCTTGAGTGCAAATATTACAGATTCTCAAAGTTATGAGTGTGTGTGGAAACTGCGCAATGCACGCTCGTAACATAGTCATTTTATGGACTATTGTCACCAAATTTTCAACATAGGGATTTTGGGACCTTCGCTCATGAACAGTATCACTGTGATTTTTGTAATCTGCCCAAACACTGATTTCCCACAGCGACTGTGCTGTTCTGCAGCAGAAGTGCGAAAACACATTTTGGCCAGGATGTGAAAATGACAGCTGTACTATTCATAGGGAGGTGTAAAATAATGCCAGTGTTGAAAATCTGGAGTGAAAATATTACAAATTTGCGAAGTTACGAGTGTGCATGGAAACTGCACAATGCACGATCATAACACAGTCATTTTTGGAATTTTTTCACCAGATTTGCAGCATAGGCTTTTTGGGAGCCCACCTCATTGACAGTGGCACTGTCATTTCGTTAATCGGTCCTGAAAGATGATTCCATGCAGTGACCGCAAAATCACCTTCTGGGATCGAATAACCAGGTGACAGTCACTGAAAAAGGACTCGTAGATTTAAATACAACCTGATCAGTTCAAACCGAACCGATAATGAATTACAAGTTCCACACAGAAAAACTAAATGTAAAACCTATCTATTGCTTACATTACCACAGACAGAGCTTGAACTGACTGGTTGCGATTTAATTTCGGCTGAAAACCGAGAAAATAATACTTTTAAACCGACAAAATGAACCGAGCAGAAGAAGAAATCTCCAGAGTGACTGTTCAGTGAGGCGGAGTAAAGAATCTGACAGTTTGCGTTTGAAGCACAACAGACAGAGTTTTCAACCGAGCTTGCGCTCTAAGTTCCATGCCTGCATGGAAAGTTAACTATTTCACCTCCGGAGCAGTTCTAACCTGCGGTCATACTGCAATTGTCATAATATAGCAAGACTTCATGTTGTTTGAAACACCCATGCTCAAAATTTGGTGCCAAAATACACAAAAATGGCCGAGATATCCACACAAGTTGGAAAAACCCCATTTATGCCATTATACAGCTTACTGGCATTTCTTTAGTTCGCGGTCAGCTTTGAAGAGTGCAGACATGTTCCCCATCCATGGAAGATCGTCGCACCGGGCTCCGGAGGTAAGTATGGTGTGGGTGGGGTGGGGAGGTGGGGTGTGCAGAGGGTGGGTGCGGTTGGGGAGGGGGCGCCACAAACAGCGAGGGACCGTTTTCTTGTTTCAGGTTTTGAAAAAAAACAAACACTGCAGAATGTTTTTCCTTTTCCACACACACTGGGGTGGGCTCCCAGTATATCCTGTCATTTGGGGGGAGTCATGTTAGCCACACTGGGGTGGGCTCTCAGTGTGGCACACAATGGGGGCAGGAAAATGCCAATGCAATGGGGAAGGGTGTTAAACATGCTGACAGGGGATTGGGTACCCTGTCGGCAAGCGTGTCTGGGGGGGATGATGCCAAGTGGGATTGGGCACTCCCTCAGCACACAAACACAGGAATGGGGCACATATGCCGACAGGGATTGGGCTCCCTCATCAGCAAACAAACTGGGGAGAGGGCATGCCAACAGGAGGACTGGCCACCCCCGAAGTCAGCTTGCTGGGGACTGCGAGAGGCAGATGGCAATAGCTGCCACCATGTTTGTTGAAATGGGACACTAGACAAGGCAAACTGTGATTCACCGCTGGAATCAGGGACCGCCCCAGCAGAAAAAACAGCTGACTGTTAATGGCGGAGTGCTCCTTGAATGCAGCAGTGAGTTTCTTTCAAATTGGTGGCACAGTACAATACTACCATCGTGGACAGCGTGCTCCTCTATTGGCGCCATAGAGACATCCCCAAAATGGACAGCTGGCATTCTCCACAACACTGCCACACTGCCACAACTCGCTACTACAGCAAGCTGACGCATTATGTTTCTTGCGCATGCGCGCAAGCAAACAAAAATGTGCTCAATTTTGAAAAATAGTAATCAAGTTGAAGCAGAACAAAAAAAAATATTAAAAAAGCTTTTGTGATCAGCTTACTTAATAACAATTGTAAAGGCGCTGTAACAAGTAATGTTCAAGCAAATTGAAAGAGAAGTGATTCCTGTCTGAACCTATTTTCAGGTTCTGGAAGAGGAAGCAGGGTAAGGGATTGTAGAGACTACTGATGTATCCCTTAAGAAGAAACATCATTACTACTATACAGTGAGTAATTTTTTTCTTCTAACCCCAGGAATCCATCAGTACAGCTTTACAATAGTAGACTCCATAGCAGTACCGTGGGAAGCTGGGTCCAGATCCTATTTGGAAAAAGGTTCTGCTAGACAGCAGTGCTGCCAAAACTAGCATCCCTTCTTGATTGTATGTCCAGACAGCAGTGTTTTGTGAAGGTGAGTACTGTCTGCCAGGTAGCTGCTTTACATATTTCTTGCAGGTGGATGCCTCTTGATGCTGCCACATATGTGGAGGTGCCCCTTGCTGACTGTTCCCATAGACCTCTGGGTGATAAAAAGCTGAGTGCTGCTGGGCCTGACATCCTTTGTGCAGTCCAGGCAGTAGCTTAATGCCCTGTTTACATCTAGGCAATAGGGTTTTTGTTCCTTTGTACTGGACTGTTCATTGAAAAGCACAGGGAGGGCAACTGACTGGTTAAGTTGGAATTCTGATGCCACCTTAGGAAGGAATTTCACATTAGTCCTAAGGATTACCTTGTCCTAATGGAAGATTAGGTAGTTTGGATCTGTGCAGCGGGCTTGCAACTCGCTCACCCTCCTAGCAGATGTAATAGCAATCAGGAATATTGCTGTCCACGTAACATACTTTAGGTCAGCAGTAGCCATAGCTGCTTCCATCAGCTGAGCAGTACACACATTTACATCCCAGGGAGAGATAGGGTCACTCACAGGAGGAAACACATGGTTTAGATTTCCAAAGGGCCTTTTGAAAATAGGTTCAATGTGCTTACACAACTGGATGAGATGAGATGATACTTGTGTAACTTGACTTGCTTTGTGGCTTTCCACCTCTCTATTCATGGGATATACCACCCTGTAGGGGTATGATGCAAGGAACCCTAGAGGAGGTTCCCCCCCCCATGGGTACCATGGGAATGATCGTGTCAGCTAAAGGTAGGTTAGGAAGAAGCCCATGGGTAAGAGAGACAAGCTGCTGGAGGAGGAGGGGTGGATGGTGGGCAATGAAAAATGAAAAATGAATACTGGTGAGGCCCTGGATGTGTAATCTTTTAAGCCCTATGAGGGAGTGACGTTGTTACTCTACCCATCAAACCTTGGGCTTAAAGCCCTCCCATTCAATGTGCTTACGCAACTGGATGAGATGAGATGAGATGATGTTTGTGTAACTTGATTTGCTTTGTGGCTTTCCACCTCTTTATTTGTGGAATATACCACCCTGTAGGGGTACGACACAAGGAACCCTAGAGGAGGGTCCCCCCTCCTACATGTGCTGTGGAAATTACTGTGTCGGCTAAAGGTAGGTTAAGAAGAAGCCCAAAAAGAATAACCAAAGGTGAGGCGAGGATGATGAATGAATTCTGAGACGATGATAAGGGCTGACTTCCTAAGGAGAGAGGGGAAAGCCAAGGCCACCATCCACCTCCATCCAACAGCAGAACCTAACTAACTAACCTGAATAAAGCACTAACTCTAATAATATTATGACCATTGGCATGGAGGAGAGGAAAAAAAACATTTGAGGAGGAAACCTCTGGGGATCCAAAGCCTAGGTCTCCTTCCTTCCAGGCTGATGACATTTGATTTGAGGACGTATGTCGGTTAAGAGAGTGGTTCATTAATGAGGGATATAAGTAGGGAGGATGATGATGGGACAGGGAAAAAACCCAAAGAAGCATGGATTAAAGAAGGAACATGAGGCAGCAGGGACCTGAGATAGGTATGCTCGAGTACTCGATGGGAGGGAGAAAATTCATGTAGAAGTCAGAGGAGCAAGGGGTATCCAGATGTGCTCATGAGGAGATCGAGGATAATGCAGACTGACTTGACTGAGTGATGTGAGTGAGCAGACACTGATTCCGATGAGGCATGCTTGAATATGCAATGTGACTTGATTATGCAATGTTAACGATTAGACCCTGAGGTCAGAGTCGATGAGGTAGCATAGGATTCAATTATAGGAATGGTCGAGGAAATGCCCGCATAAGTGATCATGAGAAGACTTAGGATCATGAGAAGACTGAGGCAGCTCTGATGATGACAGAGAGAAGCCATGAAGGCTTGAAAGGGTGAAGAGGAGACATAAAATGAACTTGAAATTGAACTTGAACGATGGTGGAGAGCAGCCAGCCAGCACTTAACAAGGGACAATGGACAGGAAGGCATGTCCTTGATCGGATATCGAGTTGATTTGAGGTAGCAGGGACCCAAGAGTGGTATGCTCGAGTAGTTGATGTGATGGAACAGACCTACATAAGGGTTGTAGGAGCAGGACAAGCAGGGACGATACAGCGATGCGATGAAGTAGACACCAATGCCAAGATGGCAGGCTTGGAACCAGAGGGCATGCTTGGGTCAAGTGATCAATGGGAGCAAAATGGATGATGATGGAGTGAAGCCATGAGTGGAGTGAATCCATGATGTCTGGTACGAGGAGAAGGCATAGAGAATGAGGACCGGAGTCATGAGCTTGATACATGCGTCAGGAGGGCCATGGGTCGACGAGGTGGCATATGATAAAGGATAGGTAGGCCCCCAAAGAAATATCGATAGCAGGTCTGACGGAGGAGTAAAATGGTAGATGGTGCACGAAGAGCTCCGTACTGAAGAGGAGCACATCGGTAGATGAGCGAGGGATACCTAGAGGTGGACATAAGAAGGTCGAGGGAGTAGTAGGCCCATATGAGTCATGATGGGCAGCTGTAGGAGGAGCATGCCCAAAAGGAATGCACGGGCCATAGCAGAGGAGGTGAGGAGAAGGACACTGCATGAGCAATGGAAATAGGAGAACCACGAGGTCAGCAATGGGCTGAGGACGAGGCAAGAAAGGAAGAAAGAAATAGTGGCAAGTAGTTTTTTTTTTTTTGTTTTGTTTTTTTGCGGTCACCAGGATGAATTCCACATTGAAATATGACACAGAAAATGGGAAATAGGCAAGTACAGACACAGTTAGACTATCTGCACACTGAAATCCAGAATTCCCACATTATAAGTGTCAACAAATACAGCGCAGTGCCGTAGGAACAAACTGCACAGACAAGAACAGCAGAAAACATTCCGACTCCGGCCACATTGACTTACTCTGTGAGTGCTGTGTCAGATCCCTGTGTGGGCTATGGGACATGAAGAAAACTGTGATCTTAAAACAAAGATGTAAACTGAGAAACTGTGCAGGAGCAGTACCATGCATGCAAAGTCTCCTCAGCAAGGCAACAGAGCTCCTTGGGAACATGAGGCGACTGAGTAGACCAATGCAGAAATGCAGTCCCCAGCCTACCACAGTCCCTACGGAAAATAAGAACAGAATGGCAGTACATTGAGATGAACATCGGAGTCCCAAGGCATGTCGAAAGTGTGAGGAGAACAAGCAGGGATAGCGCAGCACTCGTCCCACTGGAAATGGAGTGACAAGCGGGGGCTTTCAGACACACAACCTGTGAAGTGGTGCCAGGCAGACCAGCACCAGAAAGAAAATGCAGGAATGCTTGTCCGGTGGATCATACCTATAGACAAAGCCTAAACAAATGGTCCCATACATTGTCAGGGTCTAGTAACATGCTCGAGAGCCGAACTCACCGGTCCACCTCCAACATGCGTGTCAGTTGCTGTCCAAGCGCAGAGGTAAGGTCCAATTGAGTGGATGCAATGGGAGGAGAAGAGGCAGAGATGAGGAGTGGCCCTGAGGAGCGAGCAGGCAGTGAGAGAACAACCGAAACAACTGAATGGGAGGGAGCGAGGTGGGAACTGACAAAGGGCTGCAAGGGAGTGGGGGGGGGGGGGCTGTCAAGGGAAAGAGACAGAAGCCCGGAAGAAGCAGAAGCCACCAGGATGAGGAGAGAACAGTAAGCCAAACCATGCAGATGCAAGTGACAAGCAGGGAAAGGGGGCTAAGAAGGGTCAAGAGAAATGAATGGGCAGCCGGAAGCAATTGCCAAAAACTAGGGGAAGCAAATACGTCAGAAAGCGAGATAGTGAGGGAGTAGAGAGCAGCACCTCCAGATGCAAAGAAAAATGAATCCTGGGGAGGTCCAGGATGTGTGACCTTTTAAGCCCGATGAGGGACTGACATTGTTGCTCCACCCATCGAACCTTGGGCTTAAAGCCCTCCAATTGTGAGGCCAGAGATTTTTCGTTGCCAGTTTATGCGTAAGCTAAAGCTTCTGTCAAATGCAACTTCAGGGTGGAGGCCTCAGGCCTAGGGAGTGCAAGTGCACTGGGTACTTCAAAACCTGTATGCAGGTCAACCTACATAGGGATTATCTTTCTGGGAGCACGCCACAGTGAACATCTCTTCTGTTATGAAGCATACAGTATATTTTCCTTGTTGTTGGTTTTCTAGAAACCTTCAGCACTTTCATCACATCCTCTGATACATTTAAGCTAGAGAATTCTAGCTCCTCAAGAACCATGCTCTCAGGCCATGAGTTCGGAGGTCTGGGAATGTTATCCTGCCCTGAGACAACAAACTGTGCCTCACTGGCAGGTTGATTGGAGTCCTGCTGGACAGGCTTGGAAGCATGGAGTACCAAGCCTGCCTGGTCCAGTCTGGTGCTACCAAAATCACTGTTGCTGGCTCTCTCCTGAGCTTTATGAGTGCCCTCTTCAAGAGTGGGGATTGAGGGCATACAGGAACCTGCCTGTCCAGTTCAGGACCATGGCATCCTCTGGGGCTGTCCCCATTACTGGCGTCCTGCAATATAATTGTGGGAGCTGATTGTTCTCCCAGGAAACAAACAGGTCTATTTCTGGTGTATCCCATTGTCTGAATATTGATGCTAGCACTTGCTGGTTTAGGGTATACTCACAGTTTCCCTGGCTAATTCTGCTTAGTGAGTCTGCCAGGACATTGTCCTTTCCCGTAGATGTGCTGCAGATAGCACTACATCCTGGGAATAGGCTGGGTTCCAGATCTTCATGGCTTTTTGTTCATAGCCTCAAGGATCTTGATCCTCTCTGCTTGTTTATGTAATACACTATTGTGGTGTTGTCTGTTCTGATCTGAAAAGACTGACCTGTGTGTAGGGGAAAAGAGCCCGCATTGCTAGGAGCACTGCTCTGAGATCCAGCAGGTTTGATATGTTTGTGTATCTCTTGTATGCTCCAAGTACCACTCATAGTGAGATCGTCCAGGTGGGCACCCCACCCTAGAAGTGAGATGTCTGTTGTGATAATACTTGTGGGTGAATGTTGTAGGAAGGGAATGCCCTGTCTGAGGTTAATCTCTTCCTTTCACCACCCTAGTGTCTTATTTTTTTTTTTTTGTAGACTCTATTTGTGCTTCTACCTGATGGGGCATCTCTCAGGAATCCTCACTCAGCACTGGTGCTCCTGACAGCCCGTCTGAACCGCCTTCTTCGACCGCATATTCGGGTTCAGGATTTCGTCTCCCCCGGACCTCTTAGGAGAGGCCCGAGATCCCCAGGATGAAGTCGGAGTTCCCGGCCGACGTTTTGCCATCTGTATGGACCACCTTGTTCCTGCTGTGTTGTTCCTGACACTAGCCAATCATTGAGTTAGGGAAATACCCCCACACCTTGCTTTCTTAGATGTACTGCCACCACAGCTAGGCACTTTTTGAAAACCTTTGGTGCTGAGATGAGGCCAAAGGGAAGGGATGTGAACTGGTATTGTCAATTTTCTAACTTAAACCTGAAGTATTTTCTGTGTGAATGTCTGGTTGGGATATGAAAGTAGGCGTCCTTCAGATTCAGAGTTCCCAACCAGTCTTCTGACTGCAAGGATGTTATCACTAAGCCCAGCCAGTGTGACCATCTTGAGCCTTTACTTTTTATGTGTTTGTTCAGATATCTTAGGTCTAAAATGGGGGCTGCCACTCCCCATTTTCTTTGTGGGTTAGAAAGTATCTGGAAAACAGACCCTTGCCACTTTATGAGGCAGGGGCTTTCTCCACTGCTTTTACCAGAAGCAATTTTGTTTAATATTGTATTTTATCCCCTACGCTTCCTGGCAGCCCCCTTCTTGACTGCCCCCCCAAGCCCTGTCACCTGGCTCTTCTGGGGCTTACCTGCACCTTCATCCTCAGCCCGAGGACTATGGTTGTGCCACCGGTGTAGGTCCTGCGGGGGGAGGGGGTCAGTCGATCATCCGGCCACCAAGAAGGTTTTTCCTCCATTTTCTCCCTTTGGGGGCATGACATGCCAAAACATGTGCATATGTGGAGGTGTGCACATGCTGCAGAGTCCAGCAGCACCATCCCTTATTTTGGCATCCCTGGTCCATCCAACCCTCAGGCCTCCACCTGGGGGCAGTCATGCAGTGGGACTACTAAACCACCCTTCCTGGAACAGGAGAGACAGCCTCTGAAGACTCGATCCTCTCCCTCCCTTCCTCCTGGTCGACCCCCAGTGGCCTGTGTCTGCTTGCAAACATGGATCACCAGTGTGGTAGGAGGTAAGGTGTGAAGTCTCAGCTGTCTGCACTATGGGGCTGGCCCTAGAAGCAATTTCTTTACTGCTAACTCTAGCTGAATTTTTTTCTGCTGGAATTTGAGATGGAAGTAATTTTGGGTTCTGCAGCTTTGGGAATTTCTTGAAATACAGGGACAAACCTTGGCTCAATACTTCCAGGATCTACCTGTCTGTGGTGATTTTTGACCACTCCTGGAAGAAATGAGCCAGTCTTCACCGCACTGGTAATTGTTGGGTGACTTGGGCAGAATTTCCAGGGGTTATGATTCTGCTGTGGCTTATGGGTTGGTGATGTAGTTGCACACTTAGTGCCCCCCTGTCCTGGCCCTATAGCAACCTCTTTGGGGTTGATACTCAAAAGGAGCATAAGGCCTTGGGTAGTAACACCTGTCCCGCCTCCTCTTCCATAAGGTCTGTATGAAGTGGAGGCTGTTTTCTTTTCAGTGTTGTTTCTATAAGTGGTATTGTACACATTCATTTTTTTATATATGCCTCTGTCTTGTGACCAAACAGGGAGTTTCCCTCAAAAAGAGAAATTCATGGCCTTAGCCTGTGTGTTTTTGTATAGGATGGTAGCCCTAAGCCAGGCAAACCTCCTCAGAGATACTGCAGGGGCCAGGACCCTTGAAGCAGACTTGTTGGTGTCCATGGCCATAAGGAATTGGTAAGTAATGGCATCCAGCGCTGATCTTGCTGTGTTAGCTAAGTCCTGTGCCAATTCACATTTGTTTTCTCATCCAGTTCCAGGACCGACTTACATAATGCCTTCTGGTACTGGGTTGTGTATGCCATGTAAACTGTTTGATTGAAGAGCAATGATGCTGGTTTGTACACTTTTTTGGCCGTGGTATTTCAGTTTTCTGGAATACTTTTCTGGATGCTGAGCAGAGATTAATGCCTTAGCCTTCTCACATGCAACAGCCTAGACCATTTTTCTTATGACCAGGATGGGTGTACAAATACTCAACCCCCTGTCTGTCCACCTGATACTTCTTTTCAATTTTCTTATCAGTGTCAGCAGCTGAATTAGGTGCTAACATGATTTTGGTAATGCTTTTTGGAGGGATTTGTGGATGTTAAGCAGTAACCTCTTTGTGGGAGCTAGACCCATCATGTCCATAAATTCCACCTTCTTTTCCAATCTCCTCAGCTTCATGGGAGCGGATGTCGAGGGTGTTTACCATTTGCCTAACAAAGTAATAATGGTCTTGCTCAGGTGAACCATCTGGTTCCAGGGGTTCACCATCCTCCTCATTTTTACAGTACATTTCTTCCACCTCCACAGGTAGATGGTGTGAAACCAGAGCCTGAGGAAGTGGGGAAGGTAAATTCATAACATTTCCAATGATATGGAAGGTGTGGAAACATTGCCAAGGCCTTGTCATGTCCTTTGTTGAGGGCATTTGTCTTGTGTCCACTGTCTGCTGCTTTCCTTTTTCAGGAGTGGTGACTGAGACATGTATTTCTCTTTACTTTTTCTTTGCAGACATTTTCTAGTGCCTGCTCTGAGGCCTTTTACTTTTGCCATCACTGGACTCAGAATTCCCCTTTTCTGACACCTTGGGTCCTGAACATTCTTTACCATACTTTTTTGATGGCTGCACAGCTTTATCTTTTTAATCTGTCCACTGTCACAAACCCACTCAGCAGGTCACGCCCTCTGCTCCGAGAGTGCCAACCTCCGAGCGCAGTATTGTAAACAGTTAACAGAACAAGGTAACCCTCCTGTCTGTTTGTGGGTCCAAATCACCTTTGGTCTCAAGTTCAGGAGGGATTCAAACTGTGAACCTTATGCTAGCGTACCCAAATGTACAGGCTCAGATAATTCTGCTCTTTGGGGAATGTGAGATATTCGCCTAAGGGCACCTAACCAGGTATCCAAAATGAACCCTAAAAACCTCTATGAAAGATCTTAGGAAAATTCTTACCTTTTCCCAGTTTAGTATTACCATTAAGCTTATGAGCAGTGTCAACTTTAACCATCTGTACTTCACATGCAAAAGAAAGAATTTCGAAGGCACACCAGGCAGTCTCATTATAGATTTACTTAAAAATTGATAAAAAATATGTAAAATGTAAACACAGAACCATATATCACAAAGTATACAATCACTTAAAAGAACAAGGTTAAAGTACAAACATAAACTCCTATCACAATACAATTAGACTTTCCTATCTAATGTATTACCTTCAAAACAGTGCTTAAAGTAGATGTTGTTTCTCTAAGAGCCCACAAAGAAAAATGTGTCTAAAATTCAGGCACAGAATAGTTTAAACTGCCCCTAAACCAACCTCTTCCACAATGACACTTAGCTCCTCCCTGAATATTAAAAATTATACAACCAGGATGTTTTATCACTTAGGAGGTATATTAAATAAGGTGACATCAGCAAAAACTAATTTCCCAATATGACTCTTTGATCTTCAGTGGGTTTCTGTTTCCCAGCCCATATCAAAAGACCTTTTTCAACTCTGCAGTGTTCTCATCTAGATGCCATATAGCTTTTTAACACCAGCTGAAATTAACTGTTCTTCCACTGAAGACGTCATAAAAGAAAAAAAAATACTCACCTTAGTAATGTTGTTTCTTCTAATGGAGTCTTGCTGTATTCTGACTATTGCAGTTAGGTCCTGCCTTTCAACTGCCCCAGAGAACAAAGAGTTAACTTCCATGGCCAGCATGAAACGTTCGGCGCAAGCTCGGTTGAAGCCCCTGTCTGTTGTTGTTTAAACGCCAACCATCAGATATTTACGAGCAATGCTCACTAGAAGTTCTGTGTGGAAACTGTAAAACTCACACTGGCCAACTGGCAATTAATTTATTAAACAAGGATTTTTTGGTTTCAAAGCAAAGACTCAAGTCAGGAAACCCAAAAAACAAAACACAACACACACCCAAAATAAAGGAGGGTGAAAAAGGGGCATCTCTAGGGTGCCAACACTGCTCCTGCCCACCCACATCCCAAAAACCAGGTTCTGAGAGGGGAGGCGGGGGGAGGTCAGAAAACAGCAAGACTCCATTAGAAGAAACAACATTACTAAGGTGAGTAATTTTTTCTTCAAAGAACATGAAGTCTTGCTGTATTTTGACTATTGCAGACTACCAAGCCAAGCAGTACCTCCATGGAGGAGGGACAGAACCTACTTTGGGAATAGGCTCTGAAGTACTGCTGTGCCAAACCGAGCATCAATCCTAGCCTGGATATCCAGAGAGTAATGCTTGGTGAATGTATGGACTGTTTTCCCGGTGGCTACTTGACAAATTTCTAAGATAGGAATATCCCTGGCAGCAGATGGGGAAGCAGCTGTACTTCTAGTAGAGCGAGCCCTCAGGCCTGAGGGTGGGGTTCTACCCAGTTTTTCATAGCAGAATTGAATACAAGAGATAATGCACCTGGCAATAGATCTTTTAGTGGTAGGTTTGCCCTTACCAACCTCTCCATATGTGAGGAACAAATGGAGGGACTCAAACCTGTGACCCTTGGTGCACTCTATGTAGTAGCCGAGTGCCCTTTTAACATCCAAGCTGTGCAGCCTCCTCTCTCCAGAGGAGGAATGGTCAGTGAAGAAAACTGGGAGAGACATAGACTGATTAAGGTGGAAATCTGAAACCACCTTAGGCAAAAATTCCTGTTAGTTCTTAGGACCACGTTATCTCTATGGAAAGAGATTCAATCAGGCTCCATTGACAGGGCTTGCAATTCACTGATACACCTGGCAGAAGTAATGGCTACCAAAAACACAGTTTTCCAAGTCAAGTACTTAAGCTCTGCAGAGGACAAAGACTCAAAGGGTGGTTGCATAAGCTGAGCAATGCAAACATTAAGGTCCCAAGCTGGAGCAGGGTCCCTAAAGGGGGACTGGTGTGCAGCAATCCCTTGAAGAACTTACAAAACACAGGATGGGCTGACAGAGGAGAGGGCCGGCCTACTGACAAGAAGGCAGAAACAGCTGCCAGATGCACTTTAAGTGTAGCTGGCCTAAGTCCCAAGCCATTAAGATGAACCATATAGTCCAGGACTGTAGGCAACCCAGCAGATTCTGGAGAAATATGCTTATTAGAGCACCAAATAGGGAACCTTTTCCATTTGGAGTTGTTATTATTTCTGGTGGAAGGCTTTAGAGAAGCCTTAAGGATATCCAGAACTCCCTTGAGAAAGGTGTAGATCAGCAAACTCTATCTCTTCAAGAGCCATGCCTTGAGACTGAGAGATTTGAAGTTCAGATACCAAATCCTCCCCTGGGAGGATGTCAACATGTTGTAATTCCTGGGAAGAGACTGGGGAAGGTGGACTGCTAAGGACAGCAACAGTGGGTACCAGGGCTGTCTGGCCCAATCTGGAGCAATCAGAATCACTTTGCATGGTTGAGACCTGATATTGACTAACACTTTGAACAGGAGAGAGAAGGGGGAAGCATACAGGAATTTCCCTTCCCAATTCAGAATCAGAGCATCCAGGGGGACTGAGCCCAAGACTGGGGGTCTGCAACAAAAGAGAGGAAGTTGGTGATTGTCTGGGGCTACAAAAAGATCTATCTGTGGAGTGCCCCATTTCGAGAAAATCACTTTCAAAACTAGGGGATCTAGGGTCCATTCGTGATGGCCCTGGGATATCCTGCTGAGAGCATCTGCTAGGACATTGTCCTTCCCTGGGAGGTGAACTGCTATCGGAGAGGTTTGCAGGGAATAGGCCAGAGACCACAACTTCATTGCTTCTGTGCACAAGGCCAGAGCCCGAGTGCCTCCTTGCTTGTTGATGTACCACATTGTGGTGGTAGTGTCTGTTCTGATCTGGACCACCTTGTTTTGTACAGATTTGGAAAAGGCTTGCAGTGCCAGAAACACTGCTCTGAGTTCCAAGAGATTGATGTGAAGCAGAGATTCTTGAGGTGACCACAGCCCTTGGGTGGTAAGATCCCCCAAGTGGGCTCTCCAGCTCAGCAGGGAGGCATTTATGGTGAGTATCACTGAATGAGACTGAGTGACAAAAGGAGCTCCCTGTCTCAAATTGTTCTGATCCTGCCATTATTGCAAAACCTGGATCAGGGTTCAAGTCAATGGGACTAGTTTGGTAAAGGAATCCTTTCTTTGGGACCAGAAGGCTCTTAAGTGGAACTGAATGTCCCTCATCTGAAATCTTGCCCCCCAGACCACTGCTGTAGAGGCTGCCATGTGGCCCAGGAGCTGTAGGAAATGCCTTGCTGGTCGAGACACCGGAAGGGTGAATGAAGAGGCCAGTTCCATCAGGGTCCTTGCCCTGTCCAGGGGAAGGAAGGCTCTTGCCTTTATTGTATCCAGCTCTGCCCCTATAAAGGTGAGGAGCTGCACTGGCTTGAAAACTGACTTTGGAAGGTTAAGGAGGAATCCTAAGGAAGTAAGCACTTGCTGGGTTATTTGCAGATGTGACTGGACTTGGTCTGGAGACTGACCCACTATGAGTCAGTCGTCCAAGTATGGAAAGATGGAGATCTTTTTTTCTCCTTAGGAAAGCAACCACTACTGCCAGACACTTTGTGAACACCCTTGGGGCTGATGTTAGGCCAAAGGGCATTGCTCTGAATTGATAGTGGCCTGAGGGCCACTCGAACCTGAGGTATTTTCTGTGGGAGCACCTGATGGGAATGTGAAAGTTGGCATCTTTGAGGTCCAGGGAGGCTAGCCAGTCCCCTGGCCTTAGAGAGGGCAGAATTATTCCCAGAATCACCATTCTGAACTTTGGTTTTAAAAGGTGCTTGTTCGGATACTGTACCTTAGATCCAGGAGGGGCCACCATTCTCCTGTTTTTTGGAGGGTTAGGAAGTACCTGGAGTACAATCCTTTGCCCTTGTGTAGGGTAGGAACCCTTTCTATGGCTCTGAGAGCCAGGAGGGAAGAAACATCTGCCTCTAGGGCAAGAGTCTCTGATGGATTTGCAGGTGGAAAGGCTCTAGTTCTCATCTTGGGAAATTTTTTGAAGCTGAGAACCAGTCCCTGGCTTACTACTTCCAGGACCCACTTGTCTTATGTCAAAAACTTCCAGTCCTGGACAAAGTGAGCCAGCCTGCCTCCTGCAGGTATTGGAGAATTGGCCCGGGCAGACCTATCAGGGTGTCTGCTTGGTAGGGGCTTTAGGCTGAGGGGTGGAAGCAGGCCTGCTCATTCCCTGTCTGCCTCTCCCTCTGAAGAACCCCCTCTGAGCATAAGTAGAAGAGGAGGCCTGGGCTTGGTAAAAAGGCCTTTGAAAGGACCTGCCCCTGCCCCTGGAATGCTGACTTTGAGGACACAGAAACTAAATGTAAAACCTATCTAGTACTCACAGTACCGCAGACAGAGACTTAAACAGACAGATTCGGTAGCAGAAATTCGGTAGAACCCGAGCGAAAAACAACTTTTTTGAACCGAGCAGAGAAGAAATCTCTGGAGCGACTGTTCAGTGAGGCGGAGTAAAGAATCTGACAGTTAGAGTTTAAACAACAGCAAACAGGGGCTTCAACCGAGCTCATGCTGAACGTTCCATGCTAGCCATGGAAAGTTAACTCTTTGTTCTCCGGGGCAGTTGAAAAGCAGGACCTAACTGCAATAGTCAGAATACAGCTTCAAAGCAATTCAGATCCTAAACACGGCCATAAAATGCAACTTGGAAGTTAATCGCATTACAGAGATCTGCTGTTTGACATATCCTGTCATTTGAACTGAAACCTGGTTGGGGGGAGGGTCACCCCAGGAGAACAGGATGTCTCATGACAGACAATCACACACTACATTTTTATTTTTCAAAATCATAGCGCAATCAGAACCAGCTGGCCAAGTGTAAATCCCCTTTTACAGGGACTGCTGCTGTTTATGAAGGGGAGAACCCTCATCTGAGCCCTTACTGGTGACATGGTGGCAGACTGAGAAGCCATAAAGTCTTCCTTTTTTGTGGCCCTTTTCTTTTGTGCTTTAGGGCAAAATCTTTTACAGAGCTCATGATTTGTAAAAGTATGGTCAGGACCCAGTCACCTTACACACAGTTCATGGCAGTCAGCCCTTGCCCAGAGCTGGAAACAGTTGTATACCATTTTTAAAGCCTGTAGGTCCTATTCATTTATTTGGTCTGCCAGTTATGCCAAACACTAATAGACCATTAATATTTATATTGGGTCCCAAAAACATTCAAATAAACCTTAACAGAGCCCAAAGGGTATGAAAAGGCTCCAATAAATATTTATTTATTTATTTATTGTAATATTGGATTGACACCTGTGAGCTAAAAGCTCTTTTACACAGGTTCCTCGTCAGCAGGAATACACATAGGATGAGAACTTACAAAAAAAAGAAACTGTTATAAAATAAACAAGCAACAAAGTAGACTGGATAACTGGCATTGTGCAATGTATGCCAGGCAAAAGTCAGAAGTGTATTTAATAAATCTGACTTTATTATGCTTGACATACCAAGGACGCGGACCTCCTTTGGTAAACGTGCTATTGCATATGCCCTTCCCTCCATTTGGAACCAATTACAAACCGTACTGAAACTAACTAGCACAGTTTCAATAAACTTCTACAAATTGCTAAGTTCAGCCAAAATAAAAGACACCCGTAACTGTCATTAAGTCTCTTCCTTCCCCATGTGTGCCATATTTATCCACTGGTAAGGTATAATTACTTTGTCATATTAACTGCTTTCCCTTCCCCTTCTACTCCTGGCTTTATCTATGTTTACGCTCCACTGCTACTCTGTCAAATCACTCCTCCCCCCCCATATCAGTTGTGGTCTGTTTGTTCTAGCTGCCAAAATATATGTATTGCACACACCAGTCATCATGTTTCATTTATCAGTATGCAACCTGTAAGTCGCTTCCCTGTGTCATATTAATGTTTACCACCTGCAGTCACCCTATGTGGTACCCTTGTATGTATATCCAGCCTGTATCATGTAACGTGCATTTCATGTATATACTGTTATTACCTATCTATGTTTGTACTTTAAGGCCCAGATATTCAAAAGGGTTGCGCCATGCAATAGGGTTGCGCCTGCAAGTCAAAAGTGCGCCATTCTGCGATATTCAGCAGGAGGCAGTTGCGCCACCGAAAACATGCTGAGCAACAGCGCAATGCAAATGACGGCATGCGCAACCGAAGGGGGTGGATCCATGCATAAAGAGCACAATGCGATATCCAAAGACTTGCGCAATGTGCAACAGCGGAACAGCCGGAAGTTGCGCACCAGCAGAAATGAGCCAAAATAAAAAGGCTCAAGGAACAGGTGCAAGAACACCACATGGATGCCAAGTGGGGAAGAGAGAGACAGAAAGACAGTCAGTGACAGGCCAGGACAGGCAAGGGAAGCAGTGTGGGCCATAGGCTGCAGAGGCCAGCAGGGGGGTGCCCGGTGCAGTGGCAGTAGCAGTCAGGACAGCGGGGGTAACAGAGCAACATCAGCGAGGGGGTCACAAGCCAGGAGATGGACAGTGGCAGCTTCCACATGGAAGCTGTAATGAGGGGGGTGAGAATGCAAGGTGCAGGGGGACGTGGCCGTGGAGGGGCCCGTCGGTGGTACGCCCCCAACAGGCAGTACCGTGCCCGCATCAGCTATGAGCTGTACACAGATGTAGAGATCGTGGGCCGGTACCGCCTGAACAGGGCAATACTGAGGCGGCTCTGTGAGCTGTGCAGTGATGTGATGCAGGCACCCTCACGACGGAGTCATGCTCTGTCAGTGGAGACCAAGGTGACAGCCTGCATGTGCTTGCTCACCACGGGCACCTTCCAGAGGCCAACAGGGGACACCACAGGCATCACACAGTCGGCCACGTCACGCATCCTCACCCAATTCCTCAGCGCACTGCTGCCACATGCTCTGGAGCACATCCATTTCCCCAGCACCGCAGCAGAGCGTACAGCAAACATGCAGGCGTTCCACAGGGTAGCACATATGCCTGGCATGCTAGGGGCCATAGACTGCACCCATGTGGCCATTTGCACACCACCTGGCCCCGATGGGGCCGCATATAGGAATAGAAAGGGCTTCCCCAGTGTCAACTGCCAGGTGGTGTATGATGCCACTGGGTGTATAATCAATGTCTGTGCCACACACCCTGGTGGAGCACATGATGCCTTCCTATGGCATCAGTCCGCACTCTGCCATCGATTCGAGAGTGGGGACATCCCCACAGGCCATCTAGTGGGTGAGTACGCATGTAGGGAATGCAAACTTGGGGCAAGGGTGGGAATGCCACAGGTGCCATGGTAGTGGCACACAGGGATATGGGCAATATGGACCTGAACATGAAACTGATCTCCACTATCTCCACACAGGTGACAGTGGATACCCACTCCGTCCCTGGCTGCTCACACCGTAGCGGCGCCCCATCACCCCATCGCAGCAACGCTATAATGAGGCACATGCTGCAACACGCAACATCATCGAGCGGGTGTTTGGGATGCTCAAGGCATGCTTCCGATGCCTAGACACCTCCGGCGGTGCCCTACAGTACAGCCCCTCAAAGGCTTGTGGGATATTCCTGGCCTGTTGTATCCTGCACAACATGGCCAATGACTGTGGGATAGCCGTACAGGTTGAAGAGGGTGACAGTGATGGGGACGCCAGCGGCACCGGTGTTGATGGTGATGAGCAGCCCCCCTTGGACAGTGGGACCCCCGACTGATCCGGCAGGCCCAGCTGCACCGGGACACCATCACGGAGGAGCATTTTGCACAACACAGGTAAGTCAAGGGGCCATGTGCAGACAATACTGTCCTGGCACAACCCACAGGCACACAGAGTAACACACCCGGGGTGCCTGAAGGCAAGGGGGGTTGAAGGGACCAGGCACACCAACACACCATCAGGGAGGGGCAAACAGTCAAATGGAGACACACACACACAAACACACCAGGCACAAAGCATACATGGGCAGGTGCACAGCACAGCAGGAACAGACATGGCAAACACACCGAACCACAGACCACACCCACCACCTGTACTTGTCAAGCACATGTGTCAGATGCTGGGCACCCTTGCACCTTGGTGTACAGTACAATGCAGGCATCATCATGCACACGCACCTGTGGACAGTGGTTGGGATGGTGTGCAGGTGGTCCGTATGTCAGCGTGATGGACAGGGCACCCACCAGTGCACTGCCCACCATGCCGCACAGTGCACACAGGGCAGCACCAGGCAGGGCCAGCACTGGGAGACAGGTCAGTCATGTTGCACCATTCCACAGCCACCGCAGATGCGTGGGTGGCCCCGCCGTGACCCAACAGCACTGGCAGGCTGAGCAGGGGCCACATCGGATGGCACCGATGGACCACCAGGGGTCCCACTGCGCGATCATGACCTTGTCCGCATTGGGGTCTGTAGGATGCCAAACATACCTGCACCAGGGGTGATTGGGATGCCCACAGTAGAACCCGGCATCGACAGGCTTGGCATCTCACGACGCCGGGAACGCGGAGTGGAGAGCGTACTGTGTGGGGTACGTGGTACAGGAGCACCTGCATGTGTGCCCAATGCAGCCACGACAGCGACCAATGCCTGGGTCTGCCTGTCAATGGCGGCGGTCACATCCATCCGCATGTGGACCATCTCTGCACGGTCCAGAGCACATTCCCTGCTGTGCCACTCCACAGCCACACACAGTGCCTCCACAGATGTTGCAACCCGCCTTTGCTGCTGTACTGATTCCCGCAGCAGGCGGGTGTGCTCTTCAAGTGGGTACTCTGCTACAACAGCATCCTGTCCCCCAGGGTGTGGAAGGTCCTGATGCTCAACACCCCTTGAGGGTGGGCGCTGTTCACCAGGACCAGGAATGGGCATATCAAAGGGCGGTGGGCATGTGCCACCACTGGACACTTTACCCCCAGACCTGGTGGGTGACTGATGCTGCTGCTCCTCCAACCGCTGTGCTCCAGGGACCACTCGTTCCACTGCTGTGGCCGCAACAGTGCCAGACACCTGCACAGCCACTGGTGCTGCCCCACTGGTGGTGACAGACACAGCCTGGGACTGTGCCGACATGCTGGCACACATGTTGGAACCAGCTAGGCCCAGGGGCACGTGCTGGCCTGCTGTGTGTCCTTCATGGGACACACACATGCCACTGCCCATTGCAGTCCTTGCATCATCAATGGTGCAGGTACGTGCTACAGCCACAGTCACAGCGTGCTGGCATGCTTGCATGCCAGACTGCTGAGACACAGGCTGTGCACCCCCCACACCAGACTCACCGACACCAGAGTTGGCAGCCCAGCGTGCATGCTGGTGCAGTGCATGCTGGCTGGCGACAGAGGTGGATGGACCCTCCTCCATGTCCAGCAGGTCATCCTCACTGCCTGGACCCACCACCACCATCCCCTGAAGACGAACTGGATCTGTAACAGAAAGAGAGGACATGTGAGTGCATGTGAACAACCTCCCCCCCCCAACACCACCACCATTTCATACCGTGCAGTGATGGGCTTCCACCTGTCTGGAATCCACTTCCTGGTATGCCCTCAATAGCACTGCACTGCATTGATGCAGCCAGTCGGTCCTCAAATGGAGTCAGCTCCACCACCGCTGGCTAGCCCCCGCCAGTGCCAGCACGTGTCGCCCTGAGGGTTGCCACCTTCTCCTTCACCCTCCTGCGGTCTGTCCCAATCTTCTTTTTGCATTCCTGCACGGAGCGCTGGTGGCTTCCGTGCAGGTTCACTGCCTGAGCTACCCCCTCCCATGCAGCCACACGGCCCTGAGGGGTGCCCCGCCGTCCACTCAGTAGTGACTCCTCCTCCAGGTAGGCCTGGAAGAGGGCCTCTGTCTCTGCCGTGGTGAAATTGGGCCTCCTCCTCCTTCGCCCACCATCCTCGCCTTCACCTTGGCTCTGCTCGGTCATGGCGATCTGTATGGGGGGAAGTGGACACCTGTCACTGTGCAGTCTACAGCGCTATCCCATGCCCATTGACCAGAACATCCCACAGCATGCAACCCACCTCTCACCTGCAGTAACCGAATCTGGCCAGCGCAGCCCAATGTCGCACTTTTATAGGGCAATGCATGCAAATTAGGAGTGGAGCAACTGTAATGAGATGCAAATTGCGCCACTGTGCCTTTGAATGGCTGATCAGATGATTTGCATGTGTCGGCTGAATGTCGCGCTATTGCGCTTTTCGCAATACGGTTGAACCGGCTGAGCCAATGGCGCAGATCTGTGACTGTGTGGTACACTGCATTGTGCATGCCCATGTAGCTTACGCAGGCGTCTACCGTGCTGATGACGTGCTGTGCACGATCGGCAATTCAGGCCATGGCCACCATTGTGCCAGTGGCGCTACAGCAATGGGCACCATATGGCGCTGTGGCACTACTGCGCAATAGTCCACTGTGGCATTGGCACGCAGGTGGTCAGTCGCACAGGATGTGTAGACGTCACATGGCGCTGTGCGTGGCCTTGCGTCATAGACCCCTGACCTGGTGTCCGACCTTTGCCCCCTAGCGCCGTTCAGCTGCCATGTGTACGGCCCTATTGCGCTGTCTGGTGACAGCACTATGTGAACCGACGGCGCTGTATGAACAGCTCGATTGGGACCTATGGTGGTCTATTGCGCAACATTTCCACGTGGGGTTGCCGCGCTGCGGGGCACCATATTGCCTGCTGTAAAGTTAGAACAATGGCACGCAGGAGGGCACTCCAATGGAGCCCGGTGGAGGTGGCCAACCTGGTGGCCCTGTTAGAGCCCCACTATGAGGCACTGTATGGGGAGAAGCCCCTCACCATGGCTCGAACCCAGGTCTGGCTGCAAGTGGCCAATGACCTGGTGGGGGTCACAGGGCAGCGCCGGTCTGCTGAACAGTGCCGGCACAGGTACAGTGACCTCCGCAGGAGGGAGCCGGAGTTGCTACGCAGACTACGGTCACGTGCTAGGAGGGGCGTAGTGCCTAGGCCAGGTGGGTGTACCATCTATGCACCTGTATTCTCCATAGGGGTGTGCGTGTGTTTTGGTGGCTGTGCATGGGTGATGGCTCTGCCATGGTTGGCTGTGTCAGTGTGTGCAGGTGTGAGATGCATGGGTCTGGCTGTGTGGGCTGGCACACTCACTGGGGCAGGGGGCAGTCTGCTTTGGAGTCACACTGATGTTTTTCTCAACATTTGTCTCCCACAGGCCGGGCTGAGAGGATGCAGGCACGGGATGAGGAGGGCCGTGGCAGGGCCCCGGTGGCGGTCGGTGGTGCTGCGAGGGGTGGGCCACAGCAGCAGCAGCAGCAGCCACAGCTGCTTGCGGAGTGTGAGTATCATTACATCATGGATGCTATTGCATGCTGGAGGGGGTGGGCATGACCACCAGCCATGCACAACACAACCATGCACGACACAGGTGACATTCATCACTGTCCAGTGTCACTGCACGTCTGTGTGTGCGTCACTGGTGGTCCATGCATGCACTGGGCACATGGCTGTGAAACTGGCATCGCACCACATTGCCACGTCACTTGACAGCCTTGTTTGTGCTATGATGGACATGGGCAGTGTGTGTGTGTGCAGTGGTGCACATAGCTGGTGCCGCCTGGTTGGGCTTGTCATGTGCATGGTCACTGTGGGTGGGTGCATACCATCACAGGTGCGGGACATTGGGCTATATGGCTTGCAGGTTGGGTGGTGTTCAGGGTTGTGGTCAGTCACAGCCATTGACTGTGTTCCCTTTTCCTAGGCCTCATTGTGCTCCGCAGAATTGAGCGGGCACTGCACCAGCTAACCGGGTGTCCCTGGAGAACCGGAACATCCTCCAGGATATACAGCGCCATGGGCTACGGAGGAGGCACAGCCAAGCAAGACGACACCAGGCAGCGGAGGACCAGCCTGCTAGGCCTTAGGCCGGCTTCCCCTTCCCACTTCACCCATCCCTCCCACCCTGCCTTTCCTCTCCAAGTTGTTCATCCTACCCTTGCCCACCCCTACCTTGTACCCCTACCCCCTTGTAAATAGTTTTGTTGTTGTTCATTTTGTACTTTACATTTTTCTAATATATATATATTTTGATATGAATACTGTGTTGGTCTCTGATTTGCAGCTGGCTATGGTTGCTCAGTTGCAGTGGTGTGCATGCCATCTGGGGTGGTATGGTTCTGGGTATGTGTGTGTGTGTGCGCGTGTGTGTGTGCATGGGGAGGTGTCTCCAGTGTGGCAGTGACTTTCTGTTGGTCTTGCCATCTGCTGCCACCCACTGCTGGGTGCACAGGGTGGGTCTGGCTTGTATGGTTCTCTGCTACGTGAGGTTGATGTGTGCCGGGGGGGATGCATGGTGTTTCCTGCAGTGCCAGTCACTGCACATGGGTGGTGTCTTGGGGTCATGGTGCAGGGCGTGCTGTGCATACGGGGGGCTGATGTGCACTGTGGTTGTCAACCCCCTGTGTGTGGCAGTCTCAGCCTGCCAGTGGTTGTGCTGAGGCGTCATGGCCCTGCTGTGCTTTGTTGGCTTGTCCCCATGGGCCAGTAGATCATCCGTCCCACCCCCAGTGATGCTGTGCTTGGGGTGTGCAGGTGTCTTGTTGGTTCTGCATTGTGTTCCTGTGCCCATGTGTGGCATGGCTGGCGGTGGGCCCCAGCCTGCCTCCCTGGTTGTGCAGTTCCATTGCTCTGCTGGGGTGGGGGGGCTCTGCTTGGCGCTATGGCACCTCTGGACTGCTCAGCTGGGCTAGCCTTGCTGCTTCAGGCGCAACCTTTCTCTGCTCAGCTCCCCTTTCCTGGCTGCGCTGGCGGCGCAGTTTGTGCGATATTCAGACGTTGGCTGCTTGCGCAATTTGTTTTGCTCCATGTTTGAATATCGCATCTGTTGCGCATATGCGTAATTGACTTGTGCTTGCTCCTGCTGTTGCGCACATTTTGGGCGCAGTTTGAATATCTGGGCCTAAGTGTTTATGTCACAGGACCTCCTTGTGAATGAGCTTGCTCAATGGCGTTTTCCTGCAATAAACTTGAACTTGAACTAATAATGTTAGGTTGCAGGCAGTAGAAGCCAGTGAGGCCTTGTTTGGCAAAGGCAGAAGAGTGAGTGTGAGGTAAGGGAGTGGGATGAAGGATAAGGAAAGGGGAGGTGATGGAAGAAGAGAATGTGAGGGATGAGGGAGGGTTCAGATTGTGAGACATATTTAGGATAGTGAGGAGCAGGGTTGTGTAGCAGCCAAGAAGACATTGTTAGGAGGAGGCCATAGCTTGAGAGGGAAGGGTGAGATTAATACAAGTAGCTGAATATAAAAGGGATAAGGGATTTGTCAGTCTGATTCTCATAAAAACTGGAATCACAGTAATCGTTACTTCACGCTAAGAGTTTTTAATATTAACTATGAGGTTTATATGTCAGTTTCAAAAAAGCTGTCAGTCAGAGCGGTTTGGTTCCCTCTGGCGGGAACTGTGACTCAGATAATGAAAACCGCTAGATAAAACAAGAAGAAAAATACTGTAGCAGTTATAGTGATAAAATTATATTTTTTGATTATAAGAAAGCAGTTCCCAAAGGCAGGGACTGTGATAATTTATGACTTTCTCTGGTTCCTGGGAACCAAAAGGAACTAGAAAAACTTCAGAAATCACAAATAAATAACATAGAAACAACCTAACGAAGAGTATCAAAGACATAAAAAAAAGTTTTAAAAGAAATAGAAACACTAAACTGTTTTGGTGGCCAAAAGAGTGGAGCTGTGCTTTGTGGTGACTGTTCTCTTCAAGCAGAGAAACAAATGTGACTGTTGGGCGAGTGTGACCACAGTATAGAGTTTGAACTTGGTTCTAATTCCAAGATTCTAAAATTAGCATATCAGGGTAATTCAATCCAGTGGACCGAATGCTATTGTAAAGCTATAGTGCTGAGTTCCTGGGGTTGGAACTTTCATTTAGGCACTTAAAGCAACTGGAGATCTTCCAGAACATCATCTCTATTGATTTCCACACCAGCCCACCACCCCCCTTGTATAGCCAGGGCCTCTTGGCAGCTCACCTGGTGGAATGCACCACTGGAGATATCACTTTATAGTGTCTTTCACTCCCCAGATGTGCCCCCTTATGGGGCTTGTGTTAAAAACTGGAGTGGGGACCCACTAAGAGGCTCTCCAGACCAACCAAAGAAAGAGTGAAAACTACAAAAAAAAAAAAATGAAAAGAAAAAACACAAAAGACGTTTTCTTTCTATCTTCCTCTATTTATAAATTAAAATGTTTCATCAGGAGGGCACACTGAACAACAAGTTGCTCGTCTCATGGTGCGACCTGGGACCTCTCATCCCTGCCTGGGTCTTAATCCCCTCTATTCTGGGTATATCCCTGTTAGTTGCTAAAAGCTACCTGCACTCTCTGGGTGTCATCCAATTCTAACCCCATGTAATAGTAGCCCTGTCTGTGGGTTGTGTTATTCACTAGATTGGATAGCCTTGGAGCTCTCAAATCATCTGTTGCCGGACTGGACCCCTTTTTCAACTTCTTTTTGTCTTTTTGTTTTAGTTCTCCATATGCTCATCATGGTTCACTCTACTCTTTCTCTCCCCTCTCTTGTTGCCAGGCACTGCGTCCACTGTGCCTCCTTTATATAAAAAATGCTGGTTTGGTTCCCTTCTGTTCTACCTTACTTCCTTTTATCCTCTTCTTCAGCTTCCTGCTATCCTTTACGTACTATTGCTTCCAATTCTCTCATTATTCTTTCTAGGAAATCTACAGCTGGTTAATCTGCTTTTTCATAATGCTTTTAAACGTTGGCCTTCATTTCCCTTGTTTATTCACTCTGCCTCTTCAGCTTTCTCCTTAAAGTCTCTCTTTCATGACTTTTTTCCTTCCTCCTGCAACTGTCCTTAACCTTTTTCCTTATCCCCTCACTAGTTTTGGCCTGACAATTTGTTTCCTTCATTACCTGTGCATATGTTACTCTGGCTTGCACTTAAATTGTGATTATTTCTCCATTTAATGTGTATTTCTGTATTTATCCATATATATATATATATATATATATATATATATATATATATATATATATATATATATATATATATATATATATATATATATATATATATATAGTATTGCTGTATATGATATTTCTCATCCCCTACCCCAGGACACATCTGGAAATGAGCTGTTACCAGTTCAGTATGTAAATAAATGAATATTTAAATAACCTTGCTGTTTGCAGGAGAAGGCAGGTTAGCATTATTTCTACGGTTTTCCTCTGGCTGTGCCAGGCAGTTTTCTAACCTGCTTGGTTGGCATGAGACCCCCCTCGAGCCTTGTTCTGGCTCTCATCTCCAGCAGGCTCATGGATAACTGGGGAGCTGGTCACACCTATCTTTTTTGGGTTGAACATTCTGCAATGTCACATGCACCAGTTGTCTTGTTTGTCCCCATCGTCTCTGTGGGGGACAATCTCTAATTTTTTTTTTTATCAGCAGGCTCTTCACTGATGACATAGAGGATTGTGTATGAGCAGTCATACACAACAAGGATATTCTTGTATCGAGAGGTTTCCTTGGTAACAGATGACCTTGAGAGCACAGCTCGAGAAGTGCTCTGTTACCAAGGGAACCTCGAGATACAAGAATATCCTTGTTTGTGTATGACTGCTCATACACAATCTTTTATAGTGTATGGGCAGTCACAGCATAGAAAATCACACAAAGCCAGCTGATGAAGACAACAGAGAATTGAAATCTTAACATTTTCTTTTTTTAACTGACAGTGTGCTACAGATGTTTCTGCAAGTTCAAGTTTAAAAAAAAAACCAAACCTTCCAGCTTACCTGGACAGAGAAAAGCAACTATGTGGCAGCATTACAAGTTGTTCTGCTACAGTAGTGACATCACTACTGCAACAGAACAACATAATGATATTAACACTGCAGCAGAACAAGCATATTCCAAACATGGAATTCCATGCATAACAGCATTCCACCATATACTATATGCTGATTGCTTATTAGAGTCACTTACAATTCCCATATGTTGCCCACTTGTGCCAGCCCAATTGCAAAGGGTTCAAATTGTTGGTCTACCCCTTTGATTTTTCAGCTAGAGCCCACATGGCATATAGGGCTGTTGCCCTATTTCCACTACCTTACCCAGCCCTACCTTGCTGATTGGCTAGTGGAAACTTGACACTCTGGCTCTGTAACCCATATTAGCCATCTGTGCCACCTTAGTGTGCCCTTTCTCTTCTTTCTAAAAGTTGATTGCCAAGTTTTATTTTGTTGTCTCTTTATTTTTTCCTATATCCTTTCCTTATCCCTTTTGGCCTAGTAAGTTTCTCAAGCCCTGTATTGTTTTTTCCCTCACTTTGTTTCTCTCCTGGCAAACAGAACTGAGATTGTTGAAGGAGCCGGCAATGGTTATTGGCTAGCACAGCACCACATGGGGGTGCACAGTTGCTGTGCCCAGTAGTTGTTGCTGGCCCCCTTGACCAAAGATTTGTTATCATGTGGTTCCAGGGCCTCCAGACCAGACCTATAAGTGGTAATCAACAGAGACGCCTTTCAGGAAACTCACTCTCCAGTTACGGTAAGTATGTAACTTTTCTTTCTTTTCACACAGGCAATATGGAACAGCAGACCATATTTCAGAAGTAGGGTCCCTTGGCCAGCAAATTCATGTTCCAACATGGGTAACAATTAGCCATGCTCACCTGAGAAACTGCACTCCCAAGGTCCAACAGGCACCCAGGGCTGTGTCTTTCCATGCCACAATCCACTCCCCTCCCCAAGTTATGGAGTCTAGGACCATCCCCAAGAGGCATGTCCACCCGGGGTTTAACTGCTTCTCCTCATCTGGTCCTGATCTCCCTGTGTTCCATTAAACACCCTTACTCTATGACAGTTCACGCCCACCAAAATAGGTACCCTCCCAATGTCTCGCACCAGGCCTGACTGTCACCCCCCCCCCGCCAAATCTGGCTTTTGCCAAGTCCACCTGATGGGAATGTCTCAGTACCATGAATTTACAGCTTTTAACACCCAAGATGTAAGACATTTAATCTGCGTCACATGCTGTGATAAGAATGAGGCACAAGACGTGCACAGCTACAGCTGCTAGTGGAAAGTGTGGCTGAGAAAAACTGTTTAGAGTGCAAGACAAAGTGGCTGACCACCTCTCTGTCCCAGCCTTAAAAAGGGGCAGAGACTCCTCCCAAGGGGTGGGGGTTCCCTGGCTGACCTTCTCAGCCACCTCTGGTGCCTGATTAGGCCAACTAGGGATCACTTTTGACCCAAGCCCAGCCTCCTCCATTGAACATAGAACTGTGTTCAAAGCTACCCCCCCAAGTGAAAGGCAGGTGGGGGGGTCATTGCCCAGATATATTCTCAGTACCCAGTTAAATAACATAGCATACTCTGTTTATGGGATAACAAGACTGGCTTTACTTAACATTGATTCTTTTCATACAGGCATTACACAATAATTCACAGTGTTACAGAAGTAGGGCCCCTGGGCCAGTAAGTTCATGATACCGCTGGCAAACTACTAGCTGTACCAGCTGGGAAACATGGGCCCAAGGTCTGACAAAGCAGCCCAATGCTATGTCTTTCTTCACCACAGTTCTTCCACTGGGTTTGGGGATGGATTCCAGGACCTTCCCTGAGGAGCATGCCAGCGCAGGGCGGCACTCTCTGCTGGTCCTGATCTCCTCATGTTCCATTGCAGTCACTTGCTCTGTGACAGCCCCTCGCCAGAACGCATGCTCATCCAGGGTCATGCACCCAGCCTGGCTCTCACCCACTCCCAGCTGTTGCAGATTCCAAATGCACAGAAAGTCTGCATGCCATGAATTCAGCACCACCAAGTATGTATCCCTAATACACATCCCCCAACTAATGACCCAGGGGCCCCTGGCTAGACTTCCAATATATGGTCACAGGAGTCCTGCAGTTCAGTGTTTAATTACTGATGTCAGACAAGTGAACCCCATCCCTATGAAATAGAACTTTGCAAGCCCTAGTGATTTGGAAATGGTGAACAACCCCAAAGTCATGGGTGTGGGTGAGGCAGGATACCTCCCTACTCACTTCTCTCTGCAACTTTTCTACTATGGAAAGCTTGCAAGCACCCCACTAGCAGATATGTAGGATGATCTTAGCTCATAAACAGAGTATTGCTGTCTGCTTCTTAGCATTTTGCTGGCTGATGTTGGCACTTTTGATATCTGCATTGGGGACAGTTGGAGACTGAGCTCCTTAGAGTGCAGCATGAACAGTGGCGGGGGCCTTCTGCTGAACATAGCCATACAGGCCCTTTCTCATGGACAGGACCACAGGGTTTGACTTTGTGCTGGAGTAGAGGAGGTGCCCAGGAAGGGGAAAATGTGTGAAGGGGGCTACAGCTGTAGAAAGGACAATACCCGTGGAGTGATTGTGATCAGGGATGGATAATTTTGCCAGTCAACAGGCAGCTCATGACACTTTTCTGCACGAGATGTGGAGGGTATCATTGTTTGGATAACTGCATAATGCAAGCCCTGCATTGTCCTGAAATGGGGTGGTGCCATGCCTGCTATGTGCACCTACTGTATGTGAGAACCACAAAGGAGTGCGAATGGGTTTGCTGGCCCCCAAAGTTGAACCGGTTGCCCACTGGTGTCATGGATCTGCACCCTTGCCACCTTCTGAACTGTTTTATAGCTGAGTGAACTAAGTGTAACCCCCCCTGCCAGGGGCTTACCTGTGAGCCCCCAAAAAAGGCTTGTTTCCCTTGGGGCTTTGGTCCACCCCCATTCTTTTTTAGGTCCTCCTGGCTTGCCCCTGTGTTTCTGGCCTCTCCTGCTGGTCCCCGTGTTGTATTTAGAGAGAGAGTGGGGCTGGAGGAGCTGGTTCATGGAGCCGCTGGCTTTTGGAATAGGCACTGCAGTGCTGGCAAGCTCTGTGTGTAACCCCCCTACAAATGGGGGTTCCCAAAAATTCTTCCAAGAGCTTGCCTAATTACACACAGCCTGGTTTGTTGTTCGGCACAAAGTCGTTTAAATGTTGTTGCCAGTGAGAGCATTTAAATCCTCCATGTACAGTCTCTTTAAGTACTGCCTGCTTGCAGTCTTACTTAATCTGTATGGGGGGGTCTTTGTGTTTCTGTGCCCGAATCCCACCCGGGCTGCTGAATTTTCACTCTGTTTCTGCCGTCGCTAGTGGCGCAGACAGAGCCATGTTGAGAGATGTAATTATTTGCTGAGCATTTGTTAGAGTGATAATGAAAATGTAGTTTGTTCTAACCTACTTTCTTTGCAGAAAGGACTTTTCAGATTAGCTCCACCATTTTGGTCCCGAACTGCTGAATTGGACCAATCAGTACTGGGGGACTCTAAAATGGAGCCTGCTGAAATGGGACTGTATGGATTACCAGTTGGAATTTGTAGTTTTAGGCTGTCGGCGCCTTTTTGTAACAGAAGGGGAAGCTCTTACTGTGATTGACAGCTAAACTGCCCAACCGAACCTTTTGGATCTAAGGGAAATCCTCTGAGCTGTCTGCTGGCAAGTCAGATTCGAGTTGGACATTGAAGAGAAAAGAGCACGCATAATTGAGCGTCCATGTTGCGCAGTAGTTCATGCAGGAGAACCGTGGAAGGCCCGAAACTCTGCCTGTTGCTGTCTTGAAGAGAGAGAGAGAGAGAGATAGTCAGACAGTGATCCATTTAGTGTGCTGCGAAGTAAGTTGTGGGAAAGATACCAGGCTTACCTGAAGAAGACCGAAGATTTTGCTAAAAGTGATCGGCCTGTCAGGAACTTTAGCTATTGAAGTGCTCCCGGGTTTAGCAGTGATTTTGTGATCGGGATCGAGGAGTCACCTGCCTGGTACAGTAAACTTTCTTTACATATAAATGTGCTGCAAACTGGAGGGGGGTCACTGCCTGGTTCCCCTCTCTGAACTGAGCTGTGTGTTGAAGGCTGGAAGCTGTTCTCAGCTGCATCGGACTGAATCCGCTTGCTTGCACATGCTGTTAGGCCCTGTCACAAGGATTTTGTCTCCCTACCCTGCTCCTTCTGGCAATCCAGAACAACCATCATCCATCTTGTTCTCACTATTGGGTATCGTGAGTAGTACACAGGGTAGCTTCCTGCAACATATCTTTTAAATCAAAAGTGTGTCATCTGATTATTGTGTTGTTTCCATGAACTGAGCCCTCCGGCTCCGGATTACAATTGGGGTGTGTGCATGTTGTTTCTTTCTCCACAGGGCCCCAACCAGCTGCAACGCAAGCCTACCCTGGGCAACGGTCCTGGCTAGCCCTTTTTTCCATCCTGGGTACCCAGAGAGTGTGACTAATTGGGACTCAGATTGCATACACAGCAGTGTGACTTTTAGTGTGATTTAGCCAATTAACCTGATTGCCCCCATCCTTGTTATAGTCCCCCTGAATAAATCAGATCTACTTTTCCTGCAATTTACATTGACTGTGGTGTCAGTTTATGTTGAAAGTATTGCATTGTTTCTTTGGTATTGCATCACCTTGGTTCACAGGGGGTCCCCAGAGCCAAGCTGAAGGAACCAGGGAGGAGAAGAAGCACTGTGGGTAAATTTGGAGACCGGCAATGGCACCACAATCCGCACAGGGGTTGTACACAGACCCCCTTCTCAGGGGGAGGAAATGGACAAGGAAATGATAGAAAGTATACTTAGTATGGCAAAAAAAGGGGAGATATTGCTGATGGGTGATCTGAATATGCCAGATGTTAACTGGAGTGCAGTTGCCGCAGCCACTTCGAAGAGTGGGGTTATTCTAGATGCCCTACAGGGGCATGCCTTAGACAACTAGTATTGGAGCCCACTCGAGGGAGCAATCTTAGACCTGGTTCTCTCAAATGGAGATGAGAGAGAGGATCACAGATGTAGAAGTGGGTAGCCATCTGGGAACTAGCGACCATCGAACAGTATGGTTCACAATAAACACAGCAATAGAGTCAAGCCATACAAAGGCAAAGGTACTGGACTTTAGGAGGGCTGACTTTGCCAAAATAGGTAAGTGCCTAAGGAATGCACTAGCAAATGGGCAGGAAGGAGGGTGGAAGAACAATGGGAATAATAAAACTGCCATCACAGAGCAACAAGCCTTTGTGTGAAGCAAATAAACAAAACTAAACGATGTAAGAAACCACTATGGTTCTCAAAGGAAGTGGCAGTGAAGGTTCAAGAGAAAAGAAAGCTTCAGGAAGTACAAGGAATCACAGAAGGAGCAGGACAGAGAACTATATCAGTTAAAGACAAAGGAGCTGGGAAGGCAGTCAGACAGCAAAGGCCCAAACCAAGGAAAAGATAGCCAACTCAGTTATGAAGGGGATAAATCCTTTTATAGGTACATCAGGGCGAAGAAAGACCAAGGGAGGGATAGTGAGGCTTAATAAGGGGGAGGGTGGGCAGAGGAGACTGTGAAAGGCAGAGATACTAAACAAATATTTTGCTCAGTATTTACAAAGGAAGAGGGGTACCTAGAACAAACAGTAGAAACACACTGGATACAGAAGTTGATACCAGCCCATTTACAGAAGAAAGGGTTCTGAAAGAACTCTTAAAACTGAAGGTGGACAAAGCAATGGGGCCTGATGGGATTCATCCCAGAATTCTAAAGAACTAAGGGTAGAATTAGTGACACCACTGACTACCCTGTTTAACAAATCATGGGAGGATGGGGTGGTACCGAGGACTGGAGGAGGCAGATGTGATTCCCTTCACAAAAGTGGGAGCAAGGCAGAAGCAGGAAACTACAGACCTGTTAGTTTAACCTCAGTGGTAGGAAAATGATGGAATCACTTCTGAAGGAAAGAATTGTTGAGTATCTAGAGGCCAGAGGGCACAGGACCCAAGGCAGCATGGATTCACAGCAGGAAGGTCATGCCAGACAAATCTGATAGATTTCTTTGACTGGGTGACCAAAGTAGTAGATCAGGGAGGGCTGTGGACATGGCCTACCTAGACTTTAGCAAGGCATTTGACACAGTCCCACACAAAGATTAATATACAAGTTAGCTAGCCTGGGAGTGGGTCCCAAGATGACAGCCTGGGTAAAAATTGGCTGGAGAAAATAGGACACAGAAGTAATAGTAAATGGAGTCCACTCTGATGAAGGGGGGTTACTAGTAGGGTACCTTGAGGTTCAGTATTAGGACCAGTCCTCTTCAATGTCTTTATAAGCGACATTGCAGAGAGACTGGAAGGAAAATATGTCTCTTTGCAGATGACACAAAGATCTGCAACAGAGTTGATGCACAAGGTGGGGTGGAAAGGATGAAAAGGGACTTGGCAAGGTTAGAGGAATGGTCAAATGTATGGCAGCTTAGATTCAATGCTAGAAGTGCAGGTAATGCACCTGGAAACAAAAACCAGGGAAGAGTACACAATGGGGGTGAGATACTAACAACAACAAAAATGGAAAGGGACCTGGGGGTAGTCATATCAGATGACCTAAAGGTGGGCAAGCAATGTGAGAGGGCAGCAATGAGGGCTGGGGGGATATTGGGATGCATAGGGAGAGGCATCACCAGTAGAAAACAGGAAGTTATTATCCCTCTGTACAGACAGCTGGTCAGACCCCATCTGGAGTACTGCGTGCAGTTCTGGAGACCCAGTCTTCGCAAAGACATAGACAGGATGGAAGCTGTCCAGAGGAGGGCAACTAAAATGGTGCAGGGTCTGCACTGGAAGACATATGAAGATAGACTAAAGAAGCTTAATATGTATAGCCTCGAGGAAAGGAGGGAGAGGGGGGACATGATAGAAACTTTCAAGTACCTCAAGGGAATCAACAAAGTCCAAGAGGGTAGCATCTTTCAAAAAAAGAGGTGTGCAAGAACAAGGGGCACAATTTGAAGATGGAGGCGCTCAGAGGTAATTTAGGAGGTATTTTTCACAGAGGGTTGTGGATGCATGGAGCGGCCTTCCGGAGGAAGGTTGTGGAGTCAAAAACAGTGGTGGAATTCAAGCATGCATGGGACAGTCATAAGGCAATTCTAGGGAATGGGGGTAGGAAGAAGTAGGCTGCTGGTTAACTATGATCTGCAGCTTATCCAGTAGGCAGGGAAATGGGCAGACTGGGTGGGCCAAGCGGTCCTTATCTGCAGTCAAATTCTATGTTTCTATGTAACCAGTCCTGGGGGTAAGTGCTCAGCATATGTGTGTGTGCCAGACTGGTCAAGGGCATGGGGAAGGTATACATTGTGTACTGTGTGGGCCACTAGTAGGAGACAAGGGGGGTCACAGTGTCTCAGAGGGCTGTGGCCTGGTTATTCAGACTAATACCAACCCAGACCTTTGGGTGGAAGCACCCGTCACCAAACCTAGGCCCCTTTACCTGTTACTAGCCAAGCAGGCAGGGGTAGTAGCCCAAGGGATAGTGCCACCTAGGGGTTGCATCTTGGAGGTACTGCTGCAATTAGTGTTCTCTAGTGGCCAAGGGAAAAAGTTACCCTGTTATGTTTAGTTTTGGTGAGAAAATGGAGGAACTTGCTACACCCAAGCTGAAAACTGCCCCTCATAAGCTGTTAGTGCACGGAATGATGGGGTGGAGCGAGGCTGAGGGTTTGGACCCCTAACAGGCTCTTCTATTATTGGATGTCCCATTAGGGATTACTAATGCTGATATTGTAGCCACTGTGGAGCATGTTAAGGGTTTGGGGAAAGTCGAGGTAAAGGGAAGAGATGCAGATCTGTTTGAACAGACTATGATAGTGCTGCTCTCCTTTAGCTCCCCGATAGATCCAGAGAAAGTACCTCCTGTTATTTTTCCGGACGGTACCCAGAAAGGGTGGAGGGTCATTCACCTGCACAGTGATCCGACTACCCTGGGTGGGTCCCCCCGTATAGAAGGGTTCAAGGATAAGTTGCTCAAACTATTAGCATCTGAAGGGCGAACTGCCCAAGAGCTTGTAAAGGTGTTAGATCTTTCAGAGGAACACACGCCCCTGCACTCCCGACCCACCTCCCCCACTTCTCCAAAAAGTTCTCCTGTGGCCCCCCTCCCCCTTAGTAATTCCCTCAATACAATTGGATTCCTACTGAAAGCTCAGGCTCTTTTCAGGCACAGCCCCAGTGCCCCTGTAGGAGGATGACTTGGAAACATGGATAGGCTACTCCACTCCTTCAGTGCAAGAAGGGCAATGTTCAGAGGGGGAAAGAGAAAGAGGCTGATGGAGAGTTTAAGGGGCCCTGCACTGGAAGCCATCTGTTTCTTGTGAGCAGCCAGTCCAGAGGCTACGGCAGCTGAATAAATACCTATCTGCACTAGAAGGAGTGTTTGGTAGTACTGAGTCAGGGGACGACTTGTGGAAGTTCAAGTCAGCTAAGCAGTGGAAAAATGAGAAATTGTCCGCTTTTGTTACCAGGATTGAGAGGGCTCTGCAGAGGGCCGATCGAAAAGGGGGAGTGCCCGCGAAGGAGCTGAACTGGATCAGACTGGACCACAAAAGTCAGCCAGATTTTCTAGTGTAATGATATTAAAGCTCAAGTTGCAAGACAGGAGGGCTAACCCTCCCGAGTACTGTCATCTTATGAAGGAAATTTGTGAAATTGAGACTGATGAAGAGGGCTGGGAAGCCTATACTGGGGTTGTGGGTACCTGCTCGACCCCGGAGAGAAGTGACTTGGATGAAGCACAGCAGCTGAGATAGTTGATTAAAGAGTTGACCGAGGCAGCTAGAGAGCCTGATCTGTACCAGGCATCTCCAGAGACTAAAAGTGGAGTGGAAGTGCATGTTGTTTCTCCAGAGGCCCAGACTGAGGGTAACCTATTGACAGAACTACAAGAGTTGAGAGCCATGGTGGGGGAACTACAATAGGCTGCACAAAACTCCAACTGTAGTGGAGACCCAGAAGTTCAGGAACATAGGTCCCAAGTCCAGGAAGGGTCTTGAGGTGTCCCTGAGGTACCCCAGCAGAGACAGGACCCCCCACCATTCAAAGGCTCTAAAGAACCTAAGTTTTGCTATCACTGTGGGGAGGATGGGCACATCCAGTTCGCCTGTCGCTCATCAGAGAATTTGAGGAGGGTTACTACTAGTTTGCTAGCCTGGCATCAGCAGAACAATAACTGGCCACCAGGGGGAGCTGTTCGGAAAAGTTATGCTATCAAAGCCCAGGCCATATCGACACCAGCGTCTGCACCGCCTGAATGGTCCAAAGTGGTGGGTCCCTCCATGGAGACAACAGTGAAAGTAAATGGAGTGTCTACTAGGGCTGTGCTTGACAGTGGCTCCAAAGTAACGATAATGTTTCAAGACTGGTACAAGAAGCACTTCCCTGATGTGCCCTCAAAGACTTTGGAGGGACTGCATGTCTGGGGGTTAAGTGAAAAGGCATACCCATACTCTGGATACATCCGAATTTGGTTGTCTTTCCCCACCTCGGTGGACGGAGTAGCGGAGCAAGTGGAGACCTTGGCCCTAGTGTGTCCCCCTACTGGACTGTGCGATGGGGTTCCTTTACTAATCGGGACAAATGCTCATATGTTTGGGAGGTTGGCACAACTATGCCATGAGAAACAGGGGCGCTGGACTGGTAGAGCTTTGAGGATTTCTGTATTGATTCAGAAGGCTTATGAGTCACAGCAGAATGCTGAAGAGGTGGATCAAGATGAACCAGTTGGGGTTGTATGGAAGAAGGATCCTGAGTCAATGATCCTGGCTCCCAACACTCAGTGTACTTTACAGGGGGAGGTCCGCTTACGAAAAGATGTCAAGAATAAGATACTCATGCTGGATGCTCCGGGTGGTGGAAAATTGCCGGAAGGTTTGCTGATTAAGTTCAGTATCTTACCCACTTGTGCTCATGCCTTTGTAACCCCTAGGTGGCGCTATCCCAAGGGATACTACCCCTGCCTGCTTGGCTACTAACAGGTTGAGGGGCCTAGGTCCAATGGCGGGTGTCTCCACCCAGAGGTCAGGGTTTGTAATGGTTAGGCTAGCTTGGTCACAGCCCTCTGGGACACCGTGACCCCCTTTGGTTTCCTCTAGTGACTCACACAGTACACGGGAGTTACCATCCCAATACCCCACAAATGCACTCTTCTTACACATACAGTAACACTTACCCTTAGGACTGATGTCTTGCAGCACATCTCTGAGGACCCCCTGTGAAACGAGGCTAGGCAATATACACAAACACAATGCAATGCTTTTTCTACATGTACTGATACCACAGACAGCCTATAATTCAATAACAACAAATCTGATTTATTAGACGGGGCAGTAACATGGGAGGGAGAAATCAGGTTAATTGGTAGCATTAAATCACAGTACTGTGCACACATACAGGGTCTGAAAAGTCACACTCTGTGTACCCAGGTTGGTGGGGGAGCTAGTCAGGTCCGTTGCCCAGGGCTGGCTGGCAGGTGCAGATGGATAGGGCCCTGTAGAAGAAAATATATGCACAACACCCAATTGTAATCCGAAGCTGGATGGCTCAGTCCGTGAAGCAGTGAAACAACAAGAATTAGATGACACACTTGTGATTGAAAACAGGCTGCAGGGGAATACCCTAATTTGTACTCACAATACCCAAGCTGAGGACCGGATGGTGGATGTTCTTCAGGATTGCCAGAACAACAGGGCATGCAGACAAGGTCCTTGTGACTGGGCTCCACTGCAGTTGATAGCAAACGGATTTAGTCTGAGACAAGCTGGGGTCTGCTTCCAGCTTCAACACAAAGCACACAGCACAGGGAATTAGAAATAGCGATTCCCCACAAGCACTACATACATTCATATGTAAAAGGAAAGTACTATTCCAGGCAGGCTGCTCCTCAATCCCGATTGCACTTACAGCAAAATACCTGGGAGCACACACAGCAGCTTCAGTTCCTGACAGACTGAGCACGATTCAGCAAATTCTCCAGTCTTCTACAGGGTGAGCCTGGTTTCCACTCTTCAGACTTCCTTCTTTCTCTTCACAAATTGGATTCAGTCCAAAATGGCACTTACAATGGCTGCAGGCCGAACCTCAGGGTCTCAGACGTGCTTCCCGCGCGAAACTATACACCGAAGAAGCACAGAGCTCCTTCTCTCTTCACTGTCACAACTGATCTGATCTTTCCAGTCACAGAGCAGGGCATTTCCTTTAGTTCCACACTATTCTGTTGGCTGGTTCGACTGTCACTCACAATAAGACTCCCTCTGTTGGTGAAAAAAGGCACCAAGGTTAAAACTGCATTTTCCAGTCACTGCCCATACAAACCCCTTGTGGCTGGCTCAAAATTGAGAGTCCAAGTTCCGATTCATCCACAGGCTCCATTGTAAGGCCTCCCTATCATCCTGATTGGTCCAAGTCAGCAATTCAGGACCAAAATGAAAGAGCTACACTGAAACAGTTCGTGCTGAAATAAAGACAGGTTAGACAAACTACATTTTCTCAGTCACTCTAAATGATTTCTGGCAAACAGTTATATCTTTCAACAAGGCTCCCTCTGCACATGTAGCGACTGCAGAAACGGAGTGAATTGGCAGCAGCTAGGTGGGATTTGAGCATTAAATACACAGTCCCCCCATACAAACTAATTAAGTCTGCAAGCAGACAGCTCTTAAAGAGACAGTACATGGAGGCTCAAATAGCACTCACTTGGAACCACATTTAAACAGCTCAGACACCGAACACCGCCCAGACTTGGAGCATTCAGGCAAGCTCCTGGAAGACTTTTGGGAACCCCCATTTGCAGGGGGGTTGCACCCTTCCTGGCCTGGAAAAACTTGGCGTCTGCTTCAAGTAAGTACCCCCATAAATTTCAACACAACCATATACATTTACATCAATATCACATTAGGCTTATACATGTAACCATCAGTCAACGTATCACCTTACCAGAAACACATTTCTGAAACTTTTCAGTACATCACTTTTTACATAGTATTATACACACATTGTACTGTAACTCAGGTTATTACCTCCTATACATGAAACCTGAAGAGAGGGAGCCCTTCCCTATCAGCTACTTTGGGTCTGGATGGGGCAGGGGCACCACACCTAGAGGGCAACACAGTTAACTTGGAGGTAGCACTTATGCTCAGTTTGGGCAATGAGCTCTGGGACAAATACACTCCTTTATGTACAACATTAAGAGGCAAGTCCACAGGCCTCCCAGGGGAATCATAGCTTAAGCGCATTACAGGCTTTACAGTTTGACCAGTCTTTCTAGGGGGAACTGTTACAGTCTCTGCACTTTTAGACTTACTTTCAGCACTGTCTTTACTTGCCAGGGGAGTCTCCATGGGGGAAAAAAATCCAGACTTGGGGTACTGTCAACCCCTGGATAGGCAATTTCTGGTTCCATAGTACTTAACTCATTCATAGAGCACTCTGGCACTGGCAGGAAACTATTATCACATTCCATGAATTCTTCAAGTTCTGGCATGTCACCAGAATGACTCATATCAACAACCCCTCTCTCAGGCAAATTGTACAGTTCCACCATACAGAGCAACTCAAGATCATTAGACGTGACACTCTGCACTTCACTTTCTGGGAGCATTGGCTCCAGGGACAAAACTGGGGGCTTAGACAGTCCAGAAGGCCCAGCTTCCTCTCCATAATTGACTAGGGGGTTGCCCTGAAACAATTGACTCAGTTCATAAGAGGGGTAGTACCCAAAGTTGCTCTCACTTTCCTCTGAAGTAGACTGACAATCCTTCTCAATTGAGGGTTACTGTGGAGGACACCTTGAGTCAGAAACCACAGGAGCATGCCTTCTCTGTCTGGGTCTTGCAGCAACCCTAGTAGACACTCTATTCACTCTTATCGATGTCTCCATTGAAGGGCCCACTTTTCTGGACCAATCAGGAAAGGCTGTAGCAAGGGCTTGAGTAGATAATCTAGCCACAACAGGACTTGAGTTAGCATTCCTAGGACTCTCACTGTGAACATTGTGTGCACTCCTTGTCCATCGATTTGCTTTTCAGAGCTCCCCTCAAAGCCAGCTCACCATTTTCTCCAAGTGTGTCTCAGACCAGCACTCTCTTTTCATATGGCCATCCTCATCACAATTGTGACAGATGACAGGCTCATGGGGCATCCTTGGGGAAAACATTGCAAGAGGAACTGAAGTAGTAGCAAGGGGTTGGGGTCCCATACCTGCTGACGGCAGTAAGAGGGGTGTAATGTGTCTCAACAGCTCTCTTAGCGCGGCAACCAATTCTTTGAGCTCAACCAGGGGGCTAGTCTCGTCACAGGAGGCCTGAGGGTGCACCCCCAACCCCATAGCATATGCAGTCAAATAAGGGTCAGGGCCTGTGCTCGCAGGAGAGGCCTTCATAAAGAGACTGTTTTTTATTTCTCTGAACTCCTTCAGCAGTTCATCCCATGGCGGCACACCCTCACTGGTCCCCACTTTGGAAGGGCCTTCCGGTGCCATGATCACTTTGGCTGCACTCACCCTAGAAATACAATTCCCCTCTTCATCTTCTACCTCCTAGAGTTCTTTTATCAAGTCACAATAGTCCAGTGGATTACCCCTTCTCTCTTGGAGCCTTAATTGAAGGAGCTGCAATTTAGAATACTTTGCATGCCGCAGTATATGCCCCAATTTCACATGATTTAAGTCACTGGCGGCTATCCCACCTTTTCGGTAAGCTTTCTGTAGAGCTCTTTCTAGACGAGTGACATATGCAGACAAACTTTCCCCTGGCCATTGTTTCATACCTTGAAACTTCCACATCAAGTTCTCCTCTGACTTAGTGCTCCCAAAATTGCCTTCGAGTCCGGACAGATACTTCCAGGCAGATGCATCAGGGTTTGTGGACCTCAAAGACTTAATGGCTTCCAGAGCAGGACCTCTCAAACTCTCTAGGATTCTTTTCCATTTCTCAGCCTCTGCACATTGCCACTCAGATACCAAAGGAGCAACACAGTCTATCCAGGTCTCCCACTCATCCTCCCCTGAGGGCACTGGGACTATGCCAGAGAAAAGTCTGAGCTTGCTGTAAGAGTCCGGCTGGATCGGGTGAATTATGATGGGGAGGGGGCTACTGGAGAGCTCTTGTGGGGAACTGGGGATGTACCTGGGGAATGCAGGGGCATGTGGTCACCGGAGAGGTCTAACACCTTTACCAGTTTCTGAGCAGTGCACCCTTCAGAGGCTAGCAATTTGAGTAATTTCTCTTTGAACCCATCTATACTAGGAGACCCACCCGGGGTGGCAAGAACACTATGTAAATGAATGACCCTCCATCCCGTCTGGGCACCTTTGGGCATCGTGACAGGGGGTACCTTCTCGGGGTCCACTGAGAAGTTACACGAGATCAGTACTATCATAGTCTGCTCAAATAAATCAGTACCTCATCCGCTTACTTCAACTTTGCCCACGTCCTTAATTTGTTCCACAGTGGACACAATGTCAGTATCACTGGTCCCTACGGGGACATCCAGCAACAGAATAGCCTTTTGGGGGTCTATCCCCTCAGCTCTGCTCCACCTCATCATTTTGCACACCATCAACTTATGGGGGTAAATTTTTAATTGGGGCGTGGTACTCCCTTCCATTTTTTTCCTTAAATTAAACATATCAAGGTATTTTTCCTCACTTGGCCACTAGAGGACGCTAATCTCAGAGGTGCCTCCAAGATGTAACCCCTAGGTGGCGCTATCCCAAGGGCTACTACCCCTGCCTGCTTGGCTACTAACAGGTTGAGGGGCCTAGGTCTAATGATGGGTACCTCCACCCAGAGGTCAGGGTTTGAAGTGGTTAGACTAGGTTGGTCACAGCCCTCTGGGACACCGTGACCCCCTTTGGTTCCCTCTAGTGGCTCACACAGTACACAGAAGTTACCTTCCCAATACCCTGGAAATGCACTCTTCTTACACATACAGTACCACTTACCTCAGGACTGATTCTGCAGCACATCTCTGAGGACCCCTGTAAAATAAGGTTAAACAACATACACAAACACAATACAATACTTTTACTAATGTACTGATAACACAGACAGTATAAGTTTAATCAACAACAAATCTGATTTATTAGGGGGGCAGTAACACGGGAGGGAAATCAGGTTAATTGGTGGCATTAAATCACAGTACTGTGCACACATACAGGGTCTGAAAAGTCACACTCTGGGTACCCAGGTTGGGGGGAGCCAGGTCGTTGCCCAGGGTTGGCTGGCAGGTGCAGATGGATAGGGCCCTGTAGAAGAAAATATATGCACAACACCCAATTGTAATCCAGAGCCGGATGGCTCAGTCCATGAAGCAGTGAAACAACAAGAATTAGATGACACACTTGTGATTGAAAACAGGCTGCAGGGGAATACCCTGATTTGTACTCACAATACCCAAGCTGAGGACCGGATGGTGGATGTTCTTCTGGACTGCCAGAACAACAGGGCATGGAGACAAGGTCCTTGTGACTGGGCCCCACTGCAGTTGATAGCAACCGGATTTAGTCCGAGACAAGCTGGGGTTTGCTTCCAGCTTCAACACACAGCACACAGCACAGGGATTGGAAATAGTGATTCCCCACAAGCACTACAGCACATTCATATGTAAAGGAAAGTACTATACCAGGCAGGCTGCTCCTCGATCCTGATCGCAATTACTGCAAAATACCCGAGCACACACAGCAGCTTCAGTTCCTGACAGACGGAGCGATTCAGCAATTCCTCTTCTACAGGGTGAGCCTGGTTTCCACTCTTCAGACTTCCTTCTTTCTCCTCACAAATCAGATTCAGTCTGAAACTGGCACTTACAATGGCTGCAGGCTGAACCTCAGGCCTCACATGTGCTTCCCGTGAAACTATACACATGAAAGCACAGAGCTCCTTCTCTCTTCACTGTCACAACTGATCTGATCTTTCCAGTCACAGAGCAGGGCATTTCTTTAGCTCCACACCATTCTGTTGGCTGGTTTGACTGTCACTCACAATAAGACTCCCTCTGTTGGTGAAAAAGGCGCCAAGGTCAAAACTACATTTCTCAGAGTCACTGCCCATACAATCCCTTGTGGCTGGCTCAAAATTGAGAGTCCAAGTTCGATTCATCCACAGGCTCCATTTGAAGGCCTCCTATCATCCTGATTGGTCCAAGTCAGCAATTCAGGACCAAAATGAAAGAGCTACACTGAAACAGTTCGTGCTGAAATGAAGACAGGTTAGACAAACTACATTTTCTCAGTCACTCTAAATGATTTCTGGCAAACAGTTATATCTTTCAACAAGGCTCCCTCTGCACATGTAGCGACGGCAGAGACGGAGTGAATTGACAGCAGCTCGGGCAGGATTCGAGCATTAAATACACAGTCCCCCCCATACAAACTAATTAAGTCTGCAAGCAGACAGCTCTCAAAGAGACAGTATGCGGAGACTCAGATAGCACTCACTTGGAACCACATTTAAACAGCTGAGATGCCGAACACCGCCCAGACCTGGAGCATTCAGGCAAGCTCCTGGAAGACTTTTGGGAACCCCCATTTGCAGGGGGGTCACACCTATACCAGACGGCTCATAGCCCAGGTGCACAATTTGTCAGATAGAGACATTCGGGTGAATAGAGGCTTCACCTTAGCTACTGTACACTGTGCAGACACTGCAGTGCTACTGAGTAACAAGACATCCGGAGTGACTAACCAAGTGACACCCGACTTGTTTGACTTTGGTAACTCCCCGTTGCCAGCTGAATGGAAGACTAGAATCAGCCAGCGACTTGCCCAGAGAGACCAGGTGTTTTCACTGAAGGAATGGGATGTGGGATGTGTCCGAGGAGCAGAGCATCATATACGCATGTAACCCCTCTGCAAATGGGGGTTCCCAAAGGTCTTCCAGGAGCTTGCCTGAATGCTCCAAGTCTGGGCGGTGTTTGGCGTCTGAGCTGTTTAAATGTGGTTCCAAGTGAGTACTATTTGAGCCTCCGCATACTGTCACTTTAAGAGCTGTCTGCTTGCAGACTTAATTAGTTTGTATGGGGGGACTGTGTATTTAATGCTCAAATTCCGCCCGAGATGCGGAAAAATCACTCAGTTTCTAACGTTGCTAAGAGCGCAGAGGGAGCCTATATGAAAGATGTAACTGTTTGCCTGAAACCAGTTAGAGTGTTAAGTAAAATGCAATTTGTCTAACCTGCCTTTCTTGCAGCTGGGACTCTGTGTGTGTTACCCCTCCATTTTGGACCTAAACTGCTGTGCTGAGCCAGTTGAGCTAATTGTTCCCTAAAATGGAGCCTGTGGACGAATCAGAACTTGGACTCTTAATTTCGAGCCAGCCACAAGGGGATTGTATGGGCAGTGACTCTGGGAAATGTAGTTTTGACCTTGGCATCTTTTTCTACCAACAGAGGGAGTCTTATTGTGAGTGACAGCTAAATCAGCCAACAGAATAGTGTGGAGCTAAAGGAAATGCCCTGCTCTGTAACTGGAAAGATCAGATCAGTTGTGGCAGTGAAGAGAGAAGTAGCTGTGTGCTTCTGCGGTGTATAGTTTCACGCAGGAAGCATGTGTGAGGCCCTGATTTTCGGTCTGCAGCCTTTGTGAGTGCCAGTTTGGACTGAATCCGAGTTGTGAGGAGAAAGAAGCACCTGAAGTGTGGAAACCAGGCTCACCCTGTAGAAGACTGGAGAAATTGCTGAATCGCGCTCGGTCTGTTAGGAACTGAAGCTGATGTGTGTCCTCCCAGGTATTTTGCAGTAATTGCGATCGGGATCGAGGAGAAGCCTGCCTGGTATAGTACTTTCCTTTTACATATAAATGTGCGTAGTGCTTGTGGGGAATTGCTATTTCAAAGCCCCTGTACAGTGAATTGTGTGCCGAAGCTGGAAGTAAACCCCCAGCTTAATTCGGACTACATCTGCTTGCTATCAGCTGCAGTGGGGTCCAGTCACAAGGACCTTGTCCTCATGCCCTGCTCTTCTGGCAATCCAGACGGACATTCTCCATACGATCCTCAGCTTGGGTGTTGTGAGTACAAATCAGGGTATTCCCCTGCAGCTTGTTTTCAATCACAAGTGTGTCACCTAATTCTTGTTGTTTCACTGTTTCATGGACTGAGCTCTCCGGCTTCGGATTACAATTGGGTGTTGTGCATATATTTTCTTCTACAGGGCCCTATCCATCTGTACCTGCCGGCCAACCCCGGGCAACGGACCTGGCTAGGCCCCGCCACAACCTGAGTACCGAGAGTGTGACTTTTCAGACCCTGTATGTGTGCACAGTACTGTGATTTGAATATTTCTAAACTAAATCAACCTGATTGCCCCCCTCTTTGTTACTGTCCCATAAATAAATCAGATTTGTTGTTGTTATACTATATACTGTCTGTGGTGTTGGTACTTATGGAAACAGTATTGTGTTTGTTGTTTAACCTTACTTTACAGAGGGTCCTCAGAGACGTGCTGCAGAATGAGTCTCGAGGGTAAGTGGTATCTATATGCGTGAACAGTGTGTATACATGGGGTATTGGGGCTGTAACTCTGGTGTACTGTGAGAGCCACTAGAGGGAATAAAAGGGGGTCTCAGTGTCCCAGAGGGCTGTGACCAAGCTAGTCTTACCACTACAAACCCTGACCTCTGGGTGGAGGCACCCACCATAGGACCTAGGCCCCTCAACCCGTCCGTAGTCAAACAGGCAGGGATAGTAGCCCTTTGGATAGTGCCACCTAGAGGTTACACGCATGCATGATGAGCGGCCCTTTCATGAGAGGTCTTGGTGCCTAGCACCTCCGGATATAGAAGACATAGAAACATAGAAGTTGACGGCAGATAAGGACCGCAAGGCCCATCCAGTCTGCCCATTTCTTTTTCTACCTTATAAATGTGCCATCGGCCTTTGCTCTGTCAGTGGCCTATCTATTCATACTCATTTGTATTGCTCCCTTATGCCTATCCCATGCCTGTTTGAAGCCCTGCACTGTATTCATAGCCACCACTTCTTGAGGTAGGCCATTCCATGAATCCACCACCCTTTCTGTGAAAAGAATTTCCTCACATTCCCCTTAATCGGTCCCCTCTAATCTCATGCTGTGTCCTCTTGTCCTGCTATTTTTCTTATATTTAAACATGTTAGACTCTTTCACCTTGTTAATGCCCTTAAGGTGTTTGAATGCCTCGATCATATCACCTCTCTCCCTCCTTTGCTCAAGGGTATACATATTGAGCTCTGTTAATCTGTCCTCATATGTCTTCTGATGCAGTCCCTGCACCATTTTGGTTGCCCTTCTCTGGACTGCCTCAATTTGGTTAATGTCCTTGTGAAGGTGTGGCCTCCAATACTGTATGCAGTACTCCAGATGGGGCCTAACCAGTGTCTTGTAAAGAGGGATTATTACCTCCCTCTTACGACTTGTGATACCCCTACTAATACACCCTAACACCCCTCCCCCAGCCTTACGTACTGCTATAGAGGTCTGCTTGGATGATTTCAGGTCATCAGTGATGATGATGCCCAAGTCTCTTTCTTCCTTTGTGACTGCTAGCAACTCCCCTCCCAGCCTATAGTTGGCTTCAGGGTTTCTCTTCCCTATGTGCATGATCTTGCACTTCTTTGCATTAAATCCCAGTTGCCACTCTTCTGACCATTTTGCTAGTTTATCCAGATCTCTTCTCATTCTGCCCACCCCATCTGGATCATCTACTCTGTTGCAGATCTTGGTGTCATCTGCAACCCTCTAGTCCATCTGTAAGGTCACTAATGAAGATGTTGACACCTGCAGGAGATGCTTGTGGTCAATGTGATACAAGAATCCAGAAGCCCTTATGCTTCGCCTATTGTGGCGGTCAGGAAAAGAATGGGACAGTAAGAATGTGTGTAGATTGCAGGACCCTTAACAGGCGGACCATTCCCGATCAATACACCATGCCCCGTATTCAGGATGCGTTGAACTGTCTAAATGGAAGCAAGTGGCTCTCAGTGTTAGATCTCCACAGTGGGTACTACCAGATCCCCACGGCCCCAGAAGACCATGAGAAGACAGCCTTCATCTGTCTGCTTGGGTTCTATGAATTTATGAGGATGCCCCAGGGGGGATTTTGGGTGCACCAGCCACTTTTCAACGATTGATGGAGCATGCAGTGGGGGACATGAACTTGTTGGAGTGCCTGGTATATCTAGCCAATGTTATTGTGTTTGGAAGTAGGTTGGAGGAACATGAAAGCCGACTTTTTAAAGTGTTGAACTGACTGGAAGATTTCAGCTTTAAGCTATATATCGACAAATGCCAATTATTTCAGACATCAGTAAAGTATGTGGGGCACATAGTGTCCACCGAGGGGGACAGGGACTGATCCTAGCAAAGTTGAGGCCTTGACCACCTGGCTCCAGCCCCACAGTCTAAAACAATTACAACGTTTCTTAGGATTTTGTGGTCATTACAGGTGGTCCATAAAGGACTACTCAAGAGTGATTCGCCCACTTCTGAATTTTACCCAAGGTTACCCTCCCATGAACAAAAAATACAAGAAAATGGCCTCCACCAAAACAGAGAGAGTATACTTCCACCCTGGTGAACTTTCTGGGTCTCGATGGACACCCAATTGTGAGGCTGCTTTCCACGAAATTATAAATCAGCTCACACATGCTCCCATTCTTGCCTATGCTGATCCTGCTAAACCCTATGTGTTACACACCAATGCTAGCCTACAAGGTTTGGGAGCTGTGTTATATCAGGAGCATGAGAACGGCCTGAGACCAGTGGCCTTTGCCAGTAGGAGTCCGACCCCATCAGAAAACAACTATCCTGTACATAAATTGGAGTTCTTGGCGTTGAAATGGGCCATTGTTGACCAATTTCATGACTATTTGTATGGAGGAAAGATACTGGTAAAGAAAGATAATAATCCACTGACCTATGTACAGACTTCAGCTAAATTGGATGCTACCTGCATCGGTGGATTTCTGCATTGTCCACTTATGATTATGCTGTTGAATACAGATCGGGCCTGAGTCACATAGATGTTGATGCTCTCACTTGAAGACCCGCTTCCAAAGGTGATTCGGTTCAACTGTCCAAACCTGACATTCGAACACTGTGCCAGAAGTTTGATAAGGAGGAACAGATGTCCGCAGATGCAGTGGACTGCCTGGTAGATTGTTTGGGCCCTTCTGACACTTGTATACCAGCTGCCTACTGCCACTTCTCCGCGCTAGATATTAGTGCATTGCCTCAGTTTGATAATGACAGCCTCCAGTGAGCTAAATCTCATGACCCCATGATTTGATCAGCCCTTGAAGCCCTCTACACAGGGAAAGATGTGTCCAGGTTATGCTCTTCTGACTTGAGAACTGCACTATTGTACAAAGAAGGCCCTAAATTGAAGCTAATAAATCAGTTGCTGTACCGAGAGACTGCAGATGGGGGGGATCAAGTAGACAAGCAACAATTGGTCCTGCCCACGGAGTTCAGAGACTTGGTGCTGAGGTCCCTACATAACCATATGGGCCATCTGGGCATTGACAGAACCCTTGACCTGGTACAGTCCCGATTCTACTGGCCTAAAATGGGGGCAGATGTTGAACATCATATACGAACTTGTAGTTGCTGCCTACAGAAGAAGGCTTTGCCACAGAGGGCTGCCCCCCCCTCCCCGTTAACATCACCACCAGCACACCCAAGGAGTTGATTTGTATTGACTTTCTAAGTTTAGAGCCTGATCAGCAAAATATCAGTAATGTGTTGGTGGTCACAGATCATTTTACCAGATATGCTCAAGTCTTTCCCACCAAGGACCAGAAGGCCTCCACTGTGGCCAAGGTGCTGATAGACAATTTCTTTGTTCACTATGGGGCCCCCCAAAGAATTCATTCTGACCAAGGCAGGGACTTTGAGAGCCGCTTAATCAAGGAGATGCTCACTCTATGGGGGGTTCGGAAGTCAAGAACCACCCCTTATCATCCGCAGGGAGACCCACAGCCAGAACTATTTAATCACACTCTGCTTGACATGCTGGGCACTCTCCACCTGACAAGCCAAAATGGAGCCAGCAGATCAGCAACCTGGTCCACGTCTATAACTGTACCAAAAATGAAGCTACTGGGTTCTCTCCCTATCGCCTCATGTTTGGGAGAGAGGCTCGTTTACCAGTGGACATTTGTTTTGGGGTCTCTCCTGATGGGGTCAGAGCTGAGAATTACCTACAGTACGTACAGAAGCTAAAAGCTCAATTGAACCATGCTTACCAATTAGCTCAGACCATGGCTGCAAAGAGAAATTGGCTAATAAAGAAAGGTATGATAAAAAAGTGAAGGCCCAAGAGCTTCAAGCTGGAGACTGTTTGTTGTTGCGAAATCTAGGATTGCATGGCAAACACAAAATTGCTGATCGGTGGCACCATCTTCCCCACATAGTAGCAGGTAAATTGCCAGGTTTACCTGTGTACAAAGTGAGGCCAGAAAACAACTCAAAAGATGTCAAGACCATGCACCAAAACCATTTATTGCCCATTGGTCAAATAATGATTGAATCTGAGCCCACAGAGATTGTTCCCCTTGGACCAGTGACCAGGGCTGCTGCAAAACAGAAACAGAGTAAGCCTGCCCCCATGGTCACTGAGTTAAGGTTTTCTCCACAGCAAACCCAAATCGACAATGACTGTCAGTCCACCTCGGATGAGTGAGTACAATTATGGTTATTACCCTTCTTATTGAGTCAGTTGTTTCAAGGTAATCCCATGGTCAATTGTGGGGATGAAGCTGGGCCCTCTGGACTGCCTAACCCCCCAGCTTTGTCCTTGGAGCCAAAGCTCTCTGAGAGTGAAGTGCAAAGTGTCAGGTCTGATTATGTCGAATCACTGTGTACGGTGGAACTGTGTGATTTCCCCGAGGAGGAGACAGATGAGTTGAGACCAACTGGTGACCTACTAGAACGTGAAGAGTACTTTGAATGTGATGACAGTTCCCTTCCAGTGCCAGAGTGTTTCTCAAGCAAGCAAAGTGTTGTTGAACCTGAATCCACAGAGCCCGGGGCTGACTGTGCCCGAAGACCAAACTCTCCCACTCAGACAAAGGCCCCCCTTGCAAGTGAGGAAATTGCAGAGATTGAGGTGGAAGGCACAGAGACTGTGACTGTCCCCCCACAGGAAGACTGGTCGAGCTGTCAAACCAATAGTACGTCTCAGCTATGATTCTCCTGGAAGGCCCGTGGAATTGCCTCTCAATGTAGTCCATAAGGGAGTTTATGTGTCCCAAAGCTCACTGCCCAAACTGAGCTTAAGTGCAAATTCCCGATTGATTGTTCTGCCCTCTAAATATGGTGCTCCTGTCCCATCCAGCCCCAAGGTAGCAGATAGGAAAGGGCCCCCTTTATCATTGTTCAATGTGCAGGAGGTAATAACCTGATTCAAAATTGGATGGTGTATGTGAGTAATCTGTGCAACTTGTGTGGTGTACTTTAGCAACAGTAGTGAACTGTGAATAACAGAAATGGTATATGGTAACGCTTTAATGTGTTGACTAATGATTTGAAATTAAAGGTCTGCTAATGGCATAGATTTGTAAGATAATTTGCATCTGAAATTATAGTGATGGTACCCACTTGACGCGGACACCATGTTTTTCCAGGCCATGAAGGGTGTAACCCTCCTACAAATGGGGTTCCTAAAAAGTCTTCCAAGAGCTTGCCTCATTGCTCACAGCCTGGTTGGTGTTCGCGCAAAGCCGTTTAAATGTTGTTGCCAGTGAGTGCTTTTAAAGCCTCTATGTACTGTCTCTTTAAGTGCTACCTGCTTGCAGTCCTACTTAATTTGTACGGGGGGGGGGGGGCCCTGTGTGTTTCTGTGCTCGAATGCCGCCCGGGCTGCTGAATTTTTGCTCTGTTTCTGCCGTCGCTAGTGGCGCAGACAGAGCCATGTTGAGAGATGTAATTATTTGCTGAGCATTTGTTAGAGTGATAATGAAAATGTAGTTTGTTATAACCTACTTTCTTTGCAGAAAGGACTTTTCAGATTAGCTCCACCATTTTGGTCCTGAACTGCCGAATTGGACCAATCAGTACTGGGGGACTCTAAAATGGAGCCTGCTGAAATGGGACTGTATGGATTACCAGTTGGGATTTGTAGTTTTAGACTGTTGGCGCCTTTTTTGCAACAGAAGGGGGAGCTCTTACTGTGACTGACAGCTAAACTACCCAACTGAACCTTTTGGATCTAAGGGAAATTCCCTGAGCTGTCTGCTGGCAAGCCAGATTCATATAGGACGTTGAAGAGAAAATAGCATGCATAATTGAGTGGCCGTGCTGCGCAGCAGTTCATGCGGGAGAACCGTGGAAGGCCCGAAACTCGGCCTGTTGCCGTCTTGAAGAGAGAGAGAGAGAGAGCTAGTCGGACAATGATCCATTTAGTGTGCTGCGAAGTAAGCTGTGGGAAGAATACCAGGCTCACTTGAAGAAGACTGAAGATTTTGCTAAAAGCGATCGGCCTGTCAGGAACTTTAGCTACTGTAGTGCTCCCGGGTATAGCAGTGATTTTGTGATCGGGACCGAGGAGTCACCTGCCTGGTACAGTAAACTTTCTTTACATATAAATGTGCTGCAAACTGGAGGGGGGTCACTGCCTGGTTCCCCTCTCTGAACTGAGCTGTGTGTTGAAGGCTGGAAGCTGTTCCCAGCTGTATCGGACTGAATCCGCTTGCTTGCACGTGCTGTTAGACTCTGCCACGAGGGTTTTGTCTCCCTACCCTGCTCCATCTGGCAATCCAGAACAACCATCATCCATCTTGTTCTCAGTATTGGGTATCGTGAGTAGTACACAGGGTAGCTCCCTGCAACATATCTTTTAAATCAAAAGTGTGTCACCTGATTATTGTGTTGTTTCCACGAACTGAGCCCTCTGGCTCCAGATTACAATTGGGGGGTGTGCATGTTGTTTCTTTCTCCACAGGGCCCCAACCAGCTGCAACGCTGGCCTACCCTGGGCAACGGTCCTGGCTAGCTCTTTTTTCCATCCGGGGTACCCAGAGAGTGTGACTAATTGGGACTCTGATTGCATGCACAGCAGTGTGATTTTTAGTGTGATTAAGCCAATTAACCTGATTGCCCTCGGCCTTGTTATAGTCCCGCTGAATAAATCAGATCTACTTTTTCCTGCAATTTACATTGACTGTGGTGTCAGTTTATGTTGAAGGTATTGCATTGTTTCTTTGGTATTGCATCACCTTGTTTCACAGGGGGGTCCTCGGAGCCAAGCTGAAGAAACCAGTCCTGGGGGTAAGTGCTCAGCATATGTGTGTGTGCCAGACTGGTCAAGGGTATTGGGAAGGTATACATTGTGTACTGTGTGGGCCACTAGTAGGAGACAAGGGGGGGTCACAGTGTCTCAGAGGGCTGTGGCCTGGTTATTCAGACTAACACCAACCCAGACCTTTGGGTGGAGGCACCCGTCACCGAACCTAGGCCCCTTAACTTGTTACTAGCCAAGCAGGCAGGGGTAGTAACCCAAGGGATAGCACCACCTATGGGTTACACGCGCATGTGCAGAGGCATATTTTGAGTGGCCGTTTCGGCAGCCTTTGGGATTGCCTCTCTGGTGTTCCTGGTCCCGTTGGGAAATAAGAGAGGGACCAGGGACCACAGCAGAAAAAGAGAGGCAACCAGGAGAAAGAAAATTAAGTTTTTAAATGTGCCAATCACATAATCAATCAATCAGTCAATCAATCAAAATCTTTATTTACCCAGGTGATCACCATTGAGCAAGCTCATTTACAAGGCAGACCTGCAGATTGCAAGGACGAGGGTACAGAACAGAGTACAAGTAAAATATACATAAAACAACAGTAGCAAGGCATATACAACAAAATATATACAGTGTAGAAATAAAGGTAAATAATATATACAGAGATGCCTTTATCATCCTATCCATCAATAACATGTTCATAGCCTGGGAAATGGAAAAGCACACGCATAGGAGACAGGGACCTGGCAGAAAGATTCTGGAATACTAAGCAGGTGGTATAAGAGTGGGCGATGGGGGGGCGTGTTGCAGTGAGTACATAGTACCGGTGGGACTGGAATGGACTGAGGTGAACTGGTAGTACCGGTGGGACTGAAATGGACTGGGTGGGGGAGCAATCTTGGTAAGGGAACACTTAGTTTGAAAGGGAAGGACTTAGATTGAGCGGAAATGTCAGCTGGACAACTAGAAATGGTGGAAACAGTTACAGAGCTCCACAAATGTTTTGGAATACAGGATCTTGAACATAGCAAGACTAACAGGGGAGCTAAGTTTCAACGATTTCTGTATCCTATTCCAAAGTGTGGGCAGGACAAAGCTTATGGCTGCTCTTCCAAAGCGGGTACCAACCCTAGGTACTTTCAGGGAAATCAGTGGGAATCGGGAACCACCTCATGAATATTAATTAGGCAGCATCCCTTTGGAGTCCCGAGAGTCCTGTCTAGCACTGGGGAAAAAGAGATAACACTAGGATAGGCAAGGAAAAGTAAAAAATAAATAAAAACAATGGTGTGGAAAGAAATGAAGAGGCTGCCAATCCATGGGGGAAGTAAATGTATAAAAGTATTATGGACTACAGCCAGTAAAGTGGGGCTATGTGTGTGCTGCCTAGGGGCGAGATATAACAGCAGCAGTGACTGAGCAAGGGATGAGTTAATGTGTACATGAATACAGTCGCTTAACAGGTCACAGGGGTGGCTACAGCTGTGTGGGGAAAATGTGGAATAAAAGATTATTGTTTGGCTGCACTGGGACATTGAATCTGGGACACTGTTAAAATCTGTGGACACTGTTTATATTGGCCACCATGTTTTGCAGCAATGTGACACCAGCCAGGTTACCACCCAGCCAGGACTTGCCAGGAGGATTCTGGAGCTTGTGAACAGACTCTTGGGGGGAAAATACCAGAGAATATCTAGACACTTTTTTGTATAGCCAATGAGGCATTGAGGGAGCCTCATACACATAATTTTTTTTTTTAAGGACAGTGGCTCCAGCCAATGGAGAGCAAGAAAAGGGCTCCCAAAGGAGAGAACAGTTAGACTTTGAGTCAATTCATTAGGAGTTCGGTGGGAGCTCCTCCAGGAGGGGGGCTCCTGCCCCTGGAGAGAGTGGGGCTACGAGATGGGCCTGCCTGGGGGGCTGCCAGCAATTTGTTCCCCAGGGTGGGAAGGGCCTGCCCCATTGGGAAAAGAAAGATGCAGCTTGGAAGAGAAACAGGAAAGATGCAGATTGATGAATTGCCTGCATTGTTCTGAAGTTCCACCACAGCGGTGAGGCAAAAGAAGCAGAGAGGAAAGGTTGTATCCTGAGCCTGAATAAAGGACAAAGGTTGAGTCTAAGCCTGGGAAAAGACCATGGTTGCGTTCTGAGTCTGAGAAAAGAACGAAGGTTGCGTCTAAGTTTGGTAAAAGACAGGATACAGTAGATGAGGAATATAAGTGTGCCGAGAGAGAGAAAAGGAAGAGTAAGTCTTTTCAAGCCAGAGAAGTGCTGAGTACCTGCATGGTGAGAAACTGGACTGTGAGTGTGCAGGTGATATATATGTAGCCCAAGTGAAAAGGTGGCTATGTTAAAGTTGAGAGACTGTGAAAGCAGATGAATGGGCAGGTGCTTTCTGGTCTGAGTACTTGTTGTCTGCTCCTGAGATACAATAAAGAGAGAAAGGGATTGCTGTGGCTGCACACCATTGCTGGAAAAAGAGAGAAAAGAAGTGAAGAGAACGTGCTGAATGTGCTTCTGCTGACATCCAGGGCCAGGTGGGGAACTTGCTAACCCCCATCAAGTGGGGTCTGCCACTGCAGGGGGTTGTGGGTCTTGTACCTGAGTGCTAGGGTGCTCTGATCGAGGGAGCTGGGCTGTGGGGCCACTCCCTGGTCTGGGTCCTCTGTAGTTGGCAGGCCTTACGCATGTGCTCTGCAATGGGGCCTGTAATGGGCCAAAGGGGACAAGCTGCAAGATCTGCAAGCAAAATGAAGGAACAGTAAGCTGCAGCCTCTCTGCCCCCGTTAAAGCACTGAGCCTGGTTCTGCCTGTGATCCACCCATCCCCAGGACCTCAGTGAACTGTTCCATCCAAGGAGTGAATCTGCAGAACCATGAGTAAAAAGCAGGAATTGCCCTGCACCTGGGGACAATAAATATGTTGGCTCACTTGGGTAGGAGGTAGAGCTAAGGACTAGAGGGAAAATGTAAAGGTAGCTCTAACCATAAGGCAAAAGGAAAATGTATAAAGTTTAATTCAAGTAAGCGTGCCAACGCCAGCTACCAGGTGCACCTCAGGCCTGCAGCTTTAAAACTGGGTACCCAGGTACTGGACTGTGGGTAAATGGACTGGGACCTGCGGGTCTGGGTTTGGGCATGTCTGCAGCAGTTAGCTAGCTAGCTAGATCTATAAATGCGTTGCTTGAGATCTGGGTTTGAATTTGGGGAAATGCAAATCTTTAAAAATGCTTACTTGACCTCTATTCCACTACCCCACTCCTAAACCCTCCCCCGTAAATAAACCGCGGAGTTATTGTTTTGTAGCAGAAAACAAATCCAGAGCCTGATTTTAGTGAGCCTGTGTATTGAAGAAATAGAAAGGTAAATGATGTAACTGAATGTGGGGAAGTTTGAATCTTGCTAAGTCCATGTCTGGGTAACTGTTGGGGAGGTGGGTTGGTACAGCATCCCAAAGGTTGTACTGCAAGCAATCAGTCCTATTAAAATGTACTCTGGGTGGAGGCACTGCCATTTTTATTTTAACTTTTGGGAAAGGACCCCCTTAGGTCAGCTATGGGAACCCAGGCCCCTTGCCTTTGGTCCGGCTGGCAAGGCAGGGGCAGTGGCCCTCTCCAGGATGGCGCCGGAGAGGGGCTACATAAGGTGAGTCCACAAGAGTTCTAACAATGCAAGACAAGCAGAATAAATGCCACCAAAATGCTTACCCTTAAGAAGAAACCCGTGCTCAATGACTAGCTGGCAGGAAGATGGGCTGGTGGCAATGAAAAACCTCCACTGAATGCTCACTGGAGGGAGCTTGGGCTCCTGGCCAGGTAATTTGGTTATCACCTTGAGAGGAGCCAGCATGAAGTGCTAGGGCCAACACACAATCTACTGTAGGCCAGAGACTTCAGGGAGAGAACAAACATTCTGCAGGCCAAAGGCTTCATGGGTATCTATCAAAGGACATCCAGAGCACTGGACAAAGAGGTTAACCACCTTTTCGTCCCAGACTTTAGTAAGGGCAAAGGCCACTCCCTGTGGGAGTGGCCCTGGCTGACTCCCTCAGCCACCTCTATTGCATGATTGGGACAGCTAGGGGTTGCTACTGGCCTAAATTCAGCTATCCCAAATGGTCATTGGACTGTAGGCAAAGCTAACCCACCAGTGAGAGGCAGGAGTCATTCCCATGTCCTGATAATCTTGAGTTTGCATTCACTGTTCAATTATATCATCCCATGTCAAAAATTAAAAAGAATCAATGAAAAATGATGAATCACAAAAGTATTTGAATAAATTCTAAGTAAAAGTTCTATTGAAAACAAAAAAAACTATTAGACTGTGTTGTACAGTACTTACATAAATCATTGAATAGGAAGGCACTTGCATTCAGTTACCTCCAGAGTAAGCTGCCGAAGTGCAGTAAGTTTGTAGTAAGATTGCTTTCAGAAAGCTCTCCAGGCTTAAGTTCTGTACATTGAACCCATACTAAAGGTAGACTAAACAAAAAGTTATTTCTTCTGCCTTTGAGAAACTGATGATGTTCAGTGGTACTGTGTGTTGCTAAGGGACCACTGTGGATTATGTTGTCATCAGCTGTAACACTTAAGAAGCCGTGATGATGTCAGAGTGAGGTCATGGCCCCAATTGTCTGACTGTGACATGGCAAGGCCTTGTCCTCCCCCCAGCAGCCCAGGCACTGATAACATCAGGGAAGGCAGAGGAGCCTAACATGCAGTAGATTGCAAATGGTTTTACAGAAGCGTTAACCTGTTCTTTGCCAGGCTGATACAGGTGCACTATCTGCCTCAATGTTTTATTTTGTTACTCTGCTCCCATGAAAATATTTACTTATGTTTTTTTTTTCTGAGGACCACCTTACAAATCATTTTGTTAGGTGAGACACCCATTATGTTCTGCAAGTATTTGGCAGGCACCCCCAAAGGAAATATTTTCAGCATGTAAATTACTCACATTCTAAACATTAAATATATTTAAGCCTAAAGGTAGTAGAGTGCTGTGGTTTAGGGCACTGAACTGCAAAGCTGGAAATTGAGGTTTGAATCCCATCAGGCACCACTTGCCTATTGTGTGACCCTGAGCAAGTTACTTAACTTCCTTGTGTTCCTAGGTTGCACCTGGAAACAAGCTCCAGTTTACTGTGCCTTTCCTGGTTAAATAATTTCCCCTTTCCCCTCTAAAACTGTTTTTTTAAGATATTTATTAAAGGTTAGGGTCAAACAATGCAGTAATAGAAATCATTAGATAATTGCACTTTTGTGACCTATGTCATGTAACTATTTTGGTGTTTTAGAATGTATTTGTTAAAGTGTTGGAAATGTGTTCTTTTTTATGGTCTATTTTTCTTGTGTTTTGAAAAATTAAATAAAATGTTATTGAGAAACATTTACTTCTAACACCAGGAATCCATCAGTGAGGCATTATAATAAGTATTATCCTCCACAGTCAGATGCCCCAGAGATAGAACTTTATGCTAATTATGGAATTTAGAACTGGGTTCAAACTCCACACTGTGGTCACGCTCCCATTGTATTCATAACTTCAGATTTGTTTCTCCACTGAAGAGAGCAGTCGTCACATTGTATTTGATGTTGTTAAGTCATATTTATTCCCAGTTTGTCTTGCATCTACTGTTACATTCATTTAACTGGTTTGCCTAAATGTTATTTGTGTTCTTGCTGGGATTCTGCCTTCATGTTTTTCTTACATTTTAATTGGTATTGTTCACTGTCTAATGCAGGCATTAGTTCTCTCATGGGTCGTACCTGAAAATAGGTATTTAATTGTCTAGTGTACTTACAAGATTAACAAAAGGTAAATAAATGCAAGGTGTTAACATAGAATCACTTTCTTTCATAACATAGTTAAGTGAACCTCCTGTTGCACATAGAGGATAATGTATGGGCATCAGTGAACAACAACGCTGTGTTAAAACCCTCTCAGACTCCAAAAGCTTGTAAAAACAAGAAGAATTTTAACTGATGTTTAAATATTTAATGGATGGTACTCCCAGAGGTACTCTGGCAGCTGGTTCTGCAAAGCCGAGGGGCTGCCACTTCAAATGCCCGATCCCCAGAGGACTTCAGCCTGGCTCTGGGGACTTCCAGGAAAGCACCTGTAGCTGATCTGAGGAGACAGGACAGGACATAGGGATGCAGGAGCTCTTTCAGGTAGCCCAGATCCAACCCATGTAGGGTCTTGTAGGTCAACAGGTCTACCTTGAAGGTGATGCGCCAGTGCACTGGCAGCCAGTGCAGCTTGCGCAGCACTGGGGTGATATGACTAATTCTAGAATGATCCATCAACACCTGTGCTGACGCATTCTGCAGCAGTTTTAGGCACTGCAGCACACCACCTCTAACCCCGAGGTAGAGTCTGTTTCCATAATTGAATCTCAAGGTCACAAAAGCATGTACCAGGGGACAAAAGGCTTGATCTGGGCAATGTTCCGGAGATGGTAAAATCCAGTCAGAAACTACTGCTGACACCTGAACATCAAATGTCAGTTTGCTGTCGAAAACAGTGCCTAGATTCTTTACCCTAGATGAAACCTCCAGTTCTGTCAGACCTATAAAAAGGCCCAGTCCATCACCGGGGGCTCCAAGCCCACCCCTTCAACCCGGCTCAGCCACCAGCACCTCAGTCTTCCCAGGGTTCAGTCCCAGCCAGTTCGACACCATCCAGGCCTGGATCTCGGCCAAGCACTTATTCAGCACATCAACTGTGTCAGATCTCCCAGGTGTGAAAGATGAGCAGAGCTGAGTAGTAGGCAGTAGTGGGACATTCAATAGCCTGTAGTGCATGTTACAGCTTTTATAATCTCTGATCAGATATTTTATGGGACTGCTTTTCTCCAGAGGCTAAGTACAGTCTTCACCAGGGAGAAGGACAGATCAGTGCCTTCAGGAGGGAGAAGGAGGCGTGGGGGGGGGAGGACACAGATGTAGTGATAGAGGAGGATGGAGTGAGGGAGGGGCTGCTAGCATTGATGGTGGACAACTCACAATGCCCGGACAGGGTACATCCAAGTGTACTAAGGGAACTGGCTGAGGAGCTGGCAGGGCCGATAGCAGGCTTATTTAGTAGTTCACTGGAGTTAGGTGTGATACTACGGGACTGGAGAACAGCACATGGGGTGCCCCTCCACAAAAGCGGTCCCAAGGATGACCCAGGAAATTACAGATCAGTCAGCCTGACCTCAATCGTGTGCAAGCTCATGGAAACCATACTTAAGGAAAGGTTGGTAGAATATCTAGAGGAGCATGGTCTCCAGGATGCTATGCAGCACGGGTTCATGGAGGGGGGAGATTGTGTCAAACGAATCTGACTGCACATGTTGACAACAAATTATTATGTAACTGTCTTTTAATGTTATTTGTATTGCATAAGTTATTATATTGTTTTGTACATTTATATCTTTTTTGTATTATTGCAACTTGTCATCTGTGAAAACGGGCAATTCTGCTCATCAGATTTACAAGTATAAAAAATAAAAATGAAATGAAATGACTGATTTCTTTGACTGTGTCACTAAGGCAGTATACAAGGGTCAAATGGTAGACATCCTCTATTTGGATTTCAGCAAGGCCTTTGACTCTGTGCATCACAAAAGATTGATCAGAAAGTTGGCAGATCTTGAGGTTGGGGATAAGAGGTCCAGATGGGTGGAAAACTGGCTGAGCGACAGAACCCAGAGGGTGGTTGTAGGAGAGAGTTATCTGGTACAAGAGAGGTCACCAGTGGGGTCCAACAAGGCTTGGTGCTGAGGCTGGTGTTGTTCAATGTCTTCATCAGTGATACTGTGGACGGGATTGAGGGCAAAATGTGACTATTCGCAGAAGACACCAAGCTCTGCAGGAGAGTGGACACAGCTGAAGGGATACAGGACCTACAGGATGATCTGGAAAAGCTGGGAAGGTGGTCTGAGATCTGGCAGCTTGGCTTCAATGCCAAGAAATGCAAAGTTATGCACATTGGAGCCAAGAATCCCAGGACCGAGTACTACCTGGGTGGAGTCCAGGTATCTGCATCAGAGGATGAGAAGTACCTGGGAGTGATGATCACTAGTGACCTGAAGCACTCCACGCAGTGCAAGAAAGCAGCAGCAAGGGCAAACAAGATGCTGGGATGTATAGCTAGGGGGATCAGTAGTAGGAGAGAGAGGAGGTTATACTACCCTTGTATAGGTCACTGGTGAGGCTTCATCTAGAATATGGAGTGCAGTACTTGTGCCCACACCTCAAAAAGGACCTTAACCTGCTGGGAAAGGTCCAAAGGGGGGCTACAAAGATGATAGTGGGTCAGTAGGGTAAGGCATATAAGGAGAGGTTTAGGACACTGAACATGTACTCCCTGGAGAAAAGGGGGGGAACTTGACTGGGATCTTCAAGTACCTAAAAGGGATAAATGAGGTGGATAAGGATGGTCTCTTTAAGCTGAGTGGCAACCATAACATGAGGGGGCACAGTCTTAAGCTGGAGGGGGAGTTAGGAGGGGTCAGGAAGCACTTCTACAAAGAGAGGGTGGTGGACACTTGGAATGTACTGCCAGAAGAGGTGGTCTCGTTGAAGACAGTAGGCAGTTTCAACAGAGGCTGAGGTAGGCATTGGGGAAGGTAAGGATCATGGGTAGGGAGGATGGGAGAAGTGGTGGGGGGGCAGGGACATTAGCTCAAGCTGTGGACCCTGCAATACGAGCAGACTAGATAGACTAAATGGCCTTCGTCTTCTGGCTTCTTTGTATGTTTGTATGTACAGTCCTCTGTGACTGCATATAGGTCCTGGAGGACAGGGGGACCAGCAAACAAAAGATTAGAGCTGATATAAACTCTAACATGCACTGCAGGCTATTGAGTCTTCTCACTGCTACCTACAGCTCTGATGTCATCTGCAGAGAATTCTGGGATTTGTAGTAACAGATGATGTCAGCCTACACTAGGCAAAATTAGTGTGATACAGTCTACTATACCACAGTAAACAGTAACTAAAGCAAAATGTTTTTGCACACAAAGTGCATGTTGAGACTAGTCCCACAACGGAGTGGGGGGGGGGCCTTTTGCAGTTAATGTTTCCCTGTCGCCCCATCCCCTGACATCTGCTGGCACCAACGTCTTTCCCCCATGGTTTACACCCCCGGTGGGGTCAGCGGGGGGAGTGCTCACCCACACCGCATGCAGGATCCTGTTCTGCTGATTCGACTGGCCATTGGTGGGGCCTGCGGGTGCCCGCCATCATAACCACTGGCAGTTTTTCCTTGTTTCTTCCCCGCAGAGGGGGGCATGCAGGGACCCCAATGGTGGTGCCACACATGCTCCCGTATGCTGCACACCTGGCGTCTACCCCACCTCTACCCCTCAGTCTTAGCAGCATCAGTGTGCCAGCCCCTAGCCTCTGCTAGGGGCCAGGCTAACACTGACTCCTGCATCATCCCCTCCTTCTCGGAGAGCTGTTCTAGGGATGCACAATCCTTCTCCTCCCCGGCGACCCTGCTCATACTGTGAACATGGGTCACTGGCATGGCAGGAGGTAAGACATGGACGCCTCAACCCTCCACGCCACTATGCTGGCACACCACTTGATTTTTGATGTTTGCTTTCTTTTTATCTGGTTGCTCATGCTTCCCACCCAGTAATATATGTTTTTCTATGGTTGCTTAGCATAGCAGCGGCAGGCTGATTGCAAACACATTAAGTAGTGCTCTGACAGGAAAAGGAAATAGAAAATGTACCTATTCATTCCTTAAATGGTTTGTCAGAGGCCCCCCTATTCTGATGATTGAGTGTAAAGTGGTTGTCAGGCTGAGGGTGATGGAAACGGTTTCATTTCTGCCCACCATCTAAACACTGGTAATGCTGGTATTTACAGACATTGCTCGTTGGCAGTTTCATTTATGTTTACCCCCACTCCCATGGACACTAGCACTGTTGGTAGTAGTAGAGTTTTATTGTTCGATCATTAAGTGATCATTACAATACAGAAAAAAAAACAGGTTAATATTACATAAATATACAATCAAAGATTCCTTTCTAATTTATAAATATCATATAAAATACCATCAAAACTTTGAACAAAACTATACTTATCAAAAACACTTCTTTCCAATAACTCTCTTAGTTATCATGGGACTACCATTAATACCTGTGTAAGATTAAAGTGCAAACGTGTTAATAAGAAAAAATGAATGACTAATTATAGTTACTGAATAAAGTACCTATTACAATGGAAAATAGAAAAAAAAAACATTCCATACCTGGCTTCTGGAAAAGGTTGAAAGACAAAGGGTAAATATCAAGGTCTGTCCAAATTCTTAGTAAACAGAGGAAGCATCAATAATTTGTAAAACCCAAACATCCTGCCGTGATATACCATTCAGATTATTTGAATCATTTCCAACAACTAGTTATTTTCTGAACAAGACACCAATGGCAATCAGATATACAAAACAGGTAAGGCCTACCTTAGTACGGAGCATACCTAAAGCCAGACCAAAGTGCCACTTCTACTACTTGACCTGTCTACGCCCTGCGATGCTTACTGCTCCAGGTCTTACAGGACGTTAGCCCTAGCAGCACGTATTAGACAGCTCTGAGGACCACCACCCAGGTTGCCACCCCCATCAAGTACACTATTAAGCCATTCTGGTCTGCATACTTATAATCCAGGTGAGTACTTTGACCCATTTAGTTCAAGTTCAAGTTTATTACAGGAAAACTCCATTGAGCAAGCTCATTCACAAGGAGGTCCTGGGGCATGGTTACAACAAATGCACAGTACATACAGGTAATAACATAACAAAACATTAAGGGCGGACTGGGTCCTACAAGATACATCGGTTAACAATCAGGAGATAAAAAAATACTTAGTGCAAGTTTAAAAAAATGGCAGTGTAATAAGAGGAAGCAAAGGAAATGTGGAGAAGGCAGGAGAAGGAGTTTAGAGACACTTGCAGGTATCCTTTATTTTTGAGGCCACTAGTCTTTTGAAGAAATTCACTGAGACTACACTAGATAGTTTCAGAATAGATTGCAGCTGCTTCCAAATAGCTGGTAGGACACTTGAGATGGCTTGTCTACCAAGGGAGGTGCGAGTTCTAGGTACTTTGAGTAGGATGAAATCTGATTTCCTGAGGGAATAAGAGCTATGGGCAGTACGGAAGAGTGCAGTTAAATAACTGGGTAGTTTATTGAGGAGACGTTTTAGGGTCCAAATGCCAGCACAAAGCGTACGTCTAGTGGTGAGTGATGTCCAACTGACATGGGTTCGGTGTGGGTAGTTTGTAATGAACCGCAGGGCACAGTGATAGAGAATGTTCAGTTTGTTTAGATTCGTGATTGCTGAGAAGTATAGATTATGTCCCCATAATCAAGTAAAGGGAGGAAGGTGGTCTGAACAAGCCTGAGTCTGATTGCCAGGGGAAAGAAGGATCTATTTCGGAAGAAGAAGCCTAGTCTAGCTTTTAGTCTTTTGGCCAGGTCCTCAATGTGCTCGTTAAAGGAGAGCTTGTTGTCTAACCAGAAGCCAAGATATTTAAATTTAGAGATAACTTCCGGCGATTCACCTAGGGAGGTAACAATGAAATCATTAAGCGGGACGGTAAGGGTGACGGAGGAAGTGTTAGGGGAGAAAATCATGGCCTTAGTTTTTTTGGCATTTAGGAGAAGTTTGGAATTGATAAGATTAGTTTCTAACTGTGTGAAATCAACTTGGAGTATGTTCCTCACTTCCGATATTGTAGGTCCGAATGTGTACAAGACTGTATCATCTGCAAAGAAGTGTAAGATTGACCTGGTTATTTGTGAATCGAGGTTGTTGATGTATAAGGAGAAGAGTATAGAGCCTAAGATGGAGCCTTGCAGGACTTCCCTGGTAACTGGTAAGGAGGCAGAGAACAGCCCACCTGCTTTGACTTTCTGCATCCTTCCTGTTAGGTAACTAGAAAACCACTGGGAGGTAGCTGGAGAAGCACCTATATTGGTAAGGTTGTTCACAATCAAATTATGGGCGACGGTGTCAAATGCTTTGCTTAGGTCTAAGAATACTGCACCCATAATTTTCTTAGCATCCTCAGCTGAAATCCAGTTGTTGGTGACTTTGGCCAGTGCAGTAATGGTGCTATGATTAGAGCGAAAGCCTGATTGGGCTGGATTGAGGAGAGAAAAGGTTTCAAGATGGTTATTCAACTGTAGATAAACCAACTTTTCGTAGACTTTTGAGAGGATAGGCAGGATTGAGAATGGTCTGTAATTATTTAAGTCACCTAGGTCACCTGATTTGAATAGGGGTATGATGTGAGTGGATTTCCAGCATGATGGAACTATGGCAGATGAAATAGAGAGGTTGAATATATGGAGAATGGGGGCAGTAAGATAACGGTAGCTGACTTTTAGGAAAAATAGTTCAAGGCCATCATCTCCGGCATTTTTCATAGTATCTGACTTGATGAGTGAATCCTCAACTTCTTTGAAGCTGAGGGGAAGCAACTGGAAAGGATGGGCTGTAGCTTTCAGAACAGTGATAGGGCTATCATGAATGCTAGTATGAGAGGCGTACAGAGAGGCATCGAAGGCTAGACCAGCTGTGATGAAGTGAGAATTTAGCTCTTCAAGGATTTGGTGATAGCTTTCAATAACTGTGCCATTTATGTTAATCTTAGCTGGGATGGAGGGAGCAGTTGGCTGACCTTCGATAGTCTTAATGGTCCTCCAGATTTTCTGTGAATTTCCTTTGGCTCATTCCAAAGTGGCAACGTAATGGCTTGCTTTGGTGAAACGAATGCGTTTTACGCAGTCGTTCCTAGCTGCTCTAAATGCCTGCCAATCAGCCGGATTCTTAGTTCTTCTTGCTAGAGCCCAGAGTTTGTCTCGGTTTGTAAGTGCGGTCTTGAGCTCCGGTGTAAACCAGTGATGGGAGACCTTACGCGTATGCACCTTAATAAAGGGGGCATGCTTGTTAGCCAAAGCAAAGAGGTTTTTGTTTAGGGTAGAGACAGTCTCTTCGACTGTTTTAGAGGTACAGATCTTGCCATTTGACCTTGCTAAGGTCGGCCAAATAACTCAGGGTATTGAATTTATGAAAGGATCGCTTGGTTAGGAACTTGGGCTGGTGACAAGCTTTGGTTTGAGATCTTGTACAGACCACCACTCTATGATCATTTAACCACATGACATAATTAAATGTCAATACCAGTTTATGGAATCCAGGGGAAAATTACATCTTGCCAATGCTCCTATGGTTTTATACTTTGAAGCATCTGATTTTGCTTCAGTGCAGAACTTAATCCTGGTCCTATGACCTGCAATCTTTCAGGTTACACCACTAGTAGAGCTTAGATACATTTACAATAGATAGGGCCTACCAAAAGTGAAACAGTCACATCATTAGTAAACACTACTGCCCTTGCTACTAAACTGGCTTACACCATGTACTGCATAGTGCTCTGTGTCATGTCTGTTTTTCACTTAATGAGCAGATTGTAACCAATAGCGTGGAATGAAGCCTTCTGGTTGCCCATCCCCATTGACCAGTATCAAGTCCTGCAAGTGGCGACCATACTTGTTTGCTCTGGATAGTCCCAGTTAGTCTGCAACCTTAACTCTATCAGATTTAATACCTCATTTCCTCCACGCCTATAACCATTATCCAGGTTATGTCCTCCTTGTGTCATCCATTTTATTGGATTAAATCATGAGCAACTGCTCAATAATGTTGGTATTTAGATGCATATTGAGCAAGCATTGGTCAATGCCGAATGGTTACTTGCTGATATCAGCACTGAAAGTGGAGTCACACAGATGCAGAATAGGAATGGCAGTGAAATACTGAACTTCATGCCAATCCCACCTCCACCCTGCAGAGATGGACAGGCATTGGGGTGTGCCTTTAAATTGTCGCACATAATGTTCATGCCATTTCACCTCACGCTATCCTGCAGACACTGACAACTGTTGCGGTGTTTAGCTTTACAGTCACCCCATTCCATAAGGAAATACACTGAAATGGTTGCAGTATAGGAGAATGGGATGAGCTCTGGGGCCAAAGAGTCGAAGGCACACCTTGATGCCTGTCACTGGCTGCAGGACTGGGGTGGAATGGCATGAGCATTACAGCAGGCAATTCAAAGGCACACCCCAGATGCCTGTCAGTCTGCACAGGGTGGGATGTTATGGTTGGAAACCGTAACGACCCGGGTGTTTGTTGGGATTTGCACTACAAATTTTCAACATGGCCTTTTTATGACCCCCACCTCATGAAAGCATTTGGTACCTCTGCTCATGAACAGTGGCAGTGTGATTTTATTAATCTGTCTCAAATATTGATTTGCTACAGTGACCGCACCATTCTGCACCAGATGTGCGAAAACACAGTTTGGGCAGGATGTCAAAAATGACAGCTGTTCTGTTCATAAGGAGATGTGAAAAAATGCCAATGTTGAAAATCTGGAGTGAAAATATTAAAAAGTCTTGAAGTTACAAACATGCATGGAAACTGCACAACACATGCTCGTAACATAATCATTTTGCGAAATGTTCTCACCAGATTTTTAATATAGGCATTTTGGGACCTCCAGTCATGAACATTGGCAGTGTGATTTTGTTAATCTGTCTCGAATGTTGATTTGCTACAGTGACCGCACCATTCTGCACCACATGTGCGAAACCACATTTTGGGATGGATGTGAAAAATGACAGCTGTACTGTTCATAAGGAGGTGTGAAAAAATGGCAATGCTGAAAAACTAGAGTGGAAATATTAAAAATTCTCAGAGCTATGAGCGTGCGTAGAAACTGTGCAATGCACGCTTGTAACCAGGGGTCGATCTTAACATTGTTTTACTAGCCCAAACACTAGTGCAAATTGACCAGGGCTAATGCAGCTAACTCTCTACTAGCTCACTTTGACTAGTGCAGATTTTCATGGCTGTTAGCGAAGTTAAAAACATCTCTACCTTAGCATTCTGTAGTCTTCATGCTAATCTCTCTCAGTGTTCCAGATGGCCAGGTGTGATTAACAGATGCAATTATCTGGCAGTTCAAGAGAGGGATCCCACAAAAGACTCAATATGAGTCATTATCACTCCACTGTTCAGACTTTCAGCTAGTGTTCAGGGTGTGATCAAGGGTAGAGTGCTGTTAAGTCACTAGGTTCCAGTTTTCTGAATGTGTCTATGTCTAACAATTTATCCAATATTATTAAGACCAGTGCCTCTCATTTCTCTACATTTTGAGTGTTCCTATCCCACATTTCAGTGACAAAATGCAAAGAGGTATACAGGATCGGCCCTGCAGGTGGTGGGTTTTAGCCCAGCCTCACCATAATTTCCCTCTCCCCTCCAAATCTCGTAACTCTGTTCTTTCCCTGGACACCACTGCAGACCAGACTCTGAAGTGACCATCCATAACTGCCATTACTGGCAAGTGTAGATGTCCATAGCTCTTCTAAATGGACCATGCCAGCCATCACCATCCATACAGTTCCACCCTTATCTCACTCAGCATGTCCTTTCAGCCTAAAAACAAAGCTTTGGATCATGTATGGTACAAAAATAAACCTCGATAAAATACATAATTTGAAACCTTGAAACAGTAATTCCTGGGGTGCATAGATCATCCTATACAGAAATAGAAATAGTATAGTGTTATGCCTGTGTACTGTTTCCCCTGGGCTGATGAAAGGACAATGTTTAAGAAAAATCTGTTATTGTTGGAGCAGAGCATATTAAAATCAATGCTTTTACAAATAAAAATCTCATAGTTTTCTATTTCCCAAGCCCCTTAAGTTTGTCTAGCTCCCACCCCAAAGAAATCTTAGATGTGCTCCTGGCTCACTTGAGACTGTACAAAAACTTTAAAAAGTGCAGGTCTCCAGTTGACTGTAGGGTGGGGACCGAGAGTGTCTTTCTCTGCCTGACTCTGTTTATTGCCCTGTGGGTGGTGATGACAGTGTGGTGAGGTGCATGATGATGTCAGCTATTGTGTGCGCATAGCTAGGACTGCTTGATTGAACATTTGCTGTTGTGATATCCTCTCTCTGTTTGGTGTGGGGGGGCAGAAAGAGGAAGAGAGGAGGCTATGGCACAAAACAATGGGGGGGGCTCACTGTGATGGCACAGCAGTCTTTTTTTTCTGCTGGGTAGCTGGAAGCAATGTGGGAGCAGGATAAATGTGCAATAATCAGAGTATTTCTTGGCTTTGCTTGAATAGTTTCCTGCATAAGTGATCAAAATTTACCATAATAATTATGGGCTAGTGCAATCATCTGCGGGCTAGTACAATTTTGAATCAACTTGCCCTGCTGACTAGTGCAAAAAAAAGTTAAGGTTGACCCCTGCTTGTAACACAGTCCTTTTTTGGAATTTTTTCACCAAATTTGCAACATAGGCATTTTGGGAACCCACCTCATGAACAGTAACACTCGTTTCATTATTCAGTCCCAAAAGGTGACTCTGTGCAGTGACTGCAAAACCACCTTTTGGGACCGAATAATGACATGACTGTGACTGAATTCATGAAGTGGTGTCCCAAGAACCTTATGTTGAAAAGTTGGTGCCAAAATGCACAAAAATGGCTGAGATATCCACCTAAGTTAAAAAAAAAAACATTTATGCCATTATACAACTTACTTGCATTTCTTCAGTTCCCGGTCAGTTTTTGAAGAGTGCAGACGTGTTCCTGGTCCACCGAAGCTCATCACACCAGCTCCGGAGGTAAGTATAGGGGGGGGTGCGGGGATGTGGGGTGTGCAGAGGGTGGGTGCGGGTTAGAGGAGAGGGCACTGGACACAACGAGGGACCGTTTTCAACTTTTTAGGTTAAAAAAAAATTTAAATCATTGTGGGAAGGTTTTCCTTTTTTTCAGGTAGATTTGGTACGCTGGGGTGGGCTCCTGGTGTGTCACCTGTGTGTTGTGGGGGTAAGATTGGAGCCGACGGGGATTGGACCCCCCCATCAGTGAAGGAACAAGGATCTGTGTTTGGGGGGGGGACATGGTGCTGAGGAGGATTGGGCATCCCCTCAGTAAACAGAATCTATGTGGGGCATTATGGTGATGGGGAGTGGGCTCCCCCGTCTGCAAATGATCTGGGGAGAAGGCATGCCCACAGGGGGATTGGGCACCCTCATCAGCTTTTATGGGGACTCTGAGGCGGACGGCGACAGTCGCTGCCATATAACTTGAAATGTTACACCAGGCAAGGCACCGCCCTGCAATGACGGGTCACTCCCTCATTGCAGCGGTGAGTTCATTTCAACTTGGTGGCATGCTTGCTGAACTAGTGTCAGCAGCAGCATGCCACCGCATTGGGGAAACACGGCCAGGCCTCAAAATGCAGTGGAGCCATTGGCCGCCACAGTGCTGCACCTCCAAAACCCTGCTTCTGTTCTAAGCTGTCACATAAAGTTTCTTGCGCATGCGTGCAAGGAAAGATAAAAAGCGAGACAAAAGAAAAACCACAAGGGCCAACCAAATGGTCTAGTAGTTATGAAAGGAAGGGAATGGAATTAAATTGTTTTGTTGCCTAACTCATGCAAACTATATCTGAAAGAGTTTTACAGTCCAGAAGAGGGTGTGGGAAGGAGAATGTTGCTGCCATTTTAAATACACAGGGAGATTTAAGCAGCACATGGATAAACTGGAGAGCAATAAGAGAGAGAGGTTAAGCAAGCGTTAAGCAAAGGGAGGTTAAGTGAACTGCTCAGAGTTAGACAGTGGTGGTGGTTGTTTGGGATTCAGACTCAGATCTCATGGTTTACAACACTGTGTTCTTGTCAAAAGGCCAAACTGCCTTAAGTATACACTTACCGCTCAGGAGACCAGGGTTTGTAGCTCAAGTCCAGGGTTCGTGTCTGCTATGATGGGAGGCTGAATGAGTCCAACTGGTTGTGCAAAACCTCCAGGGAGGGACAGTGGCAGCACCAACTGCCGCTGCTTGGCTGCTCCATGGGACATGTGAGGTGGTGACCATACTGGGCTAGAGTGCTGCGCATTCCCTCTCCTATGTGCAATATGGATGTGGCATGTGCCTGACTCAAGTGGGCCCCAGATGGCTGACTCTTTCAATGCTCACTGCCTGCGTCTAACATCATATACGGTCTCCTGCTACTGGAGGGGAGCTCTGTAATTGTCTAAATAGGGACCATGGAGAGGGACTGGGGAGAACAGGAGGAAAAAGAAAGAGGAAAACAAAAAACAAAAAGGCTGAGAGCGCATTATGGCCCTAATGTCAGCCACGAGGGCCTCAGGTTGAGGTTTCTTGTGAAACCTGGACAAGTATCACCCATTGCTCATGAGTAGAGGGGGCTACAGAGCCACATGATCTATTCCACAATCCCAGTAAAGCTTGCGGATTACCTGCATGACTCTCCTTCCCGCCCAGTGAGCAAGACAGACCCCAAGGTTGCTTCCGCACCTGCACTTCTGTGTGGAAGCACAGCACATTATGTCTGAGCAACTGGGAGGACTTTACAGGCTACTTTGTGTACCAGTGTGCCCAGCTACAAACCGTCTTTATGCCTTGGCTATGTCCCCCTTCACTTTTTCTACAGCCACTACGATATGCACAGAGGAATACAATTTCACAAAGTAATTTACAAATTTTTTTTTTTTTAATAAAAATTAAATCAAGCTTTTTCTTGCTCTGCCCAAGCCCTGCCACACAGCCTGGCAAGCTTCCTACCTTAAGAACAACAACCACCCAGCCTGCCTACTTCTCAACTCACTCCCTCGCTATGGTGTTAGGGGATAGCTAGCCCCCACTCCTGGACACATCGGTGAGGGCCAAAAGATCAATGGTTGTGGGGCCTCAAAGTATCACCTCCCATTCTCAGCTAGGGCAGGATCTATCCTGAGTTCTTCCCAGTGCCCTTTGACCCTTCTAACTCCCCAACAGCACCATGAATAGCCTCTTTTGCGAGTCTTGCACTCACACACAGTGGAGACAGGAATCAGCTAGCTCCCTGGCTCACCTGGAGGGCGTCACTGCAGCATCAGTCAGTTGTGCTGACCTCTGCTGGACTGAGACACACTACTTTCAGTAGGGCTCCCTGGAGCCTCGGGCCACTTCTAAACCTGGGTTGCCTGCCCTAGACCACTAGGCAGGGTGGAAAATAGAATTAAGCATTTTTCAATTGTTGCACTTATTTGTTCATTGTACCAATCTTTACCACAAACCCCCACTTTGTGACAAATTTCTGGGCAAGCCCCCCCTTCTCAATGTGAATTTGTTAAGCAAAAATAAAACACTGCACCATATTGTGAAAAGAACCCATCTGGTGCAATTTATTGAGCACGTAAATTCATTTTGCAACACATTTTAGTGTAAAACCTTTTTATTCGCGCTAAATTTAGAAAACAATATGGATTTTAAGATGTGGCCACATGGACCTGCCATTTGTATCAGCAGTCCAAGTCATATTGCTTTACATAAAGGTCAGCTATTTCCAGCTGCAATGCATCTCAACAAAAGAGGGGGCTTTTCATTTTAAGGAATCATGCTGGAAATTGTGTTTCATTGCTGAAAGGAAGATGGAGGTTAAAACTGTTTAAACCCCCCTCCCACCAGAAAGAATAACCTTAAGCCATGCACTTAGCATTAGATCAGCAAACTTACTGCTAGCAAACACAACAAAACATTTTTTAAATAAATACTGCATGCATTTTGCATCACTGAATGTGAGAAATACTGGTCCTGCTAGCCATTGCTGAGGTCCTTATTCAAATAATTCAGAGTGCAGAAGCAAACAGCATATCACACTTCGGAGTCATGTGCCAGCGAAGTCTAGTAGTTACTGCAAATTACTTATGAACTAGCTAGCAGAGCCTGTTTAAACCTTTCTAGCTACCTTTCTAGCTACCAGCTCACTGTGCAACCCTGTGCAATTATGTTTGCTCACTTGAGACTTCACTCTTTCTCTCTCCCAGCTGCAAAGGTGATATGATCGAGACATTTAAACACCTTAAGGGCATAAACAAGGTGAAAGAGTCTAACATGTTTAAATATAAGAAAAATAGCAGGACAAGAGGACACAGCATGAGATTAGAGGGAGGCCGATTAAGGGGGAATGTGAGGAAATTCTTTTTCACAGAAAGGGTGGTAGATGCATGGAATGGCTTACCACAAGAAGTAGTGGCTATGAATACAGTGCAGGGCTTCAAACAGGCATGGGATAGGCATAAGGGAGCAATACAAATGACTATGAATAGATAGGTCACTGACATCGCAAAGGCCGATGGCACATTTATAAGGTAGAAAAAGAAATGGGCAGACTGGATGGGCCTTGCGGTCCTTATCTGCCGTCAACTTCTATGTTTCTATGTTTCTATAAACCTTGGATAGAACCAGAACCCCCCGCTGTAAACAAGAAACTGCAGCGAAGCTGGGCTATCCTGACCAAATCACTTCTGAAGCATCTTAGTCATTTGATAAATATATTGTATAATATGAATAAATATGTGATTTTCATCAGTTTTATTTTGCCTCCTTTACTCTACGGGGATTATATATGAGGAGTGTGACTATTCTGGCTTTTCAAGTGACGTCTTTGCAGAGAAAATCATTGCTGAGTTGCAGCCTAACTACCTTAATATTAAATAATAAATCTGAACGAGCGTAGTAAACCTTGTTTCAAACTACTCCCATGATTCAGTTGAATATACGCCTTCTGTATTTGTGCTTGACAAGTCGTATTCCCTCCTCTCCTCCTTCACTAAAGCTGCTGCTCACATTTCTCTTCATCTTTTGTACACTCACCAGCTGATTCTGTTAATATTTTTCTTCTGCAGCCTCTGCTCCACCTATCCTTGCTGCAATGTCTTTTCTTCCCTCACAGCCTACTTAATTAAATGTAATGTTTACTTTGTCCAGGACTGTCCAGCATGTGAACTGCATTCACGGCAGGTGTATGGCTTCTTTGCTGTTATGCAGTGGGAGCACAGAAGCACAAGGCAGGTCAAGTGTCTTGTTCAAGGTCACACGCAGAGATTGTGTAATCTTCCCCTGGGTTTTTGTTTCCCAGGTGCATTATTTTGCACTTCTTTGCATTGAGTACAAGCTGCCATATATCTGACCATTCCTCCAACCTTGCCAAGTCCCTTCTCATTATTTCCACACCTCCTTGTGTATCAGCCCTGTTGCAGATCTTTGTGTCATGCGCAAAGAGGCATACTTTTCCTTCCAGTCCCTCTGCAATGTCACTTATAAAGACATTAAAAAGGACTGGACCCAGTACTGAACCCTGAGGTACCCCACTAGCAACCCCTCTTTCTTCAGAGTGGACTCCATTTACAATTACCTTCTGTGTCCTGTTGTCCAGCCAATGTTTTGCCCAGGCTACCACCCTGGGACCCACTCCCAGGCTGGTTAATTTGACTATTAATCTTCTGTGTGGGACTGTGTCAAATTTCTTGCTAAAGTCTAGGTAGGCCATGTCCACAGCCCCTCCCTGGTCTACTACTTTGGTCACCCCGACAAAGAAATCAATTAGATTCGTCTGACATGACCTTTCCCCTGTGAACCCATGCTGCCTTAGGTCCTGTGCCCCACTGGCCTCCAGGTACTCAACAATTCTTCCCTTCAGAAGTGATTCCATCATTTTTCCTACCACAGAGGTCAAACTGACAGGTGTATAGTTTCCTGCCTCTGTCTTGGTCCCACTTTTGTGAAGGGGAATCACATCCGCCTTGCTCCAGTCCTCTGGTACCACACCATCCTCCCATGATTTGCTAAAAAGGATAGTCGGTGGTTTCACTAGTTCTCCCTTTAATTCTTTTAGAATTCTGGGGCGATTTCTGTCAGGCCCCATTGCTTTGTCCACCTTCAGTTTTAGGAGTTCTTTTAGAACCTTTTCTTCTGAGAAAGGACTGGGATCACCCCCATCCAGAGTGCTTCTGTTAATTGGATTAGGCACCTCCCCCTCCTCCTCCTCCTTTGTGAATACTGAGCAGAAATATTTGTTCAGTATCCCTTTCTTACTGTCCCTCTCTGCCCAACCACCGTCCATTCTATTCAGCCTCACTATCCCTCCTTTTGTCTTTCTACACTCCCTGATGTACCTATAAAAGGTTTTATCCCCTTCTTAACTGAGTTGGCTATCTTTTCCTCAGTTTGGGCCTTTGCTATTCTGACTTCCCTCCCTGCTTCCTTCTGCCTTAACTGGTACAGCTCTCTGACCTGCTCCTCCTGTTTTTCCTTATACTTCCTGAATGCTATCTTTTTCTCCCTGACCTTCCTCACCACCTCTTTTGAGAACCATAGTGGCTTTTTCTTTCATTTTGATTTGTTTATTTGCTTCACACAAAGGCGTGTTGGATCTGTGATGGCAGTTTTAATGTTTCCCCATTGTTGCTGCACCCTCCTTCTAGCCTGTTTGCTAGTGCTTTTCTAAGGCACTCTCCCATCTTGCCAAAGTCAGCCCTCCTAAAGTCCAGTACCCTCACTTTTGTATGGCTTGACTCTGTAGCTGAGTTTATCATGAACCACACTGTTTGGTGGTCACTTGTTCCCAGATGGCTACCCACTTCTAGATCTGAGATCCTCTCACTGTCCCCATTTGAGAGTACGAGGTTTAAGATTGCTCCCTCACGAGTGGGTTCCAAAACTAGCTGTCTGAGGCATGTGTAACCCCCTTGCAAATGGGGGGTTCCTAAAAGCTTCCCCGGAGCTTGCTTAAGTGCCTCCCTACCAGGCTGGTGTCCTGCATTTCAGCAGCTTAACTGTGATCGCCAGAAGCGCTATCAAAGCCTCCGTGCCTGTCTTTTAAGGGCTGCCTAACTCGCAGTCATGATTAATCTGAGAGGGGGTTTGAGTGTGGCCATGCTTGAGTCCCGCCCGGGCTGCCGGGTAATTGCTCCGTTTCTGCCATCGCTAAATTGTGCAGAGGGAACTCCTTCAAAAGGTGTAGCTGCTTGCTGGGAATAACTTAGGGTAATAAATAATAACGTAGTGTTCTAACCTGCTTTTCTTTGCAGGAAGGACTGTTCTGGTTCTCCCCTCCATTTTGGTCCCGAACTGGCGATTTGGACCAATCAGTACGCTGGAACTTTAAGGGAGCTGCCGGACCAATCGAGGGGCTGTTTGTACTTTGGGAAAGGTATTATGGGCTATGGCGGGTTTTTGCTCCACTGAGATCCAGAGCAATTGACTGGCAGGTGCCGCCGGCCAATAGGAGCGGGTAGCGCCTGAACTGAAGGAAGAGCCCCTTGCTGTTGGGGGAGATGCGCAGTGGCTGAGAAAAGGGAAGGAGCTATGTGCTTCTGCGCTGGTGGAGTGTTCGCGTGGGAAGCGCGTGAAGGCCTGAGGCAGCCGTTTTTGGCGTTTAGTGATTCGGACTAAATCCGCCGGGGTGCGGTTGGAGGAGGCTGTCCAGCCCAGCTACTCTACCAGGCTCAACCTGAGTGGACTGGAGAATCTGCTGAATCGCTTGGTCCACCCGTGAGGTTGAAGTTGCCGCTGTATTCCCGAGTTCACTGCAAGTTCATGTGGGTCTAGAAGAGCTGCCTGGTATGGTACCCTCTGTTATTTGCCATATAAATGTGAGAGGAGGCTGGTGAAATTCAGGCTCAACCCTGCCAGAGGTGAAGAAATCATTGCTTGCTGGAGTCGTGAGTACTGAACCAGGGTAGCTCCCTGCTGAGTTTGCAATCAGTGGCCTCCGGTTGCTTCATCATACAGCTGACTGTCTAATTGAGTTTTTCTTCTCATTCTGACTCGTTCAGTATTGTAAAGGCTATCTGTGTCAGGGCCCCAACCAGATGGTACGGTGGACTAGCCATTAGGGCTTGGGTACCCAAGGACAGTAAATATTAGATTCAGGCCTGTGCACAGAGCCCTAGGTAGATAGGTATAGTGATAAGCCAATCAACTTGATTTCCCCCTATCCTGGTTACTTCCCCTTGAATAAATCAGATTGCCTGTTCTGCAGCTATACCCTGGCTACTGTGTGCATTGCTGGTGAACTGCTGCATAGTGACTATGATAAAACTGTACCTTACTTTACAGGGGGTCTCCGGAATGAGTTGAGAGATACTAGCTGGGGGTAAGTGACCTGGGGAAAAGTATTGTGGGTATACCGTGTGAGCCACTAGCGGGACAAAAGGGGGGTTGCAGTGACCCAGAGGGCTGTGATCGAGGCAATCTCGACAGTACCAACCCCGATCTCTGGGTGGAGGCACCCATTAATGGATTTGGGCCCCTCACCTTGTCTCAGAGGAGGCAGGCAGGGGTAGTAACCCTAAGGATTATCCACCCCGAGGGTATCACATGCCACCTGTAGGGCATAGAGAATGGCCCCGTTCTTCGATGTGGCTGCAGCAAATGTGCTCCAGTTAACATTTGGCATATTTAGGTCTCCCATCAACAGTATCTCTTCTTTCTCTGCCATCCTAAGAATGTCTTCTATCATATCCTTGACTATTCCCTCCCCCTGACATGGGTGTCTGTATACAACCCCTGTGCGGATTGTGGTGCCATTTCCAGTCTCTAAGGTGACCCACAGTGCATCCTCTCCTTCCTGTTTACTCTTTTGTTCAGTTGCTTTTATCCCTTCCCTTACATAGAGAGCTACTCCTCCCCCTCTTCTCCCCTCTCTGTCTCTCCTGTAGGTTGTGTACCCTGGTATGTTAATGTCCCAGTCATGGTTCTCTGTGTACCATGTTTCTGTGACTACTACGATATCCTGGCATCCCTCTTCCATCAAGGCCATCAGTTCAGGGAGCTTGTTGCCCAGACTACTGGCATTGATACTCATTACCCTCTATTTCCTGATGGTCTTATCCCTGTTTGCCCCATCCCTGTCCTTACTGCCTTTGTCACTTTCTCCATTTACCCCTGCCCTTCTCCCTATCGACATCTCTAACTTGGTGTTTACCTCACTTACTACCCTGACTTTTTTTGGTGGGGCTAGGATTTCCCTGCTTCTTTCCAGTGCCTCCCCCCCTTGGCTAGTTTAAATGCTTGCCAATGAAGCATTTAAACCTATCACCTAGGATCCTGGTTCCCCTCCTAGACAGATGCAGACCATCACGCCAGTATAGATCTGCATCATTTCAGGTGGATCCTCAGACCCCAGTGAAGCCAAATCCCTGAGCTCTGCACCAGTTTTTCAACCACTGATTGAATCCTATGGTGTGGAGCACTCTAGCCTCACCTATGCCATAGACAGGCAGCACCTCCGAGAAGGTTACCGTGCGTGCTACTTGTCTAAGGCCCCTCCCCAACTCCACAAACTCTTCCTGCACTGCTCTGATCCCTTTCTTAGCCAGGTCATTTGTCCCTCTTCTTTTGTTTTATCTCTATAGTCTTTAAAACCAGCTCTGCATGTAGTGCTCACATCTATAATGTACAACCAAATGCAACCCACCCCATCAGCACACCATTTGGGTTGGATCCCATTTTTCGCTTTATTTTAATTTTATAGCTCCACGTGGATCTAATCACAATGGTAAGCTATGTTTTAGCCGGTGAGCTATGTTTGCAACATAGATGCGTACAGCGCTAGGAATCGAGCCCTCCACCTGATGCTGTTCCTGAAACACCAGGTAGGATCCAGGTGCAGTGCGCCACTAAACTGGCACGGTCGGTGATGCCATTTTGGTATTTTTCTTCTTTCAGCAATGACTGCTGTCCATGATAGTGGAGTGGCTGACATAGAATCAGTCTGTGGCACCTGCCCAGTGGCATAGAGGGCTGGGGTTGACTGAGCATCCCAGAGGGCACTCTCCTCCTCCTCCATGGAAGAAGGATCACTGCCTCTGCCACAATTCTGCCACCTGGGTGACCATGGGTAGCAGTGCATCAGAAGCATAAGGGGTTGTTCGGGATGTGCATGTAACTGCGTGTTCATGTCCACCATGGGCTCTGTGTGCGCCAATGTCTGGAGGGAGAAAAGAAATCCAGAAAACCACATCCCTGACAGAAGAAGACCAGGAGCATCTGTGCCCCACATAGCTGCCTGTTGCCTCCCGTCACAGAACCAGACTTTCAGAGAGGTATGTCTGTCCCTCTTCATTCCTTTCTCTGTAAGAAGGTAACAGGGAGATCCATGGAGACCACAGGTTAGAGCAACAGGGCTGGGTGATCACCTGGGAAAAAGAAGGCAGGACAGCGATCAAGAGGACAAACAGAAATTTGAAGGAAGAAGAAAACTAAGCACAGAGAGAAATGCTCCATTTTCTGTTTTTATAACAGCTCATCTTCATTGAGAGAGAGAGATCCGTGATGATAGATGCAGCAACACAGGTTTGGTGTATCGCAATGACCATGTATAGTTTTCGTATGATATCTGCTGATTAACAAATTACACAGCAGTGCAATTTTATCTGAACCTAATCTTAATGTGAGGTTCATATGTACAGTCAGCATACTGCACAGGAGACAGCTGAACAATGAAAACTCTGGAAAACACATAAAATACATAGGTTTACAAGGTAGAGAACACAAGGAGTATCAATCGCACTCACCACTCACTCACAAAACAGTCTTCTGATCCATGACTAAGTTCAAAAAAGAGTGAAACACTGGCTGGTGCACTACACTTGTTCTTGCCTGCGCTGAAGTTGCATGCCGTGTAATAAAAAACCTGAAAGATTACCAAACTGAAAAGGAGTGTTTTTTGAGTGAGTGGTGGGTGCTGCAGATGCTGCATGAGTCATCTGTATGCAGGCAGGCACCTAGTTCCTGGAAGCAGCACTGGATTGCATACAAATGTTTTGCAGGGGGAATGCAAGATCCTGACCTTTTTTGGGGGGAGGGAGCCAAGAGTGAGAGGGTTGAGGGTGTATATGGGAACTTTGGAGAAATCTGAGTAGCCCCATTTTCCCATCCTAATGTCCTAAGCTGAGCAACCAACCACACAATGACATCCTAAAATACCTCAGATCTCTCCTAAGTTCCCATATACACCCCCAACCCACTTGACTCTTGGACACCCCCCCAAAAAGTTCAGGACCTTGTATTCTCTCTGTGAACCATCCAAACGATTTTAATATTCATTCCAGAATTCCTACTTTTAGGAAATGTACCTGTGTGGAGCTATTCCATTTTCAACAATGTCACAGCACACACAAGTAGTGGTACTGTAACTGTGTCAGGAGCCACAGACTGATTCTAACTGATGATGTCATTGGTTGTTGCATGTATGTTTTTTCCTGTGAGAAAAAATCCCAACCATGTAATATATATTTATCTATATCTATTTATATATACACTAGTATAAAAAAATCAGAAGCATAGCTGGATTTGGGATTATCCAATCAGAATCTGATACTTTTGACTGGATAACAATCTCTGTCTCTGTGTCATCAGATAGAGAGGGGGGTTATTTAAAGAAAACCATGGAATATTGTGCATTAACATCTGTAAAGTCCCTTTTCTCAGTGTGGTTTTGGCAGCCCGGGAGTGCATCATTTATGGAGAGACACAAATATAACAGGTAAGAACAAAACAACGAATGCTACATCATATGAGATGCAAATCAAATTAAAGGGCTGATTATATGCACGCTGAAAGCAGAAAATAAAAGTAGAACAGATAATTTGAGCGCAAGTCTTCTTCAGAAATTATCTATAAAAAAGGTACCCATATGTAGTAGCAGTAGAGCGAACAATGCTTATGTTTGCTTTATAGGTTTTATGTTATTTCTTTTTTAATTTACAGTTTATTTACCCAGGATAGCCTAGCTGAGATGCACTGCCTCATTTCTACTGAGGTCCTGCTTCTACCAAGTTCTGCAGCTGGATGGACTTAGGCACTGGGAGGTTACATGACTTGCTCAAGGCCACAATGTATGTTTCTGGCTCTAGTGAGGTTTGCTCCTCTGGTTTCCTGGTTCTCAAGCTGGCACTCTAACCTGAAGAAGACCTAGAGTACGGTCAAAATGTTAAATGTTAAACAGCAAGACTGTTCAATGTTCTTCTCATGGCCAGCCTAGTGATGCGGCTGGCTGAGGCACTGTGCACCTTACCTCCTACCACGCCGGTGACTTGAGTTCAGGAATGAAATCAGGTTGCCAGGAGTTGACCAAGGGAGAGGGGGGAGAGGATCGAAGGTCTGCCAGACAGCTCTCCTCTCCCAGGGTGGGGAGGCCCGTCGATTCAGCCCTTGGCCGCCACCAGGTGGAGGTCTGGTGGTAATCCCAGTGCTCAAGCAACTTTGAAGGAAGGGGTTATGGTTATCTAGCATGTGTGTGTGCCCCCACGTGCACACACTTACATTCTGCAATGAAAGAGGGCCTAAGGAGAGAAAATGGAAAATGGTTGGCACAGACCATGTCCCCACAACCATCCGCCACCTGGACTATCAGTTCAGTTCTGGAGGTGAGTCACTGGGTGGGGGGAAGACAGCCCTTCCCTTCCCAGCCCTGCCATGGGGGGTGAGGGGGAGCAATCTGTGGGGGACTTCGGGCATGATGAGTCCGGGGGAGTCGGGTGCTTGGTGGGGAGGTGGGGGCTGGACTAAGAGCCCACTTGTGTCAGCCGAGCAATGTTATTTGGAGTGTAGGGTATTCCCCATACTGAACAGTGCTCTTCGTCACATAGGGCCCTTTATACCAAAGGTGTAGAGATAGATAATAAGGAATGAAATGGATATTTTAGGATCCACTACACAAGATTTCATGAAGGGATTCAAGCACACGCTGGACAGGCATGTGGCATGGGTATTCATTAAAAGGAAGAATCATCTACAGAGGGTGGGGGAAAGCTGATGGCTATATAGTTCACCTTGCTACCACATAGGGTAGGTGGGTGGGATTAAGGCAGACTGGATAGACCTTTTCTGCCAACAAAATCTATGTTTCTATGTTTCAAGTTTGGGGTATTTCACAAATTGTGTCTAGCAAACCTTGGCACATCGCAATGGAACACTGAACAAATCAAAGAGCAGCTTTCACAATGTCAGTGACATCACAATAATCCATGCGCATCACTGAACCCAGCAGTTGGAATCAAAGAGAAACAATTAAATCTTCATACAAACAGAAAATTAAAAGTTATAACAAGTAAACTGACATTGTATAAACTGAATATGTAATAGGCTGACTCAGATTATACAGTGAATGCAGCATCATATGACTTGTGATGATGGAGCAGGACTTTTATAACTCACTTGTGGTGGTGACAATTCTACATTATGGTCTTGGCCCCTCGCTTATGAAGATATTTTGTGTATTTTGAGTCAGCCTAATACATATCTCCTATTTATCTTCTCCTAACTCATTTAGTATGGAACTCAAGAAGCATCCGCTGACTTCTGCTACTGCACTTGTTACTGGTATGAATCAACATATCTGTAGATCTAGTATTGGTGCTATTTTATTTTACAAATGGACTGCTGTCGTTTGTCATGTAAGGGACAACATATAACAGTGCGTGTAGTTATAAGGGAAAATGGCTGTTAGGCATGAGGCATTGTCGGGTGCCACAAACACCAGAAAAATGCTTTATTCCCTTATGATTGCTCAATCTGGAGTGTGTTATCCCACATATAAATCTGGCTTTTATTTGTTTAAAAAATATGTAGTTCAGAAGAGAAGTGTAGTTCTCAGAAAAAAAAATAGTCATGTGATAAGTTTCAGCTGATATAGTACAGGATGCCTATGCCCCATTTTACAAATGTGCTACTATTTTAGCCTGGATCATTCGCGCTCCTGAAAAAGGAACTTATTTGAGAGAAAATACCCACAACAAAATCAAATTGAAGTTATTTTCAACATAACATGTAACAAACACCCAAGATGTAATTGCAGGGAAAGGGCAACTTTAGGGATGCTAGTACTCAATGCCCAGTGTTTTCTTTTGATGAGGACAAGTCTAGTATTAAAGAACAACTTCAGCAGCTTGTACTTTCGTAGACATGTGGGGCTCAATTTTCAAACCACATTGAGACTGACTTTGGAGAAATGTGATGTGCTTTGGGCTTGCTAGTATAGTAATGGGGGGGATTCCTGAGGCCCCAGATGAGGGGCCATACCCAGAATTTGTTACCTCTTGTCTTGTGGAACCATGTAGTCGGGAGGTGGGAGGTGAGACTAACCAGCATTAGTGTGTAGAAATGGGTTGCTCAGTCTGTGTGTGTGGGACCCCAATTTTGAACAGGTCAGCTTGGCTAATAAATGAAATATGACTTGTAGTTTACACTGGATGCAGGACAGCTAGTTTAAGTTTTGCTGAGAGTTGTTTTGCAATAAAGTAAGTATTAAAAAAGTTATGCTGAGTGTTGCAATCAGCATTTGACAGAACTGTTTGTTAGTATCAATGTTTTCCACCACGTCAGTTTTGGGCTCTGCATTCTCTGTACACAGCCTCTGGAAATTCACAGACGAGTAAAATGAAGGGGTTTGTAACCAGGGCCTCCTGAGACTGTAATGTAATAGGCTGTATAGTCTATGTTGCATTCGATGATGCCATGACTCTAATAAAATTGCATTAAAAATATACTAAAAGGAAGCACAAAATAGCACATATTCCCGAATGCAGTGCTTCATGGGAAAGATGTAAGCAATAAACCCCTCCGAGGTGGGAAGGCAGGGAATCGATGCATGCCATGGATGTGTTGTGAAGCCTGAGGCACAGCCAGGTGCCTTCAACTATCCAGAAGGGCATCAGTTCACCAAAGTGCCCACCCTGAATGGGTTCATTGTTGTTAAAAAAATTATATTTTTCCGAAGATTTAAAGAGGACAGGGAATTTGTGCTAATTGGCAGCAGGTGGTAATGTTCCTGTTAACAGAAGTAGAATTCATACCTCCAAATGTTCCATATTTATCTGTATCTAAATTAACACTGATGTGAAAAACTGTATTTTCATTTTTTTATGAACAACATTCTGCACAGTTCTCTTCATAGAACCAGTAAGTTGGAGTATTATGATTTGTCCACTGAATACTAAGCATGAACTTCTGACCTATCAAACCCATGCTCAGAGTTCTGTACACAAACAGTGACATAGTTAAAACTCCAGATCACAGGTTTCATGAAGTGAACTGCTACATAATGCTGTCCATAAACAGAAAACAATGCAAAACAATTTTTTGCTTTACTTTTTATTCAGATACAGTTAAATATGGGTTATATCATGGGAATGAATGTCACTTCTGAAAATACTAACATTATAAACAGTTGTCAATTAGAAATAATTTCCTGTCCTCGTTAAGAAAAAAGCAGTATACTTCGCAAATTAGTTTAAAAGGTCAACTAAAATGTGTTCGTGTTGCTATGTTTTTTTTAAATCTTTTTAGAGTGCAAGTACACTGTTAACAAAGGGGTCTATAGAACTCTGCAACTACTTGCTAAGAGGCAGAAGTATGTTTACTCAGCTGGTGGTATTTATGAAATCAATGCACAGTCATGTGATGCATGTCAGCAAATCACAGACCACAATTTCTTAAGACCATTTTATAATGAGCGATCAAGGGATGTGCAATTATCAAATCAAATCACATCATCTTTATTTCTAAAGCACCTTTCAAAACTAAGGCGCTGTACAAAAAGATCACATATACATATAAATTAAAACAATCATAAATTAATCAACCATAACTAGGATATACTAAACTAAATAAATACATCTTTAGCTCCATTTTAAATTTCTCGACGGTTGGACATTCTCTCAACCAACAAGGTAGAGAATTCCACAGGGTTGGTGCTGAAAAAGCTGATGTTTTTAATCGAACCCTGGGAATCTCCAGCAATCCCTCGTTGGCGGAGCGGAGAGGACGGAGGGGGAGATAGGGTACCAAGAGATCTTTCAGGTAGCCGGGTCCCTGATCATGTAGGGCTTTAAAGGTTAGTAAACCAACCTTATAGGTGATCCGCCACCTAATTGGCAGCCAGTGCAGTTCGCGGAGCAAAGACGTAATATGGCTGGATCTAGAGATCCCAGTCAAAGCCTTGCCGCTACGCTCTGCACCAGCTGCATACGTGATATCAACTCCCAGATAGCCCTAGGTAGAGGAATTACAGTAATCAAGATGGGTAGTGATAAAGGCATGGACCAACATTGGTAGATCACCAGGTGGGATCAGGTGTTTCACCTGGGCGATATTCCTCAGATGATAGAAAGAGGATTTGACTACGGCTGATACCTGAGATTTTAAGGTCAAGTCATCGTCAAAAATAACACCCAGGTTCCATACCCGATCAGAGGTAGTGAGCGACATACCACAGAGCAATAAGCCCGGTGGTTGGCCAGCCCCTTAACCCACCACCGGATGACCTGGGTCCACTACCAACACCTCAGTCTTGTCAGGATTCAGTCTCAGCCAGCTAGAACTCATCCATAATCTGATTTCAGCAAGGCAGTTGTCTAGCACGGAGAGAGCACCATCTTGCCCAGGAGGAAAGGACAAATACAGCTGGGTGTCATCTGCATAGCAGTGAAAACCCAGACTGTATTGCCTAATGATATCTCCCAATGGCTAATTATAAAACACTAGCTAAGAAGGGAGCATTCTGGTTAGCTAAAATGCATGTTTAAAGGTGACATTTAAATGACTGGAAACCCTCATGTACCATAAAACACAATAATTTAAACTATAAAAATATTGTTTTAAAAATGTAAAAACATTTTTTTTGCACTGAGGCACTCCAGCAGTTGGGTTACCTTATTAATCTAACCATAGTGGTATATACAACACTCGGTTTTGCCTCATGCTAAGGTCAGATGGATTACCATTAGTGCTGCCAGTGCCTCAGCATGCATAGATTATATATAATATTTTTTATTTTGTTTCGTTTTTGTTGATCGGTTAAGTGCACAAGACAATTACTTGCCTATTTTTAGGTACGACCCGGGGGAGAGGGATACGGATGAATGTCAACTAACCCTGAACCACATTAAGCCGTTGGTGGTATTTTTAGTGAATGGGGAGGAAATTTGGCCAGAGCACCGGGGAAATGTAACAGTTTTGATGATGTTTACTTTGAAGTTTTCATTAAAAATTCCCCTACTCTTTTTGAGAGGTGCCATGGGATCTTTAATAGCCACCTGAACAGGCAGATGGGACCTTGGCTTAATGTTTCATCAGAAAGATGGCACCTCAGGAGTGCAGCACCCCCCTCATGCTGCATTACAGTGTCAATATTGGGATTTAACTTGTAGCTGGTGTGGGGATAGAACCCACAGCCTTTAGATCTCCAGGCCTCAGAGGTGAGGGTATTACCTGCTGAACCACTGACACTGCCCCTATTATCTTTTACTAGTAAAACACTATGCCACTGCAAAGTTGGGATTCAATCACAAAGCTGAAAAAGTAGGGAAGTGCGATGTTAGGTTAAACCACGCCCCGCCCCCAAGAGCCCTAGTGAATTTGTGAAGTGGCATTCCTTGGAGTTCGAATGACCACACAGCACTGGTGTTGCCATAACTTGGGCATTGTCTGTCCAGGCACACAAGAATACTCAAACACCAATGTTTGGAGACAGGTTGCCGAAGTTAGGGCAACAGCAGCACTACTGTGCATGATCATTCAAACCCCAAGGAACGCCACTCCACAGATTCATCATGACTCAGGGGACTTTTTACCCTAGAGTCACAGTTCCCTACTTTTTATGTTTAATGCTTGAACATAGTTTTTTTTTTGTGTAACTCCCAGGTGGTGCTATCCCAAGGGCTATTATCCCTGCCTGCTTGACTACTGACAGGTTGAGGGGCCTAGGTTCTATGGTGGGTGCCTCCACCCAGAGGTCAGGGTTTGTAGTGGTTAGACTAGCTTCATCACAGCCCTCTGGGACACCATGACCTCCTTTGGTTCCCTCTAGTGACTCACACAGTACACAGGAGTTACAGCCCCAATACCCCACGTATACACACTGTTCACTCATAAAGCACCACTTACCCTCGAGACTGATTCTGCAGCACGTATCTGAGAACCCCCTGTAAAATAAGGTTAAACAACATACACAGCGAAATACAATACTGTTTCCATAAGTACCAACACCACAGACAGTATATAGTATAACAACAACAAATCTGATTTATTTAGGGGACAGTAACACGGGAGGGGGAAATCAGGTTAATTGGTGGCATTAAATCACAGTACTGTGCACACATAAAGGGTCTGAAAAGTCACACTCTGGGTACCCAGGTTGGGGGGCGGGGGCTAGCCAGGTCTGTTGCCTGGGGTTGGCTGGCAGGTGCAGATGGATAGGGACCTGTAGAAGAAAATATATGCACAACACCCAATTGTAATCCGGAGCCAGATGGCTCAGTCCATGAAGCAGTGAAATAACAAGAATTAGATGACACACTTGTGATTGAAAACAGGCTGCAGGGGAATACCCTGATTTATACTCACAATAACCAAACTGAGAACCGGATGATGGATGTTCTCTGGATTGTCAGAAACAGCAGGGCATGGAGACAAGGTCCTTGTGACTGGACCCTACTGCAGTTTATAGCAAACGGATTTAGTCTGAGACAAGCTGGGGTTTGCTTCCAGCTTCAACACACAGCACACAGCACGGGGGTTTGGAAATAGCAATTTCCCACAAGCACTATGCACATTCATATGTAAAAGGAAAGTACTATACCAGGCAGGCTGCTCCTCGATCCCGATCGCACTTACTGCAAAATATCCGGGAGCACACACAGCAGCTTCAATTCCTGACAGACTGAGCGGATTCAGCAATTTCTCCAGTCTTCTACAGGGTGAGCCTGGTTTTCACACTTCTGGTGCTTCTTTCTCCTCACAACTTGGATTCAGTCCAAACTGGCACTCACAACGACTGCAGACCGAAACTCAGGGCCTCACATGCGCTTCCCGCGCGAAACTATACACCGCAGAAGCACAGAGCTCCTTCTCTCTTCACTGTCACAACTGATCTGATCTTTCCAGCCACAGAGCAAGGCATTCCCTTTAGCTCCACACCATTCTGTTGGCAGGTTCGGCTGTCACTCACAATAAGACTCCCTCTGTTTGTGAAAAAGGCACCAAGGTCAAAACTACATTTCTCAGAGTCACTGCCCATACAGTCCCCTTGTGGCTGGCTCAGAATTGAGAGTCCAAGTTCCGATTCATCCACAGGCTCCATTTTAAGGCCTCCCTATCATCCTGATTGGTTCAAGTCAGCAATTCAGGACCAAAATGAAAGAGCTACACTGAAACAGTTTGTGCTGAAATAAAGACTGGTTAGGTGAACTACATTTTCTCAGTCACTCTAAATGATTTCTGGCAAACAGTTATATCTTTCAACAAGGCTCCCTCTGCACATGTAGCGACGGCAGAAGCAGAGCGAATTGGCAGCAGCTCGGGCGGGATTCGAGCATTAGATACACAGTCCCCCCATACAAACTAATTAAGTCTGCAAGCAGACAGCTCTTCAAGAGACAGTACGTAGATGCTCAAATAGCACTCACTGGGAACCACATTTAAACAGCTCAGACACCGAACATCCCCCAGACTTGGAGCATTCAGGCAAGCTCCTGGAAGACTTTTGAGAACCCCCATTTGCAGGGAGGTTACACTTGCAATGAATTTCATTACTTTTTCCAAAAGATATACAAAACATGAGACTCCTGAGTGCCCCAGGTCTACAGCGAACCATTGGCGAAGCACCTAACCTGTTGCATACTGACCCTGGGCCTACAGCAGACCTGTGGTTCCATGTGCATCGCTTGATGTGCTTTGTGACCAGCCAGTGACCAGTGACCACGTGTACAAGCTCATAAATGTTTTCCTCCACTTTCCTGACCCTACAGTGTCATGAAAGTGGAGACTGTGTCTTGCAAAAACAGGTCTCGAATCATGAAAACAGCATGCAAACTATCCTCTATGTTTATCATATACAGCAATTTATTTTTATTAATACTTAAAAATTACTATTTTTTTAATGAGAAAAGCAACACTCAGACCTTACTCTCTCAACCACATGAGTGTCACAGTTAAGTTCTTCTAGGAGTGGTTGGAGATCTGAGATCAAAGGGATAACAATTACAATTTGTGTTGGGAATAAAGCATGCAGCTCTTAGGTAACAGGCTATTAAGCCCATCTGCAGTTCACTTGAAGTCTGAAATTTACTTTAAACTCCGTTTTGTGAACATAGCTGCTGTAAAACATTCCAGCAACTATGAAAACTCAAAAGTTATAATGCTACACTGCCCAGTATATCTTGTAGAGTTTTTAAAATCCTATAGCATTTACTTCTCTGTGCTAAGGAGTTAGGGAAAAAATCAGACAAGTTTGGTCATTGCTGCAGTAGCTCTGTCTGCTGATATTGTAGCTGTTTTGGCCTCTTGTTCTACTACACCAACCCAAGTGCCCAGGGTTGTAAACTTGGTGGTAAAATCCTCTAATTTTTTGTCCACCGACTGAATGGCACTTACCAGAGCGGCACTGATAGGATGGTTCTGCTGTGTCTCAGATGGTGGTAGCCTGGGTTAGTCTCATTTGAAGTGTCGCAGGTTGTTTCCTATCTTCAGGCCTCATTCCATTAACTGCTATGTGCTGATTTGTTTGGATGTCCTATATCAGCAGAACTGCAGGTGCTACAAGCAAATGTAGTATTGTTCTGTTCAGGTTATAAAATTCTTACTACGTAGATAGGTTTAATCCCAGTTGGAGCTAAAATGGTGATGATTTGAATGAAATGAGGGAACATGCTAGCAGAGCTCGAAATTTGTGCTGCTTTCAGCTCAGTAGCTAGCACTGCCCGCCGCAGGACAATTTCTAATGAGTAGCAGAGCCACAAGTGAGTTATGTAAGTCCTGCTCCCTCACAAGTGAAGAGAAGTGGAATATTCTGAGCCAGTCAATTATGTGTCCAATTTACACAATGTATTTTGAATAGCAACGCTTTTAAATTAGTTATATTTTTTTACATTTGTTTCTGCTTGATGCCACTGCTCTGTTTTGAGTGCAGCAGATGCCATTGTGATGTCATCAGGAACTGTTCAAGCTGCTTCCCCATTGCTCAAGTGTTTCTTTGTGACACAAGTGGAGATATAATGTGTTATTCAATGCTTTTTTTTTTTTTTGCTGCAGCTGCATTAGATCGCAATATTTTTTACCCCAAATGTACCAGTCAACTTTTGTATAACTATCACTGTATGGCTAAAATGAAAGTAAATAGGGGGTATGCAATGGGCTGATTTAAAATATACATTTAATCTTTAAGTGTGAGGAGTCAGGAGCATAAGACATGAGTGGTAGAGCCAAGAGTGAGTTAAAAAAGTCCTGCCCCCTTATGAGTGATGATAAACTGTGTATTTTAAGTTAAAGCACTGAGTATTCAATTTATACAACCTCAATTTACTAGTGATGCATTTTAAACCTGCTGTTTGAAGATTGAACTATATCTCTTTCATTTTAGTGGCTTCAGAGCTGCTCTAAGGTAACTGTAATGTCATCAGCATTTTGTTAATGTTGCTTTCTAAGGGGTTCACTACATAGTTCTGATAAAACAAGCCATTTTGATATCAATTATGACAAAACTTGCAAGCTAGCATGATATCTTGAGATTAGGTACAAAGACATCGTATAATCTTATTTTTATCTCCACTGGTGTTGTATAAATGGTTTATCTGTATTTGGAATGCTTCAGTAGCTAAACATATATCATTTATCTGTAAGGTTTGACTCTCATCTACATTATATAGATGTAAGTGTGCGTGCGTGCGTGTGTGTGTGTGTTACTCTTCTAATGTGCACTGTACACTAAGTTCAGCGAGCTGAATGTTTTACCTGACCAGATCACTGATATGTGTTTATTTACACGTGAAGTCCCATTCCCATAGAGACTCCTCTACAACATGCTACTTGTACACACACAAGGGTTTGTCTATATAGTTTTCAAAATAAGTATTCCCCCCCTCCCCAGTTAAAAGCACTGACTGGTGCATTTTATGTGGCTGTTTTAGTGTGGGCACATAAGCAAGCAGGAGCATGACAAAAACAGCAGTTGACATCCAGGCATGTTCTCTGATACCAGAATAGCATAACAAATATCAAAATCCATTGCTGTATCATTCACCCATCTTACATATTAAACACTTTTAACTTCTTGCCTGCTAGGAGGGACAACAGTGTTCAAAGGTTCCCCTGAGACTCTTAACACTTTTATGGAAGACATACAATACTGTAAGTGCTTTCGATCTTAAAATTGTCTATCCATCTACCCTTAAAAAAAAAAATCTGCTATGTATAGAAAGGCCTGAAAATAGACCCTAAACACCTTGGTCAGATTTAACAAGTGATTGGTGCCACATCCCCCGTGCCACCCAACCACAACTGCCACAAGGTCTAACATGTGACTTTCCTCAATTTTCCCTTTTCCAACAGGTACATGTTATTGCACTAAATGATCAATTTAGTTATCGGTTTTTGGTGACTGGGTAGGCCCACTGGAACCCAAGTACCATTTTCTGGGAAACCTGGAATTAGTTACAGAGATTAATACAAGATAGTACTTGAACGAACCACATCCAACAAACATGGCTGCAGGCAGGAAAGTATTCTCACAATATGCCATAAACTGTGATATTTGCTACAAATTGGAAAAATATGGCACATAATTCTGCTGCAAACCACAGCTCCAATGAAACTGGAGGCAGAATCATACTATGAGGCTTTTTTCAGTTTATTTAATCCAGAATAGCCCAACTGAGATACAATTTCTTATTTTTAGTGGGGGTCCTGCTTTGCCCAAATTTTCCAGCTGGTGAGGCTGACTAATGGGCAAGCAGCAGTGCACTGTCCTGCTGTGCCAACCAGCCAGGTTCAGAAGCGGACCTGGTATGCTTGCAATTGGGTAGCTGGCTGGGAAGGGTGCGGGTCATGACCTTGCATCCCAGCCTGGAAAGGGGTAGTGTTTTGGTCCACCACTGTAGCCATTCCCAGTGCAGGGCTAGGGAGCTTGTTTCTTCAAAGAGGGCATACTGCAAGCATAGTGCAAGGGTGATAAAGGGCTGTACATAGCACCAAAAATGGTGGTTAGCATTCAACCCAAGCTTTAGAAGAAAAAATTTTATCAACAGTACAATGGCACTGGCACAACTGGGGCCCCAAGCTCCCTATGACACATTACCAGATAATAGTCCAGCAGGGTAAGGGGGCCCCCGATGGCGTCACTACAGGTAGGAAAGCCACAGAGAACCACAGGAGCAAGTAAAGATGCTGTCAGGCTGGGTGACCACCGGGTAGTAGGCCAAGGCGAGGAGTCCAGCCAGGAGGACAAAAACCTTGATTCAAGACAACAGGGAAGGACTTCCAAGGAGAGTCAGCAGATCTAAACATGTACTCGCTGGAGATGAGGGAAGACATGCTTGAAGCATACAAATACCTCAGTGGGTTGAACACGGATGCTGGGAATTTGTTCACAAACATCAGAGGAAAATCCATGGGGGGGGTTAAGAGATATCGGGAAACACCGTTTCACAGAATGGGTGGCGGATGAGAGAAATAAGCTTCCAGAAGAGGTTATTTGTGCAAAAAATGTGTTGGTGGGGTTCAAATGTGGGTGGGACAGATGCATGGACCTGGTAAAGACAGTACAAAAAGTGGAAAGAAGGGAGAAGGAGTGAAGCCTCTAGAGTTCTCACATTAACCTTTAGATAGGTCATTACAGGGCAAACATAATGAGCCAATTTGTCATTTTCTGCCTACAGCATTCCATGTTTCTACGTCATGCTGTATATGAAAAATGTTTTACAGAAGTGACTTGCTCATGATCACTCAGTGAGCAAGTGGCTGTGCTGGGATCAGAACATGGGATCTCCTGGTTTGTTGTAATTCAGTACTCTTAACCACTAGGCTACACAGCCATCAAATAGTCCCTGATGTTTATTGTTTGACAGTGGAGCTGGCAGTAATGCCACTTTGTAAGAAACATGATGGTGACTTAGCAGCCTGATGGCTCCATAGCGGTGCCTCATCTCTGCCAAGCGACTGCCTGCATTCGTTAGAAGCCATGCAGTCTTGTGCTTAGTGGAGTGGGTGGGTCTGCCAAAGGGCTGATGCTCTCACTCCCTTGGGAGGGACAGTAAGACTATGTAATTATCCAGAAAGATGTTAAAAAAATCCTCCAGTTTCTTGGTTTACGCCAGTAAACTAGTAGCCAATGCTCCTGTAATGGTGGCCCTTTCATGCGACTGTACAGGGCAAGGCGCCCAAAACTCAGCAAATGAAAGGTACATTCCTTAGACAGACTGGTTCTCTGCATGCTGAGCAGCTGAGTTCTAGTTTTTTTTTCAGTAATCACCTTGACAACCATCAAAAAATCTAACTATCCGAAACCAAGTTCCAGTTAACCAAAATACAGAAAATAAATACAGTACTGTGGTTTATTTCATAGCTTATTTTTTAGGTAGTCAAGGTATGAAGTTCAGGTAGTCAACATATAAGTTTGCCAAACAGAAATTCAATTGGAGTTGGGTTATTTTGAAGACCATATAAGGAACTGCTAATCAAATGAAAACAATGTTCAGTATTTTTTATGCCATTGCAAACAGAGCCAAGATAAAAGTCCACATGGCCTTTTCTTGTCTTTATCCAGGGCTAGCCTGCTCCTTATAGACCATGGAGTCAGCTGTCCAAGGGTTGTGGGTTCTAATGTCACACTACAGACTAGGCTCATCACCACTGCTGACCAATGGTGGCTCCAGGAATTAAGGATAACCATGGCACAGGCAGGATACAGAGGGCTTGTGCCTGGGCATGCTGGGGAATCTGAATCCAGAGTATGTTGCCAGCTATGCAGCAGTACTGGGGTACATCAGAGTTTTACCAAGTTGTGTGCCCTGTCTGGCCCTGCCCAGGTGCTGGCCATGGTGCTGATCATACATTGCTGTTCTTGGGGGACTTCCCTGTTGGAGGTGCCATCCTGAGAAAACATTAAATGGAAGTCCCTTCTGCATACTGTATCTCTGATGAATGTCCAGGGGTAAGTTGAAGATCCCATCGTACTTCAAAAAGGGTTAACAGATTTCCCTTTGTCCTGACCTACATCTTGATAAGACAAGTTCAGCAACTGTTCAAGATTGTGTGAATGTTATTGCATGCATCATGGCTGCCATGGCTGACAGCATACAGTCCCCGCACTACCAGTCTTTAACTCATTGGTGTGTACAGCACTCAAGAATGTTTTGTATATGAATGACGTTTATGTAAAAACAAATTCTATTCTACTCAAAAAAAAAAAAAGAGAGAGTTCTGGTCCCCAGCCAATGCTTCAGCCCTGTTCTACTCTCCTAACAGCATACATTCATAACTGCGGAAGGGTTTGATCACTTAAACAAAGGGAACACTTGTTCTGCTCCAAGGAGTCAAACCAAAATCCACATCCAGAAATCATGCAAGCTACTTCTTCTGGCACCTGGCACTTGTGGAATCTAGAATTAGAGGCAGATCCAAAATAAAGGTATTCATCTGCCCCCACCCACCCACCCACCACTCCAGTTTGAGTCATTTTCTGCTCCAGTCGACAGTCCATGCAATATTTCTTTAGGCTATTAAATTTATGACACACAGACAGAGTAATATTTAATTAAAGAAGTATAACAGTGCCTTTGCAGCGGTACAAAATGCCATGGAGTATGCTTAGTTAGAAATGGCACGTTGTCCCCCCACCCCCACCTGAACAACCTCTGCAGCTGTATGTGTGAGCACAGCTTCTCTGTTTGGGGCTTCACAGAACTGCCTGGGTGAATTGTACAGCAATAGATGATGGTACCAGATTGGCACTGCAACAGGACGGTGGTCCCCTCCATCAGAAAGGAAAGTGAAGGGAGGAAAGAAACAATATATATATATTTATTAGAGTTTGTTATTGTTAAAATCATACATGTTTTTTTCTTCTGCTGCCCTTGGGAATGACAGATGTGAGACAACACTACTGCTATCTGTTCGGAAAGCGTGACTGCTCTTAGCTTTCTGAAGATTTCCTATCTCTGTGACAGAGGGCAGCCTGAGGAAAAATTATACCAGCAGAGAATACTAGCAAGCATTTGTCAATGCTGAATGTTGATTGCGTTGGTCTGTTGAGCTCACTCACTGCCTCGCTCATTCTGTTTCTCCCAGTGTTGCAGGCTGCACTTTTGTACTGGGCTCCTGCCTGCATTGCAGCCCTTTCCTACCCACAAAGAAATCCGCAGCAGTCACGATAGAGCTCCGTTGAGCTCGCTCACTCCTCCTCTCTCAGTCGCTCATTTTGTTTGTCCCACTGCTGCAAGCTGCCCTTTTGTACTGGGCCACTGCGTGCGTTGCTGCCTTTTTCTGCCCACAAAGAAATCCACAACAGTCCTAGCAGAGCTCAGTTGAGCTCACTCACTCCCCCTCCCTCCTTAGCTCGTTCTGTGTCTCCTGGCATTGCAGGCTGCCCTTTTGTACTGGGCTCCTGCCTGCATTGGCACCTTTTTCTGCCGACAAAGAAATCTGCCACAGTCCTGACAGAGCTCAGCTGAGCTTGGTCACTCCTCCCTTCTCTCACTCGCTCGATCCAGATCTGTCCCAAACACAGATTTCCGACAGCGACTGCAGTATTCTGCGCCGGAAGTGCGAAAACACATTTCAGCAAGGATGTGAAAAATGACAGCTGTACTGTTCATAAGGAGGTGTGAACAAATGCCAGTGTTGAAAATCTGGCATGAAAATATTACTAATTTGTGAACTTACAAGGGTGTGTGGAAACTGCACAACATACACTTGTAAAACAGTCATTTTCAACATAGGCATATTAGGACCTCTGCTCAAGAACAGTGTCAGTATAATTTTCTTAATGTGTCCCGAACACTGATTTCCCACAGCAACCGTGCTATTGTGCGCCGGAAGAGCAAAAACACATTTTGACCAGGATGTGAAAAATGACAGCTGCACTGATCATAAGGAGGTGTGGGAAAATGGCAATGTTAAAAATCTGGAGTGAAAATATTGCAGAGTTGCGAAGGTACGAGCGTGTGTGGAAACTGTGCAATGCACGTTCATAGCACACTCATTTTATGGATGTTTATCACCAAATTTTCAACATAGGCATTTTAGGACCTTTGCTAATGAACAGTGTCACTGTCATTTCCATAATGTGTCCTGAACACGGATTTCCCACATCGACCGCGCTATTCTGCTCCGGAACTGCGAAAACACATTTGGCCAGGATGTAAAAAATGACAGCTGTACTGTTCATAAGGAGGTGCAGAAGAATGGCAATGTTGAAAATCTGGAATGAAAATATTAATTTGCGAAATTACGAGCGTGAGTGCAAACTGCACAACATACGCTCGTAACACAGTCATTTTATGGAGTATTGGCACCAAATTTTCAACATAGGTATTTTAGGACCTCTGCTAATGAAGAGTGCTACTGTCATTTCCATAATGTGTCCGGAACACTGATTTCCCACAGCGACTGCGTTATTTGTGCTGGAACTGTGAAAACATATGTCGGCCAGGATGTGAAAAATGACAGCTGTACTGCTCATAAGGAGGTGTGAAAAAATGTCACTGTTGAAAATCTGGAGTGAAAATATTACACATTTGCAAAGTTATGGGCATGCGTTCAAACTGCACAACGCACGCTCGTAACACAGTCATTTTATGGAGTATCATCACCAAATTTTCAGTATAGGCATTTTAAGACCTCTACTCATGAACAGTGTCACTGTCATTTTCTTAATCTGTCCCGAACACTAATTTCCCACAGCGACCGTGCTATTCTGAGCCAGAACTGCGAAAACACATTTCGGCCAGGATGTGAACAATGACAGCTATACTGTTCACAAGGAGGTGTGAAAAAATGCTACTGTTGAAAATCTGGCATGAAAATATTGCAAATTTGCGAGGATTCACGAGCATGCGTAGCAACTGCGCAACACACACTCGTAAAAGTCATTTTTTGGATTTTTTTCCACCAAATTTGCAACATAGGCTTTTTGAGAGCCCACCTCATGAACACTGGCACTGTCATTTTGTTAATCAGCCCTGAAAGGTGATTCCGTGCAGTGACCGCGAAATCACCTTTCGGGGCCCATTAACGCCATGACAGTTTCATGAAGAGGGGTCCCAAAAACCCCATGTTGAAAATTTGGTGCCAAAATTCCAATAAATGGCTGAGATATGCATTAAAGTTGGAAAAAAAACATTATTCCATTATACTGCTTACCGGCATTTCCTTAGTTCACGGTTGGCTTTGAAGAGTGCAGACGTGTTCACGGTCCACCGAAGATCGTCGTGCCAAGCTCCAGAGGTAAGTATGGGGTGTGGGGAGGCAGGGTGTGCAGTGGGTGGGTGCGGGTTGAGGAGGGGCACGGAGACCGTCGGACAGTTTCCTTTTTTACAGGGTAAAAAAAAAAAAAGACATCATGGGACCATTTTTATTTACTGGGACATGTGGCATGCTGGGGTGGGCTCCTGCATGCCACGAATCTTTCTTTTTGGGGAAGGCAGTAGCCGATGGGGATTGGGCATCCCGTCAGTACACAACAAAGGGGGTGACATTATGCCGAAGGATTGGGCACCCTGTCGGGCAGACAGTATAAGTGGGGTTATATATCACCGATGGGGAGTGGGCCCCCATCGGCAACAGAAACATTGGGTCACTGAACCTGACATCGGATTGGTGCCCCTTGGCAAACAAACACGGTGGGAGGGTGGATATTGTTTGTGAACCACGGCAGCAAACCGCCGCCATGTTCTGAAACAACATCAATGCTCGAAGTCCACACCTACGGCGGTCGCTCCCTCATTGCAGCGAATGGCTTTACGTTGCAATGATAGGCGGCCCCTGATTGCAGCGGCTGATTTTACAAGTTGGTGGCACACTGGTTGAACTAGTGTCAGCAGCAGCATGCCACGGCATTGGGGGATGCTGGACAAGCCTTTAAAGGCTGTGGGTGCATTGGCCACAACAGTGCCGTGCCTCCACATCCTGCTTGTGGAGAAAGCTGCTGCAATATGTTTCTTGCGCATGCGCGCAATTAACATAAAAACAGTGTTTTTTTTGACATGTTAAAAAGTGTCCCTTCAGTAACACTTCACAAATACCCTGATGCACTCAAATCCTTTTGAAGATTATCATTAGCCTACTACTTTATGGAGAAGGCAAAAGTTATATTTAAGGCAGAATATAGAGAATAATGCATATGTAGAGCGGTAATATGCAGTTTTTTTACACACCCAAGATGTGTGATATTAGAGAAACCTCAAGAGTGAAGCTCGAGAGATTTCACTAGTAACACACACTGAGGGTGTGTATAAAAAACTGCCTATCAACCCCCCACAAATGTTTGATTTTTTTATAATAACTGGTGCATGGACTTTTGGTGTAAATGTATTTGGGCGAGAGAGAAAGCATGGCTGAGCGGTGTTTGATTCGGTAAAGTATATGCCCCAAAATCCACAAAAAGAGAAGTGGCTTATATGAAAAAATTCTAACCTGTGGGTGCTGAGTTAATTTTTTTTCAGTTTTAACATACAAAAGCCACCGAGTGTAGATTGACGAGAGCAAGTTACTCGGTGGTTTCAGAAGGCGAGATTCAAGCGTGAACGAGTCGTTCGTGCTTGAATCTAACCTACTGAAGCTGCCGAGTCATTTAGCCAGTATTCTTAGCGTGAGACTGTTAAAGTCATATCAACCCGCGGGTTGATACAAGTTTTTTCGTATCAACTTGTGGGTTGATATGACTTTTAACAGCACTTGAAAATGGGTTGATAACGGAGGTCCCCAGCTATTATATTGTTTTACAGAACATATCTGTAAAAACAGTTATGCGTTTTGTTTGTGTTATAAGACACAGACTGACTCCATTAACAGAAAGACAGATTAGTGAATCTAAGCTTCAAAGAACACATTAAGGCAACAAGACAAAAAAATTTAAGCAGGCGGCAACGATGTCCAGAATGGGTCCCCTAATGTAGTTCTTGGTAGCGATCATTTCCACGTAAGGAACCAACACAGAAATAACACACTCTAATACAAAAGTTGTATCATTGATAGAACTGAGATGGGAAGGTGGTACTCACATGGATGTGATGTTCCTTGACATGTCTGTTATGAGCTGCTGACTGTTGTTACTGCTGCTGCTGTTGCCCCCCAGTGTCCTACACCTCTAGCAGTGGGAAGAAGAGGTTGCTGTTTTTGGGTTCCATGCAGATGATCTTGGTCGGGCTATAGACGCAGGCGCCTGGGCAAGTGAGCACAGAGGAGCAGGCCAGCGAGTCAAGCAGCAGGAATCCCCCGAACAGGCAGCAAGCAAGCCTCTTCCACAAAGAGCCATAGCTCCTCTGACTACTTGATGAGAGAGGCAGCTCCATGTCCCGCTAGTCACACACACACACACACACTCATATAAGCACAGGGGGTTTTGGGGTGGGGGAATAGGAATAGGATAGGGTAGTGGATGATGTCTCCCCACAAGAAAGATGTGTTTCTTCTTTCCCTTTTTGCATTCAGATGCATGATATTCCAAATGATCCGGTGCAAATTATTTTGTAGATCCACGCTGTCCCAGCAGGTTCCCTCCTGCAGCTCCTCGGGAGGAAAGCATGCTTCTAGTAAATCACTGCTTCCCTCTGTTCTTAGCTCGATGCTTCCTCGCATGTTGGATATTTGGTGCACCAGCAGCTGGAGGAGAGAGACCAAGTTGGATATATTGCAAGTACAACCAGATGATGGAATACCAAAAAATAGTCTGACTGGTGATGGAGGTGGTGCGAAAGTTCCCAAGTCCCACCTTCTGGGCAGAATTAAAACTGACACACCTGAAAAAAAGAATACAGAGGCTCTTCATATGGGAAATCAAAGGGTTTATAAAGTGATCAAAATCAGATGCTCTTTTTAAAGAATTTTATGCAAAACACGCTTACGGTTTTTTCTTTTCTCACACGAGCAATGCAATGTTTTACTTAGCAATAAATTATATGGGAATAGTAGGTGGAGTCATGGAAGTCGTAAATACTAATAAGTTACAGTAGTTAAGGTGGGAGTCTGTTACTAGGAGTGGAAAACAGCTCACCCCCAAAATAAATAAATAAGTAAACTCAAAAGTAGGCCACAGCACCCAAACTCCAAAATCCAACCCCCCAGCCCCCAACTAGTCAACATATCAAGCAAACCGATCCAACCTGTTATCCACTCCTACAAGAAGCTGGGAAAATGCAGTTCTGGTTGCAAATTATCCCCCAAAAAAGTAAGTCGAAAAAAACAAAATACGACAGGATAGTATGCGGTTTGCACTTTACAGTGAAATGATGGAAATAAATTGCTGAGTTTCCTTTTTGAGACAGGCTGACAAAAGCAAAGCCCCGACTTTCTGCATAACTTTTCTAATGGTGTGGACACATTTAAGAACTAATGCAAATGCATAAAAACACTACAGCAAGGGTAAACCGATGAAGCAGACAGGTCTGTGGCAGAAGGAGATGAAGCAGGGGTAACTGCTGCTGCATGTTGCAAAAAAAAAAAAAGATTTCAGACCGACATTCCTAACATATGTCACACCTACACTAGCAGACCGCTTTATTGCCGATCAGGCTTCCTATGCAAGGGGGGAACTGATTATTACCAGACAGCATTTGACAAAAATGAAATTGCACATGGGATGGCTGCAACAATCAGGGACCGCCCGCCATTGTACCATCAGTCCAACACAGAGATGAATGGCTGATGCTGCAATGACGAGGTGGCCCCTGATTGCGGCGGCCAAATCATTTCATGTTGGTAGCACTTCTGGAAACCAGTGTCATCAGTACAGTGGGCCTGAACTGGTCCAACAGTGCCAAGCCCGCAAATGCAGTGCCACCCTTGGCCACCACAGTGCGGCAGCTCCACAACCGACTTCTCTCCTAAGCTTCCACATAATGTTTCTTGCACATGTGTGCAAGCAAACATTAAAAACTTAAATAGCAAATACCTAGTTAAACAGGTCATTAGCTGTTGTATGCATCTTACAAACATTTATACGGAACTGTTCAAAGGATTTTTCATTGAATTTAAACCAAGTTCAAACTGTTATAGGTGTCTTAAATATAGTTCAATGTACTCATAAATCAGAAACCTGAGAGACCGCAGAATTTAAGATACATTTCAGTAAGACAGGTGTTGAGAAGCTCTGTTTGTACTTCAAAATCCATCAGATGACAAGCAGAAGATGGAAAGCTCCATTTACACATGGAAGTCCATTAATTTATAGACTGGATTAAGTGGCTCCATTAATACTCAGGAGTCCATAAGTTTATTAGCAGGGGGTTAAGATAAAGAGTAAAAGTAAAAATAGATCCCAGGCAGGCCAGAGCTGAGAGGCTCCATTTAAATACAGGAGTCCATCAATTTGTGTAGCACTAATTATAAACTTCTGAGTGCAATCACCAAAGGGTTTTTTCCTTATATTAAGGAGTTAGCATTATATAAATCCCCTCATTTTCAAACTTAGTAGCAGATCACCTAGCAGGTTATCTTTTGCTTAAGGCTTTTAATCAAAAGAAGTCAATTAAGTGCTTCATACTTTATGCCTAGTTCCTTATAAATGTATCTGGGAATGAAAAAAAGTCAGGAAGAATTCAGACTCTCTACAGGAATCCTTGAAAGAGTGACGAATACATAATCCCAAGACCAACCTCCTTCCTTCACTGTGTTGGCATCTGTTTAGATTTAGCAAACTGAGATCAACACAGGTGAGACGTTAATAAACTTAGCTCTCTTCTCTAAAACCAGGATTGTGATTGGTTGACTATCCATGGCACTCCAGGCATTACATCATGGGTTTTAACCCACCTGATAGGCTAACGATGCACAAGACCTAGGATCAAATTTTTAAACCCCAGGTCCCAGAAGCCCCTATTCTCCAGTTCTAATTATGCAACAAGGCAACAAGCACTCCAGGAGTCCCTGTATCATGTCAGGAAAGGTAGGCTGTGGATTCCACAGAGAATTGTCTTTATGGTGTAAAAATACCTCTGAGCCTACCTAGGATGTATGCCTAAGTAATTTCTACAGTCTAATCAAGAGCTGAGATTAGCTTAAAAACGAAAACTGTTTAGGAGGCTGTCTTGTCTAGGCCCCTGCTGGCTTTAGACATTGTTTGAGTTATTTTTAAAATTTAGTTGGCTGGAACAAGTTGTGAGGCTTTATTGTGATGTCTGTTCCCTGGTTTTAAATAGTTTTTGATATCACAGTTGGCTTACTCCGTGAATTTTAATAGAAAAAGGCCCCGACGGGCCTCGAGTACGCCAGAGTAACTCTCTCTCCTTCTGAGCAACTTTGTGCTCTCAATTCACCCCCAAAAGGCTCCATGTTGTTCCCGAGCTGGGGAAACTCTCATTTTAATGCCTGTCAATGTTAGAAGCCCTCCGTGGAGAGTTCCAAATGCTCACAACACCACGAGTATTAAAGCGACCCCCCCTTCCCCCACCTCCCCCTCCTTGTGTCTCCATTTGGAGATTAAACTTCTCCTTCACATGCAGCTTCCTTGCGATTCCTACCCCTGAGGATACTGCTCTGGAGCCAGTGGTCTTGCCACCCTACATGGCGATGTGGTAGGATCCATGCAGCCTGCCAGTCACTCCTCAGCTCGTGGAGCATGCTGACTCACATGCTTGTCTCGCCGCCCTGATGAATGCACACAGCCCAGCACACCTTGCCACGCTTTGCTCTGCCTTAAACAGGGTCAAAGCAGAGCAGGTTAATCAGGGACTCTACTCACCACCAGAGGACTCAACCTTGTTCTCCGAGGCAGATTCCGATGGGGGGAGCGCGAGAGAGAGATCTTGAGAAATACACCTTGGCTCAAAGGTGCAGGATTCAATTCTGAATTTGGAAAATATTTACAGATCTGGCTGTTTGGCAGCAGACCAGGATTCTTTGAGCCCTCCATTAAGAGATTAAATATTGGTGTCCCTAACAAAGTGAACGCGAGTTTATCTTCGGCCTTAGGGGATCCCCTCCCATAGTGGAGACCTCATGGCTCAGGTCCAAGCATGGCAGATTCATTTCTTTGTACTTCCCTGAGGCTACCTCATCAGACCTAGACCCCTCCCACAGTGGCTGGTCTAGTCGAGCCATCTGTCTTCCCTTGGGTCTAGGTTCCCCTTCTATGTAGCAACAGGCCCAAGTGGATTCAAACCAAAGATCGCCTATCTGGGCCAGTTCTCTCCCCTCTCAAACAGAGACTCCTAAGCCCTAACCAAGCAACCTGGGTGATGTATTGTTCAGGTGAAACCCTCACAAGAGCTACTTCCCTTCGGGGACACCTCACCTAGTGGTCCTCCGACAGAGGCAATTATACTCTTCTCTTCTGGACACCAATTCCCCACCTGCTCAGCACCTTGCTGCATGGGGAAGGGGAACAAACAAAGGGCCCATTAACCTTTTCAGCCCCTCTTCTCATGGGTCACTATACTGCTATATATGAAGGGGTTGTTATTTTGGGGCCATCAAGATTGTACTGACAGACCGTCCTCTCCTGTCCCTAACATACTGCTCTATCTTTCTCTCTCTCTCTTTTTCTCCTCAGATGGTGAAAGCGAGAAAGTGCATGGCTTGTAGCACCAGCTTGATGCCCCACAACACGGGTCCCTTATGCCCTGTGTGTATTCATGATGAGGAGGATTCTTCCCTGGACCCCTCCCCAATGTTGGGCTCAGATGCCCCAGGTACCAGTGGTACCACTTGGATGGACCCTGGGGCCATAATCCAACAAAACCAACAAGCAGCAGTGGCCATGATGGAGAGTCCACAAAATTTTATGTTGAAAATCATGGAAAAGTTAGAAGCCATGATGCAGCCCAGACTAGCACCCCCACAAATCCACTGCTGGAACCTGAAAACCAAGGGGCGTCCTCCGGGATCCGTTCTGAACTGACTAGTCCACCCCTGAGCCCCACCAGTGGGGACGACACTGGAGACAAGGAGCCCCTTGAGGATGAGGGGCCTGTACCATCCGACGAGGAAGAGATGGAGACACAATCAGTCCCATCCTTCACATCCAAACTGTGCTCCTTTGACTTAATACAGGGCCTCATGAGAATAATTAAGGCTACCATGGGTTTTGAGCTAGAGGAGGAACAACCCGAGTCAAAACTCGATCCCCTGATTCAACAAAGTAAAGCCTCCAAGGAAACCTTCCCAATTTGTCCAGCAATTGATGACATATTCATTAAGGAGTGGGAAGCTACAGAGCCAGGCAGGATGTCAGATAAGAGGAACCTAGACTGCATGTATCTGGTCCAGGAAGACAAGGCCAGCATATGGTGCACCACACCCACGATTGACCCACAAGTAGCTGCACTCAGCAAAAAGATGGTCCTCCCAAGCGGGGCCATATCTCTGAAGGACCCAGCAGACAAGAAGGTGGAGGACATGTTGGAAAAGTTGTTCGAAATAGAGGGCACGGCTGCTAAGGTACCCACTACCATCATATACACTGCGTACGCCCAGATTCGCTGGCTTGAGGAGCTCCTAGAAAAAGCAGCTCCCAATACTAGAGAAGCCGTACTCTTGGAATGCACACTAGATTCTGCCAGATACCTAGCAGATATGACAGTAGATTCCCTGAAACTGAAGGCAACAGCTACCACCCTGACTAACCAGGCAAGAAAGGTGTTATGGCTAAAGTTATGGGAGGCAGACAATGAGTCCTAGTCACTGCTCCAGAACCTACCAATGAAGGGGAAACACATCTTCGGCGAAGGCCTGCAAGACTGGTGTAACCCCCTTGCAGATGGGGGTTCCTGGGGGCCCTCCGGAGCTTGGGTAAATGCTCTGTGCCTGATTGGAGTTCGGCGCTAAAGCCTTTTAATTGTGAAGCCAGTGAGAGCTTTAAAAAGCCTCCGTGAGCTGTCCCTTTAAGGGCTGCCTTTTGCAGTCCAAATCGGTTAAAATGGGAGGGGGTTTGAGTGTTGTCATGCTCGACTCCTGCCCGGGCTGCTAAGTGAGCACTCCATTCTGCCATCGCTAATAGTGCAGGGGGAGCCCTGATAAAGGATGAAGGTGGGTTGCTTAAAATAAGCTGTAAAAATAATGATAATGTAGTTGTTCTAACCTGCTTTGCTTTGCAGCATAGAGAGTTTTGATTGCCTCCTCCATTTTGGTCCCGAACTGCAGAATCGGACCAATCAGTACTTGGGACCCTACAGAATCGACTGACCAATGGGGGAGCTTTCCGTTCTTTGAGAAAGGTATTATGGGCTATGGTGGTTTTTCGCACCACTGAGAACCAGAGAAAGTGACAGGCAGGTGTCGGCAGCCAATTGGATCGGTTCGTGCCCGAGTGGAGAGGAGTGCCTCAAGCTGTGGAGAGCTAGATGCGTTGTGGCTGGTGAGGAGAGAGGAGCTGTGTGCTTCTGCGCTGAAGAGTGTTCGCGCGGGAAGCGCGTGAAAGCCTGAAGCGGCCGTTTTGTGTTGTCGGCTCCAGCGGACGAACCTGTCGGCGGGCGGTCAGAGGAGGCTGTGCTTCCTATACAGCTACCCACCAGGCTCGACCTGAAGGAGGACTGAGAAAATTGCTGAATCGTGCTCAGTCGAAGACAAGTGGAAGCTGCCGTTTGCAGTATCTCAGTGAGGTGAGTTTGTGGGAGCATTGGAAGCAGTTGCCTGGTGTGGTACCGCCTGTTGCTGTTTACCATATAAATTGTGAGGAGGCTTGTGTAGCTCAAGTAAATCCTGCTGCAATTAAAGGACTTTTGCCTGTTGCTGTTTACCATATAAATGTGTGAGGAGGCTTGTGTAGCTCAAGTAAATCCTGCTGCAATTAAAGGACTTTTGCCTGTTGCTGTTTACCATATAAATGTGTGAGGAGGCTTGTGTAGCTCAAGTAAATCCTGCTGCAATTAAAGGACTTTTGCCTGTTGCTGGTTACCATATAAATGTGTGAGGAGCTCAAGTTAAATCCTGCTGCCATTAAAGGACTTTGCCTGTTGCAGTTTGCCATATAAATGTGTGAGGAGTCTCGTGGAGCTCAGGAGTAGCCCTGTTGACGTTTAAGGACCCTATCTTGTCTGGAGGTCGTGAGTACTGATTCAGGGTAGTTCCCTGTTGAATTGCCACATTGGAACCAAATGGAATTACTGTACTGCTGACTGTTTAACTAACTTTTTTCTTTCCTCTGTGTGAAAGGGCCCCTACCAGCTGCCACGGTTTGGACTAGCCACTAGGGCTTGGGTACCCAGGGACAGTAATTGATAAGGATAGGCCTGTGCACAGAGCCCTAGGTAGATGAGTATAATGATAAGCTAATCAACTTGATTCCCCCGTCCTTGTTGTTTCCCCCTGAATAAATCAGATTGTTTTGTACAGCTACATCCTGGCTACCATGTACATTAATGGTGAACTGCTGCTTGGTGATTGCAACATAACTGTGCCTTACTTTACAGGGGGTCCCCGAAGGGAGCTGGATTATATTTTCCGTGGGGTAAGTGTACTGGTGAACAGAATTGTTGGTACCCAGTGGGAGTCACTAGTGGGACAAAAGGGGGGTTGCAGTAGCCCAGAGAGCTGTAACCGAGGTAGTCTTACTTGGGCTAACCCTGACCTCTGGGTGGAGGCACCTGTCCACAGATCTGGGCCCCTTACCCTGCCTCAGAGGGGGCAGACAGGGGTAGTAGCCCTAAGGGTAGCACCCCCTAGGGGTTACAAATTGGAGGCACCGCTGGGATTAGCGTCCCCTAGTGGCTCAGTGAGGAGATACCCCAAAGATGGAAAAAATGGAAGGGGATATGTTGGAAAAAATTAAGCTGGGACCCATCAAAACCATGGTACACAAATTAATGGGTTGGGGTGAAGTAGAAGAGCTAGATTCCCAGAAGATTGTATTATTGTTAGATGTGCCCTCGGGTACCTCGGCTGCTGATATTGTCTCTGTTGCAGAACGAGTAAAGTGTTTGGGTAAGGTTGAAGTGAAAGGGCATATGGCTGATTTGCTTGACCAGACATTGCAGGTGCTACTCCTATGCAATGTGGCCATCGACCCTGAGAAGGTACCTCCTGTACTTTACCCAGAGGGTGCGTCCCAGGGGTGGAGGCTAATCCATATCCGGAGTGGGTCAGTCACTCCTGGGGGGTCTCCTCAAATGAACAGTTTTAAAGATAAACTGCTTAAATTGTTAGCTGTGGAAGGGAGGACTACGCAGGAGTTGCTACAAGCCTTGGATCTGTCCAGTGATACTACACCTCGGGGTTCTCCGGGCACCTCTCCTGGCCCGCCCAAAAGCTCCGTGCTGGCTTCTTTGCCCTTGGCAGTCCCATCCATACAGCTTGATTCCTACCGTAAGTTAAAGCTTTTCTCTGGCATGGTACCAGTGCCTCCTGGGAGGATGACCTGGAGGCATGGATGGACTATGCCACCCCTTTAGTCCAGGAGTGGCAATGCTCTGAGGAGGAGAAAAGGAAGAGGCTGATGGAGAGTTTGCGGGGTCCTGCCTTAGAAGCCATTAGATTCTTCCAGGCCACTTGTCCAGAAGCCACTGCTGCAGAGTATCTCTCTGCTTTAGAAGGGTTTTTTGGGAGTACAGAGACTGGTGAAGATTTATTATGGAAATTCAGGTCTGCTAAGCAGTGGGGAAATGAAAAACTGTCCGCTTTTGTTACTAGAGTGGAGCGGGCATTGCAGGAGGCTTGTAGAAAAGGGGGAATCACTGTTGCAGCCCTGAATCAGGTTCGGCTAGAACATATTTTAAAGTCGGCCAGATTCTCTAGTGTAACTCTATTGAAACTTAAGTTGCATTATCGGCGGGCCACCCCGCCAGAATATTGTCAATTGATGAGGGAAATTCGAGAAGTGGAGACTGATGAAGAGGGGTGGGAACCCTGTGTGGGGGCAGCGAACCCTAGTGGGACCCCTGAGTCTAATACCCCTGAGGAGACTGGCTCACCTGGAGGGTCCGAGGGGTCCCCAGATTTCCCAGGTATTGTGGGGATGCGGGTTGTTTCCTCTGACCCCTACGTGGAGGGTGAGTTGAGGGCTGAGATCAGGAATTTACGGGAATTGGTGAGGGACTTAAAGCAGTCTACTGTGTACCCTACTCGGCCTGGGGCCCCTGAGTCATGTAGAGCCCCAAACCCTAGCCCTAGAGAGAGCTTTCTCCCTCCCCTCAGGGCCCCCCTCAGAATAGTGATCCCCAGGACCCTAAGTTTTGTTATCACTGTGGGGAAGATGGGCATTTCCAGCCTGACTGCCAGAGGCCGGAGAATTTAAGGAAAGTTAACAGCAGACTGATCGCTCGATACCGCCAGACCCAGTCTCTGGCCCCCAAGAAAAGTTGTGTGACTCAGGCCCATGCCCACCGGGCTAACAATGTTGCTACCCCCAACTGGTCTCATGTGGTTGGGCCATCTATGGAGACCCGGGTGCAGGTGAATGGAATTCCCACTAGAGCTGTATTGGACAGTGGCTCCCAGGTGACCATCATGTTTCAGGACTGGTACCAAGCACACTTATCTTAAGTGCCCCTGCAGCGTCTAACTGGTCTACATGTATGGGGATTGAGCAACAAGGCCTATCCGTATTTGGGGCACATCCGTGTCTGGTTATTGTTCCCTGCAACTGTAAATGGAATAGATGAGCAAGTGGAAACCTTAGTGTTAGTTTGCCCGCCCACTGGACTATACGATGGGGTGCCCTTGTTGATTGGAACAAATGCCCACATGTTTGGACGATTGGCCCAGTTGTGCTCAGAAAGCGAGCATTTCAAACTGGGCGAGCTTTAACATACGGCTGTGATTCAAAAGGTCAGGGCTACTCAGGAGAAGGGTAGTTTGGAGGAACCTGAAGGCCCTGTGGGAGTGGTATGGAAAAAGGATCCAGCCCCCGTGGTACTTGCCCCAAATGAGCAATGTGTTCTGCATGGAGAGATATGACTAAAAAAAGATGTCAAGAATAAGTTGTTGATGTTGGATGCACCTGCGGAGGGAGGATTACCTGAGGGGTTGCTGCTCAGACCCAGCATTCTGCCGGCTAGAGCCCATGCTTACATTAAGAGGGTGATGGTTCAAGTGCACAATGTGTCTGATAAAGAGATTCGGATAAGAAGAGGGTGCACCCTGGCTAGCGTTCATTGTGCGGATACTGCTGTCCTACCAAATAAAAAGAGTTCTCGGACGGGTGATAGAGTTGCTTCTGATATGTTTGACTTTGGTGACTCTCCGCTGCCGACTGAGTGGAAGCGCAGGGTCAGTGAGAGGCTTGCCAAGAGGAAGCAGGTTTTTTCCTTGAAGTAGTGAGATGTAGGATGTGTACAAGGGGCTGAGCATCACATTCGATTGCACGACGAAAGACCCTTCCGAGAGAGATCCCGGCGTCTGACTCCCGCTGACATAGATGATGTACGGCGGCATCTGCAAGAAATGTTGGCTGCTGGTGTAATTCAAGAGTCTAGGAGCCCCTATGCCTCCCCCATTGTAGTAGTAAGGAAAAAGAATGGGGCAGTTCAGATGTGTAGACTATCGTACTTTTGAATAGGCGGACCATTCTGGATCAATATACCATGCCACGACACAAGACGCCTTGGATTGTCTGAATGGTAGTAAGTGGTTCTCTGTATTGGATCTTCGGAGCGGATACTACCAGATCCCAATGGCCCCAGACGACCGGGAGAAGACTGCTTTCATTTGCCCCTTAGGCTTCTATGAATTTATTCGGATGCCTTAAGGAATTTTGGGTGCCCCAGCCACTTTTCAGCGCTTGATGGAATGAGCTGTGGGGGACATGAACCTACTCGAGTGTTTGGTCTATTTAGATGACGTTATAGTGTTTGGTCGATCATTGGAAGACCATGAGCAATGATTATTCAAGGTCCTGGATCGGTTGGAGGATTTCGGCCTCAAGTTGTCTATCGACAAGTGTCAATTCTTCCAGACTTCCATGAAATATGTGGGCCACATAGTGTCCACTGAAGGCATAGAGACTGACCCTGGCAAGGTGGAGGCGTTGACCACTTGGCCTCAACCCAGAAATTTAAAAGAGCTGCAACAGTTCCTGGGGTTTTGTGGCTACTATAGGTGGTTTGTCAGAGACTATTCACGAGTGATTCGCCCCTCCTTAATCTCACCCAGGGTATCCGCCTACTCACAAAAATATAAGAAGGTGTGCACACTGACATAGAAAAGAAGTATTTTCGGCCAAACGATATGTTCGGGATCGATGGACTGCTGAATGTGAGAAGCTTTTCATGACATCATATATCAACTCACCCACGCACCGTGTTGGCCTATGCTGACCCAGCCAAGCCTTACACTCTTCATACTGATGCCAGTCTGCAAGGATTGGGTATTGTACCAGGAGCACTTGAATGGGCTGAGACCTGTAGCGTAGCCAGTGAGAAGTCTGACGCCATCAGAGAAGAATTACCCGTGCACAAATTAGAGTTTTTGGCTTTGAAGTGGGCCATTGTTGATCAGTTCCATGACTATTTGTATGGTGCCAAGATATTAGTAAAGACTGATAATAATCCTCTGACCTATGTACAAACCTCAGCCAAATTGGATGCCACTGGGCATAGGTGGCTCTCTGCCTTGGCCACCTATGATTACGCTGTAGAATACAGGGCGGGCTTAAACCATATAGATGTGGATGCTCTCTCTCGGAGGCCTGCGTCCCAGACTGAATGGGTCCGGTTGTCTGAGCCTGACATAAGAGCCCTGTGCCAGAAATTTGATAAAGAAGAACAGGTGTCTCCGGACACGGTGGACTGTGTAGTAGATTGTTTGGGGCCGCTGGAGAACTGTACACCTGCGGCCTACTGCCATTTCTCTGCATTGGACACCAGCTCTCTGCCGCAACTCAATAATGATGATCTCCAACAGGCTCAGTCCTGTGACCCTATGATAAGTTTGGCCGTAGAGGTTTTGCGGGCTGGAAGGAATGTATCCAAACTACGTTCCACTGACTTGTGGACTACCTTGTTGTACAAAGAAGGGCCCAAATTAAAGCTGATCAACCAACTACTATATAGAGAGACTGTGAGTAAGGAGGGCCGGGTGCAACGACAACAACAGGTGCTGTCCTCAGCTGTCAGAGAACTAGTCCTAAGGTCATTGCATAATCAGATGGGGCACCTGGGCATAGATCGAACACTTGATTTGGTACGGGCTCGATTCTATTGGCCAAAGATGAGTGCGGACGTGGAACAGTATATCAAGACCTGTGGTCGTTGTTTGCAAAGGAAAGCGTTACCTCAGAAAGCTGCTCCCTTGGTCAACATTACTACTAGTGCTCCTATGGAACTGGTCTGTATTGATTTCCTGAGTTTAGAGCCTGATCTGAGAAGTGTTAGCAACATATTGGTGGTCACTGATCATTTTACCCGGTATGTACAGGCTTTCCCGACCAAGGATCAGAAAGCAACTGCAGTGGCTAAGATACTTGTTGAGAATTTTTTCGTCCGCTATGGGGCTCCGCAGTGGATTCATTCCGATCAAGGAAGGGACTTTGAAAGTCGCTTGATTAAAGAGATGCTATCTTTGTGGGGGGTACAAAATCACGAACCACCCCTACCACCCGAAGGGAGACCCTCAGCCTGAAAGGTTCAATCGTACATTGCTTGACATGCTGGGCACTTTACAATCAAAAGATAAATCGAGATGGAGTCAACAGATTAGTACTCTAGTTCACGCCTACAATTGTACAAAAAGTGATGCCACAGGGTTCTCCCCCTATCGACTGATGTTTGGAAGAGAGGCTAGATTGCCAGTGGATGTGTGTTTTGGGGTTTCCCCTGATGGGGTGCGAGCAGAAAACCATCTACAGTATGTACAGAAATTAAAGGCCCAATTAAATCATGCCTACCAACTGGCCCAGACCATGGCTGCTAAACGAAATCTGGCTAACAAGGAGAGATATGACAAAAAAAGTGAAAACAGTAGAGTTGAGAAAAGGGGATAGAGTGTTGTTGAGAAATCTGGGACTGCATGGCAAACATAAAATTGCCGACCGATGGCATCACCTCCCTCATATTGTTGTGGGACAGCTGGCAGACCTACCTGTGTATAAAGTGCGGCCTGAAAACAATTCGAAAGATGTGAAAACCATACACAGAAATCATCTGCTGTCAATTGGGCAGATCTTGATTGAAGTTGAACCTTCCTCTACCCCTCCTTCCAGGTCCATGACTAGATCTGTTACTAAGAAAGGAACCAAGCCCGTGGAGCCTTCAACAAGTCCACCAAGGGAGCCTTGTCCAACCCCCCCTGCAGAAGGAGATGGTCAACACTCAGTGTCAGAAGACAGCGAAGATGATATTGAATACTATCCCTTTTATGAACTAAGCCAATTGTTTCGGGGCAATCCCCTTGTTAACTCAGGAACTGAAGCTGGCCCATCTGTGGTAGTTGAGCCCTATACTTTATCCCCGGAGGAAATGCCTCCAGAAGATGAATGGGGGTAGCAGACAAACTCAAGGGGCTGAGTCCTTAGGCTTGGTTGAACTGTCTGGCTTGGCTGAACTATCTGATTTTTCAGAAGAAGAGAGTGAGGTGGGGGAACAAGCCAGTGATAGGCCAGAACCGGAAGAATATTTTGAATGCCCTGATGGTTCCCCTTCAGTAACTAGACAACCCCTAGATGAGCCCAGTGGGGTGGATTCAGGGATAGAAGGTCAAGCCCCTGATGGTGTTATAAGTACCGAGCCTGATCCCCTTGAAGGGATTCCCGTTGCTAATGTCCCTGACATGGGAGTGGAGTCAGGGCCTGGTTCAGAATCCCCTGAGACCTCTAGATGATCTGGCCGACAAATTCGGCCAGTAATAAAGTTAAGCTATGAATCTTTGGGTCAGCCAGTGGACCTGCCCTTAAATGTGGTCCACAAGGGGGTGTATGTGTCCCCAAGTTCTTTGCCTAAGTTAGCCTTGGGGGATAACTCCAGACTATTAGTAAAGCCTTTTGAGTGTGGCGCCCCTGCCCCGGGGAACCAGTTAGTAGCTAACAGAAGAGGGAGCCCCTCAGTTCCGGGGTCATGGGTAGGATCCTATGACCTGAGTTAAAAAAGTGTAAGATTTTATATGTATAATGTGTATACACTATAGTGCACTGCGAATCTAATATTCATGTATGTAAGGTGAAATGTGATATAGTGTTACTTGGGGTATTCACCTATTTTGCTTTAAGGATAATTACTTGACGTGGACACCAAGCTTTTCCAGGCCAGGGAGGGTGCAACCCCCTTGCAGATGGGGGTTCCTGGGGGCCCTCCGGAGCTTGAGTAAATGCTCCGTGCCTGATTGGAGTTCGGCGCTAAAGCCGTTTAATTGGGAAGCCAGTGAGCACTTTAAAAAGCCTCCGTGAGCTGTCCCTTTAAGGGTTGCCTTTTGCAGTCGAAATCGGTTAAAATGGGAGGGGGTTTGAGTGTTTTCATGCTCGACTCCCGCGCGGTTAGCCAAGTGAGCGCTCCATTCTGCCATCGCTAATAGTGCAGGGGGAGCCCTGATAAAGGATGTAGGTGGTTGCTTAAAATAAGCTGTAAAAATAATGATAATGTAGTTGTTCTAACCTGCTTTGCAGCATAGAGAGTTTTGATTGCCTCCTCCATTTTGGTCCCGAACTGCAGAATTGGACCAATCAGTACTTGGGACCCTACAGAGTCGACTGACCAATGGGGGAGCTTTTCATCCTTTGAGAAAGGTATTATGGGCTATGGCAGTTTTTCGCACCACTGAGAACCGGAGAAAGTGACAGGCAGGTGTCGGCAGCCAATTGGATCAGGTCGTGCCCGAGTGGAGAGGAGTGCCTCAAGCTGTGGAGAGCTAGATGCGTTGTGGCTGGTGAGGAGAGAGGAGCTGTGTGCTTCTGCGCTGAAGAGTGTTCGCGCGGGAAGCGCGTGAAAGCCTGAAGCGGCCATTTTGTGTTGTCGGCTCCAGCAGACGAAACCCATTGGTGGGCGGTCAGAGGAGGCTGTGCTCTATACAGCTACCCACCAGGCTCGACCTGAAGGAGGACTGAAGAGAATTGCTGAATCGCGCTCGGTCCGAAGACAAGTGGAAGCTGCCATTTGCAGTATCTCAGTGACGGTGAGTTTGTGGGAGCATTGGAAGCAGTTGCCTGGTGTGGTACCGCTCTGTTGCTGTTTACCATATAAATGTGTGAGGAGGCTTGTGTAGCTCAAGTAAATCCTGCTGCAATTAAAGGACTTTTGCCTGTTGCTGTTTACCATATAAATGTGTGAGGAGGCTTGTGTAGCTCAAATAAATCCTGCTGCAATTAAAGGACTTTTGCCTGTTGCTGGTTACCATATAAATGTGTGAGGAGGCTTGTGTAGCTCAAGTAAATCCTGCTGCAATTAAAGGACTTTTGCCTGTTGCTGGTTACCATATAAATGTGTGAGGAGGCTTGTGTAGCTCAAGTAAATCCTGCTGCAATTAAAGGACTTTTGCCTGTTGCTGGTTACCATATAAATGTGTGAGGAGCTCAAGTTAAATCCTGCTGCCATTAAAGGACTTTGCCTGTTGCTGTTTACCATATAAATGTGTGAGGAGACTTGTGTAGCTCAAGTAAATCCTGCTGCAATTAAAGGACTTTTGCCTGTTGCTGGTTACCATATAAATGTGTGAGGAGCTCAAGTTAAATCCTGCTGCAATTAAAGGACTTTGCCTGTTGCTGTTTACCATATAAATGTGTGAGGAGGCTTGTGTAGCTCAAGTAAATCCTGCTGCAATTAAAGGACTTTTGCCTGTTGCTGGTTACCATATAAATGTGTGAGAAGGCTTGTGTAGCTCAAGTAAATCCTGCTGCAATTAAATGACTTTTGCCTGTTGCTGGTTACCATATAAATGTGTGAGGAGCTCAAGTTAAATCCTGCTGCCATTAAAGGACTTTGCCTCTTGCAGTTTGCCATATAAATGTGTAAGGAGTCTCGTGGAGCTCAGGAGTAGCCCTGTTGATGTTTAAGGACCCTATCTTGTCTGGAGGTCGTGAGTACTGATTCAGGGTAGTTCCCTGTTGAATTGCCACATTGGAACCAAATGGTATTACTGTACTGCTGACTGTTTAACTAACTTTTTTCTTTCCTCTGTGTGAAAGGGCCCCACCAGCTGCCACGGTTTGGACTAGCCACTAGGGCTTGGGTACCCAGGGACAGTAATTGATAGGGATAGGCCTGTGCACAGAGCTCTAGGTAGATGAGTATAATGATAAGCTAATCAACTTGATTCCCCCTGTCCTTGTTGTTTCCCCCTGAATAAATCAGATTGTTTTGTACAGCTACATCCTGGCTACCGTGTACATCAATGGTGAACTGCTGCTTGGTGATTGCAACATAACTGCGCCTTACTTTACAGGGGGTCCCCGAAGGGAGCTGGATTATATTTTCCGTGGGGTAAGTGTACTGGTGAACAGAATTGTTGGTACCCAGTGGGAGTCACTAGTGGGACAAAAGGGGGGTTGCAGTAGCCCAGAGAGCTGTAACCGAGGTAGTCTTACTTGGGCTAACCCTGACCTCTGGGTGGAGGCACCCGTCCACGGATCTGGGCCCCTTACCCTGCCTCAGAGGGGACATACAGGGGTAGTAGCCCTAAGGGTAGCGCCCCCTAGGGGTTACACTATCTAAAGCAAAAAGAAGAAGGAAAAGATCTGCTCAAACACAGTAACAGACCACCCTATCTGCCCACTGGACAACAGAGATTTTGGGGGGCTACAAGCATCAGGCCCGCAGAGACACATACTACCAGAGTAATTCATTTCGAAGAAGAGGGGGCCAAGGGAGACACCGTACCTCCTTCACCCCCACCTACCAATCCTCAAACTACGGGGCCACTTCTCAAAGTTCAGAGGAAGAGGAAGAGGATTTAGAAACAAGCAACAATGACTACAGACCCTTCTCTCCCCTCAAGATGACACCCACACAGGGTGCCTACCTGCCCGTGGGAAAAAGACTTATGCTCTTCCACCACCAATGGCGCAACACAACCACAGGCAGATGGGTATTGGAGGTAGTGTCAAGGGGTAGTCTATAGAACTATCCAACCCTCAGATATCAGACAGGTTCGTGAGCTCCCCCATAGCAAAGAAAAGGGCCTCACCTCATCAGGTACAGCAGATACTACTGGACCTGATGCAGAACAAAGCTATCCAATTAGTTCCCCCCTCCAAGCAAGAACAAGGAGTATACTCCATCTTCTTCCTCGTCCACAAAAAGACTGGGGAACTTTGCCCCATCTTAGACCTCAAATTCCTCAACAAGTTTGTGGTCACCCAGAGGTTCAAGACGGAGACACTGAGGTCAACACTCCGCAGCATCAGGAGAGGCGATTACCTCACATCCATAGATTTAAAAGACGCATACCTTCACATCCCCATTCATCACTGCCACAGAAAGTACCTGCGTTTCCACATTCTCAGCCAGCATTTTCAATACCAAGCCTTACCATTCGGTCTTACCTCAGCACCAAGGGTATTCACCAAGGTGTCCATAGCCCTCGTGGCCAGGCTGAGAGAGCAGGGAGTGGATATTGTTCCCTATCTGGATGACTGGCTAATTCGAGCACGGTCCAGGGAACAATCCCATACCGCCACCATGAAGGCCCTAAGGGCTCTGAAAGATCTTGGCTGGGTCGTGAACCAAGCCAAGAGCCACCTTGTGCCCACACAACAGCTGGAACACCTGGGAGCAGAAATGAACACGTCCCAGGGGTGGGCCAGACTGTCCCAAAACAGGGTGCAAATGGTGATGTCACTAGCACATCAACTAAAGGACACCAACATGCCGACTATCGGTCAGATAGCTCAGATGCTAGACTGCATGGCCTCTTGCATCAATCTGGTCCCTTGGGCCAGGTGGCATATGAGACCCCTACAAAGCTACATGCTATCGCATGGATCACCCAATGAGTGGAACCTGACAATCAGATTACCACTACCCCCCAAAGTAAGACGTTCCCTGAACTGGTGGACAACTCGCTGATCCCTCATACAAGGGGTTCCACTAGAGGCTACCTACGACGTCACCATCGAGACAGATGCAAGCCTCCTCGGATGGGGGGCATGCATGGGACCTCAGTTAGCTCAAGGCAGCTGGACTACATCAGAGACCAGGCTGTCCATAAATGTGCTGGAGATGAGGGCAGTTTATCACGCCCTCATATCCTTTCAAAAGATCATATCCGGTCAGTCAGTGTTGATTCGTTCCGACAACCAGGTTACCATGGCCTACATCACCAAGCAGGGGGAAACCAAGAGCAGAGCCATGCAGAAGGAAGTGACAAGGGTACTGGATTGGGCTCAGGCCCATCTCGTCCACATTGGAGCAGTTCACCTAGCCAGCAAGCTCAACATCCGAGCGGACTGGCTCAGCTGCCAACAAGTACACCCAGGGGAGTGGCACCTGCACGCTGACCTATTTCGGCTGATACAGGACACATGGGAACTTATTTCCATAGACCTCATGGCGACGCCAAACAACACTCAGGTAAAATGGTTCTTCTCCAGGTACAGGGAGCGTCACTCCCAAGGAATCGACGCACAATCACAAACCTGGTCCCTGGATCGAGTGTACATGCTTTCCCCCATTCCTTTCCTACCGCAGGTCCTAGCGAAGGATTAGTGAGCTCGAGGCACTGTCATATAGGGAGCCCTCCACTGTGTTCACCTCCCATGGGGTGCAACTGTGTACAGTCCCAGCCTTTAGACCAAAGGTAACGTCACCTTTCTACTGAAAGCAGCCCATTGAGCTACCAACCCTCTCAGATGCTTCGCAAGCAGGGGATATAACAACCCCTCATTACCTAGATGTCGAGGGTACACTAGCCAAAAACATAGCTAGAACACAGTTGATACGTCCGACTGAGAGATTGTTCATAGTTTCGAAGGGACAACGACAAGGTAAAGCAGCATCAAAGACCATGATAGCGGGCTGGCTCAGGAGGACCATTCAAGAGGTTTACAAGGTGAAGGGCCTGACACCCCCAGAGGGCATTAGAGCTCATTCAACCAGGGCAGTGTCCATCTCCTGGGCAGAAAGACCCAACGTAACTACAGGGGATATTTGCAGAGCAGCTACTTGGACCTCTATCTATACATTTGCCAGACACTACAGGTTGGATCACCTGTGCAACATACAGAACCCTTTCGCCACTCAGGTCCTCTCGGCAGCCAGCTTGCACTCCCCTCACTCTCAGACTGCTCTGACCCACCCGAAAGGGGTACAGTACAGCTAATTAGAAACCCATGCTGTAATGCCTGCAGTGTCATGGATGGTCAACCAATCACAATGGGTGTTTACTCACCTGGTAAAGGTGATTGTGTTGGTTGACATCCATGGCACTCCACGACCCACCCTACAGAGCGATCAGAGTGACTGGGAGTCTACAGAACAGTACAGTAAATAAGGAAATCTTCTTTAAAGAAATGCCAACATTTAGGATACCTCCGTCGGCCACTTAGCAGGCCGAGTGCTAGTATTGTATTAGTAGGAAAATAAAGTGGGCCTCTGGCCATGTTTAGAAGGCTCATCAGCATCACTGTGTATTGTTTCTCAGAGTATTGTGGTGTTACTAACCTTACTTTTCTGCTAGGGAAGATTTGAACTGGAGAATAGGGGCTTCTGGGACCGGAGGTCTAGAAATTTGATCCTAGGTCTTGTGCATCATTAACCTATCAGGTAGGCTAAAACTCATGATGTAATGCCTGGAGTGCCATGGATGTCAACCAACACAATCACCTTTACCAGGTGAGTAAACACCCAGTCTGGGAGTTCAATATTTATTTATTTAGCTTTTGTTTACCGGGTAAGTACACTAGACAAGTTGTATGCCTATTTTCAGGAACGACCTGGGAGAGTACAACAGGTATTACAGACCACATCATTACAACAGGTATTACAGACCACATCGTTACAGCGTAGCAGGTAAACAAGTGCAATATCGTAACTTAGTACATTGAGTGTTACAGACCACATTGTAACAGCGTAGCAGGTGAACCGGTACAATACTGCAACTTAATACATTGAGTCAGCAGAACAAACAGGCAGAAAATGCATCAATATATATGACAGACAAAGGTAAGGTACATAATGAGCAAGCATTCGGTAGCATTGAGCCTACATATCCCAAGGGGTTCTCTCCCAATTTCCAGCCATTTCATGTTCAGGTTTTCTTCCCCTTCATTCTTCATCCTCCTGGCACCTGTAAAAGTAAAAATAAGCACTCCACTCAGCACAGTAAATTTCATACTGTTGGGAACACAGGAACCCCCCAACCCCCAATCCTAGGCAATGCTAGCATATCTTTTTTGAGGAAAAGTGATCTTGTTAGCACATGTAATGCAATCTCACAGTTTTCTCTGATAGTTGTTTCACCTCAGTCGCTTGCAGCACTCCTCAGAGGGGAAGAGAACACCAGAGTCATCTGATGTCAGTCTTCCAGCACCCTTTAATATTCTTAGCCCATTTAAGGACCACAGATTCACTTCATTAGCTGGTTTCAAACACAGTTCTCTCCATGAGAAAAAGAAACCAGCTGCTTTGAGTTATATTAAATGCCCCAAACACTTTCCACCAGGCTCAAACAGCACTATTTCAGTCACCACTGCTACTGTACCGAAACTCAAAAAAAAACATCAAAATGTTCGGAAACTTAAAAGGCAAGTAATATTTTATACAAATTAACTAAACAGTAAAACAAAGACTCCCAGACAAATGGAGGCCCAAGCTGCATATAGCAGAGCACAGCAGCAGCATGGCCATCTTGCTGCTCTGCCCCTTGCCTGCTGCTCTGTCCTGGCACTGTTGGTAATAACAAAAGCTGCTCAGCAGTAGTTCTGTTTTAGCCCCCTGCCTCTTAACATGGCACTGCAGAAATTAAAAGGGAATGTTTATGAAATGAGCCCATGACAGTTTGAAAGTCCATGAAAAGATCTTTTAAATGAGACATTGGGCTTGCCTGTAGCTGGCAGCAGTACTGAGATATCCATGATGATGTTTGCCCCATATTGGTACTATGTTGCCACCATTTTAGAACCTTGTGATGTCACTGACAATCAGGCTGTGCTTAACTACAGTCTGGTTAGCCACAGCTTGATCGTCAATGACCTCGCAAGGTTCTTTTTTTCAAATTCTATTTTTCACCCCTACCACCAAACTCTCTCCAGTGACCTCCGGAACCACAGTCTCTACCTCCCTACATGACTTGGCTGTCCCATTATCTCCTCTCCAGCACTGGGCATCCCCTGGGTCTACACTCCAGGGAAGGGCCACCCCCACTGTGGGCACTCTTTCTTTTAGTATTGAGACACCAGGCCAGAGAGGGAGGGGCAAGCACAGGAGCAAGCACAGGGAGTCCATTTCTGGGAGTGTGGGCTCACGGAGGAAGTGCTCGCCTATTGGTGGAAGAGGGTTTTACATGTTTTACACCCCTGTGAGCCCATCTGTCAAGGCGATGCACTGCCACGGCTCCACCCCCTGGCATACACCACGATGCTGCTTTCAGCTACCCCCAGCCTCTGCCAGAGGTCGCTCATTGCCGTAGCCCTCCCCGGGGAAGAGAGAGCAGTCCTCCAAATGGTCAATCTCTCCCCCCCCCAGCCGCCGAGGTCCATTCCCAAACCCAGGTCACCACCATGGAGCAAGGTGTGGCATCCAGCACCTCAACCCTCCGAGCTACTAGGCCAGCCCCTCGCAAGGTTCTAATATTGGTGGCAATGTAGTATCAATATCAATATGGCACCGACATAACTATCGATATCGATGGACTGCTTCCAACTACAGAGGAGTCCAATACTTATTTTAAAAAAAAGTTTTGCGAACAGTCAAAATATGATGGACACTGTTCATGAATGCTCCCCTTTAATAATAAGTTTGCTCAGTACAGTTTGATTTCTGTACCCCCCTTGTGACCACCAGCACTGTTGTTATTAACAAAAATCGCTCCGTGGCAATTCTAGTTTTATTCTTCCCCTCCTGTGAACACCAGCACTGGTAGTACTGTATTAATAATAACCACTTGGCAGCAGATCAGTTTCTGCTCCCCAGCTGAACACCGCCACTGTTGGTATTTAAAAAAGCTGCTTGACATGGCAATTCTATTTTAGCTCCCCCCTTGAACATTGGCACTACTGATATTAATAAAAGCCACTTGGCAGTAACTTCATTTCTGCTCCCCCTCTGAACGCCGGCACAGTCGGTAAGAACAAAATCTGCACCCTGGTAATTCTGTTTCAGCTCCCCTGTGAAAAATGACACTGCTGGCAATGCTCCGGACAACGCTGGCATTCAAAAGTAATGTACTCGCCATTTTTGACATTAGGTGAGTAAAATATAATTTTGATGAGTAAAAGTGTTCTAATCTTGGAAAAACTGTCTTTTGAAGTATCAGTGCATTTCCAAGGGTTAGAATGAGTATCAATGCTCATCCAAAAAGTTTTAGAGAGTATTTCTTAAAATGTGGTGAGTAAAACAGGCCAGCACCCACCTTATCTGGAACACTGGCTACTGGTATTTACAAAAACTGCTTGGTGGCAGTTCTGTCTCTGCTCACTTACCCATTCCAATCAGTGCACAAAACCATGTGCTCATAAAATGAGGCAAAGCACTGGGGCTCAGTGTTGTTCCCTCTGTTGAATACAGTAAAGTTGGGATTTACAATCTAATATTTAGATATTTTTCTTTGAGGAATGCCTCCATCAGTTTATTCACTTACCATTCCCCCTGAGATTTATCTCTCCACCTGCAAGTCAAGACACCTGGAGATCTCTCTCTCTCTCTATCTCTCTCACAAGTCGTTCCTGATGTGTATCTTTTGAAATATAAGAGTATTTCTTCATATTGTTTCTAGAATGCTGGCAGCAGAGTGGCTGAGTCTATGTGGAGCTCCCATAGATAAGTGAAAATGTTCTATATTTTTCTAGTTTTTAAATATTTTTTTTGTGTACAGTTTGTGGACTGAGAAGGAGGGTATTGTTGCCTGCAGGAAGGTGTGGGAAGTGTGTGTTTTATGTTAGTTGGGAGCATTATAGTCAGCATGTTTGTTCTGTGTTGAATCATATTGTAACAGGAAATTTTTCAGCAATTTCCCCCTAAGTTTCCCCTTCCTGTTAAATGTTTATTTTTATGTTCTCGTGCCCGGGAGCTGTATGTGCGCGTGGGGAACAGAGCTAGGTTCCCCAGAGCGAGGCAAGTGTGAGCGGGTAATTTTTTTTTACAATCGGGAGGCTCGCAACTTTTAGAGTTGGAACTCGGGGAAGGGGAATTCTAGAGATACAGATGGGAGAGAGGGAGAGTGACCGTTGGGAGGAGTGCCTGGTGGCTGTGGAGGAGAGAGGATGCAGCAGGTCTGGGGGGACTAGAAAAAGGCTTACCTGGTGTTGAAGCTGTCCCTCCAGGCTTGCTTGCATGCCTGCTCCTCCTCCAGTTGCTGGAGACATCAGAAGAGCTCTGCTGTGGTTGGTGGTGCCATCGGGGCACTGAAATGTAAAGAAAGCAGCTGCAGTGTTCGTTTTGGGCTGTGAGCCCTGTCATTTTGTTATTTTAGCCCTTATTTTATTTTAAAAGAATTCCCCAGTCCATCGTCGGTGGCTTACCAGTGCTGCATCGCTGTTTGTGTTGTCGGACTTCCAGAGGCCCCCAGATGTCCATCGCATTGCCTGCTAGTACGCTCCCTCTGCCAGCATGCCTCCCACCTCCCGATCCAGCCTCTGGTGTTCATAGGAGTGGTGAGTCGGCGGCAGCATGTCCTAATGTGCTGACTGCCACCTTCTTTGCCAGGACTGCCTTTTATTTAAAAAGGAAAAGCGCAGTAGGCGCAACAGGAGTGGCTGAGTGCCACAGTGTAATCGGGTCTGAGGACCCTAAATTTAATTATTCAGGAGGGGGCGGGGAAGATAGCGACACCCATGGGGAGGGGCCAGTAAAGCTAGGCCATGAAAAAGGCCTATGTTTATGCATGAGGGAGGAGGGGCAAGATGGGGCTCAGTGAAAATGAGTGACAGCAGGCTTTCTGAGCCCAAGATTTAAAGGGGCCCTGCCACAGAATTAAAAGGGCAACGCTCAGCCCAGAGTCGAGAGGGCATCAGGCCCAGTTCAAGTGGCGCAGCTAGGCCCAGTTAAGTAAAGGGCATCAGGCCCAGTTCAAGTGGGGCAGCCAGGCCCAGTTAAGTAAAAGACACCAGGCCCAGTTCAAGTGGGGCAGCCAGGCCCAGTTAAGTAAAGGGCACCAGGCCCATTTCAGAGAGGACAGCCAGGCCCATAGTAAATAGGGCACGAGGCCTAGCAGAGTAAAGGGGCAACCAGGCCCAGTAGTAATTGGGGCATGAGGCCTAGCAGAGTAAAGGGGCAGCCATGCCCAGTAGTAATTGGGGCATGAGAACTAGCAGAGTAAAGGGGCAGCTATGCCTGGAAGTAATGGGGGCACGAGGCCCAGCAGAGTAAAGGGGCAGCCAGGTCTGGTAGAATTTGGCGTACGAGGCCCAGAAGAGTAAAGGGGTAGCCAGGTCTTTAGTAAGTGGGGATCGAGACCCAGCAGAGTAAAGGGCATCAGGCCTGTGGTAATTAAGGTACCAGGCCCTACAGGGATAAAGCAAGGACACGCTTAGACTCACAGGTATTTGGAGGGGCCCATTCCAGGGAAAGGCCACTGATATGTTAAGGGTCAAGTTTAGGCCCACGGCTAGCCATTTAGACTCCACAGGTGTTACGGGGACCCAGTAGTGTTAGTCACCCCATAGTGGCATAGGAGCCTAACTAGCCACATAAGCCCTGTCGTGTTAAGGGGGCTCATCTTTGTATAGCTTTCCAGATAACCTAGTTCCCCTCTTTAGTGTTTCCACGGTAACAGGAGAACCCGATTTAGCCAGACGGGACCCCATTAGAGTTGGGTCCAACAGTGTTAGGGTTCAACTATCAAAGTGTATTGCCTGTACATTTACTGTGGTCTGATCTTTGAACCATTGAGACAAGAAATAAGACTGTATTGGCATGGCTATTACTGCTACTAACAATGGAACTGCTGGAAGCCCAGAGATGCAGCATCAGAAATACAGGGTCGGAGATCTATGATTATGTTCCAAGGCCAGAGGTCTGAGGGTCAAGTGTCAGAACATTGGAGGTCCAGTGCCAGAGGTCCAGGGGTCCAAGGCCTGAAGTCTAGAGGTCCAGTGTCAGAGTGTCGGGGGGTCCAGAGGTCCATTGCTGGAGGTCCAGTCCTGGAGGTCCAGAGGTCCAGTGACAGAGGTCCAGAGGTCTAGGCCAGTGGTCCAGAGGTCCGTACCCACAGGGCTAGTGTCCCAACACTTTAGACTCCATGGCCCTAGGCTGAGGGATTATTACAGAAATCCAGAACCTTGCCGTCAGGGACAAGTTGAGGCCATGTAGGGTGGCCAGAAGAGGGCTGGCTTCATAGCAGTTTGCCCCAACGTGACAGAGAGTCACGCCGGGGACAAGTTGCGGCCATCAAGGGTGGCCAGAAGAAGGCCGGCACTGTAGCAGTTGCCCCATCGAATACAGTCTTGGCTTCCAGATCAAGAATTCAGCAGTCCCAGTGCCGTTGGCATGCTACTTTGTTCCAGCCGTCAACCTTGAGACTCTTTCTATTCTTGTGGACCTTGTTGAAACTCTCATTTTCCTTATACCCTGTATTTTGTCTTCCCTTCACTTCCTATTTTAGTATAGGTGCCCTGCCTACCTCCCTATGTTCATTAGTGTTCTGTCTGAATTTCAGTAATCTATTGTTGAAACTGACTGTCTTGTGTCTGTCTCTTTCTGTTGATCACCCAGTGGTACTCACATAGAGGAACAGAGCCTCCCCTTTATTCCGGCTCCCTCTAAACCTTTCAGTTGCTAGTGCTGATTGGCCTGTGGTTAAATTCGGGTCAGTCACCTGATTGTTGGACCAAACAACCCAACGAGGCCCTTGCCCTACTGCCTGGCTCATTGGCTTTCGATTTCCAGGCGGGGCCGGTTCCAATATCTTGTGTAGGTTTCATTTTGTTTATATACAGAAGATAGGCGGTTTGAGATTTTTGTGGGGTTTCCTTGTCACCAGGATTAGCTGGCTTGTTGCTGGATGGTGGCATGTTGTTTAGGTGGTACTTTGACTTTGTTTGTCCACTGTTTCATGGGATTTCTGGGCTGATGATTTAAAAGGCATTTACTAAAAATATTTTTTTTAGCTAGAATCAGGTGGTTGCTAAGAAACAGCTTCCTTGGCATAGTGTTCTAGTTTTGATAGAACACTAGAAGTAACAGCCTGCTGAGTTCAAGATTATTTAGATTGTTGTTACATTTTGATGGTAAAGTGAGATAGAAATTGATACATTTTTGAATTTTATAGTTGTTTTATAGTTATGTATAACTGGAGGCTAGGAGAAGCTGGGCTGGAGGATATGGGGGAATAGGTACATGTTTGGGAAGCAGAAGAGTGATAAACTGCAATAGCTGTGGGGCAGCAGTCTTTCTGGGGGTGTTGTGTAGTAAAGGGGGAGGTCCTATGTGTAAGAGCCTGGAGCAGCTAAGGGCTGAAATAAGGCTGCTCAGATGGGAGCTGGGGAAGATGGTGTGGGAAGTAAGAGGAGCAGAGCAGTGGAGGGAAAGGCAGAGGGGTGATGCCCAGGGGAGTGAGGGCATCAGGCAGGGGATGGGAGTAGGGAGGAGCACCCAGTATACAGGCGTATCTCTTCCTGAGAGTACTAGGGAGCCCAGGGTGGAGGAATGGCAAGTGGTAAGGGGAAGGGGTGGGAATGTGAGAGTAGCACCAGGAGTGGGAAATTCTAAAGGGGTGCCTTTATTGAATAGATTTGCACCACTGTTTGGAAGGAGGGAGGGGACAGCAGGAGGTGAGGTAGGAGGTCAGGTTGAGCTAGGGCTGAAAGTAGGAGTACAGGGAGTGGAGGGAACTAATCAGGATGGGCAGGAAGAGGAGGCAGGCAAACGGGTGGAGAATGGGGGAGGGAGGGAGGGAGAGAAAAGGAAAGGAAAAGGGGAGGGAAAGCTGAAAGCAGATATAGATAGTCAGAAGGGGAGGGGTAGAGTGGGAGATGGAAAAACAGTTAAGGGGATAAATTGTGGATGTGGAGATAAGTTCACCAGGGTGCAGAGAGAGCAGTTAGGTGGGGAAGCAGCTAGTACCGAAGGTAAGAAAGGAAAGATGGGAAGCATGGGTGCAGGGGATGGAAGGGTAGCAATCATAGGGGACTTCATAATTAGGGGTATTCACTGGGGAAGGAAAGGGGACCCAAATGCAAGCAAGAGGGTGGTTTGTATGCCAGGAATGACAGCAGGGAAGGTGGGCCCAAGAATAAGGGAAATAGTAAGGGAGGCTGGAGGAAACCTAATTTAGTTATACATTTGGGAACCAACGATCTAGCTGGGGAGGAGGTTGAGGTAGTGCAAAGTAGGGTCAGGGAGATAGGGAATATCTGCAGGGAGGAAGGGAGTTTGCTGGCCTTCTCAGAGGTGATACCAGTACCAAATGACAGCACAGCCAGGAAAAGAAGAATAGAGGATTTTAATCACTGGCTGAGAAAATGGTGCAGGGAGGAGATGTTTATCTGTATTGGGGACTGGGAGGAGACCTGGTCAGACAATGCACTCTTTTCACCAGATACGCTACACCTCAGTAGGAAGGGTGTGAGGGTACTCAGGAACAAACTGGCGGAAATACATAACCACTACACTTAATTTAAACTACTGGAAGGGAGCAGAGGGTGTGCAGGCCCACAGACTCCGAGAGGAGGAGGTCAGTGAACCCCCCCACACAGTGATGGAAGAGGTCTGGAGGGAGGAGGTGGAAGGGGTGAGAACACAGTTAGCAAAGGGTGGAGGGGCAGAGTAACACATAACAAGGGTATGTGGAGGGGTGCACACAGACGAAATAAATGTGAATAGAAGTGTAACCCCTACCCGGTATGCCATTTGTATCTGACAGCTCTACCAGGTGGGCTGGGTTCGGGGAGGAATAGGTCACTCGGCACAAAGGCTAGGTTTGGCTACTCTGCACGGGGCATCCAAGTAACTCCGAACACAGGAAGCAATAACGGTAATGTCCAATACCAGAAGTGGGATTCTAAAGTGTGGCTTTTATTCATATCCAAACAGAATAAACAAAGCATAGATGGACCCCCACGGGGCTACACTCCTGGTAATGCAGATTAAAGGAGACCAGAACACATCCTCATCACTTTAGACCTCAGGCTCTACAGCACACTGGGCACACAGCCCGGACTTGTACACTGCTTTGGGTTACACAGCCCGAACTTGTACACTGCTCTGGGTTTCCCTGACTCAGCTCCCTTGCCAGCCACTTGGACACCTTCCATACATCATGGAAACATTTTCTGGTGGCTCCCTAAACCACCTAAGAGCACCCAGGTCCATCAGGGAATCTTCCTCTTTAATCCCACGTCTGGGTACTTTCCTCAGGCACTGGCCAAGTACCTGAGAGAAAGCAACAGGTGTCTCAGAGAAAATCCGTAGAGGTGAATTTGGTTACTACTGATGGGGGGTCTCCCACCTCTCGCTCCCACAATTCATACCCGGCCATTTCTCTGGACTGTAAACACCTCGTCCTTTAACACTTTGCTGTGTAGATTCTTGCTAAATGTATTTCACATTCAATCTACTTGTCTTGCTTCCCATTTATGCTGGACTTGAACATACTTAAAATAAGTGGCATTGTCCATTACTCTAGACCCCCCACAGGTTAAGCAGTCCAGTCCCCACATTCTTTCTTTCCATTTGTGCTGGACTTGAACATACTTATAAGTGGCATTGTCCATTACTCTAGACCCACCACTGAGTTAAGCAGTCCAATCCCCACATCTTCCAACTGTACTTGGCTGTCTTTTCCTGATCCCACAGTAATGGTCCCTTTAGTTTCCTTCTATTTCAGGTGAAAACACTTGGCCCTTTTTCAGAGCGAACTCACCTTTTGGTTGCAGGTGCCCCACAGGCATTTCCTCCTCAAGGAATCTTCCTCTCAGAGCTTCTGCTGCCTCAGCACAACTCAAACAGGCAGCTTCTTTCCCTTAGCCAGGCCCAGGGGGGTTGCCCCTGGAAAACAGACACCTTCCCTCCATCCCCTCAGGGATGGGGCTCTGAACAATTGAGAGCGGTCTCCACCACTTCAATTACCAGTTCCTGTGTTCCTCTTCAGGTGGAAACACACACCTTAAACAAAAGTAGCTCTGAAACAGAGCTCAAAGCTCTGAGAGCCTGCACACACTCTGCTGCACTACAGTCTCTCTCTAAGACTGCACACGGACTGGCTTCAAATTCCCCAACATTCTACTCTAACCTCCAACTGCAACATTCCAGTGTGGCTTATGCAGCTGCGACAGTTCTAAAATGATGTCATCCCTCAGTCTCAGCTGAGACTGAGAACAGAGTGAGACAGTGTGAAATCTATTTAACTGGAGTTTCACAAGCTGCCTTCCCTGCCTACTACTAGGTCTTACTGGGATTCTAGTAACCCCGGGTAACAGGGGGGTTACAGAAGAATAGAGGGAAGAGAAGGAAAGTCAGATTCTAGGTGGAAGGTGGTGTCTCTGAATGCACGGAGTCTTGGAAACAAGATGGATGACCTGCAAGCACTATTAGCAGACAGGAGAGTGGACATAATAACTGCAGTAACCGAGACTTGGGCAACATCACATCATGACCGGGACCTTGCAATCCCTGGATATAAACTATACAGGAGGGACAGGGTAGTTGGGAAGGGGGAAGGGTGGCAGTTTATATCAGGGAGGGAATAACTTGATCGAGGGAGGAGTCAGAGGAAGGGGAGGTGGAGGCATTATGGGTTCCGTTAAGGTCCAATAGGGGGAGAAAGGTGAGGTTGGGGGTGGTTTACAGACCACCCAATCAGGATGAGGAGAGGGACAGGGAACTGAGCTCACAAATATTGGAAGCTGCGGGGAAAGGAGAGGTGATAATTGTGGGGGACTTCAATCTGCCCAAGGTGGACTGGAGAATACCCTCCACAACATGTACAAGGAGTCAAGTGATCCTGGAAGGACTGCAGAGTGGGTTCCTGACTCAGGGTGTCACTGAACCACTAAGAGCTGAGGCAATTTTTGATCTGGTGCTCACAAGTGGGGAACATGTACAGGAAATAATGGTCAGGGAGCCACTGAGTGGAAGTGACCATTGCACAGTGTAGTTCCAGTTGGATATAGGCAGGGAAAGCATCCCGACTAAGACCAAAATCTTGGATTTCAGGAGGGCGGACTTCAGGAAAATGGGCAAAGTGCTAAGGAGCCATTTGGTGGGCATCAAAGCAGATATGGGGTGGACCAAAGGTGGTTCATCATTAAAGAAGGAATACTGGTTGTCACAAATGAGTGCATTAGGCTCAGGGGTAAGAACATAAGGGCCAAAGCACCCAGCTGGTTCAGTTCTGGGGTTGCCCAGGCAGTAAGAGAAAAGAGGTTGGCCAATAGAAAATTCAGGAAGACCAAAAGAGAGGTGGATAGGGAAAATTACCTAAGGTTGGCTAGTGAGGCAAGTAAGGAAGTTCGGCGAGCAAAGGCACAGAAGGAGCTGCAGATAACTGAAGGAATTAAGAAGGGAGAGAAGGCTTTCATGTTTGCATCCCCGACCGTGTGGAATTCTCTGCCTCATCAGATTCGAGACTGCCAGACCGTGGGAAGCTTTAAAACAGCTTTAAAGACCTTTTTATTCTGCCAGGTATTCGGCGATTAGTTATGTTATACGCTCCTGCTTGTTTCTGTATTTTGCTACTTGATTTTTACAGTTTACATACCTATGTTATGACTTTTTAACTGTTTTTATGAATTGTACAGTGCTTTGATTTTAGAGGTAGCACTTTATAAATAACATTATTATTATTATTATATAAGTGAGAAAAGAGCCAAGAAAAAAGGGATTGTTAGGCTTCAGAAAGGGGTGGAGTGGGTGGAGGATAATGGGGGAAAAGTAGAGATACTAAATGAAAGCTTCTAGTCCATCTTCACCAGGGAGAAGGATGGACCAGTGCCTTCAGGAGGGAAAAGAGGAGCAGGGGGGACACAGATGTAGTGATAGAGAAAGATAGAGTGAGGGAGGGGCTGCTGGCATTGAAGGTGGACTAATCACCAGGCCCAGACATCCAAGAGTACTAAAGAAACTGGCTGTGGTGCTGGCAGGGCCACTGGCAGACCTATTTAATAGTTCACTAGAGTCAGGCATGGTACCACAGGACTGGAGAACAGCACATGTAGTGTCCCTCCACAAAAGCAGTACCAAGGATGACCCAGGGAATTACAGACCAGTCAGTCTGACCTCCATTGTGGGCAAGCTTATGGAGATCATACTAAAGGAAAGGTTGGTGGAATATCCAGAGGAGCATGGTCTCCAGGATACGAGACAGCATGGGTTCTTGGCGGGGAGATCGTGTCAAACAAATCTGATTGACTTCATTGACTGTGTCACTAAGACAGTAGACAGGGGCCAAGCGGTAGTCATCCTCTATCTTGATTTCAGCAATGCCTTTGACTCTGTGCCCCACAAAAGGTTGATCAGGAAGTTGGTGGATCTTGGGGTTGGGGAAAAGATGGCCAGATGGGTGAAAAACTGGCTGAGGGACAGAAACCAGAGGGTGGTTGTGGGGGGAGAGTTATCTGGTACCAGAGAAGTAATCAGTGGGGTCCCACAGAGCTCTGTGCTGGGGCCTGTGTTGTTCAATGTCTTCATCAATGACATTGGAGATGGCATTAAGAGCAATATCTGCCTATCTGCGATGACTCCAAGCTTTGCAGGAGAGTGCACACAGCTGAAGGGATACAGGACCTATAGGAAGATCTGGAAAAGCTAGGAAGGTGGTCCAGGATCTGGCAGCTTGGCTTCAATGCCAAGAAATGCAAAGCTATGCATATTGGAGCCAAGAATCCCAGGACTACTACCGGGGGTGGAGTCTGAGTATCTGCATTAGAGGAGGAGAAGGACCTGGGAGTGATGATCACTAGTGACATGAAGCACTCCACACAGTGCAAGAAAGCAGCAGCAAAGGCAAACAAGATGCTGGGATACATATCTAGGGGGATCAGTAGTAGGAAAGAGGAGGTTATACTACCCTTGTACATATCAGTGGTAAGGCCACATCTAGAGTATGAAGTTCAGTACTGGTGCCCACACATCAAAAAGGACATTAACCTGCTGGAGAAGGTCCAGAGGAGAGCTACAAAGATGATAATGGGTAAGCAGGGTAAGGCATACGAGGAAAGGTTGAGGGCACTGAACATGTACTCCCTGGAAGGCAGGAGAGAGAGAGAGAGAGAGAGAGAGAGAGAACATGATTGGGACCTTCAAGTACTTGAAAGGGATAAATAAGGTTGATAAGGAGAGTCTCTTTAAGCTGAGTGGCAACCATAACACTAGGGGGCACAGTCTTAAGTTGGAGGGTGGGAGGTTTAGGAGGGAGGTCAGGAAGCACTTCTTCACAGAGAGGGTGGTGAACACTTGGAATGCACTGCCAGAAGAGGTCATCTCATTGAAGACAGTGGGCAGCTTTAAGAGAGGCTGGGATAGGCATGGGGGAAAGTAAGGCTCATGGGTAGAGAGGATGGGAGGAGTGGGGAAGGTAGGGACATTAGCTCAAGTTGTGGACCGTGCAATACGAGCAGACTTGATAGACCAAATGGCCTTCTCCTGCTGGCTTCTTCATGTAACCCCCAGGGGCACTATCCTAAGGGCAACTACCCCTGCCTGCCCTAACTGTGACAGGGTGAGGGGCCCAGATCCGTTGGCTGGTGCCTCCACCCAGAGGTCGGGGTTAGAACAGTCGAGGTTGACTCGGTCACAGCTCTCTGGGTTGCTGCAACCCCCCTTTCTTCCCACTAGTGGCTCACGCAGTTCAATTTCAGTGATCCTTACCATATACACTTAGCCCCCCCCCTGGCTCTAACCAGTCAGCTCACTCCGGGGACCCCCTGGAAAGTAAGGTACAGTTACACCACATTCATTGGGCAATATTTCACCATTCATGCACAGCATAGCCAGTGTACTTTTGCAAAACAAGCAATTTGATTTATTTGAGGGGAGATAACAAGGACCGGGGGAAACCAGGTTGATTAGCTTACCACTACAGTATATGAAAATCTACCTATGGCTCTGTGCACAGGCCTAACCTATTAATTACTGTCTATGGGTACCCAAGCCCTAATGGCTAGTTCCTCGATGCAGCTGGTTGGGGCCCTGACACAAACGAACATTTAATTCCTGAGCAGATCAGATGGAGCCAGAAAACTCAATTAGTGCTGTCAGCAATACAGCAAAGTGACTATCACATTTATTTATAAGTTTTAACAGGGAGCTACCCTGATCCAGTACTCACAACCCCAGCAGAGAACCACCCTTTCACCACTCGCAGGGCTGAAGCTGAACTTCAACGGCCTTCTCACACATTTATATGGAAACAACAGAGGGGTACCATACCAGGCAGCTGCTTCCAGGATGCGAATGAACTCACAGCAAATGCGGGCATTTCACGGCAGCTTCAACGTCCTGACAGACCGAGCGCGATTCAGCAGATTCTCCAGTCCTCTTCAGGTGAAGCCTGGTAGGTAGCTGTGCTTGTACGCAGCCTCCTCTGACCGCAAGCCTGCGGATTTGATTCATGGAGCACTGGCAATGCAAAACGGCCACCTCAGGCCTTTCACGTGCTTCCCGCGCGAACATTTAACAGCGCAAGAGCTCAGAGCTCCCTTCTCCTTCACAGTCACAACGCATCTGCCCCTAACAGCATGGGGCAATCCTTACAGCTCGGGCGCTACCCGATTCCATTGGCTGGTTACACATGCCAGTCACTTATTCTAGCCCTCAGTGGTGCGAAAAGGCGCCATGATCCATAATGCCACATCCAGGAATTACAAGCGGTGTCCCCATTGGTCATCTGGCTCCATCCAGAGTCCTGATTCCGGGTTGGTCACCTCCACTCCATTTCCAGTGCCCCCTTAGCTGCTATTGGACCCCCTTCCACACAGTCCGGGTCCAATATGGTGGGGCACAATGTAAAGTCCCAGCTGCAATAAAAGGGAGTTAGGTAAACTGCAACTTCACCAACACTGTACAAGTTCCTGTAGGAAACAACTACATCTTTCAGGTGTGCTCCTCCCTTAGCGCTCCTAGCGACTGCAGAAACGGAGTGATCAGACAGCCGTCCAGGGAAACCCAGGCCTCCATTTGAACCACTAAAGCCTGCGAACAGGCAGCTCTTAAAGAGACAGTACTGGAGGCTTTAAAAGCACTCACAACCCCCACATTCAGCGGCCTTACGCCAAACACCAGCCAGGCAGGGAGCATTCAAGCAAGCTCCAGGAAGGCTTCTAGGAACCCCCATTTGTAGGGGGGGTTACATTCATATGTTCATATGAACACCAGCACTACACTGCTGGTATTAATAAAAGCTGCCCAGTAACAGCTCCAATTTGGCTTGCTCCACCTCCCTGAACACGACACTGCGAGTATTAACAAAAGCTGCTCGGTGGCACTTCCATTTCTGTTCCCATCCCTCCACCGTGAACCCTGGTACTGTTGGTATTTACAAAAGCCACAAGCAACAGGTCTATTTTAGCTCCTCCCTTAAACATGGGGACATGCCAGTGTAACCCCCCCTACAAATGGAGGTTCCTGAAAAGTCTTCCTTGAGCTTGCCTAAATGCTCACTGCCAGGATGGTGTTCTGCGTTTTAATAGGTTAAATGTATTGCCAGAGAGTGCATGTATAGCCTCTGTGTACTGTCTCTTTAACAGCTGCTTGGATTGCAGTCTTAATTAATCTAAAAGGGAGCTCTGTTAGAAGATGTTCTTGTTTGCTGATCATTTGATAGAGTAGTAATAGTATTGCAGTTTGTTCTAACCTGCTTTCTTTGCAGCAAGGTCTGTTCTGTTTATCTCCACCAACTTGGCCCAGGACTGTCAGAATGGGCCAATCAGTACTGTTGGGACTCTAAACTGGAGCCTGCCTACAGGGGGCTTGGTGGGGTCAAAACTTGTAGGAATTGTAGTTTTTGCATTTTGGCGCCTAAAATAACCTGGAGGGGGAGCCCTTGTTGTGACTGACAGACAGTCAGCCAACCAAACCTTTTGAATCTTGGGGAAATTCCCAAGCTTGCAGCTAGTTTCAGTTTTGAGTTGAAGAAGAATCAGTATTTATATAGTGCTTTTCATACATCCAAAGCACTTTACAAGTAATGCTAGAGTGGTAGTGAAGTGACTGAATGTGTGGTGGCAGCCATATCGCACATCACTCACACACACAGGATAATTGCATGAACCGGTTTATGGGAAGGGGAATGTTGGCCAGGACACCAGGAATGTTCCCTACTCTTGTTGCGAAGAGTGCCCTGGGTTCTTTTACTTCCACCTGGACACCCACCAGGATGGGCAGAAGGGACCTCAGTTTAACATCTCATCCAAAGGACGGCACACCCCAGCAGTACAGCACCCCCCAATACTGCACTCAGATGCCAGCAATTTTTAGGTGCAAGTCCAATCCCGGTGTGGGACGAGAACCCACAACCTTTTGGTCCAGAGGCAGATGTGCTACCAACTGAGCCACGCTGACATCTTGGGTTGGGAAGTGAAGAGGTAACAGCTTGAATGATTCAAGCAGCAGCCCTGGCGTAGATTCGTGTGGGAAAACTGTGGAAAGGCCTGAGTTTTGGCCTGCATGCCTGCCTGCTGTCCCTGAGAGGGAACTTGTGCCTTTTTCGGACTGAATCCGATCTTGGAGAGCGAAGTAAGCCACTGAATTGTGATCAGGCTCCTACCTGAAGAAGACCGAAGATTTTCTGAATGCGATCGGCCTGTCTGGACTTCCAGGCACCTCTGAACTCCTAGATTGTGCAGAGACTCTGTAATTGCGAACGGAGAGCCTTTTGCCTGGTACAGTGGTATTTCCTTACATGTGAATGTGTTGTGTGCTTATAGTGGGTCATGATTTGGTTCACCACTGTGGTTTGAATTGTGTTCTGCTTGCTGGAAGCTGCATTAGAATTTCCTTACGTGTAAATGTGCTGTGTGCTGCTAGTGGGTCGTGATTTGGTTCCCCACTGTGGTTTGAACTGTATTCTTCTTGCTGGAAGCTGCATCCAGCCCCACGGACTGAATCCAAAATCATCTCCATTGGGCCTGGGCCTTGCCACACTGACCCAGCCCGACTATCCGCTGCACAGTGAAAGCCATTGATAAGAGACCTGCCTGGGGATCAGCCCCCTGCTCAACACTTGAACAAGAATGACGCCTCAGTGATTCGTGTGGGCCCTGCTTCTCTGGGCACTCCAGCTCAATAACCTGCAGTCTCGATTTCATCCTGCCTGTGTCCAGTATTGGGTATCATGAGTAAATATCAGGGTAGCTCCCTGCAACAACAGCTAAATCTAAAGTGTTGTGTTCTAATTGTCTGGTTGCTTTTTCTTTCATGAACTGAGCCCTCCGGCTCCGGATTATAAATAGTGTGTGTTCTGCATGTTGCTTTCTTCCATCACAGGGCCCCAACTAGCTGCAACGTTCCTGGCTAGCCCTTCGTTTCCTTACCTGGGTACCCACAGGTGTGACTGTGTGGGGACTTAAAACACATGCATAACTGTTTTATTAATATAGCCTTTAAGCCAATCAACCTGATTATGCCCCTTCCTTGTTCAAGTCCCCTGAATAAATCAGATCTGACTTTTTTGCTGCATTTAAGCCGACTGTGGTTCTAGTTTGTGCCAAGAGGACTGTACTGTTGCTATTTACTGAACATAACCTTGTTTTACAGGGAGTCCCCAGGGTCGAGCCAGAGGAACCAGCCCTGGTGGTAAGTGCAAACAGTGTGAGTACTTGTATGGTGTACAAGGGGTACTGCAAAACTGATTATCGTATATTGCTGAGGCCACTAGAAGGGAAAGAGGAGGGTTACAGTGTCCTGGAGGGCTGTGCCCAGGTTAGTTTGACCACTATCCACCCTGACCTCTGGGTGGAGGCACCCGTTTCAGAACTCAGGTCCCTTAACCTGCAACTAGCCACACAGGCAGGGGTAGTAGCCCTTGGGATAGCACCACCAAGGGGTTACACCAATATTAATTAAAGCCACTTGGTGGCAGTTCAATTCTGTTCACTCACTCATCCACTCAGAACAGCGGAATAGCTGGTATTAATAAAAGCTGCTTGCTGGCAGTTCTGTCACCCCCCACCCCCCGCCACAAACACCAGCACTGGCAACATTAAGGAAAGTCAGTCAGTTGCAGTTCCATTTCTTCTCCTCTTCCCCATAAACACTGGTACTGTTGGAATTAGCAAAAAGCTGCTCAGTGCAGTTCTATTTCTTCTCTCCACCCCCGAACACTGGCACCATTGTTATTAACAAAAGCCACTTGGTGGCAGATCTATTTCAACTCCCCTGTGAACATGGGCACTGCTGTTATTAACAAAAGCCACTTGGTGGCAGATCTATTTCAGCTCCCCTGTGAACATGGGTACTGTTGTTATTAACAAAAGCCACTTGGTGACAGATCTGTTTCATCTCCCCTGTGAACATGGGCACTGCTGTTATTAACAAAAGCCACTTGGTGGCAGATCTATTTCAGCTCCCTCCCTGTGAACATGGGCACTGCTGTTATTAACAAAAGCCACTTGGTGACAGATCTGTTTCATCTCCCCTGTGAACATGGGCACTGCTGTTATTAACAAAAGCCACTTGGTGGCAGATCTATTTCAGCTCCCTCCCTGTGAACATGGGCACTGCTGTTATTAACAAAAGCCACTTGGTGACAGATCTGTTTCATCTCCCCTGTGAACATGGGCACTGCTGTTATTAACAAAAGCCACTTGGTGACAGATCTGTTTCATCTCCCCTGTGAACATGGGCACTGCTGTTATTAACAAAAGCCACTTGGTGGCAGATCTATTTCAGCTCCCTCCCTGTGAACATGGGCACTGCTGTTATTAACAAAAGCCACTTGGTGACAGATCTGTTTCATCTCCCCTGTGAACATGGGCACTGCTGTTATTAACAAAAGCCACTTGGTGGCAGATCTATTTCAGCTCCCTTCCTGTGAACATGGGCACTGCTGTTATTAACAAAAGCCACTTGGTGACAGATCTGTTTCAGCTCCCCTGTGAACATGGGCACTGCTGTTATTAACAAAAGCCACTTGGTGGCAGATCTATTTCATCTTCCCTGTGAACATGGGCACTGCTGTTATTAACAAAAGCCACTTGGTGGCAGATCTAGTTCAGCCCACTCCCTGTGAACACTTCCACTACCAGTATTAATAAAGGCCACCCATTTCCTTTTCCTCCTCCTTGTGCAAACCAGCACTGTCGGTATTAACAAAAGCCAGTCTGTGGCAGTTCAATTGCAGCTCCCCCATGAACATCAAAACTCCCATTATAAACAAAAGCTGCTCTGCGGCAGTTCTATTTCAGCTCCTTCCATGAACATTAACAATGCTGGTATTGATAAAAGCCACTCAGTTGTAATTCCATTTCAGCTTGCTCCATCACTCTCGGTGAACACCAGGACTGCCAGTATTAATTTTGTTCTCTAGGCTCCTGGCATTTAGGCTGACTGCCTTCCAGCTTGTGCCCATACCACTGCCCCCTCTTGTCAGCTCCTCTCACTTTGCCCTCCCCTCCCTTCTCAGCCTCCTGGTTTTCCTGCTTCCTGCTGGCTTTGTGAGCCTATCTCCTCTGGTAACCTTACTTAACTTATTTTGACCCGTTTTGCAGCTTTTATCCCCATTGATCCTACCTCCCATTTCTGGGGAGTCCTAGCTAGGTTCCTGTTCTGCTCTCCATCCTCTGCATTTCCCCAGTATCAGTCTCCCCCATCTCAGTATAAATGTCCACCAACATAGACATCAGACTTCTGCCCAAGTGCACTGATCCCTTCATTTGTTAGGTGAAGGCCATCACCCTTGAACAGCCTTTTCCTTGAAGAGCCTTCTATCCCAGAAGCCCCCCCATCTCCCACAAAATAATACCCCTTCTCCTGACACCATCTCTTAAACCACCCATTAAATTACTCAGTCTCTTCCATCCTTTCCCTGTCCTTCCCATTTATTCCACATGGGGGGGGGGCCTTGGAAAAGGCCAGGGAAGCTGAGAGTGCCTTCAGTCTGCCCCCGAGTCTTCGAAAGTTATGCTTCACTGTCTCAATAGGCTGGTTTGCCAGATCACTGATACCCAAGTGTAGCAACACCCCAAGTTCCCCCCTCCTCCTACTCTACCATCCCCTTCCTATTCTATCCATATCATTTAAGGTTGATGTAACACCCCTCTCCCTCTCCCTCCCCCTCCCTCCACCACCTTCTCTACTCCTCTGATCTTAGAGTCTCCTACTACTAGGACACTCCTTGCTTTCTTGTTCCTGATCTTCTGAGGATCAATCGGCACTGTTGATTCCCACTTAGGGGTCTGTGCTAGAGACACTAAGACCCCGCAGAAGCAAAGCTTTGGCCAGGGGGCCAGCAATGGCTACTGGGCATGGCACCTCCACACACACCCACATGGTGCCATGTGTTACGGCTCCCTCACTAACCTCAGTTCTGTTCTTCCAGTAGAGAGAGAGAAACAAAAGTTGGGGAAGATGAGAGAGGGCTTGAGCCTTCTTCTGGTGTTGTGCTGTTTGCTTATTAGCATCACAGCTCTTTTGCCATTTGTCAAATTTGTGACATCTCATTTACAAGGGGGTCCCAATATTTTGCATACCCCTCTTGACCTGACTGCCAGAGCAACATGTTTACAGTGCTGCTGTCCTAATGCCACTAACCCTCTGCTTGTGGCTGGTGGGTTGCGGCTCTGGCTCCATATCCAACTAGCCCTCTGTGCCACTTTATGTGCCCTTTCCTGTCTAGTGGCTGGTAGTCAGGTTTTATTTTGTTGTTTCTTTATTTGTCCTGTATTTTTTTCCCTATCCCTTTGGTCAAGGGAATTTCTAAAGCCCTCTCTCATTTTTCTTCACTTTTGTTTCTCTCTCCTGACAAAAAGAGCTGAGGGTGGTGAGGAAGCCAGCAACACTTATTGACTAGCTCACGGCACCATGAGGAGGTGCACAGGCACTGTGCCCAGTAGTTTTTGCCGGTACCCTGGCCAAAACATTGCTCCATCCTGCTGCATGCTAGTGCTGCCAGCTCAGATCCATAAGTGGTGATAAATGGTGAAGATATTCTGGAAGATCAACAGTTACGGTAAGTACATAATTTTAATTTCTCTCCCCTGGGCACCACCAAGTCATCCTGTTCATTTTTCTCAACTGGCTCAGAATCTCCCCATAGGAGCCAGGTACTTGTGCCCCCTCCAGTGGTGTAAAGTGATTTGCAGTTAGGATTTGTTGAGTCAGGATGTCCTCCTTGTGACTATCCCTCTCTCCACCACCGTCCAGCCCACATCCTCTGGGGGAGTATGGATGTGGGTTGTGCCTGTGGGTAGTATCTCAGCTGGTTATATAGCATGGATATCTCTTCCCATGCTGTTGCCAGCTGGGCCTGGAGCTCCATGAATTTCCAACATATGGGGCAATATCCCATCCTCCAGATCACAGCTTGGGAGATAAGCACCCAACAGTCCCTGCAGCTAACCATCTCCCCTACTATCCTCTGCTCCATACTGCCTGTTGTTACTCCCTGCTTCGTTATCTAATACCTCCTTTCTACAATGTCATACACCCTACCCTGCACTACCCTCTACCTGCCTTAATCTCTGTCAGCTGCTCCTTTAACACCCTACTCCAGATAAGATGTTGTCCAATTCTCTCCTTCCTTTTGACCTCCCTTAACCTTGGTTAATCCAAAGGCTAAAAACAAATTGCAAACAACATTTTCTTTTCAAGACTCAGAAGTTACTATTCAAGAATTTCATTCCTGGTATTCTAGAACTTGGTGAACTGAGTGAAATTAGTAGGGATGTTCAGATTCTCTAGAATCTGTTCTTTTTTGCATCCATCGGAATTTTGAAAATTCTGACTCCAACTCCAATTTTGTTCTGTTCGGCAGGATTGGAAGCAGAATCAGAATTTCTAAAAACTCTGCCTCTGAATACTGATTGGTATTTACAAAACTCCCCCTCTGTGCCAAACCCACAGTGCAAAAACAAGGATGAGTACCCTGGCTGACCTCCCCTGTTAACACTCTTCCATGATGACCCACCGAATTTGCTGCTGTGTAGGGTGGTTAGGTACTGTAGGTCCCTTCGTCCCTCAGACTCAGGTCAATCAGTCTGGCACTGTAGTGTGTGGCCTGAATAGTGAGGGCTGCGACCACTTCTGGTCTTCAAATCCTGATTCCATGTACCGCCTTGTCAGGAGGTCTAAACCTCACTTTCAGGTTCTTGGCAATATTGGGAATGTAAGTAATCACAGACATGTTGCATATGAGTAATAAACTTGTTTACTGTATTACTACCAAAAAGGATAAAATCACAGTTGCCCTAAGCAGTTCTTACCAATACGAACTGGGAGCCAGCGCTAAGCATTCCCTATACCTCGAGGTTTCTCTGTGTCTCTTGGGATCTCCAAGGTACAAGGCTAGTGTATCACATTATATACCTATGATAATTGCTATGGTTACTGTAAGATAGAAACATTTCTAGTTACAGAGATGAGACCTACTGGCTAAATTACAGGTGGCTCCACGGTCCAAGATAACATTATACAATTTTGTAATAGTCATCAGTTTGTGAATAAAAGAGTTCTTATACAGAATCTTACATAACTCAGTGTAGTAGTACAAATCACCAAAAGGTGGCAATGCCGACTTACATATCATAATTGAAATACACAGAAAATACATAGAAGAATATATGCCTTAGCAAGCAAAGTGTATTGCAACAATATGCATACATATCCTGACATCTACTCTTGTATGGTAGATACCCTTAGCCCTATATGTTAGTATAACATATACTTAAGCATTAGCTGTCTACAGTGTACCTCTGAGGGTACCAATTAGGGTGCAGGGACCTCGTGTAACATCCCCCCCTTGTTGCCTCCAAGGGCAACACAGGTAAATCTAGGGAAAGGCCAGATAGCAGTGGTCATTTACAAATCTGACGTGCGAGCTTTGTAAAGGAACTCGAGCTGGTCACTGTGTTGGCACAGCGTGCGCCATAGGCAGCATAGCATAATAATCAAAATAAAGATCAAAAAATGCTTGTATAATAACAAAACCTTTAAAAGTAATTTCTAACCAGGTGTTAGTCAATACGTCATTCATGTCACCATCATTAATCAATGAGAGTATAGCTTCATTGGCCTTGGTCATATTATTGCTGATGTGGATGAGGTGTGTGTCTTTCCTGTCTAAAAGTGATTTTAATGTAAGTGTGAGTGGGTCTGTGTGTACATTAAAATATGGTAAATATTCAGACAGTGTGAGCAGATAATCGGGGGTTACCATCAATGATGTCTGCATCGATGAGGGTGACGGGGGTTATGACGGTATGTCCAATCACAGTCTTCTGTTTGGGGACAAAGCAAAAAATTGGGGTTATCAATAGCACATGTCACAGATCCATAAGTATAGCTTTTAAAGTTGGTTACCACACAATACTTCCCATCAGAATTATACTGAGAGCGAACAGTAGGGAGTCTCCACTTTTGCAACTGGACAGGGCAGGTGTAGGCCATCTTCAAAATCAGTGTTGATAGGCGATGAACCTCCTCACGATATGATTGGTAGAGCTGAACTGGAGCCAAAGTCAAATCCAAGGAATCCGTGCCATTCTTGGTGATGTCATCATCCATGGTGAAAGTCCAATCAATGCTATCTGGAGAATAACCACAAACAGGTTAAATAACATTGAATACATCACATTGGCACAAGTAAATGTATTGCTTCTTCACACAGCAGTCCATGTGCAGAGCCACTCAGGCATCCAGGAAAGGATGGAAAACCAGTAGAGCCCGTAGATCCAGGTGTTCTCTGTAGACGTTTTCGTCCAATGCCCAATAGAGTGTACCAGTGCAAGCTTGTTGAACAAGGCTGTAGTGGGATCAAAATGTGGTAAAGAAACAGTAAAGGAAACAAACACAGTATCTCTTATGGAACATTTCTTAGTAGTGAAACAAGGACCAGTGTTAGGGTGTCTGGTCACAAACCCCAAGTTCCTAGCTGTGGAGAGAGGAATGGTTACAGCTTGCTGCATACACATAGCAATACAGCCAGGGGTTTTACATCGTGGACAATACCATTTGGAAATGCGTCTGTCATGTATGATATCAGGGATCCTTCCAGATTCTAAATCATGGAAGAGATTGTTGATGGTAGTGATGATATATGAGCCGTCGGCAGAGCAGAGGATTTCTCTAGCAATGTATTGTTTATCTGCTTCTTTGTTGTTTTGTTGTATGAGTGCATTGATCTTGTCTTTTGAATCAGTGAATGCCTTAGCAATGTCTTGCATGTTGTATACAGTATATCTTTCTTCCTGACTAAGGCCATCCACACCATGCAATAGTGGGGGAAGTATATTGTTAACCAGACCAGTGGAAAATTTGGCAGAATGAGATTTGATAGCAGCGATGTTTGCTTTATTCCAAATAGACATAGCCGTACCAAAAAGGCCTGTGACAGTACCTGTTGCACCTGTGACATCAGAACTGTCGACTTCACGTGTCTTACGTTTATGAGTTTGATCATCAGGAGTGGGTTGTCTCCTGAAGTTGCCTCTATATTCAGTAGAATGGACTCCGGCAATAGGGTCTTGAGTACGAATCTGAAATACAGCTAAACTATCAAGCAATAATGAACTATAAAATGCTGAAGTATTAGTATTGTGACACATGAAAAATTATTTCATATTCCAGTAAGTAAGATTAAACAAAACAGGTATATGCATAAACTGTAAGTTATTAATCAATGAACCTGGGAGGGCAGTGGCTGTTAGACCACTACAGGGACCAGGGATAAGCTTTGGGCATTCCAAAAGCTGTTTATTAGTGGGTGGTAACACAGAAAGATACATGGCTGCAGAAGCCATGTGGTGTACAGCACAAAATTTTTGAGCAGAATACTTAGATGAAGAATTACAGTAGGAAGGATCAATTAAGGCAGTAATGTTGTACAAACCAGAATGTCTTAATGCAGTTTGTAACAAGGACAGAGAATGATTTAGGGATAATTTAGCATTGTGCCAACCCTGGAAAGTTCCTTTGGGGAGTTTGGCCACAGAGAGAATTTGTCCTCGAGATGTGGTTTGCCACTCAATTTGAAGGGTAGATTTATCAGGAGCAACAACTGAGGCAGTGAGGTAAGCATCAGAACCTTCTTGGACAGTAATCAGACTATCGGGTATATTGATGGAAACTCCCTCTGATGGAGATGCTGGAGGATTGAGGTGTGGTAGGAGGTTCTGTATGGTGCCTTGGATGCAGTGGATAACTCCTGAGATGAGGAGAAAATGGAACAAGATAGCCATCTTGTCAGTGTATCTGAAAAGCAAAATCAAACATTAGTAAGTTAGCACTATTCCACCCAATGGGGTGAGGAAAAGTAATTAAGCTCCTTTATACAGTTTCAACTGGTTTGCATGTAACCATTTGTCAGTCAACTTATTGTTATGCAGGAGTCTAACCTGATAGACTGCTGGACTGTGCTTGTTGACGATAGGGTATGGGCCTTCCCACTTGTTTGAGAAGGAATGGATGGGATGTGCAATTTGGAGCACCATTACCTGATCTCCAACCTGCCAATCCACTTCTTGTGTGTGTTTATCAAACTGTATTTTGGATTGTTGCTAGGCCTTGCCTGTGCAGTTGGCAGCATACAAGTGTGTGTATATAAGGTCTTTTCTGAGTTTTTCCACATATTGGTCTACAGACACATGGTCTGCAGTGGGGGTGTGCAGGTCAAACAACAGGTATTCAAGTAATCTTATCTGTCTTCCAGTCATCACCTCAAAGGGTGTGAGCTGGATAGTGGCTGAGGGTGTACCCCTAATTGCCATAAGGAGTAACGGCAATAGGGTATCCCAGGTTTTGGGATTGTCCTCAATGAATTTGGAAAGCATTTGCTTAATCTGTCTGTTGGTTCTTTCTACTTGACCTGAGGATTGGGGTGGTAAGGTGTGTGGAACTTCTGTTGAACTCGAAGGAGTTCAAAGGATTCTTTCATCAACTCACCTGTAAAACTGGTTCCTTTGTCAGAGTCTACTTTGAGCGGTAGGCCCCACCTGGAGAAAATCTGTTCCACCAGGATTTTGGCAGTGGTTTTAGCAGTGCATGTCTTAGTGGGGAAAGCTTCAATCCACTTTGGAAGAGATCAGTTACCACAAGAGCATACTTGTTATTTCTGGTGGTGTTGATCAGGGGGCCAATAAAATCAATTTGGCATGCGAAGGGCCAGAGTGTCATTGTGGTAAGAGTTTGGCATTTCATTTGGTAGGGATGGGGTTGTTTTGCGCACAAATGAGACAATTGTCTATGCAATGTTTAACATCTTTGGTGACATCAGGCTACCAGGTGGTGGTCTTAAGCCTTTGGAGGGCGTTTTCCACTCCCTAGTGTCCACCAGTGGGTGTGTCATGCACTTGGTGCAAGAAGTCAGACTTGTGGTGTCTGGGGACCACCCACAACTTGTTGGTGGAATCATCTGGTTGGTACCAGATGAGCTTGTCATCTGGTGACAAGTGTAACTTACCTTCATGCCTCCGATAGGGGTTGTGTGTGGGAAGTTTCTCTTTAGTACTCTTGTCAAGGAATCTGAACACTTCTTTGAGTTCAGTATCAACATGTTTAGCTGCTGAGAGGTCCAGGGGGGAAAAGGGTTCAGGTTTCTTCCTGAGTGCTGCAATTTGTACGGCCGCATTGGCCTCTGGATGGTCTATCATCCAGGTGTCCCCCCCTCGGGCCCCTTCCTTGGCAAGGGTGTCTGCTGTGTCATTGAAGACATGATGGGGTCATGGAGAAAATGAGCTTTGACTTTATGTACATAGAGTTTGTGTGCAAATTTTTGTGCCAGTGAACGTATGTATATTACCAATTCCTTGTATTTCACTGGGCTGCCATCAGAGGAGAGGAAGGAGTTCTTCTGCCAGAAAGGAAGAAATTCTGTAAGAGAACAACAAACCCAGTTAGAGTCTGTAAAAATGATAGTATCCTCAGTTCCATGCTGGATGAACTCGAGGGCATAGGCCACCGCTGCCATCTCTGCATACTGTGATGATGCTACACTGCAGCGCTTAAATATTTTAACAGTGTTCCCGTAAGAGTAAATCACTAGAATGCTCACCCCTGCGATTTGTTCTCCCTGATAGTAGGATGTTGAACCATCAATAAAATGTGACACAAAGAGGTGTTGTCAAGTATTTGTGGCATGGCAGGGGAAGAAAGGACCTGGATCTGGAAGATCAGGTGACTGCAATGTACAGTCATGGGTTTCTCCTTGAAAAAGGAGTCCATGAGCTAGCAGAGATGGAATTTTTGTTGGGTGTACCTGTATGTCTCTATCCTGGAGAAGAAGTGACCAGTGTGTCAGTCTGGTGTTGGAGACTGATCCATCCTTCACTTTGTCTGAGAGCAGAAAGGTAGGCGAGGTATGGTTGGTGTTGATGATCAGTGGAAAGTACCCAGTGACATACAGGAAGTGCTTGACAGTCCAGTAGATGGCTGGAAGGTTCCTTTCACAAAGGCTATACTTCTGTTCCACTGGGGTCAAGAGCTGTGATGCATATGCAATGGGTCTCAGTGTGCCATGAACCTTCTGGGCCAACACTGCGGACATGGAAATGGAAATGTCAGATTTGGCACATTCCAGATGGAATGATAGTGTTGGATTGGGGTTGACCAGAGCTGGGGCAGAGGCCAGGGCCTGCTTCAGTGATGTCACAACCTGGGTGTGTATAGGGCCCCAAGTCCATGGGATGTCCTTTTTGAGTAGCTCATACAGAGGAGCAGCTTTCTGAGCAAAATCACAAATAAAATCTCTCGAATAATTCACCATACCTAGAAACCTTCGAAGAGTTGCCATGCTGGTAGGAAATGGCAAGTCTTGCAATTCCTGTATCTTCTTCCAGGTAGGGCTTTGACCTTGGCCAGTTATTTTCAGACCCAGAAAGAGCACTTCTTTCTGACATAGTTGTGCTTTTGCTGGATTGCATTTTAGGCCTGCTCTCTGGATGACAGTCAGTAGGTCGTCCAAGAGATCCAGATGTTGTTCCTGTGTGGCTGTTGCCAGCAACAGGTCATCCACATATTGCAAGAGACACTGGGGAATAGAAAAACTCTCGAGGGAGTCCATCATGTGCAGATGGAACAGGGACGGGCTATTATGGAATCCTTGTGGCAAGCAAGTCCACGTGTACTGTCTTCCTTCAAAGGTGAAGGCAAACTTACATTGACTCTTAAGGGCCAATGGTAATGACCAAAAACCATTGGAAATGTCCAGGGCACTGAACCATTTCAGGTCAGGGGTCAAGAGTCGTAGCACATTGGGTGCTGATGCCATAGCTGGGGAACAACTGGGGGTGACCTGATTCAGTTTCCTGTAGTCAATAGTGAGTCTCCAGGCACCTGTGGAATTTTTCACGGGCCACACTGGGGAGTTAGCAGTGGAAACGCAAGTTCTGATTACTCCTTGCTTGAGGAGTGACTTGATTATTTCTCTAAGAGAAGGCACGGCCTCAGTTGGAAAGGGATACTGCCTTTGCCTCTCATGTGCTGGGCCTGGCACTTCGATGACAGTGTGCTTTCTGCCACAGTCATGTTTGTTAATTAAAAACACCTCCAGATGTCATTGCAAAATGGGGAGAAGCTTTGGGAAAAGCTCATGACCTTTGAACAAATTTATGACGTCATACTCCTTGTCATTGGCGGAGATTGTCACCACAACGTGTGAGTCAGGGATCAGAATGGCATGTATTGACCCTGAATCTGTATCAGTAGCATGTTAGCTAGATCCACCACACAGCTGTGTGGTACAAGGAAATCAATTCTTACAATACTAGGATGATCATGCATTACCATCAGTTGGAAAGTGTGTGAGGCCTTCAGATGGCCTAGCTCTACAGGTAGAGGAAGAGAACGGTATGCAGGTAGCCTAGTGCCATCAACTCCTGACATGTTGGTCCTCCATCCGGTGGACCAAGTGGATGTGTCTGGATGTTCATCAAGTAATACAGATACAGCTGCACCTGTGTCTAGCAAGACTACTAGTAGGCGGCCCCCGACCTTGGCCTCAGTGTAGGGCCTTCCATTTGTATGCAAGACCAGCTTGTTTACAATCTCTAGACTGGGGCCTGTAATTGTCAATCTGTACTGCTGGAAGCATGGAGAGGTTGGGCCTGATTCCTGTGAATCACTTCACCATGCTGTACCGATGCTATAAAGGGAGGAGCTTCTGGGTTCAGGCCTGTATGAGCCTGAAGGCCTGCACTTCCAGTATCCCCATGACCTGTTGGGGTCTGGGTTGCTGGTTGTACCACCGCAAGGGCCTGTGCGGGAACAGCATCTGCTACAGAGCGCACTTGTCCCAGGAGCTCTCGAAATTTCCGATTCTCTTCGGCTATCTCCCTATTTGAAGGGCCTGTTCTTTGTTGTTGTGGTTTCCCTTTACCCTTATGCTTCTTATTCTTATGCCAATTCCGGTTCCCACCCCATTGTTGTTGTTGTGATTGTTGTTGGTGTTGGGTCTGTTGGGGGTGTTTGTTATCAGCTGGAGGGGCCTGTTGGTGTTGGGCCTGCCTTTCCACAGTATAGTACGTCATGGCCTCTGGAGCAGGCTCCACAGCGGTTACCTTCTTGGAACCGGAGCCCAGATCATGGATATAGAGTTAGTAAACTCTCTCGGTTTTCCGAAGGATGTCAGCAAACCTATCCGTATTAGGGTAGGTGGTTGATTCTACCTTTTCCTGTACTGCAGGAATCATGTTCCTAAGGAACAGGGCCTTATATTCAATAAGATCTACATCCGCAGCTTCTTGCACCAGGTGCTTTCCTGCTTGGTAGGCCATCCAAAGTCTCTGGTGGTAAGTCGCTGGACTTTCCTTTGCATTTGTTTTACAGGGCATGCAAGCATCACTCCTACTATACCTGGGCTGTGAGCAGAAATTAGCTCAGCTGTAACCTCATCAAAGGTGGTGTTCCCATCCTGGCAGATGGCATCGGGGAGTTTGGCCCACAAACTAGGATCGATGGTCTGGCGTAGTATTTGGACCTGGTATTCTGCAGTGCGGCTAAGCATCTTGCATTTAGAGCGCACCTTTTCTAAGTGACAGCTGAGGTTGTTGGACGGGTTCATCTGACCGATACTGTCAGCTATTTGCTGAACAGAAAAGGCCATTTGTAGGGGATTAAAGGGTCAATCTAGCAGAGGTAGATTGTCTCGGGCACCATCTGGGGTGGCCTGAGCTGCAGACTTGGCTGCAGTATGAACAATACCATCCTGGGTGCCAGCCTCCTGCAGAAGCTGCCTAATCTGGGTTTCAATGGCCTGTTTACTTTTCTCAGGAAGAGGTACATTGCCTGTTGCAGTTTCAGTCATCGTTTCTATCTCTTGCCTGTCTTCTGCATTAATAATGGCTATCGGTGGTGCCATCGGGACCAGGCCTGGGCCTGCTCCCCCCATCATGGGGGCTGCCATGTTGCTGTCTCCCATGATGGGTGTCACGACGTCAATAACGTATGACATGGTGAGGGTGTAGTGGGGACCCGCCATGTTGTGGATGGCTGGGTGGAGTTTCTGGGCCATAGTAGGGGTGTGACTGGGCGTTGTATTGAGAGATGTCATCATCTGATACCTCCCCTTTAGATGATGTGTGTAAGGCTGGGGCTACACCGCCCATCGCCTTAACATGTCCAGCCAGAACCTCTCACTGATGGCATAGTTTCACCATCTTGGTTTTACATTCAACATGACTCACAGTTGCAACATCCATATCAACCTCATCTTGCATTTACCTCTGCAACACTTTATACACGGCGCTCAGTTTGCGATTGTCCCTAGTAGCCACTTGTAAGTCATTACGTACCTGGTTCTTCTCATCCTGTAGCTCTCCCATCTCCTCACTCAACTGAGCATTTGCAGTACTTAGCAAATCATTCATATGCAATGCCTGTCTCTTATCCTGTCTCAAACTTTCACACTTCTGCTTCAACATACAAAGTTCCTGTTCTCCAGCTTGAGCTGAATGATGCAAAAGTGAATCCTTTTCATTCCACAGAGTCTGAAGTTCAGACTCCAAGTTCTGCTGCAGTCTAACACATTCCATTTCCTGCAAACCCATCTGTTGCTTAAGAGATGAAATTTGCAGATTAAGGGTTCGAAACCTCACTTCGGAGGCTTCCAGAGCAGCATAGAGAGCCACGTCCATCAACCCTTTAGCCTGACACTTATTGGTTGATTGTCTCGTCTCTGTGTACTGGGTTGAAATCCCCAGTATAGGGTTTTCAGATTGACTTGCATCCCGCACAAAGTCAGCCCATCCTCCATGGGAGGTAAGGAAGTTTGAGACTTTGAGTCTCAGTTCTGCGCAGATATTTGATATGGCGGCCATTGTGTGGGAGGGAATGAAAAATCAAACTGTGAAAAAGGCACCGCACTATGTATCGATCCACAGCAAGAGCACTTTATACACAGCTGGGCTACTGTAAAAGTTGTAGGCTTACAAATCAAAGCTGTAATGGAGTGAGTCGAGTCTGCATCGACCACACCTGATAAGATGACAGCCAGACTTTGTAAGTGACTACAAACTGGTTTTAAAATGGGAGAGGTGATATGGGAATGTACACCTACTGCCCCCATGGGAAAGGGAAAAATTATAGCAAAAAGTGAAAACTTACAAACACCAAATATCACCTGCACATGGTTACCAATTGTCAGTAGGTGTAAACCTCACTTTCAGGTTCTTGGCAATATTGGGAATGCAAGTAATCACATACACGTTGCATAAGAGTAATAAACTTGTTTATTACTACCAAAAAGGATAAAATCACAGTTGCCCTAAACAGTTCTTACCAAAATGAACTGGGAGCCAGTGCTAAGTGTTCCCTATACCTCAAGGTTTCTCTGTGTCTCTTGGAATCTCCGAGGTACAAGACTAGTGTATCACATTATATACCTACGATAATTACTATGGTTATTGTAAGATATAAACATTTCTAGTTACAGAGATGAGCCCTATTGACTAAATTACAGGTGGCTCCATGGTCCAAGATAACATTATACCATTTTGTAATAGTCATTAGTTTGTGAACAAAAGAGTTCTTATACAGAGTCTTACATAACTCAGTGTAGTAGTACAAATCACCAAAAGGTGGCAATGCCGACTTACATATCATAATTATTCCAAGGACAGGTGCCTGGCATCTTACAAGTAAGAAATACACAGAAAATACATAGAAGAATATATGCCTTTGCAAGCAAAGTGTATTACAACAATATGCATACATATCCTGACATCTACTCTTGTACAGTAGATGCTCTTAGCCCTATATGTTAGTATAACATATACTTAAGCATTAAGGGTACCAATCTGATGTACCAATTAGGGTGCAGGGACCTTGTGTAACAACCTGCATGTAGTTCGGCAGGTCAGTACTTTACTTTGACTGCTATGGTATGGACTGTATGGATGGTGAGTATTCATACTCCCAGCTGATACCCCTGAATGCCATGCACCACCAACTTGAGGTGTGTCATGTCCCCCATCCCCATCTAATGACAAAATTGATAAAGCCCCCTGAAGAAAGACACAACTTTGACCCTCATCCCATTATTCTTGAACCTTTCTCCTGAGACTGAGATCTAGTGGCCTTGTAGCACAAAACCCTGGGGAAGTTACAACTACTCCACTCTTGCTGTGAGAGAAGTAAGGGGCTCTTTTCCAGGGTTTTGTTGTGGTTGGCCACTCAGAGAGGATTGTGGGTCAAGGTAGGTACTTAGCCCAGAGTGGTGTCAGACGGTAGCAGGGCAAGGGCTTCTTCGGTCGGAAGGAAAGGATGGGCATTTTTTTTAGCATGGAGGATTAAATCTTCCTGGACGTGAAGTCTCCACCACCCATTCACACTGGTGGGACTACACTGGAGGTGCTACGACCCAGCGGGAGCCAAAAATCTTCAGGAGGTCCAGTACCAAGGTAGGACTGTGCATGCGTGGCTCCACGAGGCTGGCTCATGCCATATAGGCTATCTCAGCATTGATCCTCCAACCACCTCAGTTCCTTTTTTTCCTGCCATCGAGTGAGCTTCAATGATGTCGGTCGCCCACCGAGAGTAAAATCTTCATGTCTTTATGACAGCAGCACATTCAGTATTGATGAGTTTTTAGTATGTTTATATAATTAAAAGTTTTTTTTCGTTTCAACGACGAAGAAAAGAAATCTGCTTCAGCCCATCTTCGACAGAGTCGACCATGAATGTGGCCAGTGATGGTAGGGAGACTTTGCTTGAAAGCTGTTTTAGCAGCAGGGCTGGGTCCAGTCCGCTGCCATCTTTGGGGAGGAGTCTGACCATGGGCAGTCCAGTGCTCGGGAGGAAGGGCGGTCCTCCTGAAAGCACAAAAGGAAGTGGGCCTGTTTCTGATTGAGGTCTGGAACCCGGCACCACCCAGCCTTGAGCTCTTCTTTGTCCCACTGGTTGAAGAAGAAGCGGTATCGCTCGAGGTCACCCTCTGGTATGTCTGCACGGAGATCATCTGTAGTGGGGGACAGGAAGCCTAACCTGGCCCCATTGGAGATGCCTACAGCCCTTCTTCCTAGTGGCCATGATCCTCAGCTCTGGAGTCCCTCCCTGCCCCTGGGGGGTCTTCCTGTGAACAGTTTTATCATTGGGCCGCACTTATGGAGCAATGAATATGGTGGTTGTCCTGTCTGCCCATGCCTGTGGACCCGACTCCGGGGCATTCAGGCCTAGGAACCAAGGACTCTCAAGTGGAGTGGTTGGGCCAGCCTGGTCACACGACTCCTTCTTCGGTGCCATCGATGAAACTCCCTCATGCTTTTCCCCCTCACAGGGCTGCGGTGCAGGGGCCAGCACAGGTACTGTTGTCTCCTACTTCTTACCATTCTTTCTGATCTCTGAATTTGGGTGTCCTGGTGTCGAGCTTGGGACCCCGGTCACTTGTCCGGTGCCGCTCAAGGTTCCAGCCTTGGTGGCACCACTCCCAGTGTCATGCACAGCATTGGTGCCATTTTTGGCGCAGGTGTGGGTGCCAGGATTTTCAGCTCTGATTTGGGGAGTGCCTCCTCCTGCTCTTTTTCCTCCTCCCTTTCCCTTCTATACTATCCCTTCTGGGTTAGTAGAAGATTATACTGAGCCTGATCCTGACCTACAATTGGGGAGGATCTGGATGAGGATTCATGCTTTGGAGTGGGAAGTAAACCCTTTACTTCAGCAGAGCTTTTGGTTGAAGTTATTTCTTTTAGGTCTCTTCTGAAGAACATGAATTCCACTCTGTCTCTCCAGACTTCTGAGGTGGATCCTGGGAAGCTTTTGCACCTTCAGTATCTACATGTTCCTGAAATTCCTGTGGAATTGACACCTCCAGTGGAACCCTCTCTCGAGACACTTTCTGGAATGGTGTGGGACAAAACAGGGCTCATTCCTTCGGTGGCTAAGTCCATAGACAGTAAATACGCTCCCTCTAAGGATAGACCAATCATTGCCTCTCAAGCCTTTGCGGATGCCATAGTGGTCTTGGCAGAGAATGACAAAGCTGTTCTTCCTCAGGAATCCACAGGTCATCCAGTGAATAAAGAATCCCATAAAACTGACACTCCGGAAAAGCAAGTGTTCTCTACTGCTACCCTAGGCATGCATATTACTAGTTATTAGGGTTATTTCTCTCAGTATGAGTATACCCTCTGTCATTCGCTCAAAGAAACTATGTAGGCTTTCCTGGAGTTGGACATTAGCTCGGAGCTTCTTCAGACCATTACTAGGGGCATTGAGTCCAACAATCAGCAACTTAAAGCTGCTATGGACACCTTTTTGACATTGCTTCTTGAGCAGTAGCAGCCGGGATATGCACCTGGTGTCACTCATGGCTAAGGACTTCTGGATTCACAAATGACACTCCCTAGACAGTCTTGAGTTTTCCATTTGATGGTATTTATCTGTTTGGCCCACAGGTGGAGCAGGCACTGGAGGCCACTCAGAAAACTAGGACTGCTATTAAGATGGCCAGACTGGCCCCTGCCACTCCTCAGTGGGGTGGAAACCACCGGCAGTTTCATAACTGACAGTCCTTTCGTGCTAAAGGCTGAGGGGCTTTTAACAAGCTCCAAGCCCTCAGACACAAAAGAAAATGCAGCAGAAGGCACAGGGCCCGAAGGCACCAAGTGCCACCATCTGAATAACCGGCCCATGTCCCACAACTGCCCGAGGGGATTACTCTTTGGTGGTAGGTGGGTGGCTGACTCAGTTTTACAACCAGTGGAAGCTCATCACAATGGAAAAATGGGTCCTCTGAATAACTCGAGAGGGATACTCTCTAAATTTTTTGGAGATCCCTCCAGATCGTCCAACCAATCGACAGCCCAGACTGTCTACGACTCAGTCAGACCTCCTTGCTTCCAAGATTCAGGGCCTTCTGAACAACTGGGCAGTAGAAGTGGTTCTGCAAGCAGAACGGAACACAGGTTTCTACTCCCACTACTTCCTAGTTCCAAAGAAAACAGGTGGTATACGCCCTATTCTAGATCTAAGGAAGTTAAACAAATACCTGTTCAAAGAGAAATTCAAGATGATATTGCTAGGAATGCTCCTCCCTCTGATTCTTTAAAGTGATTGGCTGGCATCGCTGGACATGCAGGATACCTACCAACACGTCCCAGTCCACCCACTGCACCACAAGTATCTATGCTTCGTGGCTCTGGGCCAGCACTACCAATTCAGGGTTCTGCCCTTTGGGCTATCCTTGGCACCTCGAGTCTTTACCAAGTGCTTTGCAGTACTCATGGTGCATCTCAGAAAACTTGAAATTCAAGTGTTCTCATACCTGGATGATTGGCTCCTAGCGAGCTCCTCCAGATAGGGGACATGGGATGCAGTTGCTATGGCTTCCATGTTCCTCACGTCCATGGGAGTTCTCCTGAACCTGGAAAAATCACAGCTTCAACCCTCGCATCAACTTCTCTTTGTAGAAGTTGTCCTTTACACCTCCAGAGCTAGAGCCTTCCTCACAGAGGACAGGAGAAATGACATTCTCCAGATGGCATGCTTCATCAAGGAGAATAACTCAGTTCGAACTCTCTCAAAGCAGTGGATACTGGGTCTCATGGCGTCATCTATGTTCTTGGTGCCCCTGGCCCACTTGCACATGAGAACCACACAATGGATGCTCAGCACTCAGTGGTCTCCAACTACACATGCACAATCCTTCCACATCAAGGTGACGGAGCCTCTAATGAGGTCACTCAGTTGGTGGACTCAGGAGGACAACCTTATCCAAGGTTTTCTCTTTCTCCCACCAGAGACATAGATCACCATCACTACGGATGCATTCCTGATCAGTTTGAGAGCTCATTGTCAGGATCTCCACACCTACAGCTTGTGAGGTCAGTGTGAGTCCCAACTGCACATAAATGTCCTGGAGATGAGAGCTGTCCTGTACTCTGTCTGAGCCCTGAAGGATGTTCTCTGCCACAAGGTAAATCTTCAGATGGACAGCAAAGTGGTGATGTACTACATTAACAAACAGGGTGGAGCACACTCTTACCCTCTCTGCAGTGAAGCCATGAGAGTGTGGGAATGGTGTTTCAAGCACAAAGCCCTGATCCAGGTGGTCTACCTGCCAGGAATCCAGAACGATTTGGCAGACTGCCTCAGCAGAACTAAGGCAGATCCTCCTGAATGGCTTCTCGACTCAAATGTCGTGCAATCACTGTTCGAAGAGTGGGGCACTGTGGACTTCTACCTTTTTGACTCCCCACTCAATGCAAAACTGCCTCTATTGTGCTCCAGAAATCCAGATGTAATGCCCCTACAAATGGGGTTCCCAAAAATTCTTCCTTGAGCTTGCCTAAATGCTCACTGCCTGGCTGGTGTTCTTCATTTTAGCAGTTTAAATGTGATTGCCAGAGAGTGCCTGTATAGCCTGCCTCTGTGTACTGTCTCTTTAAGATCTGCCTTGATTGCAGTCATAAGTAATCTGTGAGGGAGCTCTGCTGAAAGATGTAACTATTTGCTGAAAATCATTTAGAGTGATAATGATAACATAGTTTGTCTGACCTGCCTTCTTTGCAGCAAGGACTGTTTTGTTAATCTCCACTATCTTGACCCAGGACTGCTGAATTGGACTAATCAGTACTGGTGGGACCTAAAATGGAGCCGGACTACAGGAGCTGTCTGGAGTCAAAATCTGTAGGAATTGTAGTCTGGGGCTTTTTGTGCCTTTTTGCACCTGAAGGGGAAGCTCCTGTTGTGACTGTCAGATGAATCAGCCAACCGAACCTTTTGGATCTTGGGGAAATTCCCAGGCTTGTTGGCAGTTGAGTCAGGTCTAAGTTGGGAGCTGAAGAAGCAACAGCTTGAGACAGTCTCTGTGGAAACGCCTGAGTTTTGGCCTGCATGCCTGCCAGTTGCCCCGAGAGGGAGAAACGAATCAGTTCGGACTGAATCCGAGTTTGTGTGAACGAAGTAAACCACTGAGTTGTGACCAAGATCAACCTGAAGAAGACCAAAGATTTGCTGAATGCATCAGCCCATCGAGATTTCCAGCTATCTCTAAATTCCTGGTGTATGCAGAGACTTTGCGATTGTGACCGGAGAGCGGTTTGCCTGGTATAGTAGAATCCCTTACATGTAAATGTGCTGTGTGTTTATAGTGGGTCATGATTTGGTTCCCCACTGTGTGAATTGTGTTCTGCTTGCTGGAAGCTGTATCCAGCTCGACCGGACTGAATCTGAGTTCATCTCTTTATGGCCTGGACCTTGCCACACTCGCCCTGCCAGACTACTCCACTGCACAGAGAAAGCAATCGATGAGAGACCTGCCTGGGGATCTGCCCCCTGCTCCACGCTTGAACAGAAATGACACCTTGTTGAATCGTGTGAGCTCTGATTCTCCTGGCACACCAGATCAACCACCTGCAGTCTCAATTTTCGTTCAGCCTGTGTCCAATCTTGGGTATCGTGAGTAACCATCAGGGTAGCTCCCTGCAGTAACAGCTTAATCTAAGCATGTCATCTGATTGTCTTGTTGTTTCTTTTCTTTCATGAACTGAGCCCTCTGGCTCCGGATTACAATTAGTGTGTGTGGTGCATGTTGTTTTCTTCCATCACAGGGCCCCAACCAGCTGTGATGCTGGACTACCCTGGGCAACGATCCTGGCAACAATCCTGGCTAGCCCACCTCTTCTTCACCTGGGTACCCAGAGAGTGTGACTGTTTATGGACCCTGAACTCTTTGATTGATACAGCCTTTCAGCAAATTAACCTGATTACGCCCCTCCCTTGTTCGAGTCCCTTAAATAAATCAGATCTAACTCATTTTGCATTTACCCTGACTGTAGTTCCAGTTTGTGCAAGAGTACTGTACTGCTGTTATTTGCTGTACATAACCTTGTTTTACAGGGGGTCCCCAGGGTCGAGCCAGAGGAGAGCCCTGGGTGTAGGTACTTGTGTGGTGTATCAGGGTTATTGTGAAAGTGATTATTGTGTATTGTTCCAGACACTAGTAAGGAAAGAGAGGGGTTACAGTGTCCCTGAGGAATATGCTTAGGTTTGCTTGACCACTACCAACTCTGATCTCTGGGTGGAGGCACCCGTTTCAGAACTCAGGCCCCTTAACCTGCTCCTAGCCAAGCAGGCGGGGTAGTAGCCCTTGGGATAGCACCACCTAGGGGTTACACAGAACCTGGTGTTTTCTGTCAGGATGCATTCAGACTGTGGTGGACAAGATGCTTTCTGTATGCATTTCCTCCTCTTCCCTTAATTCAGAGGGTTCTGCTCAAGCTGGAGGCATGGGGGGCAGCATGATTCTCATTGCTGTATTCTGACCTTGTCAGATATGGTTTCCGTTAATCAACAGATTATTGGAGGTTCCACCAAGACAACTCCTGCATCAAACAGACCTTTTAACCCAGGGTCCAGTGGTCCATCCCAATCTGCGGTCCCTTCATCTCCATGCCTGGCTCCTGAGGAGATAGAAGTGAGTAGGTTCAATGTCTCTCGTAGAATCCCAGACATCCTCCTAGCAGCACACAACCCATCCACTTGGAAGACCTACACGGCAGAGTGGAAATGATTTTCCATTTGGTGTGCAAAGTCCTCCCTGGACCCTTTTTCTTGCTCACCAAACAAGGTGTTGGAGTACCATCTAAACCTGTCGAATGCAGGACTACAATAGTCAATGGTGAAGGTGCATCTTTGTGCATTTTTGGCCTACCATTAGCCTATCCACAACATGTCAGGTGCTAAGCTCCCCTTGGTTAAGAGATTCCTTAAAGTTATCCTCCACAATAGACCACCAGTCAGGAGACTGGTAGCCACTTGGGATATCAACCTTGTGCTAGACATGCTCACCCATAAGCCTTCTGAGCCTCTAGCAACCTGTGAGTTAACATTTCTGACCTGGAAGGCTGCCTTCCTTGTGGCCATTACTTCTGCTTGCAGAGTCTGTGAAATACATGCCCTGGTCACAGACCCCCTTACACAGTATTTCACATGGACAAGGTGGTTCTCAGAACTCACCTTAAATTCCTTCCTAAATTTGTCTCAGAATTCCACCTGAACCAGTCCATGTCCTTCCGACGTACTTTGCAAAATTTCAGAATGATGGGGAGTGTACCCTACATTCTTTGGATGTAAAGAGGGTTTTGCAATTCTACATTGACAGAGCAAAAGAGATTTGCAAATCCAAGCAACTCTTTACTTGGATTTGCAAGAGAGAACAGCCAGAACACCAGGAGGATGGAGCTACTAGTATAACTAAAACTTCTCTACTGGGACTAAGAACTAGATCTCTTGTACTGGGACCTTCAATTTAGGGTAAAAAAAAAAAGTTGGTGTGTTTGTCAGAGGTAGTTGAAGTAAATTGTTATCTGTTATCTGTGTACTTATCTAGGTGCTTGTCACAGGTGTCAGAAGGGAATTGTTATCTGTGAAACTAAGTGTGGAAAGATTTGCAAAGTAGGGGGAGGGGCTTAACTAGAAGGAGCCAGGTTAAAACCAGATTTAAACATTGCCCTAGATAGCTTCTGCCAGAGAACAGACAGAACACCAGGAGGAAGGAGCTACTGGTATAACTAAAACCTCTCTGCTGGGACTATATTGCTGTCCTTCCCTCCCCTTCAACTCCCCACCCTAAACCAGTTCTACTTTTATAGGCACAGGATTTAACTAACAACATGAACTTCCTGTTTGAGAGCAGGAAGTGAGTGATCACAGGGCCACCAAAGACTCACCATCCTAGAAGGGCAAGAGTAGCTCTCCATCCCCCCTAGCTGCTGGAGGTCTGACTCTGAGCAAGTAAGGAGACTACTGAGAAATATAGGAACTTCTTGTCTCAGAACAGGAAGATCAGGAGCTAAAAGGGTGCAGAGGCAGTAAGTAAGTAGGGAGAGAAGAAAAAAAAAGGAAGAAAAGAAACAGAGGAAAGAATAAATATTCCAAATGACAGGGGGCCAGAAAAAAGACATGATGGGAGTGGTGCAGTGCAGTGGCTGTGGAGCAGCAGTCTTCCGGGAGATGTTCTGGAGGATGCAGTGTTGTCCCATCTGTAGACACCTCTCTAAGCTGAGGGAGGAGGTTGCTCATCTCCAGGCTGAGTTGGCCAGGATGTGTGGGACCTCCTCTCCCACCCAGGGTCACCAGGGTCACTGCCATTGCCTCAGAGGTTGCCAAGAAAGAGATGTGGTTGGACCACAGTGGGCTCATAGAGGGTAAGGATGGTGGAATAGAGGTGCATCCCTCCAGTTGTACCTCTCCACAATTTCTATGCCATTCTGGAAAAGTGTGGTTCCTCTATGGAGGCACCCACAGTGGAGACTAAGGATGCTGGGAACCTCCACAAAGGAGACCCACAGGAGGGTGGTATGGGACCCCACAGGGGAAGGAAACAACTCCTGGTGGGGGACTTCATTGTTGGGAAGGTAGAACTGTGGCAGGAAGGGGATAGGGAGGTAAGGTGCCTGCCTGGCGCCATGGCTTGGAGGGACAGGGAGCGAATCCTCAGAATTGCAGGAGTAGCTGCACAGGGGAGGGAGCTGGATGTGATTGTCCACCTAAGGACAAATGACCTGGCTAAGAAAGGGATCAGAGCAGTGCAAGAAGTGTTTGTGGAGATGGGGAAGTGGCCTTTGATAAATAGCACACACAGTAACCTTCTCGGAGGTGCTGCCTGTCATATAACGGTGAGGCTAGGTGCTCCACACCATGGATTCAACTCAGGTTGCAAAACTGGTGCAGAGCTCAGGGATTTGGCTTAATTGGGGACTGGGGGTCCACCTGGAGGGATGCAGGCCTATACTGGCATGATGGTCTGCATCTGTCAGGAGGGGAACCAGGATCCTAGGTGATAGGTTTAAATACTTCATTGATAAGCATTTAAACTAGACAAGGGGGAGGCACTGGAAAGGAGCAGGGAAATCCTAGCCCCCCAAAAATATCAGGGTACTAAGTGAGGTAGATGCCAACATAGAGATGTCTATAGGGAAAAGTGCAGGGGTAAATGGAGAAAATGACAAATGCAATAAGGACAGGGATGGGGCAAAAAGGGGTAAGGCCATCAAGAAATGGAGGGTAATGAGTACCAATGCCTGTAGTCTGGGCAACAAGCTCCCTGAACTGGTGGCCTTGATGGAAGAGGGATGCCTGGATATTACAGCAGTCACAGAAACAAGGCACACAGAGAACCATGACTGGGATGTTAACATACCAGGGTACACAACCTACAGGAGAGACAGGGAGGGCAGAAGAGGAGGGGGGAGTAGCTCTCTATGTAAGGGAAGGGATAAAAGCAACTGAACAAAAGAGTAAACAGGGAGGAGAGGAGGCACTGTGGGTCACCTTAGAGACTGGAAATGGCACCAAAATCTACACAGGGGTTGTATATAGACCCCCATGTCAGGGGGAGGGAATGGACAAGGATATGATAGAAGGCATACTTATGATGGCAGAGAAAGGGGAGATACTGTTGATGGGGGACCTTAACATGCCAGATGTTAACTGGAGCACCTTTGCGGCATCCACATCCAAAAGCAGGGCCATTCTTGATGCCCTTCAAGTGGCATGCCTCAAACAGCTAGTTTTGGAACCTACTCGTGAGGGAGCAATCTTAGACCTCGTACTCTCATATGGGGACAGTGAGAGGATCTCGGATCTAGAAGTGGGTAGCCATTTGGGAACAAGTGACCACCAAACAGTGTGGTTCATGATAAACTCAGCTACAGAGTCAAGCTATACAAAAGTGAGGGCTCTGGACTTCAGGAGGGCTGACTTTGGCAAGACGGGAGAGTGCCTTAGAAAAGCACTAGCAAACAGGCTAGAAGGAGGAGTGGAGCAACAATGGGGAATATCAAACTGCCACCACAGAGGCAACAAGCCTTTGTGTGAAGCAAATAAACAGATCAAAATGAAAGAAAAAGCCACTATGGTTCTCAAAAGAGGTGGCGGTGATGGTTAGGGAGAAAAAGATAGCATTTAGGAAGTATAAGGAAATACAGGGTAGGACAAAGAGCTGTACCAGTTAAGGCAGAAGGAAGCAGGGAGGTTAGAATAGCAAAGGTACAAACTGAGGAAAAGATAGCTAACTCAGTTAAGAAGGGGGATAAAACCTTTTATAGGTATATCAGGGAGCGTAGAAAGACAAAGGGAGGGATGGTGAGGCTGAATAGAATGGATGGTGGGCAGAGAGTGACAGTGAAAAAGCAGGGATGCTGACTGAATACTTCTGTTCAGTATTCACAAAAGAGGAAGTGGGGGAGGTGCCTAATCCAATTAACAGAAATACTCTGGGGTCGATCCCAGTCCTTTCACAGAAGAAAGGATTCTGAAAGAACTCCTAAAACTGAAGGTGGACAAAGCAATGGGGCCAGATGGAATTCACCCTAGAATTCTAAAAGAATTAAGCAGAGAACTAGTGACACCACTGACTACCCTTTTTAACAAATCATGGGAGGATGGTGTGGTACCTGAGGACTGGAAGAAGGTGGATGTGATTCCCCTTCACAAAAGTGGGACCAAGACAGAGGTAGGAAACTACAAACCTGTCAGTTTGACCTCTGTGGTAGGAAAAATGATGGAATCACTTCTGAAGGGAAGAATTGTTGAGTACCTGGAGGCCAGTGGGGCACAGGACCCAAGGCAGCATGGGTTCAGAGCGGGAAGGTCATGTCAGATGAATCTAGTAGATTTCTTTGACTGGGTGACCAAAGTAGTAGACCAGAGAGAGGCTGTGGACATGGCCTACCTAGACTTTAGCAAGGCATTTGACACAGTCCCACACAAAAGGTTAGTCAAATTAACCAGCCTGGGAGTGGGTCCCAGGGTGGTAGCCTGGGTAAAACATTGGCTAAACAACAGGACACAAAAGGTAATTGCAAATGGAGTCCACTCTGAGGAAAGAGGGGTTACTAGTGGGGTACTGCAGGGTTCAGTACTGGGTCCAGCCCTTTTTAATGTCTTTATAAGTGACATTGCAGAGGGACTGGAAGGAAAAGTGTGCCTCTTCGCAGATGACACAAAGATCTACAACAGGATTGATACACAAGGAGGCATGGAAAGGATGAGAAGGGACTTGGCAAGGTTGGAGGAATGGTCAGAAGTATGGTGGCTTGGATTCAATGCAAAGAAGTGCAAAATAATGCACCTGGGAAACAAAAACCCAGGGGAAGATTACACAATGTGAGAGAAGGTAGTAACAACAACAAAAATGGAAAGGGACCTGGGGGTAATCATATCAGATGACCTTAAGGTTGGCAAGTAATGTGAGAAGGCGGTAGGGAGGCTGGGGGGATACTGGGATGTATAGGGAGAGGTATCACCAGCAGAAAACAGGAAGTTGTTATCCTCCTGTACAAACAGTTGGTGAGACCCCATCTGGAGTACTGAGTCCAGTTCTGGAGACCCCATCTCCGCAAAGACATAGACAGGATGGAAGCAGTTCAGAGGAGGGCAACTAAAATGGTGCAGAGTTTGCAAGAGAAGCCATACAAGGAGAGACTAAAGGTGCTTAATATGTATACCCTTGAGGAAAGGAGAGATAGGGAGGACATGATAGAAACGTTTAAGTACCTCAGTGGAATCAACAAAGTCCAAGAGGGTAGCATCTTTCAGAAAAAGAGATGTGCAAGAACAAGGGGACACAATTTGAAGATAGAGGGTGGATGGCTCAGGGGCAATGTGAGGAAGTATTTTTTCACAGAGAGGGTGGTGGACGCATGGAACAGCCTTCCTGAGGAGGTTGTGGGGTCTAAAACTGTGGGGGAATTCAAGAATGCATGGGACAGACATAACGCAATTTTTGTGGGGAGTAGGAAGAAAAAGGCTGTTGGTTAAATAGGATCTGCAGCTTATCCTCTAGGTAAGGAAATGGGCAGACTAGGTGGGCCAAGCGGTCCTTATCTGCCATCAAAGTCTATGTTTCTGTGTTCTCTTTCAGCATGGCCTGGCAGGGTCAGCCTGTTGCCATCAGGTGCATTTCAGCATGACTGGTAGCATGACTCCGCCATTGCTATTTGATGGCCCAGGTCAAGCTGGAAGGCAGAGTCTATGCCTACTCCACCAGAGTGGTCACGGCATCTCTGGCAGATATTCAGAATGTGCCCATTTCAGACATCTGCAATGTGGTCACTTGGAGCTCTGTGCACACTTTTGTGAACCACTACACCTTGGATGTCCAGGCCAGACAGCATCCTTCCTTTGGCAGGATAATCCTTAATGGACTTCTGTCTTGAGTGAGCTCCTCTCTCCTGACGCCCTTCTCAGGGATTATTTTAGCTTGGTACTCTCCCACTTGTGTGAATGAGTGGTGGAGACTTCATGTCCAGGAATATATGAAAATTACGTGCCTACCGTAATTCTTGATCTTCTTGGACAAAGTCTCCACCACTCATTCACATGCCCACCCACCATCCACTGAGCTCACTCACTCTGTTCTGTTCTTCACTCCCTCGTGAGCCTAGGCTGTGAAGACACTACTGAGTTGACCATTCTAACACGGGTCATACGGACTATCTTATGTCCAAAATAGGTTAGTTCTCCTAGGTTAAGAAGCCTGTGCTGATATTCCTAGTTGATCTGCTCCTGTGGTGGAGTGGCTAAGGCACCAGCACATTACAGCGACAGCGACCTGGGATCGTGGTTCGAGTTTCCTCATGTTGCAACATTTTTTTATGAAAAAACCAATTTTCCCTCCTCCAGAGTTTCTCCCCATCCCCTAAGTCCACACACCCTTCGTGGTTGATTATTTGCAGTTTGGGGGGTGTGAGACACGTCGGGGGGTGCGGGAAAGAAAAAGTCCCATTGATGCCAATAGGGTGTGCACATTTCTTGTATTCTTGATATTTTGCCCAGTGTTATATTGGAGCACGACATTTTGCTTGCAGCATTGAATGCTGCGCTGTTTTTGTCAGTGATAGTATGACCTCGTGTCTAACCCTGCTATATTCTGCTCAGGAAAGACAGGGCGGGAAAGAAAGGAGGGGGTGTGCTGTTTTATGTGAGGGAACGCATAAAAGTGATGGAGATACAGGGAGTACAAGGGGTACAGGGGGGCAAAGGTACTCTGGGACACCCTGAAGCCAGGGAACAGAGCCTCTGGTCACACTGGCATGATCTACAGACCTCCAGACATCCAGCAGAGGGGGAGGAGTTAGATAAAGTACTAGTGGCAGCCATTGGCAAGACAGCAGAAATAGAGATGGTGCTGCTGGTGGGGGGACTTCAAACTACTGGGTGTAAAAGCCTCCCAGTTGTAACTTGAGCTAGAAGCAGGGACATCCTGGACTCCCTACAGGGGGCATTCCTCAGGCAACTAGTCAGTGAACCCACTCGTGATGGGGCACTACTGAACTTGGTACTCACTAATAGGGACAGTGTTGCAGACATCAAGGTGGGAGGTCACCTGGGGATCCCTATATGGTGTTGTTCAATATAAGGACGGCTGCATAATCAAACCAGATTAGGGCTAGAGTTCTGGACTTCAGGAGGGCAGACTTTATAAAGATGGATGAATGCCTCAGGGATGATCTGCAAGCGGTGGATGACCTGGGTGGGATGGAGGAACAGTGGGTGAAGCTAAAAGGGAGCACAGTGAAGGCAACAAACCTCTGCATCAAGCAAGTGAAGAAAAGCAAGCAGAAAGAGACTGCTATGGTTCTTGAAAGAGATGGTGGAAAAGGTAAAGGCTGAAAGGGTATCATTCAGAAGCTATAAGGAGATGCAGAGGGAGGAGGAGGACTGGGAGGTGTATCGGGGAAACAGAGGGAGAGCAGTAAGGAGCATGAAAGTGCAAACTGAAGAGAGAGTATAAGCCCAGGCAGTAATGAAAAGGGCAAGACATTTTTTAGATATCTAAGTGAAAAGAGGAAAACCAGGGGTGGGATTGCAAGGTTAAAAAGGCAAGGGGAGACTGTGCAGAGAGGGACCAGGAAAAGGCAGGCATCCTGAACAAATAATTTTGCTCATTGTTCACTGAGGAAGGAGAAGGGGAGGGGCCACAAAAAAGTAAGATGAGCATTGCAGGGAGGGGGGTCGGGTTGATACTAGTTCTTTTGCAGAGGAGAGAGTCTTGAAGGGACTCACTAATCTGAAAGTGGACAAAGCAATGGAGTCTAAGAGGATGCATCCAGTGGTATTGAGGGAGTTTCAGGAGATACTGGCTGCACCTCTGACCAGGAGTGTAGCCAGACATTTCCATTTTGTACACAATCTCCAACAGTTACACCCCCCAATTAAAAAAAATGTATGCATCCCTTCCAAATGGCACCCCCTTCTAAACAAGTCTGATTGTTGTCGGATGATTCCTCTACTCTCTCAAGAGGTTAGACATGTATCAGACCCTCCTCAGTGGCCTACACTAACCCAAATACTACAGATTAGGATGATAATATTAACAGAGTGGCTTATGGTTTGTGACAGGCACTCAACAAAACTGTACACAAATGAGTACAGTGAGTATGCCTGTCTACACCCTTGCCTCTGACAGTCCTATTTAGCCACTCATTAAAAACAGAAGTGATTCAGAGAACTGGAGGAGGGCAGATGTAGTGGCAGCAGGAAGGAGGCTGGCAATTAGTGGCAAGTCAGCTTGACAACGGTGGTGAGAATGTTAATGGAATCACTGTTGAAGGAAAGGATTGTGGAATATCTTTAATTCAGGGGTTGCAAGACCCAAGACAGCATGGATTCATGGGGCGGAGCGGGTGGGTGGGGGAGTCATGTCAAATGAATCTGATAGATTTCTTAGACTGGGTGACCTGGGAGCTATATCAGGGAGGAGCTGTGGACATGGTCTACCTAGATTTCAGCATTTGACACTGTTGCACATAGTAGGGTAGTAAGCAAGCTGGGTAGTTTAGGAGTGGGTTCAAAGGTGGTAAACTGGATAAGAAATTGATTAGGACATAGGCGGCAGGAGGTGGTGGTAAACAGCATTCACTCTGGGGTGAGGAGTGTGACCAGCAGTGTGCCTCAGGGATCAGTGCTGGGACCGGTCCTCTTTAATGTTTTTGAGAGACATTGCAGAGGAGCTGGAAGGGAAGGTCTGCCTCTTTGTGGATGCCATGAAATTCTGCAATAGGTTATACACTCTGCATGGAAAGGATGAGCAGAGACCCGAGAAAATCTGAGAAGCAGTCAAGGGTATGGCAGCTGGGTTTCAGTGTGAAAGAGTGCAAATAATGCACTTGAGGCACAGAAAAGCAGGGGTGGAGTACAAAATGGGTGGAGTGGTACTGATGACCACTGAACAGGAAAGAGACCTGGGGTAATCATATCTGATGATCTAACGGTGGTCAGGCAGTGTGACAAGGCAGTTGGGAGGGCTAGTGGGATGCCGAGATGCATAGGAAGGGGTATCACTAGCAGAACAAGGGAGGTGGTGTTTCCTCTGTATGGATCGCTGGTAGGACCCTACCTAGAGTACTGTGTCCAGTTTTGGAGACCACATATCCAGAAGGACATAAACAGACTGGAGGTGGTCCAGAGGAGGGCAACTGAAATAGTGCAGGGTCTGCACCACAGGCCTTATGAGGAGACACTAAAAGACCTCAATATGTACATCCTAGAAGAGAGGAGGGAAAGGGGAGATATGATAGAGACCTTTAAATACATCATGGAGGTAAATACAGTGCAGGAGGGAAGACTTTTCAGAAAGGAAATAGTGGAAAAAGGGCATGCACTGCTAGGGTTTTCAAACATCCAGTGCTTCCTCCACCCCATTCTCATTATCCCCTGGGACACCTGTCCCTCTAGCTCATACATGCCAGTAAACATCTGTAGGTGGCAGCAGACAACATCCCCTTCACACCAGTAGACATCTGTAGTTGATGACAAATCACTCACAGCCCCACCGGGAGATGTCTAAGGATGTGTCCAGCTTGGATGTATATATTTAGCAAGCTAATCAATGTTGGGCTTATTTGAGTATTTCTAGGGGTACTTCACTACCTGTTTATCATGTATGGATATATAATTTGGAGCTGATATGTTATATGTTTTCCACAAAATAGGGTTCATGTTGCCTTTTTTATGTAGCTCTGGCGCTGAGTCTAAAGAGGGCTACTACCCTATCTTGCAGGCCTGACCAAGGTTGAGGGGCTTGGGTTTCCATTTTGCTGATATTGGGGGTTCTTTCCCAAGATAGAACAAAGTAGCGTAGTACCACCACCCGGAGTACAAACCCAAAGTACAATTTAAGTGGATACGATATTAACAGTACAACCCCCTGGGATGCTGTACCAGTCCACCTCCCCACACAATCACCCCAACACATAGATACCATAAACCAAAACCCCCAATTTTAACACTTTACATTTTCTAACTTAAGCTAATAATATGCTCACTAAAAATATGCTTATGAGTCTTTTCCAAAACAATTAAATTTTCATTTATTTACAGGGGGAGGGTTAGGACAGAAGATAGAGTAGAGGTTAAGCACATTTTATAATTTTTCAGTTGGCATTCAGAGGTTCACATTTTAGAAAAATCATCTTCCTCTTTAAATTCAGACCTTATTTCAATACTTGCAACACTGTCACTCTAACTAGCTAATGGCTGTAGATGTTCCCCATTAGCCCCAAATGGTATCAGTTCCCCAGTTCAGATGCCTCCCAGACGCTCTCTGTCCCTGTGTACACAGTGCTATAGTTGCAGGCCTGTGGTGCAGCTGGTCGGCCGGTGTTGACGCACTCGGTGAAAATTAAACTTATCTTTCCCCTTTCTCTGTGATGTCTTTAGCATTACTTTCTACACCAGTGGGCACAACTTGAGCATAACTATTTACATCCCCCAGGTGCAGGGCAATTCCTGCCTTTACTCAGAGTTCCACTGACAGTCTCTGATGGCGTGGTGACTGTGCCTCTGGTGAAGATGGAACGGCAGAACTCGGAGATTTGGATTTGAAGAGACTGGAAATGTGGAGCAAGCACTCTACCGCTGGGTCTTCTGACTTGCTTGGAGGTCTTGCAGCTTTTCCCCTTTAGCCTGTTTCCAGGCCCGATGCAGAGTGTGAACGCAAGGTTTTTTCCAGGCCATAAGGAACCCAGACCAGGAGTGACCCCACAGTCTGGCTCCCCACTGGATCTATAGTGCCCTAGCGCTCTGGCATGTGCTTGTGACTCTGTGTGGCCCAGTCATCCCCACTCAGTAGGGGTTGGCTGTTTTCCTGCCTGTCTCCAGGTTGAAAATTAGCAGATTCTCAGTCTCTTTAGCTTCAGGGCAGGTTGGCAATTTTCAATATTTAGAAGTTTAGCCACTTCTGGCTTAAAAGAAAAAATCCTTTGACCACACTACCATCCATGGTAGCCATGTCCTTTTGCAGACAGAACTCAGTACCTGGACTCTCATTGAGCGCACAGTCCCACTGAGACTTTATTTCATTCACCTTGGGCTCCTCCGAGGACCCTGACCTTTTCACTGACCAAACACCATTTCACTCGACCAGATACTTGATAAAGCCAATTCCTTTTATTTTTCCTCACTGTGCAGGTACTAACAAATTGGAAGAGGCTTTCTCTCCTTCTCTTGAAGACTACTTGATTTTACTGGCCAGGAGACTCGGACACCAATTTTCCTTACACCAAAATCAGTCCTTTTCTGTTAATCAGTTGTACAAAAACCATTTATTTCCTTAGGCCTTTTATCCTTGTACCTTTAATCTTGGCTTCTCACCATTCAGGCACAGAAACAGACTACCATTTCACTCCAGATTGTTTAATCAAAACCTTCCGCTGTAGTGTAGCTCTTCCCACAGCAGCCTGTTGCATGACCTTGCATCTCTCTCTCTCTCTCTCTCTCTCTCTCTTTCTCTCTCGCTGTCTCTCTCTCTCTCTCTCAGCAGAGCTGCAAAGCTAAACTCCATCATCACATTCCTCCATAACCCAGACCCTAAGGGACAAATGACTGGCAACCCTCAGGCAGGCCCTTTCCCAGCCTTTCAGCCCCAACTTCTACATCTCTGGAGGGGTTCCCGCCAAACTGACTCAGAACCAGACAGCCTCTGGCTTTTGGGAGCTTTCTGGCAGCTCCCCATTGGCTGCATTCACTGTTCTTAACAAAAATTTATATGTACAAGCCTCCTTTGATGCCTGATTGGCTGTGCAAAAGTGTATAAAGTATTTCCCCATTTTTTCCCCATAACTCTTCTGCGTAGTTACACAGTCCGTGGCAGCAATCCTGGCTTTTCTATTGGCTGAAACTGGGGACACAGCTTGCTAACATGGCTGCTGAATAACAATTTCAACTGCAGTCCACCAATGCCCCTACTTTCATGCCCTGGTCCAGCCAGCAGAATCACTTTTAATTACATCTGCCCCAAAAATCGGTCAGCAGTCTCTATGCTCTGTCAAACCACCAAAAAGTGCAATTTTTCTGTGTAGCCCAAAACCTGTCACTGCTGCCATTTTAGACTATCCACAGGTAGCCCACATAGCCTCACTGCTGCTTACACAGTGTCCCACATAAATGTCCTGCTGCAGTCATAATAAACATTTTTAATAATTCAGTCCCCCACAGATCTATAGCAGCCACAGATGTGTAGCAGTGGCTGGCAGTATAGCCTAGAGGTCAGAGTAATGAGCTGTGAATGAGCTTGGTTCAGCAGACCTGGGTCTGATTTCCCCAAACCGCCACTTGCATACTGTGTGATTCTGAGCAAGTCACTTAACCAGCCTAAAGTTCCCATGTTGCCCCTGAAAACAGGCAATTGTGCCTAGTGGGCCAAACCTGGTTAACAAAGAATAAAAAAAAAGCCCCATTCCTCTGATAGTCCACTAAACCATTTAAATGTTTTATTCATTCTCCTGCCTTTCGCTGCTGCCGTAGTACACTACCTTCAAACAGCAGGCAGGCTCAGCTCCTTCATTTCCCCATGCCTCATTAATATTCATTAAGCTTCCTCATTAATATTTATATCTGCCCCTGATCTTGAAGTGCCAATGGCACTTCTACACAAAACACTGATGTTGCTCCCTATGTCTGGTCCCCATTTAACTAAACAAGGGGCCTGAGATTACCAGAGAGGCATTCAAATGGCTGCAAGAATGGTGGAAAACACTAATGTGCTGCTGCCCATGTGTGGACCACCCCCTGCACTGATTTGCAAAACAGGGCGGTGGCTCTGCGATTTAGCTCCTCTGGCCCCAATTCACCTGCAAATCTAAAAAAAAAACTAATGCAGGGGCTGGAGGGCATGATCGGAGGATCCGGGAGAATGGGCTAGCAGTGGGGGATCAGACAGAGAAACTGGAGGGAATGGGAGATGGGAACAGACAGGGAAAAACTGGGGCAGCCTCGAGATGATACAGGCGAGCCCCCGATGGGGAGGGGGTTACATTTATTTTTTTTTAAATCAGTGTTTCTTCTTATATTTTACGTAGTATAAAAAAAAAAAGCTTAGAACTGATTGCATACCACCATTAGAAAGATAATTTTATCCTGAAAAACTTTGCCACTCATACGTTGTGTATAGCAGTTACGGTTATGAGGTATTTGCAGTTGCTTATGGTAAGGTGTGTATGGTTTTTATTTAAAAAAATATTTTTTTGTAGTATATCGACTAGTATAAAAAACTAAAATTACTTAGAATTCATTGCATACCACCGTTAAAAAGGTAATTTTGTGCTGAACAACTTTGTTCCTTGTACTTTGTGTGTAGCTGTTACGGTTCATGACGTATTCACATTTGTTTATGGTATGGTGAGCATATGGTTGACTTTTGTTCATCAATCCTTGCAAAAGGACCTTGAATAGAAAGGATAAAAATACAGGTTTTGTATTAGAAAGCTTGCTTTTTTAGTATAGAATTACTTTACTACCTGTTTATCATGCATGGATACATCATTTGGTGTAGATATATTACTTGTTCCCCCCCCAAAATAGTTTCCATTGCCATTTTGATTTAAAAAATCTGCGTTTTAGGTACAGTTTTTTGGATTGTAAAAAAACAAATTGCTTAGAACTGATTGCAACCACCGTTAGAAAGGTAATTTTGTGCTGAACAACTTTGCCACTCATACTTTGTGTCTAGCACTTACGGTTCATGAGGTATTCATATTTCTTTATGGTACAGTATGTACGGCTTCATTTTGCTTAGAAAGACCCAGGATGCAATGTTAAGAGTACAGAGGTCGGAAAGGGTGGAACTCTGAGACAGCTGCTGTGGAATGAATGAGCTAGAGGAAAGAGGCTCAGTCTCTGTTTCAATAAAAGGCCATAAAGCTGGTTCTTTCCAGAGAAAGGAACAGGGGTTGTTACTCTGTGTACTTTCTGGTCAAAAAGCCATGGGAGACTTGTGTTCCATGTTGAACCTCAGAGCCCTGAACAAATTCATTGAATGCAAAAACTTTTGGATGGTGTCTCTTCAGATTCTCATTCCCCTTCTGCAAAAAGGAGAGTGGCTTTGTGCTCTGCATATGAAGGATGTTTATCTTCATATCAAAATCAGAACATGCCAGAGGCAGTACCTCAGGTTTACCCTGGACGACTGCCATTATCAGTTCCAAGTCTTGTCCTTGGCTTATCCTTGGCACTATGGGTATTTACCAAATGCTTCCGGGTTGTGACAGCAGCCCTCTGGAGGGACAAGGTTTATGTTTTCCCCCCATCTGGATGACTGGATCCTGCACGGCCCATCCAGGGAGTGGTTCAGCACTCAGTATCTCGGGCACAGCAGTTGTTCAAGGACCTGGGTATTGCATTCAGTGTACCGAGATCTGTTCTCACTCTGTGCCATTGCCTCCAGAATATTGGAGCAGTCCGTGTCCAGTACATTTCTGCCCCAAGACAGAGCAGAGGCCCTGATGGCTCAGACCTGGCTTGTGCACAGGAGTCACTATGTGTCCGTCAGGGCAATGCTCCACCTCCTGGACCTTATGGCAGCTGTCATTGTAACCATTCCATTAGCATGCCTGCATATGAGAATACTGCAATGGATTTTCCTGGGACTGTGGCTGCTTCCCAATTGGATGCTGCAGATCCCCATTGAGAAAGAAAGCATACAAGGCACCTTTTTCAAAACACAGCTCAGCCACTGCATTACTGTACTGCTCTCTGGATATTTTTTTCTGCTGAATTTGCTGCTCATGTGGAAATATACAAATATATATATTTTTTCTCTCTCTCCTCTTGAAATTTTCTGCTGTTTAGCCTGCTGTATTAGCTAGGCCTGACTTCTACATAGCTTATGTCTTGCACTACTGAATATTTCTACTGCTTAAACATTTTAACTTTAAACTATTACACTGTATACAGTATGTGGGAATTGCCTAGCAAAGTATAGCAGAGTTGTAGCGAACTTTAACTGACTGCCTGACGTTTACATAGCTTACTGCTTGCACTACTGAATTTGTTTCTGCTAATTGCCCAATATTGTAGAATAGCTAGAACTGACTACTGCCTGCTGTTTGTTCTGCCACACATCATTCCCATCACAGTTCCTCTCATTCAACCTCAGACTGCCTTATTTGCTTCCCTCTTTCTCTTGCTTTTTTCTCTTTTGTATTTCTTTCTCTCTATTCCTCACAATGTTTCTCTGCCATCTACTGGACCCCTGATTCCCTCTCCTGACACCCCCCTAAACCAGCACATTCTGTAAATATTGCCTGGCATTTTGGGCCATCTTCTCTACCCATTCCAGACTACCCTGAGTCCTCTCCACCACACGCCTCCTTCCCAGCTCTCCCTGGTCTCATTCAAGGGCTCCCTCCAACCTCCTGAATCGCCTTTTGTTTTGCTGAATTCCCACCTGGCACCTTTGACCAGACCTCTGTGCAGGAACCTTTTCTCTACTACTGCCTGTATTTGCACCTACTTCTGCCCTGAACACTAAATTGCCCAGGGCCCTCCCACCAATTTACTTGACCTTTGTCTTTGACTTTTTACCTAACGGCCCTTTTTTTCTGATCCTATTTTAGCCACAAGCCCAAACCAGGCTCTCCACTTCAGCTGAGTGGCCTTGGCGCTGCTACCTGCTGGCGGCTGGACCTCTGCATCCAGCCCGCCACCTCCTGACCAAGGAAAGCAGGTACGTTTGGTCAGCTCCTAGCTCTGAGCTGTGAGGCTTCAATCCCCATAATTGGACTGGCTCCTGGGAACTGTGGCTGCTTCCTGGTTGGATGCTGCAGATCCCCATTGAGAAAGAATGCATACAAGGCACCTTTTTCAAAACACAGCTTGGCCACTGCCTTGCTGTACTGCTTTCTGGACAACCCCCCCGCCCCTCCTCCCTCCTTTATTAAGTACACTTCCCCAGTGATCCCTGCCCCCCTCTGGCCTCACACTAGTCAATTACAGTAACTCCTTATGTAACCCCCAGGTGGCGCTATCCCAAGGGCTACTACCACTGCCTGCTTGACTACTGACAGGTTGAGGGGCCTAGGTTCTATGGCGGGTGCCTCCACCCAGAGGTCGGGGTTTGTAGTGGTTAGACTAGCTTGATCACAGCTCTCTGGAACACCGTGACCCCCTTTGGTTCCTTCTAGTGGCTCACACAGTACACAGGAGTTACAGCCCCAATACCCCATGTATATACACTGCTCGCGCATAAAGCACCACTTAACCCTGAGACTGATTCTGCAGCAAGTCTCTGAGAACCCCCTGTAAAATAAGGTTAAACAACATACACAGCAAAATACAATACGTTTTCCATAAGTACCAACACCACAGACAGTATGTAGTATAACAACAACAAATCTGATTTATTTAGGGGACAGTAACATGGGAGGGGGAAATCAGGTTAATTGTTTGCATTAAATCACAGTACTGTGCACACGTACAGGGTCTGAAAAGTCACACTCTGGGTATCCAGGTTTGGGGGAGGGGCTAGCCAGGTCCGTTGTCCAGGGTTGGCCGGCAGGTGCAGATGGATAGGGCCCTGTAGAAGAAAATATATGCACAACACCCAATTGTAATCCGGAGCCGGATGGCTCAGTCCATGAAGCAGTGAAACAACAAGAATTAGATGACACACTTGTGATTGAAAACAGGCTGCAGCGGAATACCCTGATTTGTACTCACAATACCCAAGCTGAGAACCGGATGGTGGATGTTCTTCTGGATTGTCAGAAACAACAGGGCATGGAGACAAGGTCCTTGTGACTGAATCCCACTGCAATTGATAGCAAACGGATTTAGTCCGAGGCAAGCTGGGGTTTTCTTCCAGCTTCATAACACAGCACACAGCACAGGGGGATTGGAAATAGCGATTCCCCACAAGCACTATGCACATTCATATGTAAAAGGAAAGTACTATACCAGGCAGGCTGCTCCTCGATCCTGATCACAATTACTGCAAAATACCTGGGAGCACACACAGCAGCTTCAGTTCCTGACAGACCGAGCGCGATTCAGCAATTTCTCCAGTCTTCTACAAGGTGGGCCTGTTTTCCACACTTTTTGTGCTTCTTTCTCCTCATAACTTGGATTCAGTCCAAACTGGCACTCACAATGGCTGCAGGCCGAAAATCAGGGCTTCACACAAGCTTCCTGCGTGAAACTAAACACCGCAGAAACACAGAGTTCCTTCTCTCTTCATTGTCACAACTGATCTCTCTTTCCAGTCACAGAGCAGGGCATTTTCTTTAGCTCCACACTGTTCTATTGGCTGATTCGGCTGCCACTCACAATAAGACTCCCTCTGTTGGTGGAAAAAGGGGCCAAGGTCAAAACTACATTTCCCAGAGTCATTGCCCATACAATCCCCTTGTGGCTGGCTCAAAATTGAGAGTCCAAGTTCCGATTCTTCCACAGGCTCCATTTTAGAGTCTCCCTATCATCCTGATTGGTCCAAGTCAGCAATTCAGGACCAAAATGAAAGAGCCACACTGAAACAGTTCGTGCTGCAATAAAGACAGGTTAAACAAACTACATTTTCTCAGTCACTGTAAACGATTTCTGGCAAACAGTTATATCTTTCAACAAGGCTCCCTCTGCAGAGGTAGCGACAGCAGAGATGGAGCGAATTGACAGCAGCTTGGGTGGGATTCGAGCAATAAATACACATTTCCCCCATACAAGCTAATTAAGTCTGCAAGCAGACAGCTCTTAAAGAGGCAGTATATGGAGGCTCAAATAGCACTCACTTGGAACCACATTTAAATGGCTCAGATGCTGAACACCGCCCAGACTTGGAGCATTCAGGCAAGCTCCTGGAAGACTTTTGTGAACCCCCATTTGCAAGGAGGTTACACTTAAAGGGGCTCTCCTTTCTGTAACTTCTTAAAGGGGTGATCCTCTCTTGTGCTCAAATAAATTATCGTCCTCAATGCATCTGGGATCAAGTGCATTGACACTGACTATGGTCCTCCTCCTACTTCCTACACAAGTCCCACCTTATTTAGGACCATCACCCTCTACGCATAGTACCCCCCTCTTATTTGCAGCACCTCTGCCAGACCCCCCCGGTGCTCGATCACCTCCCACCCTTGGTACCCCCCACACTTCCACCCCTGCTACCTCTTACTTCCCACTCATACCGTGGTCTCTTCTCCTCAATGCCTTTCCCACCTTTCATACTCTACCCACCCCTTGCACCATCCCAGCACCCAGCCCCATGTCCAGTCACAAGGGGAGATGCCACAATCACTACTATGCTTTGGTGTGCCCAATCACCCTCCTGTTGCTTCTATCAGCTAACATTCACCCAAACCCTGGCCCCGTGCCCCACCTTATGAACAAGCCTGCCCAGGCTCAAGGACTCTGCATAGCTTCTATGAATATTAGCAGCCTCCTTAAGAAGGCTGCTGCATTCCAATGCTGGGTTACTCAGCACCAACTGGTCATTGTTGCACTTGTCGAAACCTGGTTATCCAAAGCCACCCCAACTCCTTCGTCTCCCTCCCTGGTTGCACCCTTTTCAGGGAAGATTGGGTGGGTAAGTGTAGAGGTGATTGTGCTGTCTATATGCGTGACTCCCTCCACAGACATGCACTTCCACCATCCAAGTTTGATAACGGGGTGCAAGCCCTCACACTAAAAATGTCCCCCAACCGTGGTAAAGGCCCACTTTTTCTCACTGTTGCCTATATTCCCCACAGAGAGCAAGATCTCGCCATTCAGGCACTTGCTGATGACCTCTCTGGCCTACCACCCAAAATGGCCCAGATAATTGTTGGTGACCTGAATATCAATTGGCTTTCTGCCACAGCCTCCCAAACCAAAGATATCTTTGCCGCCCTTGACATGTCCCAGCTTGTCACCACCCTAACTAGATTCAACCCATCTACTGGCTCCAGCACCCTCCTGGATATCAGCATTACCAACCACCCCAGAGGGTGCTGGATATTAGTGTACTTCCCAGCTCACTTAGTGACCACTCCCTGATTGAATTCTCTTGGTCCGCTGCCAACAGCAAACCTTCACCACAAACCACCCAGTGAGGTTGCATACTCCCAGGCAGCCTGCGTCACCTTAAACTGTACCTCTCACAACTGGATTAGTCCCCAATCAGGCTTGCACCATCCACAGACGAGGCATTGGATTTTTTCACTTGCACTTTAACACTGCCTGTGACCTCTATGCCCCCTTCACTAGAAATCGCACCAAAAAGCAAAACATACCCTAGGTTACCCCCTCCCTCCTTCACAAACTTAAAATGAGAGACAACCAATGGCACATTGCCATGGACTCTGGCAAGCCAGCTGATAGGCAAGCGTACAACGCTGAGCGCAATAAGTGTACTTGGGCCATTTGACAGGCCAAAGCCCAGTACTACCAATCAGCTCTTGTCTCCTCCTGGGGGTTGGCTAGAAACTTTGGGATAATGTAAAGGAGCTGAATGGGAAATCCTGCTCCCCACCACCCTCTCAACTCTCCTTTAATGGAACTGTCTGATCTGACCCCCTTGGCATTGTAGACTGTCTAAACCACACTTTTCTCAGACCTGAGTTCAGTCCTGCCCAGTGACTTCTTTGACCCCATCCTAGTAGCACTCCTACCCACTCTCTAGAGACCTCCTTTCTACCTACGTACCATCTTCCCCGTTGGAGGTTAGACCCCTTCTGCAAAAAGCCGTTAGTAGTAACAACCCTGGCACCGACCTACTGGACACTAGGCTACTTCGTCTGATGTTGGATGCTATCCTGGTCCCACTTGCCGAGCTGCTCGACCACTCTCTGTACCTGGGGCAGTTCCACAGCACATAGAAAACCGCCATCATCACTCCCATCCTAAAGTGTGGTGACCCCAGGTAACTATCGACCTATCTCCATCCTTCCTTCACCCTCTAAGGTCCTTGAAAAAGTCGTTGCCAGAAACAGCTTGCCGAATACCCAATATGCACAATATCCGTGCCCTGAACAGCATGGCTTTCTCATGCAGGTCACAGCACCACAACCGCGCTACTTGAATTCTCCAACTTCCTGTGCTCTGCTCTTGATACCGGACGTCCTGCTGGTGCCATGTTCATTGACCTCTCCAAGACCTTTGACACAGTTTGCCATCCTCTCCTGCTTGATTCTCTCAGATGCCTTGGTCTCTCCCCCTGGCCCCCTTGCATGGTTCACCAGCTACCTCTCTGCCAAAACTCAGTGTGTAAAAATCAATAGCACCCTATCTGACATATGATCTGTCCACTCTGGGGTTCCTCAGGGCTCCATTTTAGGCTCTCTCCTCTTCAGTTTCTACCTCAACTCCCTCCCCTTGGCCTGCCCAAGTAAGATCCTCCTCTACGCAGATGATGCTGTGCTCTTCGCCTCTGACCCCAACCCCAACACACTCCTGGCCACCCTCCAACAAGCTTTTGATAGAGCTGATCATTGGTTGACATCACGAAGGCTAGTTCTGAACCTAAAAAAGACCAAAGCTATGCTCTTCTCACATTGCCAAAGCAAAGCCAGTGGTGCCCCTCTCGTGATACTGCCTAGCACACTAAACCCCATTGAGCAGGTTTACTCCTACAAGTATCTGGACATTACCTTTGATTCAGCACTCTCCTTCCATTCCCATATCAATGCCCTTTCTTCTGCCACCGATGTCAGGATTGGACTGTTATACCACCATAGGGGCTGCCTACCACAAGAGACCCTTAGACTTGCAATCACCTCCTCTGTCCTGTCGCTAATCGACTATGGGCTGCCCATCTATGCTGCAGCCGACAACACTGCGCTGGCAAGAATCCCGCTCTCTATAAACAAGGCCTGCAGGCTAATGCTGGGAGCCCCTGGGTGCACCCATGTGTGCCTGCTGTACTCCACCACCAACTTGCTCAACCTTGAAGAAAGACTCTGCTTCCAAACCTGCCTTCTTGTAAAAAAGACCCTGCTAGGTCTCCCCCCCCCGGGGTCACCACCTCTCTGCAGTGTGCCTCTCCCTCAGTCTCCACCTGCAGCACTGTCAAAACCTCCCTTATTGTCCCCAGGGTAAGGACCTCTATGGCCCAGAGATCCTTTTGCTATCGGGCTCCCTCCTGGTTCAATTCCCTCCCAGCCAATATAGCTGATTTCACTAAGCTTGGTCCTTTCAAGGTCTCCCTCAGAAGTCATCTGAAAAGCACTCACTGCTGTAACTGCACATAATCCCCTACCTGCCCCTTACCTTCACCCCTAGGCTGGGTCTGCCCTGTCTACTTTTGCTGTATATACTTGGGTCTCATGCAACATCTGCTGATTAATGTAATTAAATATCTCTGGTTGCTACCTGATGTGGTACTCATGTACCTATATTATGACTACTGTGATCTACCTATTACCAAGCGTGTACCACCAGTGAATGCCTGTAACACTGGTTGCTTTTTTAATCTAAGCGTTATGTACTGTACTGTTTATTTGTGGTGATGTATTACTCTCTTGACGAGGTGCCTTTGTAAATGAGTCTATGACTGAAAGGTCTGTAAACCGATGATCTAATGATAAATAAATAAATAATAAATTCTCCGGGTACAGGGGGACCAAGTGACAGATGAGCTGGAATGAATGGTCCTCATCATGTCCCCTCTAAGAAAGTCTCTATTGTGGTGAATGGAACCCCTGTACTTACTGTAGGGTGTGTTCTTCTTTTACCCAGCTCCAGAGCACATCTTCATGATAGATGTCTCTGGGAAGGGATGAGTTGCCCATCTGGGCCTATACCAAACCCAGGGATTGTGGATAGACTGGGATTCAGATCTCCACAACAATGTTCTAGAGATGGGAGCTGTTCTTTTGGAGCTCCAAGCCTTCAATGAGCATTTCATTTCAGGCCCCTTGCTGATATGAACAGACAACATTAGTGTGATGTGCAATATCAACAAGCAAGGGGGCACTAACTCATACCTTCTCTGCAGGGAAGCAATGAGAGTGTGACAATAGCCACTCTTTCATGGCCTGCAATTGACTTCCGTTTTTCTCCCAGGAGTCCAAAATGTCTTAGAAGGCAGGCTAAGTTGGTCCCAGTCTTGGGTACATGAGTAGGAACTGCAGACCACCATGGTAAATGACCTCTTCATAGGATGGTGCCTTTCAGTGTTAAACTTTTTGCATCCCGACACAACACAAAATTGCCACACTTCTGCTTGCTCACTCCAGGGCCTGGAGTTTTTTGTTGAGTCGCATTGTTCCTCTCCTGGAGGGGAGGTTACTTTAAGCAATCCCTATGATCCCTCACATTCAGAGGGTCCTTCTAAAGTTTTAGGCACAGGAGGCCACCCTGTTATTGACTGCTCCACTCTGGCCTCACCAGATATGGTTTTCACTTCTACAACATCTTGTAGTGGAACTGCTAATTCAGTTGCCCCTGTGTCAGTGTTTGCTGTCTCAGGACAGGGGGCTGTGCTCCACCAGGGCCTCAGGAGCAACTTGTGAACTATGGTTCCTTTCACAGAAGGTGCTTTTTCTGGTTGCTATTACTTCAGCTAGCTGGATTTTGGAGCTTCAGGCTCTTATGAGCATTCACCCCTACTTGATTTTTCAACAACAATAGGGTGGTGTTGCATACAAATCTTCATTTTCGTAGCTAAGGTTGTGTCTAATTTCACCTTGAATCAGACCATTCACCTGCCAGTGTGTACTATCCTGAGCACAACAACATAGGTGAGGAATTGATCCACACCCTTGATGTGCACAGAACTCTGCTTTTCTATCTAGAGCACACACAGAAACATAGAATGTGCCTTAAAAAAAAGTAAAAAAAAATTAGTCAAATTATGGCTTCTCCATCTGCCTCCATGTCCTCAAAAGATAATAAAAAAGGTTCATCGTTCCCTACGATGGTGGAAAGCATGCATCAGAAGGGCCCATCTCCTCATGTACAGCAACAGCAACTTCAGTAAAAGGTGACAAGAAAAAAGATAAATTTTCCAGGCCGTCCAGCCCGTGGGAAAGTTTAACAATGTGACTGCACCCCCACCCCCGGCATAGACTCCAACCTATCGGCTTGTGGAGGAGGAGGAAGAATAATAATATGTACAGGAGGAGGAAGGTGACCCCATGGAATCAGAGGGTGTACTTGAGCAAGACTTTGGCTGTCCTTCAAAGCATTATGAGTGCTATCCTTCCTTTTCCTCATTTGTCAGACAATGGGAAGGCTGTAAGCCTGCAGTTCAATTGAGTGGAGCAACTAAGTCACTCCCCATCAGGCTTTAAAAGGTAGCTCACCCTAGGCCTTCCCAGGATTCATTTCTCTTTGCAGCCAGAGGTGCTGCTCCTCTTCCCAACCCCCCCCCCACTGTGTTTCTCTAAAACCTCTTTTTGTTGCCTCGGTTTGCAGTGTCTCCGGCTTGCTCCATTTCTCCTGCTCCTCGTCCAGCAGCTCGCTACCTCGCTCACTGGTGCAGCCTCTAGCTCTCTCTATGAAACAACTCCTCTCATTTTCTGACCCCCCCTCAGTGGCATCCATTTCTGTTCCTGCCTCCTATGCTCTACACCGTGCCATCCTGCCACTTTCCTCCCTCTTGGCTCCATTTTGTGCTGCTGTCCATTCGCTCCTTTTGGTGTTGCCTCCCATTTTGATGACTCCTTGGCCCGCCGTCCTGGTTCCCCATTGAATTCCCTGTGCCATCACCCATATTTCTTTTCAGTTTCAATTTCATCGTTCTGTACTTCACTTCCTTGAGGTGCTGTTCGGAGCCTATTCCCATTGTCTCAGGGCCTGAACATCAGCCTAGAAATGCTGCATTTCTGCGTGTTCATGAGCCTATTAGCCTAAATTGATGTCCGACCACTGCTGACCGTGGTCTGTAGTGGTATCCTGGTTATGGCGGTCGCATTTCTCCTTTCAGGATACAGGGGTTGGGGGAGGATGATGTCTTACTGGAGCCAATAGCCTATTCTTTTCATAAAGAACTGGGAGATATAGCTTATTTTATGGATATGTAGGATGAAACTCCTTCTTTGAACAGGTACTTTGTGTGGAACCGGTAGCTTTTCTGTGACTATGATCATTTCCTTGCAATCTCTGTATTGCACCTCTGTACCTTACTGCAAACATCAGGATGGGGCTGCTATTTGACTAGTTGGGTCTCAGATTGGATGTGCTGTATATGCAAGAATCGGAAACATGATTGGAACCACTACTCTGGCTCATACTTGGAGTCCTTTCCGGGATCTCGTTGACTGTTGTTTTTCTGGGGAGGATAGCTCTGCTTACTGATTAGCATTGCCAGGCTCATTAACCCTCCTTTCTTAAGATGTTTATATCCACTATTATTCTTCCTAGTACCAGTACTGTCCCATCCTTATTCTGGATCACCTCACAGCCTATCATGCTTCCTAGTCTCTGGCTATACTTCTCCTGCATACAGAGAATATGACTATTCTGACTACTGCCTGGTTCATTACCCACTTCAGGATCTTACTCTGTCATTTAGGATATGAGCCAGTTGGCCACTCTGGCCATTCCTTTCACATTTGAGCAACCATTACAGCATCAAGACATAATGTTCCTGGTCACATCATCAACCTCTGGGATGCTGGTCATATTTCTGTTGTGCATCCTGTATCAGAAATCTGGACTCAGAACTCTGACCTGCCTGTTGCCTCATCTCCTACATTCCTGTCTCCTACTCCTGGGCTACCACCGAACATCTATAGCCTATTATTGCCATGGGCTCTTCATTCTCTGTTTATTCCCTCCTGCCCTCACCGATGCTCTCCTGCATTTTATCCTACCTATCCTGACTCCGACGTTCCGACCGTCAAGGATTCCATTCACTCACGGCTTGCATTCATTACTTCTTTTGGGCATACAGTACATATCATGGATCCTATGACTCCTTATCGAACCATGGCCCTCCTGCTATGTGTATTCAGGTTCACGACTTCGTTCAGTATTGTCCCATCCATACTGTCCCTGCTTGGCCATCAGGATTCAATCCACTCATGGCGTCACTCCTCATTGTCCATCCTCCATTTGCTCAGCGACCCACGGCCCTCCTGCTGCATGTCTCAGGTTCCTGACTCAGGTCATCATTCACCATGCCTTATCTCGTGCCAGCTGCCTTTTCTCGTACCAGCCATCAGGATTCAATCCACTCATGGAATCACTCCTTTTCATCCATCGTCCATTGCTTCCCTACTACCTCAATTTGATTCTATCTCCACTCAACGCCATGCCTTCTTGTCTGTCGCACTTTGATAAGGGCTAGCTGGCTGCTCTCCATCATCATCCAAAGTTCCTTTTCCAGTTCATTTCCTATCTCTTCTTCCTCACAATCACATCGATCAATTGAGCATACCTCTCATGGAGTCTTATTCTACCCCATTGACTCGCCGTGGCCCTGCAGCACCATCATCGTCCATCTTCCTCATCCTCACTCTTCTCAAGTTGGCCTGCTGCACTTGTGTGGCGATCATCATCAATCTTCTTCATCCTCAGTCTTCTCATGAGCACATCTGGATGCCCTTTGCTCCTCTGATTTCTTCATGGATCTACTTCTTCTCATCAACTGCTCAAGCATACCCTCTCGGGTCCCTGCTGTCTCATGTTCCTTTTTCGATTGTGCTTTCTTTTGGGGTTTTCCCCTATCCCATCGTCATCTTCCCTACTCATATCCATCTCTTTAATGGAGCTTTCTCTTTAATGACATATGTCCTTAAATCAAATGTCCTCAACCTGGAGGGAAGACGACCTAGGCCTTGGATCCCCAGATGTTTCCTCCTTGAACTGTTTTTTTCCTCTCCTCCGTGCCAATGATCATAATATTAGTTAGAGTTAGTGTTTCCTTAGGTTAATGTATGGTCTTAGGTTAATTAGTTAGGTTTCGCTGTTAGATGGAGGCAGATGGTGGCCTCGGCTTTCCCCTCTCTCCTTAGGAAGTTTGCCTTAATCATCTCAGATATCATTCATTCATCATCCTCACCTCTTTGATGCTTGACACCCACTTGGGTATTCTTTTTGGGCTTCTTCCTAAGCTACCTTTAGCCAATGGAATCATTCCCATGGCACCTATGGGGGGAGACCCTCCTCTAGGGTTCCTCGCGTCGTAACCCTAATAGGGTGGTATATCCCATGGACAGAGAGGCGGAAAGCCACAATGTAAATCAAATCCACAACATAAGTCTAGTCACACAAGCATCATCTCATCCAGGTGCATAAGCACAATCGAAATGCTTGATACCCTCATCATTGCCCCTCAAGAATTAAGAGGGTTGGGGAGGATGCTGATTTTATGGATATGATGGGGATGGCACCTGCGAGGAGGTTACTAGTCCCCATATATAAATCACTTCAGAAGGTCATTTCTAAATTTATGGTTGTACCTACTTCAGGTGCAGCCACTGAACAGCCTTGATGCCTTGGATAAAAGCTGCAGCCCTTGTAAAATGTATCTTGGAAATGAATGAAATAGCTGCATATCACTGGTTTTAATCAGCACTGTTTTGTATAAATAAGCACTTAATTAGGATTTTTTCATTCATTGGGATTGGTCTTTGGTTTATAAATATTCATAAAGGGCTGATGTAAAAGGTGATAATGTGAACAAACTTGCCATGCCCCCTGAGGAAGCGTCTTGTGACCCGAAGCGCTGGGGGAAGAGAGTGTGACTGATCTAGGCTTCCTCTCTCTTGTTATTTTGTTATTTTTCACAATAAAATTGAGTTTGCATCCACAACCTGAGCTATTGCCACCTTATCTGTAGAACATTTGGAACATTTAAATTGTGGCTGAGCCAGATAGCCCAGATAAGCAAGTGTACAGTGGTCATTTGGGAGTGCGCAGAACTGTGGAGTTCTATTTCAGGAATCCACCACTCTTTCTGTGAAGAAGTACTTCCTCACATCTCTCCTGAATCTACCCACCTCCAGCTTCATAGCATGTTCCCTTGTTCTTGAGCTCTTTTTTCTAAAAAATACTACCCTCCTATACCTTACTTACTCCTTGAGGTATTTAAAGGTTCCTGTCATATCCTCCCTCCCTCCCTCCTCTCTTCCAGGGTGTACATATTGAGGTCCTTTAGTCTCTTCTTGTAGAGGTTTTGATGCAGACCCTGCACCATTTTAGTTGCATTCCTCTGAACCGCCTCTACTCTGCAATTCTTAACCAATGCTAGGGAGAACAGAAGTGATACAATTGAGTGGGACATCATCCCATTTATATTGATGTGACACTGGTTAAACTTGGATACCAAAGCAAATATGGGTGGCAGGACTATATCATGTATAACATGGACTGTGAAAGGTATTCAGCTGGGCACCAAGAAGCAACAGGTTCTACACCATCAAAGGAATGGGGCTCAAATTGTATTCCTGCAGGAAACTCACACGAACATACGAATGTACAAAACTGACAGCAGATAAAGGCCATGTGGTCTATCATATCTGCTCAAATGTGCAGCTAGCCATCCCCTTACTCAGCAGCTGCCCTTTCCTCACTGACCCTCATAACGGTGACCCCCCCCCTTCACTTTGTCCCACCCCCTCTTAAAACCGTCCACCGATTTGCAGGAAACCACTTCCTCAGGAAGCGCATTCCACCTAGACACCACCCTTTCCATGAAAAAGTGCTTCCTCATTTCTCTCCTGAATCTTTCACCTTCCAGTCTCAGACCATGCCCCATTGTGTTTCTCCCCCCCTTAACTTAAAAATTCCCTCTGTACCAATCTTGCTAATACCCTTCACATACATCAATCTTGAAACTGAGAAGTCGCATCAGGATGGAGTGCTTCAGATAAGATTATCAATGAATACAAAAAACAATCCAGCACGCACCACTTTTTGAGAAAGGATAGATTATATCCGAAATGTATCAAGGCATCATTTGTGGCACTTTAAATAAATGTGGGCACATCTACAATATTTTGGAGAGCAGCATCTGTTATTTATATTGGTCGTGAGTGCTGGATTGTTTTTTGTATTCATACCCTTCACATATTTAAAGGTGTCTATCATATCTCCCCTATCCCTCCTGTCCTCCAGGGAGTACATGTTCAGGTCCTCTAGCCTTTCCTCATAGGGTTTGTCCTCCAATCCCAGGATCATCTTTGTAGCTCTGCAATGGACACCCTCCAGTAATTTAACATCCTTCCTTAGTATGGGCACCAGTACTGTACGCAGTACTCCGGGTGCGGCCTCACCAATGACCTGTACAGTGGCAGGATTACTTCCCTTCTCCTGGAGGTGATACTTCTAGCAATACACCCCAGCATCTTATTGGCTTTAGCTGCTGCTGGGCTGAGTGGTTAATTTGCCCAGTTATTATCACCCCCAGATCTTTCTTCTCCCCTGTAGTAGCTATTTGCACCCCTCACAACTGGTAACAGCTCCTTGGGTTCCTTGCTCTTATATGCATGACTTTGCACTTCTTTGCACTGAACCCCAGTTGCCATGTATCTGACCAGCTCTCAAGTTTAGTTAGATCTTCCTGCAGTTCCTGCCACCCTACTGTGTCATCCACCACTGCCCTGATCTTTGTGCCATCCGCAAAAAGGATAATCTTGTTCTTAATGCCATGTGAGATGTCGGCGATGAAAATGCCAAACACCAGGCCCAGTACCAAGTCTTGTGGCACTCTACTAGTCACAGCCCTTGGAACTGAGAGATCTTCCTGGACATAAAGTCTCCACCACTCATTCACACTAATGGGATCTACGCCAGAGGTACTAGGACCCAGCGGGAGCAAACTTTTTTCATGAGGGCCAGTGCCAGAGATGGAGCCATGAGGAAGCAGCACCATGAGCCCCAGCTCATGCAGTAAAGACTATTTCGGCATCGACCTTCCAACCACTTCAGTTCCTTTTTTCCCACTGTCCAGTGCACTTCAGCGACAACATCGCTCACCTGCCAGGAGTCAAACTTCAAACTAGCAGCATAGTTTTCAGTTTATTGTTTATTGTTTTGTAATTTATCTTTGAAATAAGTTCCAATTCTATTTAATTTTACTTATTAAGAAAGAAGTCTTCAGCTCTCCATTGATGGAGTCGACCATGAATGGGTCAGGTGACAGTAGGGAGACTTCGTATGAAAGCTGTTCAGTCAGCCGGGCTGGGTCTGGTCCGCTGCCCTCTCCGGAAGGAGGGTCTGACAATGGACGGTCAGATGCTTGGGGGATGGGCAGTCCCCCCAAAGGCATAAAAGGAAATGGTCCCATTCTGTGCACCATTCGGCCTTGAGCTCTTCCTCAGCCCACAAGTCAAAAAAGAGAAGGCATCACTCGAGGTCACCTTCTGGTATGTCTGCGCATCGACGGTTGGTCACTGGGGCCAGGAGCCGGTCTCCTCCTCTGTCTGAGTTGCCGGTTTCTGTCTCCAGCAGCTGACCTCCTCAACATCAGATCCTATCCCTGCCTCTTGGAGGAGCCTCCGATGAGCAGTTTCATCACTGGGCTGCTCTTATGGAGCAATGGGCTCAGAGGTTGGTCCAGCTGCCTGATCCAGTCACTCTGAGGCCTTCGGGCCATTTGAGGGACAGATAGGGCAGTTGGACCTTCCTAGTCGAACAGTGCCTTCTTTGGCGCCGTTGACCCCACACTCAGGTGTTTCCCCCCTCACATGGCTGCAGCATAGGGGGCCACACTGATACCTCTTATCTCCTGCCAATTTTCCTCCTTTTTCCTCAAATCACAGTTTTTGGAACCTTGGGATGCTCTTGGTGCCACCCGCAGTATCGGGGAGTCTGTTGGCACCGTCCTCGGCACCGGGGGCTCTGTTGGTGCCGTTTGTGGCACCGCAGGCTCTTTCAGTGCCGTCTGTGGTGCTGGGGGCTCTGTTGGCACCATCTGTGGCACTGTGGGCTCTTTCGGTGATGTGGCCTCTATCAGCGCCATGTACTGGGCTGTTTCCGATGGTGCCAACTTCCTTGTCTTCGGCGCCGGGTCTTGGTGCGGTGCCGTCCATCCTCCAGGAATTCTTGACTCTGATTCCTTTCTCTTCTATTTTTCTCACTTATTTTCACTCCTTTCCTGTCCATACAGTCCCCCCTGGACTGTCAGGAGATGATTTTGAGCCTGACCCAGCTCTTCGGCTGGGTGATGATGTTGAAGGAGCAGGGATCAATCCTGCTGCAGAGCCTGTGGTTGAAGACCTTTCCTTTAAGTTTCTGCTGAAAAATTTTAATTCTTCTCTTTCTCTCCAGACCGCAGAAATTGGTCCTGGGAAGCTTTTAAGACTCCAATACCTGCATGTCCCGGAGATCCCTATGGATTTAACTTCTCCGGATCAACCATCTTTTGAGACTCTCTCTCAGACGGTATGGAACAATCCTGCTCTCATCCCTTCTGTGGCTAAGTCCATAAATAGGAAGTATGCTTCTCCTAAGGATTGACCCATATTGGCCTCACAAGCTTTTGCTAATCCCACTGTAGTCTTAGTAGAGAATGATAAGGCCATCCTCCCTCAGGCAAATACAGCCCAGCCTATAAATAAAGAATCTCACAAGACAGACACCTTAGATAAGAGAGCATTCACTGCCTCCACCCTGGCTATGCGTATTGCCAGCTACCAGGGCTATTTCAACCAATATAAGTATGTACTTCGTTATTCGCTCAGACAGGTGGTAGAGGCTCTACCTGAATCAGAGACTATTTCAGAGCTAGTTCAGACCATAACCAGGGGTATCGAGTCCAACAACCAACAGGTTAAAGCAGCAATGGATGCTTTTGATACTGCTTCCTGAGCAGTGTCAGTGGGAATTTTCACCCTTCGCCACTCTTGGCTAGGTACTTCAGGCTTCACAAATGATGCCCAGCAGCAGGTCATGGCTTTACCCTTCGATGGTATGTATCTGTTTGGGCCCCAAGTAGAGCAAGCTCTGGAGGTCACACAAAAGACTAGGTTTGCCATTAAAATGGCTCGATCCGCACCTGCCCCCTTCTGGTGGGGTGTCAACAAGTGTCAATTTCATAACCGTCAGTCCTTTCAGGGCAAAGGCAGAAGAGGTTTTAACAAGAAACACAACCCTCAACTGCAAAAGTAGATGCAGCAGAAGGTACAGAACCCCAACGTGCCCAGTGCCACCTTCTGAGTTTCTGGCCCAGGTCCCACCTCAACTGTCCGAGAGGGACTCTTCCTCAGCGGTAGAAGGACATCTAACTCAGTTCTACAACCAGTGGAAATCCATAACATCAGACAAATGGGTCCTCTGGATAATCCGCGAGGGGTACTCGCTCAATCTTTCAGAAGCCCCTCCGAATCATCCCCCCAAATGACAGCCCAAGCTGTCAGCAGTACAGTCAGACCTTCTTACTTCCGAGGTACAAGGCCTTTTGAACAACAGGGCAGTAGAACTAGTTCCACTGGATCAACAAAACACAGGTTTCTACTCCCATTACTTCCTGGTCCTGAAGAAAACCAGTGGCATGCACCCTATTCTGGACCTCAGAAAGCTAAACAATTTTTTTCCAAAGGAAAAGTTCAAGATGATATCGCTAGGTACCCTGTTACCCTTACTTCATCAACACAATTGGCTAGCCTCCCTGGACATGCAGGATGCCTACCAACACATTCGTATACACCCAAAGCACCACAAGTACCTAAGGGTTGTGGGGCTGAGTCAACATTATCAGTTTAGAGTCCTGTCCTTTGGGCTCTCCTCGGTGCCACAAGTTTTTACAAAGTGTCGTGCAATTCTCACAGCACATCTCAGGAAAATCAGAATTCAAGTGTTTCCATATTTGGACGACTGGCTCCTAGCAAGTTCCTCCAGACAAGAAACCGTGGACGCCGTAGCCACAGCTTCAGACTTCCTCATGTCCATGGAAGTCCTGCTAAATCTCAACAAATTGCAGTTGCAGCCCTCCCAGAAGCTCCTCTTTATAGGAACTCTTCTGGACACCTCCTGTGTGAAAGCTTTTCTTCCAGAGGACAGAAGGAGCGATATCTTACAGATGGCCCGATACATCAGAGAAAACAGCTTGATTCAGGCTATCTCAATGCAATGGATGCTTGGTCTCATGACATCCTCAGTGTTCACTGTACCCCTAGCACATCTCCACATGAGAACCTCTCAGTGGATGCTCAGTACTCGGTGTTCTCCAACCACTCGCCCTCAGTCCTTTTTCCATCAAGGTGACTTCTCTGAAGAAGTCACTCACCTGGTGGTCCCAGGAGGACAACCTCCTGGAAGGACATCCCTTTGCTCCTCTGGTTCATCAAATCTCTATTACAATGGACGCATCCCTGATGGGGTGGGGAGCTCACTGCCAGAATCTCCACATCCAAGGTACGTGGACTCAGGACAAATCCCTTCACATAAATGTCCTGGAAATGAGAGCTGCCCTTTATGCAATCCGAGCCTTGAAGGTCACACTCTGTCACAAGAACATTCTCCTTCAGGTGGACAACAAAGCATGAATGTATTACATCAACAGGCAAGGCAGTGCATACTCTTACCTATTATGCAGGGAAGCTATGAGAGTGTGGGAATGGTGCCTGGACCACGAGGCTCTAATCCATGTGGTTTACCTGCCAGGAGTACAAAATGAGTTGGCAGACCATCTCAGCAGGACAGAGACAGATCCTCATGAGTGGTCTCTCGACTTAAGCATCATTCAGTCACTCTTCAGAGAGTGGGGGACTCCAGATCTGGACCTTTTTTTCATCCCTACTTAACACAAAACTGCCTCTATTCTGCTCCAGGAATCCAGGACCTGGCATTTTCTGTCAGGATGCGTTCAGGCTGCAGTGGCCAAAACGCTTTCTATACACCTTTTCTCCTGTTCCCGTAATTCAGAGGGTACTTCTCAAATTCGAGTCTCAGGGGGACAAAATGATTCTCATTGCTTCCTTCTGGCCTCGACAGATATGTTTCCCGCTTCTCAACAGTCTGTCAGAACCTCCCCCCCGAAGCCACTTCCCCTTCAGACGAACCTTCTGACCCTGGATCCCGTGGTCGATCCCAATCTGAGGTTGCTTCACCTTCACGCTTGACTCCTGAAGAGATAGAGATGAATAGGTTCAATGTCTCTCATAGGGTTTCAGATATTCTTTTGGCTGCACGTAAGCCAGCCACCAGAAAAACCTACACAGCCAAATGGAAGTATTTTTCTCTCTGGTGTGCAAAACCCTCTTCGAACCGTTTTTCCTACCCACCAAATAAAGTCTTACAGTACCTTTAAATCTTTCAAATTCAGGTCTGCAGTACTCTACAGTCAAAATCTATATTTGTGCTATTTCAGTATAAGGGACCCCACCCCTGCCTTTTTACTAAAATGACAGGTGGCATGCTGTTGGCGTTGGCAGCAATACCTGGTGGGGGACCTGGGTTCAGGGAGGATGAGGTTACATGGCACAAGGGACCTAGGTTTGGCTACTCTGCACAGGGGCACCCAAGTAAATCCAACTACAGGAAGCAATAACTATAATGTCCAGAACCAGAATTGGGATTTTTCAGTGTGGCTTTGTTTATTAGCTAACGGAACATAAACAAAGCATTGCATGGCCCCCAAAGGGCTACGTTCACTGTATGTGCAGATTAGTGGTTAACCAAGCGGTCCATTTGAAGAATTAACACATTATTACTGTTGTCTGGCTTTGGACCCACCAGGCACTCAGCCTGGACTTTGCATGCGCTTTGGATACATAGCCCGACTGGCCCGGCTTCCCTGCCGGCCACTTGACTGATGGTCCACTTGAAGAATGAACCCAAACTTTACTTGGAAAGACATCCCATCAAACAAGGAGACTCCCAAAATGTGGCTCCCCACACCACTTAGAGTCTGTGACTCCTAGAGAGATTTGTTTTCTTACTTCCAATCGAACTCCCATCAAACAAGGAGGCTCCCATCCAACAAGGAGTAATTTTCCTATCTGTGGCTCCCCACACCACGTAGAGTCTGTGACTCCTAGAGAGATTTTCAAGTTGCGACCCACGTCTGGGTACCCACCCCATCACTGGCCAAGTGCATGAGGCAAGTAGCAAAACACAGAAGAAATCCGTAGAGGTGGACCTGGTTACTAAAGATGGGGGTTTTCCCACCTCCAGCTCCCACAGCCCATACCCGGCCATTTCTCTGGATACACACAGAAAACTTCAGAACTTTAAAATGTAGATTGAATGGTGGATGACCTGAAGCACCCCCTCTACAGCATTACTTGAAATCCAATAAAACTTTAGACTGTTTGACTGCTCCATTTGTTCGCCCTAGTAACATAGTCCTCCCAAATAGCAGTTCCCATTACTTGAAATCCATTTAAAACTTTAGACTGTTTGACTGCTCCATTTGTTTGTCCTAGTAAACATAGTCCTCCCAAATAGCAGTCCACATTCATTTCCCAACTAAAGAAAACAATTTGTTTGCCCCCCTTCAAATGGAGCCAAACACTCACCCATTCATTGCAGGTGCCCCACAGGCGAAGTACTATAACCTTTGCTGTTATACAAGAACAGACTCAAATAAAACCAGGCAGCTTCCTTCCATGGTGGGAGAAGGGGATTGCCTCTGGAACCCACAGAGAACTTTTCCTCCCCCCAGGAGGGAGGGGGGCACTGAGACTGGGGGAGTGGTCTCCACCACTTTTAAAAAAAAGGTAAACACAGGAACACTTCTCTTTCTTCTTTGAAACAAACTGCAGACTGACTGACTTCCTTCCTGTTTGCTTTAGGACAAACTGAAGAAAAATGATTTTGAATTTCCCAAAGTTCTAAACTCACTCCCTGAGCTGTAGATTCCAATGTGGCTCATGCAGCTGCGACAGTTCTATGGTGATGTCATCTCTCAAGTCTCAGCTGTGACTGAGGACAGAGTGAGACAGTGTGAAACCCATTTAACTGGAGTTTCACAAGCTGCCTTCCCTGCCTACCACTAGGTCTTACTGGGATTCTAGTAACCCCAGGTAACAAAGGGGTTACATCAGCTTATCATGATCCGGTACTTTCCTTGTCACTGGCCTAGTTACCTGTAGTTAAGAGGTTTCTTAAAGGTATTCTGCATACCCAACCTCCTTTCAGACATCCAGTCACAGTCTGGGTCATTAACCTTGTGCTAGACATGCTCACTCAAAATCCTTTTGAGCCTCTAGCTGCCTGTGAGTTGAAATTCCTCACTTGGAAAATGGCCTTCCTGGTGGCCATCACTTCAGCCTGCAGAGTTTTTGAAATACATGCACTGGTCACAGACCCCCGTACACTGTATTTCATAAGGACAAAGTAGTTCTTAGAACTCATCCTAAGTTTCTCCCTAAGGTTGTTCAGAATTCCATCTAAACCAACCTTTAGTCCTGCCTACCTACTTTGTGAACTTTCAGAATGAAGGGGAACATACTCTTTATTCCTTGGATGTTAAAAGAGCACTGCAATTCTATCTAGCTAGAACAAAAGAAATTTGCAAGGCTCAAAAACTGTTTGTTTCCTTCAGCGAGACCCGGCTGGGTCAACCTGTCGCTATTAGGTGCATTTCAGTGTGGCTGGTAGCATGCCTTCGCCACTACTATTCTATGGCACAGGTTAAGCTGGAAGGCAGAGTGTACGCTCACTCTACTAGAGCAGTCGCAGCATCTCTGGTGGAAATCCACAACGTGCCCATTGCAGACATTTGTAATGCGGCTGCCTGGAGCTCAGTGCATACTTTCGTTAAGCACTATACCTTGGATGTCCATGCCAGACGACATCTGTCGGTTGGCAGGACTATCCTTATTGGATTTCTGTTCTTTCTAAATATGTGAGCTCTTATTTTTCCTGCCACCTGTCTCGGGGGATTATTAGCTTGGTACTCTCCTATTAGTGTGAATGAGTGGTGGAGACTTTATGTCCAGGAAGATACAGAAATTACGTACCTGCCGTAATTCTTGATCTTCTTGGATGAAGTTTCCACCACTCATTCACATGCCCACCCACCATCCCCCGAGCTCACCGCTCTGTTTTTGGTCTTCACTCCCTCAATAACTGGGCTGTGAAGACTTCATTGTTGACCCTTCTTATATGGGTTGTTCGGACTATCTTATGTCTAATTTTGTTAGATTAGTCCCTCTAGGTTAGTTACGCTGCACCTCCTTGGAAAAAAGGTACTGAGGTGGTTGAAGGGTCAACGCTGAGATAGTCTTTACCGCACAAGCCGGGGCTCATGGTGACACTTCCTCGTGGCTCCATCTCTGGCACCAGCCCTTTTGGAAAAAGTTTGCTCCCGCTGGGTCCTAGCACCTCCAGCGTAGATCCCATTAGTGTGAATGAGTGGTGGAGACTTCATCCAAGAAGATCAAGAATTATGGTAGGTACGTAATTTCCATTTCTCCTCCCACCACCACCCTCTGCTGCCTTCCCTGCAACCAGTTCTTGACCCAATTCACCATCTTCGTTCCTGCCCCTTGGTATCCCAACTTGCTAATCAGCCTCCCATGTGGCACTGAATTGAAGGTCTTGCTGAAATCCAGATACAGGACATCTACCGCCTGGCCCTTGTCAAGTGCCCTGGTCACCTAGTCATAGTAGTCCACCACATTGGTCTGGCAGGATCTGCCAGAGACAAACCCATGTTGCTTTCCATCCTGTAGACTGTTCCCTTCCAGAAAGGTTACAAACCTCTCCTTAAAGAGATTTTCCGACCTGTCTGAGAGCAGCTACCACTCACATATTGTAGTAGCTGCCCTTATGAACAGTAATTAAGAAATAACATACCATACCTTGGTGGTATGCCTTGTAACTTTTATGTAGACCCAGCTGGGCCGCTCATTTTCTGGTGCCCCGGTGCTTCCGACATGCCCCATTGAAATGAATGGGGATTGCTTTTCTAGTTTTGTTAAAGAATGAACATGTAAAGATTAATAAAGGACATTGCTTGACTAACAATGACTAACAAGGGCCTTGTTAGTTGAGCAGTGTCCTTTATTAATCTGTACATGACCATTCTTTAGCTTAAAAATGGAAGAAAAATCAAGCCCCATTCATTTCAATGGGGCGGGCCCCTGCACTGTCCCTGGCCACATGTCATTATGTATTGGAGCACGGGAGCATGTGAGAAGCACCAGGGGTACCAGAAAATGAGTGTGCAGGCTGGGTCTACAGAAAAGTTACAAGGCATACCACGAAGGTATGGTATGTTATTTCTTAACAAATCCTGGCTAGAATAACTGTCCATGAAGGCAGCTACTGCAATATGTGAGTAGCTCCCCTACATCGGAAATTTCCTTTAAGGATCATCTCCATTAAGTTCCCCACAGTGGATGTAAAGCTTACTGATCTATAGTTCTTTGGATCATTCTTGGGACCGCTTTTGTGGAGGGGCCCCACGTACACCATCCTTCAGTCCTGGGGTATGCACCCTGTCAATACCCGAGGGTGAATGCCATCTGGGCCAGGTGCCTTATCCACCCACAGTGCCTGTAGGCCTTCCAGTACCCTGCCTGCTGAGATTACCACATCAGTTATCGCTGCCCCCGTACCTACCCTTTCTTTCCCTTGAAGCAGTGACCCATCCTTTTCCTTAGTAAATGCAGAACAGAAATATTCATTGAGTGCTTCTGCATGATTTGCTCCTTTCTCCACCCACTCTCCATCTCTTTTGATCCTGCAATTCCTTCTCTCCCTTATGTACCTGACAAAATCATTTTCTCCTTCCTTGATATCCTGTTCCAGTCTAAGCTCCCTTGAAGCCTTGTCTACCCTGACTGCTCTGGTCACCTCTCTTGATTTCTTCAGGTACTCCTCCTTATCTTCTCCCCAAATGGATCTCTTGCATTGTGACAGGGTGACCACTGTCATAGTGGACACCCCTGGGATAAACTGAAACCCCTTCCCCAAGCAGCTTATATGTTTTGTATAAGATCCAACATGCTGGTTGGCTGGTTATAAATTAAGTACTGAAGTGCTTATAATGCTTTCTGTGCATATTAACCTAAAAACAAAACTGAGAGATCAGTTTTAATGTAAGAATAACGAAAGCTTGCATCTGCTTTTTCTAGATGTTAGCAGCCCCCTTCTAAGATATATTTTGCAGCAGACAGCATGAGGTAATATGACCCTGCAGGAGAGCTTAGGAGAGCACAGAATGTTATGACCTCAGCTCTGACCTTTAACAATGTTGTAGACAAGTTATGTAATGTGCTAAAGGTGCCAAATAACTTCTCCGTGGTGCAACAGTGGCCCCCTAGTGGCTAGATTTATGTTATGCCTACTGTTAATCAAAAGGCAGGGAAAATTGATTTTCCAACTTCTAGTGAGCTTATAAAAAACCCTTCCTCAGTGCTGAGAAAGGATAGATAGGGAGGTCAGTTGAATACTGACTGAGGAAGGTGGAAGACCTCCCGTTAGTGTTTGCTTTCACATGGTTTGATTCATGCTAGGCTGAAGAAAAGCCTTAGAAACAATTGAAGCTAAGCAGTTGTCTGACTTACCATTTTGCTTTCTGTATATTTTTCTTGATAAAAATAAAATGGTAAATGCAACTTTGCATTTTTTTATGCACCTGACTTGTGATCTGCCTGAAATTGTGTTATCCTAAACCCACGCCTGGTCACATGTGGTGTTTGATGTGGGATCTGACTGAATGTCTGAGGTAATAAGGGGGAGTTCAGTCAGTTGGTGCCAGACCGGGTACCTAGGATACACAGCAGAGGTGCATGGTGCGAGAGATTAGGAGAACAGCATCTGAAAGAGATGGTGACCTGGGCGAGGCACCATGGATGGAACAAGATGGACCTGATGGCCAAATGGAGACACTGATATGGCTTCTTCACTGGATGAGTGGAAGATGACTGGAGGCTGATTGACACTGAAGAGAGGTGGAGTGCAGATGCCAGGAGCTACTTGAGAGATCCCACTCAGACGATGTTGAGGAAGAATCAGTGGAGCAGGATCCATGGGTTCTGGAGGAAGAGGACCCTCTGATGGAACATATGCGACCAACGTTTGTGGAGATTCCGATGTTGCCCATTTTTCCAGGCTGCTATTTGGTGGAGGATGGCGAATAAGAGGAGGAGACCCCAGGTAAGACTTTGACTAGCAATGTATTCCTGGGGCAGAAGACTTCAAGCAACATGGACGGAGCCATTTTTTCACTGAAGGGACTTTTGCATGTTTTAAACCTCCTTCTATGAAAAATGATTGTTCTCCTGATGGTGACTGGGGAAAGTTGCAGGTGGGGGATCCTGAAGTAATCCAGTTAAGGGAGTATGTAAAAATCAAGGCTGGGAGACAGGTTAATGGTGGTGTGGGGGACAGGTTATGGTGGTAAGAACTTAGGAAAGAAGTTCTATATCACATGAGGCCCAACCCCCGGATGAAGCAAGTGGATGCCCAGGTAGTGGTGCCTGTGGCATATAGGAAAAAGGGGATGGAGGATGTGCACTCCAGCTACTCAGGGCATGTGAGCCATGGGAAGGTTTTAGCTAGACTAACCCCATTTTTCTATTGGCCAGGCATGTACAGGCAGGTTGCAGCATACTATAAGACCTGTTATAGGGGCAGATGGTGACCCCTGATAGTGATGTGGGAGGAGTAACCAGAGGGTGAAGGGCAAGAGATGGCACCCTTGGAGGAGGAGGAGGAGGAGGAAGAGACTCCCACATAGAATAGGAGGGACAAGGTAGTAGCCAATTCCACTAGAAGCATATAAGATTTTATACGTAAACCCAGAAGTTAGGGACAGGCTATTAGGCATACAGCGTGGTATGTTACTAGTCTACCTTTAAATGTCTAAGTGAGGATGGAGCAATGTAGTCATCCCCCCGAAGGCAGTTATACTGGGTGCTGGATGGTCAGCTGTTCAAATGTGCAAATGAATCTGGTCTGGGAAAGTCAGAAGGTGGTATAAAATTACTGTTGATAGTTCTTTCTTCTGCTGTATGCAATGTTTTGTAGTTTACTAATGTAGTAAACATGTAAAATGTCCCAGGGTATTTGTGCTGTTATGAATAGGATATTTTACAAAATGTTTTTGTTAAAGGGACCCTGAGGCGGAGCTTCTGGTGAGAGTGGGCAGAAGCTCCACACCCTTCCTGGGTGTTAATTGAGATTTGGACAACGGTAGGATGGTTTCCCTCTTGTGCGGGGTGATGTGTGACAGGATAACCCCTGTCATAGTGGACACCCCTGGGATAAATTGAAACCCCTTCCCCAAGCAGTTTATATGTTCTGTATAATATCCAACATGCTGGTTGGCTGGTTATAAATTAAGTGCTGAAGTGCTTATAGTGTTTTCTGTGTGTATTAATCTAAAAACAAAACTTAGAGAGCAGTTTTAATATAAGAATAACAAAATCTTGTATTTTGTCTTTTTTTCCTAGATGTTAGCAGCCCCCTTCTAATATATATTTTGCAGTAGACAGCATGAGGTAATATGACCCTGCAGGAGCGTTTAAGAGAGCACAGAATGTTATGACCTCAGCTCTGACCTTTAACGATGTTGTAAACAAGTTATGCAATGTGCTCCAGGTGCCAAATAACTTCTCTGTGGTGCAACAGTGGCCTCTAGTGGCTAGTTTTATGTTATGTCTGCTGTTAATCAAAAGGCAGGGAAAATTGATTTTCCAGCTTCTAGTGAGCTTATAAAAAGCCCTACCTCAGTGTTAAGAGAGGGTGGATAGGGAGGTCAGTTGAATACTAACTGAGGAAGGTGGAATGCCTCCCGGTAGTGTGTGCTTTCACACGGTTTGATTCATGCTAGGCTGAAGGAAAGCCTTAGAAACTGCTGAAGCTAAGCAGTTGTCTGATTTACCATATTGCTTTCTGTATATTTTACTTGATAAAAATAAAATGATAAATGCAACCTTGCATTTTTTATACACCTGATTTGTGGTCTGCCTGAAATTGTGTTATCCTAAACCCATGCCCAGTCACATGCATCTTCTGAAGGCTGCTCTTTTCGCCCTCACCTTCTCCAGTACCTCCCCACTTAACCAACTTGGTTTTTTTGGACCTAGCTTTTTTGCTTTGTGTCTTGGTACAAGAGCTAGTGGCCTCCGTGAGACCTAGCTTGATAACCTCCCATTTCTAATTTGCATTCATGTGCAGGTGGATGCTGGCAAGGTGCCCGGCCACTATCTCCTCCATCCTACCAAAGTTGGCTCGCATGAAGTCAAACACCCTGGTCCCTGTTCCTGTCACCTCACTGCCCATGTTAAGTGAGAACTACACCATGTCGTGGTCACTTCCTCCAAGTGGATCCTCCACTCCAGCTCTCTCACAAAGTCCCCATTAGTCAGCACTAGGTCCAGAATGTTACCTGACCTAGTTGTCTCATTTACCATCTGTACCAGGAAGCTGTCCTGGAAAGCCTTCAGGAGGATCTGCTCCTTAATGCTTGAGGTAACTGGGGTGCTCCAATCTACCCCTGACAGATTGAAGTCTTCCATGATCATGGTGTTACCCTTCCCTTTGACCCTTCTTATCTTCCCCACTAGTTTCCTATCTTAAGTCCTCTGCCTGAGACTGTGGTCTATACACCACCTCCATCCTAAGTGTCCTGTTCCTCGATTCCTGTAATTGCGTTCATAATGCCTCTGCCCTACCCTCCTCCCCCTCCTCTCTGGCACACCTTATCCCCTCCCTCACATAAATAGCTACCACACCTCCTTTCCCTTTTTCCCTTTCCCTGTGGTAAAGCCTGTATCCTGGGATCACCACGTCCCAGTCCTGGTATCGGTGGCCCATGTTTCAGTGATGGCAGCTTTGTTCACCTCCCCCTCTGCCAACAGAGCCTGTAACTCAATTGCTTTGTTCCCCAGGCTTCTCGCATTTAGGGAGACTACCCTCCAATATGTGCCCTTTCCATTCTACCCCTTTTGAACCCTATTGTCAGTGATACTGTGTGAACACACCCCTGCTGAAAGAAGAAGACACACTGAAAATGCGCAGGCAGTGGGTGTGAATCTCTATTGGTGCAGACATTAACAACGGGGGGGAACCCTAATATTAACCCACAAGGCTCTCTGATTCACCCTGCAGAAAACCTTGCAAACTGATACAGGCGGAATATTACTGGTAATGGGGATGATAGGATAGCATTAAATATCGCTTGCCAGTGTTTACGGATCAAATGCAGATTCCCTGGAATTCTGCATGGAATTGGTCATGACCTTCCTTAATTACATAGACCATGGCATACTACTGGATGTAGACCTCAGTTTAGTGCTGGACCCCCAGAAAGACAGCACAAATCCCAACAGAACATGCTTGCAAGCAGCCAGAATGCTAGAAGGTGTGATGAATGATCATAATCTCATGGATGTATGAAGGCTTCTACAACCACCAGACACGGTATATATCTTCAGATCCCCAGCACATCATACTAGCTCCAGAACTGACTACTGGATAGTAGCAGAAGACTTGATTCCTGGCTTGCTAGAGGTACAAACCCTGCCAATGACTATATCAGACCATATTCTGGTGGAACACACCCTCAAAATACAGGATATTACCCACCACACCACAAGCCAGAGGTTTAATAACACTTTACTCATGCAAGAGACATGCAGAGAAGAGACTGTGGATTTCATTAATAACTTCCTGGCAGATAATAAACCAATGAATACCTCTTGGGCCATCATATGACAGTTTTTTACATGTACCCAAAGGGGCAAGCTGATTTTGATGTGCACCAACTGGAAAAAGAAGATAAAGTTTGAACCAGCTGCTGGAAGCTATCAAAGAGACACAATCGACACAGGACAAGGATAGCACAGATGACCACTGGATGGAATGGATAGAAAATAGAAAATATAATGAAGAGTTGAGGGGATCAGTGGAATTCTTGTACAGAAAAAACAAACAATTAGGTAGCAAGTGAATCCAAATCAACAAAAAGCCTTGTCCTCAGACTTAAGCAGGAGCACGTCAAATCTAGCATCATGGCCATTTAAGAGAGTGAGGCCCAATGAATGCTCACAGACCAAGGAAATATTACAGTGGAATTCTGCAAGTTTTACCAAAAACTGTACAGCTTGGAAACCATGGATGTAGACACCCTCATAGAGGACTTCATGGCAGATGTCCAGCTTTCTGACCCATCTTGGGACAAGCAGAGAACCTCAGTAAGGAAATCTTGAGAAAGATTTTCCAAGAGGGAAAGCACCTGGGAGTGAAGGCTACTCCCCCGATTTCTATGCCACGTTTACTGACATATTGGCTCCAGTACTCCATAAGGTCTACACTGAAGTGACTGAATCCAATTCTCTGACAAAGACAATGATAACTGGAATCATTTCCCTGTTGCCCAAACTGAATAAAGACCACTCTACCTGTGCAAGATATCTACCAATCTCACTTTTCAACATCGATGCAAAGGTCCTAGTAAAGACTATTCCTATAGAATACTGAAAATGTAACCTTCCCAGAACAGCCCCACATTTGAAGCAATGCCAGAACATTTTTTTAATCTCACTAGAGAAGCAAAGAAGATGGATATCCCTGCTATTCTGATCACATAAAACACCAAGAAGGCATTTGATCAGATTGAATGGTTGTACCACTTCAAGATCTTGGAGATCACCAGTTTCCACAGTCCACCATCTTCTTGATCTGACTGTTATATAACAACTTGAAAACAATGGTCTCCACAAATGGACTGTCATCACCAGAATTCTGCTTGCACCATTGTACAAGGCAGGGATGTCCCCTGTCCCCTACATTATTTAACCTGATCCTTGAACCCCTTCTTAGGAAGATACAGACAGACCTCAGGATATAGGGTGTGAAAACTGGAGAACATGCCCACAAGCTACTAGCCTATGCAGATGATGTCTTGCTAACATTGTGCAGTCCCTCAATCCCCGCTATGTTTTATTTATTTATTTTTGAAAGTCGGATTTACAACCTTTGAGTCAGGGACTCATTTACAAAGGCACCTCATCACAAGGAGGGTAGACAGGGTTACAGTGTGAGATACAACAGTGGTAATGTACAGGTGCACTACAGATAACAAAAAGAACACAATCTAACAGTGGTTTATGGGATAAAGTTACATGCAGTAAATAGCAATCGTATAAAGTATAGCAACAGTAGAAGTCACAACTGTGGTCATACCGGGAAATACCTAAGTAGAAGGGTGGGGGGCAGGGTAAAGAAAAGAGAAAAAAGGGGGAGCAGTCTAATGAACATTGTCAAGGTTATGGGCAAGTATGCCTGTCCTTTTCCTGTGAGCCATAGTATGTTACAGGGCATACTAAAAAGTCATCAAATTCTCAGGGTATATACTGAACACCAGCAAAGTCCAAAATTTTCCCTCTCAGTCACAAATTCTGGAGAAACATGGTACAGGAACATGGGATGCAATGGAAGCCAGTCTATATGCAGTACCTAGGAATTACTATTACTACACAACCTTTAGAAAAAAAAAAATCACTGACAAATATTAAGAGAATCAAAGCTGCCACTGAGATAGACCTTCATAGATGGGATGCCCTCCCTTTCTCAATGGGACACAGAATATCCACCATAAAAATGAACATTCTGCCACATATTCAATTCACACTCTCCATGCTGCATACACTGATCACTGCAAAGAAACTCAAAGAGTTGCAAAGGCTGATAGCCAAATCATCTGGTCCCATAAAAGACTCGAAGAGTCGCTTCAAAGGTTAGACACATTCACAGAAAAAGAGGGTCTTAAGATTCAGAATATAAGCATTTCCTTCTGGGTGTTTCAACTGAGAAACGTGTCATACTGGTGGGGAGCTTGAGTAACAGATCCCTCTTCAGAACATGTCACAGAATAAGTGACAATTGGAAGAGACGTATGTAAAAAAGCGAACACTGAATTAACAGCTCTCTTATTTGCCTCAGCCCTGTCCTCCTTACTAGACACACCTCTGGCTTGCACATAACAAATACCGGTAATCACAAAAGTCTTAAAAAAATACCCAGAGTACCCTTTAAAGTAGTACTGAACAGCTATTCTGGGGTAACAGAAATCTACTTATAGCAGGAGCAAGGGTTCGGTGGCCCACAGGTAAAGGGCAGGCATTCAAAAAGTCCAGAACATCCTCCAAGGTGCAGGCTTTATTTTGTTATGAACACTATGATGAAGCTACAACCTAAAGCCCTTTGATGCATGCCAATACATCCAACTCCAGCATGCCATCCCCCAACATTAGAGCACTAGAACCCCAAGAACTCAGAACTCAGAGTGGGAAACAGTACTACTATCACAATTTCAAAACCCAACTTTAGTCTCCACATGGTGCAACCTCCTAGTAGCCTTCATACATGGTGAAGCCTCAGAAATTAAGAACTGGTGGAGTAGGGAACTAGAAATTAATACTACATATTGGAATTGGAACAAAATCTGGACATTTTCCAGACACTTCTCTACTAGATTTAAAAATTCAACATTTAAGATCCTTAGTAACATATATTATATTCCCCACAAATTGCAAAAAATGAAAATAACATCTACTGCTAAATGTTACAAACGTGACCACCCTGCAGGCTCTGTAATACACCTGCTGTGGCAATGTCTCCTGATCCAGACATTCTGGCATGATATAAAATCCAAGAAGCTGAACATTAGACTGGGTTATAAAGAGCTGATAGAACCAGATATCTGCATAGGTGGAAACATGTGCCACTCCAGGGTTGCATTAGGTCATCAACATGAATTCTACCTAGCGTCTAATATGACCAAGAGACTGATACTACTCCCTGTGGCTGGACCCAGGCCTCCTGACCTACAAAGAATAGGGCTTGGACATACTGGAATGTCTTCAACTGGAAAAGCGTGGCCATGGTCTGAGACATGTCCAACAGGCATACTTTAAAAAATATGATCAGTTCGATGCCCTGATCACTATCACAGACAAATAGCACCCAGCCATTCACTAGTAACAGATATTCACCCCTATAATATCTGTACTAACTACCTGATATATAAAAATCCCAGTCAGTTCGCTACCCATAGGGTTACTTTACCACAACCATAGGTAACATTCATCCCAAGGCATACTACTAGAGGTACATGGTTATCGGTTCAAATCTCCATACCCGTGGCCAGTTGACCAATAGTGGGTAGTTTAATTGACCATACTTTGACATATATTGAGCATTAATTGTTAGGTGTGGTTTCAGATTCTCTCATGTGCTAGTACCTGCCATCCCACAACCAACATAGACAGGCCCTAACTAATAACCATGCCTATCTCTAAGGTTGTGGGGTGTACAGCCACTCACTGCACTAGGAAGATTACTTAACTCATTACCTCCAGGAAATTCCTGTAGGTGGCAGCCAAATCATCTCCTTTGTCTCCAACAATGACTCCAGTTGGTAGCCAAAGACTTCCTGTTTGCCTTGGGTACTTTTCAGGTCGTCAGAACTATTTATGTTTATTACTTGTGAACCAAATTGATTAGAATTGACTGCTAGCTCCGTTAGAAAGGTAAATTTGTGCTGAACAGCTTTGCAACTGATACTTTGTGTGTATCACATATACTTTAGGAGTTATTCACTTGTGGTTATGGGATGGTGTGTATGGCTGACATTTGTCTCTCAAGTCTCACCTAAGCACCTTGAAAAAAATGGGAAAAATGCATGTTTTATGTTAGAAAAATTGCTTTTTAGTACAAAATTACTTTTGTACTTACATCTAATGTATGAATGCTTAATTTGGTGTTATATTACATATTTTTCTACCCAAAATGGTATTTGTTGTTTTTTTATTGGAAAAAAAGCACTTTTTTTGCTGTTTCAACTAGTATAGAAAAATAAGAAATTGCTTATAATTAATTGCATAGCACTGTTAGAAAGGTAATTTTGTGCTGAACAACTTTGCTACTCGTACTTTGTGTGTAGCACTTATGGTTCATGAGGTATTTGCATTTGTTTGTGGCATGCTGATTATGGCTTGATTTTGCTTAGAAAGGCCCAGGATGCAGTGTTAAGGGTGTACAGGACACAAGTGGTGGAACTGTCAAAGAGCTGCTGTGAACTGAATGAGTTAATGGGACCACAAAGTCCATGCAAACCAATCTGTTACTGTATAGTGCTAACAACTAGTAGCTGATAGTTACCTAGTTGAACATCACGGCATTTAATCAACTGTAAATGTTATAATGTGAATGTCATGTATATTGTATGTGATGAATACTCAACAAAATATCAGTTTTAAAAAATACCGTTTTAGTCCAGTGGTACCCCCTCCTGATCCAGTCTCGGTAGTAGAGATATAAATTTCCGTGGTAGTCCAGTGGTGCCCCTTCCCGCTCTGATCCCCATAGCTATTATGTCACTTACCCTAGCATTCTAGCAGTGCTTCCCCACCTGAACCCCATTGGAATCATGCCACTTACCCTGTTAGTCCAGTGGTACCCCCCTCATGCCCAGTTCCCCATTGTAAATCATATCATTTACCCTGGCAGTAGTCTGGTACCCCCATTCTGCCCTGATCCTCGTTATGTTATGTAATCCTCCTTTATGACTCACACACTCTGCATCCACTCCTCTCCACCACCCATCTGGCTCACCCTAAAAAGCCCATTAGTGTCTGCAGGCAAAGCTGAGATGGCCCAGCACATGAACAGCACAGATCCTCCTCTCACCACCTTGGTCAGCCATCATCTGACTGAGTGGGACTGAATGCACACACACTGTAGAAACAGCTGTTTGTACTGTCAGCATGTGCTGAGTCCCCGTCACTCACATTGTAGCTGGCTGAGGTGGTGAGAGAAGGATGTGTGTCAGTCATCATACTCAGGTATACCCACAGGCATCAATGAACTTATTAGTGTGAGCTGGGTGCCACAAGAGGGGTTGAATGGTGGTGTGTGCTGAATGGATGGGCCAGGGAGGGAGGTGACGTGTTATATAATGGGGACCAGGGCTAGAGGGGGTACCATTAGCCTGCCAGATTAAATGACATGATGAAGATTGGGGAGGGAAGGGGTACAATGAGACTACCATAGTACGTGACATAATTGCAAAGGGGATTTTCTGGGAGGGGGTATCACTGAACCTCCAGGGATATTTACATGTGTACTACAAGGAGTGGGGCAGGAGGGTACTACAGGACTAAAAGGGATGGATTTGTGAATAACGTGGGAATTGAATGAGCGTGAGGTACTGGTTGATGCTCTGCAGAATGCCACTGCATTCAAATGCATGGAGGCATTGCACAGACCTGTTAAAAGCCACATAATGGCATGCAAACAGCCCCATAGCACCTTGCGTCCCTCATGTGGTCATTAGTATGCTGGCCTCTGAGAAAGGCACCCAGGACCAAAGGCACTAACCATTTGGGATGTGTTATCCACCTTTGTTCCTGTGTATCTGCTGCCTTGCGGGAGGCTGTGGTGTGCTGTGTTTCTGCCCTTTGTCCGATTCGTGCCAGCCTGATATTTGTACAGGCAATGCATGCTGAGCAGAGTGCACTGCCTGTTACAAAGATATCTCCCTAATGGTTGCACACTATTTAATGCACAATGCTGTGATTTGCACAGGAAAATGGCTGCTTCTGTGTGGTCCTTGTAAGAAGAGGAAGTAACTACTGTAGTTGTCTCAGGCTCTACTCTTTCTTCTTGCTCAGAAGGGACAGTGAAAAGCACTCCTAGGTCTCCACCTGAGGATGCCTTTTATTAGGCCTTCCTCAAACAAGTCCAGGCTAAACTGGGGCTTCAAGCAGAGGAGGAAGATTCCTCCAAGAGCCCCTATGAGTTCTTGGCGGTGTCTGCCTCCCCTACTGTAATTGTCCCTCCTGTGCATCCAGCATTGAAGGATGCTACTTTGGCTGCTTGGCAGAGATTGGTTTAACTGCCGGCAGGCCCATAAAAGGCTGACAAACAATATTCTGCCTCTACAGCAAAGCCTCATTATTCATCTCAGCCTGAGACAGACTCAGTTGTAATCATGGCTGCTCATGATAGATCAACAGCACTCAAGCACATGAGTTTTCTTCCTCCTGATAAGGAGTTGAGGAAACTGAATGTGATGGGGAGGAGGACATTTGCTTCTGCTTTCCTTAGCCTAAGAATTACAAATGAGCAGGCGTACACGATAAAACATCAGGAAAAGCTTATGTAAAACCATGGCCTCCTTGGCTGATAAAATGCTGAAAGTCTCAGACAAAATATTGGCTCAGCAGACTACTGCTAATGGACAGGAGGCAAAAAGCACCTGCTCTGGTCTGCTTATGATGCCTCAGATGCTGAAGCCAGGGTTGCTGCTTCTTGGATTTACCTCCGACCATCACTCCTGGCTGTGGGTGGCAGGTTTTGCCTCTGACATCCAGCAAGCATTACTAAATTCCCCTTTCAGAGGAAAGCAATTATTCTGATCAGATGTGGAAAATGCCCTGAGGGACCTACCATCTTCAAAAGTGACTTTAAGGTCCCTTCACACTTTGAACCTGAAACCCTGATTAAGGGGATGGGGTTCTTTTCATAAACCCTGTGCATGTCCTGGCCATGGATATTCTAGGGGTCAGGGATATGGTTCTTAAAGACCTCAGCCTTCTGCTTCCCAAGCAGCAAACCTGCCTCCCAGTGCCTATGCCAGACTTACAAAAGGTCAAACAATTACCGGCACCCTCACGGCCCATGGCGCTTTCTAACTTCCCTCTCCTTCCTCTGACGTCATTGCCTCAGGAAATTTTGGTGGGAGAATGGGCCTCCCTCTTCTTACACAAGTGGAGGCAGATAACAACCAATGCTTGGGTTTTGGGGGTAGTTCAGCAAGGATAACCATAGAGCTCTTTCTGCCCCTAATGCCCCCATTGCAAAACTTATATCCTCTGGGCATCTTACCCTACAGCTGGAGGAGGTTTAAATCCTCCTTTACAAGAGGGCTGTGGAACTTGTCCTAGTTTCAGAACAGAAACAGGGCTACTATTCCTGATACTTTCTGGTTCCAAAATAGACCAAGGATCTAAGTCTCATACTAGATTCTCTAGGACTGAATCTATTCATCAAATACAAAAAGTTTTGAATGGTCTCTCTGCAGTTGTACCTCTCCTTTTTACTAAAATGGGACTGGATGTTTGCTCTGGAGATGGAGGACGCATATCTTCATGTCAAAATCCAAATGTTGCAAAGAAAATACCTGCATTCATGTTCCAGGGCTCACACTACCAGTATCATGTCATGCTATTTGGTTTGTGCTCTGCACCATGGGTATTTACCACATTTTTTGCTGCAGTAGCTGCTGCCCTCCACAGAGTGGACCTCTGTGTCTTATGCCTTATATAGATGATCGGCTACTAAAAGCCCCATCTCAGGAAGGCATAGTATAGACACTGTTTCAGATCCAACAGTTGTTCGACCAGTTGGGGTATCCTAGTCAATGAACCAAAGTCAGTTCTTACTCCCTCCCAGTGGCTCCAGTACATAGCAGCTATTCTGGACACCAGGCTGGGTCAGGCACTTTTGCCCTCTGACCATGCTATGGCACTAGTAGCCCAGGCACAGCTGATCTCCAGCGACTATGTCATAGCCAGATGACTTTTTAGGTTAATCAGCCTGATGGCAAGCAAGTAAGCAATTCTTTATTTATAAAACGCTATTCCAAAAGATCATAGCATTGTACAAATTTCATAAAATCAATGATCAATCAGCAAAAAAACTTACAAAACAAGTAATAAAAACAACAACATTTTAAATAACAGGGAGAGCTGACTCAAATAAATAAGCTTTCAGGGCAGATTTAAAGGCCTCAGCTGACGGGCACTCTCTATACTGACTGTCCCACTGGCATTCCTCAACATGAGGATTCCTTATTAGTTCCTCAGGGTGCAGCGGGCACAGCATTCAGACAAGCTGGATTGTCTCATACAAGTGACTCCTGTGCTCCATCACTCCGTGTTCTGGTGGTTGGACCACTCCAACCTAGAGACTGGGTCCCCATTCCTCCACCCATCCTCCTCTTGGTGATGACCACAAATGCCTTGAGTTTGGTTTCAGGTGCCCATCTGGGCCCCTTCAGAACTCAAGACCAGTGGACCCCACTGGATACAGTTCTGCACAGCAACACTCTGGAGATGAGGGCTGTGCTACGTGACCTACAGGCCTTCACTGCCCTTCTTCTGGGCAACTAGCTACTAGTATAGACAGTATTTCGGTGATGTACTACATAAACTGACAAGGAGGAGTACATTTATATCCTCTCTGCAGAGAGACAATGAAAGTTTGACACTGGGTGGTGGAACGCAACATATTTCTGTCAGCAATGTTCCTGCTTGGTACCCTGAATGCACTGGTGGATCCCCTCATTTGATCCCATGCACTCTGCCATGATTGGGAACTCTCAGGCTCCTTCATGGAAGGCCTGTTGACCAGAATTAGACCAGTTTGTTTCTCAATACAATGCAAAACTGCTGTGCTTCTGCTAGCTTGCTCCAGGGCCTGGAGTTTTCTGGCAAGACACATTGTCCCTCTCCTGGAAAGGGAATTTTTTCTATGCTTTTTTCCACATTCCTTTTAATACAGATGGTTCTGGTCAAGCTGTGGGCTGAACTGGCCTCCTTGATTCTGATGGTGCCTTACTGGCCCAGATAAATTTAATTCCCTTTGCCCCAGCAATTGGTAGTGGAACCCCTCGTCCCGCTCTCCTCGTGGGCAAGACTTCTGACACAGGAGTAGAGTGCTCTGGTGCCCCTGGATCTGTGGTCCCTGCACCTTCATACATGGCTCCTGAGGACATAAAATTCTCCTGCTTCAGGGTATCCACAGTGGTTACTGGTATTTTACTGGTGGCTAAAAAGCCATCTACGTGGTACATTTACTCAAAAAATGGAAACATTTTACAGTTTGGTGCACTGCATGTGCCCTGGGTCCCTTTGCTTGTCCAGTTCCTAAAATACTGGACAAGCTCTTGTTTCTTAAGGACTCAGAACTGGGGTATTCCTCTATTTCAGTTCACCAGCCCACAGTATCATCTTTTCATGCCCTCACAGAAGGAAAGAGAGTGTCCCAGATGGAGGTCTTTCATAGAACCCTAAGAGATATTCTACTCCAACACTGGTTTGATGGGGATCTGAAGGTGATGAAGATCAAAGGTGGGAGGTTGGAGCATTGCTGGCAGAGAATCCGACTGGATGAGGACAAACTAGCCCTGCATGCTGATTATTTTGAGTACCAGGGGACAATCACCCACAAGAAGGCAGAGTTCCTGTCCAGGGAGATTGCTGCAGGGAAGAACCGACCTGCTCAGCTTTTTTGGACTGTGGACAGACTTTTACATCCAGTCTGTCTACAGCCAAGAAAAGCCTTTTCAGTCACATTATGTGAGGAGTTTGCTCAGTTTTTCTCTGCTGGGTGTCCTCTATCCATCAGGGGATCACATCAACGGACCCTATTATAGTCCTCAGCAGTCAACCTGGGGGGAATCGAGGCACTCCGTCTAGCTGGGAGGAGTTTAAACCAGTAGAGGTGGCCAAGGTCATTGAGGTTATTTCTGGGCTGATGCACACATATTGTGAACTGGACCTGGTGCCAACACATTTCCTAATGAGATGTGTTGGCTCTGTTGGTCCAGTGTTCTTGGGAATAATCAGGTGTTCGCTGACAGAGGGGATATTTCCAGATGCCTTGAAAGAGGCTCTGCTGAGGCCCCTTCTGAAGAAACCATCTCTCAACCCTGATGTTCTAGTGAATTGCCATCCTATCTCCATCCTCCCCTTTTTGAGTAAGGTTGTCGAGAAAATTGTGGCGTAGCAACTCGAGAAGCACCTTGTGACCTTTAACATTTATTAACCATTCCAGTCAGGTTTCAGGACCAAGCATAGTACTGAAACAACATTAGTCAGGGTGCATAATGATTGCCTCAGAGTGAGGGACAGAGGAGAATGATCAATCCTTGTTCTCCTGGATCTCTCCTCAGCCTTTGACACTGTAGATCACATGGTGCTGCTCGATCACCTTACAGAATATTGTGGACTCACCCGCACCATTATCCACTGGATTGAGTCTTTTCTCTAGGGCAGGAAGCAATGGGTGATTATGGGGAATTTCTCCTTTGCTCTGGAACCCCTGCCTTGTGGAGTGCCTCAGGGGTGGATCTTGTCACCCATGTTATTTGCAGTGTACATGCTGCCCCTGGGTGAGCTCATTAGGTGTTACAGTGTGGATTTTCACTGCTATGCAGATGCTACCCAACTGTATTTGTCTTTTGCCTCTAGAACATCAGTTGCTATGGAAGTGCTTAACAACTGCTTGGCAGAGATCAATGACTGGATGCCCTCCAGCTGGTTGTGACTGAACCCGAATAAGACGGAGATACTAGTGATTGAGCTGGGTAGTGGAAGTGTCACCGATGTTGGGATGCTGGGTTTTCATCTGGGTCCAGCTCCATTGTTGACCTCCACTAGGGTGCGTGATCTTGGCATGATCCTTGTGACAGGCTGACACTTGAAGCTCAGGTGTTGGCTGTCATCCAGTGTGGTTTTTATCACTTAAGGAATATCGCGAGGATCAAACCCCTGGTTCCATCAGATGACCTACCCACACTGGTACATGCCTTTGTGACCTCCAAGCTTGACTACTGTAACACTCTTTATTTTGGAGTCTCTGGGGGTACCCTCTGCCGATTGCAACTAGTTCAGAACGCTGCTGCCAGGTTGCTCACTGGCCTCTCAAGGTCCAGTCATGTGACCCCAGTGCTCCATTCCTTGCACTGGTTGCCTGTTAGGTGGAGGGTTATCTTTAAGGTGAATCTTCTCACCTATAAGGCCCTATATGAGCTAGGCCCTGGCTACTTGGCTGAGCTCCTAACACCCTGCTCCTCGGCCCATTCCCCCTGCTCCTCTACCAGCGGCCTCCTTGAGGTTCCCAGGACCAGGTTGAGGACTTCTGGTTACAGGGCCTTTAGTGTCTCCGGTCTGGTCCTGTGGAGTGCTTTACCACCATCTCTTAGGGAGGCCCCATTGGTCAAGGCTTTCAAAAGGGGTTTCAAGGCTCACCTCTTTGCCCTGGCTTTCTGAGCAAAGTAGTCTGACCAGTGCTGTTTTTAGTATGTTACTGATTTAATTTATGGTATTTATATATTTATTGTGATATGTAATTTTTTGTTTTACCTACTTGTTCTACCTTTTTAATGTGAATTGCCCAGAGCTTCTGGGATTGGGCACTATAAAAATAAATTTGCCTTGCCTCTTATGCCATGGTCTGTGATCTGGTTCCAGTATGGCACTTTAATGTGGTCCTTAAGACCTGACTGCACCTCCTTTTGAGCCTGCAGCTGCTTGTGAGCTCTGCTTCCTTTCATGGAAGACACTGTTCCTAGTGGCTATGATGTCTGCTAGATACATTTCGGAATTCCAGGCTCTGGTTGCAGACCCCCCTTTTATTATTTTCCACAAGAATAGGGTTACATTACATATTAATCCACATTTCCTTCCAAGAGTAGTGTCTGATAGAACACTAAATGAGTCTATTGACCTTCTTGTTTATTTTTCAGCTCTCACGGATAGTGGGGAACATCCTTTACATATGCTGGAGATCCACAGGATGTTTGCTGGTACTTTGATCGTACCAAAGGATTGTGGAAAATCCTCACAACTGTTTGTGACCTTTGCCCCAGGATGGTGGACTCCCTGATTTTTAAACAAGGTCTGTACAAATGTTTGGCCAGTTGTATTACGTTTTGTTACCAGAAGCTCAGTAAGCAGCTTCCTGGTCTCATTTGTGCTCATTCCATCCATGGGGTGGCTACCTCAGTGGTTTGTTTCCATAGCGTGTCCACTGCTGACATATGTGCTGCTGCCACATGGAACACTGTTCATACATTTACTAAACACTGTATTCTGGACATCAGCTCTTGTAGACTAGCTGGCTTTGGCCTCACTGTTCTGCAAGGCTTCCTTACTCAGGATCATTAGGTCCAGCAGTCTTCCCTTTGTGCTTGGTACTGCTAGGGAATCATTCCATGATGCGACTCAGTGGAGGGAGATATCCTCAATGAAGATAAAACAGTTAGTTACCTTAACAGTAGATCTTCAAGAGAATCTCCTCCACTGAATCACAGCTCTCCCTTCCTCCTTCCCCCTTTTTCAGATGCCGGGTGAATATCCTGCCTGCTGTCACAGCTGATTCTCCTCTGATGCCTCATACAGCATCTGTATTCAGGCTTCCCTATCCTCTTCAGTGTGCTTAGTGTGGTCCTGCTCACTTTGGTCCGTGCCAGTCCGATGATCCTCCGAACTTGTCTATGGCAGGGAACGGGGGCATACTGGGGACACCCATGTTATATAGGCACCGATGAGATATGTTGACATGGGTAGCCAAAGCCAGCAACACATTTCCAGGTGGTCCTGATGATTATAGCCTATAGTTCCATGATGTGGTTCAGTGGAGGTGATTCTCTTGAAGAGCTACTCTTACAGTTAGTAACCATTCTTTTTTACAGGAGAAGCAGATCACTTTTCTGGCTATACCAGGTTATTCCTCTACTGGTTGGTATGCATTTTTCTCTTCCTTTTCCAGCTGGGCTATTATCCCACCACCTTCAGGGGCAACTGGGGTCATGAACACATCTTGACTCCCTTGGGCTGTTCAGCCCTGCAACTCCACATGCACCAGAAATTCATCTCCTTTTTCCTCTGTGGAAAAAAAAAGAGGCATTCATTAACTGGTTTTCAGTCAATTCCCCATCTGGTGGCATGAAGTTGCCGATTAGGAGTCCGTGTGGTTCAGTTCTACTTTGGGCATATTAGTGCCATCTCAATTTCAAGGGGATCCCAACTTTTTGGGCATGCTTCGCTTAGTTTACTTGGCATAGCCACATGCTTCAGGGCTGCTGCCTTAGTATAACTATCCAGCTGCTGTCTAGCTAGCGGTATTGAGGCCCTGGTTCCATGCCCAACTACCTTTTTGTGCCACTGAGTGTGCCCTTCTCTCTATTTGGAGGTTGGAGGTCAAGTTTTATTTTCTAGTTTACTTTCCTATATCCTTTCCCTGTCTCTTTGGTCTGGGGAATTCCTTTAGCCCTTTCTGTATTTTTAAGTACAAGGAAGGCAAATACCGTTCAAGTCACTAGGGAGGTGCATGGCCAGAAAACTCAACTGGAGGAAAAACAAAAGCCAGCACTCATGTATCTGACAAAGCAAGTGTTTAATTACACCAACACGAATGCCATCCACAGAGAACGCACAATGTCCCTTAGTGTGTTCTCTGTGAATGGCAGACAGATGAGGACTGTTTTTTGTTTTTTCTTCTCTCTTTATTTTTCCCCACTTTGTTTCTCTCCCGGTGAACAGAACTGAGATTGGTGAGGGAGCTGGCAGTGGTTATTGGCTAGCGTGCTTCTTCATGTGGGAGGGTGCACAGGTGCAGTGCCCAGTAGCCTTTGCTGACCCCCTGTCCAGAAACATTGCTCCTGCGGGGTCCTAGTCACTCTGGCCCAGACCCATAAGTGCTAATCAATGGTAAAGATGTTCTGGAAGATCAACAGTTATGTAAATATATAACTTTCATTTTCGGTCTAGGAACATACCCATGTATTTGAAGATATGGGCTTTCTTAATTGGAGCTACACTTTGATCAGAGACCTGCATTTGCCAGCAATCTTATTTACAGTGGATGGTTTTTTTAACCAAATAGCAGTGATTTTGTTTTTTGGGTGTTTAGAACCAGCTTGCTGGTGAGACACCAACACCATATATTATAACAATCAACATTTAACATTGGTAAGATATCATTGGTAGAGTTTGAAATAGCATACGGAATCAAGTCTTCTGCATATAACAGAGTGTATATCTTTGCAGGTACAGTATATGGTACAGAGTTCAGAAAAATGGAAAATAAAAGTGGTTCTAAAATAGATCCATGAGGGACCCCATTGCTAGCAGAGAGTGGTGTTGCTAGGGAGATTTCAATAAAAACTTGCTTTGTTTAGTGAGATAAGTAGTGTATTTGTCAGCCCGAGGTAAGATAACTGATCCAATAGGAGTTCATGGTTTACTGGATTGAATACCTTGATCATGTCAATGGAAACTACCCCATTAGTAGGCCCTCATCCATATAAGTGAGGTAGTAGTGGTACAACAATGTTAGTCCTGTGAGACTAGTATGTATTTATGTACTGTAAACCATTTGTGAAAATGCAACTTTTTTAAGAATTTTGCATAATGAGGTAAACAAGGATATTGGTCAATCGTTTTTGATGATTCTGAGTTGTTACATGTATTGTCAACTGTTACTCAAAACTCTTGAATAATCCTATGGACTGTAACTAATTTACCCCCATGGTATTACCCTAAATTGTTCACTGTTTAATGTTGTAATCCATCCTCTGTGAACTGCCTGTGATTTTTTTTTACTTGCTGTCAATGTACACTGTAAATTCTTGCATGTAACTAAATCCAGGTTGCCCCTGAAAAAGGGACCCTTTTTCTCAGCGGGCCTACCCGGTTACCAAAATTCAATAAGTAAATAAATAAATGTGTGGAAGTTCCACCTTTATGTAAGGGAACAACCCTCATAGTTTTACATTGCTAAACCTGGGGAACTGTCTGAGTACATAGTGATAGACTGTAAATGGTTACAAGTAAGTAGGCAGTAGTATATTTATTTGTTAGGTGCACAATCCCACAGGCTCTGGATGCCTTACATAACAAGAAAATACAAATAATAATGGCCGCAGATAATATACTAGATTTCACAAATACAAGAAACTGAGTAGAGTAGTGTAGAGTAGGATAAGTTCTTATAACCAAATAGTGCTTTAACCTTCATTTAAAGCTCTCAGCTGAGGAGCCTCCTTGAGCTATTGTGGCAGCTGGTTCCAAAACACTGGAGAGGTTGCAGCAAAGGTGTAATCTCCAGACAACTTTAAACATGATCTGGGGACCTTCAAGAAGTCCCCCCCCCCAAAGAATGGAGGGAGAGAGTGGTCAGGAGGGTATCCTATGACATTGGTGACTGCGATTGGGTGCTTTCAAAAAGGGTGACTCAGTTGTGGCACCTGTTGACAGGGCTACCAAGGAGGAGGGCAACCAGATTGGGGGTCTCATGAATATAGTGACAGGATGTTGCTATATGTACACAATGATGGGGAGTGAGCAGGCAGAGCAACGGGTGGAAGGGAGGAGTGTTTGTGTGGCGTGGTGTGGCAGTGGGCTGCTGAACTAGCTCTGTGGCATAATGGGTGGGTGGCAGGCTAGGGTTCCGAGGGTGCTGGGTTTGGGTCTGGGTGCGCGTACATTTTGTTGCACCAGGCCCGAAAACATTTTTTCCCTGTTTTGTACCCCTCTGACATGCAGCCCCCTGGAGTTAAGAATCCTTTAGTAGGCAGGTGCAGGGGTGGAGCCCCTTCATAAACAGAAAAAAACCTAAGTCCCCAGTGCCCTTTTGCTGTTGATTTTTGGCGATGTGCACTTGCCCTAACAGTGATCGCCTTTCGCGACATGGAAGCGTCAGAAGCATTTGGACAAAGGAGCTCTTCTATGTAGTCTGGACACAGATCATGAAGCGCTTTGCATTTTAACAAACCTATCTTGAAGGAGGTGCACCACCTCACAGGCAGCTAATGCAACATCCGTATAGCTGGAGAGATCTGCTCGGAGCAAGACACCCTGGTAATTAACCTGACCACAGCGTTCTGCATCTGTTACAAGGGGCACATTAAACCTCCAGATAGCCCAAGATAAGGAGCTTTACAATAGTCCAGCCTAGCTTTTACAAAGGCATGCAACAGGGACTTCATCTTTACAAAGGCTTGCAACAGGGACTTCATCTGGGTGATGCTTCTGAGATAAAAGAAACCACTACAGACCACAGCAGACATCTGCTATTCCATAATTAGCTTGTGATCCATAATGACACCCAAATTCTTCACTCTGCCTCTGGCCTCTGGCTATAAACTGAGAAGGCTCAAGATGTAAATTGGCCACCCTCCACTCAAGACAGTAGCCCCTCTGATACCCAAGTCTGCCAGTAGCACTTCAATCTTCTCTGAGTTCAACCAGTGCCAATTGGAAGCCATCAAGTTGTTCATCACAGATATGTAGTCACTTAGCATGCCCAGTACATTTTTCTCTTTGGGGCAAATGATAGCTACAGCTGATTATCATCTGCATAACAATGAACATGCAGATTGTAAGAGATAGAATCAACAAAAGCTGGGCACTAGAACATCACATCCAGCACTTTTGTGGCATGATAGGTTTTTTAGAGCAGTTTATGGATTTCACAAGTGGTTATCTTTTGAAAATGAAAACGGCTGGTGATTGGCTTCAGTTGCGGCTGTTGCTTTTGTATCACCAGGCAGCTTTACGTCTTCAGGCATGTCTAATTTATACATTGACAGGTTTGTAAACTTGGGCCATTTGCCAATTTCTCTGTATCACTTCCAACCAGGTCCTGTATTATTAAGTTGTTTATTTTTTTCTTTTAGCCTTGGGTAAGCAATATTTTAATGCTGCCCAGAATCTGTGAATGTTGTTAAAGTGGAGCTGACATATACATGTTATTTTTGGAGGGGCAGGCAGCTTATGGCGAGGAGTTGCCTGCCCCAGGAAATAAATAATCCATAAATTAATTTTTTTAGCAAAGAGTTTTGGAAGAATTTAGCATACTATCACTGCAGTTTCACTTTCTCATAAACTGTTTTCCACTGAGCACCCACCACAGCTCCAACCACAAAACCACATTTTAATGACACAAAGTAGGGAATGGGCTGTAAGGATAAATATATATAGGATAAAGTGTGGGCCGGCGCGTGTAACAAGAAGTTTACACACACCCAAGGGGTTAGATGCGAAGCTCGAGGGGGTTATACATAACATTTAATCCCAAGGGTGTGTGTAAACTTTGAGTTCACACATCCTGACCCATATTTTATTTTATATAATTATTGGGTTTTTCTTTTTCGCCTCAGCAATTATATAAAATAAAAAAGGTTGCCCAATTACGTTATAGGGCACGGTCTGCGGTCACCTTTCACTTTTATTTAAAATGTACCAGGTCATAATGTCGCTTGCTTAATAGCGTATGATATTATGGCTAACCCAGTGCAGCGCTGCAGCAGTGAGCAAATGCTGCAATACCGCGTATACTGCTGTACGTGGTATTGCACCATTCTCACTCTCCTAGGCAGAGGATAAGACCTCTGCTGAGAATGGGTTCTGTTGACTAGCTGCTGGGGCTCAATGGACTGAACTACAACAGCAAATAACCCAGGCAGTGCTTCTGGGACTGGGTTTGATTCCTGGTCCTGGAAACCTTTTTTTTTTTTTTAACTTTGTGCGCTCCCTGACTTGACCCCCCCCCATATTGGGAGTGGGTTCAGGGGCAGAGCCCCCCACAGAAAAAATAGATATGCTACATGGCAAGAATCGCGTTGTATTGGCAGCGCGATTTTGCCATGTGTCATAATGTCTTGCGACATTATGACCCCATGCCTATTTAAAACTGCGTTTTTTTTTCAATATTGTGAGGGTAGTTGATCCGGTAAGCCATGTGATTCATTTAAGTTTATTTAATATTACTTACTGCCGAGTGTCAGAGGCAGTTTTCTCTCCATATGTGGTTTGTGGTTCGGGAAGGAGACAGCGATCGGGAATTGAGGAGCTTGAACAGGCGCATGCAGAGTGAAGGAAACCGTGCACATGTTTGCCGTAATAAACATTCCTTTATTACGGCAAATAACACCATAATTTCCCTATGGGAAAAAAAAGGAAGCCGTTAATTATACATTATAATACTATCGGGGCAGAGGCAGACTTTATGTGATACTTGTACTCTTTGAAGGCTATGGTACCTGTTAAAGGAAATAGTATTACATGCATATACCTCCTTAACAGGTACCATAGCCAACAAATAGCACAAGTATCACATAAAATCCACCACTGCCCCCAATAGCACTATAATGTTATCAATATCTATACAGCCTCTTCCCTACTTTGCATCATTAAAACACAATTTTGTGAGCAGGGCTGCAGCGGGCGCTCGGTGGCAAGCGAACTATGAGGAAGTGAGATCCCAGTGATAGTAAGTTAAATTCCTACAGAACCCTTTGTTAAAAAAAATCAGTTGAAGAATTATTTTAATCCTGGGGCAAGTAGCTCCTTGCCATAAACTGCCTGCCCTTACAAAAATAATGTGACGTCTACTATTTAAGATTTTCTAGCTGCTGTTTGTTGAAGAACTATGATTTCAGGCTTCTCATTTTGCCCACACAGATATTACTCAGGGGTCTACATGTGAGCCAGTCCCAGTCTGAAAGAGTTTGCTTAAATATTTTCAGGTCCTGTCACTGGATCTCATTAGTGAGAGGATTTCTTTTGCATCTTCATTTGTTAACCTTGTCTTAGACCCAGCAGAGAATCAGGGGACAATATTTATTTCAGGCTTTTTTCCATCATCTGTTTATGCTTTCTGAGGCCACTACGGGGTTGGCTTCCTATCTGCCTGACTCCCCCACTCGCCCACCATCTGTCATCTCCCTGGGCTTACCTGGGTGGCTGGTACACCCATGGATTATCCACCATGGCAGGGTAGGGAAGTGGAGGGGCATCCTTCCCCACTCAATGTCCCAATCCAGTGCTGCTGACAGGTTGTTCTGGTGATGCAGTGGGTGGAGGTGCGGTGGGTAGCCTTCATGTGCTCCTGTCATGTCGCCCTTTTCCTCCGTTTTTTCTCCCTCCCTCCCTGCCCTCAGCCATGGCATTCTCAGGTTTGCACATGTGCATGGAGACTTACATGTGTCCAGCCAGTGGCTCCCTCCCCTCCCCTGACTGCTGCTTGGAGCTCTAGAGCAACCACCAAGCCACCACCTGGTTATTTCAGACTTTTGAGAAAGACAGCAACATCAACTTCAATGTCTGTGGTACACTCTGAATAGTACAACTTGATACAACGTTGGTCATGACAGAGATCGGTTAAGTTTAATTTTGAGAAGTTTCCAAATATAATATTTCTAAAAGATGTTTCTGGTATCTTGCCAGACCAGATACAAAAAGTTGGGGGGTGGTCACTTATCGAGTCAGATAGTATTTTGACTTAAGCATTTTTATTATGTCTAGTAGTTATCTGGTATGGAATGGTTTGAGGGTTTATTGTTCATTCTGGTGGTTACTGAATTAAGCTGGTTTTGAAATAAGTTGTTGTAGAACAGTGCTGTAGGAAGACTGTTACAGTAGGTTGATCCCCAGTGCAGACAGAATTCATCTAAAATGATTGCATATCTGTGATAACGATAGCTTTCCAATACCCTTGATGGATGTGTTAAGACCTTTTAGTCTACCTTTAGGGGGATTGTAGATATAGCCCATATTACTTTTTCACAATCAACAGAGTTGATTCAGCTGGTATCCATTCACAGACAGAATCACGGGGCGGGGATATCAGTTCTGTTAATACAAGGTGGTCTCGAATACATACCATGACTTCCCCATCTTTCTTTTTACTTACCATATCCCTGGCAATGCAATTATAGCCTCTTACTGAGTGAGCTAAGTTATTTATGGTGACAAGTAGCCAGACTTCTGCTTTCTCCAGTATGCCCGGTTATATCAAGTGACCAATGCTTCATGTTCTGAGAATTTTGAAGGGATACTACATGTCAGCCAGCTTTAAGCTATTATTAAAGAGGGACTATGGTCAACATTTGTGGCATCATTAAACTCAGAATTTGGATCAGCATAGCCCCAATCAGCCTTATGCTAAAAACGAAATCTCTAAGTTACTTTGTTTGACAGTTATAAGTCATTCTACAACTTTGATTTCACTGCATGTTCAAACAAACTCTGGTCAGAGCAGATACAGCTGCACAGCAGTTTTAGGAGTGCCAGTAGTGCTGTGCAGAATGTGCAAATAAGAAATGCTGTTATGCTGAATATTATTCCGAAGATCTCACTATTTTCTGCAGAAATGGTTGCGGAATGATTTTCTGCAGAAAATGATGTTCTAGAGAATATTGTTCCATGGATGGCAGCAGGCAGAATTACACAGAAGAACCAGTAAAATTCTGGCATAAATTCTGCCGGCAGAATAGTCATTCTGCACTAATTTCATCTGCGGAATTACACATTCTGCACAGCACTAAGTGGTGGAGTATGCACAAGATGGTGGCAATGAGAGAACTGTGCATGTGCAATTCTTGTGCATGCACAGTCTGACTCGGTGGCCATCTTGTGCATGGCGGACATCACTTCCGCAGTTGCAGAAGAAAAATAAATGCCTCATGAAGTGGGTGTGTTTATGTGGCCAGTGGATGAGAAGGGCTGCATAAACACAACCACTGGACACTGTGCCAGAGCACTGTGGAAGCACACTGGACAATGGTCCAGTCATGTGCTTCCACAGTGCTCTGCCAAAGAGATGATGATGGAATAATGTCTGCAGAGCTCCGCCCATGGAATTGTAAAAGTCAGTTTACCCAGATTTGCAACAGTCCATTGCAACAAAGAATTAGGCCCTAGATTAGCAGACTGTGCAGACAGATGCATGATACTTTAGAATTTGGGGGAGGAGGATGTTTTGGAATGAAGCAGGGGGCAAAACTTTGGAATACCATGGTTGAGCATGATTTTAGAATACATTAGTTCAGAAACTTCAAAATATAGTAGGGCTGCAATGTTAGAATACAGCATGGACACAATTTCAGAATGTAGCAGAGACATACAGTTTTCTGATGTTGCAGAATTGCTGATATTCAGAATGTGGTGGCTTTGTAAAATTTTAGAATATGGCAGGGATTTGCTATTTTGGAATTCAGCTGTGATATCCAGTTTTACAATGCAGTTAGGGCAAAATTTCAGAATATGATCTGAATGAACTATTTCAGAATGTGATCAGGATGTGCAGTTTCAGAATGTGGCAGTACATAAAATTTTGGAATGTGGAGGGAATGTTCAGTTCTGCATTTTGAGGGGATAAACAATTTTAAAATGTGGGGGATATGCAATTTCAGAATGTGGGTAGACAATTTTGAAATGTGGTTGGGACGTGCAACATTAGAACAGGGCACAAACTATTTTAGTATGTGGCAAGCATATAATACTTTAGAATGTGTCTGTGGGGAAATACAATACTGAACTGTGGTGGTGACGCGCAATTTAAAAATGTGGTAGTGATGCCCAGTAGCAGAATATGGAAGAACACAATTTATGAATGTGGCATGAACATGCAGTTTTTGGAGGGTGACAGAGATGCTCAGTTATGGAATGTGTCATTGATGTGTGATTTCAAAATATGTCAGGGATGTTCAATTTTAAAATGTTGCAAGGATGTGGCATTTAAGTAAGTACATAAGCAAGTAAGTAACTAAGTTTTATTTGTATTGGCACCCAATCCTGGAGGCTCTGGGCACCATTTCAGGTAAAAGGCAAGGTTATAGGCAGCATAGAACAAACAATACAATTATAATAAATAATTCAATAACTTATTTAAAATCAGTTAAAACTATCTTAAAATGCTTTGTTAAAGAAGCAGGCTCCTTTTAAATGCTTCCACTGATGGGGCTTCCCTCAAAGATTTTGGCAGCAAGTTCCAGAGGGCTGGGCTGGCCACCTCAGAAGAGCAATCTCCTGAGGTTTTTAGCCTGGCCATTGTAACTGCCAGGAGGCCCTCGGTGGAGGAATGGAGGGAATGTACCAGGATGGCTGGAGTAAGGAGGTCAGACAGATAATCAGAAATGTGTATTCACTTGCTGCATTCTAAAACTGTACATCCCTGCCACCTTTGGGGACTACAGGTCACAGCTACATTTCAAAAGTGTATGTACCTGCAGAAGTCCAAAATTCTGCACCCTCCCCACAATCAGAAATAGCACATCCTGCCACCTTTCAAAGTTGCATTTTCCCAGCACCTTCCAAAATCATGCTTCCCTTCCACTGTCATGTGTTTGCATCTCTGCCACTTCCAAGCATGTGTCTATACCACATGAAATTACACATCCTCACTCCATTCCAAAATTCTTCCATCCAAAGTATTTTGAAACTGTGTATTAGACATATTTCAAAATTTTACATCCACGTCACCTGCCAAAACTGCATGCTCCTGCCATATTCTGAAATAGCACATACACTCCACATTCCAAAGTTTTGTACTCCCACCAACAATTGTAAATTGCACAACTCCTCCATCTTTAAGAACTGCATTTTCCCACCATGTAATATAATTTATAGCTCCACTACATTACAAAATTACATGTTCCCACCACATTCTGAAAGTAAGCTTCTTCACCATATTCCAAACTTATGTCTTAGCTACAATAAGAAATTGCTCATCCCAACATATTCCAAAATTCTTCACCCCTACTAATATCCAAAATAGCACATTCCTGATACAGTCCAAAATAGTGTACCCCTGCAGCATTTTAAAACTGGGCATCTGCATCACATTTCAAAATGGCATGTCCCTTCTACATTCTAAAGTTGCATAACCATACCAAAGCTATATTCCCTGGTTTAGTTTAAACATGATGGCTAAAAATTGCAGCAAGATAATTTTTTTTATCTTTTCACACTAGCACATTTGGTGGGGAAAGCCCTGGTGTGCCCTTATTCACATTAAGAACATTGGCCTTATGACAGAGATATAAACAGTGAGGAAGGTGAATTGATAGTACTCTCAGACTGGGTGTTGCTGACAATAATTGTATTACAACTCCATAATTAAATTCTATGTGACAACATCACCATTAATGCTGTGAGTGCCTGAGCCAGCAGTTAAAAACACCAGCGCTTCAAGGCTCAGCCCACCTGTTTGTCAGGGGAGAATACCCCGTGCCAGTTTTATACCCTCCTGAACCAAACTGGTTAATAAATTAATCACAGTTTATTCAACCATGAAAAAGTAATGTTGCTACATTTTTAAATTTCATTAAGGTTCCAAGTGGGAAACAATGAAAGGGGAATGACTCAGTCAGACCATCATTATCCTATCACAGACATTATCAATGATGCATACTGAAATGAAAGACTCCCTCCCAATGTTACAAACGTGTGGTTCACAAAGCATGAAACACAGAATATTCTGAGCCTTAAATCAGAGAAAAAGTCAAGATAATGTGAATTAAAACGTATTTTTATGAAACAGTATCATGCAACTATATACATCACATATTGTGCTCTAGTCATGTTGCAGTATGAGCAAGGACCACTGCTTCCATTTCTTTATGTATATTAAAGTGCTGATACATCCAACAAACATACAGCAGAAATTATTTATTTACTAGCTGCACTTGGTTGTTATATCAAACATTGTAAATTAATTTCTTTAAAAAAAACTTACTCCCATTATTTATTGAAGGTGACTGTAATCCCTGCTTGGACAAAAAAAGGACCATTCCAAAATCCATCTTTTTCACTATGTGTGATAAATTATTCAGATGGACCCACATATTAGCTGTTTGTACACACAATCTCCACTAATTGTGTTGTATGAGAAAATTATGCCAAATATACAAAATCATGAAGCTGGTGGGGGTTAGAAACATAAGGGTAGATAAAAATTATATTTAAAGTGTCCAAAAAAGCTACTGAAAGAATGACATTTTCGATGTTTGACATAATATAACAAAATAGAATATGGCACTGCAAGTGCTGCTAGTAAATAATTAATTTCTGCTCGTACTTCACCAGGGCTAGAGCACACAGTTCTGTGTTTCATACTTTGTGAACCACAAATTTGTAACATTAGAAGGGAGTCTTTAATTTCAGTACGCATTTTTGATAACATCTGTCACAGGATAAAGAGAAGCTGATGGTGGCAGGGTGAAGGATTAGGATGGCTAAAGCAGAAACTGAGGAGAAAATTGCTAGGCAGGCTGAAAGGGAGGATAAAACATTCTTTCAATAAATTGGGGAAAGGATGAAGGCATGCCAGGGGATAGAAAGGATTAAGGGGAAGGGGGATTGCAGGTAAAAAGGGATTATGAGAAAGCTGAAGTGCTGAATAGTTACTTCAGCTAGTTTTTTATGAGGGAGGGGGACCAGAGCTAAGTGAGAAGGGAAAGTGGGGAAGGGGGGTGGATCCTAACCCAATTAGTGTGGAAGAGGTAAAGGAGGAATTAGGTGAGTTGAGGTGGACAAGACCTTGAGAACAGATGGTCTTCACCCTAGGGTGCTCAGGGAATTAAGGAAGGTAATGGTGGAACCACTGGTGGGGTTGTTTAACTTGTCCCTGGGTACTGGGGGACTGGAAGAAAGCAGATGTACCAATTCATAAAAATAGCAGCAGGGAGGAAGCGGGCAATTATCATCTGGTCAGTCTCACATCGGTGATGGGTAAAGTAATGATGGCAATATTGAAACAAAGGATGGTTAGATATTTGGAAGGGGGGGCTACAAGACATTCAGCAGCATGGCATCACTCGGGGACGGTCATGTCAGACAAACTTGATCAAATTCTTCAATGAGGTGATGAGGGTGGTTGATCAGGGTGGAGCAATGGATGTGGTCTACCTGGACTTTGGGAAGGCCTTTGACATGGTGCCCCACAGAAGGATGGTTAATAAGTTTGGGAGTCTTGGTGTGGGGGCAGAAAATAGTAAGATGGGTGGAGAGCTGGCTGATGGGGAGAAGCCAGAGGGTGGTGGCCATTGGGGTGCACTCTGGAGGAACTGGGGTGTCGAGCGGGGTCCCTCAGGGGTCGGTGCTGGGGCCCATTCTGTTTAACATCTATGTTGGTGACCTGGCAGAGGGGCTTCAGGGGGAAGGTCTGCCTTTTTGCAGATGACACACAACTCAGTAACAGGGTGGACCCCACGGGGTGTGTGTGGGAGGCAATGAAGAATGAAATAAGGTTACTGGAAGAGTGGTCAGAAACATGGCAGCTTAAATTCAATGCCAGGAAATGCAAAGTGATGCACTTCAGGAGAAGGAATCCAAGTATCACATACACACTGGGGGGGAGAAAATGGCAGAAACCAGGCAGGAGAAGAATTTAAGGATTATAATCACAAATCACCTTTAAGGTAGGGACCCAATGCAGCAAATCAGTGGGCAAGGCTAACAGGATGCTAGCATGCATAGGGAGAGGGATAACCAGCAGAAGGAAGGAGGTGCTGATGCCACTTTACAGCTCCATGGTGAGGCCACACCTGGGGTATGGGGTACAGTTCTGGAGGCTGTCATCTAAGAAGGACATAGATGGCATGGAAAGGGTGCAGAGAAGGGCCACTAAAATAGTGTATGGGCTAAGAGGGATGGCATATGAGGAGAGGTTGAGGAGAACTGGATTTGTATCCTCTGGAGATAAGAAGAAAAAGAGGGGATATGATTGAAACGTTCAAGTATGTAAAGGGGATCAATAAAGTGGGGAAGAGTTTATTGACAGGGAAGGTAGATACAAGAACTAGGGGGCATGGACTGAAGGTAGAGGGAAGAAGATTTAGGGGAAATGTTAGGAAGTATTACTTCACAGAGTTGTTGAGCCCTGGAACAGACTGCTGGAGGAGGAGGTGGTGAGTGCCAGTACAGTGGAGGGATTCAAGAGGGCTTGGGACAAAAAGAGGGTTGCCCAGGGGAGGACGAGGGGAATCCTGGGGGGTGACAGGTAGAGGGAGGGAAAGGGCAGACCCGATGGGCCAGGAAGGCACTTTTCTGCTATCATATGTCTATGAATCTATGAGGATCTGACTAAGTTGTTCCCCTTTCAATGTTTCCCACTTAGAACCTTATGAAATTTAAAAACTTAGTAATGTTATTTTTGCATGATTGGATAAATTGTAATTCATTTATTAACCAATTTGGTTCAGGAGGGCATAAAAACTGGTGCAAAGCAACAAACCAGCATTCACCCCTGGAGAAAAGGCTGGCTGAGCCTCAAAGCATTGGGACTTTTAGCTCCTAGTTCCATTAAGGTTCTAAGTGGGATTTTTGCTCTTCTTTCTCCTCTCTTACCTCAAACATGTTTTTTTCCTATTTACCCTCCCTCCCTGAGAAATTGGGCCTTGGCTGGCCTGAGTCGGCTGCCCTTCTGAACATAACCTCAGCCTCTAATTGCTCCTGCTCCCCAACAAGGGGCCTACTAGTGTCTTAAAATATAACTACTGTTTTACGTTTATGTACTCTTGCCTTATCACACTGTGGCTTACCCTTGTACATATTGTACAAATTGTGCTTGTACCTAATTATACTCTTGTACTGTATATTCTTGTAACATACGGTTACTGTAATAATATTCAGACTCCAATGTTTGCTTTGCATTGTGCCTGGGTCGCATCTGGAAATGAGTCTTGGCTCAGTGTGTCTTTCCCGGTCACCTATTTTTTTTTTTTTTGCATAATTTGTTTATTAGTTTTTCTATGATAATAGACAGACATTTTGACGAAAGACACATACAATACATTACATTACACCACACACATGATACAATAACAAATAATAACTTATATACACTCGATCCATTCTCTTACTCATTTCTACTTTTAAACCAATCACAAATATATTATCATTCCATCCTTTATCAATGGGGAGCAACACGAGAGCCATGAGAAGGGGACCAGGAATTCATCATTTACTTTGCCCAGGGAGGACCATTTGTTATTCACTTACCCTCCAGGTCGTTTTTATTATATCCATCCCTCCCTCAGCATAATATTATCAGCTACTGTTAGCGACTCCAGATATGGTTGCCACGTTTTTTGAAATAGCTCCTCCTTATCTTTAGTGACATATACCAATCTCTCCAGCGTAAGGGCTTGCAGTTTCAGAGCCTTCCATTGGGATATAGTAGGTTTCATCGCATTTACCCAGGTATTAAGAATACAATGCCTAGTCATGCCCAAGACCACTCTAAGCCATCTTTTGACCAGTATCCATTCCCATCCTCTGCAATTTCTATGCCAAAAAGCAACAATAGTGGAGATTTAGTATATTGTTGTCCCGTAATTCTTCTTATCTCCGTTACAGTCTTTCCCCAGAAGTCTTGTAACACTGGGCAGGCCCAGAAATAGTGATAATATGATGCTAAGTCCTTGTTACATCTAGGGCATAAAGGGGATACTAACGAATTATACTTATGAACCACTCGTGGTGGGTAGTACAATCTGTGACAGAATTTGTAGTAAGATTCTTTATATTTATTACATGTCATTATGCCCTGATGGAGCTGCATTATTAATTCCCAATTCTCTTCTGTTATAGGGGTCCTTAAGTCTCTCTCCCAGAGCCTTTTGGTGCTCAGTGTCTTATCCGAGAGCCAGGTTCTTCCATTTCTTGCTATTCTTTGAATGGATCCCTTAGGTCTTTTTTGCCCTGCAATTATCATTTGTTCAATGTGTTCCCATTTAGACTCAGGATTTTGTAGCCTACCAGTAGAACCTATATAGGCTCTAAGTTGCAGGTAGTGAAAAAAAATGTTGACGGCCTAGGCCAGTCCAAGCCTGGATATTTTCAAATGTATCGAGTCCGTTCCAATTGAATAATTGTCTTAAGCATTGTACCCCCCTTGTCTCCCATTCACAATATCCCTCATCTTCTAGTCCAGGGAGGAAAAAAGGGTTCCCTTTCAGGGGCAGCAACAGTGTATCCTCTCGTCCCACCTCCCTCCTCTTACTCATATTCCTCCAGCTCACCAATACCACTTTAATTAAGGGGTTGGGATTCGGTAAGTCAAGAAAGGCCTTCCATCCTCTAGCTGATAAATATGCTGAAATCCTACCAGGACATCCCCTCTCTTCCAGATCAAGCCAACCAGCCTCTTCTGGTCTCCCGACCCAGTCCTGGACGTATCAGCACTGAGTAGCCATGTGGTAAACTTCTAAGTCTGGGAATTGTAGTCCCCCTTTCTCTGTTGGTGCTTTTAGTCTGGCTAACCCCACCCTGGGTCGCTTACCTCACCAGATGAAAACAGTAAAGGCTTTTTCCAGCTTCTTAATATTTGCCCTCCTGATTCCAAGATGGAGCATCTGCAGACAGTACAGTATTCGTGGCAGTGCATTCATCTTCAGTAAGTTGATCCTACCCAGTCACCTATTTTAAATAAATAAAATAATAAAATGAATAAATTATGGAGTTGTAATAAAATTATCATCCGCATCACCCTGTCTGAGTGTGCTACTGTATCTATTCATTTTCTTCAGAATTTGTTCTGATAAGCACCGGGATCTGTTGTGAGCTCTAGTCTCATCTTCCACCTTATGACTAGTGATATTGCTCTAGGCAGTATATCTTTTGATATGAAACTGTTTAGGAGATCAAGCAACAGAGTAATCGCAGTTCTTGAGAGGCATGATTGTAAGTATGAGGCTTTAAATGCTAGAACCGACTTTTAACAAAAAGATGCTAAAATTACATGGGATAAAGTTGAAGTTCAAAAACTTCAACCCACTCCCCCCCCCTAAAAAAACATAATGGAATTACTGTAGTATCCGCTTTTGATAATAGACTCAGGCTGTGGAATATACTAATGTAGCAATTATCAAAGAAAACTACTACTTTTACTACAAAGTTGAAAATCTGGAGAACCAGATTAGATATAGAAATATTAAGATTGTTGAGCTACCCACCAAACTGCACACTAAATTTGACACAATTAGAGGTCTTGTGGAGGATAGCTTCATTGAAGTTTAGCTGTAGAAACAAAAAATAAAATGTCACACACACACACACACACACACACACACACACACACACACACACACAGAGGCAAGCAACAGTAACACGCTGCTACACTGATAGACCCACCACAACAAGGCTGCTGTACTGTGGTAAAAAAATCCAGTTTATTTCATTAGGACAGCAAACACTGCAGGAACACAAAAAGAGCACAGCAAAACATTTTAACGTTTTGTGCTTGCACGCTTTGTCAAGAGGTGACCATAATGGCAGTCAAACCTCCTTTTATAGTGCAAGATCTTAAAGGGATAGTTACAAATAGTGCAGTGTGTACTGTATAACATTTAAAAGTGCAAAAATAGTGTGATATTAATATAGGCACATTAGCAACCTATAGTAGATAGTTATCGTCTGTACACAGTAATAAAGTGATGATAAGAACATCAACAACACAGTGAATGATGCATAAAACTAAAAACAGTCTCTGACTATTATCCACCAGCAAGCCTTTCCCCTGAGTCTGATAGCCTGTAACACACAATGTAAGCGTTACATAAATTGAGGTGCATGATTGCAACCTCTTGTTTTAGGCTGATCCCAGCTGGGAGGTATCATGAAGATTATGAGGACCAACACATATAACTTTTAAACAACAGACAAAGACATAACATGCTATGAACAAAAGTTACAGGCACACTGTGTAAAGCATATGTTTATTTGCAGAAACAATCAAAGGAGCAGGGATTTAAAGGATGAGGAAAGGAGAGAAGTTGTGTCAAGGGAGGTGAGGAAAGCAGAAGGGGGGGGGTTGGGAAAGAAGGCAAAGAGATAGGTAGCTCAGATTGGGTCTAGGGGAACCACTATAGAAAATAAGTGTAAGGCACAGGCAGAGAGAACCTGTTGGAAATAAGTGCATGGACAAAGGGAGGAGGCAGAGGAGCAGAGAAGGCATGGGGCCAACTCCAAAATCCACCATACAATAGCTAGGGGTGCAAGAGCAGGGACTGTCCGGAATACCTGCAAATACAGGAGAAAACAGTCAGGGGAGGAGTGAGGGAGGGGAGGGTGGCAAGATTGGAAAGGAGGTTGAAGTAGGAGGGAAAAGTAACAGGGCAAGAGAGGTAGTGGTATTAGCAGGAGGCAATCTCTGGTTTTAGTCACAGAAAGAATGGGGGGGGAGCAGAGTCACTAAAACCTGCAGTAGCCACAAGTTTGTAGCATGGAGAGCAAGTGAATTTAGGGAAGCGGGGCTAAGGATTAGGGGCCGACCTACTCATGCACTAACTCCTGGTAACAAGGTGGTGCTTCAAGTTCAGTTTTGAAGAAGGAAAGGCTCTCAAGGTTCAGTATAGAAACAGGGACCTCATTTAGCCAGAGTGGGGCTCCGGATGTAAAGCACCTTTGGCCAAGGGATGTCCACCTGAAAGGGATCATCAGGAGACCACGGTCCATGCCCCTAGTCAAATAACATGATTGATTAATATGCAGTATGTCTGAGAGACAGGGAGTAGACTTTCCAAGAAGTGTTTTTTTGCTCAGAAGACACGTTTGGAACTTTATCCTGCTATCCAGGTTCAGCTAGTTATTTAGCCCATAAAGTGTGCAAGTGTGAACAAGGCTGTCTGCCCCTAGAGTGAGTCTGTAGGCTTTTTTAAGGGCAACCACAACTCGCATGAGTGCAGTTTCATTTGCTGCCCCATAAACAACCAATCCATAGACTATGATAGACAGGATTGAGCTGGAAACTGTCAGCGTAATGGCTGTGGGTATGAGATATTTTTTGCATCTATAGAGGACACCAAGCTTGATATTGACCGCGTTCATCACCTGGGAAATATACTGAACGAAGGATGAAGTATTGTTGATGGTGACCCCAAGGTGGTATCCAGTGATGTGGGTGACCATGATTGAGGGACCACCGAAACAGCGACTTAATCATGGCGCATGGTACAGGGGTGACCGGGTATCTACAGTGGCCAGATGGGGTGGGTGGGTGACTATAGTGACAGGACGTTGCTACAGGTACACACTTGGGGGTGGGAGCGAGCACATCCAGGAAGGGGCAGGAGGGGTTGTGAGGGGTGGTGCTGTCATAGGCTGCCAAGCTGGCCCCATGGTGTAGCAGGTCAGCTCGCGGCTTTGGTGGGTAGGGTGCTGGGTCCAGGTGCAGGTTTGTTTTTGTTGCACCCAGCCCGAATTGTTTTTTTATTTTACATTTTGCACCCCCCCAACATGCAGCCCCCGGGGGTTGAGAATTCTTAAGTAGGGGGGTGCGGGGGGCCCAGCCTCCCACATAAATGTAAAAAATACAAGTCCCCGATGCTGTTTTGTTATGTGCTGGGGAGTCAGAGTGCTGAAATTGATTTTCAGTGCTCTGACTTTGCCATAACGGCGATCACCTTTCAGCAGTCGCCGTTATGACATGGAACTTCCCAAGGTACTTGAATGAGTGTACTTGTTCAAGGTGGATGCCCTTATTAATGACAATAGACATGTCAGGGTACAATTTCTTAAGCTTGTGACTTGATATCAGCATAGTTTTAGTCTTCTTATAAGTAAGAATAAGTTTATGAGAACAAAACCAGTCCTCCAACAGGTTAAAGGTGGCCTGTAATTGTTTTGCAGCAGAGAGGGCTGGGCGCTGCTATTCAGGATGACAGCATCATCTGCATACAAAATGATTTTACTATTAAGGGCAGATGGAAGGTTATTCAGGAATAAACTGAAGAGAAGTAGACCAAGAATAGATCCTTGAGGGATTCCTAGAGTAACATTCCTAGCAGATGAGATTTTAGTCCTTATTTTGACATTCTGGGACCTGAGAGACAGATAGTCCTTGAACCAAAGGGCTGCTTCTGGGGCCACCCTCAATGACACCAGTTGCTGAAGCAGGATTGGGTGATTAATGATGTCAAAGGCCTGTGTGAGATCTATAAAAATAGTGCCAACAAACCTGCCTCCATCCATAGCTTTATGCACATAATCAGCGAAGTCCACCAGGGCAGTAGTTGTACTGTGGTTCTTCTGGAAGCCATGTTGCTGTGGACATTGAAGATCATACTTCTGAAGGTACTCAGTCATCTGATCAGCCACTATTCTCTCAAGCGCCTTTGACAAGGGGGATAGAATTGAAATAGATCGGTAGTTAGCAGTGCAAGAGTGATCACTACTTTTGAGTATGGGAGTCACCAGAGCCAGTTTCCAGACAGTAGGAAATACTGCCAGGGAGAGAGACTTACTGAAGATTTTGGTAATGGGGGTGATAACTTCATTAAGTGCCACGGCAACTATATTCATATCTATATTGTCACTGCCAAGTCTTGTTCTGCGGAGGACCTTTAGCATGTAGGATTTAGCCTCCTTGACAGTGACACACCTGAAATAACAGCTAGGATGATTAAACCTGGGTTTTGTCATTAGCTGTGGTGGATCAGTTGGGGTGAGGTATTCAAGAGGAAGGAAGGACAGAGCTCAGATTCATAAAATGCAGAATTAACGGCATTTGCAATAGTGTAAGGATCCAAGGTAGGGGTGCCATTTATGTTTACCGTTGTAGGATGTCTCCTGTCATCTTTACCGAGCAGGTCCTTAATATTCCCCAGAATTTTTTCCCATTACCCCAGTTCTGTTCCATCTGGTATTTGTAGAATTTTGCTTTAGCAAGTCTAGCAAGGTTGGCACGCTTATTTCTAACTGTTCTGTACTTCTAGAAGTCAGCTGTGTTGCCAGAATTCCTGACCTTACTCCACAGGTTATCTCTGACTCTCGTTTAATCTAGTAGTTCACAAGTAATCCACCCATTAATGGACCTTCTAATTTTCCTCTTCCTTATTGGTGCATAGATATCACAGATCTCATTAAACTTGCCAACAAAGTGTTTCAAGGCAAGGTCAATATCCTGTGACTCATCGATAAGGGACTTGGGATAAGGCAACTTTAAATGCGCCTACTTGCCCTCTCTTGATCACTCCACTTTGAATATTAATTGGGGGATCTTTTTTCCTTTGCTGGCCCACCTACAGATTACTGGGGAGTGATCACTAAAGCAGTCAGAAAGTAAGGCAGTATCTTTGATCCTAGACGGGCAGCTGGATAGGATCCAGTCAAGGAGCGCGCTTGTCCCCATTTTGTAGTTTATTCTGGTGTGCTCTGGGACCATCTGTGTAAGATACACACTGGCCACCTTCCTTAGAGATACCATGTCTTTGCTGAGCCAGTCAGTGTTAAAGTCTTTACTTACTATAACCTCAGAGTTCTTCGTAGCTTTTGAAATAGCCTCCAAGACTAATCCAAGCCCTAGTTTTGCTTTACGAGGAGGCAAATAGACAGAGGCAATGGTGAGTGTCTTGCCATGTCTGCCGAGGAGGAGTTGCAATGCAAGCAGCTCATAATTCTCAGTGATCCCTGTTATAGGCAGTACACTTCCCTGAATAGAATCTCTGACATAGATGAGGCATCCCCCAACCCTTTTCTTAGTTCTATCTAGCCTGAAGGTGCCATAACCAGGTAATGCTATAGAGTCATCTTTGATATATGGAGTAAGCCAAGTCTCGGTCAGGCAGATAATGTCAGGGCAGTGAAGCTGCATCCAAGCCTGGAACTGGTCAAATTTGGGGAACAGACTGTGGATTTTATTGCAATGATCTTTAATCCACAGTCTTTTTTCCCCCTACTGGGCTAGCAGGAGAAGGCCCAGGGTTGGGGTGCACATCTCTAGACAGTAGGATTAGTAGAAGAAATATCTTCTTAGATGCATAAAGGTAATTCTGTACAAGCTTCCTCCTTTCGTAGTAACCCTTGGGGATTGGGCTGTATCCTCTGTACCCTCCGGGAGGAGCAACCAACTGTGCCAATACCACAATACTGCTTGATGTAGTGAACAGGTTTTTGTGCACTGATGGTGGTGGTGTGAGGGGTGATCTATTGTGTATATAGGACACTGTACCAACTTGCTTCCCTCCTCTGTACAGTGAAGTTATGGTTGGCCCAAATACATTTTGTGGGAGCAAGAGGAGCCGATGGCCCATGAGGGGAAGGAGAGCAAAGAGTAATGCCAAGGATATCACTGTTGGCATTGCCATACTTTCAAGCAAGTGATAGCAATGTAAGTTTGTAGGTGATGAGGGCTATAGCACGCTTGCTTCAATGAGCAAGTCCAGTGGAGAGTGAGTATCCCCTTCAGTATGGGAGATAGTTGTATGAAGAAGTTTGAATGAGTAGGATTGGCCATCAGCCAGCAAAGGAAATGACCTGCTATCTTTCTGCATGGGAACTGTAAATGGCAACAAGACGAATGGCCAGGATCAGCAATCAAGGAGCTTAAGTCAAAATGTCCTATTTGGCTGATAAGTAGCAGGGAGGAGCCCCTTTAGTAACAAACTGAGGGAGGAAGGTCACTCAATCCAGAGGTGAGGGGTGGAGACTAGAACTGTGGAAAGAGTATTTAATTAAGGCCGGGATTGGGGGAAGGGGCAGGCCAAATTTCTACTTGTAAACAGTACCTTTCCTTCACTGCTTCCCCTTCAGGTAGAAATTCAGGAATGTCTGCCAATCGCTGCAGTGTGAGGAAAGCCCAAAGGTGGAGCAGTAGGGAGCCAAACAATAGCAAGCCTGGCAATAGCTGGATAGATGAATGAAAAATGCAGATTTAAAAACCGCCCGGGTTCCAAAGCTCTAAGCATACCTGTCCTAGCTTGGGGAGGGTGGGCAGTCTGTTGTGGCGATCGGCTGATGTAATGCCAGACCCGCAAGTGCTGTGGAGGAGCCCGCTCAGGGAAAACCTACAGTGGAAGAAAGAGGGAGAGAGTGAGAGAGGGGGAGAGATTAGAAATCAAGGAATTTCAACCAGAGTCAGGCTAGAGCAGAGGGTGGGCCAGAACAGAGGACAAAAGACAGGGGCGTAGGTGTTAGAAGAAGGTGTTGAGTAGCAGGAGAAGTTTGCAGTGGGGGAATAGGGAGGTAAAGGTGCCAGAAACGATCGAGAGGATAAAGGGAGAGGCAATGAGGGGGGGTTACTGGAAGGTGGGAAGAAGACAGAGAGAGTAAAGCCCAGTTAGTTTAAAATTAACAATATAAAAGCCTGGCTAAATGACAATCAGGACAATGAAACATAGAAATGTAGAAGTTGACAGCAGATAAGGACCGCAAGCCACATCCAGTCTGCCCATTTGTTTTCCTACCTTATAAATGTGCCATCGGCCTTTGCTCTGTCAGTGGCCTATCTATTCATACTCATCTGTATTGCTCCCTTATGCCTATCCCATGCCTGTTTGAAGCCCTGCACTGTATTCATAGCCACCACTTCCTGAGGTAGGCCGTTCCATGCATCCACCACCCTTTCTGTGAAAAAAAATTTTCTCTCATTCCCCCTTAATCGGCCTCCCTCTAGTCTCCTGCTGTGTCCTCTTGTCCTGCTTTTTTTCTTATATTTAAACATGTTAGACTCTTTCACCTTGTTAATGCCCTTAAGGTGTTTGAATGTTTCAATCACATCGCCTCTCTCCCTCCTTTGCTCAAGGGTATACATATTGAGCTCCGTTAATCTGTCCTCATGTCTTCTGATGCAGTCCCTGCACCATTTTGGTTGCCCTTCTCTGGACTGCCTGAATTTGGTTAATGTCCTTGTGAAGGTGTAGCCTCCAGTACTGCACGCAGTACTCCAGATGGGGCCTAACCAGGAATGACTGCCAATCGCTGCAGTGTGAGGAAAGCCCAAAGGTGGAGCAGTAGGGAGCCAACCAATAGCAAGCTTGGCAATAGCTGGATAAAAGAATGAAAAATGCAGATTTCAAAACTTCCGAACTTGGCTGCAACGACTGGGGTAGCAATTTATTACAACTTTAAGCAGTACCATACACAACTTGGCTAATTAAATTACAGAAATGTCTACAAGTAAACTGTAATTTAAATTTCCAACTAAACTTTCACGTTTTTACAAGTAAACAGTATTTTTCCTTCACTGCTTCCACTTGAGGTAGAAATTCAGGAATGACTGCCAATCACTGCAGTGTGAGGAAGGCCAAAAGGTGGCGCAGTAGGGAGCTAGCCAATAGCAAGCCTGGCAGTAGTTGGATAGATGAATGAAAAATGCATATTTCAAAACCGTCTGGGTTCTGAGGCTGTAACCGTACCTGTCCTAGCTTGGGGAGGGTGGGCAGTCCATTGTGGAGCTTGCGGTCAGCCAATGGAACGCCAGACCTGCAAGTGTTGCAGAGGAGCCCACTTGTAACACCTGTCCTAGCTTGGGGAGGGTGGGCAGTCCATTGTGGGGCTTCTGGTTGACCGATAGAATGCTAGACCCACAAGTGCTGTGGAGGAGCCTGCTCAGGAATCACCTGCCCTAGCTTGGGGAGGAAGGCAGTCCGTTGTGGAGCTTGCGGTCAGCCGATGGAACACCAGATCCACAAGTGCTGTGGAGAAGCCCACTCAGGACTCACCTGCAGTGGAAGAAAGAGAGAGAAAGTGAGAGAGCAAAATGTCTGTAGTATTTCACTGCTGAATTTCACCAGGACACCCTTCCCCATTATCCCCGAAACAAGACTCAAACTTACCAGCCCCTCTCCCCCTTTTCTGACTTTTTTTTCCTTTCAATCTGGCGTTTTCATATTTTTCTACATTTATTTTCAGGGCACGAAAGTCTCCTCTCCCCCAAGCCTCTGAAAAGGAGCCATAGTGTGTGTGTGTGTGTGTGTGTGTTGGGGGGGGGGGGGAGTCATTGAGGGAGTGACTGCGTGCATTTTTTTTGTAGTGTCCGACCACTGGCTAATTCTGGTGGGAGAATTGCAGTGTGTTGCATGGGCTGTAAGATGTTTCTCTTGTTTTCTAATTTAATATTGCATGTCATTTATTTAAAGTCTCCATTGGTATCCTATCCAGAGTTACTTTTGCAATACCTGCTGACAGTGGTTTTGTATCCCTTTCCATTACTTTGGACTTAGGACTCCCTCACATTGCACTTGATCATGTTAGGAGCTTATTGTGTCCGTCTCCCCTCCTTATTCACTTTTCCACATAAAACCAGGTCTTCAAATGTTGCAGTATTATTTTTTTTATAATTTTTTCTTAACGTCTACTATTTTGTTATTATCTGCATGGCCCCACATATTGCAATGATTACATTTATCCAATGTCAATCACCTACTACTCTTTTTTTTCTTTAATTGATGCTTTAGTATGTCTGCATTCTCATTTACTCACATACCTTTCATGGTCAGTTATTTTTTGTAATTTAAAATGATTTTTTAAAACACAAATCGTCAACATTTGGTACCCTTTTGCATCTCCTGGTTCGCCAACTCCTCAAGTCCTTATCTCTCATGAGATTTGCAACAGCACCGAAATTAGTCGGGTGTTATTTAAGCAATAATGCATGACAGGGTGTGTGTTGTGCTGGGATAACGTCACCCCAGAAGTGATGTTATCCCAGCACAACACACACCCTAGAGTGCATTATTGCTATTATACAATGGCTCCTTTGTAAAAAAAAGAAGAAATTGAGATAAAAATACTGTTTTAAAAGCATTTTTAGCTATGTGTAGGTTTACATATATAAAAAAATATCCCTTGTTACTAGTGCTGGCCAGCAGGTGGCAGTGTCTGTATATCCCCATTTCATTCTGTCATGGTTTCAAAGTCCCTGTGCTGTTTTGCGGGTCCCCTTTTGAGCAGCTGAGAACACAGTAACTCCCCCTCTCCAACCATGTCGCTAATTTTTTTGTCTGCTTTGTTTAGTAATTTACTGCAGGCTCTGTGAGGGATGTTCAGGGAAACTGGTTAGCGAGGATTACAGGCGTTTCAGTTTCATTGTCAGGTCGGCTGGTGAGTGGTAGAGATGGTTTAGATTCATAGATTGATATTGAAGGGTGACGGCAGAAAAGGACTGAAAAAGGCCCACCAAGTCTGCCCATTTGAAGGTAACAGTGTGTTCTAGGATGACAAGAGGTTTTAAAAAGATGTTTTTACTGTCCATGGGGAGAAACAAAAAATTAACTGGTACTTGTAAATTTTGCGCAAAGTTGAATACAGGCGGTCTTGCACTGTCTCAGCTTGGCTCGCTAATTGCATGTTGAATGAAGCCGACAACTTCACTGATATTAAGGATTTGAAAAAAAGATAAAAAAAACTGCCGATGAGCTTTTTGGTTGTTGTTGAAATGAATAGTGGGAGGGAAGTTTGCAGTTTAAATGGGATGTAAACGCATGGAACACTGGAGATGGCATTGGAGCAGTGATGTTTTAACCGTGCTGTCCAGCGGGGTCACTCAAGCAGGCTGCGTGGAGTGATCCCCATAACGATTGATGCAGTCATCTCGATGCTGGGACTAGACCTGTGATGTTGTACTGGGATAACATCATGGGTCCAGTCTCAGACTGACCAATCAGAGCCCAAGATTTTTTCTTGCCATTGTATAATATAAATGATATGATATGTGAAAATGGATATTATTATTGATTTCATTTCACAAGTTTGGCCTGGGAAAGGCACTGTAAGCAGAGCAGGAGCTCAAGGAGCTTAAATTATATGACTTTCTCATGGTCACACAATATGCAAGTGGTGGTTGTGAGATTCCAATAGAGGTCTGTTGTGTCTCTGCTGTATAGAACAATATATTGTTGAAATATTAAAGAGAGTTCATAGTTAGACCAGTTTCAGCACCGTTACATAGTTTCAATCAATCAATCTTCATTTTACCAGGTGAAACACCATTGAGACAAGCTCATTTACAAGATGGACTTGCGTAGACTACACATACATTAATAATAAACAAGCAGTTAGGAATAAATAATCAATACTCAGCATAATATACAGAATATGGTAAGGTAGTAACAAAAGTAGTAGGGAGTCAACAATAAATACAATCACAGTAATCGTAATAATATATAGAATGCATACAAAATACGTGAAAACACAAAAATATGTACAATATAAGACCCTATGAAGGTGAAGGGTCAGAGGACTGAACATATGAGGACCGTGAGTAAAAAACAGAATCAGAACAGCTGGAGGAATACATAGGATACGTGCTATATACATAGGAAAATAAAGTAAATACAATAGCAACAGTGGAACCTTTGGAGGTGAGGGTGTGGAAGACAGGTGCATCTGATGGATCATATGAAAAGCAGAGCAGAACAGCCAGGGGAATGAATGAGAACTGGAAGCAAGTACAGTTTAATAAAACATCAGGGGAAGCAACCACAAGTCTCATTAAAGGAATGCAAGCACAATGTTTTAAATATGGATAATTTGACAGCAGAGGCTATCTTCAGAGTTTTTTGAAGATTATTCCACAGGACAGGAAGGGCATGACTTATAGCAGATTTACTAAAATGCGTACGTACTCTGGGAATCATAAGAGTAATAAGAGAAAGGCTTCTCAGTGAACATATACTAGCAGGACTAACAGGCAGGCAGGCAGTCAGAGATGTATTGGGGAAGCTTATTGATTATCACTCTGTATGTCCAAGTCGCAGCATTTTTTAGATGTCTGAATTTGGGTGAGTTCCAGCCTAATATGGAATAAAGGGTACAGTGATGGGTAGAGTATGGGGCACCAGTGATGAATCATAACACTCTATGGTATAGGGTGTCAAGTTTAGTAAGAACAGTGTTAGGACCTTGCCCATATAGGAAGTTGGCATAGTCCAGAAGTGGAAGAAAAAATAGTTTGGGCCAGTCTAATTTTAGCCTCAAGTGTAAGAAGATGCTTAATATGGAAAAAGATTCTGAGTCTTTGTTTTAGTTTCTTAGCCAGTTCCTCAATATGATTGACAAACAAGAGTTTGTAGTCAATCCAGACTCCTAGGTATTTAAACTTGACCACGGATTCCAGGGAGTCACCCCTGAGGGTGATAATTTGACAAGGCACACCTAGAGGGTGACAATTAGTTGCATTGACATGGGGAGAAAAGAGCATGGCTTTGGGTTTTTTCACATTTAGTACAAGTTTTTGATACAGTAGGTTATGTTGCAGCCAGTTAAAGTCAGATTGACGGTCCTTACAGGCAAGTTCAGGGGTAGTCCTAGCTATATAAAGAACAGTATCATCAGCAAAGTGATGGATATTTGCTGAATTGATACCAGAGCTGATATTGTTTAAGTAAATTGCAAATAATAGAGGGCCAAGGATAAACCCTTGTGACACACCCCTCAGGAGGGTTTTCTGAGGGGAGAGATCCCTATCAGTTTTGATCTGCTATTGCCAACCAGTAAGATAACAGTTAAACCATTTCAGCATGGAGGAGTTGAGACAAATATTGCAAAGGGATAGCAAAAGCAGGTCATGATCCACTGTGTCAAAGCCTTTGCTCAGATCAAGGAACAAGGCACATACATAGTTTTTATCATCTAGGGCATTCAGCCAGTCACTGGTCTCTTTAGTAAGAGCAGACACCGTGTTGCAGCTAGATCTAAACCCTGACTGTACTGGGGTAAGCAGATTGAATAATTCCAAGTGATTTCTAAGCTATGAGTTGATGATTTTTTTTCAAGTAGTTTAGAAAGTATAGGAAGAAGCGATATGGGTAGATAATTATTTAGATCGCTCAAATCACCAGACTTAAATAGTGGGATAATGAGGGCAGTTTTTCAGACCAAAGGGAGAGAGCCCTGGTCAAGGAACATATTAAAAAGGTGAGTTATAGGTCCAGACAGAACATGTAACCAAGTTTTAGGAAATGGGGATCGAGTTGGTTGCCACCCGCACTTTTCCTAGTATCTAGGTCCAGTAATAGATCTTCCACTTATTTCATTGAAACAGAGCAAAAGGAAAAGAAAGCTTCTGAAGCTGGGATGGCTGAGGCTAGGCAAGCTGGGTCATGAGCAAAGAACTGAGCATGCAAATTATTGTCAGGAGAATATCAAAAGTGAGGCCTGCAATGGCAAAGTGGTTGTTAAAAAGATCTCAAATTATCTGCTTGTCTGACGTGATGGAACCACCATAAGAGATTTTTGCTTGGAGAGAGTTAACTGGTCTATGACCTTCAATCTCCTTTAAGGTCCTCCAAAAGTTTGCAGAACAGTTGGAAGAGGAGTCTAATGTGTTACAAAAGTGTTTGGCTTTTGCATCCCTAATTAGTTTAATAGAAGGGTTCCTAAAAATTCTGAAGGTCGCCCAGTCCGTCTGGAGTTTAGTTTTATGCATTTTTTCCAAAGTGCGTCCCTGTGAAGCAATGCAGTTTTCAGTTCAAGCAAGAACCAGGGATATGACTTGTTCCTGGTATGGATTTTGACTAGGGGTGCATGTTGATTTAATACCCCAAGTGCAATGTTTTGTAATATCTCATAGGCCTCAGATACTGTTGAGGCAAGATAGAAGTCTTGCCGTCGAGAGTACTGAAGGTCTAAGAGGAAAGCGTGATGGTCAAAGTTACAACGGCTTCTTTTAAAAATGTACCTGGAGTTGGAGACAGGTTTAGAGACAGACCTCACACAGGCTATTACACAATGATCACTGATGTAATTAAAGAAGACACCAGAGTGGGTAATAAGATGGGGTTTATTGACTAAAATTAGGTTGAGTAAGGTACTGTGTTCTGGGTTTCTAAGGTTTGGATGGGTAGTTTCTGCAATAAGTTGTGTCAGACCATGGGAGTCACAGAAGTCTTTTAGTGGAATAGAGCCAGTTGAAAACCAATTGAAGCTGAAATCACCCAGGATGATGACCTCAGAAGTAATTGTGTCCATAGCACTTCCCAAGAAATCCAACAGCTTAAGGCCTGCAGAGGGCAGCCTATAGCATCCAATAATGCAAATAGAATCCGAAGGTGAAAGCTGGACCTTTATTATAAGGCATTCAAACTCCTTGGTCATGAAGGAGGAACTAATTAAGGAGGCTGTAAATGTATCCCCCGCTAGTATTCCTGTCAGCTCTAAATACATTATAGGAGGGAATGTTAATTTCATGATCAGGTGTGGAGGGTGTAAGCCAAGATTTAGTAATCGCCAGGATATCAGGCTTAGTGTGAGAGATCTAGGACTGTATATAACCAAGCTTATGTAAGAGGCTGCAAGCATTTATGTGAAGTAGGCTCAACCCCTTTAGTTGGGCCAACTCAGAAGGAGTGAGGGTAGTGGAAATGGGACCTGAGTTTAATTCAATATTACCTGAACATAATAGCAACAGTAGCAGAAGTTTTTTAAGGGTACCAAGCAGTAGCTTAAGCAGTTTAATCTGACCCCTTTTATGGTGGTAGGGTGCGACCGAAGAGGAACATTCAATGTGAGAGCCCAGTGAAGCATATAAAAGCACTTGAACTGCAAAGGTAATAGGAGCCTTAGTTGGGAGAGTAGTTGGGAATTGAGAAAATTGAGGCCTGAGATAGATATGAAGAGTATCACCATGGTGGCAAAACTGTGCATGTTGGTCCATAAAAGATGAAAGGACTAGTGGAAGGGCGATGAAGGATGGATCATGCAAGCTAGGATTATTAGCAGAAGTAGTATAAGAAGGCTTGTAGTAGGGCTCCAGCGTGCAGTGCAGGAGGCCTAATAAGCACCCAAAAGTTATCAGAAAGTAACCCATTTTTAAGATCACTGGGGCTAGCAGCAAATATTTAGTGAGTAAAAGAGAGTGCTCCTTTAAGACTAAGGACAGTATAAAGAACAAGGAAGGACCCTTTAAGGCAGAAGAATAATCATTGTGTCCACCAATAGGGGTTTTGGTGCTTTAAGAGGAGCAGGGAAGAAGTGAATTTAAAGTGCTGGGGAGGGGAAGGGAGGGTGGACAGGAGAAAAAATAGGGGGAAAAAGTCATACAGCAGCTCAACTATGCAGATTTTAGAAATGCAGCAAGGAGAAGCGAGCTGAGGAAGCTGTTTCCAGTGAGCTTGCTACTCGAGTCAAGCCTGAGGAGAGGCAGCCAATACTAAGCAGGAACTGAAGGGATGAGTCCAATCAGAGTCCCTGCTTTCAAACCCTGGGACATCCAATTCATCATACCTGTAACTGGCAGAAGCGAGCGGTCAGAAATAGAAACGCAGATGGCTGGCTACCAGCCATGGTTGCATGCAGCAGTGGGGAGCCCTGGTTAGGGGCAGTCTGTAACTGGCAGAGGTGGGTGGGCAGAAGTAGAGATGCAGATGGTTGGCTACCCAGCTGTGGCCACATGCAGCAGTGGGGAGCCCTGGTCAGGGGCAGTCTGTAACTGGCAGAGGCAGGTGAGCAGAATTAGAGATACAGACGACTGGCTACCCAGCCATGGCTGCACATAACAGCAGGGAGCCCTGGTCAGGGGCAGTCTTTAACTGGCAGAGGTGGGTGGGCAGAAGTAGAGATGCAGATGGCTGGCTACCCAGCCGTGGCCACATGCAACAGTGGGGAGCCCTGATCGGGGGGGGTCTGTAACTGGCCGAGGTGGATGGACAGAAGTAGAGATGCTGATGGCTGGCTACCCAGTCGTGGCTACATGCACAGCAGGCGGCCCTGGTCGGGGCAGTCTGTAATTGGTAGAGGGAGGTGAGCAGAAGTAGAGATGCCGATATCTGGCTATTCAGCTATGGCTCAGTGGGGAGCCCTGGTCAGGGTCAGTCTGTAATTGGCAGAGGAAGACGGGCAGAAGTAGAGATGCAGATGGCTGGCTAACCAGCCATGGCCACATACAGCAGTGGGGAGCCCTGGTCAGGGGAAGTCTGTAACTGGCAGAGGTGGGTGGACAGAAGTAGAGATGCAGATGGATGGATGGCTACCCAGCTGTGGCCACACACAGCAGCGGGAAGCCCTGGTCAGGGGCAGTCTGTAACTGGCAGAGGCGGGTGGGCAGAACTAGAGATGCAGATGGCTGGCTACCCAGCCGTGGCCACACACAGCAGTGGGGAGCTCTGGTCAGGGGCAGTCCGTAACTGGCAGGGGTGGGCAGGCAGAATTAGAGTTTAGTGAGGATTCTGCCACAAGTATCATCACAGTGCAAATAATTGAAGTTTGAGTTGCAGAGCAGAAAGAGGTTGGAAAAGTTAAGATGTAAGCCTGGAGACACAGCAGACCTGCTGGAATCTCACAACCACCACTTGCAAATTGTGTGGCCCTGTGCAAGTCATTTAATTTAAGATAGATAGATAGATAGATAGATAGATAGATAGATAGATAGATAGATAGATAGATAGATAGATAGATAGATAGATATACACCATACCAGTTTATAAAACTGCAGAGATGTGCCTCTTGGAAATTACATCATAACAATCATAAATGAACCAGACCAGAGGCAGAGGGGGCAGCTGCCACAGCTAGTCAGGCACTTCCACTCACTGGATTCTGTGTCCCTGTATGGGCTGCCCCAAAGGGTAAAAAAAGAAGATAGAAAAAGTACCATTTAAAAAACTATTGAAAAGTCTTTAGCAAAAATGCCTATTCAGCAGGACTTAGGACTCCCTCACACTGTACTCAATCATGTTAGGAGCTTATTGTGTCCATTCCCCCTCTGTACGCACTTTTCCACATAAAACTGCATCCTAACAAGTTGCAGTATTATTTCTTTTAATTTTCTCTTAACACTTACTGCTTTGTTATCTTCTGTATCACCCTCACATATTGCAATAATTCTATCCACTGTCAATCACCTACTACTCTTTTGTTTTTTAATTGATGCTTTAGCATGTCTGCATTCTCATTTACTCACATAAGTTTCAGCTCAATTATTTTTTTGTTATTTAAAATGTTCTTTTTAAACACAAATCATCGACCTTAACTACCCTATTGCATTTCCTGGTTTGCCAGCTTCTTGAGTCCTCATCTCTCACTAGGTTTGCAACAGCATGAAAGTTAGAGAGCTGCTATTATAAATATCACGATATGTGCATATGGATATTGTTATTGATTTCATTTCACAATTTTATCCCTGGAAAGGCACTGTAAGCAGAGCAGGAACTCAGGGAGGTTAAATTAAATGACTTGCTCATGGTGACACAATATGCAAGTGGCAGTTGTGAGATTTAAATAGAAGTCTGCTATTTTCCAATGCTTCAAGAGTTATCAGTGTGCTAATAGTAAGATTCCTGTGTTTTCCAATAGAAATGTTTATCTTAGTGTAATAGGTAGGCTGTTATAGCTCAATTGTCAGACCACTAAAGACATAGGGAAAAGTTCATTCCACGGCTGCCATATTACTTAACCAACAAAGTCAATCCATCAACAACTCTGTTTGAACTTCTAGTGTGCACTTTATAAAGGACAATGTTTCAGTCAGTATATTTTAAGTAATTAGAATTAGTGGCTCCACTTCTCAATAGATAAGACCAAGTTAGCTCCAAGATACATGTGCAAAAATATAAAAGCAGTGGCAGTGGTGTTCAGCTCAAACAACCACAACAGTGCACTCAAAAAGTATTACGGACAGTGTAGTGACATTTTAAATGGACCCCTTCATCAGACTTTTTTGCACATACATCTTGGAGCCAACTTGATCTTTTCCACTCCATGGAAGCAAATGTATTGTTCAGATAAGTGCACAATTAATTTTAATATGAACTAGCTTGTTTGAAAAACTAATTTTGTCAGTCATGTGACAGACTTAAGCTCTTTCACTTATCTGTTGAGACTGTTTGACAATTGAGCTGTAACAATCTACCTTGCAGGGTGGCTCTTTTGCCTGCAACTGCAGTAACTGGGAAATCATGAGGCGACTGGGCAAAATGTGTATTACATACAGTACTGCATATTGCTTCTGTACTGAATATTGCTTCTGTTGCAGTAAAAGAATTCATGAAGAGGACAGATTGCTCCCTTTTCCTACAGTTCAAATTGGGCAGGATATTCAAAGCAGTTGTGCAATGCTCAATAGGGTTGCGCCAGCACAACCACATAAATGCGCCGGAGAGCAATATTCAGCCATGGCAACTGCGCAGTGCAAATCGCCATGCGCCAATGTGCAATGGTAATGCATGCGTGCCCAAGTGCAGGGGGCGTAGCCATGAATATCCGGTGCAGTGCGATATTCAACACCTGATAGATGGCGCAAGTGTGGAGCAAATGGGAAATGCACGGAGCACACTTGAGCCCATAAAAAGAGGGAGCAAGCGGGGGAAGGACACTTGCGCCAGAGGGGAGCAGGAGTGGGAGAGACACAGTGGCCAGGCTGAACAGCAGGAGGGGTGCAAGACAGCGACAGAGGGAGTGAGAGGGAGTGAGAGAGTGTCTGAGTGTCCGTGTGTGTGTTTGTGTGTGTGTGTGTGTGTGTGTGTGTGTGTGTGTGTGTGTGTGTATGTGTGTGCATGAGAGACAGTCAGGGAGGCTACAGCTTGGGTGTGCGCCCATGACATCTGGCACAGAAGGGATGACACAGGTGCTCAGATAGGTGGGAGATGGAGGCCACAGGTCACAGGCAGCTAGCTGGGAACAGACAAAACAGGTGTGCACCCAGCACAGCCACACATGCAGCAGCACACAGCCGGGGGGACCCTAGGGGCCTGCCGCCAAGGGGGATCTGGACAGCTGAGGCCATGGCCAGTGCCATCTTCCAGATGGAAGCAGTAATGATGGGTATGGGGAGGCAGGAGGCAGAGTGGCATGACCGTGGAAGGGTCCATCAGCAGTACACCTGGAACAGGTGGTACCGTGCCCGCATCACCTTCGAACAATACAGTGATACAGAGGTTGTGGGCCAGTACCACCTGAACCAGGCAATTCTGAGGCAGCTCTTTGAGCTATGCAGTGATGAGATGCAGGCACCCACTAGATGGAGCCACACCATGACTGTGGAGACAAAGGTCACGGTTGTCATGTGCCTGCTCACCATGAGCACCTTCCAGAAACCAACAGGGGACACCACAGGCATAACCCAGTCGGCCACATCACGGTTCCTCACACAGTTCCTCAATGCACTTCTGCCACATGCTGTGGAATACATCCACTTCCCCAGCACACAGGCAGAGCATACAGTGAACATGCAGGAGTTCCACAGGGTGGCACATATGCCTGGTGTGCTAGGGGCCATCAATTGCGCCCATGTCGGCATCTGCACGCCACCTGGCCCGGAGGGGTTAGCCTATGTCAACAGAAAGGGCTACCCCAGTGTCAACTGCCAGGTGGTGTGTGATGCCAGGGGGTGCATAATCAATGTCTGTGCCACACACCCTGGGGGAGCACATGATGCCTTCTTCTGGCACAGCTCGGCACTGTGCCACAGGTTTGAGAGTGGGGACATCCCCACTTGCCACCTAGTAGGTGAGTATGCTGTGAATACAGGCAGCCTGGCACAACAGGGAAAGGTGTGGGGGGCTGCCAGGGTAGGGATGCTACCCACTTCGGCCCTGGCTGCTCACCCCATACCAGCCCCCGTCGACCCCAGCGCAGGAGCGATTCAGTGAGGCACATGCCAGCACACGGAACATCATTGAGCATGTGTTTGGGCTGCTGAAGGCACGGTTCCATTGCCTGGACAGGTCTGGCGGTGCCCTACAGTACAGCCTTGCAAAGGCCTGCAGCCTATTCCTGGCCTGCTGTATACTACACAACATGGCCACTGACTGTGGGATAGCTGTTGAGGTCAAAGAGGGGAACAGCAGTGGGGACGATGAGGCCGCTGGGCCATGTGGTGGTGAGCAGGCCCCTCCCCCCAGAGCGAAGGGAACCCCTGCTGCACAGGATGGCCCAGCTGCACCAGGACATGATTGCAGAGGAGAACTACGATGCACATAGGTAGGTGAACATGTTCCCATGCACGGAAAAGTGACCATGGCACAGCACACAGGCATGGTTGGGCAGGCCATGTGACAGGAGCGGCTGCAGGGGAGCATGAACGGGTGAGGGTCGGGATGCTGTGGAAACACACAGCACAGCACTCCCCACCCACACACACCCACACCCCCCTACACACACACACACACACACACATACACACACACACGTACACAGGCACCTGAGGCACGTGCCCAGAGGCTGGCACCAGGAGTGTGTCAGACACTGAGCACCTGGGCACAGAAGTACTGTGCTGGCATCATCATGCACACGCTGCAATGGCCAACAGCTGGGCATGTGTGCACACGGCCTGTGTGGCAACATCCACAGATGCCACAACTGTGGAATGCACACGCACATGCCACACCAATGTGCACACGGGGCAATGGCAGACAGCAGACAGGGTGGTGGGTGGTTCAGGACCACTACGCAGTTGCACAGCCACCGCAGACACGTGGGCGGCCCTGCTGAGACCGCCCAGCAGACTCAGGCTGCATGATGGCCACAGAGGGTGTCTGAGATGGTCCCCCTGGGCTATTACTGTGGGAATGTGACCATGTTCTTGCAGGGGTCTGCAGGCCCCCGAACATGTCTGCCCCAGGTGTGCCCAGAATGCCCACAGCAGATCCCAGCATTGACACTGAGGGGGTCACTCAATGCTGTGACTGAGGGGTGGAGAATGCACTCCACGGGGTCTGCGGCAGATGGCCATGTACCAATGTGGACACTGTTGCTAGGCCTGCCTTGACCACAGTGGTAAGCCAATCCAGGGCTGCGGTCGTGTCCACCCACATATGATCGTTGGCAGCCAGGAGCAGTGCAAAGTCCCTGTTGCGCTACTTTGCAGCCTCGTGCAGCTCGGTGCAGAGTGCACGCACCCCTGACATGATCAGCACCTGTTTCTCCACGGAGGCCTGCAGCAGATGGGTGTGCTCGGGCAAAGGGTCAGCACCCAGGGGCAGTTGGATGTTGCACCGCCTCATGGATGGCGTTCAGTCCTGCTGCCCAACCCCCTGCACAGGTGGGCACCGCACAGCGGGACCCACTTGGGGCTGATCATTCACTGGCACACCGGCGGCGGGAGCTGCACCTGGCCCCCCAGCATCCCTGTCCAACTGCTGCTACTGTTGCACCGGCTGCTGCATGCTGAGAAGTGCCTGTGTGGCTGCTCCACCACCACTGCCACCCCAATTGTCCGGCACCGCACTGCTGCCACCCACGGTGACACCGGGGGTGGTGGCCGGTAACCGGACAACCGCCACCAGGGCACCATCTGCGCTGCTGTGTGGGTGAGTGGTATGGGTGCCTCCCCCTCGATGGCAACACTGCTAACCAGGATGATGGTCACATCATCATCAGTGTCAGACCCCACCCCAATCTGTGTCTCAGCATACTGTACTCCATGGCTGGTGTCATGCTGGAACACAGCCAGGGCCTCATCCGCAACCACCCACAGGCATCTGGCCAGTCAGCGGTGTTGGGCTGCATCCAGGACACTGGTGAAGATGGATGGATGGTCCTCCAGGTCCAGGCTTGCCTCCATGGTGGACACCCCTGCCCCTGCCACTGCATGCAGATGCTCTGGAACTGAAAGGGAATACATTCACATTACTGTTGCTGTCACACCAGCTGGCGCCCTGGCCCTGACGCTGGTGTACCTACCATGCAGTGATGGTCTTCCACCTGTCTGGAAGCCGCTGCCAGGCACCCCTCAACGGTGCTGTACCACATGGTGGCCACCACCATCTCCTCCTGCGGTGTCAGCTGTGGCATGTCGGGCTGTCCACCACCAGTGGCTGCACATGTGGCTCATCACAGCTCATGCACATCACAGCCTTTCAACACATCAGCGTTATCCTGTCTGCAAACCTCACAGCAATGTTCTGTGACTCAGCATCCAGCAACTCTGGAGAAAAGGACCAACAACAAAAAGGCACCAAAAAGAAAAATAATTTGTCACCTTTGTTACAAAACCTGAAACACAAATAGTTTTTATAGCAATATTTATTGAATGGTGCTGCCTGTTTTTCTTGTAAATAAGCATTGTACATGATCTTTAAACTTTGGAGAAACAGGTCCTATAAGCTTGCTGACAGGGAGGACTGGACTGTGAGTTTAGGAGAAGACATCAGCAGCAGCTGTTCACTGACACTGGCTTTTTCAAACAGGTAGCGAAATCAGGAATACAAAATAGCTCATGACTTCAAAATAAAGTAATGTAGAAACCTAATTTTGGTGTGAGATATTTGGGGGTATGCTTATTCCAATTCTGCAATGTACTGTAGCACTCATGGCTGGAGTCCCTTTTTAAGGCTCCAGTAGGGGTCATCCTACCAAGAGGAAGCAGTATCAGGGCCATGATTCAGTTTAGTGTTACCAGATACTAATTGAAGTAGGAGAAGAAAGAAAAAATATATTTTTGCCCAGTGGGCAGTGGAATGGGATAGAGGCTGCTGTGAATGAGAACTTGTCTGACCCTAGTGCTAGCAGAAGCTGCTTTTTAATTTGCAATTTATTAATAACTTATAGCTCTGTTATTAAAAGATGTAGTCATGTGGCAAGCGTTTCTAAAGTCAGGTGTTTTTGTTACCTGGAAAGGGATAGTTAGCCAATAACACTTGGGAGTTGAGGTCATAAACAGTACGTCAGAAGTACAGAGCTGTGCCAGCTCTGACAAAACTGGCATAGTAACCCATTTTGGAGTCGTAGGGAGTAGCAAGCAATACAATTATTTAATCCAGCCCAGCACCCCTCAGGTTAGAAAGGGGGATGTGGTAGCAGCAGCTTACATAATTATTTAAATCAGCCTCCATGCCCCATGGGTTATAAGGGGAAGGGTAGGAATATCAAAGTAAAAAAAAATGGAAGGAACTATTTAAATCAAGTATTTATTTCAACAGACCCCCCCCACACACACACACACACACTCCTCAGGTCATAAGGGACATGACAGATGTGCATCACACATATCCTTGTCATACTGAGCTATCACAGGCGCCTCAGGTTTTGCATGGGCTGTGAACATTTCTGGTTCAGAGTATTGTTGTTTTGGCTTCCTTCAACACTGCACATCAGCACTGCATGTCTTTGCCAAGTGGTTCCCAGTTCTAGCAGAGGCAGAACATCAAAGGCAGTAAAGAGTTGAAGTCTTCCTCTACCAGGATAAGTAACTCATAAGCGGCACATCCATTGTTAGTACAGTAGCAGTAGTCCAGGTGTCTTGCTCCTCCTTACAATCCAGTGGCATCCTTCACAAGTTACCCATATCTCAACATATTCTGACTCAGAGGCTTCAGTTCATAACAGCAGTACTGGAGTCCCAAAAAGCCAGATGCATCATACCCAGAGGACACAGCAGTCAGTCATGCACATGGCATGTTACATCAACACTGTTTAAGCAATAATGTCCCAACAGCTGGTCATTTCCTAGGGATTAATACCCAGCTGGACATGTTGCACCTCTGGCCATTAACCTCAGCAAGCACAGTAAGCCCATGAAAATGCCCTGTTGTATGGGGCATTATTGTGATTATAAGTCTAATTACATTAGTAAGGGAAAAACATATTTTTTTCTTTTCTTTAAAAAAAAAGAAAGAAAGTTAACACATGCATGTGCCATGTTGCTTTGAGCTGTAATGGGCATTTGTAAGGGATAGTATAGCATACTATACATACATAGTATAGCAGTCAATCACAGTTCGTGTTGGCCTTATGAATACTTAATTAAACTTATAATACCCAATAAAAATCAAATTATTTGCAGTACATTTCAGGTCTCATAGCAGCTTGTATTCCACTGTAATTCTAGGGCTGTCCCATTTCAATAGCGCTTCTTTACTGAGAGTCCAATGTCACATGACTTGAATCCATAGAAAATAACACATGGAATTTGACTCAATCTTTTGTATGCTTCAGGCAATTTTATTGTAAGGTATGCCACTGGCCATCTTGATGTTTAATTTACAACAGCTTAATTAAAAGGAAATGCTGGGTAAATATCTAAAGATTGCATTATATCAATTCCCATTAGACATTTTTTTCCCAGTGTTCACTGCTCTTTCAGGGCTGCAGCTATTTTTTTATCTCTGTCTTAAACATGCCAGAACTCAGCAACTGATGTCACTTCTACCAAGAACTGCACATCAGGACCTCTCATCAGAACACAGAAGAGCACACACTGACCACCTCCAGAAGTGCAACGATCAAAGCTGGTACACACTGCTGCTGTATTTCATTCTTTTTAGTCAGGAACATCTCCACATGTGGCGGCCAACCAACCCTAAGTAACACCATCAAACAAGCTTCATCAGGAGGTGTGGTTTAGATATGCACCACGTGTTTTATATCCCTATTTTATTTCATGTGTAAAGGCAACTGGATACACATTTAGGGAAGTACTGCAATTAAAGCATCAGAAGTGCAGAATCTTAATAATATGTGACAAATACAATACCATTAAATAATAACAAAGATAAAAATCACATTTTTGTACAGCAAGGTAACACTTGGGTGATGATTTTGTGGGACTCAGCAGTTAACTGGTGGTGGGGTGGGGAATTCATGTAGCATATTGCACCTTACATGTAAAGAAAATCAACCCCCCCACCAAAGGACTCACTTATATATAATGCCAAATATTCTCATTACATTTATATGTCATTTAATTATAAGGGATCATGAACAAATGTCAACAAAAGAGTTCAAAGCATACAGTTTCTGTTGATAATAATCAAAAGGCCAAGGGCACATTCTTAAACACTGAAAGGAAAGCATAGAAGATCAGTTTATTTGATCAATTTATCAGTTGTTCTTACATGTACATTCTATATAATCACACAAGGGCATAATCATAACCTCATAATCATAGCCCTATTAAAAAAAGGTTTGTAGTCGCTTTCTTGGTTTAATCCATTTGGGTGCATACATTTCAACTTATGAACCCATTTTGTCTCTTGCTAAAGCAATTTCAGTAATCTGTCATCTCCTCTGGGTTATGGAGGTCCATGGTCATTTGCTCTGAGCTTAAACATTGTGGTGGTGCAGTTGTGAAAATCTGTAAAGTGATCCCCTGTTGCACTGTCCCTATTTCTACAGATAATGGCCCGAATGTGCCCTTGGAACCTTTCTCTTAATTGTCGTAAAGTATAGTCCATTCTACAAAAATTTCCACAACCGCACCACCCCATATAGACCACTAAGGGAATTTTACAAATGGTACATTGCTTGAGATCAAATTTCTGCCCAGTGTTCAGATGAGTAAATGCTAGAACCTCACTCCAAAATTTGCATATATTGCATTCATGACATACATAAAAGCCATTTCTAATACTCTGCTTTTCTCTGATTTTGTCTACACAATGATTCTTAGTTAACTGATCAGATAAACCTGTGCCCCTCTGAAAGGTAACCCTGTCTCACCAGTTGTGCCTTTTCTGCATTTTCTGGTGCAATAAGCAAAATGAGCAATTTGCCAAGTTACACTTGAGACAGGCAAAGGCAATACAGTTAATATGAAAATACACATAAGAATAGCAGCCATAGATTACAAAGCACAAACTATAATAGTCAATAACAATTGTGAGCATAAATTAGTGCAAGCCAATTTTTTAGACAAACTTTAAAAGTGTTTGACCAAAAACAATCAATAATGTCAGATGGCACTGAGTTATAAAACAAAAGGGCCTTAAAAATAAAAATCTTTGACCCTGGATTTGCCAAAAAAGGGGGTTTTGAAGAGTTCCACACAGTGGGATCTGGTGCCTTGCAATAAGTTGGTCAGTTCAGTACACTGACATTGCAAAATTGCGGGCCCATGTGAAACTTCCTTGAAGACATTAAAAGAGACCTAGATCATATATCAAGATGGGTTAGCTGCTGAGGTATGAAAAATTAAATATAGATAAATGCAAAGTTATGCACATGGGTAAGAGAAAACAAATACATACTTATATGTTGTGTGGGAAAAACTTAAAGAGCTACTGACGCCTCAAAGAAAGCTAAAAAGCACAATAATTAGGTACAATTCTGCCTGCATTCCATTTATACTTTATATATGTCTCCTCCTCCTCATTATTTATTACTAAGGAAATTTGCATGAATATATTAGCTTTATCCCTTAAAGTTTCTTCAGAGTCCATCTGCCTCTGGGCACAGCGTCATAATGTCGCAAGACATTATGCCGCATGACAAAATCGCGCTGCCAATACAGTGTGATATTGCCATGTGGCATGTCTTTTTCTGTTTTTTCTATTAAGCTTATGACATTATGACCTGGTAGGTTGCCTCTGTAGCTTACTCCCTATTTCAAGTCATAATTCTCTGTTGCAACATCACAATCTCTTATCATGGGAGTAATTGTGATATCACAAGCAGTGCTCTATGACTTCAGGTAGGGCGAAAGCAGCAGGAATGGATGAACTCCTCAGGAGAAAAGATCCTGTTTTCATACAGATGACCTCGGTAATAAGTAATGGGAAGGAGAAATACAGTACTAATGGGAAATATAAGCTGGACTGTGTCTAAATATTAGGTTTTGTTACAGTTCTCCTGAACTTGTCACTAGCTCTTTAAGTATCACTGATAATGAATGAGACCTAGGTATCAATATCTGCAAAGATTTCGGTAGCTCAATCCAGGTAGCTACTGCTATTGCTAAAACCAATAAAGTAATATGGGCCATTAAGAGAAACATTTTATCTAGAGATAAAGAACTTCCTAATGCCTCTATATGGAGCCTAAGCATGCCTCATCTTGAATTTGTGTCCCAAGTTTGGTGTCCCTCAAAAAAGAGAGGCAGAATTAAACTTGAAAAATACAGAGACAATTCATGAAATACATTTATAAAATGAGGAACAGAACATATGAAGACCATTTACAGGATTTAAATCTCATGTTATTGGAGACAAGAAGGCTAAGAGGAGACCTTCTCTTAATGTTTAATATTGTAAAAGATTCCTATCTTTTTAACAGAATTGGGCATTGACTTAAAATAATCTGGCAGAGAAACCAGAGGCCACCCTTTACAATTAGTTGGGAAAACATTTAAAACCTTAAAATATAAGTATTTTTTATACTAAGAACTGCAAATACTTAGAACGGGTTACCACTAGATATAATTGTAAGCAAATCAAAGAGCAAATTAAAAAATAAGCTTTATAAGTATATCTTATGGGGGGGGGACTCAGCTATTATCCACAATGTGGCCTCTATAGGAGCACTTCTTTTTTTTTGGTTTAATTTTTCTCTTCTGAGCAGGATGTCCTCCAGAGGGTGCCCCCAGCCTCGTCCCCCAGTGTCCACTATCCAGCACTGACCTGTACTCCCAGGGCTTGCCCCCCCAGTGGGGCAAGTTGGGTTCCCCAACCCCCAGCAGAGACTGGATTCAGTGGGCCAGTGCTGTGGCTGGCTGGAAGCGGAGCCTGCAATACGCTCTCCACCATTGTGCCACGGCTTCTTCTTCTTTTTCCTGGTTTCTCCCCAGGAGCTGGGGCATTATATGATGCCCGCGGAGAGGAGCATGTGTACATCCAGATGCACTCCCTCAAAGCATCTACCCCAACTCCTCCCCCTTCTGCAGTGCAGTACCCTGTTCCCCAGCCTACACTAGGAAGCAGGTGAGTGCCGACCACTGAGGACCCCCTCCCTGGAGAAGGAGAGCAGTGCATCAGATGCTCAGTCCTTCTCCTTCCCTGCCGACCCCCGGTGGCTCATGCTCATTTCTGAACAAGGGTCATTGGCGTAGTGCAAGGTAAGGCATCCAGTGCCTCAGCCCTCAGTGCCACTGGGCTGCTTCTACAGGAGCACTTCTGGGAAATGTTGCCTTCTTGCTCCTCAACTTCCATAGTATGACCCATAGTATAGACAGTACAAAAGTTAGAGGTCAAGAAGCAAAAGTTATTAAAGGACACCTAGACAAGCATTTTGGGGAGGGCATCAGATCACAAATGCTCCTCGTGAGAACAGTAAATCGCAGCTGCTTGAGTTAAATCATAGTAGTGTATTTTATGTGAGTCAACTTTATTTGCTAGCTTTGAAAATTCCTCTGAAATGTACACAATACATTTTAAAAGCCACGCTGCCAATCCACCACTCAGATTACAAAATGGCACCAATGTCATATGTGATTACATCATTGGAGTGAGTCCGCTCTGCTAGTTATACAAAAAGATATGGGCATGGCTTTAAAATGCTAAATCTTGACATTATGTGTGAATATCAGCATATGTATTGATATTTGTCTTGTGCACCAGACTCTGATGCACAAGACAAGTATCGATACATATGCTGACTTTCACATAAAGTGTCAATATTTACCATTTTAAAGCAATGCCCGTATCTTTTTGTACAACTAGCAGAGCGGACTCGCTTTGTTGATGATGTAATCATGTATAACATCAGCACCATTTTGTGATCGGAGTGATGGATTGGCAGCACAGCTTTTAAAACGTATTGTGTACTTTTCGGAAAAATTTTCACAGCTAGCGAAATGGCATTGAAACTTCACAATAAAGGTACCTACTACTATGATTTAACTCAGCAGCACTTACTGTACTATTACATGGGAGCATTTGTAATATGAGCGACCCCCCCAAATGCATGTCTAGGTGCCCTTTAAAGTAAACAGTCTTCTAACCCTGTAATCCCAAAAGGGAAATGTGCAACAATATAATAAATACATAGATAGCTACAAATAAGGGACACCTAATGAGGCTGTGCCATGATAACTGGAACATCAGGTACAATACAAAACTAAACTAACTGGTATATAAACAGTAAATAATAGTTTAAGTACTGACAATACAATAGATGTAGGGCTCATAAGAGCTACATTACAATGAATCAACAAATTACTCAGGCAAACCAGGTTATACATACAATCCTAATCATCAAAACATATCTTTATTTATTCCTGACCTATGGCTATAGCTTTACTTGTGAGGATGTTTCCCTTTTGTAACCTAGTTACAGAGAGCACTCTTTTCCACCATATCAGGAGGCTTCCTTGTACAAATGAAGTACTTCATGACTGAAAGTTAGGAACTTGAACAAAAACTAATTCAAAAAGTGGCAAGCAGCACTGATCTGGGTTACTGAGACATGATCAGCCACCTCGGTGGAAGGGTGGACTGGCACTCCTCATTAGTATAGCAGTTAGTATCCCCACCTATCATGTGGGAAGCGGGTGCAATTGCTGACAAGGAGAAATTCTTAACTCTGTGTTCTACTATCCTGAGAAATAAGCTCTACCACATCATGTTTATTTTGCTTATGATACTCCAAATGATACATATTAATAAAAAGTCAAAAGTGCTCACCAGACTCTGCAATGACATGGCATTGTCAGAAGGACAATATTAGTCAACTCCTGATTGGACTTTGACTGGAGGTAGGTAGACAAATGGATTCCTAAAATCATCCGTCAATGTCACAAAACCTTCCTGTCAGTATTGTTTATTTTTTTATACTTGTAAGTAGATGAGTAATTTGCCAAGTTATACTTGAGATAAGTAAAGACAATACAGTGTATGTAAAAGTACATGTAAGAATAATAGCCATAGATTACAAAACACAAACCATAATATTCAGTAACAATTGCAACCATAAATTACTGCAATCCAATTTTTAGACAAACTTTAAAAGCATCTGACTGACAACAGTCAATAATGTCAGATGGCACTGAATTATGAAACAAATGATCCTTAAAAAATAAAAATATTTGAAATGATCTTTACCAAAAAAGGGGATTTTGAAGAGTCCCTCACACTGGGATCTGATGCCTTTCAGGCCTTGAGCCATATGAAAAAGACAGACAACCAAAGAATGAAGTTTTCCCAACACAGCCTTATGAAATAATACTCTTAGATGGAGGTTAACCCTATCTTCAAGGGAGAAGCACGCTACAGTGTCATACAAGTGACAGTGGTGGGTCAACCAGGGCAGTTTAGTGATAAAATGAAAAAATACTATGATCGGTAACCCTCAGTTTTGATACCAGCCTCACGGAGATTCCTACACTAAAAGGAACCCATACTTCAAGAATGAAGAATAATGATCAAGAATAAAGAACACTGAGCTGCAGGCTAATACAATTTGAATATGTAACATTTTTCCTGGACACAACAGAAAAATAACACTTGTTTTTCAGAACTTCATTCGTTTCTGGCAGATTTCAAATGAGGTCTAATCTGAGTTGCTAACATATAAATCAGAAGTGGCACATTAGGGGAAGGGGTGTCAGTGATAAACACTCAGAGCAGCATTTCCTTAAGGCTTTTGACATAACAAAAACAGGGATAAACCTGCATGGGAAAGTGACACAAGTGTTCTGCAACTAAGTGTACAGGGATTTCATAAATTTCTATTTTGAATCCTGTAAAATAAGTCTCAAAGGGAGAAGGCTCTAAATATTTTCAGTAAAGGCACTTCTGGAATTTGAATCCCGCACTTCTTGCTTCTTAAGTAAGAACCACACCCCTTGATCAGCAAGCCACTTGGCTTGTGTTTAGCTGATGGTTGTTGGGATGGGGACTTCTGGACAAACATGGAAACAGAGAAAAACAGAATTTGATGACAGAGGGAGTCTGACAGTCCATCGTGTCTGCCCTAATGATATTATGAAAGATTTGCTTTTTATATGAATTACTTCCAAATGAAGAGGGCTGAGTTGTTTTCTTCTGTTACTACCTTAAATCTTATGGAAGAAAAATGATTTGAAGGACACAACTTCTTTCTATACAGAGAAAAACTAAGCACCATGGAGGCATCCTTATGCTTTGAACTTTAGCCCAAAAGAAGTAGAAACTATAAAATATTCCCGTCATTGGTTGATGTGAATTTTGATTATATACAGAACTAAAACTAGGTGCGAAGTCACAGTTCAATTCAGACATAAACAACATGCCCAGATATTCTCTTAAGCCTATTGTTGTAGGATTTTACAATTCTCCTGTACCTTGTCAGCTCTCAAAACTAACTGTTATTTTTTGTTGACTTGCCATGTTTAACTGTGGATGAATTTCTCTGTTTCCTCTTCTATTTCACAATCTGCTGTTTAGTAGCAAAAGGAAAGAAGCAATGCAAACCCAGCTTTTCTAAAATGAAGATGACATCTGGGTCTTTAATAAAGAACTCCTTGTATAACTCAGGAGACCCCTTCCCACTTTTCAGAAATGGCCCAGGAAACCCATGATCACTTGCAGGGAATAATAGTACTACAGAAATTCCCTCAAAGCACGCACATAATGCCCCATTAGCAAGACTGAGAGAACATTGTAATATTAATGGTCACAACAAATGTTGCAAATATCTGAGAGAGGAGCATTTTGAACATAAAGGCAAAAGGGTTTCTTTTGTCTTCATTACAAGTCAGAGATATGCACTGAGAAGTTATTGTTTACAGATGTTCCCTCAAAATATTCTGCAAATGCATTGGTCTTCCTCTCTCTAGCTTTATAGCATGTCCTATTGTTCTGGAGCACTTTTTGTTCTAGAAATACTCCCCTCCTGTAACTTATTAACCCCTGTGAGGTACTGTAAAGTTGTCTATCATATCCCCCCTCACCCTCATCTCCTCCAGGGTGTACATTTTGAGCTCCTTTAGCCTCTCCTCATATGGCTTTTGATGCAGAACCTGCACCATTTTGGTAGTCCTCTTCTGCACTGCCTCTACTCTTTGTCCTTCTTGAGATGTGGTCTCTGGAACTGGGTGCCATACTCCAGGAGGTGTCTTACTAGCAGTCTATATAGGGGCATCACCACTTCCCTCTTTCTCTGGTGTTACCCCTTTCTATGTACCCCATGATCCCACTAGCCCTCCCGATTGCCTTGTCACACTGCCTAGCCACCTTTAGGCCATCCAATATGATTACCCCAGGTCACTTTCCTGCTTGCTCATTGTCAGAATCACTCCAACCATTTTGTACTCTACCCCAGGGTTTCTATGGCCTATGCACATTACTTTGCAATTTTTTGCATTAAAACCCAGCTGTCAGATCCTTGACTGCTCCTCCCATTTTGCCAGCTCTCTGTCCATCCTTTGCACCCTCATGGAGAGTCCACCCTGTTGCAGATCTTGGTGTCATCTGCAAAGAAGCAGACCTTTCCTTACAGCTCTTCTACTATGTCACTAATAAAGACATTAAAGAGGAACAGTCCCAGCACTGAACTCTGAGGCACACCACTGGTCACCCTTCCTTCCTCAGAGCAAACTTTGTTTGCCACTACCCTTTGTCTCCTATCCCCTAACCGGTTTCTTACCCAGGCTACCACATTGTTGCCCGCCCACAAGCTATGCAGATTGCTTACCAGTCTCCTTTGTGGGATGGTGCTGAAATCCAGGTAGGCCACATCTATCCTGATCTAACTCCTTGGTCATCCACTCAAAGAAATCTATCAGATTTGTTTGACACGACCTCCTTTCTGGGAATTCATGCTATCTTGGATCCAGTAACCCATGGGATTCAAGATGTTCTACAATCCTTTCCTTTAGCATGTTTTCATTAACTTGCCCACCACCGATGTCAGGCTGACAGGCCTATAATTGCCCACCTCTTCTCTGCTACCACTTTTGTGAAGTGGGACTACATCTGGCCTTCTCTAGTCCTCCAGAATTCCTCCAGTCTCCAATGATTTGTTAAATCGGTCTGTCTGAGGTGCAGCTAGTACCTCCCTGAACTCCCTTAGCACCCCTTGATGCACCACATCTGACTCCATAACTTTATCCACCTTCATGTTTGCGATTCTTTGTGGACCCTGTCCTTAGAAAAAGGACTAGTGTCCACTTCCCTCCCATCATAGCTCCTGATGCTGTTTCATGATCCCGGCCTTTCGCCTTCCACTGTGAACACAGAACAGAAGTATTTGTTGAAGATGTCTGCTTCTTCTTGGTCCCCCTCCATACAGTCCCCCCTTAACCATGCAATCCTTTTCTTTGTCTTCCTTTTTTCACTAACATACCTAAAAAATGACTTGTCCCCTTTTGATACTGCCTGAGCTATTCTTTCTTCAGTTTGTGTCATTGTCCTCCTTACTGCTTTTCCAGTCTCCCTCTTTTTTTCCTGATACACTTCCCTATCCTCTTTCTCACTCTGGGTCTCCTTATACCTTCTGAATCTTGTTAAAAGGGTATTTGACTATTTATGAAGGGGTAACTTGGGAAGTTGTATTTTTGTTCAAATCTTTACAGGGCTACTTGTGAAGCTGTGGTATATTAAATACCTTCTGTGATTAGTATTGAATCTTCCTGCGGGGGTGGTCTCTAACTTAGAATAAAAATGGTGTAAGCTAACAAAGCTAAAACAGAAAGTGGGTACACTAAGAAAACTAAAGCAAAGCAGGAAGGCCAGAAACAGACAGGATGGGAGTGATGCAGTGCAGTGGCTGTGGGGCGGCAGTCTTCAGGGAGACTTTCTGGTGGCTGTGGTGCTGCCCCATCTGCATGCACCTCTCTGGGCTGAGGGCAGAGGTTGCTCATCTCCAGGCTGAGTTGGCTGAGATTCTAGGGAGCCCCCTTCCCCACCCAGGGACCACCAAATCCACCCCTGCTGTCTCAAAGGATGCCTAGAAGGAGGAGTGGCTGGACCATGGTGGTTTTGGGAAGGGTGAGGGTTGTAGGACAGAGGCACATCCCTCCTATGGGTCAACTTCACAACTGCTATGCTGCTCTGGAAGGGCAGGACTGTCCCAAGGAGGCAACTGCAGTGGTGATCAAGGAGGATGTAGGACTCCACCACTGTGGAGACCCTGGGGGGAGGCGGAAGACCCCAGAGGAAGCAACTCCTGATGGAGGACTCTATAATTAGGGGAGTAGACCTGGGGGCAGCAGGGGAGGGAGTAAGGGAGGTCAAGTGCTTACCCGGCACCACGACTCAGAGGGATGGAAAGCGCATCCTAAAAATCGCTGGGGCAGCAGGATGGGCAGGTGAGCTAGATGTCAGTGTCCACCTGGGGACTAATGGCCTGGCTAGTGATGAGGTTAAGGTAATGCAGGGGGAGTTTAAGAAGTTGGGGAGGGGTCTAGAGAGATGGCATGCTCAGCAACCTTTTCAGAGGTGTTACCTGTCTATGACAAGGGGAGGACAGGGTACTCTGTGCCAGGAGTTTCAACACATGGATGAAGGACTTCAGCAGAGGGATTTGGCCTCACTTGGGACTGGGCTCGACCTACATGGAGGCCTATACAGGAGAGGTGGTCTGCATCTATCCAAGAGGGGGACCAGGATCCTTAGTGAAAGGTTTAAATGCTTCATTGGTAAGCATTTAAACTAGCCAAGGGGAGGTGGAAGAGAGCAGGGAGAATCAGTATGCCACCCCCACAGGAGGAAGCAGTCAGTAGGGAGGACCCTAAGGATGGGAAATCACTAAAGGTACCTAGAATCAGAAAGGGTAGAATGGCAGAGAAAAGGAGAAATGGGACTAAAGATAGGAGGGGTAAGGAGGGAAAGCATGAGGATAAGAGGGGAGCTGTCAGAAAGGGAGATAGTATAACTTGGAAGGCCATGTGCTCAATTGCTTACAGCCTGGGAAATAAAATTTCAGACCTTGTAGCCCTTATGGCAGACGCTGAACTTGACATTGTCACTGTCATCAAGACATGGTACAATGGGAACCATGACTGGGATATAGCCATACCAGCTTATGCTCTAGTCAGGAAAGACACGGTGGGTAAAAAGGGAAGAGGACTGGCTCTTTACGTCAGGGAGGGTATAAAAGCAATGGAGGTACTGGGAATTCATGGAGGGACAGAGGCACTGTGGGTCACCCTAGAGATGGTTAATGGCATCGCTATTCACACTGGAGTGATCTACAGACCTCCAGCACAAGGGGAAGAGTTTGATAGGGTTCTAGTGGAAGCCATCCATAAGATGGCAACTAAAGGGGAACTGCTGCTGTTAGGATAATTCAGTTTGCTGGATGTTGATTGGAGTATCCCAGTTGCAACCTCAGCCAGAAGAAGGGACATCATGGACACCCTGCAGGGGGCATGCCTCTGGTAGCTAGTAGTAGAGTCCACCAGAGAGGGAGCAATACTGGATCAATGGGGACAGAGTTGCAGATGTCATGGTGGGTAGCCACCTGGGGTCCAGTGATCACTGTATGGTCTGGTGCTATGTGAGAACAGTGGCAGAGTCAAACCACAAGAAAGCAAGGGTCCTGTACTTCAGTAGAGCTGACTTTGCAAAGATGGTATCTACAGGAGCCTACTTCAGAAATGTGGGAATCCACAGGAGAGGCTGATCTAGGGGTCAGAAAGGAGGCGGGAGTAGGGGCTGCCACTGGTTTCCGACGGTCAAGCTTCAAGGCTAGTTGATTCCTGGCTTGCTGAATCAGGGTCTGAAACACTGTCTGATATCAGTCTGAGGCTGCTGTGATGGCAGAGGCTGAGGCTGAGGAGGAGGAGTGGGTGGTGGTTGAAGAGGCTGGTATAATGGATAGCCCGGCATCTGATATTGAGGGCATCCATGAGCCTGATAGGAGTACGGAAAGCCAGAAGGAGCATACTCTTGATTAGACATAGCCCAGTGTCTGGTACCCCAGTACATAATGGGGTTGATGACCAGGTGTTGGATACCCTGGCAAAGGGTACATTGGTATTATGGGGCACATAGCTTGAAACATTGCCTATAGACCCAGCTGGAGGTGGAGCTGAAGGACCAGCAGGAGGTCCACGAGGCCCAGGCATTGGCCTCGTATGGACATTCAAAGGGGCTGACACTGGATCAGGCACAGGAAAGTCTGGCACCATAAGATTCAGCATCTAGGGGTCTGACTGAAGGCTGTCCAGCATTTGAGAAATGGATAGAGTGCCAGACATACCCAGACCCAGCGAAGGGTCACATGGTGAAGGGTCACTTGGCATCAGGGTGTGAGTAAAACCCGATGGAAGACCCTCTGTTATCTGGAGAGTTGGAGTCCAAAATGGCGAAACATGGTTCTCCAGGAGGGCTTGGGTTGAGGAGGTCCTGATGGAAGGTCCCCAGAGGGATTAATGATAGGCCGAGTGTGTGAATTAGGAAGAGACTGACCTGGCGAAGGAGGAGGAACCTCCAGATTTGTACCTGCCTCTGGCTTTTGATCTTCAGGCAAGTCTGGAGGGTCTGTTTGGTCAGTGGGAGTGATGAACCCTCTAAAGATTGTTGCATGTCCAGCAACTGGCTCGGCTCAATGTAGGGGGCTATCCTGCTGCAACCCTGATGGACGAGCCTCAGCTGTGCAGTCCCCAGAGGAACTGGGGAGTGACTTATGAGCCATGGCCATGCAGACATCAGAAGAGCTAACATAGGACTTATCGGCCTGGGCCATGCAGACAACAGTGGAGCTGGAGTCCAGTCTATAGGCTGTGACAGTGCACTCCTCAGTGGGGCCAGGGAGCAACTTATTGACCTGGCTGCTGGTGATAGACACTGAAGAATAAATGGACCTAAGGAGCACAATACAGGTTCTGTCATACAAGAAGAGCCCTGACTGCACCATGAGTAAATCAGGCAAGGAGGCCATGGTCTGATCTGCTGGAGTGGTAGGAGACCTGGCGGTAGGAGTACTTACCAAAGTGGAGGGCCCACCTGTATCAGTGGTGCCCAGTGGTCACCATCAAGTGGATAGAGACCTATCCCGGTCTCGGTGCCTATCCTTGTCATTTTCTTCTTTTTGGGTTCTTGCGTTGGAGAAGATTTTTCCTGCAGGTTCTGTAGCTCCTTTTCCATCAAAGTTAGGCACTTCTCCAGCAAGCGGGCTTTGAGCTTTTTGTGGTGCCTAATCCATGTGGTCTGGTTGATGGATTGGCAGGGTACACAGTCCTTGACCTGGTGTTTGGGGCCTAGGCACATCATGCAACGGGAAAGCTCATTTGCATGCAGGATTTGAGTGCCGCAGGACTTGCGCTTCTTCTTTTTGATGCATCACTCAACTGTTCATGTTCCGGAATTGTACCTCCAACTACAGTATATCCTAAGCTGTAAATTTGTCACTGTTATTTATTTGCTTCCCCTTTCTTTTGTATATCCCTCAAGATATTTGTATTAGACCTGTTTATACTGTGTTTTACTATGTAATTGTTTGACCTGAAGATCTGTTCTCTTTCTATGCTTCACTGGATAATTGTGTAAATGGGCATTTTTGCTCGCATACCTTTCTGTATAAAATAAAGATTGCTTGATTGATTAAAAACTGGATTGACAGACCTGAACCACAGCAGTTCTGTAAAAATCCAAACTGCCCATACTGGGTGCAACTTGCAAAAATACTGGTGATCCGGTCACTCTGGCGGCACTGTTCAATCTGACTTTTACATATCTGGTCCACTCCTGGAAGTCTGTTTTTCAATCCTTCCTTGGCATGGTTGAAAAAGGAAGAATCAGGACCAGTCTAGATAGGTAAAAGCCAGACCAGATCATCTGGAGTGAGTGGATCAGCAATATTTGCATAAGCTGTGCCCAGTCCAGATTTTACAGATCTAGTCTGGGTCTGGTGATCTGGTTTTTACCCATACCCCACTGCATGTGGCTTAGTGACATACCATACAGATGGCTGCATAGTCTAACCCATTGAAGGTTGAAGTTTCAGAAAACCATTATGCTAAAATTACCAAGACTCACTCAATTCCTGATGACTCCCCCACCCCAAGTCACAATTAGTCCTCTACCAAAGCTATGCTCAAATATTGGTGCCTCTACATCCACATCATTAAGCTTCTAATGCCATCATGCCTCTTCTGCTGCCATTAGTGCCCCCATCCATGAAGTCCCATTCTGCTTGTGGCAGCCCCCCCAAACCAGGTTATTTTCCAGGGAGCAACTCTTTACACAACATCAACTAAATTATTACTAAACTCCTTATTTTTAAACATTTTGTTGAGCAATGTTTGTTTTAGTATATCCATGGTCAGGAAAAATGAATTTGTAAACGAAACCAAAGCCCCCATTTATCAGTTCATTTAATCACAATACAGCATGTTACGAACTGATCAGATTCTATGTGTAACCTAAGTCAAACAAAAATTAGATCAGCACACCTACCTATTTGCAAGTGAAGCAAATGTGGTTACTATCATTCAGTTGTAAGCACCTATAGTCACAAATTGTAGGTTAAGTACATTCAGTAGACCATAAATAGTAGCCCAGAAAATAAAGTTGGTGTATTATTTGGAAACAGGCATCATTGGGACTCTTTGATATAGAATGTCCTGCAAAGTAGCAGAATGACTGCTGTTAGGATGGTGGTGTCAAATGGCTTAATGAGGACCTGAGGGCAAAGCAGAGCTTATTTGTTGTGCAGAAAGCTCCAGGAAGTGTTTAACCCATTCCATTTCCAATAGCTTTTTATGATGTCTGTACTATCCATTGGTAATCTGACACAGAATGACTGCCAGAAGATAATGAGTTAACTTTCTGTGGGCTCAATTAACTCCTCAAACCAGAGGAAATAGTGCTCTTCACCTTCCTATACACACACAGGCAGCGTAGTAATGAGGCTTCAGCGGAGGAATCTATTTTTAACACTCTATCATGTTGTTTGGTAGCAAAAATGACATCATCCATTTTCTGAATGCAAAACGTCTGCTGAGTCATGCCCACAATCGTAAGAAGGAGATGGTGATACCTCTGTACAAATCATTGGTGAGACCCTATCTGGAATACTGTGTCCAGTTCTGGAGGCCGCATCTTTGGAAGGACATAGATACAATAGAAGTAGTCTCAGAGAAGGGCAACAAAAATGGTGCAAAGTCTGCACTAAATCTCATGCAAGAAGAGATTAGAGAACTTCAATATGTATACCCTGGAAGAGAGGAGAGAGAGAGAGAGGGGGTATATGACAGAGATCTACAAATACTTCAAGGGCATAAATAAGGTATAAGAGGGTAGCATCTTTGAGAAAAAAAGAAGTTCAAGAACAAGGGGTCATGATATGGGGCTGGAGGGGGTAGACTCGGATAACAAGAGGAAGTATTTTTTCATGGAAAGGGTGTTGGATGCATGGAACAGCCTCTCAGCAGAGGTGGTGGGGGCAAAAAAGGTAGGGGAATACAAAAACGTATGGGAAAGGCACAAGGGAACCCTAGTGGTAGGAAAGAGAGGGTAAAAACTGGAGATCAAGTAGGATCTGCAGTATTGCAGTAGGTGGGGAAAATGGGCAGACTTGGTGGGCTCAGCAATCCTTATCTGCCATCAATTTCTAAGTTTCTATGTTTCTATGACTGCTATTCTTCTAGCCGTTACCAATTCTGCCACCTCTTTCGAGAAGCGTAGTGGTCTCATCTTCCTTTTGCTTACTTGCTTGATGTAGAGGATTGTTGGTTTCACTATGCCCTCTTAGTCTAGCTCACTGTTCCTCCATCTCCCCAGGTCACCCCCCCCCGGTCAGGTTATTCCTGACTTCACCCATACTTATAAAATCAGCCCTTCTGAAGTCCAGGACTCTTGCCATTGCGTGGATAGATTCCATATTTTCTTGTCTTGAATCACACTGTGCGATGATCACTGGTCGCCAGGTGGCTTCCTACCTCAGTGTCTGCAGCACTGTCCCTGTTAGTCAACCCGAGGTCCAGTATTGTCTCATCAAGAGTGGGTTCACTGACTAATAGCCCGAAGAACACCCCCTGCAGGGAGTCCAGGGTGTTCCTGCTTCTAGCTGAAGCTGTACAGATCACACCTGTTCAAATAGTGGCCCCATTTCCTGACTTGAGGGTGACCCACAACACCTCTGCCCCCCTGAATTCCATGTATCTCCATTGATTTTATGCTTTCCTTCACATAAAGCACCGCACAGCATGTAACCTGGTATGGCCATGTCTCAGTCATGGTTTTCAGTGCACCATGACATGGTAATGGCTACAGAGGCCAGCTTCTGCCACGATGGCATTTAGATCTGGGATCTTATTTCCAAGACATCTAGCATTAGCATACATGGCCTTCCAGATTTTGTTAGTTCTTTGCTTGGTGCTCCTCCATTTTTCCTTGTGCTCCCCCTCCTTCACCCTTTCCTTTTGCCTTATTCTTTTCCCTCCTGCCTCCTTGCTGTCACCCTGCTTCTTTGATTATCTTGTACCCTGAGGGGACTCTGTCCCCTCAAGATCTCCCTACTCTCTATCTTAGTGTGTGGTGGACAGTTTCTGCCAACCGCTATTTCTTCCAGCCCCTCAGCTAGTTTAAATATTCATCAAAGAAACATTTAAACCACCCACTGAGGACTGTGATTCCCTTCTTGGAGGAATGCAAGCCATTACCTCTGTATAGGCTCTTATCCTCCCAGGTGGGCCCTCAGTCCCCAGTGTAGCTGTATCCTTCCTCTCTGTATCACTCCTTCAAGCATGAGAAGCAGGCCTTGGTGCAGAGATCCTTTTCCTTCTCCCTATCATAGACAGGCAGCACCTCTGCAAAAGCTACTGTACATGCTACCTGCCTAAGATTGCATCCCATTTCCTTAAACTCCCCCTGCAATATTTCTGCCCCACTTCTAGCCAGGTCATTTGTCCGTAGATTGACAATTACAACCAACTGTCCCTTTCTTCCTGCTGCCTTTGTGATCCACAGGATACACTTCCCATCCCTCCAGGTTGTGGTGCCAGGTAGGTACCTGACCTCCCTCTCTGCCCCTTTCGTATTCCCAGCTCTATCCCCCTGGCAATCGAGTCCCCCACCAAAAGTTGCCTCCCTCTCCTCTGGGGTCCTCTTTCACCCTCCTTGGAGTCTCCAGTATGGAGGGACCTCACATCCTCCCTGGTCACTACCACGGGTGCCTCCTCTTGGCAGTCCTGCTCTGCCAAAGTGGTGTAGGAATTATGTAGTGGAACCAGTTGAGAAATGTGCCTGCAACACCCCCCCCCGGACTTCCAGATTCCACCTAACCCACCCTTCTTGAGCCCATCTAACTGCTCTTTCTATTTGGCATCTTCTTTTAGACAGGCTGTGCTCACATTGCTTCATTTATTTTGGTACTAACTAGTAGATTGTGAACTAGAAGAAGAAATAGAAATGTGTCAACAGCTGGAGATGGCAACTCATGGGAAAAATAACAGAGAGCTTTCAGAGTCAACAAAGGTAGAGGAAAACATAAAGATCCTTTAAGACTAGGCATAAGACAAGATTTGGACAAGGTTGTTTATTTATGTCCGAATTGAACTGTGGTTTCCCACCTAGTTTTAATTCCTTCTGTAATGACAATTCACATGAACCAATGACAGGGAAATATTTCATAGATTCCAGTGTTCTTTGGGCTAAAGTTCAAAGTATGAGGATGCCTTCATAGTATTTAATATTTGTTTGTATCATAAGGTTTTGTCTTTTGGTCTGTAAAACTATTATTTTCCCATAAGACATAAAGTTATAATAGAAGTTAACAACATAGCCCTCACTATTTTGTTTAAGTCATTTCTATCAGATATCAATCTCCTGTAATATCATAATGCCAGTCTCAATGGTCTGTTGGTTTCTTTTACCATCAAATTCTATGTTTTTCTACATTTCCACATTTGTCTTGGGAGTCCTTATTAGTGCAGCTATCGAAGAGTCTTAAATAAGAAGCATGTTGGTCTAAGGGTATGAATCTTGCTTTTGGTGTGGTGGGGCCCTGTGTTCAAATCCTGCATAACCCATTACTGCAAACATTCAGAGCCCTTTGACTTTGAGACTCATTTTACAAAAATCAAAATACAAATTTATGTTCAATTAGTTGCAGAACACCCTGCTCCACTTTTCCAAGCAGATTCCTCCTTTTCTGTTTTCTATGTAAAAAACCTTAAGGAAATGCTGTCCTGAGTGTTTATCATTGCCCCCCCCTTCCCCAGCTGTGGAGTTAAAAATGCCTGGAATAGGCACAAGGGACTCATTCTCTCCTCTGTGTTTCATAAATATGCACACCACACTCTTGTGATTGACAATGTAATTATCTGTGCAGCACCAGGTTGTGCACTAGAGAAAAAGTAACGTGCTCGGGATGACCTAGTTTTCAAGTACTTTGGTGGTGCAGCCGATAGTGCAACTGAAATGGTATTCTTGGTGGCTTGGGTTTAAGTCCTAGCTGAGGCACTTACTTCCTTCTTTCTCATGTTTATAAAGGGAAGGAAGGGAAGAGATGGCACCATACTGTAGCTCAAGTAATGATCTGCAGCAAAAAGAAATATGGGAGGACTAGGTAACCCCTATCTACTGTCACATTCTATATTTACAGTATGTGTCACTTTTGATTTCTGAATCAGCATCTCAGATTAGACCTTATTTGAAGTCAGTCAGAGAGGAATGAAGTTCTGAAGAACAAGTGCGACTTTTCTGTTGGTTCCAGGAAAACCATTTCATACAGATAGAAGACACTGCAATATTTAGGGAGGATTTCAGTGACACAATTTGTCTAGATTACTTTCATCAAAGTCAGATCAGGAGTTAATTTTAACATTGTCCTTCTGGACACGCCATGTCTTTGTAGAGTCTGGTGTGTACTTTTGACTTTTATTTGTATGTGTCATTTAGAATATTATAAGCAAAATGAACTTAGTGGGGTACAGCTTATTACTCCGGAGAGTAGAACACAGACAGAATGAAGAATTTCTACCCATTAGGGAACTGGATCCTGGTCTACCACATGACAATCAGGGATTCTAACCCCTATACTAAGCGTGACCAGGCATCAGGCTCACTGAGGCAGCTGATCAGGTGTCAGCAGCCTAGGTCAGTGCAACTTGCTACTCTGAAAATAGTTTTCGTTCATCATCTTACTTTCAGCCTTGAAGTACTTCACTTATACAGGGAAGCACAGAAACATGGAATTTGCTGGCAGATAAGGATGGCTTGGCCCATCCAGTCTGTCCATTTCATTGGAAAAATATGGGAACTCATCAGAAAAACAACAGGGAGCTTTGAGAGTCAACAAAGGCACAGGACAATTGAAGAAGTCTACAAGGCTAGGCTTAAGAGATTTGAAGATGTTGTTTATTTATGTCAGAACTGAACAATGATTTTCACCATGTTTTAATTCCTTCTATAACAGCAATTCACATTAACCAATGACAGAGCAATGGTTAATCAATTCCACTTTCTTTGGACTAAAGTTCAAGTATAATAAGAATGTCACCATACTATTTAATGTTACTTTGTATCGAAAGGGTTTTAACACACACATTTATACCAGTCTCTCTTGTGATATGATAAAAGAAGTCTGGATGGCCTGTTGGTCTCTTGTACCATAAAATATATGGTTTCCAATTTGTTTTGGAGTCCTCATTTAAACAGATATATTGATACATTGATACCAAAGTGCTTGACTGTATGTGACAGTTTATTTTTTGTGTGGCTTGGGTGATTATTATTCCTTTGTAAGTACCTGTTAGTGTCCACATGGTCTGATGTTTTTGTTCCAGCTGTCCTGGTCCCCTGTGCGCCATTCCTGTTACAGATCCCCTGGGTTGCTGCCTTCGCATGTGTAGTGACTCCAGTGTCTGGATCTCCATCCAGTGTTCACCTTCCTGCCATCCATCACTAATCCTTCCTTTGCTGTTCCCTCTCCCCTTACAGGAGGCCCCTCTGGGGCCCCCACTCCCCATGGAGCTGATGGAGGGTGGCTCAATAAGGTAATCCTTAGTCTCCAACACTATTGTGAGGGGGAATTCACTCATTGACTCCCCGCCCTCCTGTTTTCTGGTCATGTGACCTTCTGATTGACTTCTTGCTAAGTGTCTACTTTTCCACCTGCAGCTTATACTTTTTGATTACTAGGGATCAGTCCTGCTCTCACCTCTTTTTTCTCCTTTCCTTCCCACTGCTTTTCTCCACTATTTCTCAGCATTGTTGCATCATCTTTGCCTCTCTTTTGAGTCTCCCTCCCTCCCTGTTTCTTAATATGGGATTTGAACCTTGTACCTTAGTTTTCATAGTCTGTAGCCTTTCTGCTGCACTGTCTGTCCAGGCCTACCCTGTACTATCTTTACCCCTTCCTTAATTAATTTTTTCCTTCCTTTCACTGCCCTTAGGGCTTGTACCTACCCCTGTTTTTTTTTCTCCTCTGTTGTCTTCCCAGTCACCATTAATTATGGGTCAGGTTGTGTGTCTCCCCCTTGTGGCCACTGTCTTTCTTCTCTTTTTCCCATCTTTGCCCTCCCCCTCTGCTCTGGCTCCATCATGCCCCTGTCCTGTTGTCCTTCACTCTTACTCCACAAGCTCTTCTGGGAGTCTACTTCCTGCTTTTAGCACTGTCTCTTTCCCCCATTGCCCCTGTGCCTATCCTGTTCCCCTCTCTTTTGTTTCTTTTGTTTTGCTTGTCCAGCTTCTCCCAGTCCCTGTTGTTGTATCCAGATCCTACTCCAATACCCGCCAACATCCACTGCCTTTTAAGCTTCTTAAATCAGCAGTGCTTCACCACGCCCACCTACTGCTGCTATTGTTGGGCAATATTCACCCAAACCCTGGCCCAGCTCCCTTCTCAATGCCGTCTGTTAGTACTAAGGGTGGGTTAAAGGTTGCCTCGATCAATATCTGCAGCCTTTTAAAAAAGTCTGCCCTCTGGCAGGGCTGGGTTGCCCTGTACCAACCCAGTATTCTGGCAATCGTCGAGACCTGGCTCCCTCCTGAAGCTCCTGACTCAGCAGTCACTGTCAGTGACTACTCTATCTTTCATGAAGATAGAATCAGTAGGAGGGGAGATGGCTGTGCAGTCTACATCAAGGACACTCTCCAGGGTTCTCTATTCTCCTCCCTCCCATCTGACCATAATGACCAGGCCATCACTGTCAAAATTACACTAGGTCATTCCTCTAAATCTCTCCTTGTCTGCTCAGTCTGCATTCCCCCAAGGAATCAAAAGCTGGCTTTCCATGTCTATCTTCAGTTATATCTCGAACTACCTAACCACACTGAAATCATTGCCTTGGGAGATTTTTACATGAACTGGCTGTCTTCTTCTGCCTCCCCATACAAGGACACCATAGCTGCTATCGATCTTGCACAGCTAGTAACCTCCCCACAAGGCTGGATAAGAAAACTGGAACAATTACTCTCCTTGACCTTATTCTTATAAACCACCCTAATCGACTGTCCAGTGTTATTGTCCTCCCTGATGTGCTCAGCGACTACTCCCCTATATCTTGCCAGTGGTCCACTAGAGGTAGTAAATCCCCCCTAAGTTATCTATCAACATCAACTTAACACTGGTATGCTTGACAAACTTAAAAACCACCTGCACAGCTATGACTGGTCTCCCTTTGATTCTGCACCTAACGTTGATACAGCTGTCTCCTATTTTGTTTGTACTTCCAACCATGCCTTTGACCTATTTGCCGCTTTCGTAAAGAGTACTGTTAAAGTGCCGGACTCCCTTTGGATCACTAAGATCCTCCTGAATAAAAAGCACCACCAGTATAACCTCTGGCTAAAGGCCCTTAAATCTTGCCACCCCTCTGACAGGCAGCTGTATAGAGCAGCTAGGAATCAATTCACTAGGGAGATAAGGCAAGTCAAGGCTGACTACTACCAGGTAACCCTCACCTCTACGTAGGGCTCAGGACGTAAGTTTTGGAATAACCTAAAGGAGCTAAATAGTTCTTCTGTGTCCCCACCTCTGCTTATTATAAATGGTACTCCTACCTAAGACCCTCAGTGCATTGCTGACTCTCTTAACTCCACCTTCTCTGACCTTGGTGCTATTCTCCCCTCTAACTTCTTTGACTCTATTTCTTCTCTCCCTCCCCCTTCCACCCCTGGCATTCCCCCCTTCTGATTCAGAGCTATTTCTATCTGTGAGGCCAAATCATATCTCTCCAAGGTCCTAAGTAAATCTTGGCATATCGACAACTCCTTAGATCTAAAGCTTCTACATCTGGCTATTGATGCTGTTCTCTCTCCAATTACAAAAATCTTCAGTCTCTCCCTCTGCTTTGGTCCATTCCCCTTCCACTGGAAGGTCACCGTTGTTACCCCTATTCTAAAGGGTGGGAACCGTACCCTCTCCGGTAACTACTGACTCATTTCCATCCTGCCGCCTCTTTCCAAGACACTGGAAAAAATAGTTGCTGAACAGCTCACTGAATATCTCACTAAGCACAACTTACTTTACCGAAAACTACCCGGCTTCCAGAAGGACCACATGACCTCCTCTGCCCTCCTGGAATATACCAATTTCATCAACCAGGCTCTTGACAAAGGACACTTTGTCGGGTCAGTGTACATTGACCTGACAAAGGCATTCAACACTGTAAACCATGCCCTCCTCATCAGGTCCCTTCAGTCGGTGGAGCTATCGCAGGATGCCTCCTGCTGGTTTACAGACTATCTGCAGAACAGGTCCCAGAAAGTCTATTTGAATAACATTCTTTTCTCCAGCCTTCCTGTTAGGTCGGGGGTTCCCTAAGGATCTATCCTTGGGCCTCTCCTGTTCTCTTTGTTCCTGACTCCCTCCCTAAGACCTGCTCTGGTAAACTCCTACTCTATGCAGATGATGCAGTTCTGTTCTGCAACCACCCTGACTGCAATCATCTCCAGCTTGCCCTTCAAAACATTTTCTCAGAAGCTGAGACCTGGCTGTCCTTCCACAAACTGGTACCCAACTACAAGAAAACCAAGGTCATGTTTTTTTCGCATGCTGGAATAAACCACACGGTGCCCCCCTTCTAATTCGCAACTATCACAACTTGAACATGGATCAAGTTTGCTCCTTTAAATACCTTGGAGTCACTCTTGATTCTGCCCTCACCTTCCATGTCCACATCCACCAGTTTAGCACTGCTGTCAACACCAGAATAGGGCTTCTTTATTGCATCAGGCACTATCTGCCCAAAGATGCACTTTGTCTGGCTGTCAATTCATCTGTCCTTTCCCTTGTGGACTATGGTGTCACTATTTATGGAGCCGCAGACTACACTGTCCTTCATAGGATTAAGGTGTCATTGAACAAAGTCTGTTGTTTTATCACCGGTTTTGACGGGTGTACGCATATTTGTGACCTTTAGAATCCATCTAACTGGCTGAGATTCGATGGCAGACTAAAATATCAGACCTGTCTAATCACCAAAAAGATCACAGCAGACCGCTCCACTCCTGGGCTCCATTTTCTCCTGCAATCCACCCACTCGATTAGAGCAACTAGAAGATCCTTCAAAGCCCCCATGCAAGTCCCACACCATAGGACTGCACTTGGTCAGCGTCCTTTCCACTATAGGGCTCCACTGTGGCTCAACTCTCTGCCAGCTGCCATCCATGCTGAACCTAAACTTGGTACCTTCAAAGCTCTCCTCACAGAAGACATCATCTCCACCTGCTGTTGTGACTGCTACTTACCTTAAGATTTATCTTGGTCTGGCCTTGTTCTCAGACCAAATTCATGATCCCCCTGCTGAGATTTATGGACTTTGTTTTAATTTTGCTTGCCTATTTGATATACTGCACAGTTTGCATTGACTATGGATAGTTACTGTCCTGTATAATAATTGCTTGTCATACATGTTCCCTTTTCCTTGTCATTTGCTGTTTCATTGTTTGTACCTCCCTGACATGGAGCCTTTGCAAAAGAGTCTTTGACTCAAAGGTTTGTAATTCCAATTCATTTAATAAATAATAATAAAATAAATAAATATCTCTGTCTGTTGACTTCCTCTAAATACATGTATGTAAGGTTCAATCCTTGATGGTGACAGTGCTGTCCAGAAAATTAACACTGGTGGCAGAATATTCCAAGGAAAGCTTTATGGTTGGGTGGAGGGTATTAAGTTCCTGCATAAACTTTCTGGTTATAGGGACTTACCACCTAATACCATTTTAGCCACGATGGATGTAACATCCCTCTACACTAATATTCCCCACATGGATGGCATTTCAGCCTGACTTAAATACCTACATGAGAAAGGATTGGACCAAGATATTGACCCTGAAGTGGTGGGGAAACTTGCAGAATTCATTCCGACACATAACTTTAGCTTCAATGGTAAACATTATGTTCAAACTGTGGGAACAGCAATGGGCACCAGGATGGCGCCAAAGTATGCTAATCTCTGTATGACAAATTTGGAGGATGACTTTTTAAGGCACTACACACACAAACCACTCACTTATTTCCATTACGTTGATGATTTGTTTATAATTTGGACAGAGGACACTGACACACTTAAGGATTTTCATCAGGAACTTAATAACTCCACCCAACCATAAAGCTTTCTCTGGAATATTCTGCCACCAATGTTAATTTTCTGGACACCACTGTTGCCATCAAGGATGGAACCTTACATACATATATTTACAGGAAGCCAACAGACAAACAGAGATACATACACAGGAATAGTAATAACCCAAGCCACACAAAAAAACTCTGTCATGTACAGGCAAGCACTTCGGTATCAATGTATCTGTTCAAATGAAGAAGATAGGGGTACACATTTGGCTATGTTGAAAACACCTTTATTGAGCAGGGACACTTTTCCAGAGAAACTGACTGAGCAGTAGAACATGCAACACAGGTACCAAGAGAACAACTACTTCAGTATAAGGAAAGGACCACTGCCAACAGAACACCCTTAGTAGTCATGTATCACCCAGACCTCAAACTTCTACAGAAGATAATTAAGGACCTCCACCCAATATTTAGTGAGGGTGAGACCCTAAATTGTATTTTTCAAGAACTGCCACTATTATCTTTTAAACAACCATCTAATTTAGCCACCATGATTATCAGGAGTTATCTAGGACAAGAACAGAATGCCATGACACTAAACGGTACATGACCCTGTAATCAACTCAGATGTAAAACTTGTGCACTCATAGCCACTTCGGGCTGTGTGGTTACACCACAAAACAGACAATTCAGGATACATAGGAATTATACAAATGTATACTGTTAGTAGTTGCAAAGGTTTATAATAATTTTCTTTGATTTCTGTCTTACTTGCAGTTCTGCATACTACTTGCCTTGCCTTTAGTCTGTTTTTCTCCATCCTTATGCAGATGGTTTCTGCTTGTGATATATAATCCCTGAATGGATTACTGATGTGAACTGTCCAGATTTGACCATCTATTTACCCTGTAATGTCTGTACCTTTGTATTTTGTACTCTCTGGGTTCATGCCTGAAAATAGGCCGGGCAATTGCCTAATGCACTTACCCAGCAACCAAAAGCTCACAAATGAATAAAAATATGCATGTACATCAAGGATTGTTGTTTATTTCATTCAATGCAAGAGATGTCCTCACACAGAATATGTGGGAGAGACAACGCAAGCACTCTGCACTAGAATGAATTCGCACAGACATACTACTAATTTGAAAATGACTGAAAAACTAGTGGGGAAACAAATTCATTCACATATTGGGCCTGTGTAGTACAGTATGGTCTGCACACCATTGGTCCATACACTGGGCCAATAGGCATACAGACAATATTGTATACTGTAATTTGGTGGGCGGCTGGGTGGCATGCAGGTGGGGTGCTGCCACTCACCGATGATGGGGTGGTGCTAGGTGGCAGGGACCCTCTGTGGGCGGGGTGAGGGGTACCACTGGTCCACCAGGTCTCTTGTGCTATTTCCACCCATGATTGGGTGATGGGGGTTGCCACTGGACTGCCAGGGACTTTCAATGAATGTATACCCGCGATCAGGTGGAGGGGGGACTTCATTGGTCCACCAGGGACCTTATTACATTTTATGCCCATGATCTGGTGGAGGGGAGACTCGACCAGTCCACCACAGACCTCATTAATTCATATGCCCATGATCGGGTGGGGAAGGAATCACAGGTCCACCAGGGACCTTTATGACACATATGCCCATGATCGGATGATGGGGCGGGGGGGCACAATGCTCCCAGGGCAGGGGGCATGTCGGCAGTGTTCTGGGTGGGCGGGTGGCCACCCACGGCTGTCGACTGCTGTGTTACGCCCTGCAATATGGCAGCTCACCTGTGGGTGGTCAGTACTTGTTCCTGGTTTTGCCAGGCACATCTTTGTGCCCCCCTGAGTGGTGCAAGGCAGTGTTGTGCCAGTGTATGTGCTGCATATCCGTGCTAAATATCAGGATGCGCCATATGCATGGGCATGCTCTGCACTTGCACAGCATACATTACTGATGCATCCTGGTGCATTGAGGTTGCGCATCGCAACTTGACCTTTGAATTTCATGTTGATGTATTAGGTTGCACATGGCACATCCCTGTTGCGCCATGTGCAACCCTTTTGAATATCCAGCCCAATGTGTATTGAATTTTACTTTTTGCCTTGCAAACAAGCAGGCTATTTGTAGGATTCTTACCAATTCAGATAACAGTTTCTGGTAAATTCTAAGCATCAAGACTTCCAGCAAGTTGAAAAAATATAGTTTCAGACACTTATGACCTATGGCTGTAACTTCGCTTGTGAAGATTTCTTTTTCAGTCTATTCTAAGTCAATTCTATTTCGGTCAATTCCTTCACAAGCAGAAGTTCTTCAATCTGTCTGTGATCAGCGATTCTGGGTAATAAGCTCTACCGTATCATATTTACTATGCCAATGACATTCTAAATTATGCATATTAACAAAGAACAAAAGTATACACCAAAATGTGCAAAAACATGGCATTTTCAGAAGGACAACAGTTAACTTAACTCCTGATCTGAGTTTGAACAAAATAATCTAAAGAAAATTGGTTAGTAAAATCTTCCCTCAATATTGGAGTGCCTTCCTATCTGTATGCAATGCTTTTCATGGATACAACAGGAAAAATAGCACTTGTTTTTCAGAACTTCTTTACTCTGTAGCTGATTTCAAATATGGTCTAATCTGAGATGTTGATACTGAAACTAAGAGTGACTTGTTTGGGGAAGGGGGTCAGTGATGAACACCCATAGCAGGATTTGCCTAAGGTTTTTGACATCAAAACCAGAAAATGAGGAAGCTGCTAGGTAACAAAGCGCAGGGCATTCTGCAACTACATTTACAGGGATTTCATAAATCTGATTTTATTTTGTATAAAATGTGTCTTACTTGGAGTTTAAAACTGAAAAAGAAATCCTCGCAAGCGATGCTCTAGCCCATAGGTAATAATTGAATGAAAACTGTGTTTTTCAACTTGCTGGAAGTTTTGATGCATAGGATTACACTGCATCCCTAGTTTTGCTACAGATCAGCGGACTGTGAAACAGAAGAGGACACAGAACTTTATCGAGAGCGGGATATGGCAACTCATTGGAAAAATGCAGCAACTCATCAGTAAAACAACAGAGAGCTTCCAGGACCAACAAATGTAATGGAGAATGTAAGGAATCCTACAAGTCTGGGCTTAAGAGAAGATTTGGACAGGTTGTTTATTTATGTCAGAACTGAACTGTGATTTCCCACCTGTTTTAACTCCTTGTATAATAACAGTTCACAATAACGAATGACAGGAAAATATTTCACTGATTCTTTGGGCTAAGGTGCAAAGTATGAGGATGCCTCCATGTAGTGTTTGTACCAAATGGGTTTGTACTTCAGTCTAGAAGATGTTTCTTTTTCCATAACACATAAAGTCATACTGTAAGTGAACAACAGAGACCTCTCCCTTTGCAAGTTTGTTTGATATTGTTGACCTGGTAAGCTCACTGGGCCTAGAAGTCAGGCGACCAGGGGATACAGATGGTAAGCAACTGAAAATGAACCAGATTAAGCTGTTGGTGGTATTTTATTGAATGGTGGAAATTTGGCCAGAACACTGGGGAAATTCCCCTACTCTGCTGCTGCACTGCTGCCAGCAGGGGGAACCTTGGCCACTAGCGTTGCTGTGGTCAGTCTGCCTAGGATGCTGGAGGAGATGGATGCATCTAGTACAGGGGAGCTGGCCTCCTCTCCTGTACTGTCTGATCCAGAGGCTGTTGTTGCTGCTTGTGATGTAGCTGAGGTTGTCGACCTCAGTATTCTTACCTCTGATGATGCTTCAGCTATGGCTTGTTCTGCTGGTGTTATCTTGCCTCCTTTGCCTACAGATAAATCAGGGCTGATCGCTGCACGTTCTCAGTTGCTGTGGCAAATGGCCTTACTTGACCGTAAACTTGCTGGTCTTTCGGATGTCGAGCGGATCCTCTGCATTGGTGTCTGCTGTTTCTAGTCGGACGACTTTGGCTGCTGGACTGGAGGAAAGATGTGTTTCACAGAATTCGGTCATTCCTGCACTTCCTACAGACTGTTTCCTTGATTCTCGGGCTGGCAGTTCAACGGATTCTGTAGCCGTGTGCCTAAAGCCCCTGCTGACTGTCTCTTCGGAACCTATTGCTGGTGCCCATGTCTCTCCTTTACAGACTTCAGAGGTGTCCTTTGCTGGACAGACGTTTTCTTTTCCTTCCCGAGACCAGAGACCTGGATGGAGCAAACTGCCTGGAGTTCCTTTTTCTTCTGGAGCTGAAGGGTCGAGTACTTCAAAACTGGTGATTTTACCTGTGGACACTTCTTGGTCTCCTGATCGTGCATTACGGGAGGCTGGCTGGGAACAATCAGGTGGTGGGTCTTGGTCTCCAGACTCGCAGGATCCTTCCTATATTTGGATGCTGAAAAATGCTGGTACTTTGGTGAATGCTGTGTCTTCTGTCCCTCCGAGCTCCAACTTGCCCCGGGGTAATTTATCTGCTTCTTGTACTATGGACTCTGTGTATGTTGATAAATCTGTTGGGGGGAGATTCTGCAGTGTTGGGGGATATTGTGGTTACTGAGGCTCTTGTTTCTGGTGTTGGGGTGCATGCCTCTGCTTCTCGATGTCCCTCCTCGAGCTTAGTTTCTCCAGCTTCCGAGGAACCGAGAGGCTCGACCCCTGCTACACCAGGCTGTTTAGGTCAGGTCCCTGAGGCTGGGCAGGGAGGGGTTCCCAAACCTAGTGTCTCAGTAAGTTTTAAGCTAACGGATTTGTTCCAATTCCATAAAGGTGAGCCTGCTCCTAGACGCAATGCAGTCAGGTTTTTATATAAGGGAGGGTTGGATACTCCCCCTGACAGGCTGTATGTTGCTAAAAATTTGCTTAAAGGGTCGATGCATTTCTTTTCATCTGAAATTTTTGCCCTGATTAGTTTAGAGAATTCTAATTTTGATGTAAGTTTTAAACATGTTTCTCATTTGGACCATTTTTGGGTCCAATATGCTAAATTTAAAGCTTTCGCCCTTTGGGCCCCCTTTCATGTTCTCCCTTTAATGAAACCTACTGTTAAGACTATTACTATTATGTTTAAAAACGAAGGTGTCAATGTGGAGGACATTTTATTTTGGCTCCGACAGATGTGAGGTTTTGAATAAACCCTCCAACTTTAGATAGTGAACAGATTTGGGATGGGGGTTGGAAAGTTCGGGTTAGTTGTTTTCCTCAGACTCTGGTCCAGCTCACTTGCCTAATTTTTTTTCCTTGGAAAAGATAAGGGGTTGATTTTTTATGCAGGGCAGCCTAGGTCTTGTTTTAAATGTGGATCTCAGGCCCATTTTAGCTCTGCTTGTGATGCACTTAAATGCAGCCATTGTTTGGAATTTGGCCATTCCTCCAGTGCTTGTTTGAACCTTTTTAAGTGTAACCTCTGTGAAATACTGGTCATGCTTATGGTCGTTGTCCTTGGGCCTCACATAACCGGATGATTGTCCCTCCCATGTGGGCCTCATTAACTTTGCTCAACAACAGCTGGCACAAAAGTCTGCTGAGAGTCGTTCTTGTTCTGGTTCTGTGGCTCTCCCCCTTCCCTCTTCAGCCACGGCTGATCCTGTTATAGAGCCTGCAGTTGGGAAGGCTTCTGCTTCGGCCCCTCAGGATGACTCTCTGTTAACTGAGCCTGCTTCTCTGGTGGTCCCGGAGGGCCTTCCTTTGGTTTCCCCTGACACTGCTTCTCCTCTGGTTATGCCCCCCCCGGTGGCTTTTGCCTGTCCCGGAACAGGACTCCCCTTTTACTGTTCCAAAAAAAAGGACCAGGAAGGGACTGACTGGTTCTGGTAAGGGTAAGGCCCCTGGGTTCCGGTCCTGGGCTTCTGGTAATAAATTTGTGATTCTAGCTCCTGATAGCACTGATAGGGATTCTGGGGATGATGAATCAGACACCTCCTCCCTTGTGTCTAATACTGACACGGACGGGGATGGAGAAGTCGATCCCATTGCTAAACGGACGAGACTGAGTCGACGTGGTAAATCTCCCTAATCTTAGATATGGAATCCTTGTCCATTCTCTCCTTTAATGTTAACAGCATTAAGGGAAAAAACAAACTTGGTGGTGTTCTGCTCTCTGTACAAAAGATGCATTGTGACATCACTTGTTTAGTGGATACCCGTTTAAAAACTAATACTGACCTTCAGCAAGCTTCTCGTGGTTGGTCTCAGGGGCCTTCTTTTTGGTCCTCTGGGGTTGATAAGTGTGATGTCGTTGGTATTTTGTTTTCTAATTCTGCCCTTTGGGTATCTCGATTGATGGATATTTTTCCAGGTCGTGCACTGCTGCTTGACCTCTTCTTTCACACTGAGTGATTTCAGTTAATTGTGGTATATGCCCCTCAAACTTAAGCCTTGCGGTCTGCTCTTTTTCGATCTATTCAACCATTTTTACATACTTCTAGACTGATCATTTGGGCTGGGGATTTTAATTGTGGTCTCCATCAGTCTGATAGGGACTTCAGACGACCAAATTGTTTAGTGATTCTATGACTTTGAAGAATGTTTTGTCGACAGCTTATCTCCAGGGCACCTATAGGATTTGTCACCCCAGAAGTGGATTTACTTATTTTCGGCTTTCTTGTCGAACTAGGATTGATTTTGTCTTTCTTTCTCATATGCTTACTGTTCGAGATTGTCGGACTTTGGTTAGTGAATTCTCGGACCATGTAGCCTTAAAGGTTGTGTTGTCCTGGTCTGATGTTCCTCGGTGTAAAAAGAACAAGTGGAGACTTAATGACTCCATTCTGGATGATCCCAAAATTCAAAAATTGTGGAAGCGTGACTGGGCAGCACGATTGTCTGTTGCTGACATTTATGAGGATATTTTAGAATGGTGGGAGGACACTAAGGCTGGTTGGAAGAAGGTCTTCCAACAGAAAGCTGCTGAGGCTCACACCTGTCAATATAAGAAGTACCTGACCTTACGTCAACAATTGCAGAATTTGATTTCTCTATCTGAGGAAAATCATTATGATTATAGTTCACAGATTTCTGTTTTGCATGATCAGATGAAGGCGTTACAGTATGATAGGGCTAAATCCTTGGGATACGAAGCCCGCTTTGGGATTAAACTCACTAAAGGGGGCTTCGACCCTTTTAAAGAATATCAGAATAGGGTGGACTCTCGGGTTATTTATAACCTGGTATCCCCCTTGGGAGATCTAGTTAGTTCCCCGGAGGCCCTGCTCCAGGTTGTTGAACATTTTGTTTCGGGCATGTTTGGGACTGAATCTCCCGTCACTGCTGATGAGTTTTTCTTTGACTCATTATCTTTGCCCTCCCTATCTCCAGCAGAATGTGAGATGCTCTCCACCACTATTGCTGAGGGGGAAATATTACAGGCTATCGTTGGTTTAAAACGAGATTCTGCCTCTGGCTCTGATGGCCTCACGGCAGGATTTTATTCTACGTTTTGCACTGATTTGGTTCCTGCTTTAACTCTTTTGTTTAATGACACGTTGTTTAAAGCCTCCTTTTCGAAGTCCATGAAAGAGACAATCTTGGTCCTCATTCATAAGAAGGGGGAGGCTTTGGACATCAATAATTGGAGACCGTTGAGTTTACTTAATGTGGATAGTAAACTTGTGACAAATATTTTGCTCGCTAGACTTGTTAAGGTAGCTCGGCTACTTAGTCCTGTTCAGACGTGTGGCATCCCTGGTAGGTGCCAATCTGATAATTTGATTTTATTCGTGAACTATTTGCCTGGGGACCTGAATCGTGTTCAGGGTTGGGTGTTGGCTATTGACCAGGAGAAAGTCTTTGATAGAGTTTCCCATACATATTTGTTTTCGGTTTTAGCTGCATTTGGATTTCCCTCTAAATTTATTGATTGGATTCGTGCTCTTTATTTTCAGGCTGTGATCCTCCCTAATGTTAATGGCTGGTTGGGACATCCTGTCTTGGTAAAAAGGGGGGTGCATCAGTGGTGTCCTTTGAGTCCCCTCTTATATGCCTTTGGTATTGATATTTTGATAAGGGCGATCCTTCATTGCCCTGGGATCCTTGGGTTACGAGGGCCTTCTGGCCTCCCTCCCATCAAAATACTGGCCTATGCTGATGATTTGGTTCTGACTGTGGCATCTCGTTCAGATGAGCAGGCGGTACTTGATGTGTCCCATCGGTATTCCTTACTGGCAGGATCCCGGATTAATTTTTTAAAGAGTGTTGGGCTCCTGTTGGGTTCCCCTACTCTTCCTGAGTCTGGCACCTTTGCTGGCGTCTGGCTCTCTTCTGAGCCCGTTCGGATTCTCGGTCTCTGGTTTGGGTCTGGAGATTTACCACTGTTGAACTGGTCTGGGGCATTAGCGAGGGTTGATAGGCTTCTGGCAGGGTGGCGGCAGCAGTTGATTGGGAGAAAAAAAAGAGTTTATTTACTGAAAACCTTGATGGTCCCCATTTTCTTGTACCTGTGTTATGTCCCCCCCCCATGTCTTTATTTACCAGATTATATAGTGTTTTCTTTCAGGGTCTTTGGGGTTCTAGGTTGAATCCCATCAAGCGAGGTTTCACTTATCGGCCTCCTGGTGAGGGTGGGATTGGGATGGTACACCCGGTAGCTTTTGTTATAGTATTTTTTTTTAGTTATAATTTGGGTTGTGCCTTAAAACCAGGTAATAAGGGTTGGAAACCCTTTCTTTGCTCCTGGCTTCTGCCTTGTCTCACTCCCTGGGAACAAGGCAACAGGAGGTTTGTGGCTAAACTTTCAGGCCTTCCAACTTTTGGTGTGGAGGTCGTGAAACTTGCCATGGTCTGGGGGTTAAAGCCTGGTGATTTTTGTACACTAACTAGAAAGGCTATATATGCCCACATTTGGAGACGAGAGGCTTTGGATCTTGTTGACTTTCCATCCTGTCCGCCTGCTTATCAGTCTTGGATTCTGAAGCAACTTTTGAATCCTAGACTCCCTCCTTATGTGTGGGATATGGTCTGGCTCAGTAATTATGGTAGACTTAGTGTTAAGGGGAATCACAAACATAAAATGCTGTGTGATAGATACTGTCCTAGGGATTCCTGTCTTTCAATTATAGAATCTCAGTCTCATTTATTTCATGATTGCTCATTTGCTTCTGATTTTTTGGTCTACTATTGCTGTTCTCTGGAAAGAGCCTCTTTTTACTGAGCTGTCTTATGCTGATATTATGTTTGGGACGCATTCAGTTTTGCGTACTAAATATCACTCTGAAACTATATATATTGTATTATGTTTTATGCGTTATTTTTTATGGCAAGCTAGATGTTTGCTAGTTTTGCACCAAAAATGGATCCTTATTTTGGAAATTGTAATGAATGTTAGAAATGCTGTAATTACGTTGAAAAAGTTTGATTTTTCTAGATGTTCTAGACCGCAATTTCTTCATTTATGGATTAACTGTGATTCTTGGAATTTGACTTGATTTTTCGTATCCTTCCTTTTCTTTTTTGTTTACTGTTTATCTTTGTCATTTTGTGAATGTTTTTGTAATGAAGCCCACATTTTCTCAATAAAATTCCCCTACTGTTTGTTGGTAGGGGGCCCTGCTGCTGCTGGAGGAGGTCATTCCACTCTCAGCCATGGAGGAGGAAGGAGCTTTGCCTAGGGCTGAGATTTCCCAAAGTCTTGATGTATCCTGCGATGTTTCCCAGTCTGGATCCGCTGAAATGGCAGCTGGAATGCACCTGCGAGGTGGCCAGCACATTGCCAGTTCTAGCGGTCCATTGGAGTTGTCTGATGCTTCTGATCTCAGTTTATGGGAAAAACAACGTTGTTTAGAGATGGAACTATTGCGAGTTAGTGAACTCCTAGCACAGGAGCGTAGGACCATTATTACGGAGGACAACAGGAAACGGAAGCATTCAGAGAGATCCTCGAGTGTACCGGAGGCTGTGGGGCCTAGTAAGCTGCTTTCTGCTTTGCCCAGGTCTCCGCCTGGCGAAAACGCGGTCCCTTGAGACTGGGGAGAGCTGACAGAAGAGTCGTGGTCTCCTGAACGAGGGCTGCAGGGAGCGGGCTGGATTCAGATTTCGGGGGCTGAGTGGAAACCGGCCGATGGATCCGTGGTCCCTTCAGAGGAAGTTCAAATAAGTACTGGGGTTGCCCCTGTTCCGGTTGTTGTTGCTCCGGTCTCAGTTTTGCAGGCATCTCTTCCCATTCAGGCTTGTCTTCAGCCTATTGCACCCTTGGGGGATCTTTTGGTGGGCTCTGCTGACACTACAGATTCCTCCTCAGTTCTGAAGGGGCTGGTTATGGATTCTGTGCCTAAGCCTACTTATGCCAGTCATTTCAGACAACCGTTGGAGCTTGCTAAAAGATGGAACGCTGTCAGGTTGTGGTATGTGAGTCCTAGAGACAACCCTCCTGACAGGTTTTACGTTGAGAAATCGTTATTGAAACAAAGCATGGGTTTCTCTCCATCTGACGTCTATGCCCTGATTCATGTTCCAGGGGAATTTACCTTTGATATTAGTTTCCATACCCCTGCCCTTTTGGAGCTCTTTTGGAGCCTATATTTGACTCTAAAAACAAACCCATTTTGGTCAGATTTTATTGTTTTACCTCTTTCTAAGCAAGCTTCTAGGGTCGTCACGATTATGTTTCGCAATGAAGGGGTGAACATTGTTGACATAGTGCATTGGCTGTCTGAGAGATGTGATGTTCAGGGGAACCCTGTACCCATCTTAGATGCTGAGGGCTTTTGGAATGGGGGTTGGAAGTTTCGAGTCAAACTTCATTCCACTGATTCAGCTTTGATTCATTTGCCCAATTGTTTTTTTTGAGGGCGGGATAAAGGATTTCTTTTTTATCCTGGTCAACCTCGGGTTTGCTTTAAATGTGGGTCTCGTACTCACACAAACTGTGAGGCACTTACCTGTTCTTATTGTGGGGAAACTGGCCATCCTAGTGCCCACTGCTTTCAGGCTTCTAAATGTCACCTATGTGAGCAGGTAGGTCACATTTTCGAACTTTGTCCCTTGGCTGCAAAAAATACAGCTGAGGCTGATTTTGGGATTCTAGATAGTTATATTAGGGAGGCGGTTCACCCTGGCCTACCTGCCGGGGGCAGGTTGGTGCCCAACACCTCTGTGGTGGCCCCCCCTTGTCTGAGTCCAGTAGGATCACTGCGCCTAATCTGGACCCAGGTGACCTGGTGCCCCCAACATTTGAGACTACAGACGGGTCTGGGACGGGGTCAAGTGAGGCTCTTCTCTGGACTGACTCTGTGGGAGGGGATGATTCCTTGCTGGCTGGTTTTTCAGTGGTTGGTGGGAAAAAGGGTAAGGTGGCTAAAGGGAAGGGGAAGTTAGGTAAAAAATCGGCATTGGCTGTTCCTGATGTTTCATTTGTTGATCCTAATAATTTTACTGTTCTGGCTGACGGTACAGAGGTTCTATCCGAGATGCCTGGGCCTCCTTCTACCCCTCCTAGGCCTGTGTGTCAGGACACTGTGGCGGGACAGGTAGGCCCGAGGCCTCTGGATGGTAAAACTGGACGGATCACTAGGGCGTCTAGTAAAGTTAAGTGACTTTTTCCCTGACCTTTTTTATGGTTTCTTTTTACTTTCGCATGGCAACTTTAAATGCTAACAGTATTAAATCCCCTGTAAAACGTAAGACCACTTATTCTCATTTCCTATCTGAGAATTTGGATTGTGTGTTTTTTTCAGGATACTCGTTTGCACTCCTCTGAGGAGGTGGCTGCTGCCACTGCTTTCTGGTTATGGGGTGATAGTTTTTGGTCCTTGGGAAGTGAGTTATGTAGTGGGGTTGGGATTTGTTTTTTTAATTCTTATGTTACAGTGATACACCAGCTAGAAATCCTGCCTGGCAGAGCTTTGGTGTTGGTGTTTGGTGTTGAGATTGATCAACATTTATGCACCTCAATCTAAATTTGACCGGGTGTCCCTTTTTAAGGCGTTGTACCCTTTTTTATGCACCTCTTCTTTTGTTGTTCTTGGAGGAGACTTTAATTGTTCCCTCCCTTCCTCCCCTGCTCCTGAGAACAAGAAAAGAAAGGTGTATTGTGACATAGCTTGTTTGGCTGATGCTGCTTCAGACCTCAGGACTGGTGGATGCTTTTGGTCCTTCGACTTCTGGTTTTGGATATACTTATTTTTGTGGCTCCAGGGCGTCCAGGATAGACTATTTTTTTATTTTCCCGGGGGTTGTTGCCCGGTCTCAAGTTTTACAGGAGGTCGCTTCTTCAGATCACAGATTGCTTAAGTTGGTGTTAAGTGATTTGCCTGCCACCCTCAGAAGGCCGAGGTATTGGAAATTGAATACGGTCCTTTTGGACATTCCTTGTGTTGCTGAGAGGTTGCAATCCCTGCTTTTGGCCAGACGGTCTGTGTTGTTTTTATATGATGATCTGAATGTTTGGTGGTAAGACACTAAATGTGAGGTCCGAATTTTCTTTAAACGTATTGGTAGATTGAATAGTCGACTAATGCATGATAGACTGCGCACCCTTAGAGAACGGTTGCATTTTTTATCTTCTTTTCGTCAGTTTTTGGGGCCTGATTGTCTGGAGCAGATTAAACAGGTTAAGGGGGAAATGGCCGACTTACAGGCTAAAGTATTGCAGGAGATGGAGAAGAAACATTCCTTTGAGGTTTCTGGGAAAAAAAGAGACACCCTACCCTTTGAGCATCTGCAGTTTTTACAAAACTCTCGAGTTATGCAATATTTAAATGCTGAAGGGGCAGGCAGGTTTCTACTAATGTTGGTATGCTAGATATGGTACATACTCATGTACTCATGTTTCTACTACCTTTCAAAGTAAATTCCTCTCTGAGGTTCCCATCCGTAACTGGTTTCTTAGTAGATGGGTTCCGGGTTTGACCCCTGCGGAACAACTCACTTTGGTACAACCAATCACGGTTGAAGAGCTGAAGTCGGCAATTTGGTCTTTAAAGCCTAGCGTCACTCCTGGTTTTGATGGGTTATCTCACGAAATTTACAAACCCTTATGGGAAGTCATGGGATTGGATTTTTGTCAAGTCTTGAATGAGGGGTTGTGGAAGGAGGCGCTGCCACACATTATGTTGCAGGGGGTTTTACTCTTACTATACAAAAATTTGGGGGATAGAGGAGATTTGACCAATTGGAGGCCGTTGACTCTTTTGAATACGGATTATAAGATTTTAATGAAAATTCTCTGTGTCCGGTTACGAGGTGTTTTAGGCTCTCTATTACATCCATCACAGTTTAGTGGGGTGCCTAGTAGGAAGATCCAGGATGCATTGATCCTGCTTCGGGAGCTCATTTCTAAAGGGGCAGCTGGAGAGGTATTTGGGCATTTGGTGTGTCTTGATCAATCTAAAGCTTTCGATAGAGTGGAATATAATTATCTTTGGGCCTGTTTGAGGTGGTATGGGTTTCCCTCACAATTCATTGGCTGGTTGCAGACTTGTTATGGGGGAATTACTTTGTTACCTAGTGTTAATGGTTGGTTGGGTAAAGCTGTTAATGTGCATAGAGGCTTTTGGCAGGTGCCCACTAGCCCACTACTTTATGTCTCTCTTTGGATCCCCTTTACATGCCCTGTCTTGACGGATGATATTATTGGTCTTTCTGTTGGCAGTCACGGACCCACCCATAGTTTCAGTTGCCTATGCAGATGACTTGGTCCTTGTCCTCTCAGATCGAACTTCTGCTGCTGCAGCTAAATCATTGTTGCATTCATTTTTGGTAATGTCAGGGTCCTCTATTAACAGGCTAAAAAGTGGGATTTTGCCCTTAGGGTATGAGGCAACTGATGTGGCTTTACTTTGGAAGGTGCCTGTTGAATCCGGTTACAGGAAGGTGCTTGGAGTGTATTTCGGTGGTCTGGATGCTCAGAAGTATAATTGGGAGCAGCAATTATCGGAGGCCCATCATAGGGTGCAGAACTGGAATAAGAGCCAAATGTCTAAGGCTAAACATATTTATTTAATTAAAACTTTTTTGTTACCATATTTTTTGTTCCTAGCTGCAGTTTTCCCCTCACCCCTCTCTTTGGAGACTTCGCTTTACAATGTATTTTTTCTTTGCCTCTGGGGCAGTAGATTGAACCCGGTTCAGCGAGGTATCACATATTTTCCCATTGGGGAGGGGGGTTTAGGTATGCTCAACCCGATTGTTTTTTGACATAGTATTTTTGTTTATTATAATTTAGTCCCATTACCTAAAGGGGTGGTGAAGATCTGGTCTCCTTGGGTGGCTGACAGCATAGGTCCCTTTCTGCAGCATTGGGATAATGCTTCTGGTTTAGCTCAGCAGGAACGGCTTTGTGGCCTTGATGGTCATTTTCGCGTAATGTTCCAGAAATGGAAAGCCTGGCATGTAGTCAAGAATTTTCTGACCTTACACTCCAGGCAGCAAATCTACCATCCCGTTCTAAGTGACAGTTTTTTTATTGAACCTTGGTTTCATGATTTGTCTGTTTCAGAGCAGCACTCTAGGTTGAAAGTTTTGGTCAGCAAGAGGGTGCCTTCTTACATGTGGGATTTCTTATGGCTGTGTCTCCGTAAGAAGCTAGGGGTGAAGGGTAACATGAAACATAAGGATCTCTCTGAGAGGTTTTGTCCATGGGTGGAGACATGCGGTGGGGTGGTTGAAACGATGGAACATTTTTTTGTGGAGTGTCCCTTTGTTGTTTCTTTCTGGTCTTGCTTTCATAAGGAATGGCCCTTGAATCCCTTCCGGGGTGTTTCCTCTCAGCTTTGGGTAGAAGGGTTTTTGCCAGGCTCATTGCTTGGATTTGATAATATCACTATATGCCTGTTGACCGGTTATATAGGTTTTCAGTTGTGGCATGCTCGGTGTAATTTAACACTTAGGCAGAAACTACTTTCTGAATCCCAGATTATTTGCACTCTTAAATCCTTTCTACATCGTTGGAGATCTCAGGAGGAACGGACAGTGCATCCTGAATTGTTTAAACTGTGGTGGAGGAAGATGACTTGGTTAGATACGGAGTGAAGTTTTACTTTGTCAAGACCTGACACTTTCCTTGTATTTTGGATTTCCCTTGCTGTGGTGCTTTGATCTCCCTAACGGTGATCCTGGGTGCTGATATTCCCCTTATGGATGGGATTTATTTTTATTTTTTGTATGGTACCACCCTTTTTATAGATTTTATTTCTGTACTGATCATTACAGTTTCCCCTCTGATTTGTCAAAGGTGAGGGTAATGTGCCTGCTTGCACAGGATTTTGGTCTCATTTTATCAGTCTGCTATGCTGCCGTTGTGCATGATATGTCCTTTCTTATGGTTCATGTATTATGTTATCTGTTCTTATGTTTTCTGTTCTGTCCTTGATTGGTTTATGTCGTATTATTATGATCCCTTGTGTTCTTGTTTTACCCTTTTCTGTCTTTAGTATGCTGTAATACTATTGTTGTATAATTTTCTTTCTGTATATTTACCATTGTTTTTCTTTTTGAGGGGAGTGAGTGGGTTTTCCCTTCCCTTATTATATTGTTGGATATTCAGGACACACATGTTTGCTTTTCTTCTTTATTATGTATCCAACACATTCCCCTGCTCATTTTGGTGGGGAGTGGGGTGTTTGTTTTTTTCCTTTTTGAGGGTTTTCAGTATGTTGTATAACTCATGTCTGTTTTTCCTGTTGTATGATGTAATACCATTGTGTATAATTTTTCTTTTGAGTTTTGAATAAAAATACCCCCTACTCTGAGGTAGGGGGAGTTGCTCTCAGTGAGCTTGCTGACCATTTCTCTGTGGGATGCCATCGGATGAAGACGTGCGGGAGGTAGGGGAGCAGGTCTCCTCTCCAACCTCACCTCTGCCAGAGACCCAAGTGGAAAATTCACGGTCTTACTCGCTGATTTTATCAGCTTTGGAAGGTTCATCTACTTTACTTACTGATTCTGCTGTGTCTTGTTCTGGTTTGGGTTTGGCTGTTTTGTCAGCTAAGCAGATGTCTGGCTTTTTGGATCCTGCCTGTCCTTTGACTTCTACTGCCTTACCGCAGCATACTTCGTCTCTGACACTGAATAGTGTTGGTGTTACTATGTCACTGGAACCTGGATGTACATCTGCTACGTTGGCATTGTCTGTGCCGACAGTGCTAGGAGAGGAATGCTGAGATTCGATTGCAAACAGACTTGGAACTGCACAGACAGGTACGACTTTGCCAGAAAAATTGGGAAAATGTTTAGGGATGCTTCGCAAAGTGGGGGGAAGGGGCTGATCCTGTTCCTAATATTCTGCACACTGCTCCTGTTTTACGAGCGGTGGGTTGGATCCCTAACGAGGGTGGTTGGTCCTCTGACCCTGCTGATGCCACTGTCCAGGATTATGCTTCTTTTGTAATTTCAGACACGGGAAAAGTTTTAAAGGATTCTGACTCTTTTTCAGCCGCCCCAATTATTTCACAGCAAACTGCTTTGTCTAAGTTGGGGGAAGGAGGCGGGCAACCCTCCTCTGCCTCAGGTACTTTCAACCCTGATTTCTGATTTGGGGCCGGTTTCTGGCATTCCCTCTATGTCTATTTCAGAGCCTACTCCTGTTCCTGGTGTTTCCCTGGGCAGTGAGAGGCCCTCAGGTTCCCAGGTAGGGGGCCTACCTGTTATGAATACGGAGTCTGCCCCTTCATTTACTTCCCCTGGAGCTAAGGTATCTGTCCCTGCCTTCTGCATGGCTGACTTGTTTAAACCGGCATTTAAGGAACCTGCTCCGCATCGTAATGCTATTTGGCTGTTCTATAAGGGTGGTTTGGTGGACCCCCCCCCCCAGATAGAGTGTACATTGGGCGGTGTCTTTTGAAAGATTCTTTGAAATTCTATGCATCAGAGGTTTTTGCTTTAATTCATATGGATGGTTACAATTACAATGTTAGCTTTAAAACTATGGAAGCCCTAGATCGATTTTGGGTGAAATACAATTCTCTTAAGGATACCCCTCTTTGTACTCCTTTTCTGGCAATTCCACTTACAAAGCCTGCAGTGCAGACTATTGCTGTTTTGTTTCAGAATGAAGGGGTGGAGTTAGCTGATATTCTGTTTTGGCTGAAAAAACGTGAAGTTTTGGAGCACCCCGCCCCTATCATGGATTTTGAACAATTTTGGACAAGGGGCTGGAAAATTTGGTGTAAATTACTTATGACTAATTCTGGTGTTTCTCACTTACCTAGTTGTTTTTTTTAGGGAGGGATAGGGCTCTCTGTTTTATCCAGGACAGCCTAAATCCTGTCATAGGTGTGGCTCTAGATTGCATCTTAGTAATGCTTGTGCTGCTCTAAAATGTACTCATTGTTTGGAGACAGGTCATTTAGCTGCTATGTGTCTGAATTTATTTTGTTGCAATCTTTGTGATGAAAAGGGTCAATCTTATGTTAAGTGTCCCTGGGCCTCTCATAATTCTGTAGACACCCAGTCCCATGAATCCCTTATTATGCAGGCCCAGAAGAAGAGTTGTGCTCAGGCCTCTGAGAGGTGGATGCAGGATCTTTTGTCTGTCCCAAATCCTGGGTCTGTTCTTCAGTCACAGTCAAATTTACCTGCAGACTGTCGTCCTGATATTGTTTCTAATAGCAAGTCTGATGTGACAGTGCATGTGCCTTCTGAGGCCCCGATGGTGGTGGTTGTTCCTGATCAGGTGGGCCCTCAGGAACCTCCATCTCTACCTCTTCAAGATTCAGGTTCCTTTCCTGAGGATATGCTTGTAGAGGTAGAGCCAGACCCTTTGATTTCCCCCTCTTACTTCTCTACCTCCTGATTCTGATAGTACTGTTATGCCCCACCGCCCAAGTTTTGGATATGGATCAGTCCTTTCATACTGTTTTATATAAAAAACAACAACAGGAGAAAAGTGTAGTTCCAGGCCCTAAAGGGAAGGAACGGAAAGTTGGGTCTAAGAAAAAAACTGTTACAATCTAATAAATTTGACGTGTTAAGATGACAGCGCAGGTCAGGGGGCACTGAGGAAGATGATGAGGACTCGGCCTCAGACTCTTCCTCCGTGGCCTCTTCTGTAGGTGCTTCTTCTGGTTTAGAAGATGGTGCCTCTGGAAAACTCAAATGGAAGACTCGTTCTCAGCATTGATATGTTTAGTGTAGCTTTTCCCTTTGTGGGTTTTTTCTTTTTTATGGGTGCTTTTCATGTTTTCTCTTTGAATGTCAATAGTATGAAGAGTGGTATACGGAGGGATTTGATCTTCTCAGAATTACAACATTTTCACTCTGATATACTTTTCTTGCAAGATACTAGAATTAAGACATTTAAAAAGATAACACAATGCTCCTCTCTTTGGACTTTGGGGCCCACATTTTGGTCGTTAGGACCAGATAAATGTGATGGTTTGGGTATATTATTTTCCAATTCGGATTTACATGTCTCTCATCTGATTGACTTGGACCCTGGTAGGGCTCTGATTTTGGATGTCTCTTATCAGTCTTGGAGACTTCGCATCATTAATATTTATGCACCTCAGAATAAGGCCTCTAAAGTGGCCCTTTTCAAGAAAGTCCAGCCTTTTCTTTGCACAGCTCAAATGGTCATTTGGGGTGGGGGTTTCAATTGTGGCATTCAAAAGAATGATAGGAGTCTGCAGACAGATAAGATGTTTTGTGATTCTGATGCCTTTAAAGATGTTACTACTGCCAATCTAGTGGATTCCTACCGCATGTTTCATGCTACTGGTGGCTTTACTTTTCGTAAAGGCTTGTTACGTACTAGGATTGATTATATTTTGATTTCCAATTTGGTACATGTTGCTCATTCTGATATTCTTGATTTAGCCTTTACTGACCATTCGGCTGTGTATTTGGAATGTCATTGGGGTGAGAGTTCCCCCTTTGAAAATTCGTCTTGGAAGTTAAATGTTTCTTTATTACAGCAAGCACATCTTCTTGCTGCTTGCAATGCCTTCTGGGCAGCCCGACTTTCTGTGTCTTGCATGTATGATTCTTTGATTGATTGGTGGAGGGATACTAAGTTAGAATTGAAAACCTTTTTTCAAAAAACTGTAGGATTGTACCATAGAACTGATTATTTTCGTTACTTACAATGTAGAAAACATTATCATAGGCTGATTTCTCTTGCTGATTCTACTGGTCAGGATTTTAGCTCTCAGCTTCAGCAAGTCAAATCTGCTATGTATCGGTTCCAATATAATAGAATGAAATCCCTTAAACAGGAATTACAATTTGGTATGGTGGGTACAAAGCAGACATTCCGCCCTTTTCAAGATCATAAGGCTATTTGTCACAGGAAATGTATGGAGGAATTACGGGATGTTGATGGTACTGTTTATCATGATAGAGTTTCTATTTTGCATCTTGTTTCCACTTATGTTAAAAATACGTATGGACTTCCTCCTCAGATGGATTTTTTGCATTCTTATGTTACACGAATAGCACCACAGAGCCTTCTGCTGGATCAGGTGCAGTGGCTTGTGGATTCTATCACTATCAATGAAGTTCGTTCTGTTATTAAATTGGCTAAAACCGGCTGTTCTCCTGGACCTGATGGGCTTCCAGCAGAGTTTTTTCAGACCTTTTGTGATCTTTTGGATCCAGTATTATGTGATCTATTTAATGTCCTTTTAAGTTCTCCTTTCATACCTGAATGGTTGGTAGAAGCAGATATGTTTTTTCTATATAAAAAAGGTGATAAAAGGTCACTACTTGACTGGAGGCCTATCTGTTTGTTGAACTCTCATATTAAGTTATTGAGTAAAATTTTGTCTCTTAGATTGTCAAACTGTGCTCATTCCCTTATTAGTTCTGTACAGGGTTGTAGTGTTCCTCATCGTAGTATACATGATAATTTAATATTACTCTGGGAATTATTCTATAAAGATCAGAACCGCTGTATCTCTGGTTTGGTGCTTAGCCTAGATCAACTTAAGGCCTTTGATTCCATTTCCCAGGAATATTTATTTTCAGTATTAGATCGTTATGGGATACCCGTTGAATTTATTTCTTGGCTTTGGAAACTTTATTGTTATGCTACTGTGGTACCAAAAGTCAATGGCTGAAAAGGGGATAGAATTGTTCTCCGACGGGGTGTTAAACAGGGTTGCCCATTAAGTCTCCTGTTGTATGTTTTTTGTATAGATCCCCTTTTACGATATATTCTTAATGATTCTCAGGTAAAGGGAATATCCTTAGTTCATACCTTCCCCCTTTAAATATTCTTGCATATGCAGATGATTTAGTTCTTTTGGTAAATGAATGTACAAATGAGGCAGTTATTTCACAACAGCTTGTTGCTTTTTCTAAAGCTTCTGGGTCCAGTATTAATATGAACAAATGCTCTGGTTATCAGCTTCCCTCAGATGCTCCTAGATTAGTTCAATATGTAGGTATTTCAGTATCTATGGAACTGGTTACTATTTTGGGGATACGGTTTGGTTCTGACACTCCGGCAGTTGTTAATTGGGAGCAGAAATTGGCAATTGCAGAGATGTCACTGGGTCATTGGATTCACAGGCCTTTATCTAAATGTAAATGTATTTTGTTATTAAAAACTTTGATTGTTCCCCCTTTTCTTTATATTAGTTATATTTATCCCCCACTGAAGAGTTTGTATACTAAATTGTACAGTTTATTTTTTAGGGCCTTATGGGGTAGCAGATTAAATCCGGTTAAGAGGCATGTTACTTATCGATCTATAAAACAGGGAGGTTTGGCTATGCTCCATCCTGTTGCTTTTTACTTTAGTATTTTTCTGTATTTCAATGTTTTCAAGCTTAATCGGCCCCACTGTAAGACTTGGATTTCTTTATTGACGGAGTGGCTTATGCCTTGTTTGAGAGCGTGGGAAAATAAAAATACTAGAATGTTTTCTAGATTAGAAATAGTTCCTTGAACAATTAAGGAGATGTTCCAACAACTCATCCTTTGGAAAGTTGACTTTAATCTGACCTTACCTACAAGGATGGCGGTTTATGATGCAATTGTTCAAGTTCATTGTTTGGAACCTCTCAGATTACCTTATTGTAAAGAACACAATAGTCAGGCTATGTTCCTGCAATTATTAAACCCGAGACTGCCAGTTTTTGTTTGGGATTTGGTATGGTTGACATTACATGGTAAACTTAATGTTAAAAATAATAATCGACATAAAGCTGTTCAAGAAAGGTATTGTTTAAGACCTTCTTGTTTCCAACTGTTGGAAACTCAAGAACATTTGTTTTTAACGTGTACTCATGCTCAACAGTTTTGGCAATTTTTAGCTGATTGTTGGAAATTACCGCAGTTTGGAGTTCTCACTTATCAGGAACTGATTTATGTTCTGGGAACTTTACACTAACAGTCTTTTTCAATTTCTACTTTACAAGTTCTGTTTGCTATTTTGAAGTATTATCTTTGGCAGTCTCGGTGAAAGTGGGTATTACAGCAGCACTATGTTCCATATGATGCCTTGTTATTGTTGATTACCGGAGCACTTCAGCAGGTTTATGAAGCAGATGTAAAATGCGTCTTGTCTCACCAGTTACATTGTTTCTGGCAAGCATGTGATGACATCCTCTGTTAAATTTTATTCTGGTTCTCTGATTTTTGATTTACATGGTTAGATACTGTGTTTGCTCTGCTGCATTATTTTCATTTCTACAGGGTTATTTTGGTTGTTGAAAAATAGTATGGTTTCTATTTCCAAGCACTTTATTGTACAGGATGTATTTGCTGTTTTGAATCTTACTTTCTTTTTTCCCCATAAAATTCCCCTTTTCCCCTACTCTCCTGTAGGGAAACCTTTGTCATCCCTGTTCCAGACCAAGATGGTGGCCGCTGAGAGAATGGTGGAGTTGATGGATGCCACTGAAGCTGGGGAAATGGTTTCTTCTCCTGTTTCTTCTCGATTGGAGACCGTTCTGCCTGCTGTTATTTTGTCTGCTTCAGTTACAGCTTCTACACCAGTTACTGTTCCTTTAATTATGAATGCAAAGTCAGCTTTAGATTCCACACATTTGAACCTGGTGAGTGAAACCTTATCTCTTCATGTTGATACTGCTTAGCTCTCCGAGATTTGTTTGCTTTAACTGCAGTTATAGGCTGAGGATGAGAGATATGCGCTTTGCCAACTGGCATTACAGAATGCACTGGAAATGGTGCAATTGCAAGCTCTGGGTTGTTCGGACCTTTCTGCTGCACCAGATTCCTTAACTATTCCTGCTCTGTAGCCCCCTGTTGTTGAGAACTCGGATGGTACTACAGCGGGTTCTCCTCTATCTACACTGTTTCCTGTGTCTGAACCTATTGTTCGTGAGCCTGTCAGCCCTGTTTTAACTGCTGTGGGAGTGCTGGGAATGGCATTATTGGATTCCGACTCCAGTCTAAGACACTCCTCTGCAGAACCACTCGCTAGAACAGATGGGGACATTTCAGCTGCTCTTCTTGCTGCAGGGTGGATACAGTCTGACTCGGGTCAGTGGGTGTCTACCCCTACTCCAATTTCTATCTCCCCGATCACAAATCATATTCCTCACCAGTCTACTGCTTCTTCTATGGATTCTCCTTCATCTGCTCCACACTGTATCCCTGCTGTCTTGGACACTCCTTCCCTCTTGCACCTTCCTTCGGATCTACAGCTGACTGGTAACCCGGTTCTAGACTTGGACACTGCAACAGCACCACAACCTGCTTTGCCTACTTTTCCTCCATCTCTGGCAGCTGCAGAGCCCCCCGATGCTCCTTTGAATAAGATTAGACTGACTACTTGGAAACCTTACACTTCTCTTTTCCATCAACCCATATTTCCAACTAAATGGCATAACGCTGTTTGTCTTTTGTATAAAGGGGTTATATTGGACTTTCCAGACAGGGGTTTTGTAGCAAAAACTTTGCTGAAAGGTACAATGAATTTTTTTGCTAATGAAATTTATGCCCTTATATATGTGTCTGGGGAGTCTTACCTATGATATTAGTTTCAAACTGAAACATAGAAACATAGACTTTGATGGCAGATAAGGGCCGCTTGGCCCATCTAGTCTGCCCATTTTGCTACCTACAGGATAGGCCACAGATCCTAGTTAACCAACAACCTATTTCTTCCTACCCCCCTCAAGAATTGCCTTATGTCTGTCCCATGCATTCTTGAATTCTCCCACAGTTTTAGACCCCACAACCTCCTCAGGAAGGCTGTTCCATGCATCTACTACCCTCTCTTTGAAATGATACTTCCTCACATTGCCCCTGAACTGCCCCCCCATCTTTAAATTGTGTCCCCTTGTTCTTGCATGTCTCTTTTTCTGAAAGATACTACCCTCTTGGACTTTGTTGATTCCACTGAATGCTGAGTTGCAGAGGTTCTGGGCCCAATTTAACACTTTAAAATCTACTCCTTTATGGGCCCCATTTGAAGCCATTCCCCCTCATGAAACCTGCATATAAAAATGTTACAGTTCTCTTTCGAAATGAAGGTGTCAGTGTTACCGATCTGGTTTACTGGTTAAAGCAGTGATGCTCCATTTTAGGGTCCCCCGAGGCAATCTTTGATGCTGAACACATTTGGACGGGGGGCATGAAAGTTGAAGGTTATGCTCCATACCACTGATGCTGGTCTGAGTCACCTTCCGAATTTTTTTTTTTTTTAGGTAGAGATAGAGGGGTGTTATTCTATGCAGGTCAGCCTAAAGCTTGCTATAAGTGTGGCTACTGTACTCACTTGAGCAGTCTTTGTAACCAGGTGAAATGTAACCTCTGCCAGGAACTGGGACACACTAGTGGCACTTGCCTTAATGAGCCAAAGTGTAACCTGTGTGACTACATGGGACACATATACCAGAGTTGTACCTGGGCAGCTCATAATCAGTCAGGCTCCTCTGATGATGTTGAACAACAGCTACTGATAGCTATTGCTCAATGTGATTCTTTTCCCATTTCCCCTAGTAGGCCCGATGTTCCAGCTGTGCCCCCCCTCTACTGTTCCTGGTGAACCAGATTTGCATACGGTGGAGGTCCCCCCCCACAGCCCCCCTTTGCTGGTGTTCATGCCCCACCTTCTGAGAAGATGGATTTGGGAGAGACTTCCTCTGTGGTCATGCCCCCCTGAAGTTAGCAAAAGATCCTCAAGAAGGTCCCAGGCTGCAGAGCAACCAGCTTCTAAAATGTCCAAAACTTCAGATCTACCTTTAAGTAATCAGTATGAGGCTTTCTAGTCCTCTGAGCTTTCAGATGCTGATGCCGAGGGTTCTTCCCTATGGTCTTCTCAGGTTGACCCTCCTTCGAAATCTGAGGCTATTCATCCACTTCCTGTGGTTCAACAACATAGATCACGAAGGACAAGAAAGAAGCCCCCCTGACTGATTTCTGTTTATTAGCCTTTTCCCTCTATTGTCTCTATGTTTCCTTTACACTTAGGAATCTTGAATGTCAACAGTATTAAGGGACACAGAAAGAAGTGTATGGCCATGTCTTATTTTCTGACCAGCTCCTTGCAGATCATCTTTTTGCAGGACACTGGATTGCACAACATTGCAGACTTGGGCCTTGCTACTAAACTTTGGCATATTGGTCCTTCATATTGGTCTATTGGCCTGGGTGTCTGTTCGGGAGTAGAGATTTTGTTTTGATCTGACTTACAGGTGAAATTAATTAAATTGATTGATCTGATTCCTGGGCATGTTTTAATACTTGATACAAAAATTAATAACTGTTACTATAGATTTGTTAATGTTTACGCATCCCAATCTAAAGCCAATAGGATCTCTTTGTTTAAAGCCATTCAACCTTACCTGTTGTCATCACAGGCTGTGACTCTGCGAGGGGATTTTAAGTGTGGTCTTGCTAAACATGATAGGGATGTACAGTCCACCACTACTAAGGTATTCTATGATGTGTCTACTCTGAATAATGTGATTTCCACATCAGATTTGAAAGACGCCTATTCTCTACTCACTGAACAGTCCATCCGACCTTTCAGAAAGACCACTAGGCTTGATTTTTTTCTTTATTTCTGCATCACCTATTTCCACCATACAGGTTCCAGAAATTGAATTTTCTGATCATAAACTGCTACATTTATATTTGAGTCTAATGGTGGCATTTTCTCAGGGGTCCCGGTTACTGGAAGTTTAATTCTTCCCTTTTGTCCAAGGGTTTTTTTGTTCAGAATCTTCAGTACTTTATGGCACATAAAAGTTCAGTGTTTGACATGTTAGACTCTCCTGCCCTCTGGTGGGAAGCTGTTAAAGTTGATTTAAGATGGCCGTTGCCGTCTGAGAGTAAGATGCTTCAAAATACCACCTATAGTCATTACCTTACCCAACGTATGCACTTTTCAGAAACTGCAATCACTAGCTAGAACTACCACGCATGATGTTAAGACTCAAATACAAGCATTGCAACATGATTTGCAAACCTTTCATCTTCAGCAATCAGAGAGTTTGAAGAGACAACAAAATTTTGGCACTCGGGGGAAAGCCGAGGTGCTCTGTCCCTATTTATATTGTCACAATACTGTTAAGCACAAAGTGATGGATAGTCTGAAGATTTTAGATGGGGTTGTCTATTCTGACAAACAAAACATTTTTAGGATAGTTTCGTGACATACCACATCTCTTTTCTCCTCTCATTCTCATTTGCCTGATTCTATAGATTGCATTATTACCTGCTTCACATACTCCCATTTGTTCTCTGTATTTAGTGCATGAACTCACTGTGGACATTACTGCTTCTGAGGTTGAACAGACCATCAAGCCCTTACATAATAATAAAGTCCTGGGTTTGGATGGGCTTATTCCAGAATTGTATAAATTGATTGGGCCTCTGATTTCCATGGAACTGGCAGTGGTGTTCACTTTTTTGTTGAATTCTGCCCCAGTTCCATTGGACATGGCTAGGGATCTTTTAGTTTTTTTACAAAAAGGGGGATAAAACTGACCTAGCTAACTGGAGACCTATTTGTCTTCTAAACACTGACTTTAAGATCCTTGCAAAAATCTTACATGCCAGATTATTGCAGGTGGCCATGCCTCTGATTTCTCCTGCTCAGATCTGTTCTATTCCAGGGAGGATTATGAGTGATCATATTGTTCTTTTGAGAGAACTCATTGAAAGAGATAATGCTCAGGGTTTCTCTGGGTTTTTTCTATCTTTGGATCAGAAGCAAGCCTTTGATACTGTTGAACATAGTTATCTATGGGATGTACTTATCAGTTGTGGTGTACCAGACGCTTTTCTTTCCTGGTTGAAATCATTATACAAAGTAGCTACGGTGTTCCCACTTCTTAATGGTTGAGTAGGTCCCATGATTCTGCTTAAGTGTGGTGTTCAACAGGGCTGCCCTCTTAGCCCTCTACTTTATATGTTTAGTATTGATCCACTTTTGCGGGCTTTGAATTCTGCTCCCTCTCTGACACACATCCATGTAGATACTCATGTTATTCCTGACGTGGCCCTGGCTTACGCAGATGATCTTACCATATTGATTAGAGATTCTGTATCTGCTATGCGGATAATGGCTATCTACAGGTCCTTTAGTTCCCTGTCTGGAACCTCTCTTAACATGCTCAAATGTGTAGGAAGACAATTTGGTCATTCACAACTTCCCCTTGATTCAATAGGAGGGGTTGTCCTATCCAAAGTTCCTATTACTATTTTGGGTATTGTTTTTGGTTACCAGGATCTAGATGTCTTGAATTGGAGTTTTAAACTTTCCCAAGCCCAGCGGATGGTTGTGGCATGGAATAAGTGGCATATGGGAGAATTGAAATGTGTATATCTTATTAAAATCTTTCTTTTGCCTCTTTTTACTCACTTTAGTAGGCTATTTCTGCCCCCCACTTGTTAGAAACTTCCTTATATAGTGTTTTTTTCCAGGCTATCTGAGGCAGCAGGCTGAATCCCTTGAAGAGGAATATTTTGTATTTACCGAAAGCTCAGGGTGGCCTGGGCATGATAAATCCCATAGTTTTTTTATGTGCTGTATATAGTGATTAATCTCAGACCATTGTTGACTCATGTCAATAGGTCCCGGCTCCCATTATATGTCCTTACACATAGTCCTCGGTTTCCTCAATGGGATGCTGCTTCACTTCGGGTGCTTAGGTCTTCGAATCTTTGTCCTCCTTGCATTAGGGATGTGTTTGTTAAAATTAAATGTTTGGCAACTGACTGTTTCTACGGTGAGAGGTCAATAAAATAAATTTTTATACAAACAAATTATTTCTACTAAGTTCAGGGAGTTAACTTCCTTCCCCACTTGTCCTTCTGTTTTATTGACAGGTGTGTTAGAATTCTTAAATAACCCTCGGATCCCTGAGAAAATGTGGGACATTCATTGGCTTTGTTGCCACAACCAATTGAATGTTAAGGAACATGAAAAACATAAACAGCTTTCTGAATAGTTTTGTTCTCAACCAGATTATATTCAACAGCTTGAAATGATGTCTCATTTATTTTTTTCCTGTTCCTATATATCTGACATTTGATCATTGCTAGCTGCTCTTTGGAATATGCCTTCTTTTCATCATATGACTATGGGCATTTTATTATATGGTTCCTTTCCCTCATCTTGGCATGCTTGGCATCTGTCTATGTTACAGGTTGTTCTTACAGTAGTGAAACGGTATGTCTGGAATTCTCGCTGCTGGTTTACCCTACAAAAACAAATGGTGTCCCATGCTGACCTTTTGGAGAAAATCACATGGGAACTTAAGCTTTTATATAGAATGGACTTGAGTGTTCGCACCACTTTCTGGATTTTTCAAGCATGGTGTAACCTTCCCTGGATAACGGACTCTGATGTTCCTATCACCTGATTTTTCAATTGCTCCTCTAACTGTGGTTTCATCCATATTGTTTGATTATTGTATGTTGTACTTTTTTTCCTGATTTTTTTAAATGTTCTGTTCTTCTTTCATATGCTGGAATACTTTCTGTGCCTTTTGTGAGGTATTTTGCATACATTTGTTTCCCTACTCTTTTAGTAAGGGGAGGGGTTATAGTGTTATGCATTTTGTTGCTATTACTCTAGGGCTGGACTTTTTTTCCAAGTTTTTCTTGTGTGCATTTTTTTTCACTATTTTTGTGTGCCATCATACTATTCTGTACGTTTGTTTGATATTTTAAATAAAAAGTTCCCCATCTCTTTTCAATAAGTGCCATGAGATCTTTAACATCTACCTGAACTACCACCACCAATCCAGGCAGATGGGTCTTCAATTTAACATCATATCTGAAAGATGGCACCTCAGAAGTGCAGCACTCATCTCATGCCGCACTACAGTGTCAGTATTGGGACATTAACCCAAGTGCCAGATGTGGGAACTGAACCCACAGCCCTCTGATCTCCCACAAGTGTGCTACCTACTGAGCCACTAACACTGACACTGACGCTGATATTCATTTATATAAGAGGTGAATGTCTTATAAATGTCTTAAAAGTTCAGTAACCACCCCCGATCATCTATAACTCCCATAATGAGACCCTGGAACAAGTTTCTACCTTTAAATATTTAGGGGTTACCATAGACTCAGGGCTAACCTACCATGAACATATCTGCTGACTTAATATGGCTGTAAATGTGTGCATTGGTCTGCACCATCACTACAAGCACTGTCTTCCCCCAAAGTCCTACAGCTAGCAATCTCTTCCTCTGCCCTGTCACTCACTGATTATGGGATTATCTTCTATGGTGCTGCTGACAACACCTCCCTCAACAAAATTAGAGTTTCCCAGAATAAAGCCTGTGGACTGGCTACAGGAAGAGACTGGCTTGTGCACACCTGTATGCTGTATACCAGTACAAACTAGCTTAATTTCGATGATCACCTAAAGTACCAGACCTGTCTCCTTGCCAAGAAAATCAGGACTGTCCGCTCTTGTGATGCTGCGCCCCCCCAACAGCACCAGATGTACACGTCACACTGAGAAATCACCCTACCAGGTTTCCAACTGTAAAACCTCCATGGGGCAAAGAACTTTCAGATACAGTGCCCCCAACTGGCTGAATTCACTGCCCATACCAGTTCTCCTGGCTCCTATTCTGGGACTGTTCAAATCCCTTCTCTGCAGCAATATCTTACTTGACTCCACCTGTGACTGTACCTGACCTCCCCATAACCTAAAACTGCCATGACAAAGGATACACAGTCTTACCTGAGCCTCAGACTAGCTGACACTCACTGGACTGCACTGCTTGCACAATCCAGTCATAAAAACTTCTCTACAACAACTACTGTACTGTATGATTGCCCCTGTAGTTACTGTATTTATTGAATTTTGCCACTGTACTGCATTGTCCATGACTGTAATTATCCTGTACCACATCCACCTGTTGTACTTTACCTTGTATCATTGTAAGGTGTGATATTTCCCACACTGCTATTTATACTGTGATGTCTGTTCACTGTATGTTCTGTATTATGTTCTATGATGTGGAGCCTTTGTAAAGAAGTCTTTGACTCAAAGGTATTAATTCCGATTGTATTGAATAAATAAATAAAAATAAATAAAATAAAATAATAAGGGTACTCTTGATGGCTTGTCATTCTCTTTTCCATCAAATTCTCTGTTTGTCTAGGTTTCCAAGTTTGTTTTGGTGTTTTCACTCATCAAATAATTGGCTAATATGATATAAGTGGCTCATTGGTCTAGGGGTATGATTCTCACTTTGGATGCTTGATATCCCAATTTCAAATCCCAGACAAGCCCTTAAAACAAATTAAAAGAACGGTCTCTGAGTGAGACACATTTTACACAAAATAAAAACAGAGATTTATAAAATCCCAGTAAACATAGTTGCAGAATGCCTTGTGCCACTTTCCCTAGCAGCTTCCTCCTTTTCTGGTTTTTATGTCAAAAACCTTAAGCAAATGCTGCCATCTGTGTTTATCACTGACCCCCTTTCCCCTAATAAGTTACTCTTAGTTTCTGTGACAACAGCTCAGGTTAGACCTTGCTTGAAATTGGCAAGAGAGCAAAGAAGTTTTGAAAATCAAGAGCAATTTTGCAGTCATATCAGGAAAAGTATTACATACAGATAGGAAGGCTATCTAATACTGAGGGAAGATCTCACTAACCAGTTTTCTCTAGATGGTTTTGTTCAAACTCAGATCAGGAGTTACGTTAACTGGTGTCCTTCTGAAAAGGCTATGTTTATGCACATTCTAGTGTATAATTTTGTTCTTTATTAATATGCATTATTTAGAATGCCATTGGCAAACTAAATCTAATTTGGTAGAGCTTATTGCCCAGAATAGCTGAACACAGACATATTAAATAAATTATACTTGTCAGAGAATTGACTACTGGCTTGCCACAAAACAGGTAAGGAATCTAAACAGTATCCTAAAGAGAACAGGTCATCTGGTTCACCGAGATGGCTGATCCTGGTGGTCTAGGGTACCCCCTTCCCCACCTCCCCACTTAGTCCCACCGCCCCACTCCCCACATCAGCTGGCAGGTGGCAGCACCCCACCCACCTGCTGCCCTGCTGCCAACCAACTGACAGCATGGTAGGGCTGCATGCCCATTGGTTCCTGGCGTGAGCCAATGGGCATCTGTCCATCTACATATTCAGATATGTGAATGAATCATTCACATATCTGGAATGCAGGAACTGAGGCTGACACCCATTGGCTCACACTGTGAACCAATGGCTGCGCGGCCCCACCGATCTCTCAGTCGGTGGGTGGCAGGGTGGCAGGTGGGTGGGATGCTACCACCTGCCAGCTGACGTGGAGAGTGAGGCAGTGGGGCTCAGTGGGCAGGTGGGGAAGGGGGTACCCTAGACCACCAGGGTAATAGGACGTTTTCTGTTGTACTGATGCCCACGATTAGGCAGAGTGTGGTCCACTGGAACACCAGGGATGTTGGCCAGGGGGGGTTCTCTTTCTTAACACAGATGCCCGTGATTGGGCAGAAACCAGTCCACTGGACCACCAGGGATTTAGGACCTGGGGGTTCTCTTTCTTAACACAGATGCCTGCGATCAGGCGGAAATCGGTCCACTGGACCACCAGGGATATAGGACGGGATTTTGTCTTTATGAATGCCCATGATCGGGCATGGGGGTGCTGCCAGCTGCAGCAGGAACTTGGATGGCCACCCACAGGCGGCAGCTGCCATGTTGTGCCCTGCAATGTGGCAGCTCACCTGTGGGTGGCCATCTTTTGTTCCTTTTTTTTTTGCTTAACTTTGTGCTGGTGGAAGTAGGGGTTGTGCATGCATGGCTCTGCACATCCTGGAGCTGAATATCGGGCTGTGTGGGTTATGCATGGGCACACCCCCACCTGTGCCTGCATTACGATGACGCTCCGACGCATCAGGATTTGTCTTGACTCACTTTTCCACACGAATATCATGCCAGAGCGCATCAGTGGAGTTGCATGGTGCAACACTGTTGCACCATGCGCAACCCTTTTGAATATCTGGGCCATTGTGTATAGTTTTTAAAAATGGGGCATCCTGATAGAAGAGCAAGTCAGGATATGTCACACACCTGGAAAGTACTATTAAATTCCAGACATGTTCTTGGACATTTCAGTTAGATTATATCCTATATCTGACTATAAATGATATTAGAACTTTTGATAATTGAGAAGTTAGAAATGTATTCCAAAGTGCACCAATAAAATGTTTAGTTTGATCAGAAGTCCTGCAAAATAAGTATTGACGAACATTATTGAAACCAATGAATTTGTAGAATACTTTGAGGGAACATCTCTGAAGAATAACTCTTCTCTATCTAGATATTTGTCTTGTAATGAAGTGAAATGAAACCCAATTTCCTTTATGTTCAAAATGCCCCATCTCAGATATGTGCAACATTGATGTGACAATTGGCAGAGGGTCTCTCAGCCTTGTTAATGGGGCATTGTGTGACTGATTTGAGGGAATGTCTGTAGTAATGTTATTACCTTCTAGTGATAATGGGTTTCCATGGGCATTTTTGAAAACTGTGAGGGGCCTTCTGAGTTGCAAAAGTAGTTGCTTAACGATGACCAATAAGTCATCTTCATTTAGACAGGCTGTGTTGACATTGCATCATTTCTTTTGCTACACACCAGCAGATTGTGAAATTGAAGAAGAAACAGAGAAATGTATCAAGAGTTTTAGATGGCAACTCATTGGAAAAATGTAGCAACTCATCAGAAAAACAACAGGGAACTTCTAGAGCAAAGAAATGTAACAGTGAATTTAAGGAATTCTACAAGTCTGGGCTTAAGAGAGGGTTTTGAGAGGTTGCTTATTTATGTGATTTTCCACCTAGTTTTATCTCCTTGTATAATAACAGTTGACACTAACCAATGACAGGAAATATTTCACTGATTCCACATTCCTTGGGCTAAGGTTCAAAGTATGAGGATACCTCCATAGTATTTACTGTTTGTTTGTATGTACCAAATGCTTTTGTACTTCAGTCTACAACATCTTACTTCTTTCATAATACATCATGTCATACTATAAGTGAACAACACAGACCTCTCCTTTTGGAAGTCATTTATGTAAGATGTGAATGTCTTGTAAAAAAATAAGGGTACTCTCGATGCCCTGTCAGTCTCATTTCAAATCAAATTCTCTGTTTGTCAAGTTTTTCAAGTTTGTTTTGAAGTTCTCATGAATTAAACAATTGGGTGGTTTGCTACAAGTGGCTTATTGGTCTAGGGATATGATTCTGATTTTGGGTGTGAAAGGTCCTGGGTTGAAATCCCAGACAAGTCTTTGAATTAAATAAAAATCTCTATGAAAGCAGTATGTTGCACAAAATAAAAACATAGATTTATTAAATCCCTGTAAACGTAGTTGTAGAGTTCCCTAGCAGCTTCCTCTTTTTCTGGTTCTTATGTCAAAAACATTAAGCAAATGCTGCCATGGGTGTTTATCAGTGACCCCCCCTTCCCCTATTAAGTCACTCTTAGTTTCTGTGACAGCAGCTCAGGTTAGTCCTTTTCTGATTGAAATTGTCAAGAGAGGAAAGAAGTTTTGAAAATCAAGTGCAATGTCACAGTTGTATCCAGGAAAAGCATTACATACAGATAGGAAGGCTGTCCAATATTGAGGGAATATCTCACTATCCAGTTTTCTCTAGATTGTTTTGTTCAAACTCAGATCAGGAGTTAAGTTAACTGCTGTCCTTCTGAAAAGGCTATGTTTATGCACATTCTGGTGTATAAGTTTGTGCTTTATTAATATGCATGATTTAAAAACTAAGTCTGATTTGGTAGAGCTCTATTACCGAGAATTGCTGAACACAGACAGATTGATGAAATTTTGCTTGTCAGGGAGTTGACTACTGGCTTGTCACAAAAGTGGTAGGGAATCTAAGTAGTATTCTAAAGATAAAAGGTGATTTGGATCACCGAGATGGCTGACCCAGCCTCACTAGACCACAGCAGAACCACATGACATGCTTTGAAAATAGTTCTCATTCACGTTCTTACATTCAGTCATAAAGTACTTCACTTGTATAGGGAAGCTTCCTGGTGTGAAGGAAAACAGTGCTCCTTCTAACTAATGTAAGACTGAGTAAGAAATACTCACAAGCAAAGTTATAGCCCTAGGTCATAACCGAATGAAAAGTATGTTTTTTTAACTTGCTGGAAGTTTTGATGCATAGGATTACAGTAGAAATTGTTGCCTAATTTGATAAGAATCCTACAAATATCTTGCTTGTTTGCAAGCGAAAAGTCAAATTCAATACAGATTGTGTATATTTTTTAAAATGGGGCATCCTGATAGAAGAGCAAGTCAGGACATATCACAAACCTGGAAAGTACAATTAAATTCCAGACATGTTCTTGGACATCGCAGTTAGATTATATCCTATGTCTGACTATAAATTGTATTAGAACTTCTGACAATTCAGAAGTAAGAATTGTTTTCCAAAGTTCACCAAGAAAGGTTGCCAAACATCAGGCTGTATAGCACTGATATCTCTGTGTGGAAATATTGAAACTACACACGTTTAGTGTGTTAGCACCTGAAATAAAGTGAGCCTCTGGTGAGAGGCGTTGATCCTGGTTGCACTGTTGCCTAGCAACAGGACCCAATACTAGCGGACACTGAAGTGTGTGTTTTAATGAAATAAAACACTTGCCAGGTGAAGGACAGTGCTGAAGAGACAGTAAAAGGTATTAGGAATCCTGAATATTTGAGCAAGTTGGGGATCACTAGACAGGAAGTAGAACTGTGATACTTCTTGTTCTAGCAAGATAAAAAAGCTCCTTTGATGAGTGGAGTGAGTGTGATGGATGTGTGCGTGGAGTAGCACGTGGAGACGAATGTAGAAACATGCACATCAGCGCATGTTAGCATGTTTTCAGGAGAGCAAGGAGTTAAGAGTAGAAACTATAAAAGGTAAGGGAAGGGCTAAGAGAGATTAATATTCAAATTTGTAATATTTTAAACGTGGAAGGCCAGAACAGGGCAACAGCTATTCTTTCTAGGGATGGGGACCTATTGATACAATGTGCAAGTTGCAGAATGTATAAAATGGAAGCGGAGGGGGTTGATTACACAGTATATATGTGCAGAAAGTGCATACATAACCAGGAGTTACAACATAATATTGTCCTGATTAGCGAGAGATTAAACAAGGTAGACAGTAGTCAGCTGGAATTAGCTGCAAAATGGAAGACATTGTGCAGTTTAATTATAACAAACACTCAAAGGAAAAATAGACAACAACTTGATGGATTGGGAAAAAGAAAAATTGGATGCATAAGTACTGACACAGATAAAACAGAGTGGAGTGAAGTAACATCTGTTAAAAGAAAAAGAAGAGGCAGAAGCCCACTACAACCAGTACCAGACAACTGCATTACAGAAATAGTAAGGGAGAATACCACCGGCTCTGGTGCTGTGGTTAGACAAAGTAGCACTGATGGGGGAAACTGGAAATGACAACTGGACCAGTCAGATCTCAGTGACTAATAGCTACCAGACATTGTCTGAGTCAATTAGTCAGTGTGAGGAGGCCCCTGATAACACTATGAATACACAGGAACAGATATTAAAATTGGACCACAGACAAGTTATAGTTATTGGAAATTCAATAATTAAATACATGGATAAATATATCTGTAGGAATGATAAGGCAAATAAAATGGTGAGTAGTTTCTCAGGAGCAGGGGCAAGTGATTTGTACAACATGGCGGATAATATTTTCAATGGAATTGGACCACGACCAGTAGCAGTAGTGCATATAGGCATAAATGATATGGCCAGGAATTCCCTAGTAACTTTTCAAAATGATATTAAGGAACTTATTCAGAAATTGCAGGAAAAAGATAGCGAAATTTGAATATCAGAAATTCTACCTGAACCAAGAGCATCTGCTTATAAAGCTAAGAAAATAGCACTGGCTAATGCATGGTTGTATAACTGGACAAAATCAGAGAGGCTTTCATTTATTAAACATTGGGAAACCTTTAATAATAAAAAAGAACTCTACTGTAGGGATGGATTGCATTTAAGTTTCAGGGGGAGTAGAATACTTGGGATAAGAATACAAAATGAAATAGATAGGCATTTAAAGTGAGGAAGAGAGGGACAAATGGATCCCAGAAGAAACCCCATGAGCCCACATTTAAAAATTCAAACATAAAGATTAGGGCTAATACAAAGGTTGTGATGTTTAATGCCAGAAGTTTAAATAAAGACAAAATGGTGGAATTAGAAGTAATATTAGAAAAGGATAATTTACAGATAGTTGGAGTAGTTGAAACTTGGTGGAATACAGACAAAGAATAGAATCAGTATATTTCAGGGTATCAGCTGTATAGAAGGAACAGAGTACTGAGGCGAGGAGGAGGATTTGCATTGTATGTTAGGAATGAAATTAAATGTAACATTTTTATAGAGGAAGATTTTGGTAACATTGAGGTAATTATTGGGGACATTACAGGGCATGAAGGTAAGCCATTTAAATTGGTACTTTTCTACAGACCACCTGATACTTCAGTAGGAGAAAGAGAAGGATTTATGGAAAAAATGGCAAACATATTGGAAGAAACTGATATATTGATAATGGGAGACCTGAATATTCCAGAAACTGAGGAAAATGGAAACAATTATACAAATCCATTTGATGCAAGAATATATGTAATGTTGACAGCAGCAGGCATCCAATAATGCATAAATGAACCAACCAGGGGCGAAAATATCCTGGATGTTATTCTAACTAATCTATCTGAGGACATTGAGAACATTAATATTGGACCACCAATAGGAACAAGTGACCATGGAACTATTACATTTACAATTAACGATAAAAGAAAACTAATTAGGGGAAAAACAACCCAAATAATGTATAATAAAGCCAATTATCAGGAATTAAGAAATGTATTCAGTGAATTCGGTTGGAGTAGAATAACAAACGAGCTATCAGTTGAAGAGTCAAGGGAGGTATTTGTTAAGACACTAAATAATGTAATATCCAAGCATATTCATAGGAAGAATGTATATAATAGTAGGGGTTAAAAACCTTGGATAAATAATAAGATCATTAAACTATGTAAAAAAAAAAAGTATTCAGACAGATGAAACAGTTAAAAACAGTGGTTAGTAGAGCTCGGTACAAAAAATACTACATAAGGTCAAGTATGAAATAAGAAATGCAAAAAAACAGTTGGGAGTACAAACTAGCAACATCCAAAAATAATACAAAGAGTTTCTTTCACATGTGAATAATAGAAAAGGAAATAATAATACTGTAGGGCCTCTACTTATAGATGGTGAAATATCCATGAAACCTGAGGAAGTAGCTGAGGAATTTAGCAGAACATTTATAAAAGTGTTCATCAAGGATACTTATAAAATAGACAATATCATGATTGAGAAGTCTAACAAGATACAGATGGACATAGTCAATATTGATAAAGTCCTTGAAAGAATACAAAAACAAGACAGATAAATCGGCAGGCCCAGATGGGGTGCACCCAAAATGTATTAATTAACTGGGAGATGTACTAGCACCAGCTATTACTGTAATGGGGCATTAATCACTGATTGAAGATTTCTACCAAAGGACTGGAGAACAGCTCATGTGGTCCCAGTGTTTAAAAAGAGGAGTAGGGCAGAGGTGGCTAATTACCGACCTATTAGTTTAACATCGGTGGTCTGTAAAATTATTGAAGGTATAATATATGAGGAGTTAATAACTTACACCTTGAATATGGGTATGAGTGATAAAACTCAGCATGGTTTTGTTAGGAATAGATCCTGTGAGACTAATTTAATTAGTTTCTATGAACACATTGGGAAACTAATAGACCAGGGGAATAATGTGGGTATGGTTATGCTGGACTTTAGTCATGCCTTTGACTTGGTTCCCCATGATATAGTAATCCTAAAACTGGTACATTTGGGAATTGATAGTGTTATTATTAAATAGATTAAACACTGGCTGACGGATAGAACTCAATTGGTTAGGGTACAGTTTTTTTGTCTGATGAGATGCGTGTTTTAAGTGGGGTGCCACAGGGGTCTGTGCTGTGACTGCTGTTGTTTGGTATCTTTATTTCTGATCTAGATATATCTGGTAAGAATAAATTAATAAAGTTTGCTGATTATGTTAAAGTAGGAAGGGTTGTAAACATCTTTGAAGACAGACCACATTTTGGCCAAGATTCAGTAAATATATTAGAGTGGGCCAAACAAAAAAAGATGCACTTTAACTTAGACAAATGTGTAATAATGAACATGGGAAAAAGGAAATATAAAACAAGACTATTATATACAGGGTGTAAAATTTAAGGAGTCTGTCTGTGAAAAAGATTTGGGTGTACACATTAGTCATGATTTAAAAAAGGGTCCACATTGTAGAATAGTAGCTAACAAGGCTATGCATCTGGTTGATTTTATTCGAAGAAGTTTCCAATCAAGGAATAAAGAGGCAGTGATGCCTCTTTATAAATCTTATGTGAGACCACATTTGGACTACTGTTCTATAGTCTGGAGTCCATATTTAAGGAAGGACATAAAAATGGTTGAAAAGCCACAAAAGGCCTGTACAAAACTTATAAAAGGGATTAAGGGTAAGCCATATGAGGAGAGATTGAGGGTCTTAGGGTTGTGGTCAATGGGTATGAGATGAACTAGAGGTGACTTGCCACTGCTCCATAAAATTATGGGACTGGAATTATTAAAACATTATCTTGGCCTTCAGATTAAGGAACAAAACTATAATTTAAGAGGGTATAAGTACCAGTTAAAAGAAGAATATTATAGGATAAAACTGAGACAATTTAGCTGTGTATAAAGAGTTGTTAGACTATGGAATAGATTACCAGAAGAACTAGCAGACATTACTATTTTTAATGCCTTTAAGGCAGGATTAGATTGATACATATCAGTTGGTAACTTCGGTTTCCTTCACTGAAATAGTGGGACAACCTATATGGGCTCTGGTCTTCCGGTTGTCTTAACAATCCAGTATGAAAATGTTTACTTTGATCAGAAGTCTTGCAAAATATGTATTGATGAACAGTATTGAAACCTATGAATTTGTAGAATACTTTGAGGGAACATCTATAAAGAATAACTCTTCTCTGTCTATACATTTGTCTTGTAATGAAGTGAAATGTAACCCAATTTCCTTAATGTTCAAAATGCCCCATTCTCACATATGTGGAGCATTGATGTGACAATTGATATTACAATGGTCTCTCAGCCTTGCTAATGGGGCAATGTATGACTGCTTTGAGGGAATGTCTGTAGTAATGTTATTACCTTCTAGTGTTAATGGGTTTCCACGAGCATTTGTGAAAACTGGGAGGGGCCTCCTGAATTGCAAAAGGAGTTGCTTAAAGATGACCCATAAGTCATCTTCATTTAGACAGACTGTGTTCACATTGCATCATTTACTTTGCTACAAATCAGCAGATTGTCAAATAGAAGAGGAAGCAGAAAAATCTATCAAGACTTTTAAATGGCAACTCATTGGAAAAATGTAGCAACTCATCAGAAAAACAACAGGGAGCTTCCAGAGCCAACAAAGGTAACATAGAAGTTAAGGAATTCTACAAGTCTGGGCTTAGGAGAGGGTTTTGAGAGGTTGTTTATTTATGTCAGAGTTGAATTGTGATTATCCACCTAGTTTTAACTCCTTGTATAATAACAGTTGACATTAACCAATGACAGGGAAATATTTCACTGATTCCACAATCTTTGAGCTAAGGTTCAAAGTATGAGGATGCCTCTATAGTGTGTAATGTTTGTTTGTACCAAATGGTTTTGTACTTCAGTGTACAAGATCTTACTTCTTCCATAATACATCAAGCCATACTATAAGTGAACAACTCAGACCTCTCCAATTGGAAGTCATTTATATAGGATGTGAACGTCTTGTAAAAAAATAAGGGTACTCTCTTGATGCCCTGTTGGTCTCTTTTATAATCAAACTCTCTGTCACGTTTTCCATGTTTGTTTTGAAGTTCTTGTGCATTAAACAATTAGGTGGCTTGCTACAAGTGGCTTGTTGGTCTAGGGTTATGATAATCATTTTGGGTCTGAAAGGTCCTGGGTTCTACTCCCTGATGAGCCTTTGAATTAAATAAAAAATCTATATGAAAGCACTATGTTGTAAAACATAAAAACATAGATTGATTGAATCCCTGTAAACGTGGCTGTAGAATTCCCTAGCAGCTTCCTCTTTTTCCTGGTTCTTATGTCAAAAACTTTAAGCAAATGCTGCCATTGGTGTTTATCACTGATCCCCCTTCCCCTATTAAGTCACTCTTAGTTTCAGTGACAACAGCTCAGCTTAATCCTTGTTTGAAATTGGCAAGAGAGCAAAGAAGTTTTGAAAATCAAGTGCAATTTCACAGTTGTATCTAGGAAAAGCATTACATACAGATAGGAATTCTCCCCAATATTGAGGGAAGATCTCACTAACCAGTTTTCTCTAGATTGTTTTGTTCAAACTCAGATCAGGAGTTATGTTAACTGCTGTCCTTCTGAAAAGGCTATGTTAAAGCACATTCTTGGGTATAATTGTGTTCATTATTAATATGTATGATTTAGAATGTTATTGGCTAACTAAATCTGATTTGTTAGGGTGTATTACTCAGAATAGCTAAACAAAGACAGATTAAAGAAATTCTACTTGTCAGGAAATGACTACTTGTAGGGAATCTAAGCAGTATCCTAATGACAACAGGCCATCTGGATCACCGAGATGTCTGACCCAGCTTCAGTAGGCCACAGCAGAACCACATGACATGCTTTGAAAACAGTTTTCATGCATGTTCTTTCATTCAGTCATGAAGTACTTCACTTGGATAAGGAAGTTTCCTGGTGTGCTGGAAAGCAATGCTCCTTGTAACTAATTTAAGATTGAAAAATAAATTCCTCATAAGCGAAGTTATAACCCTAGGTTATAACTGAATGAAAAGTATGTTTTTTTTAACTTGCTGAAAGTTCTGATGCATAGGATTGCACTAGAAACTGTTGTCTGAATTGATAAGAATCCTACAAATATCTTGCTTGTTTGTAAAGCAAAAGGTCAAATTCAGTACATATTGTGTATATTTTTAAAAATGGGGCATCCTGATGGAAGAGCAAGTCAGTGCATATCACATACCTGGAAAATACTATTAAATTGCAGACATGTTCTTGGACATCACAGTTAGACTATATCCTATGTCTGACTATAAACGGTATTAGAAGTTTTGATAATTCAGAAGTTAGAAATGTATTCTAAAGTGCACCGAGAAAATGTTTAATTTGATCAGAAGTCTTGCAAAATAAGTATTGACGAACATTATTGAAACCAATGAATTTGTAGAATACTTTGAGGGAACACCTGTAAAGAATAACTCTTCTCTATCTAGATATTTGACTTGTAATGAAGTGAAATGAAGCCCAATTTCCTTTATGCCCCTTTCTCCGATAAGTTTAGTTTAGTTTAGTTTAGTTTATTGTTCTAGGAATTAGTACCTTTGAGCCAGAGGCTCTTTTACAAAGGTTCCACGTCAATTAGATACAGTACAAAAAAGGTTACATAGATAACACAACAATTTGTGCCGTGTCAAGAGCGAGAAAACATATACAAATACATATCAAATCATTTGTGCAAAAGGACATGAGATATCAATAATCACATTATTATTACAAGAAAGAGGTCATGCTGGATTAGGAGAAACAAATAGGGAAAAAGTCCAGAACAGAGAGGGTAAGTGAAAGGTGTGGGGAGCAGACAATAGCAGGAGAAAAGGTTTCCCAAACATGTCTTTGTTAAATAATGGAACAGGGTGGGTAGTGAGAAAATAGGAGGTTTAATCAGGGCAGTCACAGGAGCTGGAGGTGGCAAGGTGAGAGAACAGCCTTGATTTGAAGTGCAGCATCAATTGTGACAAATGGTATTACAATGGTCTATCAGCCTTGCTAATGGGGCATTATGTGACTGCTGAGGGAATGTGTAGCAGTGTTATTCCCTTCTACTCATAATGGGCTTCCTTGGGCATTGGTAAAAACTGGGAGGGGCTTCCTGAGTTGCAAAATGAGTTGCTTAAAGATGATACAGAAGTCATCTTCATTTAGACAGACTGTTCACATTGCATCATTTCTTTTGCTACAAATCAGCAGATTGTCAAATAGAAGAGGAAGCAGAGAAATCTACCAAGAATTTTAGATGGCAACTCATTGGAAAAATGTAGCAACTCATCAGAAAAACAACAGGGAGATTCCACTGCCAAGAAATTTAACAGATAATTTAAGGAATTCTACAAGTCTGGGCTTAAGAGAGGGATTTTGACAGGTTCTTTATTTATGTCAGAGTTGAACTGTGATTTCCCATTTAGTTTTAACTCCTTGTATAATAACAGTTGATATTAACCAATGACAGGGACTTATTTCATTGATTCCACATTCGTTGGGCTAAGGTTCAAAGTATGAGGATGCCTCACAAGTATTTAGTGTTTGTATGTACCAAATGGTTTTGTACTTCAGTGTACAAGATCTTACTTCTTCCATAATACATCAAGTCATACTAAAAGTGTACAACACAGACCTCTCCTTTTGGAGGTCATTTATATAGGATATGAATGTCTTGTAAAAAAAAATAAGGGTACTCTTGCTATCCTGTCGGCCTCTTTTTTTGTCATCAAATTCTCTGTCAAATTTCCATGTTTGTTTTGAAGTTCTCATGCATTTAACACTTGGCTAGTACACTGTAAGTGGCTCGCTGGACTTGGTTTATGATTCTCATTTTAGGTGCAAGAGGTCCCAGGTTCAAATCCTGGACGAGCCCTTGAAATAAATGAAAAGTCACTAGGAAAGCAATATTTTGCACAAAATAAAAACAGAGATTTATGAAATCCTTGAAGATGTAGTTTTAGAATTCCCTGTACCACGTTCCCTAGCAGCTTCCTCTTTTTCTGGTTTTTATGTCAAAAACCTTCAGCAAATACTGCTATGGGTGTTTATCACTGACCCCCCCTTAACGTAATGAGTCACTCTTAGTTTCTGTGACAACAGCTCAGATTAGACCTTATTAGAAATTGGCAAGACAGCAAAGAAGTTTTGAAAATGAAGTGCAATTTTACAGTTGTATCCAGGAAAAGTATTACATATGGATAGGAAGGCTCTCCAATATAGAGGAAATATCTCACTAACCAGTTTTCTCTAGATTGTTTGTTCAAACTCAGATCAGGAGTTAAGGTAACTGGTGTCCCTCTGAAAAGGCCATGTTTATGCACATTCTTGTGTATAGTTTTTATTTGTTTTATTTTATTGAAATCTAGGATTACAAATACCTTTGAGCAGGAACTGCTCATTTACAAAGGTTCCACGTCGAAGGAGTGGGGGTATACATACATACAAAGGTCAACATAGTAATACATAGTTACACAATAAAAAGTAGTAAGAGACTGAGGATTAGAAAATTCCAGTAATTCAAAATGTGTCAAATGTTAGGTAGCATGACATACCAGCCAAGGGCAATTTTAGAAATAAGTGCTGCAGGTGAGAGGGGGGTATACAGGCAGGAAAGCCATTGTCAGAGGGTAGAGGGTGAGGGTAAGAGCTCTAAAGGGGAGGGAGGGAGGGATAAAGTCAGGAAATTCCTGGGGAGAGGAAAGGGAGAGGGGGCAAGGGGGTAGGCAGGTAGGAGGGGGCAAAGCGGGGAGAGGTAGTTGTCAAGACTGAAGTGGAGGGCAGTGAGTGGTGGGCCCCTGATTAGGCGAGGCAGTCACAATGACTAGTTGAAATGAGATGAAGTCAGAGTTGTCTCTTAAAAGGGCCTAGAGCAGCAGCAGTAAGAGTTTCTTTGTTGAGAGTATTGTACCACTGTGGTGCTCTGTGGGCAAAGGCCCTCTGGCCCATGGTAGTCTGGCATCTGGGGGCAAGGAAGGTTAGTTGTTGTGAACTTCTAGTTCGCTGGGTGCTGTGGTGGTCAATAAGGAGCTTTTCAATGCTGGGGGCATGACCCCCAAGGAGGACTTTCTTGGCTAAGAGGCAGGTTTGATACTGTATCCGGCTGATGAGAGGAAGCCATCCTGCCTGAGTGTAGAGGTCACAAGTGTGTGTAAGTCAGTTAGCCCCAGTTAGCAGCCTGCATGCTTTGTTGAGTGCAACTGTAATTCTGCGGAGGGCAGAGGCGGAGGCAGAGCCATAAATTGCTAGTCCGTAACCGATGATGGAGGTGACAGAGCTGTTGATAGCCAACCAGAGAGTGTCAGGGGTCATGCAGTGTTTGTGCCTGTAGAGCAGGCCTATATGGATGTTGGTGGCTTTGGCAACAGAATCTATGTGCCGATGGTAGGAGAGAGAGCTGTACAATGTGACACCTAGGTATTTAAAATCAGGAACGTGTTCAAGTAAGGTCCCTGTTTGGTTTAGGATGGTGAGGTCACGGGATTTGTACTTGCTCCTGGCATTGTAGAAGGTCATAACCTTTGTTTTGCTGTAGTTTGTGACCAGTTTGTGTGACTTGAACCATTCTTCGATGCACATGAATTCAAGCTGTAATTGTTTCTCAAGGAGCTCTGCATTTTGGTGGTTGGTGAACATGACTGTGTCATCCATGTAGAGCAGTAATTTCTGGTGGCAGACACTGGGAAAGTCATTGAGGAAGAGGCTGAAGAGTAGTGTCCCCAGGATGGACCGCTGTGGGACCCCTGAAAGGACTGGCTTTTCTTCTGAGGTGACACTGGCAATCCTAACCCGCTGGACCCTCTCCCCAAGGTAGCTTGAAAACCAGAGCAGTGCTTCTTTGGAGAGCCCAATATTTGATAATTGCTTGAGTAGGAGTGGGTGGTTCACAGTATCAAAGGTTTTCGTAAGGTCAATAAATACTGCCCCTACACAGTTTCCTTAATTGAGCGTGGTATGGATGAAGCCCATGAATTCTAATAGTGCAGTGGTGGTACTGTGCCCTTTTTGGAAACCATGTTGCTTAGGACACAGGATGTCGTATTTTTCCAGGTACTTGACTACTTGGTCTGAGGCGATGCGCTCCAGGGCCTTAGACAATGGAGGGAGGATGGAGATAGGTCTGTAGTTGGAGTGCAGTGATTTGTCTCCACTTTTGTGTACCAGTGTGATGGTCGCCTGTTTCTAGCAAGATGGGAACTGGGACATCCTTAGTGATAGATTGAGGACCTTTGTCAGGGGTTCAAGGACTTCTTCAAGGACAAGTGCTAACAACTTCAGGTCAAGGGAGTCACCGCTGTAGCCTGTGTTGTGAATGGCCTTCCAAATATAGGTTCTGGCTTCATGCATTGGGATCTCCTTGAAGTAGAATTGTGGGGCAGGGTGTAGGAGAGGAGTAGTTGCAGGAGGGTTACTACTATGAGGGTCATCAAAGAAATTAGAAGGGAGAACACTATCCAAGTTGGAGAACGCATTGTTAAAGGTGGTGGTGATTGTGTACAGGTCAGGTGTTGGTGATCCATTTATGTTGAGCATGGTGGGTGGTGACTTAGGGTCCTTGCCTGTAAGGTCTTTCAAATTACTCCAAATTTTTTTTCCATCACCCCAGGAGTTGGAGAGAGCTTCCTTGAAGTATTTGCTTTTGGCACTCCTAACTGCCCATGTGCACTCATTTCTGGCAGCTTTATACTTTTGAATATCCCCAGGTTTGGATGTTGCATGGGCACAGTGTCAGAGATGATCCCTATGTTTGAGTAAAGCGATTAGATTGTTCTCTATTAATATGCATCATTTAGAATGTCACTGGAAAACTATATCTGATTTGGTTGAGTTTATTACCCAGAATAGCTGAACATAGACAGATTAAAGAACTTCTACTTGTTAGGAAATTGACTATTGGCTTGCCACAAAACAGGTAGGGAATCTAAACAGTAACATAAACACAACAGGTCATCTGGATCACCGAGATGGCTGACCCAGCCTTAGTACACCACAGGAGAACCACATAACATGCTTTGAAAATAGTTTTCATTCATGTTCTCACATTCAGTCATGAAGTACTTCACTTGTGTAGGGAAGCTTCCTGGTGTGGTGGAAAGCAATGCTCCTTGTAACTAATTTAAGATTGAAAAATAAATTCCACACAAGCAAAGTTATTGTCCTAGGTCATAACTGAATGAAAAGTATGTTTTTTTTTAACTTGCTGGAAGTTCTGATGCATAGGATTGCACTCGAAACTGTTGTCTGAATTCATAAGAATACTACAAATATCTTGCTTGGAAAATAATGTTTCTCTATAAGGGCCAAGAAGTCATCTTCATTTAGGCAGGTGCTATTCTCATTCTGGTCTTTCTTTTGTGACTAACCATAAGAATGTGTGATAGAAGAGGAAAGGAAGAAATATATCAACAGTTGGAGATGACAAATCATCAGAAAAATGTGGCAAGTCATGGGAAAAATAAGAGGGAGCTTTCTGGGCTAACAAAGGTACAAGAGAATTTAAATATCCTACAAGACTAAGCATAAGACAAGATTTGGACAGGTTGTTTATTAATGTGAGAATTGAGCTACGGTTTCCCATTTAGTTTTTATTCCTTCTATAATAAATATTCACATTAACCAATGACAGGAATATGCCATGAATTCCAATGTAATGGGGTAAATGTTCAAAGTATGAGGATGCCTTCATTGTGTTTAGTGTTTCTTAGTAGCACAAGGGCTTATTCTTCGGTTTATAAAAACATGCTTCAACAGCTCATAAAGTTGTAGTAGAAGTAATCAACACAACCCACTCATTTTGGAACTCATTTATATAGAAGTGAATGTTTTGTAATATCATACAGGCAGTGCAAATTGCCTGTCATTCTCTTTTATCATCAAATTCTATGTTTTGCTATGGTTACATGATGCTTTTGGATTTCTCATTCATTAAGACATCAGTTATCACCATATCAATACCTTGTTGATCTAGGGGTATGACTCTCGCTTATGGGAAAAAAGGCCCTGGTATCAAATCCTGAATAAGCCCAAGAATCATGTGGTTTCAACAATCTCAGTTTGAGTCACATTTTACACTAATCAAAATAGAAATTTATAAAATCTCTTGATGCTTCATTGCAGAACGCCCTGTGTCACTTTTGCAAGCATTTTCCTCCTTTCTCGATTTAGCGGCAAAACCATTAAGGAAAGGTGCCCGAGTGTTTGACACTGAAAACCCTTACCCTAATCTGTCCCTTTCAATTTCTAATGTCAGCAACTCAGATTAGACCTTATATGAAATCAGCTAGAGAGGATTGATGTTCTGAAGAGCAATTGCCACTTTTCTATTGGTTCCAGGAAAACCATTACATACAGATAGAAAGCTCAGCCATATTTAGTGAGGATTTCAGTAACGCAATTTGTCAGATTATTTTCTTAAAATTCAGGTCAGCAGTCTTCTGTCCTTCTGATCATGCCATGTCTTTTCAGAGTTTGGAGTGAACTTTTGACTTTTTTTCAAATATGTGTCATTTTGATGTTATTAACAAACCTGATATGGCAGAGCTTATTTACAAGGATAATTGAACATGGATAGACTAAAGAATTTCTACCCATCAGGGAATTGAATCCTGGTTTGCCTGAGTCAGGCATGGTTTCTAATGATTACACTAAATACTACTGGCTATCTAGCTCACCAAGGCAACTAATCAAGTATCAGTTGCACTGATCAGTGTGGCTAGCCAATCTGTCAAAATTGTTTTCATTCAGGTTTTTACTTTCAGATATGCTGTACATCACCTGTACAAGAAAGCTTCCTGATGAGGTGTAAATAAGTGCTCTCTGTAACTAGCTTACAAAAGGAAAATCATGGTTAGAAACAAAGATTTAGCCATAGTTCAAAAGTGACTTGAAACTGTATTTTTCATTCGCTGGAAGTGCTTATGATTAGGATTACGCTAGGAACTGTTGTTTGAATTGGTAAGAGTCCTCCCAATATCTTGCTTGTTTCCAAGGCTAAAGGTGAAATTCAATACAGATAGTACAGAATTTTAAAAATGAGGCATCCTGATAGAAGAGCACTTTGAGACATATTACACACTTGCAAAATATTACCAAATTCCAGACATTTTTCAGATATCACAATCAGATTATATCCTATGTTTCATTATACATTGCATTGGATGTTTTGATAATTCAGAAGTTTGAATTGTTTTTCATGGAGCACCTAGACAATGTTTAAAGTGATCAATAGTTTTGAAAATTATTCAGGAACATTGTGATACTCAAGGTATTTGTAAAATACTTTGAGGGTAGATCTATGAGAAATACATCTTCTCTTCTTATATATCTGACTTGTAATGAGAGAAAATAAACCTTATTGTCTTTATGTTCAAAATGCTCCTTTCTCAGATATGTTGAGCATTCAGTGTGACAATTGCTTTTGCAATGTTCTCTCAGACTTGCTAATGGGACATTATGTAAGCGCTTTGATGGAATTTTAGTAGCACTCTTGGGGTGGGATATTCAAAAGGGTTGCACCATGCGAAATAGGGTTGCGCCTGCTCAAGTCCAAAATTGCGCCATTCTGCGATATTCAGCAGGAGGCAGTTGCACCACTGAAAACATGCTGAGCAACAGTGCAATGCAAATGAATGCATGCTGAACTGGAGGGGGAGGAACCATGCATAAACTGCACAGCCCAATATTCAGCCAGGCTGTGCAGAGTTGTGCAGGCACAACCCTCAACCTGCGCCTGCACAACTTTGAGCCAAAAAAAAGAAGTAAGTCAAGGGCCACCCACAGGTGAGCTGCCACATTGCAGGGTGCAAAACAGCAGCTGCCATCTGTGGCTGTCCCTCAACCTACTCCCTGTGACCCCCCATAGCCCAATCACGGGAAAAAGTGTAAAAATCCCCCACCCCCGACTGGCACAATCACGGGCATAAGCTTAAATCACCCCCCACCAGCCTGATCATGGGCAGCAAAGTGTTCCCCTGCAACATATCCCTGGTCGTCCAGTGGACCGCTAAGCCCAATCACGGGCTGAAGAGGTTTAAACCCCTAGAACATATCCCTGGTGGTTCAGTGGACTGATAAGCCCGATCACGGGCTGCATTATGTTGTGACACCCCCACCCCAAGACCATATCCATGGTGATCTAGTGTCCCCCACCCTACCCACCCACAAAGCCCCACCACCACTCCCCAGCAGCCAGCGGGTGGCAGCATCCAACCTGCCTGCTGCCCGGCTGCCCGCCAACTGACTGCCCAGTGAGGGCTGCACCCGATTGGTGCAGAGCCAGAAACCAGTGGGCATGCAGCTATACCATACAATGCAGTCAGATTTGTGAATGAATTCATTTACATATCTGGACTGCCTTATCTGTATGGGCCATGCCCGACAAGCTCTGCATATCGCGAGCCTAACAGTCAGTCGTGAAAGTAGCGAGGCAGCAGGCAGGTGGGAGCTGCCACCCGCCAGCTGCGGGGGCATCGAGGTGGTGGGGCTTCGTGGAGTGAGGTGGGGGTGAGGGATACTTGAATCACCAGGATATGGTCTTGGGGTGGGGGTGTATAACATAATGTAGCCCACGATCAGGCTTATCGGTCACTGGCTACAGGGATATATTCGAGGTGATTTAAGCTTATGCCAGTGATCAGCCCAGTCGGGGAGGAGAGTTTTACACATTTGCCCGTGATCGGGCTGCAGGGGGCATCAGTTCCCGATGGCTGCTGCCTGGCAGGGCGCCAAGTGCAAGTCCTTGGGGATCGGCACACCTGCATGCTAATGACATGCAAATGGGGCCATAAACAGATGCAAATGGCCCCCCCTGCACCTTGCATGAATTATGGCCCCATTTGCATGTCACCTTTTGAATATCAGAAATTTGCGCAAAGCGCAATTGTACTTGTGCCACCGCAAGTTGAATGCTCCACTCTGACCACTTGCAGTGGTGCAAGTTCCACTGTGCCATGCACAGTGGCTATGGCCAAGGGGTGATAGTCAAAGGAGTTGCTCAATAGCGCAACTCCTTTGAATATCACTCCGGCCACATCCCTGCACACCTATCACAGGCTGCATTATGTTGCAACACCCCCCCACCCCAAAACCATATCCCTGGTGATCTAGTGTCCCCCCAACCTATCCACCTACAAAGTGCCACAAAATAGCGCAGTTTGAATATCCGGTCCTTGTTGTCTCCCAGTGACAATTAGTTTCCTGCTCCATTCCTTAAATGAGGGAAATATCTTCTGATTTGCAAAAAAAGTTCCTTTGTAAAGTCCAAGAAGTCATCATCATTTAGGAAGATGCTCTCTCATTCTGGTCTTTCTTTTGTGACTAAAAAGAAGAATGTGTGATAGAAGAAGAAAAGAAATATATCAACAGTCGGAGATGGCAAATCATCAAAAAAATGTGGCAAGTCATGGGAAAAATAAGAGGGAGCTTTATGGGTTAACAAAGGTACAAGAGAATTTAAAGATCCTACAAGACTAAGCATAAGACATGATTTGGACAGGTTGTTTATTTATGTGAGAATTGAACTATGGTTTTCCATCTAGTTCTCATTCCTTCTATAAAATATATTCACATTAACCAATGACAGGAGTATTTCATGTATTCCACTGTATTGGGGCAAAAGTTTAAAGTATGAGGATGCCTTCATTGTGTTTAGTGTTTCTTAGTATCACAAAGACTTTTCCTTCAGTCAATAAAAACATGCCTCAACAGCTCATAAAGTCATAGTAGAAGTAATCAACACAACCCACTCATTTTGGAACTCATTTATATAGAAGTGAATGTTTTGTAATATCATACAGGCAGTGTGAATTGCCTGTCATTCTCTTTTACCATTAAATTCTGTGTTTCTCTATGGTTCCATGCTGCTTTTGGATTTCTCATTCATTAAGCTATCAGTTATCACAATATTAATGCCTTGTTGGTCTAGAGGTATGATTCTCTCTTAGGGGGCTAGCAGTCCTGGGATCAAATCCCCGAATAAATGCAAGAATCATGTGGTTTAAACAGTCTCTGTTTGATACAAATTTTACACTAATCAAAATAGAAATGTATAAAATCTCTTGACGCCTCATTGCAGAATGCCCTGTGTCACAATTGTCAGCATTTTCCTCCTTTCTCATTTTGAATTCAAAACCATTAAGGAAAGGTGCCCGAGTGTTTGACACTGAAAACCCTTACCCTAATCTGTCCCTTTCAGTTTCTAATGTCAGCAACTCAGATTAGACCTTATATGAAATCAGATAGAGAGGACTGAAGTTCTGAAAGCGCAATTGCCACTTTTCTATTGGTTCCAGGAAAACCATTACATACAGATAGAAAGCTCAGACATATTTAGTGAGGATTTCAGTAACGCAATTTGTCAGATTATTTTCTTAAAATTCAGGTCAGCAGTTTTCTGTCCTACTGATCACGCCATGTCTTTGCAGAGTTTGGAGTGAACTTTTGACTCTTTTTCCTAAATATGTGTCATTTTGATGTCATTAACAAATCTGATATGGCAGAGCTTATTTACAAGGATAATTGAACATGGATAGACTAAAGAATTTCTACCCATCAGGGAACTGAATCCTGGTTTGCCTGAGTCAGGCATGGTTTCTAATGATTACACTAAATACTACTGGCTATCTAGCTCACCAAGGCAGCTAATCAAGTATCAGTTGCACTGATCAGTGTGGCTAGCCAATCTGTCAAAATTGTTTTCATTCAGGTTTTTACTTTCAGATACGCTGTACATCACCTGTACAAGAAAGCTTCCTGATGAGGTGTAAATAAGTGCTCTCTGTAACTAGCTTACAAAAGGAAAATCATGGTTAGAAACAAAGATTTAGCCATAGTTCAAAAGTGACTTGAAACTGTATTTTTCATTCGCTGGAAGTGCTTATGATTAGGATTACACTAGGAACTGTTGTTTGAATCGGTAAGAGTCCTCCCAATATCTTGCTTGCTTGTTTCCAAGGCTAAAGGTGAAATTCAATACAGATAGTACAGAATTTTAAAAATGAGGCATCCTGATAGAAGAGCACTTTGGGACATTTTACACACTTGCAAAATATTACCAAATTCCAGACATTTTTTGGATATCACAATCAGATTATATCCTATGTTTCATTATACATTGCATTGGATTTTTTGACAATTCAGAAGTTTGAATTGTTTTTCATGGAGCACCTAGACACTGTTTAAAGTGATCAATAGTTTTGAAAATTATTCAGGAACATTGTAATGCTCAAGGTATTTGTAAAATACTTTGAGGGTAGATCTATGAGCAATACATCTTCTCTTCTTATATATCTGACTTGTAATGAAGAGAAAATAAACCCTATTGTCTTTATGTTCAAAATGCTCCTTTCTCAGATATGTTGAGCATTCAGTGTGACAATTGCTTTTACAATGTTCTTTCAGACTTGCTAATGGGACATTATGTAAGCGCTTTGATGGAATTTTAGTAGCACTCTTGTTGTCTCCCAGTGACAATCAGTTTCCTGGGCTGTTCCTTAAAAGAGGGAAATGTCTCCAGATTTGCAAAAAAAGTTCCTTTGTAAAGGCCAAGAAGTCAGCATTATTTAGGAAGGTGCTCTTCTCATTCTGGTCTTTCTTTTGTGACTAAAAAGAAGAATGTGTGATAGAAGAAGAACAGAAGAAATATATCAACAGTTGGAGATGGCAAATCATCAAAAAAATGTGGCAAGTCATGGGAAAAATAAGAGGGAGCTTTATGGGTTAACAAAGGTAGAAGAGAATTTAAAGATCCTACAAGACTAAGCATAAGACAATATTTGGACAGGTTGTTTATGTGAGAATTGAACTATGGTTTCCCATCTAGTTCTCTTTTGTTCTATAATAACTAGTCACATTAACCAATGACAGGAATATTTCATGTATTCCACTGTATTGAGGCAAAAGTTTAAAGTACGAGGATGGCTTCATTGTGTTTAGTGTTTCTTAGTATCACAAAGACTTTTACTTCGGTCCATAAAAGCATGCCTCAACAGCTCATAAAGTCGTAGTAGAAGTAATCAACAAAACCCACTCATTTTGGAACTCATCCATATAGAAGTGAATGTTTTGTAATATCATACAGGCAGTGTGAATTGCCTGTCATTCTCTTTTACCATTAAATTCTGTGTTTCTCTATGGTTCCATGATGCTTTTGGATTTCTCATTCATTAAGCCATCAGTTATCACACTATTAATGCCTTGTTGGTCTAGAGGTATGATTCTGTCTTAGGGGGCTAGCGGTCCTGGGATCAAATCCCGAATAAACCCAAGAATCATGTGGTTTAAACAATCTCTGTTTGATACACATTTTACACTAATTAAAATATAAATGTATAAAATCTCTTGACGCTTCATTGCAGAATGCCCTGTGTCCTGTTTGCAAGCATTTTCTTCCTTTCTCATTTTAAATGCAAAAACATTTAGGAAATGCTGCCCCGAGTGTTTGACACTGACAACCCTTTCCCTAATCTGTCCCTTTCAGTTTCTAATGTCAGCAGCTCTGATTAGACCTTATTTGAAATCAGCTAGAGAGGATTGAAGTTCTGAAGAATTGCAGCTTTTCTATTGGTTCCAGGAAAGCCATTACATACAGATTGAAGGCTCAGCCATATTTAGTGAGGATTTCAGTAACAAAATTTGTCAGATTATTTTCTTAAAGTTCAGATCAGCAATTTTCTGTCCTTCTGATCACACCATGTCTTTGCAGAGTCTGGAGTGAACTTTTGACTTTTTTTCAAATATGTGTCATTTAGATGTTATTAACAAACTTGATATTGCAGAGCTTTTTTACAAGGATATTTGAACATGGATAGACAAAAGACCTTCTACCCATTAGAGAATTGAATCCTGGTTTGCCTGAGACAGGCATGGCTTCTAATGATTATATTAAATACTACTGGCTATCTAGCTCACCAAGGCAACTGACAAGTATCAGTTGCCTTGATCAGTGTAACTAGATAATCTGTCAAAATTGTTTTCTTTCAAGTTTTTACATTCAGATATGTTGTACAACACCTGCACAGGAAAGCTTCCTGACGAGATGTAAATGAGTGCTCCCTGTAACATGTTTACAAAAGGAAAATCATGCTTAGAAACAAAGATTTAGCCATAGTTCAAACGTGACTTGAAACTATATTTTTCATTCACTGGAAGTGCTTATGATTAGGATTACACTAGGAACTGTTGCTTGAATTGGTAAGAGTCCCCCCAATATCCTGCTTGTTTCCAAGGCTAAAGGTGAAATTCAATACAGATAGTACAGAATTTTAAAAATGAGGCATCCTGATAGAAGAGCACTTTTGGACAAACTACACATTTGCAAAATATTACCAAATTCCAGACATTTTTTGGATATCACAATCAGATTATATCCTATGTTTCATTATACATTGTTCTGGAAGATTTGATAATTCAGAAGTTTGAATTGTTTTTCATGGAGCACCTAGACAATGTTTAAAGTGATTAATAGTTTTGCAAAATATTGAGGAACATTGTAATGCCCAAGGTATTTGTAAAATACTTTGAGGGTAGATCTATGAGCAATTCGTCTTCTCTTCTTATATATCTGAGTTGTAATGAAGAGAACAGAAACCCTATTGTCTTTATGTTCAAAATGCTCCTTCCTCAGATATATTGAGCATTCAGTGTGACAATTGCTCTTACAATGTGCTCTCAGACTTGATAAAGGGACATTATATGAGAGCTTTGATGGAATTTTAGTAGCACTCTTGTTGTCTCCTAGTGACAGTTAGTTTCCTGGGCCATTTTTTAGAAGAGGGAAAGGTCTCCTAATTTGCAAAAAAAGTTCCTTTACAAAGGCCAAGAAGTCATCTTCATTTAGGCAGGTGCTATTCTCGTTTTGGTCTTTCTTTTGTGACTAACCAGAAGAGAATGTGACAGAAGAAGAAAAGAAGAAATATATCAACAGTTGGAGATAGCAACTCATCAGAAAAATGTGGCAAGACATGGGAAAAATAAGAGGGAGCTTTATGGGTTAACAAAGGTACAAGAGAATTTAAAGATCCTACAGGATTAAGCATAATACAAGATTTGGACAGGTTGTTTATTTATGTGAGAATTGAACTGCGGTTACCCAGCTAGTTTTCATTCCTTCTATAATAAATATTCACTTTAACCAATGACAGGAATGTTTCATGGATTCCAGTGTATTGGGGCAAAAGTTTAAATTATGAGGATGACTTCATTGTGTTTAGTGTTTCTTAATATCACAAGGGCTTTTCCTTCGATCTATAAAAACATACTTCAACTGCACATAGAGACATAGAAACATAGAATTTGATGGCAGATAAGGACCACTTGGCCCACGAAGTCTGCCCATTTCCCTACCTAATGGTTAAGCTGCAGACCCTAGTTAACCAGCAGCCTATTTCTTTCTACCCCCAACCCCTAGAATTGCCTTATGGCTGTCCCATGTGTGCTTGAATTCAACCACTGTTTTTTACTCCACAACAACCTCCAGAAGGCCATTCCATGCATCCACAACCCTCTCTGTGAAAAAATTCTTCCTTACATTACCTCTGAGTGGCCCCCACCTATCTTCAAATTGTGCCCCCTTGTTCTTGCACACCTCATTTTTTGAAAGATGCTACCTTCTTGGACTTTGTTGATTCCCTTGAGGTACTTTAACATTTCTTTCATGTCCCCCCTCTCCCTCCTTTCCTCAAGGCTATACATATTAAGCTCCTTTAGTCTCTCTCTTCATATGCCTTCCAGTGCAGACCCTGTACCATTTTAGTTGCCCTCCTCTGGACAGCTTTAATCTTGTCTATGTCCTTGTGGAGACTGGGTCTCCAGAACTGCACACAGTACTCCAGATGGGGTCTCACCTGCTGTCTGTACAGAGGGATAACAACTTCCTGTTTTCTACTGGTGATGCCTCTCCCTATGCATCCCAGTATCCCCCAGCCCTCCTTACTGCCCTCTCACATTGCTTGCCCACATTTAAGTCATCTGATATGACTACCCCTGGGTCCATTTCCATTTTTGTTGTTGTTAGTATCTCACCCCCATTGTGTACTCTTTACCTGGGTTTTTGTTTCCCAGGTACATTACCTTGCACTTCTTAGCATTAAATCTAAGCTGCCATACATTTGACCATTCCTCTAACCTTGCCAAGTCCCTTCTCATCCTTTCCACCCCACCTTGTGCATTAACTCTGTTGCAGATCTTTGTGTCATCTGCAAAGAGACATACTTTTCCTTCCAGTTCCTCTGCAATGTCACTTACAAAGACATTGAAGAGGACCAGTCCTAATACTGAACCCTGCGGCACCTCATTAATAACCCCACCTTTTTCAGAGTGGACTCCATTTGCTATTACCCTCTGTGTTCTATTCTCCAGCCAATTCTTTACCCAGGCTATCATCTTGGGAAGCACTCCCAGGCTGGCTAACTTGTATATTAATCTTTTGTATGGGTCTGAGTCAAATGCCTTGCTAAAGTCCAGGTAGGCCATGTCCACAGCCCCTCCCTGGTCTACTACTTTGGTCACCCAGTCAAAGAAATCTATTAGATTGATCTGGCATGACCTTCCTGCTTTGAATCCATGCTGCCTTGAGTCCTGGGGAGATACTGCTGATGGGGGACCTGAATATGCCAGATGTTAACTGGAGGACATGTACTGCAGCCACATCCAAGAGCAGGGTCATTCTCAATGCCCTGCAGGGGACAGACCTTAGACAGCTAGTGCTGGAACCCACTCGGGAGGGAGCAATACTAGACCTGGTACTCTCAAATGGAGAGAGGATCACAAATTTAGAAGTCTGTAGACATCTGGGAACAAGCGACCACTGCACAGTGTGCTTCACAATGAGCACAACCATGGAGATAAGCCATACAAAAACAAGAATACTGGACTTTAGAAGAGCTGACTTTGGCAAAATGGGTGAACACCTGAAGAATGCACTGGCAAATGGCCAAATAGGAGGGGTGGAAGAACAATGGAGAAAAATCAAAACTGCCATCATAGAGGCAACAAGTCTTTGTGTAAAACAAATAAAGAAAACAAAGCAGAGGAAAAAACCACTATGGTTCTCAAAAGAGGTGGCAGGGAAGGTTAAGGAGAAAAAGGCTGCATTCAAAAAGTATAAGGAATCACAGAAGGAGCACGACAGAGAACTGTATCAATTAAAGCAGAAAGAAGTAGGAAAAGCAGTCAGAATAGCAAAGGCACAAACCGAGGAAAAAATAACCAACTTGGTCAAAAAGGGGGATAAAACCTTTTATAGGTACATTAGGGAGCATAGAAAGGTTAATGGAGGGATAGTGAAGATTAATAAAGGAGAGGGGAGGTCGGCAGAGGGAGACAGTGAAAAGGCAGAGATACTGAATGAATACTTTTGCTCAGTATTCACCAAAGAATATGAGGAGCAGTTCCTTAAACCAGACAATAGAAGCACTCTGGGTTGGGGTGTTGACACCAGTCCATTCACAGAAGAAAGAGTACTGAAAGAACTCCTAAAACTCAAGGTGGACAAAGCAATGGGGCCTGATGGGATTCACCCCAGAATCCTGAAAGAACTAAGGGGGGACCTAGTGACACCACTGACCACACTTTTTAACAAATCATGGCAGGATGAGGTGGTACCTGAGGACTGGAGGAGGGCAGATGTGATTCCCCTTTACAAAAGTGGAAGCAAGGCAGAAGCAGGAAACTACAGACCTGTAAGTTTGACCTCAGTGAGGGAAAATGATGGAATCACTTCTGAAAGAAAGAATTGTTGAGTACCTAGAGGCCAGCGGGGCACAGGACCCAAAGCAGCATGGATTTACAGCAGGAAGGTCATGTCAGACTAATCTAATTGATTTCTTTGACTGAGTGACCAAAGTAATAGACCAGGGAGGAGCTGTGGATATGGCCTACCTAGACTTTAGCAAGGCATTTGACACAGTCCCACACAAAAGATTAATAATCAAGTTAGCCAACTTGGGAGTGGGTCCCAGGGTGGTAGCCTGGGTAGGGAACTGGCTGCACAACAGGACACAGAAGGTAATAGTGAATGGAACACATTCCGAAGAAAGCGGGGTTACTAGTGGAGTACCTCAAGGCTCAGTACCGGGTCCAGTCCTCTTTAACATCTTTATAAGTGACATTGCAGAGGGTCTGAGGAAAGGTATGCCTCTTTGCAGAGGACACAAAGATCTGTAACAGAGTTGATACACAAGAGGGGTAGAAAAGATGAGAAGGGACTTAGCAAGGTTGGAGGAATGGTCAGACATATGGCAACTTAGATTCAATGCAAAGAAGTGCAAGTAATGCACCTGGGAAACAAAACCCAGGAGAAGAGTACACATTAGCAGGAGGTACTAACAACAACAAAATGGAAAGGGACCTGAGGGTAGTTACATAAGATGACCTAAGGGTGGGTAAGCAATGTGAAAAGTCGGTAAGGAGAGCCAGGGGATACTGGGATGCATATGAAGGGCATCACAAGTAGAAAAGGAAGTGGTTATCCTCTGTACAGACAGTTGGTGAGACCCCATCTGGAGTACTGTGTGCAGTTTGGAGACCTCATCTACGCAAGGACATAGACAGGATGGAAGCAGTCCAGAGGAGGGCAACTAAAATGGTGCAGGGTCTACATCAGAAACCATATGAGGAGAGACTGAGAGGGCTTAATATGTATACCCTTGATGAAAGGAGGGACAGGGGGGACATGATTGAAACATTCAAGTACCTCAAGGGAATCAACAAAGTCCAGGAGGGTAGTATCTTTCAGAAAAAGAGATGTGTAAGAACAAGGGGGGCACAGTTTAAAGATAGAGGGGGGACGGCTCAGGGGTAATGTGAGGAAATTCTTTTTCACAGAGAGAGAGTGGTGGATACATGGAACAGCCTTCCTGAGGAGGTTGTTGGGTCTAAAACAGTGGGGGAATTCAAACATGCATGGGACAGACACAAAGCAATTATAGTGGGGGGTTGCAGGAAACAGGCTGTTGGTTAACTAGAATCTGCAGCTTATCCAGTAGGTAGGGAAATGGGCAGACTGGGTGGGCCAAGTGGTCCTTATCTGCCGTCAAAGTCTATGTTTCTATGTTTCTGTGCCCCTCTGACCTCTAGGTACTTGACAAGTCTTTTCTTCAGTAGTGATTCCATCATTTTCCCTTTCACTGAGGTTAAACTAACTGGTCTGTAGTTTCCTGTATCTGCCCTGCTCCCACTTTTGTGAAGGGGGAATCACATCTGCCCTCCTCCAGTCCTCAGGTACCACCCCATCCTCCCATGATTTGTTAAAGAGGGTAGTTAGTGGTGTCACTAGTTCTGCCCTTAGTTCTTTTACAATTCTGGGATGAATCCCATCAGGACCCATTGCTTTGTTCACCTTCAGTTTTAAGAGTTCTTTCAGAACCCTTTCTTCTGTAAATGGGCTGGTATTAACCTCTGTATCCAGAGTGTTTCTATTGTTTGTTTTAGGTACCTCCCCCTCTTCATTTGTTAATACTGAGCAAAAATATTTGTTTAGTATCTCTGCCTTTTCACAGTCACCCTCCACCAACCCCCAACCCTTTATTAAGCCTCACTATCCCTCCCTTAGTCTTCCTTTGCTCCCTGATGTACCTAAAAAAGGTTTTATCCCCCTTCTTAACTGAGTTGGCTATATTTTCCTCAGTTCAGGCCTTTGCTGTTCTGACTGCCTTCCCAGCTTCCTTTTGCATTAACTGAATCAATTCTCTGTCCTGCTCCTTCTGTGATTCCTTGTACTTTATGAATGATTTCCTTTTCTCTTGAACCTTCACTGCCACCTCCTTTGAGAACCATAGTGGTTTCTTGCATCATTTTGTTTCGTTTATTTGCTTCACTCAAAGGCTTGTTACCTCTGTGATGGCAGTTTTTATCATTCCCCATTGTTCTTCCACCCCTCCTTCCTGCCCATTTGCTAATGCATTCCTTAGGCACTCACCCATTTTGGCCAAGTCAGCCCTCCTGAAGTCCAGTACTTTTACCTTTGTATGGCTTGACTCTATTGCTGTGTTCATTGTGAACCATACTGTTTGATGGTCGCTAGTTCCCAGATGGCTACCCACTTCTACATCTGTGATCCTCTCTCCATCTCCATTTGAGAGGACCAGGTCTAAGATTGCTCCCTGTCTAGTGGGTTCCAATACTAGTTGTCTAAGGCATGCCCCCTGTAGGGCATCTAGAATAACCCCACTCTTTGAAGTGGCTGCTGCAACTGCACTCCAGTTAACATCTGGTATATTCAGATCACCCATCAGCAATATTTCCCCTTATCTGCCATTCTAAGTATACTTTCTATCATTTCCTTGTCCATTTCCTCCCCCTGAGGGGGGGGTCTGTATACAACCCCTGTGCAGATTGCGATGCCATTGCCTGCCTCCAAACTGACCCACAGTGCTTCTTCTCCTCCCTGTTTATCCTTTTGTTCTGTTGCTTTGATTCCTTCTCTTGTGTAAAGAGCTACTCCTCCTCCTCTTTTACCCTCCCTGTCCCTCCTGTAGATGGTGTATCCTGGTATGCTTATGTCCCAGTCATGGTTCTGTGTGTACCATGTTTCTGTGACTGCCACAATATCCAGATGTTCCTCCTCCATCAATGCCACTAATTCAGGAAGCTTGTTACCCACACTACAGGCATTGGTACTCTTTGCTCTCCATTTTTTGATGGCTTTACCTTCTGTAGCAGCATCCCCCACTTACCTTTCTACCTTGGTCTTTTTCTCATTTAGTACCCTGTTTTGTAGGGGGAGGCTGGGATTTTCCTGCTGCTTATCAATGCCTCCCCCTTGACTAGTTTAAAAGCTTGCCAATGAAGCATTTAAAATGATTGCCCAAAAGACTTGTTCCCTTACTGGACAGATGCAGACCATCCTGCCAGTATATGCTGGTGTCCCTCCAGGTGGAACCCCAGTCCCCAATGAAGCCAAACCCCTGTGCTCCACACCATTTTTTCAACCATTCATTAAACTGCATGGTGCAAAGTACCCTTGCCTCACCCATGCCACTGACAGGCAGCACTTCTGAGAAGGATACTGTGTGTGCTATTTGTCTTAAGCCCCTCCCCAACTCTATAAAGTCCTAGCAGAAGTAATCAACACAGCCCACTCATTTTGGAACTCATTTATATAGACGTGAATATCTGTAATATTATACAGGCAGTGTGAATTGCCCGTCATTCTCATTTACCATGAAATTATATGTTTCTCAGTGGTTCCATGATGCCTTTGGATTTCTCATTCATTTAGACATCAGTTATCACTATATCAATGCTTTGTTGATCTAGGGGTATGATTCTCGCTTAGGAGGCATGAGGTCCTGGGATCAAATCTTCAATAAACACAAGAATCGTGTGGTTTCAAAAATCTCTGATACACATTTTACACTAATCAAAATAGAAATGTATAAAATCTCTTGATGCTTCATTGCAGAATGCCCTGTGTCATGTTTGCAAACATTTTCCTCCTGTCTCATTTTAAATGCAAAAACATTAAGGAAATGCTGCCTCGTAGGTTTGACACTGACAACCCTTTCCCTAATCTGTCCCTTTCAGTTTCTAATGTCAGCAACTCAGATTGGACCTTATATGAAATCAGCTAGAGAGGACTGAAGTTCTGAAGAATAGTTACCACTTTTCTATTGGTTCCAGGAAAACCATTACATACAGATAGAAGGCTCAACCATATTTAGTGAGGATTTAAGTAACACAATTTGTCAGATTATTTTCTTAAAATTCAGGTCAGCAGTTTTCTGTCCTGATCACGCCATGTCTTTGCAGAGTCTGGAGTGAACTTTTGACTTTTTTTTAAATATGTGTCATTTTGATGTCATTAACAAACTTGATATGACAGAGCTTATTTACAAGGATAATTGAACATGGATAGAGAAAAGAATTTCTGCCAGTCATGAAATTGAATCCTGGTTTGCCTGTTACAGGCATGGTTTCTAATGATTATACTAAATACTACTGGCTATCTAGCTCACCAAGGCAGCTGTTCAAGTATCAGTTGCTCTGATCTGTGCGGCCAGCCAATCTGTCAAAATTGGTTTCATTCAAGTTTTTACTTTCAGATATGCTGTACATGACCTGTACGAGAAAACTTCCTGATGAGGTGTAAATAAGTGCTCTCTGTAACTAGTTTATAAAAGGAAAATCATGCTTAGAAACAAAGATTTAGCCATAGTTGAAATGTGACTTAAAACTAAATTTTTCATATGCTGGAAGTGCTTATGATTAGGATTACACTAGGAACTGTTGTTTGAATTGGTAAGAGTCCTCCCAATATAATACTTGTTTCCAAGGCTAAAGGTGAAATTCAGTACAGATAGTACCGAATTTTAAAAAGGAGGCATCCTGATAGAAGAGCACTTTTGGACAAATTGCACGCTTGCAACATATTACCAAATTCCAGGCATTTTTTGGATATCACAAACAGATTATATCCTATGTTTCATTATACTTTGCTTTGGAAGTTTTTATAATTCAGAATTTTGAATTGTTTTTCATTGAGCACCTAGACAATGTTTAAAGTGATCAATAGTTTTGCAAACTACTGAGGAACATTGTGATGCCCAAGGAATTTGTAAAATACTTTGAGGGTAGATCTATAAGCAACTCGTCTTCTCTTCTTATATATCTGACTTGTAATGAAGAGAACAGAAACCCTATTGTCTTTATGTTCAAAATGCTCCTTCCTCCGATATATTGAGCATTCAGTGTGACAATTACTCTTATAATGTTCTCTCATACTTGCTAATGGGACATTATGTAAGTGCTTTGATGGAATTTTAGTAGCACTCTTGTTGTCTTCCAGTGACAATTAGCTTCCTGGGCCATTTCTTAAAAGAAGGAAAGGTCTCCTGATTTGTAAAAATATGTTCCTCTGTAAAGGCCAAGAAGTCATTTTCATTTAGGCAGGTGCTATTCTCATTCTGGTCTTTCTTTTGTGACTAACCAGAAGAGTGTGTGATAGAAGAGGAAAGGAAGACATATATGAACAGTTGGAGATGGCAAATCATCCGAAAAATGTGGCAAGTCATGGGAAAAATAAGAGGGAGCTTTATGGGTTAACAAAGGTACAAGAGAATTTAAAGTTCCTACAAGACTAAGCATAAGACAAGATTTGGACAGGTTTTGTTTATTAATATGTGAATTGAACTACAGTTTCCCATCTAGTTTTCATTCCTTCTATAATAAATATTCACATTAAACCATGACAGGAATATTTCATGGATTCCACTGTATTGGGGCAAAAGTTCAAAGTATGAGGATGCCTTCATTGTGTTTAGTGTTTCTTAGTATCACAAGGGCTTTTCTTTCGGTCTATAAAAACATACTTCTACAGCACATTAAGTCATAGTAGAAGTAATCAACACAACCATTTCATTTTGGAACTCATTTATATAGAAGTGAATGTTTTGTAATATCATACAGGCAGTGTGAATTGCCTGTTATTTTTATTTACCATCGAATTCTATGTTTCTCCATGGTTCTATGCTGCTTTTGGATTTCTCGTGCATTAAGCCATCAGTTATGAAAAAAATTCAATGGCTTGTTGGTCTAGGTGTAAGATACTTGCTTTGGGTATGAGAGATCCCGGACTCAAATTCTGGACGAGTCCAATAATCATGTGGTTTACACAATCTCTTTTTGATACACATCTTACACTAATCAAAATAGAAATGTATAAAATCTCTTGATGCTTCATTGCAGAATACCTTGTGTCACATTTGCAAGCATTTTCCTCATTTCTCATTTTAGTGGCAAAACTATTATGGAAATGCTGCCCGAGTGTTTGACACTGACAACCCTTTCCCTAATCTGTCCCTTTCAATTTCTAATGTCAGCAACTCAAACTAGACCTTATTTGAAATCTGCTAGAGAGGGCTGAAGTTCTGAAGAGCAATTGCCACTTTTCTATTGGTTCCAGGAAAACCATTACATACAGATAGAAAGCTCAGACATATTTAGTGAGGATTTCATTAACACAATTTGTCAGATTATTTTCTTAAAATTCAGGTCAGCAGTTTTCTGTCCTTCTGATCATGTCATGTCTTTGCAGAGTCTGGAGTGAACTTTTGACTTTTTTTTAAATATGTGTCATTTTGATGTCATTAACAAACCTGATATGGCAAAGCTTATTTACAAGGATAATTGAACATGGATAGACTAAAGAATTTCTACCCATCAGGGAATTGAATCCTGGTTTGCCTGAGACAGGCAAGGTTTCTAATTATTATACTAAATACTACTGGCTATCTAGCTCACCAGGGCAGCTGATCAAGTATCAGTTGCCCAGATCAGTGTGGCTAGCCAATCTGTCAAAATTGTTTTGATTCAAGTTTTTACTTTGGGATATGCTGTACATCACCTGTACAAGAAAGCTTCCTGATGAGATGTAAATGAGTGCTTTCTGCAACTAGTTTACAAAAAGAAAATCATGTTTAGAAACAAAGATTTAGCCATAGTTCAAAAGTGACTTAAAATATATTTTTCATTCTCTGAAAGTGCTTATGATTAGGATTACACTGGGAACTGTTGCTTGAATTGGTAAGAGTCCTCCCAATATCTTGCTTGTTTCCAAGGCTAAAGGTGAAATTCTATACAGATAGTACAGAATTTTAAAAATGAGGCATCCTGATAGAAAAGCACTTTGGGACATATTACACACTTGGAAAATATTATTAAATTCCAGACATTTTTTGGATATCACAATCAGATGATATCCCATGCTTCATTATACGTTGCATTGGAAGTTTTGATAATTCAAAAGTTTGAATTATTTTTCATGGAGCAGCTAGACAATGTTTAAAGTAATCAATAGTTTTGCAAAATATTGAGGAACATTGTGATGCCCAAGGTATTTGTAAAATACTTTGAAGGTAGATCTATCAGCAATATGTCTTCTCTTGTTATATATCTGTCTTGTAAAGAAGAGAAAAGAAGCCCTATTGTCTTCATCTTCAAAATGCTCCTTCCTCAGATATGTTGAGCATTCAGTGTGACAATTCTCTTTCAATGTTCTCTCAGACTTGCTAATGGGACATTATGTAAGTGCTTTGATGGAATTTTAGTAGCACTCTTGTTGTCTCCCAGTGACAGTGAGTTTCCTGGACCATTTCTTAAAAGAGGGAAGGGTCTCCTGATTTGTAAAAATATGTTCCTCTGTAAAGGCCAAGAAGGCATGTTCCTTTAGGCAGGTGCTATTCTCATTCTGGTCTTTCTTTTGTGACTAACCAGAAGAGTGTGTGATAGAAGAGGAAAGGAAGACATATATGAACAGTTGGAGATGGCAAATCATCCGAAAAATGTGGCAAGTCATGGGAAAAATAAGAGGGAGCTTTATGGGTTAACAAAGGTACAAGAGAAATTAAAGTTCCTTCAAGTCTAAGCATAAGACAAGATTTGAACAGGTTGTTTATTAATGTGTGAATTGAAGTACAGTTTCCCATCTAGTTTTCATTCTTTCTATAATAAATATTCACATTAAACCATGACAGGAATATTTCATGGATTCCACTGTATTGGGGCAAAAGTTCAAAGTATGAGGATGCCTTCATTGTGTTTAGTGTTTCTTAGTATCACAAGGGCTTTTCTTTCGGTCTATAAAAACATACTTCTACAGCACATTAAGTCATAGTAGAAGTAATCAACACAATCATTTCATTTTGGAACTCATTTATATAGAAGTGAATGTTTTGTAATATCATACAGGCAGTGTGAATTGCCTGTTATTTTCTTTTACCATCAAATTCTGTTTCTCCATGGTTCCATGCTGCTTTTGGATTTCTCATTCATTAAGCCATCAGTTATGAATAAAATTCAATGGCTTGTTGGTCTAGGTGTAAGATACTTGCTTTGGGTATGAGAGATCCCGGACTCAAATTCTGGACGAGTCCAATAATCATGTGGTTTACACAATCTCTTTTTGATACACATCTTACACTAATCAGAATAGAAATGTATAAAATCTCTTGATGCTTCATTGCAGAATACCTTGTGGCAAGTTTGAATTGTTTTTCATGGAACAGCTAGACAATCAATGTTTAAAGCGATCAATAGTTTTTCAAAATATTGAGGAACATTGTGATGCCCAAGGTATTTCTACAATACTTTGAGGGTAGATCTAGCAGCAATACATCTTCTCTTGTTATATATCTGACTTGTAATGAAGAGAAAAGAAGCTCTATTGTCTCCATCTTCAAAATGCTTCTTCCTCAGATATGTTGAGCATTCAGTGTGACAATTGCTCTTGCAATGTTCTCTCAGACTTGCTAATGGGAAATAATGTGAGTGCTTTGATGGAATTTTAGTAGCACTCTTGTTGTCTCCCAGTGACAGTGAGTTTCCTGGGCCATTTCTTAAACCAGGGAAAGGTCTCCTGATTTGCAAAAAAAAAAAAATCCTCTGTAAAAGCCAAGAAGGCATCTTCATTTAGGCAGGTGCTATTCTCATTCTGGTCTTTCTTTTGTGACCAACCAGAAGAGTGTGTGATAGAAGAGGAAAGGAAGAAATATATCAAGAGTTGGAGATGGCAAATCATCAGAAGAATGTGGCAAGTCATGGGAAAATAAGATAGCTTTCTATAATAAAATGTACAAGAGACTTTAAAGATCCTACAAGACTAAGCATAAGACAAGATTTGGACAGGTTGTTTATTTGTGTGTGAATTGAACTACAGTTTCCCATGTAGTTTTCATTCCTTCTATAATAAATATTCACATTAACCAATGATTGGAATATTTCATGGATCCCACTGTATTGGGAAAAAGTTCAAAGCATGAGGATGCCTTCATTGTGTTTAGTGTTTCTTAGTATCACAAGGGCTTTTCCTTTGGTCTATAAAAACATACTTTAGCAGTACATAAAGTCATAGTAGAAGTAATCAACATAACCCACTCATTTTGGAACTCATTTATATAGAAGTGAATGTTTTGTAATATAATACCAGCAGTACAAATTGCCTGTCATTCTCCTTTACCATCAAATTTTATGTTTCTCTATGGTTCCATGATGTTTTTGGATTTCTCATTCAGTAAGCCATCAGTTATTAAGAAATCAGTATGTCATTTGTCTAGGGGTATGCTTTTTCGGTTAAGGTGCAAGAGGTCCCTGGTTCAAATTCTGGACGAGCCCAAAAATCATGTGGTTTAATTTATCTCTTTCTGATACACATTTTACACCAATCAAAATAGAAATTTATAAAATCTCTTTAACGCTTCTTTGCAGAACGCCATTTCACATTTGCAAGCATTTTTCTCATTTCTCATTTTAGTGGCAAAACCATTAAGGAAATGTTGCCCGAGTGCTTGACACTGACAACCCTTTCCCTAATCTGTCCTTTTCAGTTTCTAATATCAGCAACTCAGATTAGACCTTATTTGAAATCGGCTAGAGAGGATTGAAGTTCTGAAGAACAATTGCCACTTTCTATTGGTTCCAGGGAAACTATTACTTAGAGATAGAAGGCTCAGCCATTTTTAAAGAATATTTCAGTAACACAATTTGTCAGATTATTTTCTTGAAATTCAGGTCAGCAGTTTTCTGTCCTTCTGATCATGCCATGTCTTTGCAGAGTCTGGAGTGAACGTTTGATTTTTTTTTAAATATGTGTCATTTTGATGTCATTAACAAACCTGATATGGCAGATCTTATTTACAAGGATAATTGAACATGAATAGACTAAAGAATTTCTATCCATCAGAGAATTGAATCCTGGTTTGCCTGAGACTGTCATGGTTTCTAATGATTATACTAACTACTACTGGCTATCTAGCTCACCAATGCAGCTGATCAAGTATCAGTTGCCCAGATCAGTGCGGCTAGCCAGTCTGTCAAAATTGTTTTCATTAAAATTTTTACTTTCAGATATGCTGTACATCACCTGTATAAGAAAGCTTCCTGATGAGATGTAAATGAGTGCTCTCAGTAACTAGTTCACAGAAGGAAAATCATGCTTAGAAACAAAGATTTAGCCATAGTTCAAAAGTGACTTAAAATTATATTCTTCTTTCGCTGGAAGTGCTTATGATTAGGATTACACTAGGAACTGTTGTTTGAATTGGTAAGAGTCTTCCCAACATCTTGCTTGTTTCCAAGGCTAAAGGAGAAATTCAATATAGACAGTACAGAATTTCAAAAATGAGGCATCTTGATAGAAGAGCACTTTGGGACATATTACACACTTGGAAAATATTACTAAATTCCAGACATTTTTTGGACATCACAATCAGATTATATCCTATGTTTCATTATACACTGCACTGAAATTTTTATAATTCAGAAGTTTGAATTGTTTTTCATGGAGCAGGAAGACAATGTTTAAAGTGATCAATAGTTTTGCAAAATATTTAGGAACATTGTGAAGCCCAAGGTATTTGTCAAATACTTTGAGGGTAGATCTATAAGCAATACATCTTCTCTTGTTATGTATCTAACTTCTAAAGAAGAGAAAAGAAGCCCTATTTTCTCCATCTTCAAAATGCTCCTTCCTCAGATATGTTGAGCATTCAGTGTGACAATTGCTCTTACAATATTCTCTCAGACTTGCTAATGGGACATTATGTGAGTGCTTTGATGGAATTTTAGTAGTACTGTTGTTGTCTCCCAGTGACAGTGAGTTTACTGGGCCATTTCTTAAAAGTGGGAAAGGTCTCCTGATCTGCAAAAAAAGTTTCTCTGTAAAGGCCAAGAAGGCATCTTCCTTTGGGCAAGTGCTATTTTCATTCCGGTCTTTCTTTTGTGACTAATCAGAAGAGTGTGTGATAGAAGAGGAAAGGAAGAAATATATCATCAGTTGGAGATGGCAAATCATCAGAAGAATGTGTCAAGTCATGGGAAAATAAGAGAGTGCTTTCTGGGTTAACAAAGGTACAAGAAACTTTAAAGATCCTACAAGACTAAGCATAAGACAAGATTTGGACAGGTTGCTTATTTATGTGTGAATTGAACTATGGTTTCCCATCTAGTTTTCATTCCTTCTATAATAAATATTCACATTAAACAATGACAGGAATATTTCATGGATTCCACTGTATTGGGGCAAAAGTTCAAAGTATGAGGATGCCTTTGTTGTGTTTAGTGTTTCTTAGTATCACATGGGCTTTTCCTTCAATCTATAAAAACATACTTCAACAGCACATAAAGTCATAGAGGAAGTAATCAACACACCCCAGTCATTTTGGAACTCATTTATATAGAAGTAAAAGTTTTGTAATATCATAGAGTCAGTGTGAATTGCCTGTCATTCTCGTTTACCATCAAATTTTATGTTTCTCTATGGTTCCATGCTGGTTTTGGATTTGTCATTCATTAAGCCATCAGTCACCCAAAATTCAATGGCTTGTTGGCCTAGGGCCATTATTCTTGCTTAGGGTGGAAAAAGTCCTGGATTTAAATCCCAGACGAGCCCAAAAATCAAGTACTTTAAAGAATCTCTGATACTCATTTTACACTAATCAAAATATAAATTTATAAAATCTTCTAATGCTTCATTGCAGAACTCCCTGTGTCACATTTGCAAGCATTTTCTTCCTTTCTCATTTTAGCATAATAACCATTAAGGAAAGCTGCCCCGAGGGTGTGACACTGACAACTCTTTCCCTAATCTATCCCTTTTAGTTTCTAATGTCAGCATCTCAGATTAGACCTTATTTGAAATCAGCTAGAGAGGATTTAAGTTCTGAAGAGCAAATGCCACTTTTCTGTTGGTTCCAGGAAAACTATTACATACAGATAGAAGGCTGAGCCATATTTAGCGAGGATTTCAGTAACACAATTTGACAGATTATTTTCTTAAAATTTAGGTCAGCAGTTTTCTGTCCTTCTGATCATGCAATGTCTTTGCAGAGTCTGGAGTTAACTTCTGAATTTTTTTTAAATAAGTGTCATTTTGATGTCATTAACAAACTTGATGTGACAGAGCTTATTTACAAGGATAATTGAACATGAATAGAATAAAGAAATTCTACCAATCATAGAATTGAATCCTGGTTTTCCTGAGACAGGCATGGTTTCTAATGATTACAAGAAATACTACTGGCTATCTAGCTCACCAAGGCAGCTTTTCAAGTATCAGTTGCCATGATCAGTGCGGCTAGCCAATCTGTCAAAATTGTTTTCATTCAAGTTTTTACTTTCAGATATGCTGTACATCACCTTTACAAGAAAGCTTCCTGTTGAGATGTAAATAAGTGTTCCCTGTAACTAGTTTACAAAAGGAAAATCATGCTTAGAACAAAGATTTAGCCATAATTCAAAAGTGAGTTAAAACTATATTTTTCATTCACTGGAAGTGCTTATGATTAGGATTACACTAGGAACTGTTGCTTGAATTGGTAAGAGTCTTCCCAATATCTTGCTTGTTTCCAAGGCTAAAGGTGAAATTCAATACAGATTGTACATAATTTTAAAAATGAGGCATCCTGATAGAAGAGCACTTTGGGACATGTTACACACTTGCAAAATATAACTAAATTCCTGAAAATTTTTGTGGATATCAAAATCACATTATATCCTATGTTTCATTATACATTGCATTGGAAGTTTTGATAATTCAAAAGTTTGAATTATTTTTCATGGAGCAGATAGACAATGTTTAAAGTAATCAATAGTTTTGCAAAATATTGAGGAACATTGTGATGCCCAAGGTATTTGTAAAATACTTTGAAGGTAGATCTATCAGCAATATGTCTTCTCTTGTTATATATCTGTCTTGTAAAGAAGAGAAAAGAAGCCCTATTGTCTTCATCTTCAAAATGCTCCTTCCTCAGATATGTTGAGCATTCAGTGTGACAATTCTCTTTCAATGTTCTCTCAGACTTGCTAATGGGACATTATGTAAGTGCTTTGATGGAATTTTAGTAGCACTCTTGTTGTCTTCCAGTGACAGTGAGTTTCCTGGACCATTTCTTAAAAGAGGGAAAGGTCTCCTGATTTGTAAAAATATGTTTCTCTGTAAAGGCCAAGAAGGCATCTTCATTTAGGCAGGTGCTATTCTCATTCTGGTCTTTCTTTTGTGACTAACCAGAAGAGTGTGTGATAGAAGAGGAAAGGAAGAAATATATCAAGAGTTGGAGATGGCAAATCATCAGAAGAATGTGGCAAGTCATGGGAAAATAAGAGATAGCTTTCTGGGTTTACAAATGTACAAGAGACTTTAAAGATCCTACAAGACTAAGCATAAGACAAGATTTGGACAGGTTGTTTATTTATGTGTGAATTGAACTATGGTTTCCCATCTAATTTTAATTCCTTCTATAATAAATATTCACATTAACCAATGGCATGAATATTTTATGGATTCCACTGTATAGGGAAAAAGTTCAAAGTATTAGGATGCCTTCATTTTGTTTAGTGTTTCTTAGTATCACAAGGGCTTTTCCTTCAGTCTATAAAAGCATACTTCAACAGCACATAAAGTCATAGTAGAAGTAATCAACACAATCCACTCATTTTGGAACTAATTTATATAGAAGTGACTGTTTTGTAATATCATACAGGCAGTGTGAATTGCCTGTCTTTCTCCTTTATCATCAAATTCTAGGTTTCTCTATGGTTCCATGCTGCTTTTAGATTTCTCAATCATTAAGCCATCAGTTATTAAAAAATCAATGGCTTGTTGGTCTAGGGGTATGCTTTTTTTTACTTAAGGTGTGAGAGGTCCCTGGTTCAAATCCTGGATGAGCCCAAAAATCATGTGGTTTAATTTATCTCTGTTTAATACACATTTTACACTAATCAAAATAGAAATTTATAAAATCTCTTGATGCTTCTTTGCAGAACGCCCTGTGTCATGTTTGCAAGCATTTTCCCTGTTTCTCGTTTTAGTGGCAAAACCATTAAGGAAAGGTGCCCGAGTGTTTGACACTGAAAACCCTTACCCTAATCTGTCCCTTTCAGTTTCTAATGTCAGCAACTCAGATTAGACCTTATATGAAATCAGCTAGAGAGGATTGATGTTCTGAAGAGCAATTGCCACTTTTCTATTGGTTCCAGGAAAACCATTACATACAGATAGAAAGCTCAGCCATTTTTAGTGAGGATTTCAGTAACGCAATTTGTCAGATTATTTTCTTAAAATTCAGGTCAGCAGTTTTCTGTCCTTCTGATCATGCCATGTCTTTGTAGAGTTTGGAGTGAACTTTTGACTCTTTTTCCTAAATATGTGTCATTTTGATGTCATTAACAAATCTGATATGGCAGAGCTTATTTACAAGGATAATTGAACATGGATAGACTAAAGAATTTCTACCCATCAGGGAATTAGATCCTGGTTGCCTGATTCAGGCATGGTTTCTAATGATTACACTAAATACTACTGGCTATCTAGCTCACCAAGGCAGCTAATCAGGTATCAGTTGCACTGATCAGTGCAGCTAGCCAATCTGTCAAAATTGTTTTCATTCAAGTTTTTACTTTCAGATATGCTCTACATCACCTGTACAAGATAACTTCCTGAGGAGGTGTAAATGAGTGCTCTCTGCCACTAGTTTACAGAAGGAAAATCATGCTTAGAAACAAAGATTTAGACATAGTTCAAAAGTGACTTAAAATGAATTAATTGTTTAATTAGTATTTCAGAAAGACCTTTGAGCGTGTGCTCTTTTACAAAGGTTCCATGTCAGGTTGGACAATAAGACAATACAGATATGCAGGTGTTACAAAGGTCTGATCATTAGGCATTAAAGAGCAATTACATGACAATTAGGCAAATACAAGAAAAAAGAAAACTGAGCAGTTGTAATTGAATACTAAGCTATTTCTAATCAGTTGCCATAGGTAGCACACCCCTGGAAACCTCCAAATCCATTGATAGAGTATGGCAGTGTAACTGCTTAGGGTTTAATGCTATCCCAGATGGTGAGAGGTTGGGTGACAGTGAAACAAGGGCGATTGGGTTTGAAACAAATGGCAGAGTGCAAGAGGTGGGGGAATAGTGAAACAGGAGGCTGTGATGGGGGAGCAGCTCCAGAGGGCTTTGTTGAGTATGGTGTGTGTGTAGGGGGGGTTTGGAAGAGGCAGTACCAAGTGCGTTTAAAAAGGTCTGATAGCTTTCTTAAGCCCTTGGCTAGGCTGGAATGAAGGCAGGGTTCTCAAGTTAGCCCTGCTGGGTGTTACCTTGTGGTAGGCCTGTCTATCAAGTGTGGCCTGAGAAGCAGGTGCATTTTGAGTTAGACATTAGATGCTGTTTGAGGCCTACTTTGAATTGAGACAGGCTGTTTGTAATTTCATCGGGAGTTCATTTATCCAGAGGGGGGCCTGATAGGAGAAAGCACACTGCCCTAGTGAGGTTCGGTGGAATGGTATGGACAGTGCTCCATTCTTCCTCCGTTTGGTGATGTGTGTTGAGAGAGAGATGCCTCAGGCAGGTTTCCTATACAGGGTGGGTTTTTTCCAAGGAGTGCCTTCTTTCCCAGGAGGCAATTTTGGTATTTGATCCTTTCTTTTAGATTAAGCCAGCTTGTATGCTCATACAGGGTACAAGTATGAGTGTTGTGATCTGCACACAGGGTGAGGCATCTTGCCTTATTGAGTGCAGTTTGGACCCTTTTGAGCACTGTATCAGTAGCAGCTCAATAGACCACCAGCCTGTAGTCTGTCGTGGAGAGTATGGAACTGGAGACTGAGATTTGGAGTGCTTCCAGGGTGAGGGATTTCTTATGGCTATAGAAGACCCCGATCTTTGTGTTTACCACTTTGACAAGGGAGTCTATGTGGAGCATATAAGTGAGAGGGTCATCAATGGTGAGTCCAAGGTACTTCAACAAGTGCACCTGCTCAATCTGCTCACCAGCCTTGTTGGTGATTACGAGAGGAACATGCTTGTGTTTGTTGTAGGGGATGGATTGTAGCATGGCCTTGGTTTTCTTGCAATTTAGTAGGAGCTTTTGCCTACTGAACCAGTCCTTGAGTTTATTGAAAGAGTTCTGTAGTTCTGTTTGTAGGGCAACCTGAGAGATGCTGCTGCTCAGCAGCACGGCATTGTCCGCATACAGAATAAGTTTGGTGCCACAGGCTGTGGGTAGGTCATTTACAAAAAGGCTGAAAAGCAGGGACCCTAGAATTGATCCTTGAGAGACTCCTAGGAGTACATCTCTGGTGCTGGATAACATCTGCCCAATTTTGACTCGCTGGCTCCTGTGTGTTAGGTAGTCATTGAACCAATTCATGGCGATTGGTGCCACACCCAATCTTTGGAGCTGGAATACTAATAGAGAGTGGTTGATGGTGTCAAAGGCTTTGGTGAGGTCAGTGAAGATGGACCCCACTAATTTGCCTTCATCCAGTGCCTTGTGCACATAGTCAGTGTATTCCAGCAGTGCCGTGGTGGTACTGTGTTTTTGCATGAAGCCATGTTGGTTTGGGTAGGGCGGATTGTACTTATTGAGGTATTCTGTGAGTTGACTTGCTGCAATTTTTTCCAAAGCTTTGGATAGTGGGGAGAGGATAGATATTGGTCTGTAGTTTGACACTAGCAGCTTGTCACCATTCTTATGCACTGGAGTTACCAGGGCTTGCTTCCATACCTCTGGAAATTGAGTTAGGGTGAAGGAATAATTAAATAACATTGTTATGGGCATAATAAGAATATCAAGGGTGAGAGATAAGAATTTCATTTCTAGCCCATCACTCCCCAATCTGGTTTTGCCTAGGACTTTCCTGACCATCGTTAGGGCCTCCTTCACCATCACCTTCTTAAAGCAGAAGGCTGAGTGGTTAGTTATGAGCAGGTTGGCACAACCTTGGCCATCCACAGGCAGAAGGTAGTCTGGAGGCAGCACTGAGGACAGGTCTGTAAAGGCCTGGTTAAAGGCATCAGCAATGGTGAGTGGATCTAAGGAGGGTGAGTTATTAATGTTGAGTATCTTAGGGTGCTGCTTTTGATCTTTACCAAGGATGTTCTTGATGTTGTCCCAAAACCACTTTCCATCTCCCCAAGCGTTGTTAAGCTGGGTCTTATGTAAATTGGCTTTTGTGAGCCTGATAAGTTTGGTGCACTGATTTCTAGCCATTTTGTAGCACTGTAGGTCATGCTTGCTGCCTGAGTTTAAGGCTTTTTCCCCAGAGGCAGTCCCTCTCCTTTAGGAGGGAGAGGAGCTTTCCATCAATCCAGCCGTTAACCTCCCCCTGAATTTTCTGTTTTGTGCATGGTGCATAGATATCGCAGATGGAATTGAGGCCCTCAGTGAAAAAACTAAGGGCCTGGTCCAGCATAGGTGCCTTGTGGATGGGGAACCAGTTGTAGGCAGACAGGGCCAATGTGAAGGATCCAAGTTTCCACAGAACCCTGCTCTCAATGAGGCGGGGTGGGCTTTTGGCATGTTTAGTGGTCCATATAAAGGAGATTGGAGAGTGGTCACTTAGCACTTCTGGGAGAACCCTGAGTTCAAAGAATCAAGTCAGAGATAGCTAAGACCAAGTCAATGAGGGTGCTGGTACCAGCCTTGTAGTTGTGCCTGGTGGGGTGAGTTACAAGTTGCGTGAGATTGTGGGAGGTGATTAGGTCTCTAGAGGGTGTTACCTCCTTACATAACCAGTTAATATTAAAGTCACCAGTCAAGATGATTTCTGAGTCTTTTCTGAGTGTGCTAATTTCTTCCATAACAGGAGGAAGGCCTTCCTTGGCTTTCTTTGGGGGGCAGGTAGGTTGTGGCAATGGTAAGGGTCTTGCCTTTTAGGCTGACTTGTATTTTTACCACTAGTAGCTCATAATCCTCCACAACTTGGAGATGGGGAGGACGGAGCAACTCAGTGAGTTTCTGGCATATAGGAGGCAGCTGCCACCTTTCTTGCCTATTCTATCAAGTCAAAATGCTTGGAATCCTTCAATGGCCACCTCACCATCTTTGATCCTACCCGACAGCCAGGTTTCAGTTAGGCAGAGTATGTCAGGGGCATGGATGGTCATCCAAACCTGGAGCCGGTTGAATTGGGTAGTTAGGCTGCAAATGCTCAGTGATGCTATTTTTAGGCCGTTCACTGTATGGACCCCCGGCTCCTCATGGTTGTTGGTCCAGAGGTTAGGTGAACTTTGCCAGAGAGTAGCAGTAGCAGAAATAAAATCTTTCTGGCAGATAGGGTGATGTTTATCTTCCCTCGTGTCTTCCGTCGCCTGTGCTTCAGGTGGGGGAGGTGTCTATATGCCTGTGTTAAATTAGGGGGAATGCTAACTGTTAAGGTTATGGTTTGCAAGGTTGGCTTAGCGATAACTGTGTATGGAAGGTGCAGGAGGATAAAGAGCCTATCATTACTGAGAAGTGGTAGTGGCCATGTGCATGCTTTTCTTCTAGCTTGCAACCAGTGAGGATTCAGAGTGGGGAGGTAGGGGTCCGAATTCGTATATGGTACCAGCAATGCCAAAAGAGGTAGTGAGGAGTAGTAGTAGGCAGTTGCACCCCATGGTAGTTTGTTTGGTGCTGCTGGCCTGCTTAACTGCTAGCTGGTTTATAGTTGAAAGGGTATATAGTGAAATTAGGGTGAGGTCCCTAACAATAGGGCAGGTAGAGCAGAAATTGAGAGGAGCTAGCTGGAGTGGCTGGAGAAGAAGTTGAGAGCATGTGTGTGATCCTGTGGATGGGACAGCTTTAAAAAGGGGCTGTGAGAAAGTGGGTCAAGTCAGGTATTGAAGACAGGGAGGCCAACAGCATGAAAATGAGCAGCAGCGGAGTGACCAATCAGATGCTAGGCTGAGGAAAGGGGCGGAGTAAGGGTCTATTTAATACTGTGAGGAGGTGGGGGGGTGAAAAAATTCAGTCCAGAACACAGCGCAGAAAGAGATTTCCCTGAGATCAGGAAGCGCCAGGCATTGAAAAATCAGCCAAGGAGGAAAGCTGCCAATCAGTGCCTAGCTCCTCCACTGGGTGTCCAGTCAAAACAGCGGCATTCAAAACCATGAGATTCGGAGGTCATTTTTCATTCCCCGGAAGTACTTATGATTAGGATTACACAAGGAACTGTTGTTTGAATTGGTAAGAGTCCACCCAATATCTTTAATGTTTCCAAGGCAAAAGGTGAAATTCAAAACAGATAGAACAGAATTTCAAAGATGAGGCATCCTGACGGAAGAGCACTTTGGGACATACTACAGAGCACAGCACAGAAAGAGATTTCACTGAGATCAGGAAGTGCAAGGCGTTGGAAAATCACACAAGGAGCAAAGCTGTCAATCAGTGCCTGGCTCCTCCAGAGGGCGTCCAGTCAAAACAGCTGCATTCAAAATCATAAGTTTTGGAGGTCATTTTTCATTCACTGGATGTGCATATGATTAGGATTACACTAGGAACTCAGAAAAATTCTGAAAAGAACACAGCACAGAAAGAGATTTCCCAGAGATCGGGAAGCGCCAGGCATTGGAAAATGAGCCAAGGAGCAAAGCTGCCAGTAAGTGCCTGGCTAACCCACTCGGCATCTAGTCAAAACAGCAGCATTCAAAACCACGAGTTTTAGAAGTCATTTTTCATTTGCTGGGAGTGTTTATGATTAGGATTACACTAGCAACTCAGAAAAATGCAGTCCAGAACACAGAACCAAAAGAAATTTCCCTAAGATTAGAAAGCGCAAGATGTTGGAAAATCAGCCAAGGAGCAAAGCTGCCAATCAGTGCCCGGCTCCTCCACTGGTCTTCCAGTCAAAACAGTGGCATTCAAAACCACAGGTTTTGGAGGTCATATTTCATTCACTGGAAGTTCTTATGAACAGGATTACACTAGGAATTCAGAAAAATTCAGTCCAGAACACAGCACAGAAAGAGATTTCCCTGAGATCAGGAAGCACCAGGCGTTGGAAGATCAGCAAAGGAGCAAAGCTGCCAATCAGTACCTGGCTCCTACACTTGACGTGAAAGTCAAAACAGCGGCATTCAAAACCACGAGTTTCAGAGGTCATTTTTCATTCACTGGAAGTGCTTATGATTAGGATTACACTGGGAACTGTTGTTTGAATTGGTAAGAGTCCTCCCAATATCTTTAATGTTTCCAAGGCTAAAGGTGAAATTCAATACAGATAGTACAGAATTTTAAAAATGAGGCATCCTGATAGAAAAGCACTTTGGGACATATTACACACCACAGCTCATAAAGAGATTTTCATGAGATCAGGAAGCGCCAGGCGTTGGAAAATCAGCCGAGGAGCAAAGCTGCCAATCAGTGTCTGGCTCCCCCACTGGGCATCCAGTCAAAACAGTGGCAAGCATAACCACAAGTTTCAAAGGTCATTTTTCATTCACTGGAAGTGCTTATGATTAGGATTACACTAGGAACCGTTGTTTGAATTGGTAAGAGTCCTCACAATATCTTTCATGTTTCCAAGGCTAAAGGTGCAACTCAATACAGTTAGTAAGGAACTTTAAAAGTGAGGCATCCTGAAAGAAGAGCACTGTGGGACATATTACACTGCACAGCATAGAAAGAGATTTCCCTGAGATCAGGAAGCACCAAGCATTGGAAAATCACCCAAGGAGCAAAGCTGCCAATCAGTGCCTGGCTCCTCCAGAGGGCATCCAGTCAAAACAGTGGCATTCAAAACCACGAGTTTCGGAGGTAATTTTTCATTCACTGGAAGTGCATATGATTAGGATAGCACTAGGATCTCAGAAAAATTCAGTCCATTACACAGCACAGAAAGAGATTTCCCTGAGATCAGGAAATGCCAGGCGTTGGAAAATCAGCCAAGGAGCAAAGCTGCCAATCTGTGCTTGGCTCCTCCACTGGGCATCCAGTCAAAACAGTGGCATTCAAAACCAAGGGTTTTGAAAGACATTTTTCATTCACTCTAAGTGCTAATGATTAGGATTACACTAGGAACTGTTGTTTGAATTGGCGAGAGTCCTCCCAATATCTTTCATGTGTCCAAGGCTAATGGAGAAATTCAATACAGATAGTACAGAATTCTAAAAATGAGGCATTCTGATAGAAGAGCACTTTGGGACAAATTACACAGCACAGCAGAGAAAGAGATTTCCCTGAGATCAGGAAGCACCAGGTGTTGGAAAATCAGCCAAGGACCAAAGCTGCCAATCAGTGCCTAGCTCCTCCACTGGGCGGCCAGTCAAAACAGCGGTATTCAAAACCACGAGTTACAGAGGTCATTTTTAATTCGCTGGAAGTGCTTATGATTAGGATTACACTACGAACTTCAAAAAATTCAGTCCAGAACTCAGCACAGAAAGATATTTCCCTGAGATCAGGAAGTGCCAGGCATTGGAAAATCAGCCAAGGAGCAAAGCTGCCAGTAAGTGCCTGTCTAACCCACTGGGCATCCAGTCAAAACAGCAGCATTCAAAACCACGAGTTTCAGAGGTCATTTTTCATTTGCTGGAAGTGCTTATGCTTAGGATTACACTAGGAACCCAGAAGAATTCAGTCCAGAACACAGCACAGAAAGAGATTTCCCTGAGATCAGGAATTGCCAGGCATTGGAAAATTAGCCAAGGAGCAAAGCTGCCAATCAGTGCCTGGCTCCTCCACTGGACGTGAAAGTTAAAACAGTGACATTCAAAACCACGAGTTTCGGAAGTCATTTTTCATTCACTGGAAGAGCTTATGATTAGAATCACACTAGGAACTGTTGTTTGAATTGGTAAGAGTCCTCACAATATCTTGCTTGTTTCCAAGGCTAAAGGTGAAATTCAATAGAGTTAGTACAGAATATTGAAAGTGAGGCATCCTGATAGAAGAGCACTTTGGGGTGTATTACACAGCACAGCACAGAAAGAGATTTCCTGAGATCAGGAAGTGCCAGGCATTGGAAAATCAGCCAAGGAGCAACGCTGAAAGTCTGTGCCTGACTCCTCCACTGGCAGTCCAATCAAAATAGCAGCATTCAAAACCACGAGTTTCAGTAGTCATTTTTTATTCGGTGGAAGTGCTAATGATTAGGACAACACTAGGAACTCAGACAAATTCTGTCCAGAACACAGCACAGCACAGAAATAGATTTCCCTGAGATCAGGAAGTGCCAGGCATTGGAAAATCAGCCATGGATCAAAGCTGCCAATCTGTGCCCGGCATCTCCACTGGGTGCCCAGTCAAAAGGGTGGCATTCAAAACCTTGAGTTTCGGAGGTAATTTTTCATTTACTGGAAGTGCTTATCATTAGAATTACACTAGGACTGTTGATTGAATTGATAGGAGTCCTCCTAATATCTTTCATGAATCCACGGCTAAAGGTGAAATTCAAAACAGATAGTACAGAATTTTAAAAATGAGGCATCCTGATAGAAGAGCACTTTGGGACATATTACACAGAAGAGCACAGAAAGATATTTATCTAAGATCAGGAAGTGCCAGGCATTGGAAAATCAGCCAAGGAGCTAAGCTGCCAATCAATGTCTGGCTCCTCCACTGGGCATCCAGTGAAAACAGTGGCATTCAAAACCACGAGTTACGGAGGTCATTTTTCATTAGCTGGAACTAATTATGATTAGGATTACACTAGGAACTCAGAAAAATTCAGTCCATTACACAGCACAGAAAGAGATTTCCCAGAGATCAGGAAGTGCCAGGCACTGGAAAATCATCCAAGGAGCAAAGCAGCCAATCCATACCTGCCTCCTCCAACAGGCGTCCTGTCAAAACAGCGGCATTCAAATCCAAGGGTTTTGGACGTCATTTTTCATTCGCTGGAAGTGGTTATGATTAGGATTACACTTGAAACTCAGACAAATTCAGTCCAGAACACAGCACAGAAAGAGATTTCACTGAGATCAGGAAGTGCCATGCGTTGGAAAATCAGACAAGGAGCAAAGCTGCCAGTAAGTGCCTGGCTAATCCCTTGGGCATTTAGTCAAAACAACGACATTCAAAACCATGAGTTTCGGAGGTCATTTTTCATTCACTGTAAGTGCTTATGATTAGGATTACACTAGGAACTATTGTTTGAATTGGCGAGAGTCCTCCAAATTTCTTTCATGTGTCCAAGGCTAATGGTGAAATTCAATACTGATAGTACAGAATTTTTAAAATGAGGCATCCTGATAGAAGAGCACTTTGGGACATATTACACAGCACAGCACAAAAAGAGATTTCCCTGTGATCAAGAAGTGCCAGGTGTTGTAAAATCAGTCAGGGAACAAAGCTGCGAATCAGTGCCAAGGTCCCCCACTGGGTGGCCAGTCAAAACAGCGGTATTCAAAACCATGAGTTACAGAGGTCATTATGCACTCGCTGGAAGTGCTTATGATTAGAGTTACACTAGGAACTCTGAAGAATTCAGTCCAGAACAAAGCACAGAAAGAGATTTCCCTGAGATCAGGAATTGCCAGGCTTTGGAAAATTAGCCAAGGAGCAAAGCTGCCAATCAGTGCCTGGCTCCTCCACTGGGCATCAAGACAAAACAGCAGCATTCAACACCACATGTTTCAGAGCTCATTTTTCATTTGCTGGAAGTGCTAATAATTAGGATTACACTAGGAACTGTTGTTTGAATTGGTAAGAGTCCTCCCAATATCTTTCATTTTTCCAAGGCTAAAGGTGAAATTCAATATAATTAGTACAGATAATTGAAAGTGAGCCATCCTGATAGAAGAGCACTTTGGATCGTATTATACAGCACAGCAGAGAAAGAAATTTCCCTGAGATCAGGAAGCTCCAGTCGTTGGAAAATCAGCCAAGAACCAAAGCTGCAAATCAGTGCCTGCCTCCTCCTGGCATCAAGTCAAAAGAGCAGTATTCAAATTCACGAGTTTCAGAGGTCATTTTTCATTTGCTGGAAGTGCTAATGATTAGGATTACATTAGGAACTGTTGTTTGAATTGCTAAGAGTCCTCCCAATATCTTTCATTTTTCCAAGGCTAAAGGTGAAATTCAATATAGTTAGAACAGAATATTGAAAGTGAGCCATCCTGAAAGAAGAGCACTTTGGGACATATTACACAGCACAGCACAGAAATAATTTTCCCTGAGATCAGGAAGCACCAGGCACTGGAAAATGAGCCAAGGAGAAAAGCTGCCAATCAGTGCCTGACTCCTCCACTGGGCATCCAGTGAAAACAGTGGCATTCAAAACCACAAGTTTTGGAGGTCATTTTTCATTAGCAGGAACTCATTATGATTAGGATTACACTAGTAACTCAGAAAAATTCAGTCCAGAACACAGCACAGAAAGACATTTCCCAGATATCAGGGAGCACCAGGCATTGGAAAATCAGCCAAGGAGCAAAGGTGCCAATCAGTGCCTGGCTCCTCTACTGGGTGTCCAGTCAAAACAGCAGCATTCAAAACCACGAGTTTCGGAGGTCATGTTTCATTCACTGGAAGTGCTAATGGTTAGGATTACACTAGGAATTGTTGTTTGAATTGGTAGGGCTCCTCCCAATATCTTTCATGTTTCCAAGGCTAAAGGTGAAATTCAATACAGACAGTAGTCAATTTTAAAAATGAGGCATCAAGATAGTAGAGCACTTTGGGACATATTATTCATCACAGCACAGAAAAAGATTTCCCAGAGATCATGAAGTGCCAGGCGTTGGAAAATCAGCCAAGGAGCAAAGCTGCCAATCAGTGCCAGGCTACTCCACAGTGCGTCCTGTCAAAACAGTGGCAATCAAAACCATAAGTTTCGAAGGTCATTTTTCATTCACTGGAAGTGCGTATGATTAGGATTACACTTGGAACTCAGCCAAATTCAGTCCAGAACACAGCACAGAAAGAGATTTCACTGAGATCAGGAAGTGCCATGCGTTGGAAAATCAGACAAGGAGCAAAGCTGCCAGTAAGTGCCTGGCTAATCCCTTGGGCATTTAGTCAAAACAGCAGCATTCAAGACCACGAGTTTCAGAGGTAATTTTCCATTAGTTGGAAGTGATAATGAGTAGGATTACAATAGGAACTCAGAAAAATTCTGTACAGAACATAGCACAGAAAGAGATTTCCCTGAGATGAGGAAGTTCCAGCTATTGGAAAATCAGCCAAGGAGCAAAGATGCCAATCAGTGCCTGGCTCCTCCACTGGGCCTCCAGTCAAAACAACGACATTCAAAACCACGCGTTTCGGAGGTCATTTTTTATTCATACTATCTGTATTGAATTTCACCTTTAGCCTTGGACTCATGAAAGATATTGGGGGACTCCTATCAATTCAAACAACAGTCCTAGTGTAATCCTAATCATAAGCACTTCCAGCGAATGAAAAATGACCTCCAAAACTCATGATTTTGAATGCCACTCCATTGACTGAATGCCCAGTGCAGAAGCCGGGCACTGATAGGCAGCTTTGCTCCTTGGCTGATTTTACAACGCCTGGCACTTCCAGATTTCACTGAAATATCTTTCTGTGCTGTGTTCTGGACAGAATTTGTCTGAGTTCCTAGTGTTGTCCTAATCATAAGCACTTCCAGCGAATGAAAAATGACCTCCGAAACTCATAGTTTTGAATGCTGCTATTTTGACTGGACAGCCAGTGGAGGAGCCAGGCACTGAGTGGCAGCTTTGTTCCTTGGATGATTTTCCAATGCCTGGCACTACCTGATCTCAGGGAAGTCTCTTTCTGTGCTGTGTTCTGGACTGAATTTTTCTGAGTTCCTAGTGTTATCCTAATCATAAGCACTTCTAGCGTATGAAAAATAACGACCGAAACTCATGGGTTAGAATGCCACTCATTTGACTGGATGCCCAGTGGAGGAGTCAGGCACTGATTGGCAGCTTTTCTCCTTGGCTCATTTTCCAGTGCCTGGTGCTTCCTGATCTCAGGGAAAATTCTTTCTGTGCTGTGCTGCGTAATATGTCCCAAAGTGCTCTTCTATCAGGATGGCTCACTTTCAATATTCTGTTCTAACTATATTGAATTTCACCTTTAGCCTTGGAAACATGAAAGATATTGGGAGGACTCTTACCAATTCAAACAACAGTTCATAGTGTAATCCTAATCATTAGCACTTCCAGCAAATGAAAAATGACCTCTGAAACTCGTGAATTTGAATGCTGCTGTTTTGACTTGATGCCCAGTGGAGGAGCCAGGCACGGATTGGCAGCTTTGCTCCTTGGCAGATTTTCCAATGCCTGGCCCTTCCTGATCTCTGGGAAATCTCTTTCTGTCCTGTGTAATCGACTGAATCTTTCTGAGTTCCTAGTGTAATCCTAATGATAATCAGTCCCAGCTAATGAAAAATGACCTCCAAAACTTGTGGTTTTGAATGCCGCTGTTTTGACTGGACGCCCAATGGAGGTGCCAGGCACTGATTGGCAGCTTTGCTCCTTTGCTGATTTTCCAATGCCTGGCACTTCCTGATCTCAGGGAAAAATCTTTCTGTGCACTTCTGTGTAATATGTCCTAACGTGCTCTCTATCAGGATGCCTCATTTTTTAAATTATGTACTATCTGTTTTGAATTTCAGCTTTAGCCTTGGACTCATGAAAGATATTGGAGGGACTCCTATCAATTCAAGCAACAGTCCTAGTGTAATCCTAATCATAAGCACTTCCAGCAAATGAAAAATGACCTCTGAAACTCGCGATTTTGAATGCCACTCCTTTGACTGGATGCCCAGTGGAGAAGCCGGGCACTGATAGGCAGCTTTGCTCCTTGGCTGATTTTCCAACGCCTGGCACTTCCTGATCCCACTGAAATCTCTTCCTGTGCTGTGTTCTGGACAGTATTTGTCTGAGTTCCTAGTGTTGTCCTAATCATAAGCACTTCCAGTGAATGAAAAATGACCTTTACATATTACATATGACATATTACACAGCACAGCACAGAAAGAATTTTCTCTGAGATCAGGAAGCACTTGGCACTGGAAAATGAGCCAAGGAGAAAAGCTGCCAATCAGTGCCTGACTCCTCCACTGGGCATCCAGTGAAAACAGCGGCATTCAAAACCACAAGTTTCGGAGGTCATTTTTCATTAGCTGGAACTGATTATGATTAGGATTACACTAGCAACTCAGAAAAATTCAGTCAATAACACAGCACAGAAAGAGATTTCCCTGAGAACAGGAATTGCCAGGCATTGGAAAATCTGCAAAGGAGCAAAGCTGCCAATCCCTGCCTGGCTCCTCCACTGCGCATCCAGTCAAAACAGTGGCATTCAAAACTACGAGTTTCGGAGGTCATGTTTCATTCACTGGAAGTGCTAATGGTTAGGATTACACTAGGAATTGTTTTTAGAATTGGTAGGGCTCCTTCCAATATCTTTCATGTTTCCAAGGCTAAAGGTGAAATTCAATACAGACAGTAGTCAATTTTAAAAATGAGGCATCAAGGTAGAAGAGCACTTTGGGACATATTACTCATCACAGCACAGAAAAAGATTTCCCAGCGATCATGAAGTGCCACGCATAGGAAAATCAGCCAAGGAGCAAAGCTGCCAATCAGTGCCTGGCTACTCCACAGGGCGTCCAGTCAAAACAGCGGGAATCAAAACCACAAGTTTCGGAGGTCATTTTTCATTCACTGGAAGTGCATATGATTAGGAGTACATGAGGAACTCAGAAAAATTCATTTTAGAACACAGCTCAGAAAGAGATATCCCAGAGATTAGGAAGCACCAGGTGTTGGAAAATCAACCAGGGATCAAAGCTGCCAATCAGTGCCTGGCTCCTCCACTGGGCATCCAGTCAAAGGAGTGGCTTTCAAAATCACGAGTTTCGGAGGTCATTTTTCATTCACTGGAAGTGCTTGTGAATAGGATTACACTAGGACTGTTGTTTGAATTGATAGGAGTCCCCCCAATATCATTCATGAGTTCAAGGCTAAAGGTGAAATTCAATGCAGATAGTACATAATTTTAAAAATGAGGCATCCTGACAGAAGAACACATTGGGACATATTACACAGAAGAGCACAGAAAGATATTTATCTAAGATCAGGAAGTGCCAGGCATTGGAAAATCAGCCAAGGAGCTAAGCTGCCAATCAATGTCTGGCTCCTCCACTGGGCATCCAGTCAAAACAGCGGCATTCAAAGCCACGAGTTTCCGAGGCCATTTTTCATTCGCTGGAAGTGCTTATGATTAGGACAACACTAGGAACTCAGACAAATTCTGTCCAGAACACAGCACAGAAAGAGATTTCAGTGAGATCAGGAAGTGCCAAGTGTTGGAAAATCAGCCAAGGAGCAAAGTTGCCTATCAGTGCCTGGCTTCTCCATTGGGTATCCAGTCAAAGGAGTGGCATTCAAAATCACAAGTTTTGGAGGTCATTTTTCATTTGCTGGAAGTGCTGATGATTAGGATTACACTAGGACTGTTGTTTGAATTGATAGAAGTCCCTCCAATATCTTTCATGAGTCCAAGGTTAAAGCTGAAATTCAATACAGATAGTACATAATTTTAAAAATGAGGCATCCTGATAGAGAGCACGTTGGGACATATTACACAGAAGTGCACAGAAAGATATTTCCCTAAGATCAGGAAGTGCCAGGCACTGGAAAATCAGCAAAGGAGCAAAGCTGCCAATCAGTGCCTGGCACCTCCACTGGGCGTCCAGTCAAAACAGCGGCATTCAAAACCACGTGTTTCGGAGGTCATTTTTTATTAGCTGCAACTGATTATCATTAGGATTACACTAGAAGCTCAGAAAAATTCAGTCCATTACCCAGCAGAGAAAGATTTCTCTGAAATCAGGAAGTGCCAGGCATTGGAAAATCAGCCAAGGAGCAAAGCTGCCTATCAGTACCCGGCTTCTCCACTGGGCATCCAGTCAAAGGAGTGGCATTCAAAATCATGCATTTCGGAGGTCATTTTTCATTTGCTGGAAGTGCTTATGATTAGGATTACACTAGGACTGTTGTTTGAATTGACAGGAGTCCCTCCAATATCTTTCATGAGTCCAAGGCTAAAGGTGAAATTCAATACAGATAGTACATAATTTTAAAAATGAGGCATAGTGATAGAAGAGCACGTTGGGACATATTACACAGAAGAGCACAGAAAGATATTTCCCTGAGATCAGAAAGTGCCAGGCATTGGAAAATCTGCAAAGTAGCAAAGCTGCCAATCAGTGCCTGGCACCTCCACTGGGCGTCCAGTCAAAACAGCAGCATTCTAAACCACGATTTTCAGAAGTCATTTTTCATCAGCTGGAACTGATTAGCCTAAGGATTACACTAGTAAGTCAAAAAAATTCAGTCCATTACACAGCACAGAAAGAGATTTCCCTGAGATCAGGAAATTCCAGGCGTTGGAAAATCAGCCAAGGAGTAAAGCTGTTAATCCGTCCCTGGCTCCTCCACTGGGCATCCAGACAAAACAGTGGCATTCAAAACCAAGGGTATTGGAAGTCATTTTTCATTTGCTGTAAATGCTTATGATTAGGATTACACTAGGAACTGTTGTTTGAATTGGCGAAAGTCCTCCTAATATCTTTCATGTTTCCAAGGCTAATGGAGAAATTCAAAATAGATAGTACAGAATTTTAAAAATGAGGCATCCTGATAGAAGTGCACTTTGGGACATATTACACAGCACAGCAAAAAGAGATTTCCCTGAGGTCAAGAAGCACCAGGTGTTACGAAATCAGCCAAGGATCAAAGCTTCCAATCAGTGCCTAGCTCCCCCACTGGGTGGCCAGTCAAAGCAGCAGTATTCAAAACCATGAGCTATGGAGGTCATTTTTCATTCACTGGAAGTGCTAATGGTTATGATTTCACTAGAAATCATTGTTTGAATTGGTAGGGCTCCTGACAATATCTTTCATGTTTCCAAGGCTCAAGGTGAAATTCAATACAGACAGTAGGGAATTTTAAAAATGAGGCATCCAGATAGAAGAGCACTTTGGGACATATTACTCATAACAGCACAGAATGAAATTTCCCTGAGATCATGAAGTGCCAGGCATTGAAAAATCAGACAAGTAGCAAAGCTGCCTATCAGTGCGTGGCTCCTCCATAAGATATCCAGTCGAAACAGCGGGAATCAAAACCACGAGTTTCAGAGGTCATTGTTCATTCACTGGAAGTGCATATGATTAGGATTACTCTAGGAACTCAGAAAAATTCAGTCCAGAACACAGCACAGAAAGAGATTTCCCTGAGATCAGGAAGTGCCATGCATTGGAAAATCAGCCAAGGAGCAAAGCTTCCAGTAAGTGCCTGGCTAACCCACTGGGCAGCCAATCAAAACAGCAGCATTCAAAACCATGAGTTTCAGAGGTCATTTTTCATTTGCTGGAAGTGCTTATGATTAGGATTACACTAGGAACTGTTGTTTGAATTTGTAAGAGTCCTGCCAATATCATTCATGTTTCCAAGGCTATAGGTGAACTCCAATACAGATAGTACAGAATATTGAAAGTGAGGCATCCTGATAGAAGAGCACTTTGGGGTGTATTGCACAGCACAGAAAGAGATTTCCCTGAGATCAGGAAGTGCCAGGCAATGGAAAATGAGCCAAGGAGCAAAGCTGCCAATCTGTGCCTGGCTCCTTCACTGGCAGTCCAATCAAAATAGCAGCATTCAAAACCATGAGTTTTGGTGGTCATTTTTCAGTCGCTGGAAGTGCTTATGATTAGGACAACACAAGGAACTCAGACAAATTCTGTTCAGAACACAGCACAGAAAGAGATTTCAGTGAGATCAGGAAGTGCCAGGTATTGGAAAATCAGCCAAGGAGCAAAACTGCATATCAGTGCCCGGCTTCTCCACTGGGCATCCAGTCAAAGGAGTGGCATTCAAAATCATGCATTTCGGAGGTCATTTTTCATTTGCTGGAAGTGCTTATGATTAGGATCACACTAGGACTGTTGTTTGAATTGACAGGAGTCCCTCCAATATCTTTCATGAGTCCAAGGCTAATGGTGAAATTCAATACAGATAGTACATAATTTTAAAAATGAGGCATAGTGATAGAAGAGCACATTGGGACATACTACACAGAACAGCACAGAAAGATATTTTCCTGAGATCAGAAAGTGCCAGGCATTGGAAAATCTGCAAAGTAGCAAAGCTGCCAATCAGTGCCTGGCACCTCCACTGGGCGTCCAGTCAAAACAGCGGCATTCAAAACCACGATTTTCAGAAGTCATTTTTCATTAGCTGGAACTGATTATCCTAAGGATTACACTAGTAACTCAAAAAAATTCAGTCCATTACACAGCACAGAAAGAGATTTCCCTGAGATCAGGAAATTCCAGGCGTTGGAAAATCAGCCAAGGAACAAAGGTGCTAATCCGTCCCTGGCTCCTCCACTGGGCACCCAGACAAAACAGCAGCATTCAAAACCAAGGGTTTTGGAAGTCATTTTCATTTGCTGTAAATGCTTATGATTAGAATTACACTAGGAACTGTTGTTTGAATTGGCGAGAGTCCTCCTAATATCTTTCATGTTTCCAAGGCTAATGGAGAAATTCAATACAGATAGTACAGAATTTTAAAAATGAGGTATCCTGATAGAAATGCACTTTGGGACATATTATACAGCATAGCAAAAAGAGATTTCCCTGAGATTAAGAAGCACCAGGTGTTGTAAAATCTGCCAAGGATCAAAGCCTCCAATCAGTGCCTAGCTCCCCCACTGGGTGGCCAGTCAAAGCAGCAGTATTCAAAACCATGAGTTATGGAGGTCATTTTTCATTCAATGGAAGTGCTAATGGTTAGGATTACACTAGAAATCGTTGTTTGAATTCGTAGGGCTCCTGCCGAATATCTTTCATGTTTCCAAGGCTAAAGGTGAAATTCAATACAGACAGTAGAGAATTTTAAAAACGAGGCATCCAGATACAAGAGCACTTTGGGACATATTACTCATCACAGCACAGAAAGAGATTTCCCTGAGATCATGAAGTGCCAGGCATTGGAAAATCAGCCAAGTAGCAGAGCTGCCTATCAGTGCCTGGCTCCTCCATAGAGCATCCAGTCAAAACAGCGGGAATCAAAACCACGAGTTTCAGAGGTCATTGTTCATTCACTGGAAGTGCATATGATTAGGATTACTCTAGGAACTCAGAAAAATTCATTCCAGAACACAGCTCAGAAAGAGATATCACTGAGATTAGGAAGCACCAGGTGTTGGAAAATCAACCAAGGAATAAAGCTGCCAATCAGTGCCTGGCTCCTCCACTGGGCATCCAATCAAATCAGTGGCATTCAAAACCATGAGTTTTGGATGTTATTTTTCATATGCTAGAAGTGCTTATGATTAGGATTACACTAGGAATTCAGAACAATTCATTCCAGAACACAGCACAGAAAGAGACTTCCCGGTGATCAGGAAGTGCCAGGCATTGAAAAATCATCCAAGGAGCAAAGCTGCCAATCTGTGCCTGGCTCCTCCACTGGGTGTCCAGTTAAAACAGCGGCATTCAAAACCAAGGGCTTTGGAAGTCATTTTTCATTCGCTCTTAGTTGTTATGATTAGGATTACACTAGGAACTCGGACAAATTCAGTCCAGAACAAAGCACAGAAAGAGATTTCCCTGAGATCAGGAAGTGCCAGATGTTGTAAAATCAGCCAAGGTGCAAAGCTGCCAATAAGTGCCAAGCTCCCCCACTGGGCGGCCAGTCAAAACAGCGGTATTCCAAACTACGAGTTACAGGTCATTTTCCATTCACTGGAAGTGCTTATGATTAGGATTACACTAGGAACTCAGAAGAATTCAGTCCGGAACACAACACAGAAAGAGATTTCCCTGAGATCAGGAATTGCTAGGCATTGGAAAATTAGCCACGGAGCAAAGCTGCCAATCAGTGCCTGGCTCCTCCACTGGGCATTAAAGTCAAAACTGCGGCATTCAAAACCATGAGTTTCAGAGGTCATTTTTCAATCATTGTAAGTGCTTATGATTAGGATTACACTGGAAACTGTGTTTGAATTGGAAAGAGTCCTGCCAATATCTGACATGTTTCCATGGCTAAAGGTGAAATTCAATATAGTTAGTACAGAATATTGAAAGTGAGGCATCCTGATAGAAGAGCACTTTGGGACATATTACACAGCATAGCAGAGAAAGAAATTTCCCTGAGATCAGGAAGCACCAGATGTTGGAAAATCAGCCAAGGACCAAAGCTGCCAATCAGTGCCTGGCTCCTCCACTGGGCATTAAAGTCAAAACTGCGGCATTCAAAACCATGAGTTTCAGAGGTCATTTTTCAATCATTGTAAGTGCTTATGATTAGGATTACACTGGAAACTGCTGTTTGAATTGGTAAGAGTCCTGCCAATATCTGACATGTTTCCATGGCTAAAGGTGAAATTCAATATAGTTAGTACAGAATATTGAAAGTGAGGCATCCTGATAGAAGCGCACTTTGGGACATATTACACAGCAGAGAAAGAAATTTCCCTGCGATCAGGAAGCACCAGATGTTGGAAAATCAGCCAAGGACCAAAGCTGCCAATTAGTGCCTGACTCCTCCACTGGGCATCAAATCAAAACAGCAGCATTCAAATTCACGAGTGTCAGAGGTCATTTTTCATTCGCTGGAAGTACTAATGATTAGGATTATACTAGGAACTGTTGTTTGAATTGGTAAGAGTCCTCCCAATACCGTTCATTTTTCCAAGGCTAAAGGTGAAATTCAATATAATTAGTAGAGAATATTGAAAGTGAGCCATCCTGATAGAAGAGCACTTTGGGACATATTACACAGCACAGCACAGAAAGAAATTTCCCTGAGATCAGGAAGCACCAGGCATTGGAAAATGAGCCAAGGAGAAAAGCTGTCAATCAGTGCCTGACTCCTCCACTGGGCATCCAGTGAAAACAGCGGCGTTCAAAACCACAAGTTTTGGAGGTCATTTTTCAGTAGCTGGAACAGATTATGATTAGGATTACACTAATAACTCAGAAACATTCAGTTCACAACATAGCACGGAAAGAGATTTCTCTGAGATCAGGAAGTGCCAGGCATTGGAAAATCTGCCAAGGAGCAAAGCTGCCAATCCATGCCTGGCTCCTCCACTGGGCATCCAGTGAAAACAGTGGCATTCAAAACCAAGAGTTTTGGAAGTCATTTTTCATTCCCTGGAAGTGCTTATGATTAGGATTACACTAGGAACTCAGAAAAATTCAGTCCAGAACACAGCACAGAAAGACATTTCCCTGATATCAGGAAGCACCAGACATTGGAAAATCAGCCAAGGAGCAAAGGTGCCAATCAGTGCCTGGCTCCTCCACTGGTTGTCCAGTCAAAACAGCAGCAGTGAAAACCACAAGTTTTGGAGGTCATTTTTCATTCACTGGAAGTGCTAATGGTTAGGATTACACTATGAATTATTGTTTGAGTTGGTAGGGCTCCTCCCAATATCTTTCATGTTTCCAAGGCTAAAGGTGAAATTCAATACATACAGGAGAGAATTTTAAAAATGAGGCATCAAGATAGAAGAGCACTTTGGGACATATTACTCATCACAGCACAGAAAGAGATTTCCCAGAGATCATGAAGTGCTAGGCATTGGAAAATCAGACAAGGAGCAAAGCTGCCTATCAGTGCCCGGCTTCTCCACTGAGCATCCAGTCAAAGGAGTGGCATTCCAAATCACGAGTTTCAGATGTCATTTTTCATTTGCTGGAAGTGCTTATGATTAGGATTACACTAGGACTGTTGTTTGAATTGTTAGGAGTCCCCCCAATATATTTCATGAGTCCAAGGCTAAAGGTGAAATTCAATACAGATAGTACATAATTTTAAAAATGAGGCATCCTGATAGAAAAGCACGTTGGGACATATTACACAGGAGAGCACAGAAAGATATTTCCCTGAGATCAGGAAGTGCTAGGTGTTGGAAAAGCTGCCAAGGAGCAAAGGTGCCAATCAGTGCCTAGCTCCTCCACTGGGCATCCAGTCAAAACAGTGGCATTCAAAACCAAGAGATTTGGAAATCATTTTCCATTCACTGGAAGTGCTTATAATTAGGATTTCACTAGGAATTCTGAAAAATTCAGTCCTGAACTAAGCACAGAAAGCAATTTCTGAGAGATCAGGAAGTGCCTTGCATTGGAAAATCAGCCAAGAAGCAAAGCTGCCAGTAAGTGCCTGTCTAACCCACTGGGCGTCCAGTCAAAATAGCAGCATTTAAAGCTATGAGTTTCAGAGGTCATTTTTCATTTGTTGGAAGTGTTTATGATTAGGATTACACTAGAAACTCAGAATAATTCAATCCAGAACACAGCACAGAGAGAGATTTCCCTAAGATCATGAATTGCCATGCATTGGAAAATCAGCCAAGGAGCAAAGCTGCCAATCAGTGCCTGGCTCCTCCACTGGGCTTCAACTCAAAACAGCTGCATTCAACACCTCGAGCTTTGGAGGTCATTTTTCCTTTGCAAGAAGTTCTAATGATTAGGATTATACTAGAAAATGTTGTTTGAATTGGGAAGAGTACTCCCAATATCTTTCTTGTTTCCAAGGCTAAAGGTGAAATTCAGTGCAGATAGTACAGAATTTTAAAAATGAGGCATCCTGATAGAAAAGCACTTTGGGACATATTAAACATCACAGCGAGAAAGAGATTTCTGAGAGATCAGGAAGTGCTAGGCATTGGAAAATCAGCCAAGGAGCAAAGCTGCAAATCAGTATCTGGCTCCTCCACTGGGCGTGCAGTCTGAACAGCGGCATTCAAAACCACGAGTTTTGGAGGTCATTTTTCGTTCACTGGAAGTGCATATTATTAGGATTACACTAGGAACTCCGAAAAATTCATTCCAGAAGACAGCACAGAATGAGATTTCCCTGAGATTAGAAAGCACCAGGTGTGGGAAAATCAACCAAAGAGCAAAGCTGCCAATCAATGCCTAGCTCCTCCACTGGGCATCCAGTCAAAACAGCAGCATTCATAACCATGAGTTTCGGAGGTTATTTTTCTAACGCTAGAAGTGCTTATGGTTAGGATTACACTAGGAACTCAGAATAATTCAGTCCAGAGCACAGCACAGAAAGAGACTTCCCTGAGATCAGGAAGTGCCAGACATTTGGAAAATCAACTAAGGAACAGAGCTGCGATTCAATGCTGGGCTTCTCCACTGGCTGTCCAGTCAAAATAGCGGCATTTAAAATCATGAGTTTCAGAGGTCATTTTTCATTCACTGAAAGTGCATATGATTAGGATTACACTAGGAACTGTTGTTTGAATTGGTAAGAGTCCTCCCAATATCTTTCATGTTTCCAAAGCTAAAGGTGAAATTCAATACAGTTAGTAAAGAATATTGAAAGTGAGGCATCCTGATAGAAGAGGACTTTGGGACATATTACTCAGGGGAGCAGAGAAAGATATTTCCCTGAGATCAGGAAGTGCCAGGTACTGGAAAATGAGCCAAGGAGCAAAGCTACCAATCAGTGAATGGCTCCTCCACTGGGCATCCAGTGACAACAACGGCATTTTAATCCATGAGTTTTGGAGTTCATTTTTTATTAACTGGAACTGATTATGATTAGGATTACACTAGGAACTCAGAAAAATTCAGTCCATTACACAGCACAGAAAGAGATTTTCCAGAGATAAGAAAGCGTCAAGTGTTGGAAAATCAGCCAAGGAGCAAAGCTGCCAATCCGTGCCTCGCTCCTCCACTGAGCGTCCTGTCAAAACGGCGGCATTCAAAACCAAAGGTTTTGGAATTCATTTTTCATTTGCTGTAAGTGCTTATGATTAGGATTACACTGGGAACTCAGACAAATTCAGTCTAGAACACAGAACAGAAAGAGATTTCCCTGAGATCAGGAAGTGCCAGGCATTGGAAAATCAGACAAGGAGCAAAGCTGCCAATCAGTGCCTGGCTTTTCCACTAGATGCCCAGTCAAAAGAGTGGTACTGAAAACGATGAGTTTCGGAGGTCATTTTTCATTCGCTGGAAGTACTTGTCATTAGGATTACACTAGGACTGTTGTTTGAATTACTAACATACTAACATACTAAAATGCCTGCAGAATAGGCCTAACGGTCTTTCGTGTCTGCTCGTTTGGTCAGTCCCCAACCTAGGTGCTGACCTTGATGTCCCTCTCGCCTTCTCTGGCTTCTCCCTTCCCAGTTCCAGATATTCTTGCTGCATTGGATTTTGCTTCCAGAACCCTTCCCCTGTACCTGTCCCACCCCCTCTTGAACCCCTCCACTGTCTCTGCCTCCACCAGCCCCTAGGCAGTGCATTTCATGGCTCCACCACCCTCTCAGTGAAGTTGCACCTCCTCCTTTCTCCCTGAATCTTTCCCTCCAGCTTCCACCCATGCCCTCTAGTGGCCCCTTCCTCCTTCCTTCAAGCACCCCACTGTTCCTCCCTATTTACCCTCTTCATGTACCTAAAGACCTCTATCATGTCCCCGGTCCCTTCTCTCTTCCAATGTGTACATATTTAGCTCTTCGAGCCTCTCCTCATAGGTCCTGTCCCCAAGCCCCAAATCATTTTGGTTGCCCTCCTCTGACCCTCTCCAGGAGGTTAATGTCCCACTTTAAGTGTGGCCTCCAAAACTGCACGCAGTACTCAAGGTGCGGCCTCACCAAGCAGTTATACAGAGGGAGTATCACTTCCTCCTTCTGAGGTGATTCCTCTAGCGATGCATCCCAGCATCCTGTTGGCCTTGGCTGCTTCCTCCTACAAGTCTCAGAGTTGTTCATCTTGACATCCACCACCACCCCAGGTCCCTCTCAGCCATCGAGACTTGTAGCATTCCCCCCCCCAGGGTGTACACTTGGCCTGGGTTTCTGGCCCCAGGTGGAGTACCTTGCATTTCCCTTCATTGAACCTCAGCTTCCACTTTCTAGACCATCTTTCCAGAGCCTCCAGGTCCCCCTGTAGGGCCACCCTTCCCTCCTCCCCATCCACCACCTCCCCCAGTTTTAAATCATCTGCAAAGAGACTCATCTCACTCCTGATTCCTGTCCTTATGTCAGATACGTAGGCGTTGAACAGAAGGGGCCCAAGGACTGATCCCTGTGGGACCCCACTAATGACTCTCCTTGGGGATGAGACTATCCCGCCAACTACGACCCTCTGGGTCCGGTCCTGGAGCCAATTGCCTATCCATCTGATCATCTTGTTCCCCACCCCCATTTCTCCCAGCTTATCCAACAGGCCCACGTGAGGAACAGAGTCAAATGCCTTGATGAAGTCTAGAAAGAGGACATCCACTGGTCTACCCAGGTCCAAGGCACTTGTCACCCAGTCATAGAATTCCACCAGGTTTGTCTGACACAATTTCCGCTTGATGAATCCATGCTGTCTATTGTCCAGGCACCCTGACTTATCCAGGTCCCCCCTAGCCTCTCCTTGACAATGCCCTCCATCACCTTGCCCACCACCGAGGTCAGGCTGACAGGCCTGTAGTTCCCTGCCACCTCCCTTGATCCCCCCTTGTGGATAGGCACTATATGCACCACCTTCCAGTCTTGGGGCACCCACCCTGTCCTCAGAGAGATGGTGAAAAGCTCTGCCAGGGGTTTTGCTAGGACATCTGCAAGTTCCTTCAGCACTCTGGGATGTAATTTATCCAGCCCTGGTGCTTTCTCTGTCTTAAGGGAGCTGAGGGCTTCCCTCACTCTCTCTGCTGTGATTTCCACTTCTGGTACCCCTTCTCCCTGCTTAGCCCTCCCCCCACCTGCCAGTGATGCCTCCCCCTCTCCCCAGACCTGCCGATCGGTAGGGTCCCCCTCCTCAGTATCTCTGTCTCCTCCCATGTATGATGCAGCACCCCATTTTCCTTCGTGAAAACTGAGGTGAAGTACTCATTTAGTACCTCAGCCTGCTCCCCGGGTCTTGTGCCCATCTCTCCTGATTTAATCCTGCTAATCTGCCCCTTCACCCTTCATTTTTCCCCAATGTATCTAAAGAACCCCTTGTTCCCTCTCCTAATTTCCCTGGCCAGGTTCTGCTCCTTCCTTGCCTTAGCTGCCCTCACCACCCTAGTGGCCCTTCTAGCCATCAGCTCGTACTCCCCTCAATCCCTTTCACTCCTTGGGCACTTGAATTGCTTATAGGCTGCTTTCTTTCCCCGCACCACCTCCTGGACCTCCCTGGTTCACCAACAGGGTTTTTGGGCCCTACCGCATTTTCGTCTTACTCTTGCACAGGTGCTGGTAGCATCCTGCACCCCTCTCCTGATGAATTCCCACCTACAATCAGTGTCCATGTCTGACCCAATCCCATCCAAATGCTCCTTAAGGATCCTTCCCATTTCCTTAAAATCCGCCCCCCTGAAGTCGGTTACTTCCGTCTTTGTGCAGCCTTCTACCCCTCCTAGATCTAGGGAGAACCAGACCGTGGCATGGTCACTCCCCGCCAATGGGTCCCTTACCTCCAGGCCCCCAATCTGGTCACTGTCTGCCAGGATCACATCCAGTACCCGTGCCTCCCTGGTTGGTTCCCTCACCTGCTGAGTTAGGAACGCATCTTGAAAGACATCCAACAACCTCTGTTCCCTGGTCACAGAGGATGTCATAGTCTCCCAGTCTGTTCCTGGCATGTTTAAGTCCCCCAACACCACCACCGTTCCTCTGCCCAGTCTGCAGTGTCTCCTAATATCTGCCACCAGACTGTCCTCCAGCACCTCCACCAGGGCAGGGGGTCTATACACCACTCCTATTTTTACTCTCTTGCGCCCCCTTGTTATCAAGGTGACCCAAATTGCCTCCACAGTTCCCTTCACCTCCTCTACTCCCATTATGCCAATGCAGTTTTTTGATGGGAGTCCTCTCAATATCTTTCAAGAGTCCAAGGCTAAAGGTGAAATTCAATACAGATAGCACATAACTTTAAAAATTAGGTTTCCTGATAGAAGAGCACTTTGGGACATATTACACAGAAGAGCACAGAAAGATATTTCCCTGATAACAGGAAGTGCCAAGCATTGGAAAATCAGCCAAGGAGCAAAGCTGCCAATCAATGCCGGGCTCCTCCACTGGGCATCCAGTGAAAACAGTGGCATTCAAAACCATGGGTTTCGGAAGTAATTTTTCATTAGCTGGAACTGATTATGATTAGGATTACACTAAGAACTCAGAAAAATTCAGTCCATTACACAGCACAGAAGGAGATTTCCCTGAGATCAGGAAATGCCATGCGTTGGAAAATCAGACAAGGAGTAAAGCTGCCAGTAAGTGCCTGGCTAATGCATTGGGCATCCAATCAAAAAGAAGAAGAAGCCAGAAGGTGAAGGAAGGAAACATATTCAATTCAGTGCTTCAGAGTAACTGGTAACTGGTATTTTTCTTTTAAACTTAGATTGTAGGCTTGTAGTGACACTATACTTTCTTTCTGTGTTGTCTTTACTTATAATTGTTTTTGGGCTGTTGAAAATTTAAAAAATAGTGGTGGTGTAATTCTGTGCTGTCTTTAATTGCTGCAATTTTCCCCCCACACCCCTTCCCCCAACTCTTAATTATATGCCCTGATAAATCTGATTGACAGGAGCTAAACACAGGGTATAGTAAGAGGTGTGAAGTAGGAGGGGCATAAGGGGAAGAAGACCACCCTCAGCACGACAAGTTTTTGACTCATTTATTTATTTATTGGTTTTTTCCTTAAAAAATATATATCTGAGGATCAGTTACAGGATTTTAGTACTGTAAATAAATAAAAAGAGAACTAAGAGAGCTTCAGTAGCAGATAAGTAGTGGAATTGCAGTATAATGTGGGAGGGTGCAATGCAGTGGCTGTGGGGCAGTCATATTCAGGCAGACCTTCTGGACACTGAGGTGCTGCCCATCTGCATGCATCTCTCGGGACTGTGGGATGAGGTAGCCAGACTCAGAGCGGAAGTAAACTGGGTCAGGAGTACCATCACCCCTGTCCAGGAACCACCCAGTCCAATGTAGCTGTCTCAAAGGATGCCGAGAACGAGGAGCACTTGGATGACAGTGGGCTCAGGGAGGGTTAGAGCAGTCAGGCAGAGGCACATCCCAGATCCTATTCCTCTCAAGAACTCATATGCCACACTGGCAAATGAGGAAAATCAAATAGAGGTACCCAGGGAAGTGGAAGGAAAGGATGTGGAGGTTAGGCAAGGAGGTGACCTCAGTGGGGAAAGCAGTGGACCCCAGAGAGGAGGAAGCGAATCCTGGTGGGGGACTCCATCATGAGAGGGGTCCAGCTAGGAACACAGGAGGGGGAGGACAGGGAGGTGAGGTGCCTACCAGGTGCCACGGCATGGAGGGATGGAAGGAAGATACTGGGGATCACTGGGAAGGCAAGACAGTAGGGTGAGCTGGATGTCATTATCCACCTAGGTACTAATGACTTGGCAAATGGGGAGCCAAAGGAAGTTCAGGAAGAGTTTAGGAAACTGGGAGGGTCTTACACAAGTAGCTACTTCTGTCACTTTCTCAGAAGTACTACCTGTGAGAGGCAAGGAGAGCATAGGAGTGCATGCACCAGGAACTTTAACTCATGGTTGAAGAACTGGTGCTGTGAGGAAGGGTTTGGATTCATTGGTGACTGGGGACCCATCTGAGGGATGGAGGTTTGTTCAAGCCTGACAGCCTGCATCTATCCTGGAGGGGAATCCAAGCACTCAATGATAAGTTTAAATGCTACATTGACAAGCATTTAAACTAGCAAAGGGGGGTGGCAGGCCAGCAAGGATGATACCTACTTGCTCACCCCCCACAGCTAGTAATGGAACCAGTGAACCAGAGGAGTGGCTATCTCTGCAAAGCAGTGTGCAAAAGATGGAGATTAGTGTCCAAAAGGTAGATAAGCAGAAAAGGGGCAAAATTCAGCAGAAGGGCAGACAGCAAGGAGATCCAGGGATAAATGACAACCAAGGAAGGGGCTGGAGTACAACAGTGAAGCAGTCTAGGAGGTCAAATCATGAAAGCCATGTGTGCAAATGCCAGGAGCCTTAGCAACAAGATGGAAGATCTGGGCTGTCATGGTACAGTCAGACCTGGACATTGTGGCCATCACTGAAACCTGGTGTAATGATAACCATGACTGGGAGATGGCCATACCTGGCTACAACATATTCAGAAGAGACAGAGCAGGCAGGAAGGAGGAGGAGTGGCACTGTATGTGAATAATGACATAAGGGCCACACAGATCCAGGAGGAACAAAATGGGGAGAGATACTGTGGGTTAAGCTGGAAAGGAAAATGGGGCCAGCCATCCGACAGGTGTGGTCTATAGACCACCAGCCCAGGAGGAAGAAACAGATAGGGAGCTGATGCTAGCCATCCAAAGGATGGCAGACAAGGGTGAGGTAGTACTGGTTGGAGACTTCAATATACCAGACGTGGACTGGAGCATCCCAGTAGCAGCATCAACTAGGAGCAGATTTATCCTGGAGTCCCTTCAGGGTGCCTTCCTCAAGCAACTGGTCATGGAACCAACTCAGCAGAAGGCAATACTGGACCTTGTGCTCACAAACAGGGACAGTGTGATGGGGGTAACAGTGGGGAGACACCTGGGTAACAGTGACCACCAGTCATTGTGGTTTGAAATCACAGAAAGAGCAGAACCAAACCACACAAAAACACGATCCTGGATCTTAGGGGGCAGACTTTGGGAAAATGGGGAGATACTTGAAAGAGGCATTAAGGGAATGGGACAGGAATCAGGGATTGAGGAACAGTGGGCAGTATTTAAAATGGGGATTATAAGAACAACAGAATTATGCATTAAGCAGGTTAGCAAGAGGAAAAGGAAGAGGAGACCATTATGGTTTTCCAAAGAGGTAGCAAAGAAAGTGAAAGCCAAAAGATTGCATTCAGGCAATACAAAAAGACACAGGCAGAAGGGGATAGGGAGAAGTACCAGGAGAAACAAAGGAGGCAGGAAGTCAGTAAGGGAAGCCAAAGCTCAGACAGAAGAACACATTGCAAAATCAGTGGTTAAAGGGGACAAACCTTTACAGGTACATAAGGAAAAAGAAGGACAAAGGGAGGATAGTGAGACTGAAGGGGAGGATGGGAGCCGTGGAGGATGACAACAGTAAAGCTGACATATTGAACAGGTATTTCTGCTCAGTCTTTACTAAGGAAGAGGGGGTAATGGGTCTGAAGGGGTACAAGGGGTGAGAATGGTGCAGAAATGGACAAAGTCCCTTTACGAAAGGGTCCTGAAGGAACTGGAAGTAATAAGAGCTGATAAAGCAATGGGGCCAGATGGGGTGCACCCAGGGTCCTTAAAGAACTAAGAGAGGTGGTGGCTGAACCTCTGGCTATCCTGTTCAGCCAATCACTGGAAACAGGGGAGGTACCCAAAGACTGGAGGACAGCAGATGTAGTCCCCTTATACAAAAGTGGGAACAAAGAGGAAGCAGGGAACTACAGACCAGTCGCCTCACCTCGGTAGTGGGAAGATCATGGAAGCACTACTGAAGGAGAGATTGGTGGAACATCTGGTTGTCAATGGACTACAGGACCCAAGGCAGCATGGTTTCACCAGGGGAGGTCATGTCAGACCAACCTCATTGAATTTTTGACTGGGTGACTAGGAGGTGGATCAGGGAGGGCAGTGGACATGGCCTATCTGGACTTCAGCAAGGCCTTTGACACTGTGCCACATAGAAGACTATTACACAAACTGGGGAATATGGGTGTGGGCAGGACAGTAGTGTGGTGGTAGGTAACTGGCTGGGTGGCAGGACACAGAGGGTGGTGGTAAATGGCTGTCACTCCACAGAGGGAAGAGTGACCAGTGGGGTACCACAGGGATCAGTGCTGGACTGGTCCTATTCAACATCTTCATCAGTGACATTGCACAGGATATAGAAGGCAGAATTTCACTGTTCGCTGATGACACAAAGCTCTGTAACAGAGTAGACACACCAGAGGGTGTAGACAGAATGAGAAGGGACCTGCAGAAACTTGAAGAATGGTCAAGGGTTTGGCAGTTGAAATTCAATGCAAAGAAGTGCAAGATAATGCATATGGGGCACAAAAACCCTGGCACAATATATCAGTTGGGGGGTGAGGATATAGCATGCACCAAGCAGGAAAGGGATCTTGGGGTTGTCATCTCTGATGACCTCAAGGTAGGGAAACAGTGTGACAAGGCATCAGGTAAAGCAAATAGGATGCTGGGATGTATAGGCAGGGGCATCACCAGCAGGAAAAGGGAGGTCATAATTCCGCTATACAAGACACTAGTGAGGCCCCACCTGGAGTACAGTGTACAGTTCTGGAGACCATACCTACGTAAGGACATAGACAGGGTAGAGAAGGTTCAGAGGAGGGCAACAAAGATGGTGCATGGGTTGCATCACAAGTCCTATGAAGACAGGTTGAAGGAACTGAACATGTACTCCCTGGAGGAGAGGAGGGAGAAAGGGGATATGATGCAGGAAAACACTATTTTTAAGCGAAAAAGATGTTTCAGGACTAGAGGGCATGGGATGAAGTTGGAGGGAGGACGATTCAGAGGAAACATGAGAAAGAATTTCTTCACAGAACGGGTGGTGGACAAGTGGAACACCCTGCCAGAGGAAGTGGTGGGGGCTGAAACAATCACGGGATTTAAGAATGCATGGGATAGACATAAAGGAATTCTAGAGGTCAGGGTAAGGGGAAATAGACTTCTAGGAAAACAAACTGAACTTACAAGCTCAAATGGGCAGACTAGGTGGGCCATAGGCCCTTATCTGCCGACACTGTCTATGTATCTATGTATCTATGTATAAAACAGCAGCATTCAAAACCACGAGTTTGAGAGGTCATTTTTCATTTGCTGGAAGTGATTATGATTAGGATTACACTAGGAACTCAGAAAAATCCTGTACAGAACATAGCACAGAAAGAGATTTCTCTGAGATGAGGAAACACCAGGCATTGGAAAATCAGCCAAGGTGCAAAGCTGCCAATCAGTGCCTGGCTCCTCCACCGGGCATCCAGTAAAAACTTCGGCATTCAAAACCACAAGTTTCAGAGGTCATTTTTCATTCATTGTAAGTGCTTATGATTAGGATTACACAAATAACTGTTGTTTGAATTGGCGAGAGTCCTCCCAATATCTTTCATGTGTCAAAGGCTAATGGTGAAATTCAATACAGATAGTACAGAATTTTAAAAATGAGACATCCTGATAGAAGACTACTTTGGGACATATTACGCAGCACAGCAGAGAAAGAGATTTCCCTGAGATCAGGAAGTGCCAGGCATTGGAAAATCAGCCAAGGAGCAAAGCTGCCAATCAGTGCCTGGCTTCTCCACTGGGCATCCAGTCAAAACAGTGGCATTCAAAACCAAGAGATTTGGAAATCATTTTTCACTCACTGGAAGTGCTTATAATTGGGATTACACTAGGAACTCAGAAAAATTCAGTCCAGAACTCAGCACAGAAAGAGATTTCCCAGAGATCAGAAAGTGCCATGCGTCAGAAAATAAGCCAAGGAGCAAAGCTGCCAATCAGTGCCTGGCTCCTCCACTGGGCATCCAGTCAAGAGAGCGGCATTCACAACCATGAGTTTCAGAGGTTATTTTTCATGTGCTAGACGTGGTTATGATTAGTATTACACTAGGAACTCAGAAAAATTCAGTCCAGAACACAGCACAGAAAGAGATTTCCCTGAGATCAAGAAGTGCCAGGCGTAGGAAAATCAGCCAAGGAACAAAGCTGCCATTCAGTGCCTGATTCCTCCACTGGCCTTCCGGTCAAAATAGCAGCATTCAAAACCAAGAGTTTCGGAGGTCATTTTTCATTCACTGAAAGGCTTATTATTAGTATTATCCTAGGAACCCCAAAAAATTATGTACGGAATAAAGCACAGAAAGAGATTTCAATGAGATCAGGAAGTACCAGGCATTAGAAAATCAGCCAAGGAGCAAAACTGCCAATCAGTGCCCGTCCTCTCCACTGTGCATCCAGTCAAAACACCAGCATTCAAAACCGCGAGTTTCACTGGTCATTTTTTATTCGCTGGAAGTGCCTATGATTAGGATTACACTAGGAACTGCTGTTTGAATTGATAAGAGTCCTCCCAATATCTTTCATGTTTCCAAGGCTAAAGGTGAAATTCCATACAGTTAGTACAAAATATTGAAAGTGAGGCATCCTGATAGAAGAGCACTTTGGAACATATTACACAGTGAAGAACAATAAGAGATTTCTCTGAAATAAGGAAGCACCGGGCATTGGAAAATCTGCCAAGGAGCAAAGCTGCCAATCAGTGCCTGGGTCCTCCACTAGGTGTGCAGTCAAAACAGCAGCATTCAAATTCGCGAGTTTCAGAGGTCATTTTCCATTCGCTGGAAGTGCTAATGATTAGGATTACACTAGGAATTGTTGTTTGAATTGGTAGGAGTCCTCCCAATATCTTTCATGTTTCCAAGGCTAAAGATGAGATTCAATACAGATTGTACAGAATTTTAAAAATGAGGCATCCTAATAGAAGAGCACTTTGGGACATATTACACACTTGTAAAATATTACTTAATTCCAGACATTTTTTGGATATTACAATCAGATTATATCCTATGTTTCATAATACACTGCATTGGTAGTCTTGATAATTCAGAAGTTTGAATTGTTTTTCATGGAGCACCTAGACTATGTTTAAACTGATCAATAGTTTTGCAAAATATTGAGGAACATTGTGATGCCCAGTTTATTTGTAAAATACATTGAGAGTAGATTTATGAGCAATATGTCTTCTCTTCTTATACAGTATATCTGACTTGTAATGAAGAGAAAAGAAGCCCTATTGTCTTAATCTTCAAAATGCTCCTTTCTCAGATATGTTGAGCATTCAGTGTGATAATTGCTCTTACAATGTTCTCTCAGACTTGCTAATGGGACATTATGTGATTGCTTTGATTTAATTTTAGTAGCACTCTTGTTGTCTTCTAGTGACAGAGAGTTTTTTGGTCCATTTCTTAAAAGAGGGAAAGATCTCCTGATTTCCAAAAATGGTTCCTCTGTAAAGGCCAAGAAGGCATCTTCATTTAGGCAGGTGCTATTCTCATTCTGGTCCCTCTTTTGTGACTAACCCGAAGAATGTGTGCTAGAAGAGGAAAGGAAGAAATATATCCATGGTTGCAGATAGCAAATCATCAGAAGAATGTGACAAGTCATTGGAAAATAAGAGAGAGCTTTCTGTTTTAACAAAGGTACAGGAGACTTTAAGGATCCTACAAGAGAAAGCATAAGGCAAGATTTGGACAGTCCAGAACATAGCACAGAAAGAGATTTCTCTGAGATCAGGAGGCTCTAGACATTGGAAAATCAGCCAAGGGGCAAAGCTGGCAATCAGTGCCTCACTCCTCTACTGGGTGTCCAGTCAAAACAGTGGCATTCAAAACCACGAGTTTCAGAGGTCATTTTTCATTCACTTGAAGTGCTTATGATTAGGATTACACTATGAACTGTTGTTTGAATTGGTAAGAGTCCTCCCAATATCTTTCTTGTTTCCAACACTAAAGGTGAAATTCAATAAAGATAGTATAGAATTTTAAAAACAGGGTACCCTGATAGAAGAGCACTTTGGGACATATTACACACTTGCAAAACATTACTAAATTCAAGACATTTTTTGAATATGACAATCAGATTATATCCTTTGTTTCATAATACATTGCATTGGAAGTTTTGATAATTCAGAAGTCTGAATTATTTTTCATGGAGCACCTAGAAAATGTTTAAAGTAGTCAATAGTTTTGCATAATATTGAGGAACATTGTGATGCCCAATGTATTTGTAAAATAGTTTGAGAGTAGGTTTATGAACAATATGTCTTCTCTTCTTATATATCTGACTTGTAATGAGGAGAAAAGAAGCTCTATTGTGTTCATCTTCAAAATGCTCCTTCCTCTGATAAGTTCAGCATTGAGTGTGATAATTGCTGTTACTATGTTCTCTCAGACTTGCTAATCAGACATTATGTGAGTGCTTTGATTTAATTTTAGTGGCACTCTTGTTGTCTCCCAGTGACAGTGAGTTTCCTTGGCCATTTCTTAGAAGAGGGAAAAGTCTCCTGATTTCCAAAAAAAGTTCCTCTGTAAAGGCCAATAATGCATCTTCATTTAGGAAGGTGCTATTCTCGTTCTAGTCCTTCTTTTGTGACTTACTGGAAGACTGTGTGATAGAAGAGGAAAGGAAGAAATATATCAACAGTTGGAGATGGCAAATCATCAGAAGAATGTGGCAAGTCGTGGGAAAATAAGAGAGAGCTTTCAGTGTTAACAAAGGTACAAGAGACTTTAAAGATCCTACATGATTAATCAAAAGACAAAATTTGGACAGTCCAGAACACAGCACAGAAAGAGATTTCCCTGAGATCAGGAAGAGCTAGGCATTGGAAAATCAGCCAAGGAGCAACACTGAAAGTCAGTGCCTGACTCCTCCATTGGGCATCCAGTCAAAACAGCGGCATGCAAAACCACAAGTTTCTGAGGTCTTTTTTCATTCACAGGAAGTGCTTAAGAATAGGATTACACTATGAACTGTTGATTGAATTGGTAAGAGTCCTCCCAATATCTTTCTTGTTTCCAACATTAAAGGTGAAATTCAATACAGATAGTACAGAATTTTAAAAACAGGGCACCCTGATAGATAAGCACTTTGGGACATATTACACACTTGCAAAACATTACTAAATCCAAAACATTTTTTGAATATCACAATCAGATTATATCCTTTGTTTCATAATACATTGCATTGGAAATTTTGATAATTCAGAAGTTTGTATTGTCTTTCATGGAACACCTAGAAAATGTTTAAAGTGATCAATAGTTTTACCAAATATTGAGGAACATTGTGATGCCAAATGTATTTGTAAAATAGTTGGAGAGTAGGTCTATGAGCAATACGTCTTCTATTCTTATATATCTGACTTGTAATGAGGAGAAAAGAAGCTCTGTTGTGTTCATCTTCAAAATGCTCCTTCCTCAGATAAGTTCAGCATTCAGTGTGATAATTGCTCTTACTATGTTCTCTCAGACTTGCTAATCAGACATTATATAAGTGCTTTGATTTAATTTTAGTGGCACTCTTGTTGTCTCCCAGTGACAGTGAGTTTCCTGGGCCATTTCTTAGAAGAGGTCTTCTGATTTCCAAAAAAAGTTCCTCTGTAAAGGCCAAGAATGCATCTTCATTGAGGAAGGTGCTATTCTCATTCTGGTCCTTCTTTTGTGACTTACTGGAAGACTGTGTGATAGAAGAGGAAAGGAAGAAATATATCAACAGATGGAGATGGCAAATCATCAGAAGAATGTGGCAAGTCATGGGAAAATAAGAGAGAGCTTTCAGTGTTAACAAAGGTACAAGATACTTTAAAGATCCTACAAGATTAAGCACAAGATTTGGACAGTCCAGAACACAGCACAGAAAGAGATTTCCCTGAGATCAGGAAGTGCTAGGCATTGGAAAATCAGCCAAGGAGCAACGCTGAAAGTCAGTGCCTGACTCCTCCATTGGGCATCCAGTCAAAACAGCGGCATGCAAAACCACAAGTTTCGGAGGTCTTTTTTTATTCACAGGAAGTGCTTATGAATAAGATTACACTAGGAACTGTTGTTTGTATTGGTAAGAGTCCTCCCAATATCTTTCTTGTTTCCAAGGCTAAAGGTGAAATTCAATACAGATAGTACAGAATTTTAAAAATAGGGCAGCCTGATAGAAAAGCAGTTTTTGGACATATTACACACTTACAAACTATTACTAAATTACAGACATTTTTTGGATATCACAATAAGATTATATCCTTTGTTTCATTATACATTGCAGTGGAAGTTTTGATAATTCAGAAGTTTGAATTGTTTTTCAAGGAGCACCTAGACAATGTTTAAAGTGATCATTAGTTTTGCAAAATATTGAGGAACATTGTGATGCCAAACGTATTTGTAAAATACTTTGAGAGTAGATCTATGAGCAATATGTCTTCTCTTCTTATATATCTGACTTGTAATGAAGAGAAAAGAAGCCCTATTGTCTTCATCTTCAAAATGCAGTGGCTCCTCCACCGGGCATCCAGTCAAAAGAGCGGCATTCAAAACCATAAGTTTTGGAGGTCATTTTTCATTCACTGGAAGTGCTTATGATTACAATTACACTAGGAACTGTTGTTTGAATTTGTAAGAGTCCTCCCAATATCTTGCTTGTTTCCAGTGCTAAAGGTGAAATTCAATACAGATAGTACAGAATTTTAAAAAGGAGGCATCCTGATAGAAGAGCACTTTGGGACATATTACACACTTGCAAAATATTACTTCATTCCAGACATTTTTTGGATATCACAATCAGATTATATCTTGTTTCATTATACATTGCATTGGAAGTTTTGCTAATTGAGAAGTTTGACCGACTGAGACCAGGACACCCGCCTGCAGCTCCTTGGAAGCTGCCTGCCCTTGAACAGGGCTGCTTCAGCTCCCCCACGGTCGGCCGGCACCCAGCCAGCCACCGACTGAGACCAGGATGCCCACCTGCAGCTCCTTGGAAGATACGAGACAGCACAGCCAATTGGAACATGGGTGCTTCCAGGAAACCTGCTCTGATTGCCCAGGACTTTTCCCCTGCTTCAGCCATCTGGCACTTTGTACAAGTAGATTTTCAATAGAACTAAGCACATTTCAACTGTGTAATAGAAGTTTTTTTTTTTTTTTGCCATTTCTTAAAAGAGGGAAAGGTCTCTGATTTGCAAAAAAAAAAAAAGTTCCTCTGTAAAGGCCAAGAAGGCTTCTTTATTTAGGCAGGTGCTATTCTGATTCTGATCTTTTTTTTTTTGACTAACCAGAACAGTGTGTGATAGAAGAGGAACGGAAGAAATATATCAACAGTTGGAGATGGCAAATCATCAGAAGAATGTGGCAAGTCATGGGAAAATAAGAGAGACCTTTCAGGGTAAACAAAGTTACAAGAGATTTTAAAGATCCTACAAGACTAAGCATAAGACAAGACTTGGACAGGTTGTTTATTTATGTGTGAATTGAACTACAGTTTCCCATCTAGTTTTCATTCCTTCTATAATAAATATTCACATTAACCAATGACAGGGATATTTCATGGATTTCACTGTATTGGGGCAAAAGTTCAAAGTATGAGGATGTCTCCATTGTATTTGGTGTTTCTTAGTATCACAAGGGCTCATTCGGTCTATAAAAACATACTTCAACAGCACATAAAGTCATAGTAGAAGTAATCAACACAACCCATTCATTTTGGAACTCATTTATGTAGAAGTGAATGTTTTGTAATGTCATACAGGCAGTGTGAATTGCCTGTTATTCTCCTTTACCATCAGATTCTATGCTTCTCTATGGTGCCATGCTGCTTTTGGATTTCTCATTCACTAAGCCATCAGTTGCTGAACAACAGATGGCTCGTTGGTCTTGGGGTATGATTCTTGCTTTGGGTGTGAAAAGTCCTGGATTCAAATCCCCAATAAACCCTAAAATCATGTGGCTGAAATAATCTCTGTTTGAAACACATTTTACACTGATCAAAATAGAAATATAGAAAATCTCTTGACGCTTCATTGCAGAACGCCCTGTGTCACGTTTGCAAGCGTTGTCCTCATTTCTCATTTCAGTTTATTGTGGCCATCACTGAAACCTGGTGTGATGATAACCATGACTGGGAGATGGCCATACCTAGCTACAACATATTCAGAAGAGACAGAGCAGGCAGGAAGGGAGGAGGAGTGGCACTGTATGTGAACAATGACATAAAGGGCACAGAGATCCAGGAGGAACAAAATGAGGGAGAGATACTTTGGGTTAAGCTGGGAAGGAAAATGGGGACAGCCATCCACACAGGTGTGGTCTATAGACCACCAGCCCAGGAGGAAGAAACAGATAGGGAGCTGATGCTAGCCATCCAAAGGATGGCAGACAAGGGTGAGGTAGTACTGGTTGGAGACTTCAATATTCCAGACGTGGACTGGAGCATCCCAGTAGCAGCATCAACTAGGAGCAGATTTATCCTGACTCCTCTCAGGGTGCCTTCCTCAAGCAACTGGTCATGGAACCAACTCGGCAGAAGGCAATACTGGACATTGTGCTCACAAACAGGACAGTGTGATGGGGGTAACAGTGGGGAGCACCTGGGAAACAGTGACCACCAGTCATTGTGGTTTGAAATCACAGAAAGAGCAGAACCAAACCACACAAAACATGTATCCTGGATTTTGGGGCAGACTTCGGGAAAATGGGAGATACTTGAAAGAGGCATTATGGGAATGGAAAGGAATCAGGGGTTGAGGAACATTGGGCAGTATTTAAAATGGGGATTACAAGAACAACAGAATTATGCATTAAGCAGGTTAGCAAGAGGAAAAGGAAGAGGAGACCATTATGGTTTTCAAAGAGGTACCAAAGAAAGTGAAAGCCAAAAGATTGCATTCAGGCAATACAAAAAGACACAGGCAGAAGGGATAGGAGAAGTACCAGGAGAAGCAAAGGGAGGCAGGGAGGTCAGTAAGGGAAGCCAAAGCTCAGAGAGAAGAACACATTGCAAAATCAGTGGGTAGAGGGACAAAACCTTTTACAGGTACATAAGTGAAAAATAAAAGACAAAGGGAGGGATAGTGAGACTGAAGGGGAGGAGGCCACGTGGAGGATGACAACAGAAAAGCTGACATATTGAACAAGTATTTCTGCTCAGTCTTTACTGAGGAAGAGGAGGGTAATGGGTCTGAAGGAGTACAAGGTGAGAATGGCAGAATGGACACAAGTCCCTTTACATGAGAAAGGGTCCTGAAGGAACTGGAAGTATTAGGAGTTGATAAAGCAGTGGGGCCAGATGGGTGCACCTCAGGGTCCTAAAGAACTAAGAGAGGTGGTGGCTGAACCTCTGGCTATCCTGTTTAGCCGATCACTGGAAACAGTGGAGGTACCCAAAGACTGGAGGACAGCAGATGTAGTCCCCTTATACAGAAGTGGGAACAAAGAGGAAGCGGGGAACTACAGACCAGTCAGCCTCACCTCGGTAGTGGGAAGATCATGGAAGCACTACTGAAGGAGAGATTGGTGGAACATCTGGTTGTCAATGGACTACAGGACCCAAGGCAGCATGGTTTCACCAGGGGGAGGTCATGTCAGACCAATCTCGTTGAATTTTTGACTGGGTGACTAGGGAGGTGGATCAGGAGGGCAGTGGACATGGCCTATCTGGACTTCAGCAAGGCCTTGACACTGTGCCACATAGAAGACTATTACACAAACTGGGGAATATGGGTGTGGGCAGGACAGCAGTGTGGTGGGTAGGTAACTGCGGGGTGGCAGGACACAGAGGGTGGAGGTAAATGGCTGTCACTCCACAGAGGGAAGAGGACCAGTGGGGTACTACAGGGATCAGTGCTGGGACCGGTCCTATTCAACATCTTCATCAGTGACATTGCGCAGGACCTAGAAGGCAGAATTTCACTGTTCGCTGATGACACAAAGCTCTGTAACAGAGTAGACACACCAGAGGGTGTAGACAGAATGAGAAGCAACCTGCAGAAACTTGAAGAATGGTCAGGAGTATGGCAGTTGAAATTCAATGCAAAGAAGTGCAAGATAATGCAAATGGGGCACAAAAAAACTGGCACAAAATATCAGTTGGGGGTGAGGATATAGCATGCACCAAGCAGGAAATGGATCTTGGGGTTGTCATCTCTGATGACCTCAAAGTAGGGAAACAGTGTGACAAAGCAGCAGGTAAAGCAAATAGGATGCTGGGATGTATAGGCAGGGGCATAATTCCGCTATACAAGACACTAGTGAGGCCCCACCTGATGTACAGTGTACAGTTCTGGAGACCATACCTATGTAAGAACATAGACAGGGTAGGGAAGGTTCAGAGGAGGGCAACAAATATGGTGCATGGATTGCATCACAAGTCCTATGAAGACAGGTTGAAGGAATGAACATGTACTCCTGGAGGAGAGGAGGAGAGAGGGATTGATAGAGACATAAGTATCTTACAGGAGGAACAGGGTGTAGGAAAACACTATTTTAAGTGAAAAGATGTTCCAGGACTAGAGGCATGGGATGAAGTTGGAGGAGGACTGATTCAGAGGAAACATGAGAAAGAATTTCTTCACAGAACGGGTGGTGGACAAGTGGAACACCCTGCCAGAGGAAGAGGTGGGGCTCAAACAATCACGGGATTTAAGAATGCATGGGATAGACATAAAAGAATTCTGGAGGTCAGGGGGAAGGGGCAACAGACTTCTAGGAAAACAAACTGAACTTACAAGCTCAAATGGGCAGACTGGGTGGGCCAAAGGCCCTTATTTGCTGACACTGTCTATGTATCTATGTATCTATATAAAACCATTATTGAAATGCTGAAAAAATTCAGTCCAGAACACAGCACAGAAAGAGATATCTATGATATCTGGAAGTGCTAGGCATTGGAAAATCAGCCGAGGACCAAAGCTGCCAATCAGTGCCTGGCTCCTCCACTGGGCATCCAGTCAAAACAGTGGCATTCAAAACCACAAGTTTCGGAGGTCATTTTTCATTCACTGGAAGTGCTTATGATTAGGATTACACTAGGAACTGTTGTTTGAATTGGTAAGAGTCCTCCCAATATCTTGCTTGTTTCAAGGCTAAAGGTGAAATTCAATACAGATAGTACAGAATTTTAAAATGAGGCATCCTGATAGAAGAGCACTTTGGGACATATTACACACTTGCAAAATATTACTTAATTCCAGACATTTTTGGATATCACAATCAAATTATATCTTGTTTCATTATACATTGCTGGAAGTTTTGATAATTGAGAAGTTTGACTGACTGAGACCAGGACGCCGCCTGCAGCTCCTTGGAAGCTGCCTGCCCTTGAACAGGGCTGCTTCAGCTCCCCCATGGTCAGCCGGCACCCAGCCAGCCACCGACCAAGACCAGGATGCCCACCTGCAGCTCCTTGGAAGGTACAGGACAGCGCAGCCAATTGGAACATGGGTGCTTCCAGCAAACCCGCTCTGATTGCCCAGGACTTTTCCCTGCTTCAGCCATCTGGCACTTTGTACAAGTAGATTTTCAATAGAACTAAGCACATTTCAACTGTGTAATAGTTTTTTTTTTTTGCCATTTTCTTAAAAGAGGAAAGGTGTCCTGATTTGCAAAAAAAAGTTCCTCTGAAAAGGCCAAGAAGGCTCTTTATTCAGGCAGGTGCTATTCTCATTCTGGTCTTTCTTTGGACTAACCAGAAGAGTGTGTGATAGAGAGGAAGGAAGAAATATATCAACAGTTGGAGATGGCAAATCATCAGAAGAATGTGGCAAGTCATGGGAAAATAAGAGAGACCTTTCTGGGTTAACAAAGTTACAAGAGATTTTAAAGATCCTACAAGACTAAGCATAAGACAAGACTTGGACAGGTTGTTTATTTATGTGTGAATTGAACTACAGTTTCCCATCTAGTTTTCATTTCTTCTATAATAAATATTCACATTAACCAATGACAGGGATATTTCATGGATTTCACTGTATTGGGGCAAGAGTTCAAAGTATGAGGATGTCTCCATTGTATTTGGTGTCTCTTAGTATCACAAGGGCTCATTCGGTCTATAAAAACATACTTCGACAGCACATAAAGCCATAGTAGAAGTAATCAACACAACCCGTTCATTTTGCAACTCATTTATATAGAAGTGAATGTTTTGTGATGTCATACAGGCAGTGTGAATTGCCTGTTATTCTCCTTAACCATCAGAGTCTATGCTTCTCTATGGTGCCATGCTGCTTTCGGATTTCTCAATCGCTAAGCCATCAGTTGCCAAACAACAGATGGCTCGTTGGTCTAGGGTTATGATTCTCGCTTTGGGTGCGAGAGGTCCCGGTTCAAATCCTGACGAGCCCAAAATCATGTGGCTCAAATCATCTCTGTTTAAACACATTTTACACTGATCAAAATAGAAATATATAAAATCTCTTGATGCTTCATTGCATGCGCCCTGTGTCGATGTGCAGCGTTGTCCTCATTTCTCGTTTCAGTGGCAAAACCATTATTGAAATGCTGAAAAATTCAGTCCAGAACACCGCACAGAAAGAGATATCCATGAGATCTGGAAGTGCTAGGCATTGGAAAATCAGCCGAGGAGCAAAGCTGCCAATCAGTGCCTGGCTCCTCCACTGGGCATCCAGTCAAAACAGTGGCATTCAAAACCACAAGTTTCGGAGGTCATTTTTCATTCACTGGAAGTGCTTATGATTAGGATTACACTAGGAACTGTTGTTTGAATTGGTAAGAGTCCTCCCAATATCTTGCTTGTTTCCAAGGCTAAAGGTGAAATTCAATACAGATAGTACAGAATTTTAAAAATGAGGCATCCTGATAGAAGAGCACTTTGGACATATTACACACTTGCAAAATATTACTTAATTCCAGACATTTTTGGATATCACAATCAAATTATATCTTGTTTCATTATACATGCTTGGAAGTTTTGATAATTGAGAAGTTTGACTGACTGAGACCAGGACGCCGCCTGCAGCTCCTTGAAGCTGCCTGCCCTTGAACAGGGCTGCTTCAGCTCCCCACGTCAGCCGGCACCCAGCCAGCCACCGACCGAGACCAGGATGCCCGCCTGCAGCTCCTTGGAAGGTACAGGACAGCGCAGCCAATTGGAACATGGGTGCTTCAGCAAACCCGCTCTGATTGCCCAGGACTTTTCCCTGCTTCAGCCATCTGGCACTTTGTACAAGTAGATTTTCAATAGAACTAAGCACATTTCAACTGTGTAATAGAAGTTGTTTTTTTTTGCCATTTTCTCAAAAGAGGGAAAGGTGTCCTGATTTGCAAAAAAAAAAAAAAGTTCCTCTGTAAAGGCCAAGAAGGCTTCTTTATTTAGGCAGGTGCTATTCTCATTCTGGTCTTTCTTTTGGACTAACCAGAAGAGTGTGTGATAGAAGAGGAAAGGAAGAAATATATCAACAGTTGGAGATGGCAAATCATCAGAAGAATGTGGCAAGTCATGGGAAAATAAGAGAGACCTTTCTGGGTTAACAAAGTTACAAGAGATTTTAAAGATCCTACAAGACTAAGCATAAGACAAGACTTGGACAGGTTGTTTATTTATGTGTGAATTGAACTACAGTTTCCCATCTAGTTTTCATTTCTTCTATAATAAATATTCACATTAACCAATGACAGGGATATTTCATGGATTTCACTGTATTGGGGCAAGAGTTCAAAGTATGAGGATGTCTCCATTGTATTTGGTGTCTCTTAGTATCACAAGGGCTCATTAGGTCTATAAAACATACTTGACAGCACATAAAGCCATAGTAGAAGTAATCAACACAACCTGTTCATTTGCAACTCATTTATATAGAAGTGAATGTTTTGTGATGTCATACAGGCAGTGTGAATTGCCTGTTATTCTCCTTAACCATCAGAGTCTATGCTTCTCTATGGTGCCATGCTGCTTTCGGATTTCTCATTCACTAAGCCATCAGTTGCCAAACAACAGATGGCTCGTTGGTCTAGGTGTATGATTCTCACTTTGGGTGCGAGAGATCCCGGTTTCAAATTCCGGACGAGCCCAAAAATCATGTGGCTCAAATCATCTCTGTTTTAAACACATTTTACACTGATCAAAATAGAAATATATAAAATCTCTTGATGCTTCATTGCAGCACGCCCTGTGTCACGTGTGCAAGCGTTGTCCTCATTTCTCGTTTCAGTGGCAAAACCATTATTGAAATGCTGAAAAAATTCAGTCCAGAACACCGCACAGAAAGAGATATCCATGAGATCTGGAAGTGCTAGGCATTGGAAAATCAGCCGAGGAGCAAAGCTGCCAATCAGTGCCTGGCTCCTCCACTGGGCATCCAGTCAAAACAGTGGCATTCAAAACCACAAGTTTCGGAGGTCATTTTTCATTCACTGGAAGTGCTTATGATTAGGATTACACTAGGAACTGTTGTTTGAATTGGTAAGAGTCCTCCCAATATCTTGCTTGTTTCCAAGGCTAAAGGTGAAATTCAATACAGATAGTACAGAATTTTAAAAATGAGGCATCCTGATAGAAGAGCACTTTGGGACATATTACACACTTGCAAAATATTACTTAATTCCAGACATTTTTTGGATATCACAATCAAATTATATCTTGTTTCATTATACATTGCATTGGAAGTTTTGATAATTGAGAAGTTTGACTGACTGAGACCAGGACGCCCGCCTGCAGCTCCTTGGAAGCTGCCTGCCCTTGAACAGGGCTGCTTCAGCTCCCCCACGGTCAGCCGGCACCCAGCCAGCCACCGACCGAGACCAGGATGCCCGCCTGCAGCTCCTTGGAAGGTACAGGACAGCGCAGCCAATTGGAACATGGGTGCTTCCAGCAAACCCGCTCTGATTGCCCAGGACTTTTCCCCTGCTTCAGCCATCTGGCACTTTGTACAAGTAGATTTTCAATAGAACTAAGCACATTTCAACTGTGTAATAGAAGTTGTTTTTTTTTTTTTGCCATTTTCTCAAAAGAGGGAAAGGTGTCCTGATTTGCAAAAAAAAAAAAGTTCCTCTGTAAAGGCCAAGAAGGCTTCTTTATTTAGGCAGGTGCTATTCTCATTCTGGTCTTTCTTTTGGACTAACCAGAAGAGTGTGTGATAGAAGAGGAAGGAAGAAATATATCAACAGTTGGAGATGGCAAATCATCAGAAGAATGTGGCAAGTCATGGGAAAATAAGAGAGACCTTTCTGGGTTAACAAAGTTACAAGAGATTTTAAAGATCCTACAAGACTAAGCATAAGACAAGACTTGGACAGGTTGTTTATTTATGTGTGAATTGAACTACAGTTTCCCATCTAGTTTTCATTTCTTCTATAATAAATATTCACATTAACCAATGACAGGGATATTTCATGGATTTCACTGTATTGGGGCAAGAGTTCAAAGTATGAGGATGTCTCCATTGTATTTGGTGTCTCTTAGTATCACAAGGGCTCATTCGGTCTATAAAACATACTTGACAGCACATAAAGCCATAGTAGAAGTAATCAACACAACCGTTCATTTGCAACTCATTTATATAGAAGTGAATGTTTTGTGATGTCATACAGGCAGTGTGAATTGCCTGTTATTCTCCTTAATCATCAGAGTCTATGCTTCTCTATGGTGCCATGCTGCTTCGGATTCTCAATTCGCTAAGCATCAGTTGCCAAACAACAGATGGCTCGTTGGTCTAGGTGTATGATTCTCACTTTGGTGCAGAGGTCCCGTTTCAAATCCCGGATGAGCCCAAAATCATGTGGCTCAAATCATCTCTGTTTGAAACACATTTTACACTGATCAAAATAGAAATATATAAAATCTCTTGATGCTTCATTGCAGACGCCCTGTGTCACGTGTAGCGTTGTCCTCATTTCTCGTTTCAGTGGCAAAACCATTATTGAAATGCTGAAAAATTCAGTCCAGAACACCGCACAGAAAGAGATATCCATGAGATCTGGAAGTGTTAGGCATTGGAAAATCAGCCGAGGAGCAAGCTGCCAATCAGTGCCTGGCTCCTCCACTGGGCATCCAGTCAAAACAGTGGCATTCAAAACCACAAGTTTCGGAGGTCATTTTTCATTCACTGGAAGTGCTTATGATTAGGATTACACTAGGAACTGTTGTTTGAATTGGTAAGAGTCCTCCCAATATCTTGCTTGTTTCAAGGCTAAAGGTGAAATTCAATACAGATAGTACAGAATTTTAAAATGAGGCATCCTGATAGAAGAGCACTTTGGGACATATTACACACTTGCAAAATATTACTTAATTCCAGACATTTTTGGATATCACAATCAAATTATATCTTGTTTCATTATACATTGCATTGGAAGTTTTGATAATTGAGAAGTTTGACTGACTGAGACCAGGACGCCCGCCTGCAGCTCCTTGGAAGCTGCCTGCCCTTGAACAGGGCTGCTTCAGCTCCCCCACGGTCAGCCGGCACCCAGCCAGCCACCGACCGAGACCAGGATGCCCGCCTGCAGCTCCTTGGAAGGTACAGGACAGCGCAGCCAATTGGAACATGGGTGCTTCCAGCAAACCCGCTCTGATTGCCCAGGACTTTTCCCCTGCTTCAGCCATCTGGCACTTTGTACAAGTAGATTTTCAATAGAACTAAGCACATTTCAACTGTGTAATAGAAGTTGTTTTTTTTTTGCCATTTTCTCAAAAGAGGAAAGGTGTCCTGATTTGCAAAAAAAAAAGTTCCTCTGTAAAGGCCAAGAAGGCTTCTTTATTTAGGCAGGTGCTATTCTCATTCTGGTCTTTCTTTTGGACTAACCAGAAGAGTGTGTGATAGAAGAGGAAGGGGAAGAAATATATCAACAGTTGGAGATGGCAAATCATCAGAAGAATGTGGCAAGTCATGGGAAAATAAGAGAGACCTTTCTGGGTTAACAAAGTTACAAGAGATTTTAAAGATCCTACAAGACTAAGCATAAGACAAGACTTGGACAGGTTGTTTATTTATGTGTGAATTGAACTACAGTTTCCCATCTAGTTTTCATTTCTTCTATAATAAATATTCACATTAACCAATGACAGGGATATTTCATGGATTTCACTGTATTGGGGCAAGAGTTCAAAGTATGAGGATGTCTCCATTGTATTTGGTGTCTCTTAGTATCACAAGGGCTCATTCGGTCTATAAAACATACTTGACAGCACATAAAGCCATAGTAGAGTAATCAACACAACCCGTTCATTTGCAACTCATTTATATAGAAGTGAATGTTTTGTGATGTCATACAGGCAGTGTGAATTGCCTGTTATTCTCCTTAACCATCAGAGTCTATGCTTCTCTATGGTGCCATGCTGCTTTCAGTTTCTCAATCACTAAGCCATCAGTTGCCAAACAACAGATGGCTCGTTGGTCTAGGGTATGATTCTCGCTTTGGGTGCGAGAGGTCCCGGTTCAAATCCCGGACGAGCCCAAAAATCATGTGGCTCAAATCATCTCTGTTTGAAACACATTTTACACTGATCAAAATAGAAATATATAAAATCTCTTGATGCTTCATTGCAGCACGCCCTGTGTCACGTGTGCAAGCGTTGTCCTCATTTCTCGTTTCAGTGGCAAAACCATTATTGAAATGCTGAAAAAATTCAGTCCAGAACACCGCACAGAAAGAGATATCCATGAGATCTGGAAGTGCTAGGCATTGGAAAATCAGCCGAGGAGCAAAGCTGCCAATCAGTGCCTGGCTCCTCCACTGGGCATCCAGTCAAAACAGTGGCATTCAAAACCACAAGTTTCGGAGTCATTTTCATTCACTGGAAGTGCTTATGATTAGGATTACACTAGGAACTGTTGTTTGAATTGGTAAGAGTCCTCCCAATATCTTGCTTGTTTCCAAGGCTAAGGTGAAATTCAATACAGATAGTACAGAATTTTAAAATGAGGCATCCTGATAGAAGAGCACTTTGGGACATATTACACACTTGCAAAATATTACTTAATTCAGACATTTTTGGATATCACAATCAAATTATATCTTGTTTCATTATACATTGCATTGGAAGTTTTGATAATTGAGAAGTTTGACTGACTGAGACCAGGACGCCCGCCTGCAGCTCCTTGGAAGCTGCCTGCCCTTGAACAGGGCTGCTTCAGCTCCCCCACGGTCAGCCGGCACCCAGCCAGCCACCGACCGAGACCAGGATGCCCGCCTGCAGCTCCTTGGAAGGTACAGGACAGCGCAGCCAATTGGAACATGGTGCTTCCAGCAAACCGCTCTGATTGCCCAGGACTTTTCCCTGCTTCAGCCATCTGGCACTTTGTACAAGTAGATTTTCAATAGAACTAAGCACATTTCAACTGTGTAATAGAAGTTGTTTTTTTTTTATTTTCTCAAAAGAGGAAAGGGTCCTGATTTGCAAAAAAAAAAAGTTCCTCTGTAAAGGCCAAGAAGGCTTCTTTATTTAGGCAGGTGCTATTCTCATTCTGGTCTTTCTTTTGGACTAACCAGAAGAGTGTGTGATAGAAGAGGAAGGGAAGAAATATATCAACAGTTGGAGATGGCAAATCATCAGAAGAATGTGGCAAGTCATGGGAAAATAAGAGAGACCTTTCTGGGTTAACAAAGTTACAAGAGATTTTAAAGATCCTACAAGACTAAGCATAAGACAAGACTTGGACAGGTTGTTTATTTATGTGTGAATTGAACTACAGTTTCCCATCTAGTTTTCATTTCTTCTATAATAAATATTCACATTAACCAATGACAGGGATATTTCATGGATTTCACTGTATTGGGGCAAGAGTTCAAAGTATGAGGATGTCTCCATTGTATTTGGTGTCTCTTAGTATCACAAGGGCTCATTCGGTCTATAAAACATACTTGACAGCACATAAAGCCATAGTAGAAGTAATCAACACAACCCGTTCATTTGCAACTCATTTATATAGAAGTGAATGTTTTGTGATGTCATACAGGCAGTGTGAATTGCCTGTTATTCTCATAACCATCAGAGTCTATGCTTCTCTATGGTGCCATGCTGCTTTCAGTTTCTCAATGCTAAGCCATCAGTTGCTAAACAACAGATGGCTTGTTGGTCTAGGGGTATGATTCTCGCTTTGGGTGCGAGAGGTCCCGGGTTCAAATCCCGGACGAGCCCAAAAATCATGTGGCTCAAATCATCTCTGTTTGAAACACATTTTACACTGATCAAAATAGAAATATATAAAATCTCTTGATGCTTCATTGCAGCACGCCCTGTGTCACGTGTGCAAGCGTTGTCCTCATTTCTCGTTTCAGTGGCAAAACCATTATTGAAATGCTGAAAAAATTCAGTCCAGAACACCGCACAGAAAGAGATATCCATGAGATCTGGAAGTGCTAGGCATTGGAAAATCAGCCGAGGAGCAAAGCTGCCAATCAGTGCCTGGCTCCTCCACTGGGCATCCAGTCAAAACAGTGGCATTCAAAACCACAAGTTTCGGAGGTCATTTTTCATTCACTGGAAGTGCTTATGATTAGGATTACACTAGGAACTGTTGTTTGAATTGGTAAGAGTCCTCCCAATATCTTGCTTGTTTCCAAGGCTAAAGGTGAAATTCAATAGACTTGGACAGGTTGTTTATTTATGTGTGAATTGAACTACAGTTTCCCATCTAGTTTTCATTTCTTCTATAACCTAATCTTCCATTAACAGCAAAACAGGATATTTCATGGATTTTCACTGTATTAGAGCAAGTTCAAGAAATGAGGATGTCTCCATTGTATTTGGTGTCTCTTAGTATCACAAGGGCTCATTCGGTCTATAAAAACATACTTCGACAGCACATCAAGTCACAGTAGACGTAATCAACAGAACCCACTCATTTTGGAACTCGTTTATATAGAAGTGAACGTTTTGTAATGTCATACAGGCAGTGTGAATTGCCTGTTATTTTCCTTTACCATCAAATTCTATGCTTCTCCATGGTTCCATGCTGCTTTTGGATTGCTCATTCATTAAGCCATCAGTTATCAAAGATGAACGTATTGTGTCTAGGGGTATGATTCTGCTTAGGGTGCGAGAGAGGTCCCGGGTTCAAATCCCCGGACGTGTTCAAAGTCACGATGGAGTTAAACAATATCGTTTGATGCTCACTTTACAGAAATCTATAAAATCTCGATGCTTCATTGCAGAATGCCCTGTCACTTTTGCAAGCATTTTCCTCCTTCTCGATTTATCGCAAACCATTAAGGAAAGAGTGCCCGAGTGTTTGACACCGAAAACCCTTACCCTAATCTGTCCCTTCAATTTCTAATGTCATGCAACTCAGATTAGACCTTATATAAAATCAGCTAGAGGATTGATGTTCTGAAGAGCATTGCCACTTTTCTATTGGTTCCAGGAAACCATTCATACAGATAGAAAGCTCAGCCATATTTAGTGAGGATTTCAGTAGCAATTTGTCAGGATTATTTTCTTAAAATTCAGGTCAGCAGGTTTTCTGTCCTTCTGATCACGTCCTTGTCTTTGCAGAGTTTGGGTGAACTTTTGATCTTTTCCTAAATATGTGTCATTTTGATGTCATTAACAAATCTGATATGGCAAAGCTTATTTACAAGGATAATTGAACATGGATAGACTAAAGAATTTCTACCCATCAGGAAATGAATCCTGGTTTGACTGAGTCAGGCGCTGGTTTCTAATGATTACACTAAATACTACTGGCTATCTAGCTCACCAAGCAGCTAATCAAGTATCAGTTGCACTGATCATGTAGCTAGCCAATCTGTCAAATTTGTTTTCATTCAAGTTTTTCTTTTGGATATGCTGTACATGACTGTACAGAAAGCTTCCTGATGAGGTGTAAATTAGTGCTCTGTAATTAGCCTGCATGAAAATCATGGTTAGAAACAAAGATTTAGCCATAGTTCAAAAGTGATTTGAAACTGTATCTTTTCATTGTGCTGGAAGTGCTTATGATTAGGATTACACTGGGAACTGTTGTTTGAATTGGTAAGAGTCCACCCAATATCTTGCTTGTTTCAAGGCTAAAGGTGAAATTCAATACAGATAGTACAGAATTTGAAAAGAGGTATCCTGATAGAAGAGCACTGGGACATTTTACACTTGAAAATATTACTAAATTCCAGACATTTTTTGGATATCTCAATCAGATGTAGCCGTATGTTTCATTATACGTTGCATTGGAAGTTTTGATAATTCAGAAGTTTGAACTGTTTTCATGGAGCACCTAAACAATGTTTAAAGTATTCAATAGTTTTGCAAAATATTGAGGAACATTGTGATGCTCAAGGTATTGTACAATACTTTGAGAGTAGATCTATGAGCACTATAGTCTTCTCTTCTTACACGTCCTGACTTATAATGAAGAGAAAAGAATTCCTATTAGTCTTGATCTTCAATATACTTCTTCCTCAGATATGTTGAGCATTCAGTGTGACAACTGCCATTACAATGTTCTCTCAGACTGCTAATGGGATGTTATGTAGAAGTCTTTGATGGAATTTTAGTAGCACTCTTGATGTCTCTCAGTGACAATGAGTTTCCTGCATTTTTTAAAACAGGGGAAAGGTCTCCTGATTTGCGAAGAAACTTCCTCTGTAAAGGCCAAGAAGGCATCTTCATTTAGCTGGTGCTATTCTCATTCTGGTCTCTCTTTGTTTACTAACCAGAAGAGTGTGTGACAGAAGAGGAAAGGAAGAAATATATCAACAGTTGAGATGACAAATGATCAGAAGAATGTGGCAAGTCATGGGAAAATAGAGAGTTTTCTGGGTTAGCAATTGGTACAGTGAATTTAAGATCCTTCAAGCATAAACAAGTAAGACTTGGACAGGTTGTTTATTTATGTGTAATTGAACTCACGTTTTGCCATCGAGTTTTCATTCCTTCTATAATAAATGTTCTACATTAACCAGTCAGGAATATTTCATGGAGTCCACTGTAGTGGGGCAAAAGTTCAAAGTATGAGGATGCCTTCACTGTGTTTAGTGTTTCTTAGTATCACAATGGCTGTTCCTTCGGTCTGTGAAATATACTTCAAAAGCACATCAAGTCACAGTAGACGTAATCAACAGAACCCACTCATTTTGGAACTCGTTTATATAGAAGTGAACGTTTGTAATGTCATACAGGCAGTGTGAATTGCCTGTTATTTTCCTTACCATCATCCTAGCTTCATGGTTCCATGCTGCTTTGGATGCTCATTCATTGCCATCAGTTATCAAAGATAAGCGGCTCGTTGGTCTAGGGGTATGATTTCGCTGAGGCGAGGTCCGGTTCAACCTGACGAGCCCAAAATCCTTAATTAAACAACACCGTTTGATACTCCTTTATAAATCGTAAAATCTCTCGATGCTTCATTTCTGAATGCCTGGGTCACTTTTAAGCATTTTCCTCCTTTCGATTTGGCTGCAAAACCATTCATGAAACGCTCGGTGTTTGACTTTTGCAAACCCTTACCCTAATCTGTCCTTTCAATTTCTGTGTCAGCGCTCAGATTAGACTTATAGAATCAGCTAGAGAGGTTGATGTCTGAAGAGCACTACTTTTCTATTGGTTCAGGAAACCATTACATGCAGATAAAGCTCAGTATATTTGTTAGGTTTCCATGCGTAATTTGTCGATTATTTTCCAAAATTCGGTCAGCGGTTTTCTGTCCTTCTGTCACTTCTGCTGCAGGTTGGAGTGAACTTGACTCTTTTTCCTAAATGTGTCATTTGATGTCACAAATCTGATATGGCAAAGCTTATTTACAGGATAATTGAACATGGATAGACTAAAATTTCACCCATCGAAATGAACTTGGTTGACTATGTCAGGCGTGGTTTCTAATGTTACTAAATTCCTGGCTATCTAGTCACCAAGGTAGCTAATCATATCAGTTACTGTCAGCAGCTGCAATCTGTCAAAATTGTTTTCAAGTTTTACTTTGGTATAGCTGTACATGACGGTGCAAGAAAGCTTCCGATGAGGTGTAAATTAGTGCTCTCTGTAACTAGCTCAAAGGAAATCTGGTTAGAAACAAAGATTTAGCCATAGTTCAAAGTGACTTGAAACTGTATTTCATTCGCTTGAAGTGCTTATGATTAGGTTTATAAGACTGTTGTTTGATTGGTAAGAGTCCACCCAATATTTTGTTGTTTCTAAGGCTAAGGTGAAATTCAATACAGATAGTACAGAATTTGAAAAATGAGTATCCTGATGAAGAGCACTGGGGTATTTTACACTGCAATATTACTAAATTCAGACATTTTTGGATATCACAATCAGATTATAGCCTATGTTTCATTATCGTTGCATTGGAGTTTTGATAATTCAGGTTTGAACTGTTTTCATGGAGCACTCAACAATGTTTAAGTATTCATAGTTTGCAAAATATTGAGGAACATTGTGATGCAAGGTATTTGTGCAATACTTTGAGAGGAATTATGAGCACTATTTCTTCTTCTTACGTCTGACATAATGAAGAAAAGAATTTTATGTCTTGATCTTCAACCACTTTTTCCTCAGATATGTTGAGTATTCAGGTAAATTGCCATTACAATGTTCTCTCAGACTTGCTAATGGGATGTTATGTGGTGCTTTGATGGAATTTTAGTAGCACTTGATGTCTCTAGTGACAATGAGTTTCCTGGCCATTTCTTAAAACAGGGAAGGTCTCCTGATTTGAAAACTTTCTGTAAAGGCTAAGAAGGTATCTTCATTTAGGGTGGTGCTATTCTCATTCTGTCTCTCTTTCGTTACTAACTAGAGTGTGTGACAGAAGAGGAAAGGAAGAAATATATCAACAGTTGGAGATGACAAATGGAAAGAATGGCAAGTCAGGAAAATAAGAAGTTTTCACAATGGTGGAGATTTAATTCTTCAAGCATAAGACAAGACTTGACAGGTTGTTTATTTATGTGTGAATTAGTTTCGGTTTCCACCAGTTTTCGTCCTTCTAAAAATGTTCACTAACCAATGACAGAATATCATGGAGTCCACTGTAGTGGGGCAAACCAAAGCAAGGATGCTCATCAGTTTAGTGTTTTAGTATCACAATATTCCTTCGGTCAACAAAATATCTTCAAAGCACATCAAGTCACAGTAGGCGAATCACCAGAACCACTACTTTGGAATCGCTATATAGTGAACGCTTTGTACATCATACAGGCAGTGACCGCTGTTATTTCCTTACCATCAAATTCTATGCTACTCCATGGTTCCATGCTGCTTTGATTGCTCATTAGTAAAGCCACAGCTATCAAAAGATAAACGTCGTTGGTCTAGGGCACGATTTCGCTTAAGGTGCGAGAGGTCCAGTTCAAATCGGACGAGCCCAAAGTCCGTGTACAACAACACTGTTGATACTCTTTACAGAATCTATAAAACTCTCGATGCTTCATTGCAGAATGCCCGGTCACTTGCAAGCATTTTCCTCCTACTAGATTTAGCGGCAAAACCATTAAAGAAGTCCCAGTGTTTGACACCGAAAACCCCACCCAATCTGTCCTTTCAATTTCTAATGTCAGCAACTCAGATTAGACCTTATGAAATCAGCTAGGAAGTTGATGTTCTAGTTAATTGCCCTTTTCTATTGTTCCAGGAAAACCATTACATAAGAATGAAAGCTCAGCTATACGAGGAGGATTTTGTAACACAATTTGTAGATTATTTCTTAAAATTCAGGTCAACAGTTCTGTCTTCTGATCACGCCTTGTCTTTGCAGAGTTTGGAGAACTTGACCTTTTTCCAAAGATGTCTCATTTTGATGTCATTAACAAATCTGATATGGCAAAGCTTATTTACAGGATAATTGAACATGGATAGACTAAAATTTCACCATCAGAAATGAATCCTGGTTTGATCAGACAAGCGTGGTTTCAATATTACACCAATACTGGCCATCTAGCTCACCAAGGCTAATCATATCAGTTACACACCAGTGCAGCTAGCCAACTGTCAAAATTGTTTCATTCAAGTTTTACTTTTGATATGCTGTACATAGAGTGTACAGAAAGCTTCCTGATGAGGTGTAAATTATGCTCTCTGTAACTAGCCCACAAAGGAAAATCATGGTTGAAACAAAGTTGGCCATAGTTCAAAGTGACTTGAAACTGTATTTTCATTAACAAAGTGCTTATGATTAGGATTACAAGACTGTTGTTTGAATTGGCAAGAATACCAAATATCTTGCTTGTTTCCAAGGCTAGTGAAATTCAATACAGGGTACAAATTTGAAAATGAGGCATCCTGATAGAAGGCAATTTAGGACATTTACACAATTGGAAAATATTATAAATTCAGACATTTTTGGATATCACAATCAGTTAGCCTATGTTTCTAGTTACAATAAGTTTTATATCCAAGTTTGAACTGTTTTTCATGGAGCACTAAACAATGTTTAAAGTATTCACAGCTTGCAAACATTAGGAACATTGTGATGCCCAAGTATTTGTACAATACTTTGAGAGGAATTCCGAGCACTATGTCTCTTCTTACACGCCTGACTTATAATGAAGAAAAGAATTCCTATTACCTTGATCTTAACATATTTCCTCAGATATATTTACATTCAGTGACAATTGCCATTACAATATTCTCTCAGACCTAAACGGATGTTATGGAGTGCTTTGTGGAATTTTAGCACTCTTGATGTCTCTCACTGACAATGAGTTTCCAACATTTCAAAACAGGAAAGGTTCTGATTTGCAAAACTTCCTCTAAGGCCAAGAAGGCATCTTAATTTAGGCTGGAGCTATTCTCATTCGGTCTCTCTTTCATTCTAACCAGAAGAGTGTGTGACAGAAAGGAAAGGAGAAATATATCAACAGTTGGAATGACAAATGATCAGAAGAATGTAAAGTCATGGAAAATAAGAAGAGTTTTCTGGCCAACAATGGTACAGAGAATTTAAAGATCCTTCAAGCATAGACAAGACTTGGACAGGTTGTTTATTTATGTGAATTGAACACAGTTTGCTCACCAGTTTTCATTCCTTCTATAATAAATGTCACATTAACAATGACAGAATATTTCATGGAGTCCACTGTAGTGGGGCAAAAGTTCAAGTATGGGATACTTCACAGGTTTAGTGTTTCTTAGTATCAAATGGCTGTTCCTTCAGTCTGTGAATTGGAACCGCTTATATAGAGTGAGCGTTTAATAAATGTCATACAGGCAGTGTGAATTGCCTGTTATTTTCTTACCATCAAATTCTATGCTTCTCCATGGTTCCATGCTGCTTTTGGATTGCTCATTCATTAAGCTGTAGTTATCAAAAGATGAGCAGCTGTTTGGTCTGGGGTATGATTCACAAAGCACAGGAGTGCGAAGGTCCCAGGATTCAAATCCCGAGACGAGCCCAAAAGTCACGCAGGTTAAACAACACTAGTTTGATACTCACTTTACGAAATCTATAAAATCTCGATGCTTCATTGCAGAATGCCTGGAATTAACTTTGCAAGCAGTACCTCTTTCTGGAATTTAGCGGCAAAACCATTAAGGAAAGGTGCAGTGTTTGACAGAAACCCTTACTAATCTGTCCCTTTCAATTTCTAATGTCAACCCGCTCAGATTAGACACCTGAAATCAATAGAGATTTGATGTTCCGAGCAATTGCACTTTTCTATTGGTTCCAGGAAAACCATTACATACAGATAGAAAGCTCAGCCATATTTAGTGAGGATTTCAATACGCAATTTGTCAGATTATTTCTTAAAAATTCAGGTCAGCAGTTTTCTGTCCTTCTGAAGTGACGCCTTGTCTTTGCAGAGTTTGGAGTGAATTTTGACTCTTTTCCTAAATATGTGTCATTTTGATGTCATTAACAAATCTGATATGGCAAAGCTTATTTACAAGGATAATTGAACATGGATAGACTAAAATTTCTACCCATCAGGAAATGAATCCTGGTTTGACTGAGTCAGGCGTGGTTTCAATGATTACACTAAATACTACTGGCTATCTAGCTCCTGAGGCAGCTAATCAAGTATCAAAGTTGCACTGATCAGTGCAGCTAAAATAACTGTCAAAACTGTTTTCATTCAGTTTTTACTTTTGGATATGCTGGCCACTTGGCTAATAAGAAAGCTTCCTGATGAGGTGTAAATTAATGCTCTCAACTATTACAAGGAAAGTCAGGTTTAGAAACAAGATTTAGCCATAGTTCAAAAGTGACTTGAAACTGTATTATTCGCTGGAAGTGCTTATGATTAAGATTACACTAGAACTGTTGTTTGAATTGGTAAGAGTCCAACCAATATCTTGCTTGTTTCAAGGCTAAAGGTGAAATTCAATACAGAGAGTACAGAATTTGAAAAATGAGGCATCCTGATAGAAGAACACTTTGGGACATTTACACTTGAAGGAAATATTACTAAATTCAGACATTTTTGGATATCACAATCAGATTATAGCCTATGTTTCATTATACGTTGACATTGGAAGTTTTGATAATTCAGAAGTTTGAACTATTTTTCAGAGCAACCTAAACAATGTTTAAAGTATTCAATAGTTTTGCAAAATATTGAGAACATTGTGATGCCCAAGGTATTTGTACAATACTTTAGAGTGAATCTATGAGCACTATGTCTTCTCATCACATCGCCTGACTTATAATGAAGAAAAAGAATTCCTATTGTCTTGATCTTAACATACTTCTTCCTCAGATATGTTGAGCATTCAGTGTGACAATTGCCATTACAATGTTCTCTCAGACTTGCTAATGAGATGTTATGTGAGTGCTTTGATGGAATTTTAGTAGCACTCTTGATGTCTCTCAGTGACAATGAGTTTCTGGCCATTTTAAAACAGGAAAGGTCTCTGATTTGCAGAAAACCTCTGTAAAGGCCAAGAAGGCATCTTCATTTAGGCTGATGCTATTCTCATTCTGGTCTCTCTTTCGTTACTAACCAGAAGGTGTGTGACAGAAGAGGAAAGGAAGAAATATATCAACAGTTGGAGATGACAAATGATCAGAAAGAACCAATGTAAAGTCATGGGAAAATAAGAGAGTTTTCTGGGTTAACAATGGTACAGGAGAATTAAAGATCCTTCAAGCATAAGACAAGACTGGACAGGTTGTTTATTTATGTGTGAATTGAACTACAGGTTTGCCATCGAGTTCATTCCTTCTATAATAAATGTTCAAATTAATGAAAGGAAGAATATTTCATAGAGTCCACTGTAGTGGGGCAAAAGTTCAAAGTATGAGGATGCCTTCACTGTGTTTAGTGTTTCTTAGTATCACAATGGCTGTTCCTTCGCCTGTGAAATATACTTCAAAAGCACATCAAGTCACAATGAAGCGTAATCAACAGAGGCCCCGCCATTTTGGAGCTTCGTTATATAAAGTGAGCGTTTATTAATATCATACAGGCAGTATGAATGCCTGTTATTTTCCTTTACCATCAATTCTATGCTTCTCCATGGTTCCATGCTGCTTTTGGATTGCTCATTCATTAAGCCATCAGTTATCAAAAGATGAACGGCTCGTTGGTCTAGGGGTATGATTCTCGCTTAGGGTGCGAGAGGTCCCGGGTTCAAATCCCGGACGAGCCCAAAAGTCACGCAGGTTAAACAACACTCGTTTGATACTCACTTTACAGAAATCTATAAAATCTCTCGATGCTTCATTGCAGAATGCCCTGGGTCACTTTTGCAAGCATTTTCCTCCTTTCTCGATTTAGCGGCAAAACCATTAAGGAAAGGTGCCCGAGTGTTTGACACTGAAAACCCTTACCATAATCTGTCCCTTTCAATTTCTAATGTCAATAACTCAGATTAGACCTTATGGAAATCAGCTAGAAAGATTGATGTTCAGAAGAGCAATTGCCACTTTTCTATTGGTTCCAGAAAACCATTACATACAGATAAGCTCAGCCATATTTAGTGAGGATTTCAGTAGCACGAATTTGACAGATTATTTTCTTAAAATTCAGGTCAGCAGTTTTCTGTCCTTCTGATGGCCTTGTCTTTGCAGAGTTTGGGTGAACTTTGTCTTTTCCTAAATATGTGTCATTTTGATGTCATTAACAAATCTGATATGGCAAAGCTTATTTACAAGGATAATTGAACATGGATAGAACTAAGAATTTCTACCCATCAGGAAAATGAATCCTGGTTTGACTGAGTCAGGCGTGGTTTCTAATGATTACACTAAATACTACTGGCTATCTAAGCTCACCAAGACAGCTAATCAAGTATCAGTTGCACTGATCAGTGCAGAGCCAATCTGTCAAAATTGTTTTTCATTCAAGTTTTTACTTTTGGATATGCTGCTACGAAGCGTGTACAAGAAAGCTTCCTGATGAGGTGTAAATTAGTGCTCTCTGTAACTAACTACAAAAGGAAAAATCATGGTTAGGCTCAAAGATTTAGCCATAGTTCAAAAGTGACTTGAAACTGTATTTTCATTCGCTGGAAGTGCCCATGATTAGGATTACACTAGGAACTGTTGTTTGAATTGGTAAGAGTCCACCCAATATCTTGCTTGTTTCCAAGGCTAAAGGTGAAATTCAATACAGAGAGTACAGAATTTGAAAATGAGGCATCCTGATAGAAGAGCACTTTGGGACATTTACACTTGGAAAATATTACTAAATTCCAGACATTTTGGATATCACAATCAGATTATAGCCTATGTTTCATTATACGTTGCATTGGAAGTTTTGATAATTCAGAAGTTTGAACTGTTTTTCATGGAGCACCTAAACAATGTTTAAAGTATTCAATAGTTTTGCAAAATATTGAGGAACATTGTGATGCCCAAGGTATTTGTACAATACTTTGAGAGTAGATCTATGAGCACTATGTCTTCTCTTCTTACACGTCTGACTTATAATGAAGAGAAAAGAATTCCTATTGTCTTGATCTTCAACATACTTCTTCCTCAGATATGTTGAGCATTCAGTGTGACAATTGCCATTACAATGTTCTCTCAGACTTGCTAATGGGATGTTATGTGAGTGCTTTGATGGAATTTTAGTAGCACTCTTGATGTCTCTCAGTGACAATGAGTTTCCTGGGCCATTTCTTAAAATCAGGAAAGAGTCTCCTGATTTGCAAGAAAACTTCCTCTGTAAAGGCCAAGAAGGCATCATCTTCATTTAGGCTGGTGCTATTCTCATTCTGGTCTCTCTTTCGTTACTAACCAGAAGAGTGTGTGACAGAAGAGGAAAGGAAGAAATATATCAACAGTTGGAGATGACAAATGATCAGAAGAATGTGGCAAGTCATGGGAAAATAAGAGAGTTTTCTGAGTTTAACAATGGTACAGGAGAATTTAAAGATCCTTCAAGCATAAGACAAGACTTGGACAGGTTGTTTATTTATGTGTGAATTGAACTACGGTTTTGCCATCGAGTTTTCATTCCTTCTATAATAAATGTTCACATTAACCAATGACAGGAATATTTCATGGAGTCACTGTAGTGGGGCAAAAGTTCAAATATGAGGATGCCTTCACTGTGTTTAGTGTTTCTTAGTATCACAATGGCTGTTCCTTCAGTCTGTGAAATATACTTCAAAAGCACATCAGAGTCACAGTAGACGTAATCAACAGAACCCACTCATTTTGGAACTCCGTTTATATAGAAGTGAACGTTTAAGTAATGTCATACAGGCAGTGTGAATTGCCTGTTATTTTCCTTACCATCAAATTCTATGCTTCTCCATGGTTCCATGCTGCTTTTGATTGCTCATTCATTAAGCCATCAGTTATCAAAGATGAGCAGCTCGTTGGTCCTGGGGTATGATTCTCAGCTTAAGATGCGAGAGGTCCGAGTTCAAATCGGGCCGAGCCCAAAAGTCCTAGGTTAAACAACACTCGCTTGATACTCACTTTACAGAAATCTATAAAATCTCTCGATGCTTCATTGCAGAATGCCCTGGGTCACTTTTGCAAGCATTTTCCTCCTTTCTCGATTTAGCGGCAAAACCATTAAGGAAAGGTGCCCGAGTGTTTGACACTGAAAACCCTTACCCTAATCTGTCCCTTTCAATTTCTAATGTCAGCAACTCAGATTAGACCTTATATGAAATCAGCTAGAGAGGATTGATGTTCCGAAGAGCAATTGCCACTTTTCTATTGGTTCCAGGAAAACCATTACATACAGATAGAAAGCTCAGCCATATTTAGTGAGGATTTCAATATCGAATTTGTCAGATTATTTTCTTAAAATTCAGGTCAGCAGTTTTCTGTCCTTCTGATGGCGCCTGTCTTTTGCAGAGTTTTGAGGAACTTTGACTCTTTTCCTAAATATGTTCATTTGATGTCATTAACAAATCTGATATGGCAAAGCTTATTTAAAGGATAATTGAACATGGATAGACTAAAGAATTTCTACCCATCAGGGAAATGAATCCTGGTTTGACTGAGTCAGTGTGGTTTCTAATGATTACACTAAATACTACTGGCTATCTAGCTCACCAAAGGCAGCTAATCAAGTATCAGTTGCACTGATCAGTGCAGCTAACCAATCTGTCAAAATTGTTTTCTATTCAAGTTTTACTTTTGGATATGCTGTACATGACGGTACAAGAAAGCTTCCTGATGAGGTGTAAATTAGTGCTCTCTGTAACTAGCCTACAAAGGAAAATCATGGTTAGAAACAAAGATTTAGCCATAGTTCAAAAGTGACTTGAAACTGTATTTTTCATTCGCTGGAAGTGCTTATGATTAGGATTACACTAGGAACTGTTGTTTGAATTGGTAAGAGTCCACCCAATATCTTGCTTGTTTCCAAGGCTAAAGGTGAAATTCAATACAGAGAGTACAGAATTTGAAAAATGAGGCATCCTGATAGAAGAGCACTTTGGGACATTTTACACACTTGGAAAATATTACTAAATTCCAGACATTTTTTGGATATCACAATCAGATTATAGCCTATGTTTCATTACAGTTGCATTGGAAGTTTTGATAATTCAGAAGTTTGAACTGTTTTCATGGAGCACCTAAACAATGTTTAAAGTATTCAATAGTTTTGCAAAATATTGAGGAACATTGTGATGCCCAAGGTATTGTACAATACTTTGAGAGTAGATCTATGAGCACTATGTCTTCTCTTCTTACAGTCTGACTTATAATGAAGAAAAGAATTCCCTATTGTTTGATCTTCAACATACTTCTTCCTCAGATATGTTGAGCATTCAGTGTGACAATTGCCATTACAATGTTCTCTCAGACTTGCTAATGGGATGTTATGTGAGTGCTTTGATGGAATTTTAGTAGCACTCTTGATGTCTCTCAGTGACAATGAGTTTCCTGGGCCATTTCTTAAAACAGGGAAAGGTCTCCTGATTTGCAAGAAAACTTCCTCTGTAAAGGCCAAGAAGGCATCTTCATTTAGGCTGGTGCTATTCTCATTCTGGTCTCTCTTTCGTTACTAACCAGAAGAGTGTGTGACAGAAGAGGAAAGGAAGAAATATATCAACAGTTGGAGATGACAAATGATCAGAAGAATGTGGCAAGTCATGGGAAAATAAGAGAGAGTTTTCTGGGTTAACAATGGTACAGGAGAATTTAAAGATCCTTCAAGCATAAGACAAGACTTGGACAGGTTGTTTATTTATGTGTGAATTGAACTACGGTTTGCCATCGAGTTTTCATTCCTTCTATAATAAATGTTCACATTAACCAATGACAGGAATATTTCATGGAGTCCACTGTAGTGGGGGCAAAAGTTCAAAGTATGAGGATGCCTTCACTGTGTTTAGTGTTTCTTAGTATCACAATGGCTGTTCCTTCGGTCTGTGAAATATACTTCAAAAGCACATCAAGTCACAGTAGACGTAATCAACAGAACCCACTCATTTTGGAACTCGTTTATATAGAAGTGAACGTTTCGTAATGTCATACAGGCAGTGTGAATTGCCTGTTATTTTCCTTTACCATCAAATTCTATGCTTCTCCATGGTTCCATGCTGCTTTTGGATTGCTCATTCATTAAGCCATCAGTTATCAAAAGATGAACGGCTCGTTGGTCTAGGGGTATGATTCTCGCTTAGGGTGCGAGAGGTCCCGGGTTCAAATCCCGGACGAGCCCAAAAGTCACGCAGGTTAAACAACACTCGTTTGATACTCACTTTACAGAAATCTATAAAATCTCTCGATGCTTCATTGCAGAATGCCCTGGGTCACTTTTGCAAGCATTTTCCTCCTTTCTCGATTTAGCGGCAAAACCATTAAGGAAAGGTGCCCGAGTGTTGACACTGAAAACCCTTACCCTAATCTGTCCCTTTCAATTTCTAATGTCAGCAACTCAGATTAGACCTTATATGAAATCAGCTAGAGAGGATTGATGTTCAGAAGAGCAATTGCCACTTTTCTATTGGTTCCAGGAAAACCATTACATACAGATAGAAAAGCTCAGCCATATTTGAGTGAGGATTTCAGTAGCATAATTTGTCAGATTATTTTCTTAAAATTCAGGTCAGCAGTTTTCTGTCCTTCTGATCACGCCTTGTCTTTGCAGAGTTTGGAGTGAACTTTTGACTCTTTTTCCTAAATATGTGTCATTTTGATGTCATTAACAAATCTGATATGGCAAAGCTTATTTACAAGGATAATTGAACATGGATAGACTAAAGAATTTCTACCCATCAGGGAAATGAATCCTGGTTTGACTGAGTCAGGCGTGGTTTCTAATGATTACACTAAATACTACTGGCTATCTAGCTCACCAAGGCAGCTAATCAAGTATCAGTTGCACTGATCAGTGCAGCTAGCCAATCTGTCAAAATTGTTTTCATTCAAGTTTTTTACTTTTGGATATGCTGTACATGACGTGTACAAGAAAGCTTCCTGATGAGGTGTAAATTAGTGCTCTCTGTAACTAGCCTACAAAGGAAAATCATGGTTAGAAACAAAGATTTAGCCATAGTTCAAAAGTGACTTGAAACTGTATTTTTCATTCGCTGGAAGTGCTTATGATTAGGATTACACTAGGAACTGTTGTTTGAATTGGTAAGAGTCCACCCAATATCTTGCTTGTTTCCAAGGCTAAAGGTGAAATTCAATACAGAGAGTACAGAATTTGAAAAATGAGGCATCCTGATAGAAGAGCACTTTGGGACATTTTACACACTTGGAAAATATTACTAAATTCCAGACATTTTTTGGATATCACAATCAGATTATAGCCTATGTTTCATTATACGTTGCATTGGAAGTTTTGATAATTCAGAAGTTTGAACTGTTTTTCATGGAGCACCTAAACAATGTTTAAAGTATTCAATAGTTTTGCAAAATATTGAGGAACATTGTGATGCCCAAGGTATTTGTACAATACTTTGAGAGTAGATCTATGAGCACTATGTCTTCTCTTCTTACACGTCTGACTTATAATGAAGAGAAAAGAATTCCTATTGTCTTGATCTTCAACATACTTCTTCCTCAGATATGTTGAGCATTCAGTGTGACAATTGCCATTACAATGTTCTCTCAGACTTGCTAATGGGATGTTATGTGAGTGCTTTGATGGAATTTTAGTAGCACTCTTGATGTCTCTCAGTGACAATGAGTTTCCTGGGCCATTTCTTAAAACAGGGAAAGGTCTCCTGATTTGCAAGAAAACTTCCTCTGTAAAGGCCAAGAAGGCATCTTCATTTAGGCTGGTGCTATTCTCATTCAGAAGTTTGAATTGTTTTTCTTGGAGCACCTAAACAATGTTTTAAGTGATCAATAGTTTTGCAAAATATTGAGGAACATTGTGATGCCCAAGGTATTTGAATTTGGTATTTGCTAGCTCTGCACTGTTAATGTTTGACAATATTGTGCTAGATTATGTTTTCTGTTAAAACTGTCTTGTTTGTATTTTATAACTGAAGTTTTCTGATTTAATGGAAATGCCTGTACTGTGTTCCTCATAAGAACAGTAGCAATCTCAGCTGAGGTCTTTGAAACCCCCCTTCACCTTTCTATGATAGTATGGTGTTTTAAATAGCACTGTTATTGCCCACTCAGACTTGGAGGCACCTTGCCTAACATTTTGGTCTGCAAAAACCCCCCTGTTTAAGCCAGTCTGCATTTCTTTTTAGCTCCATGAGCAGCCTTGCCCCCTCTAACTTTCTTATTTAGCTCTCTCTGCCATCTCTTTCCAGGTAGTCTTGAGAGCCACAGTCGTGGTTCTCTGACAAACCGATCTGCCAGACTGCCACTGCAGTGCAGGGTCTGAAGTCACCAGCCCCTCACAGTAATGGCTGTATGAACTTGCCCTCAGGGATGGATTACCTCCAGGAAGGGAGCTCTAGCTGCCAATTTTTCGCCCACCACCACCCCTCCCGGTCCTGATTAAATACACATAAACCCCGCCCTGGCCTTCTACCTCACTCTTACTGGCTATTGCCAGCCACGCCTTATTAGTTATCTAGGCCGTAATTTTTAATTGGTACCCCATCCTCCAACAAGATCCACTCTTCTTCTTGGCCCTGTCAAGGAAGTGTTGCAAATCCTTTGGTTTTACTGATAAAAGGAAATATCTCCACATTAAGAATGCCTTCTGCGCCTATCATTCTCTATAGTTGCCTTATGTTACTTTGTTATACTCTACCCAAAATTTCATTTTGTAACTTATACAAAGGCCAGTTTCCCTCCTCTATCATCTACCAAGATATAACCTCCCACATTAGACCATGGCACTCTGCATCAGGGACATCTCCTCTATGGTCATACCCCTCCTCCCACCAGGCCATAACTATGGAACACATGCAAATCCCAAGGATGGTGTTGGCTGTATCAGTTCTCTATGTTTTATTCCTAGCAAATAGGAATCCTTCCCTTAACACAGCCACCGCTAAACAAATGTACGCTGGAAGGAATAAGGAAAGAATGTTTAGCAGGCTAAGACACCACCATAAAAAACTATGACTGCTTCTCCTACTGTGTTTGGGAAATGTTGAATTAAACCCAGGTCCACCTATTTCTCTGGATGCCCCTGCAGACCTCCCTCAATATAAATGGATTAGCTTTCTCCATATCAATGTCTGTAGTTTGCTAAAGAAGATTGACTCTATACAGACCTGGGCTCTACTTGCATCTCCTGATTTCTTCATGATAACTGAATCCTGGCTCACCCCCTATACCCTGGACAAATCTATCAATGTACCCGGACATATCATCTACTGCTGTGATAGATCGACTAGAGGGGGAGGGGTTGCAATATATGTCAAAAGCAAATTCACAGTCACAGTCTTTGACTGTACCTCAAAGGCTAAGGAATTTGAATGCCTTGCTCTAAAATTATCACTTTCCAGCAAGAAATCACTCCTTATGGCAGCATGCTACTGACCACTGTCTGGTGGCTGGGCACTTCTGCCACACCCTTCAAAACCTTCTTTACTCTGCTGATACTGAGTGTATTCTAATGGAGATTTCAATCTAAATTGGAATGATGACAGTTCTAAGAAATTGAAGGATCTATGTGATGTTAATGGTCTGTTACAAATGGTGACTGCTATAACCAGACCTAACAGAAAAAACCCTGAGCAGCACCCTCCTGGACCTTATCCTAATAAACAAACCTCACACTATCTCACATACTGGAGTATTCTTCAACAATATAAGAGACCATTGTGCTACTGCCTGCATCAGACATCCTTCCCAAATTAAAACGGCCTCCAAACTCAAACTGAAAAGATGCCTGAAAAAGTTCTGCCAGTACACTTTCCTGAAAGATCTTAGCAACATTCATTGGCAGGATTTCTACCTAGCTCCCACCATTAACGAGGCATTTAACATCTTTCATAGCCTCTTACTGGAGCTAATAGACAAACACACCCCACTAAGACAGGTCAAATCAAAAAAATAAAACTCCTGGCTGGTTCTCTCCCATCCTGAAGAAAGCACTTAGGGATAGGGACTAGTGGTGGAAAAAAGTGAGGAAATCCCACCTGGAGGCAGATTTGTTAGCATTCCGTACCACTAGGAATGCTTGTACCAAGCTAATTAGGTCAGAAAAAAGCTAGGTACTTTCAAAAAGAAATAGAAGACAATAAAAACAACTCTGCCAAATTTTGGAACATCCTCAAAGAAGTCGAAGGTCAGCCCACTGCAACACCCCTTCCTAACAAAATTGTGTCTGATGGTACCACCTATACAGACAAAGCTGATATACTAGAAAAGCTTAATAATCACTTTGTCACTGCAGGGCTTGCCTTTGACACCTCACTGATCAGCAAACTTAGCCCAGCAAAAGACTACACTGTTGGCTTCACTGATAATCACAACCATAACCAACACACCCCACCTCCTTCAGCTTCCTCACAATTATGTTCAAGCAAGTGGAGGACCTCCTCTCTCTCTGGATACAAAAAATAGTGCAGGTACAGATGATATTGACCTTACTTCCAAAAACTTGGCCATACCTATCTGGCTGCCCCATTACACACTTATTCAACACCTCTCTGATTCAAGGTGAGCTATCTGTCTTGTGGGAAACTGCCTACATCCTCCCATTATTCAAGACTGAGGATCTGAGGGATCTGAACAATTACCAGCCTATTTCTATACTATCCGTTGCTCTCTAAATTACTTGAAAAATTGTCAACATCCAACTTAGAGAACTTGGATTCAAAAGTTGCTAAACCAACTTTCGGTCCTGGCTTCAGAGCCAAACACAGTACAATATCAGCTCTTGCCAAAGTAACTACAGACTGACAAATGGCCTTGGACACTAAGAAGCATTTATTTGTCCTTTTCCTTGATCTAAGTAAGGCCTTCGATACTGTAGATCATACCATCATGCTTACTGCACTGAGTAACATCAGACTTGATAGTTCTGCCATTAAATAGTTCACCAGCTACCTAACCAATAGGTTACAACAAGTCAAAGCCATAGGAGATCTGTCCCCACAAAAATCCTTGTTACGAGGAGTCCCACAAGACTCCATCCTGGGCTATATCCTCTTTGCAATATACATCAATAATTTGGACTCACAGTTGGGCACAACAAATGTGCACTATTTGCAGATGATACTGTACTCTATACCACAAATTCATCCTTGGATCTGGCCCATGAGTACTTACAGAATGACTTTGTCACCCTCCAATACAATCTTCTCACTCATAAGCTCCTCCTCAACACCAAAAAGACTAAGCGATGATTCTCTCACCAAAGTCTACTTACAGATGTCCACATATCACACAGATCTGAACACTCTTAGATCAACCCTTGAAGTAGTTGATACCTTTAAATAACTAGGGTTCTGGCTGGATAACAAGCTCAACTTTCTGTGCCACTTAAATGAAACCTTGAAGAAACTAAGACAGCGATTAGGTTTATTCTATCGCATTAAACACCTACTCATGTTAGAAGCCTGAATTAGACTAGTACAAAATACATTCCTAACTATACTAGACTACGCTGACTTCCTTTACAGTCATCGCCCATCAACGATGCTAAATAAACTGGACACCCTTTACCACCGGGCTTTAAGATTTATCTTAAATCTGCCCCGTAGTACACATCACTGTTGTCTATACCAGGTTTTGGGATGGACCTCACTCTCAACTAGAAGAAAAAGGAATGCTCTCTTCTGGTTTTTTTAGAGCATTATCTGATAACCTCCCTGCATACATCTCGAACATCTTCAAATGGGCTAAAGGTTCCTATGGCCTGAAACACTTCTCCTTAATCTGCTTCCAGATTCCTAGAGTGAAACTACCCTTGGCTCAGCAGCAATCAACTTTCACTTCCATCACTTTTGAACACTATGCAAGAGTCATTAAAATTATCCTCACTTCCAAGCATTTTCACATTCAAAGCTCTATTAACAGATTATTGGAAGGAATCATGCAACTGTTTCAGATGCTGATGAGCCCTAAGCCTCGGGTACCACTCTCAATTACTACGCCTAAGTATTTCATCCACCCCACATTTATAACAACAGAAACCTAGGACCTACAAGCCTAGTTCCCTTACTCCAAGATGACACTGCCTATTCTCTACCTTTTACCTATTCTGGCCTCCCTTTTGACTACCTACTCTTTCACCCCAATTTCTACCCTATTACTTAATACCTCATTATTTTTTATCATTTAGGTATGAGCTCTTACTCAGCGGAGACTATATGGGATTGTCATCTGTTCTCATTTCAGTAAAAGCTTATCATTATGTACCTTTTCATGTTAATTATGTTGACCAGTATGTACAGGCCCATATTGACCAGCACCTTCACAATGTTTTTCTTTTTTTTTGCACCAATTTCCACTGTAATTGTAATCTTATGAAGTGTACTGTATTGTATTTATGCCCAGGACCACCTTGAAAATGAGCTTGCTCAATGGTGTTTATGCCTGGTTAAATAAAGTGATTGATTGATTTGTACAATACTTTGAGAGTAGATCTATGAGCAATACATTTTCTCTTCTTATATATCTGAATTGTAATGAAGAGAAAAGAATCCCTATTGTCTTCATCTTCAAAATGCTCCTTCCTCAGACATATTGAGCATTCAGTGTGACAATTGCTGTTACAATGTTCTGTCAGACTTCTAATGGGACATTATGTGAGTGCTTTGATGGAATTTTAGTAGCACTCTTGATGTCCCCCAGTGACAATGAGTTTCCTGGGCCATTTCTTAAAACAGAGAAAGGTCTCCCGATTTGCAAAAAAAAACTTCCTCTGTAAAGGCAAAGAAGGCATCTTCATTTAGGCAGGTGCTATTCTCATTCTGGTCTTTCTTTCATTACTATTTTAATGTTTTGTAATATCATACAGGCACTGTGAATGGCCTGTTATTCTCCTTTACCATCAAATTCTATGTTTCTCTATGGTTCCATGCTGCTTTTGGATTTCTCATTCATTAAGCCATCAATTACCAATAAATCAATGGCTTGTTGGTTTATGGGTATGATTCTCACTTAGGGTGTGAGAGGTCCTGGATTCAAATCCCAAAATGAGCCCAAAAATCATGCAGTTTAAACAATATTTGTTAGATACTCATTTTACACTAATCAAAATAGAAATTTATAAAATCTTTCGACGCTTCATTGCAGAATGCCCTGTGTCACTTTTGCAAAAATTTCCTCCTTTTTCGATTTAGCAGCAAAACCATAAAGGAAAGGTGCCCGAGTGTCTGACACTGAAAACCCTTACCCTAATCTTTCCCTTTCAGTTTCTAATGTCAGCAACTCAGATTAGACCTCATTTGAAATCTGCTAGAGAAGATTGAAGTTCTGAAGATCAATTACCACTTTTCTATTGGTTCCAGGAAAACCATTACATACAGATTGAAGGCTCAGCCATATTTAATGAGGATTTCAGTAACACAATTTGTTAGATTATTTTCTTAAAATTCAGGTCAGCAGTTTTCTGCCCTTCTGATCACACCATGTTTTTGCAGAGTCTGGAGTGAACTTTTGACTTTTTTTTAAAATATGTGTCTTTTTGATGTCATTAACAAACCTGATATGGCAGAGCTTATTTACAAGGATAATTGAACATGGATAGGCTGTAGAATTTCCACACATCAGGGAATTGAATCCTCGTTTGCCTGAGTCAGGCATGGTTTCTAATGATTATGCTAAATACTACTGGCTGTCTAGCTCACCAAGGCAGCTAATCAAGTATCAGTTGCACTGATCAGTGCAACTAGCCAGTCTGTCAAAATTGTTATGATTCAAGTTTTTACTTTCAGATATGCTGTACATCACCTGTACAAGAAAGCTTCCTGATGAGGTGTAAATAAGTGCTCTCTGTAAGTAGTTTACAAAAGGAAAATCATACTTAGAAACAAAGAATTATCCATAGTTCAAAAGTGACTTAAAACTATATTTTTCATTCACTGGAAATGCTTATAATTAGGATTACACTAGGAACTGTTATTAGAATTGGTAAGAGTCCTCCCAATATCTTGCTTGTTTCCTAAGCTAAAGGTGAAATTCAATACAGATAGGACAGATTTGTTAAAATGAGGCATGCTGATAGAAGAGCACTTTGGGACATATTACACACTTACAAAATATTACCAAATTCCAGACACTCTTTGGATATCACAATCAGATTATATCCAATCTGTCATTACACATTGCATTGGAAGTTTTAATAATTCAGAAGTTTGAATCGTTTTTCATGGAGCACCTAAACAATGTTTAAAGTGATCAATAGCTTTGCAAAATATTGAGGAAAATACTGCTGCCCAAGGTATTTGTAAAATAATTTGAGAGTAGATGTATGAGCAATAAGTCTTCTCTTCTTATATATCTTACTTGTAATGAAGAGAAAAGACACTCTATTGTCTTCATCTTCAAAATGCTTCTTCCTCAGATATGTTGAGCATTCAGTGTGACAGTTGCTCTTACAATGTTCTCTCAGAATTGCTAATGGGACATTATGTGAGTGCTTTGATGGAATTTTAGTAGCACTCTTGTTGCCTCCCAGTGACAATGCATTTCCTGGGCCATTTCTTAAAAGAGGAGAGGTCTCCTCATTTGCAAAAAAATCAACTGTAAAGAGCAAAAAGGCATCTTCATTTAGCAGGTGCTATTCTCATTCTTGTCTTTCTTTTGTGACTAACCAGAGGAGTGTGTGATAGAAGAGGAAAGGAAGAAATATATCAACAGTTGGAGATGGCAAATGATCAGAAGAATGTGGCAAGTCATGAGAAAATAAGAGAGAGCTTTCTGGGTTAACAAAGGTACAAGAGAATTTAAAGATCCTACAAGACTAAGCATAAGACATGATTTGGACAGGTCATTTATTTATGTCTGAATTGAACTATGGTTTCCCATATAGTTTTCATTCCTTTTATAATAAATATTCACATTAACCAATGACAGGAATATTTCATGGATTCCACTATATGGGGCAAAAGTTCAAAGTATTAGGATGCCTTCATTGTGTTTAGTGTTTCTTAGCATCACAATGGCTTTTCCTTTGGTGTATAAAAACATACTTCCAAAGCACATAAAGTCATAGTAGAAGTATTAAACACAACCCACTCATTTTGGAATGCATTTATATAGAAGTGAATGTTTTGTAATATCATACAGGCAGTGTGAATTGCCTGTAATCTCCTTTGCGATCAAATTCTATGTTTCTCTTTGGTTCCATGCTGCTTTTGGATTTCTCATTCATTAAGCCATCAGTTATCAAAAAGTCAGTTTTTTGTTATTCTAGGGTATGATTCTCGCTTAAGATGCGAGAGGTCCTGGGTTCAAATCCCCGATGAGACAAAAAATCATGTAGTTTAAACAATCTCTGTTTGATGCTCATTTTACATTAATCAAAAAGAAATATAAAATCTCTTGACAATTCATTGCTGAACACCCTGTGTCACATTTGCAAGCATTTTCCTCCTTTCTTGTTTGAGCAGCAAAACCATTGAGAAAAGCTGCCCCGAATGTTTGACACTGACAACCCTTTCCCTAATCTGTCCATTTCAGTTTCTAATGTCAGCAGCTCAGATTAAACCTCATTTGAAATCAGCTAGAGAGGACTGAAGTTCTGAAGAACAATTGCCACTTTTCTATTTGTTCCTGTAAAACTATTACATACAGATTGAAGACTCAGCCATATTTAGTGAGGATTTCAGTAACAAAATGTGTTAGATTATTTTCTTAAATTTCAGGTCAGCAGCTTTCTGTCCTTCTGATCATGCCATGTCTTTGCAGAGTCTGGAGTGAACTTTTCAGTTTATTTTTTAAAATGTGTCATTTTGATGTCATATACAAACCTGATATGGCAGAGCTTATTTACAAGGATAACTGAACATGGATAGACTAAAGAATTTCTACCCATCAGGGAATTGAATCCTGGTTTGCCTGAGACAGGCATGGTTTCTAAAGATTATACAAAATACTACTGACTGTCTAGCTCACCAAGGCAGCTAATCAAGTATCAGTTGCCTGATCAGTGCGGCTAGACAATCGGTCAAAATTGTTTTCATTCGAGTTTTTGCTTTCAGATATGCTGTATATAACCTGTACAAGAAAGTGTCTGCATGAGATGTAAATGAGTGTTCTGTAACTAGTTTACAAAAGGAAAATTATGCTTAGAAACAAAGATTTAGCCATAGCTCAAAAGTGAGATAAAACTATATTTTTCATTCGCTGGAAGTGCTTATGATTAGGATTACACTAGGAACTGTTTGAATTGGTAAGAGTCCTTGAAATATCTTGCTTGTTTCCAAGTCTAAAGGTGAAATTCAATACAGATAGTACAGAATTTTAAAAATGAGGCATCCTGATAGAAGAGCACTTTGGGACATATTACACACTTGCAAAATATTGCTACATTCAGACATTTTTTGGATATCACAATCAGATTATGTCCTATGTTTCATTATACATTGCTTTGGAAGTTTTGATAATTCAGAAGTTTGAATTGTTTTTCATGGAGCACCTAGACAATGTTTAATGTGATCAATAGTTTTGCAAAATATTGAAGAACATTGCGATGTCCAAGGTATTTGTACAATACTTTGAGAGTAGATCTATGAGCTATACATCTTCTCTTCTTATATATCTAACTTGTAATGAAGAGAAAAGAAGCTCTATTGTCTTCATCTTCAAAATGCTCCTTCCTCAGATATGTTGAGCATTCAGTGTGGCAATTGCTCTTACAATGTTCTCTCAGACTTGCTATGGGACATTATGTGAGTGGTTTGGTGGAATTTTAGTAGCAGTCTTGTCTCCCAGTGACAATGAGTTTCCTAGGCCATTTTTTAAAAGAGGGAAAGGTCTCTTTATTTGCAAAAAAACTTCCTGTCCCAGATATTCAAAGGAGTTGAGCCATGTGCAACAGGGTTGCACCTGTGCAAGTCCAAAATTGCGCCATTCTGCGATATGCAGCAGGAGGCAGTTGCACCCCCTAAATCACACCGAGCAACAGCGCTATGATAATGAAGGCATGCACAACTGAAGGGGGAGGAACCATGCATAAATGGTGCCGTGCAATTTTCAACAAATTGCTCCATGCTCAATAGGGGAGCAAGTAGAAGTTGCCCCATTGCAGAAATGAGCCAAAATAAAAAAGAGCAAGGAAGAGGCACAAGAATTCTACATGGAAGGCACATGAGGCTGAACTCTAGCCACACAGGCTGGGCAGGAAGAACACACTAGGCAGGCCAGTGAAAGGGCACCCTGAACAAAGAGGTGTGGGGAGCCACAGCCAGTGCAGAAGGGTGAAGTGCCACACAGCACTGAGGCCACCACAGGCAGGTGTTCCCGGTGCAGGGGAAGTAGCAGTGAGGACAGCTGAGGAAATACAGTAACAGCTGCCAGCGGGGTGAACTCAAGCTAGGGACATGGCCAATGCCACCTTCCAGATGGAGGCCATTATGAGGGGGGTGAGAAGGTGGGCAGCAGGGGGCCGTGGCCATGGAAGGGCCCATTGGCGGTATGCCCCCAACAGGCAGTACCGAAGCCCTCACCAGCTTCGAGCTGTACAGTGATACTGAGATTGTGGGCCAGTACTGGTTGAATAGGGCAACTTGAGGTGGCTCGTGAGCTGTGCAGTGTGATGCAGGCACCCACATGACGGAGCCATGCCCTGTCAGTGAAGACTTATGTGACAGCTTGCATGTGCTTGCTCACCACGGGTACCTTCCAGAGACCAAATGGGGACACCACAGGCAGAACCCAGTCAGCCACATCATGCCACCTCACCCAATTCCTCAGTACACTGCTGCCACATGCTGTGGAGTACATCCATTTCCTCAGCACACCGGTGGAGCGCACTGCAAACATACAGGAGTTCCACAGGGTAGCACGTATGCCTGATGTGCTAGGAGCAATAGACTGTACCCATGTGGCCATACGCTCACCACCTGGCCCCAAGGGGGCCGCATACATAAATCACAAGGGCTATGCCAGCATCAACTGCCAGTTGGTGTGCGATGCCAGGGGGTGCATCATCAATGTCTGTGCCATGCACCCTGGGGGAGAACACAATGCCTTAATCTGGCACCAGTCAGCACTGTGCCACAGATTCAAGAGTGGGGCGATCCCCACTGGCCACCTAATGGGTGAGTATGCAAACCACATTGACAATCATTGGGCGGGGGCATGGCCAGAGGTGACATGGGTAGTGTCCTACATGGCCCAGGACAGGGTGATGCTGATCACCAAACTAACTTCCACCCTCTACACACAGGTGACAGTGGATACCCACTGTGTTCCTGGCTGCCCACACCCTACTGGTGGCGCAACCCCATCTCAGCAACACTACAATGAGGCACATGCCACCACATGTAATGTCATTGAGTGGGTGTTTGGGATGCTGAAAGCACACTTCTATTGCCTGGACACCTCCAGTGGTGCCCTACAGTACAGCCACTCAAAGGCCTGCAGGCGATTCCTGGCCTGTTGCATCCTGCGCAACATGGCCAATGAATGTGAGATAGCCATACAGGTTGAAGAGGGGGACAACAATGGGAACAATGGGGATGCCGGTGATGATGATGGTGATGGGCAGCCCCCCCTTGGCTGATGGGACCCCAACTGCTCCGGCTGGCACAGCTGCACTGGGACACCATCACAGAGGAGCACTTCAGCCAACCCAGGTAAGTCATGGGGCCATGTGCAGCCTACAGTGGCAAAGGCACCACCCACAAACATGCATGGACACACACCAGGGGTGCATGCCATCAAGGGATGTGGCATGGCATGGAACCACACACAACCAGGGATGGGCGAGGACTAACATGTCACATGGATGGACACACACACAATGGACCAAACTTGCACAAAGGGCAGGAAGCACTCCAACCCAGAATGCCACCCCTAGCCACACACATGTCCACAGACCACCACACCCACTGCCTGTCCATGTGCATGTGTCAGATGCTGAGCAACATTGCACATTGGTGTACAATGCAATGCAGGCATCATCATGCAAACGCAACTGTGGACAGCAGCTGGGAGGGTGTGCAGATGGACTGTGCATCCATGTGTAGGGCTGGGTACCCACCCGTGCACTGCTCACTGAAAGACATAATGCACACAGGGAAGCACCAGACTGTAGCCACTTTGGGAGACAGGTCAGTCAGATGACACAGTGCCCCAGCCACTGAGATCCACCAGCACTGACAGGCTGATGACTGGCCTCATGGGGTGGCACCAATGGTCCCCCAGGGGTTCCACTGTGTGAACACAACCATGCTCATGCATGGGTCTGCAGCACACCGAACATGCCTGCACTAGGCATGCTCAGGATACCCACAGCTGAACCCGGTGTCAACAGGGAGGGTGTTGCATGACGCCGGAAATGGGGGGTGGACAGTGCACAGCATGGTGTCTGCGATGCATGGGCACATGACTGTGTGCCCATTGTGGCCATGATGGCACTGAATGACTGTGCATGCCTGTCAATGGCAGTGGTCACATCCTCCCACAACCAGTCCATCCCTGCCAGGATCAGAGCGGTGTCCCTGCTGTGACACTCCTCTACCTGCTCCAGAGCTGCATGCAGTGCATCCACCGATGTCACAAGCCATATCTGCTTCTGGACTGATGCTTGCAGTAGGCAGGTGTGCACGTCCAAGAGGTAATTTGCCTCCTTGGCATCCAATCCCTCAGGGTGTGTGCTGCCCTGATGCTCAGCACCCCTTGAGGGTGGGTGCCGTGCACCAGGACCAGGTCTGGGCATGTCCAAAGGTGGTGCACAGATGCCACCACTGAACCCTGTACCCCCAAGTCCATTGGCTGACTGCTGATGCTGACCCCTCCGGCTGCCACTCCCCAGGGCTCAGTGGTGCTGCCGCAGTGGCTGCAACAGTCCCAATGTCCTGAACAAACACCAGTGCTGCCCCACTGGTGCTGACAGGCACAGGCTGGGACTGTGTGGACATGCAGGCCTCCATGGCCACACCACCGACACCCATGGCCATGATGTGTCTTGCTGTGGGACAATCCTGTGGCACACACATGTCACTGCCCATGATGTTAGCGACATCATCATTGGTTATGGACTCAGCACCGGCCCCAGGCACAGCATGCTGGCATCTGTGGATGCCAGCATGCTGGTACACAGGCAGGGCTTCCTCTGCACCTGTTACACCAACATCAGTGTGGACAGCCAGGTGGCCCCACCATTGCACTGAGCCATGTATTCCTGTGGAGGTGGATGGGCCCTCTTCCATCTCCAGCTGACTGTCCTCAGTGGACAGCCCACCACCACTGACCCATGCAGATGCTCAGAATCTGTAATGGAAAGCAAAGTTGCATTACTGCATGTGACCTACCCTGCCCCCCATAGACAGACCATAACTTACCATGCAGTGATGGGCCACCACCCATCTGGAAGACACCACCCAGAACACCCTCAATGGCACTATGCTGCATGCTTCCAGCAACCCTCTCCTCCTGTGGGGTCAGGTGTACCACCTCCAGCTGTCTCCCACCTGTTGCAGCTCATGCGGCCCTGATGGCAGCCACCTTCTCCTTTATCCTTCTCCTGTCTGTGACCATCTTTTTCTTGAACTCCTGCATGGAGCACTGGTGGCTGCCATGCAGGTTCAAAGCACGTGCCACCTCCACTCATGGAGCAGCACGGGCTTGAGGTGTTCCTTGCCATCCACTGAGAAGTGGCTCCTGATCCAGGTAGGCCTCAAATAGGGCTTTGGTCATGGTAAAATTAGGCCTCCTCCTCCTCCCACCACTGTGTTCCTCCTCTCCCACAACTTGCTCAGTCATTATTTAGCCTGTATGATGGCAGTTGTTACCTGTGACTGTGCAGTCCCATTCATGTCCCTAAATCCACAGTCCACACTCCCAAACAGCATGCAACTCACCAATAGACTGCAGTAACTGACTATGGGCACTGCAGTCCAATGTCACACTTTTATTGCGCAACCCATGCAAATGAGGCGAGGTGCAACTTTAAGTGGATGCAAATTGCAATGCTGCACCATTGAATTGCTGATTAGATGATTTGCATATGACGGCTGAATATTGCGCTTTTGTGCTTTGCACAATTGTGTTGAACGTGCTGAGCCGATGGTGCAATTCTGTGATATGCGTAGTACCCACCTCACTGCGCATGCCCGGGTTGCTGACGCAGGCGTCTGCCACACTGCTGATGTGTTGTGTGCAGTAAGCAATGCAGGGCATGGCCACCATTGTGCCAGTGGTACTATAGCGATGGTCACCTACATGGCGCTGTGGCACTAGGCCATCAAAGACGCACTGGGGCAACTGCGTGGAAGGCCACTACTGGTGGTAACACACAGGCAGCCAATTATGCTACATGCATTGGGTTCCAATGGCACTGTGCATGTCCATGCACCAGAGACCCTTGACCCTGTGCCTGACCTTTGCCCCCTAGGCACTATGAGTCAGGCATGGGTGCACCTCTATCATGTTGTTCAGTGACAGTGCGATAGGGAATGGCAGTGCTGTACCATGCAGCATCTGCGCATGGGGAGCTGTGCTGCAGAATGCCATATTTGCAGATCGTGCAAAGAGCATGGCATGCAGGAGGGCTGCTCAGTCATCACAAATAGAGCTGGCCAAACTAGTGGCCACTGTGGAGCCACACCATGGGCCACTGTTTGGGGAGGCACTCCTGGACAGGTCCAGAAGCCAGGTGTGGGAGGAGGTGACCACTGCACTCGAGGAGGACACTGGATGGGGGAGAAGTGCAGAGCAGTGCTGCCACAGGTATGGTAACCTGCGGCGGAGGGAGCTGGAGCTGCTAGCCTGCCTGCGGGCATGTACTAGGAGGGGCACAGTGCCATGGCCAGGTAGGTGTTACGTCAACACACTTTTATCTTCCATGTGGGTATCACAGTTGTATGTGTCCTGCACATGGGGGAGAAACTGTCTGGGGTTGGCTCTGGTGGTGTTATCAGGGTGTGGGGTGGGTGGATTTGGCTGGGTGGGAGGCCACACACCTGGGGGCAGGGGGGCATTGCTACAGGATTGTACTAATGTTCCTCTCTTCATGTTTGCACCACAGGCCTTGAGGAATGGTGCCTTGCCCATGATCTGTGGTGGCAGGAAGAACAGAGGGAAGTCAGGCAGGGTGAGGGTCCACACTGCCCAATGGACTGGCCCAATGATGGTGAGTGCCATAACTCCATGATTACTATTGCATGCTGTGTAATGGGGGGGCAGCGGTATATGGCCACCATCCATCGACACCACTGCCATGCACGCAACTTGTTACAGTCGACACTGTCCAGTGGCAATGCATGTCTGGGAGTTCATCAATGGTGGTCCATGCGTGCACCAGGTACATGGCAGTGCCACTGCCTTTGCACCACATAGCCATGTCACTAAACAGCCACGGTAGCACTGTACGTGACTTGGCTGGTGGGTGTGAGCAGCATTCTGCATGGCTGTATGCGCCTTGGTGGGCAGGTCATGTGGACGTGATCAGTGTAGGTTGTCACACACCATCACAGAGGTATGTCCCACAGCCATTTGCCATGCACAGTGGGTGGGCTGTATGGGGCTGTGCATTCACACCTATTGACTATGCTCCCTTGTCCTAGGTACATGCCATCTCTGAGAGATCAGGGAAGCACCTCGGGAGATCCTGCAGGTGGCAAGGGCATTACTGGACATCCTCCACAGGATCGATGACACCGGGGTCCTGTGAAGCCACAGACAGAGACGGAGCCAGAATGGGGAGCGGCGCTCCCGCTAGCAGTCCCTCTGCCCCTGAAATCCCCTACCCCCCGGACCCACCCTCACTCTCCTCCTTTCCTGTACCATTTGTTCACCCCTGCCCCTTACCCACCCCCATCTTGTTTGTGGCCCTCACCCCCACCTTGTATATATTTTGTAAATAGTTTTGTAAATAGTTAACTTTTATATGTTTTTTCAATACAGTTATTTTGATATGAATACTGGGGTGGTCTCTGATTTGCAGTGGGCTGTAGATGCTCAGCTGCAGTGGTATGCATGGTGTCAGGGGAGATGCGATCATGGGTATATGTGTGTGTGTCCATGTGGAGGTGACTATGGTGTGGGGGTAGCTATCAGTCAGTGTCTGTGGTATGTGTGTTGTTCCCTGTGCAGTGGATGACTGTGTGCAGTGGTCCATGGTCCATGCTCTGTGTCCATGGTGCCCCATCAGCCCATCCATGGCCTGTGCAGCTGACACACATGCATGTCTGTGACCTGCATGGTCTGCTGGCATGTCAGTGGTGGCAGTCCCTGCAGGGCAGCCACTGAACCCATTTCACTGCTGGGTTGCCTCCTGTCACTGGTGTGGTGCATGTCTGCCTCGGGTGACACTGTGGCCTCCACAGTTGTCCCACCTCCATGCTGTGCCTTGTGTATGTTGCGGGGGATGTGAATCACTGTCTGTGACTTGTGCTCCAGAAAATGCTGGTAGCGTACAGGTCCACAGTGCCTGCGCATGGTGGCTGGCACTCTAGTGCCATGGAGGACTGTGGGTTGTGTGTACACAGTTTACATGGGCCCATGCTGGGGGCTTGGTTGCCCCACCACTGCGTTCCTGTGTTGTTGTGCCCTTGGGTATGGGTGGGTGGGTGTCTGTCCATGTGCTGTGTGGCATCCAGTGTGGTGCATGCTTCCACTCACCACTGTGGGTGTCTGTGCCAGCTGTTGTGGCCAGTGCTGGGTTGGGATGTGTCATTGGGATACTGTGCAGGGTGCTGTACCACTGGTGGTGGTGTCTGGGGAAAGCCCTGTCCTGTGTGGTGTACCTCATGTGCCAATGCATGGTTGGTCTCTCAGCAGTACCTCGGGGGGACTGTGCATGGTGGCACTGTGTATGCCATTGTTGCATCGCTGTGTGCTGACATCCACTGATTGGTGCTCTTGGTGGGGCTGCCTTGCATGGTTCTGTAGTGCACAGGGTTGCAGTGTCACAGTGGGGGTGGTGGCATGCACAGGGTTTCCTGCAGTGGTGGTCACTGCTCCTGAGCAGGGTGTCTAGGGGTCACAGTGCAGGGTGTGCTCTGCATTGGGGGGATGGTGTACCATGGGGTGGTCAGCCCTCTTTGTGTGCCAGTCACAGTTTGCTGGGGGGTGTGATGGGGCACCATGGGCCAGCTGTGGGTTGTTTTCTTGTCTCCATGGGCCGGTGGTTATTCCAGCCTTCCCTCAGTTGTGCAGTGTATGGGGTGTGGGGGATGATGTCTGTTCTGCTGTGTGTTCCTGTGCTCATCTGTGGCATGGGTGGTGGGCCCTTACTTCCCTAGTTGTGCAGTTGCATTGCTCTGCTTCTGGGGGGCATCCCTGGTTGTGCTATGGCACTTCTGGACTGCTCAGTTGCACATCCCTTGTTGCGTTATGATGCATCAGATCTGCTCAGCTTCCCCTCCCTAGTTGCACTATGGCACAGGTGGTGTGATATTCGGTCATCGGTTGTAGGCGCAGTTTGGCCGGCTCACTTTTTGAATATCACACCTCTTGTGCATGGGCACAATGGACTTGTGCTTGCTCCTTCTATTGTGCACTTTGTGGGCACAGTTTGAATATCTGGGCCCCTTGGTAAAGGCCAAGAAGGCATCTTCATTTAGGCAGGTGCTAGTCTCATTCTGGTCTTTCATGACTAACCAGAAGAGTGTGTGGTAGAAGGGGAAAGGAAGAAATATATCAACAGTTAAAGATGGCAAATGATCAGAAGAATGTGGCAAGTCATAGGAAAATAAGAGAGAGCGTTCTGGGTTAATAAAGGTACAAGAGAATTTAAAGATCCTTCAAGACAAAGCATAAGACAAGATTTGGACAGGTTGTTTATTTATGTGTGATTTGAAATATGGTTTCCCATCTAGTTTTCATTCCTTCTATAATAAATATTCACATTAACCAATGACAGGAATTTTTCATGGATTCCACTGTACTGGGGCAAAAGTTCAAAGTATGAAGATGCCTTCATTGTGTTTAGTGTTTCTTAGTATCACAGTGGCTTTTCCTTTGGTCTATAAAAACATACCTCAAAAGTACATAAAGGCAAAGTAGAAGTAATCAACACAACCCACTCATTTTGGAACTCATTTATATAGAAGTGAATGTTTTGTAATATCAACCAGGGAGAGTGAATTGTCTGTCATTCTCCATTACCATCAAATTCTATGTTTCTTTATGGTTCCATGATGGTTTTGGATTTCTCATTCATAAAATCAGCAGTAATTAAATAAACAATGGCTTGTTCGTGTATGGGTATGATCTTCATGTAGGCTGCAAGAGGTCTTGAGCTTTAATCCTGGACGAGCCCAAAAATCAAGTAGTTTAAACAATGTCTGTTTGATGTTAATTTTACACTAATCAAAATGGAGATTTATAAAATCTCTTGAAGCTTCATTGCAGAATGCCCTGTGTCACGTTTGCAAGCATTTTCCTCCTTTCTCATTTTAGTGGCAAAACCATTAAGGAAAGCTGCCCCGAGTGTTTGACACTGACTACACTTTCCCTAATCTGTCACTTTCAGTTTCTAATGTCAGGAACTCAGATTAGACCTTATTTGAAATCAGCTAGAGAGGATTGAAGTTCTGAAGAAGAATTGCCACTTTTCTATTGGTTCCAGGAAAACCATTACATACAGATTGAAGGCTCAGCCATATTTAGTGAGAATTTCAGTAACACAATTTGTTAGATTATTTTCTTGAAATTCAGGTCAGCAGTTTTCTGTCCTTCTGATCACGCCATGTCTTTGCAGAGCCTGGAGTGAACTTTTGACTCTTTTTCTTAAATATGTGTCATTTTGATGTCATTAACAAATCTGATATGGCAGAGATTATTTACAAAGATAATTGAACATGGATAGACTAAATAATTTCTACCCATCAGGGAACTGAATCCTGGTTTGCCTGAGTCAGGCATGGTTTCTAATGACTACACTAAATACTACTTGCTATCTAGCTCACCAAGGCAGCTAATCAAGTATCAGTTGCACTGATTAGAGCGGCTACCCAGCCTGTCAAAATTGTTTTCATTCAAGTTTTTACTTTCAGATATGCTGTACATCATCTGTACAAGAAAGGTTCCTGATGATATATAAATAAGTGCTCTCTGCAACTAGATTACAAAAGGAAAATCATGCTTAGAAACAAAGATTTAGCCATAGTTCAAAAATGACTTAAAACTATATTTTTCATTCGCTGGAAATGCTTATGATTAGGATTACACTAGGAACTGTTGTTTGAATTGGTAAGAGTCCTCCAAATATCTTGCTTGTTTCCAAGGCTAAAGGTGAAATTCAATACAGATAGTAAACAATTTTAAAAATGAGGCAACCTGGTAGAAGAGCACTTTGGAAAATATTACACACTTGCAAAATACTACTAAATTCCAGACATTTTGGGGATATCACAATCAGATTATATCCTATGTTTCATTATACATTGCATTGGAAGATTTGATAATTCAGAAGTTTGAATTGTTTTTCATGGAGCACCTAAACAATGTTTAAAGTGATCAATAGTTTTGCAAAATATGAAGAACATTGTGATGCCCAAGGTATTTGTAAAATACTTTTAGAGTTGATCTATGAGCAATTCATCTTCTCTTCTTATATCTCTGACTTGTAATGAGGAGAAAAGAAGCCCTATTGTCTTCAATTTCAAAATGCTCCTTCCTCAGATATGTTAAGCGTTCAGTGTGACATTTGCTCTTACAATGTTCTCTCAGACTTGCTAAAAGGACATTATGTGAGTGGTTTGATGGAATTTTAGTAGCACTCTTGTTATCTCCTGGTGACAATGAGTTTCCTGGGCCATTTCTTAAAAAAGGGAAAGGTTTCTTCATTTTCAAAAAAACTTCCTCTGTAAAGGCCAAGAAGGCATCTTCATTTAGGCAGGTGCTAGTCTCATTCTGGTCTTTCCTTCATGACTAACCAGAAGAGTGTGTGATAGAAGAGGAAAGAAAGAAATATGTCAACAGTTGGAGATGGCAAATGATCAGAAGAATGTGGCAAGTCATGGGAAAATAAGACAGGGCTTTCTAGGTTAACAAAGGTACAAGAGAATTTAAAGATCCTTCAAGACTAAGCATAACACAAGATTTGGACAGGTTGTTTATTTATGTGTGAATTGAACTATGGTTTCCCATCTAGTTTTCATTCCTTCTATAATAAATATTCACATTAACCAATGGCGGGGATATTTCATGGATTTCACTGTATTGGGGCAAGAGTTCAAAGTATGAGGATGTCTCCATTGTATTTGGTGTTTCTTAGTATCACAAGGGCTCATTCAGTCTATAAAAACACACTTCAACAGCACATAAAGTCATAGTAGAAGTAATCAACATAACCCACTCATTTTGGAACTCATTTATATAGAAGTGAATGTTTTGTATTATCATACAGGCAGTGTGACTTGCCTGTCATTCTGCATTACCATCAAATTCTATGTTTCTCTTTGGTTCCATGCTTGTTTTGAATTTCACATTCATGAAGTCATCAATTATCAAACAATCAGTGGCTTGTTGGACTAGGGATATGACTCTTGCTTACAGTGTGAGAGAACCTGGGTTGAAACCCTGGACAAGCCCAAAAGTCATGTAGTTTAAACTGGCTCTGTTTGATGCTCATTTTACACTACTCAAAACAGAAATTTATGAAATCTCTTGCCACTTTATTGCAGAATGCCCTCTGTCATATTTACTAGCATTTTCCTCCTTTCTCATTTTAGTGGCAAAAGCATTAAGGAAAGCTGCCCCGAATGTTTGACACTGACGACCCTTTGCCTAATATGTCCCTTTCAGTTTCTAATGTCAGCAACTCAGAATAGACCTTATTTGAAATCAACTAGAGATGATTAAATTCTGAAGAACAATTTGCACTTTTCTATTGGTTCCAGGAAAACCATTACATACAGATAGAAAGCTCAGCCATATTTAGTGAGGATTTCAGTAACACAATTTGTTAGATTATTTTCTTAAAATTCAGGTCAGCAGTTTTCTGTCCTTCTGATCATGCCATGTCTTTGCAGAGTTTGGAGTGAACTTTTGACTTTTTTCTTAAATATGTATCATTTTGATGTCATTAACAAACCTGATATGGCAGAGCTTATTTACAAGGATAATTGAACATGGATAGACCAAAGAATTTCTACTCATCAGGGAATTGAATTCTAGTTTGCCTGAGTCAGGCATGGTTTCTAATGATTATACTAAATACTACAGGCTATCTAGCTCACCAAGGCAGCTAATCAAGTATCAGTTGCACTGATCAGTGTCGCTTGCTGGTCTTTCAAAATTGTTTTCATTCAAGTTTTTACTTTCAGATATGCTGTAATCACCTGAACAGGAAAGCTTCCTGATGAGATGTAAAAAAGTGCTTTCTGTAACTAGTTTACAAAAGGAAAATCATGCTTAGAAATGAAGATTTAGATATAGTTCAAAAGTGACTTAAAACTACATTTTTCATTAGCTGGAAATGCTTATGATTAGGATTACACTTGGAACTGTTGTTTGAATTGGTAAGAGTCCTCCCAATAGCTTGCTTGTTTGCTAGGCTAAAGGTGAAATTCAATACAGATAGTACACAGTTTTAAAAATGAGGCATCCTGATAGAAGTGCACTTTGGGACATATTTCACCCTTGCAGAAGGAGCAAGACAGGGACCTGTATCAATTAAAGCAGAAATAAGTGGGGAAGGAAGTCAAACTAGCAAAGGCCAAAACCGAGGAAAAAATAGCTAACTCAATTAAGAAGGGGGATAAAACCTTTTATAGGTACATTAGGGAGCATAGAAAGGTTAAGGGAGGGATAGTGAAGAGTAATAAAGGAGAGGAAAGGTGGGCAAAGGGAGACAATGAAAATGCAGAGATACTGAATGAATACTTTTGCTCAGTATTCACAAAAGAAGATGAGGAGGAGTTACCTAAATCAGACAATAGAAGCACTCTGGGTAGTGGGGTTGACATCAGTCCATTCACAGAAGAAAGAGTCCTGAAAGAACTCCTAAAACTCAAGGCGGACAAAGCAATGGGGCCTGATGGGATTCAGCCCAGAATCCTAAAAGAACTAAGAGAGGACCTAGTGACACCACTGACCATGCTTTTTAACAAATCATGGAAGGATGGGGTGGTACCTGATGACTGGAGGAGGGCAGATGTGATTCCCCTTCACAAAAGTGGGAGCAAGGCAGAAGCAAGAAACTACAGACCTGTAAGTTTGACCTCAGTGGTAGGGAAAATGATGGAATCACTTCTGAAAGAAAGAAATGTTGAGTACCTAGAGGCCAGCAGGGCACAGGACCCAAAGCAGCATGGATTTACAGCAGGAAGGTCATGTCAGATGAATCTAATTGATTTCTTTGACTGGGTGACCAAAGTAATAGACCAGGGAGGGGCTATGGATATGGCCTACCTAGACTTTAGTAAGGCATTTGACACAGTCCCACACAAAAGATTAATAATCAAGTTAGCCAGCCAGGGAGTGGGTCTCAGGGTGGTAGCCTGGGTAGCAAACTGGCTGCACAACAGGACACAGAAGGTAATAGTGAATGGAACACATTCTGAAGAAAGGGGGGGTTACTAGTGGAGTACCTCAGGGCTCAGTACTGGGCCCAGTCCACTTTAACATCTTTATAGGTGACATTGCAGAGGGTCTGGAGGGAAAGGTATCCATCTTTACAGATGACACAAAGATCTGTAACAAAGTTGATTCACAAGAGGGGGTAGAAAAGATGAGAAGGGACTTGGCAAGGTTGGAGGAATGGTCAGACATATGGCAACTTAGATTCAATGCAAAGAAGTGCAAAGTAATGCACCTAGGAAACAAAAACCCAGGAGAAGAGTACACAATAGCAGGGGAGGTACTAACAACAACAAAAATGGAAAGGGACCTGGGGGTAGTCATATCAGATGACCTAAAGGTAGGTAAACAATGTGAAAAGTCAGTAAGGAGAGCCAGGGGGATACTGGGATGCATAGGAAGGGGCATCACAAGTAGAAAAAGGGAAGTGGTTATCCCTCTACACAGACAGTTGGTGAGACCCCATCTGGAGTACTGTGTGCAGTTTTGGAGACCTCATCTACACAAGGACATAGATAGGATGGAAGCACTCCAGAGGAGGGCAACTAAAATCGTGCAGGGTCTGCAGCCAAAACCATATGAAGAGAGACTGAAAGAGCTTAATATGTATACTCTTGATGAAAGGAGGGACAAGGGGGACAGGACAGAAATGTTCAAGTACCTCAAGGGAATCAACAAAGTCCAGGAGGGTAGCATCTTTCAGAAAAAGAGATGTGTAAGAACAAGGGGGCACAATTTAAAGATAGACGGGGGACAGCTCAGGGGTAATGTGAGGAATTTTATTTTTTCACGGAGAGAGTGGTGGATACATGGAACAGCCTTCCTGAGGAGGTCGTTGGGTCTAAAACAGTGGGGGAATTATAAACATGCATAGGACAGACACAAGGCAATTTTAGTGAGGGGTTACAGGAAGTAGGCTGTTGGTTAACTAGAATCTGCAGCTTATCCAGTAGGTAGGGAAATGGGCAGACTGGGTGGGCCAAGTGGTCCTTATCTGCCATCAAAGTCTATGTTTCTATGCAAGATTTTACTAACTTCCAGACATTTTTTGGATATCATAGTCAGATTATATCCTATGTTTCATTATACATTGCATTGGAGGTTTTGATCATTCAGAAGTTTGAATTGTTTTTCATGGAGCACCTAAACAATGTTTAAAGTGATCAGTAGTTTTGCAAAATATTGAGGAACAGTGTGATGCCCAAGGTATTTGTAGAAAACTTTGAGGGTAGATCTATGAGCAATACGTCTTCTCTTCTTATATATCTGACTTGCAATGAAGTGAAAAGAAACCCTATTGTCTTTATGTTCAAAATGCTCCTTCCTCAGATATTTTGAGCATTCAGTGTGACAATTGCTCTAACAATATTTTCTCAGACTTGCTAATGGGACGTTATGTGAGTGCTTTGATGGAATTTTAGCAGCATTCTTGTTGTATCCCTGTGACAATGAGTTTCCTGGTCCATTTCTTAAAAGAGGGAGAGGTCTCATGAGTTGCAAAAAAGGTTCCTCTGTAAAGGCCAAGAAGGCATCTTCATTTAGGCAGGTGCTATTCTCATTCTGGTCTTTCTTTTGTGACTAACCAGAAGAGTGTGTGATAGAAAAGGAAAGGAATAAATATATCAACAGTTGGAGATAGCAAATCATGAGGAAGAAGTGGCAAGTCACGGGAAAAATAAGAGAGAGCTGTCTGGGTTAACAAAGGTAAAAGAGAATTTGAAGATCCTACAAGCCTAGCCATAAGACAAGATTTGGGCAGGTTATTTATTTATGTGAGAATTGAACTACACTTTCCCATCTAGTTTTCATTCCTTCTTTAGTAAATTTTCACATTAACCAATGACGGTAATATTTAATGGATTCTACTGCATTGGGGCAAAAGTTCAAAGTATGAGGATGCCTTCCCTGTATTTAGTGTTTCTTAGTATCACAAGGGTTTTTCCTTTGGTGTATAAAACATACTTCAAGAGCACATAATGTCATAGTAGAAGTAATCAACACAGGACACTGATTTTGGAAGTCATTTATATAGAAGTGTATGTTTTGTAATATCATACAGGCAGTGTGAATTGCTTGTCATTCTCTTTTACCGTCAAATTCTATGTTTCTCTATACTTCCATTATGCTTTTATTTACTTATTTATTTATTTATTGAATTTTGATGACCGGGTTGGCCCACTGGGCCCATGAAGGTCCCTTTACCAGGGGTGACCCAGGGAACAGAAGCAATGCAATACATACAATTAGGTGATCCAGAAGCAATACTATACATACAGTCAGGTGATATAGTGTTATTAGAAGTAGATGAGATAATGAGGATAACAGTACAGGCAATTATTTAAATCATGGACCATAACTGCAACACTTGAAAGATTTAAGGATTTAAGGCATTATTTAATGTAGGTTAAGGTGAGAAGGGGGGATGGGTATTGTGTTTAGAATCAAGGGTGATTATTCTATACCCTCACAGTGGCATGAGCTTGTCTTGAGCAAATGGGACTTAAGCCTTGTGCAAAAGATTGGCAGTGAGGGGGCTTCCTGTACTAGAGGTGGGAGTGTGTTCCACAGTTTAGGGGCTCTGAGAGTGAAGGAATTGCCTCCCTTGTGAGTCTTGATTCTGGGGATTCCCAGTAGGGACTGACCCAATTTCCTGAGCATTTGAGGGTTAGGCTTAGCCATGATTATGCCTGTTAGGCTTGGTGGGGCCACTGGGCTCTGCAATTTGTATGCATGACTGAGCAGGGATACTGTAGATGAGCCTCAAAAGAAGGCCATTGCAACTGGGCTAGTGAGATGCAGGGGTGGCTTCTTGGTTTACACAGTGTCAAAAACCTCATGACCTTGTTGTACAGGACCTGAAGCCTGCTAACCTCACCCTACACCATGCTCTGAATTAATGGGGCAGCATAGGTTAATGTGGATAGGAGGACACTGGAGGCAATTGCTCGTCTAGCCTCTGAGATAAGTTGTTTTTTTAGCCTGTACATGGTGCCAAGTTTGACTTGGATAGAGTTTGTTACCTGGTCAATGTGGGGCTTAAAGGTGAGATGCTGGTCAATAGTTAGCCCTAGGTATTTTATGTTGTCAACAACATCTATTCGTTTATCCCCAAGGGTAGTAAGTTTTAAGGAATTGGTCCAATCCTGGACAAGGGATCTAGGACCAAACAGCCTGGCTTTTGTTTTTGCTGTGTTGAGGATCATTCTGTTTGATGTGAGCCAGGCTTTGAGTGTGTTTAGGTCCCCTTGTAGGAGAGGGCCCAGATCTTGTGGTGTGGACCTGGCTCAGAAGATGACAGTATCATTTGCACATTGAACTACTGAGCTATCCCCACAGTGCTGGTTTAGGTCATTTGTGAAGAGAGAGATAACAGGAAGTGGCCAAGAACTGAGCCCTGAGGCACACCCTCCTTGATGGGTAAAGGGGTGGAAAGCTCTCTCTTCCAAATGACCCTCTGAGAGCGACCTCAGAGGTAGCTCTTGAACCAGTTTAGGGTCTGGGAATTAAGCCCAATGCCTTGAAGCTTAGTAACAAGGTTGTGGTCCACAAGGTCAAATGCCTTGGACAGGTCTATGAAGATAGCACCCATTGACATGCCCTCATCCATTGCTCTGAATAGGTCCACTGTGAGTTTGATGAGTGCTGTGTCTGTTCCATGGTTTGCCCGAAAGCCATGCTGTGAAGGGGCTAGGATTTGGTGGATCTCCATGTAGTCTCTCAGTTGCCCATAAACTAGTCTTTATTGCAGTTTGGCCAGTGTGCACAGCAGAGAGATGGGCCTGTAATTGCCAATTTGTTCACAAGAGCCACCCTTGTAAATGGGAACCATGTTGGCAGTCTTCCTCTCTTATGGAATGTACTCTTCAAGTAAAGACCTGTTGATGATCCAGGTCAGAGGTTTGGCCAGGGACATTGCACCTTCCTGGAGTAGCCTCAGGCTGGTACCATCTGGGCCACCAGAGCCTTTGTGTTTGAGTGCTATCAGAAGTTTATGGACCTTACTCACTTTGACCATTCTCAGGTGAAATTGGGGTCTGTTCAGGCAGGGGGATTCATCAAAGGTCTGTTCACGCATGGGTGTTGGTAGCCCTACCTTGTTTTCATCAAGGTTGGTGAAGTGGTGGTTGATTGCTGAGGCTATAAGCTGGCAATCACTGATATGCTGTCCTTATATCTCAATTTGACATTGTGCCTCCTTGGAGTTGCTCTTAAGTAGTTCATTGATTTATGCCCAGAAAAGCTTAGGGTTCCCCAGTGTGGACCATTGGAGGTGGGTTACATACTCCTTTTTGGCAAGTTTGATGTCTAGCTTGCATTTATTTCTTAGGGTTTTGTAAGTAACCAGGTCTGCAGGAAGGTGGGAGAGCCAGAATTGCTTCCAAACCTACTGCTGCTATTGTTGGGCAATATTCACTAAACACGGGCCCAGCTCCCTCCTCAATGCCATCTATTAGTAATAAGGGTGGGCTAAAGGTTGCCTCGATCAATATCTGCAGCCTTTTAAAAAAGTCTGCCCTCTGGTAGGGCTGGATTGCCCTGCATTAACCCAATATTCTGGCAATTATCGAGACCTGGCTCCCTCCTGAAGCTCCTAACTCGGTCGTCACTGTCAGTGACTACTCTATCTTTCATGAAGATAGAATCAGTAGGAGGGGAGGTGGCTGTGCAGTCTACATCAAGGACACTCTCCAGGGTTCTCTATTCTCCTCCCTCCCATCTGACCATAATGACCAGGCCATCACTGTCAAAATTACACTAGGTCATTCCTCTAAATCTCTCCTTGTCTGCTCAGTCTGCATTCCCCCAAGGAATCAAAAGCTGGCTTTCCATGTCTATCTTCAGTTATATCTCTGAACTACCTAACCACACTGAAATCATTGCCTTGGGAGATTTTTACATGAACTGGCTGTCTTCTTCTGCCTCCCCATACAAGGACACCATAGCTGCTATCGATCTTGCACAGCTAGTAACCTCCCCACAAGGCTGGATAAGAAAACTGGAACAATTACTCTCCTTGACCTTATTCTTATAAACCACCCTAATCGACTGTCCAGTGTTATTGTCCTCCCTGATGTGCTCAGCGACTACTCCCCTATATCTTGCCAGTGGTCCACTAGAGCTAACAAATCCCCCCTAAGTTATCTATCAACATCAACTTAAGACTGATAAGCTTGACAAACTTAAAAACCACCTGCACAGCTATGACTGGTCTTCCCTTGATTCTGTACCTAACATTGATACAGCTGTCTCCTATTTTATTTGCATTTCCAATCATGCCTGTGACCTATTTTCCCCTTTCATATAGAGTACTGTTAAAGTGCCGGACTCCCTTTGGATCACTAAGACCCTACTGACAAAATGCACCACTAGTATAACCTCTGGCTAAAGGCCCTTGAATCTTGCCACCCCTCTGACAGGCAGCTGTATAGAGCAGCTAGGAATCAATTCACTAGGGAGATAAGGCAAGTCAAGGGAGACTACTACCAGGTAACCCTCACCTCTACCTGGAGCTCAGGACGTAAGTTCTGGAATAACCTAAAGGAACTAAATGGTTCTTCCGTGTCCCCACCTCTGCTTAATATAAATGGTACCCCTACCCAAGACCCTCAGTGCATTGCTGACTCCCTTAACTCCACCTTCTCTGACTGTGGTGCTATTCTCCCCCCTAACTTCTTTGACTCTCTTTCTTCTCTCCCCCCCTTTCCACCCCTGACATCCCCCCTTCTGATTCAGAGATATTTCTATCTGTGAGGCCACATCATATCTCTCCAAGGTCCTAGGTAAATCTTGGCATATCAATGACTCCTTAGATCTAAAACTTCTACATCTGGCTATTGATGATGTTCTCTCTCCAATTACAAAAATCTTCAGTCTCTCCATCTGCTTTGGTCCATTTCCCCTTCCACTGGAAGGCCACCATTGTTACCCCTATTCTAAAGGGTGGGAACCATACCCTCCCGGGCAGCTACTGACTCATTTCCATCCTCCCACCTCTTTCTAAGATACTGGAAAAAATAGTTGCTGAACAGCTCACTGAATAGCTCACTAAGCACAGCTTACTTTACCCCAAACTACACTGCTTCCAGAAGGACCACAGGGCCTCCTCTGCTCTCCTGGAATATACCCATTTCATAAACCAGGCTCTTGACAAAGGACACCTTGTCAGGTCAGTGTACATTGATCTGACAAAGGCATTCAACACTGTAAACCATGCCCTCCTCATCAGGTTCCTTCAGTCAGTAGAGCTATTACAGGATGTCTTCTGCTGGTTTACAGACTATCTGCAGAACAGGTCCCAGAAAGTCTGTTTGAATAACACTCTTTCCTCCAGCCTTCCTCTTAGGTTGGGGGTTCCCCAAGGATCCATCCTTGGGCCTCTCCTGTTCTCTCTGTTCCTGAGCTCCCTCCTTAAGGCCTGCTCTGGTAAACTCCTACTCTATGCAGATGATGCGGTTCTGTTCTGCAGCCACCCTGACTGTACCCATCTCCAACTTGCTCTTCAAAACATTTTCTCAGAAGCTGAGACCTGGCTGTCCTCTCACAAACTGGTACCCAACTACAAGAAAACCAATGCCATGTTTTTTTAGCACGTCAGAATAACAACAGGGTACCCCCTTTCTAATTTGCAACTCTCACAACTTGCACCTGGATCAAGTTTGCTCCTTTAAATACCCTGGAGTCACTCTTGATTCTACCCTCACCTTCCATGTCCACATCTACTGGCTTAGTAATGCCGTCAACACCAGAATAGGGCTTCTTTACTGCATCAGGCACTGTCTGCCCAAAGATGCGCTTTGTCTGGCTATCAATTCATCTGCCCTTTCCCTTGTGGACTATGGTGTCACTATCTATGGAGCCGTAGACTACACTACCCTTCATAGGATTAAGGTGTCACTGAACAAAGCCTGTTGTTTTGTCATCGGTTTTGACTGGTATACGCATATTTGTGACCTTTACAATCCATCTAACTGGCTGAGGTTCAATGGCTGACTAAAATATCAGACCTGTTTAATCACCAAAAAGATCATAGCAGGCCTCTCCAGTCCTGGGCTCCATTCTCTCCTGCAATTCACCCACTCACTTAGAGCAATTAGAAGCTCCTTCAAAGCCCTCATGCAAATCCCACTGTAGGACTGCCCATGGCCAGTGTTCTTTCCACTATAGGGCTCCGCTCTGGCTCAACTCTTTGTCAGCTGCCATCCATGCTGAACCTAAACTTGGTATCTTTAAAGCTCTCCTCACAGAACACATCATCTCCACCTGCTCTTGTGACTGCTACTTACCTTAAGATTTATCTTGGTCTGGCCTTGTTCTCAGACCAAATTCATGATCCCCCACTGAGATTTTATGGACTTTTTTTTAATTTTGCTTGCCTATTTGATTGATATATTGCACAGTTTGTATTGACTATGGATGGTTACTGTCCTGTATAATAATTGCTTGTTATAAGTGTTCCCTTTTCCTTGTCATTTGCTGTTTCATTGTTTGTACCTCCCTGACATGGAGCCTTTGCAAAAGAGTCTTTGACTCAAAGGTTTGTAATTCCGATTCATTTAATAAATAATAAAATAAATAAATAAGTATCTCTGTCTGTTGACTTCCTGTAAATACATGTATGTAAGGTTCAATCCTTGATGGTGACAGTGCTGTCCAGAAAATGAACACTGGTGGCAGAATATTCCAAGGAAAGCTTTATGGTTGGGTGGAGGGTATTAAGTTCCTGCATAAGCTTTCTGGTTATAAGGAATTACCACCTAATACCATTTAAGCCATGATGGATGTAACATCCCTCTACACTAATATTCCACACATGGATGGCATTTCTGCCTGACTTAAATACCTAACATGAGTAAAGACTGGGCCAAGATATAGCGCAGTGGTTTAAGGCTCTAAGTTGCAACATTCAACAGCTCAAACCTGGGTTTGAATCCCACAGCTTCTACTTGCATACTGTGTGACCCTGAGCAAGTCACTTAATCTCCTTGTGCTGCCAGGTTGCTCCTATAAAAAAAGCTTTTAGCTTAGTGTGCTATATCTGTTTAAACAACTGAAAAAAAAAATCAACCCTGAAGTGGTGGGGAAACTTGCAGAATTCATTCTGACACATAACTTTAGCTTCAATGGTAAACATTATGTTCAAACTGTGGGACCAGCAATGGGCACCAGGATGGCTCCACAGTATGCTAATCTCTTTATGACAAATTTTGGAGGAGGACTTTTTAAGGCACTGCATACACAAACCACTCACTTATTTCGATTACATTGATGATTTGTTTATAATTTGGACAGAAGGCACTGACACACTTTTTCATCAGGAACTTAATAACCTCCACCCGACCATAAAGCTTTCTCTGGAATATTCTGCCACCAATGTTAATTTTCTGGACACCACTGTCACCATCAAGGATGGAACCTTACATACATATATTTACAGGAAGCCAACAGACAAACAGAGATACTTACACAGGAATAGTAATCACCCAAGCCACACAAAAAACTCTGTCAAGTACAGGCAAGCACTTCGGTATCACTGTATCTGTTCAAATGAGGAAGATAGGGTTACACATTTGGCTATGTTGAAAAACACCTTTATTGAGCAGGGACACTCTTCCAGAAGACTTGACTGAGCAGTAGAACATGCAATACAGGTACCAAGAGAACAATTGTGATATATAATCCTTGAATTGATTACTGATGTGAACTGTTCAGATTTGACCATCTATTTACCCTGTAATGTCTGTACCTTTGTATTTTATACTCCCTGGGTTCATGCCTGAAAATAGGCTGGGCAATTGCCTAATGCTCTTACCCAGTAACCAAAAGCTAATAAATAAATAAAAATATACATGTACGTCAAGGATTGTTGTTTATTTCATTCAATGCAAGAGGTGTCCTCACACAGAATATGTGGGAGAGACAATGCAAGCACTCTGAACTAGAATGAATTCACACAGACATACTATTAATTTGAAGATGACTAAAACACTACTGAGGAAATGCATTCATTCACATATCAGGCCTATGTGGTACAGTATGGTCTGCACCTCATTGGTCCATCAGTGGATCAATAGGCATACAGACAGTATTGTACGCTGTAATTTGGCAGGTGGCCGGGCAGCATGCTGGTGGGGTGCTGCCACCCACCGATGATGGAGGGGTGCTGAATGGTGGGGATCTGTGTGGGCAGATAGGGAGGGGGTACCACTGGTCCACCAGGGTCTCTTGTGCTATTTCCACCTGCAATTGGGTGATGGGGGTTGCCACTGGACCACCAGGGACTTTCAATGAATATATACCCATGATCAGGCAGAGGGGGGACTCCGCTGGTCCACCAGGGACCTTATTATGTTTTATGCCCATGATCTGGTGGAGGAGGACTCCACCAGTCCACCATGGACCTTATTAATTCATATGCCCACGATTGGGTGTAGGGGGGTTCACAGGTCCACCAGAGACCTTTATGACACATATGCCCATGATCGGACGATGGGGTGGGGGAGACACAAAGCTCCCAGGGCAGGGGGCATGACAGTAGTGTTCTGGGTGGGCAGGTAGCCACCCACAGCTGTTGGCTGCTGTGTTACACCCTGCAATATGGCAGCTCACCTGTGGGTGGCTTGGACTTGTTCCTGGTTTTGCCAGGCACATCTATACACCCCCCTGAGTGGCACAAGGCAGTGTTGTGCTGACATATGTGCCGCACATCCTGGGCTAAATATCAGGATGCGCCACATATGCATGGGCATGCCCCCCGCACTTGCACAGCATACATTACTGATGCATCCTGGTGCATTGGAGGTTGCGCATCGCAACTTGACCCTTTGAATTTCATGCTGGGATGCATTGGTGGGTTGCACATGGCACATCCCTGTTGTGCCATGTGCAACCCTTTTGAATATCCAGCCCAATTAGTATTGAATTTCACTTTTTGCCTTGCAAACAAGCAGGATATTTGTAGGATTCTTACCAATTCATTTAAGAGTTTCTGGTGTAATTCTAAGCATCAAGACTTCCAGCAAGTTGGAAAAATATAGTTTCAGTCAATTATGACCTATGGCTATAACTTCGCTTGTGAAGATTTCTTTTTCAGTCTATTCTAAGTCAATTCTATTTTGGTCAATTCCTTCACAAGCAGAAGTTCTTTAATCTGTCTGTGTTCAGCGATTCTGGGTAATAAGCTCTACCTAATCACATTTACTTTGCCAATGACATTCTAAATGATGCATATTAATAAAGAACAAAAGTATACACCAAAATGTGCAAAAACATGGCATTTTCAGAAGGACAACAGTTAACTCCTGATCTGAGTTTGAACAAAATAATCTAAAGAAAATTGGTTAGTAAAATCTTCCCTCAATATTGGAGTGCCATCCCATCTGTATGCAATGCTTTTCATGGATACAACAGAAAAAATAGCACTTGTTTTTCAAAATTTCTTTACTCTGTAGCTGATTTCAAATAAGGTCTAATCTGAGATGTTGATACTGAAACTAAGAGTGACTTGTTTGGGGAAGGGGGTCAGTGATGAACACCCATAGCAGCATTTGCTTAAGGTTTTTGACATCAAATCCAGAAAATGAGGAAGCTGCTAGGGAACATAGCACAGGGCATTCTGCAACTACATTTACAGGGATTTCATAAATCTGATTTTATTTTGAATAAAATGTGTCTTACACGGTGTTTAAAACTGAAAAAGAAATTCTCACAAGTGATGCTCTAGCCCACAGGCCATAATTGAATGAAAACTGTGTTTTTCAACTTGCTGGACGTTTTGATGCATAGGATTACACTGTGTCCTTTGTTTGGCTACAAATCAGCAGACTGTGAAATAGAAGAGGACACTGAACTTTATCAAGAGCTGGATGTGGCAACTCATTGGAAAAATGCAGCAACTCATCAGTAAAACAACAGAGCGCTTCCAGGACCAACAGATGTAATGGAGAATGTAAGGAATCCTACAAGTCTGGGCTTAAGTGAAGATTTGGACAGGCTGTTTATTTATGTCAGAATTGAACTGTGATTTCCCATCTGTTTTAACTCTTTGTATAATAACAGTTGACAATAACCAATGACAGGAAAATATTTCACTGATTCTTTGGATTAAGGTGCAAAGTATGAGGATGCCTCCATATAGTGTTTGTACCAAATGGGTTTGTACTTCAGTCTAGAAGATGTTTCTTTTTCCATAACACATAAAGTCATACTGTAAGTGAACAACAGAGACCACTCCCTTTGCAAATTTGTTTGCTATTGTTGACCTGGTAAGCCCACTGGGCCTAGAAGTCAGGTGACCAGGGGATACAGATGCTAAGCAACTGAAAATGAACCAGATAAAGCTGTTGGTGGTATTTTATTGAATGATGAAAATTTGGCCAGAACACCGGGGAAATACTCCTACTCTCCTGTAGGGGAACGTTTGTCATCCTTGTTCCAGACCAAGATGGCAGCCGCTGACAGAGTGTTGGAGTTGATGGATGCCACTGAAGCTGGGGAAATTCTCTCTTCTCCTGTTTCTTCCTGATTGGAGACTGTTCTGCCTGCTGTTATTTTGTCTGCTTCAGTCACAGCTTCTACACCAGTTACTGTTCCTTTAATTATGGATGCAAAGTTAGCTTTAGATTCCACGCATTTGAGCCTGGTAAGTGAAACCTTACCTCTTCATGTTGATACTGCTGAGCTCTCCAAGATTCGTTTGCTTTAACTGCAGTTACAGGCTGAGGATAAGAGATATGTGCTTTGCTGACTGGCGTTACGGAATGTACTGAAAATAGCTCAATTGCAAGCTCTGGGTTGTTCAGATCTTTCTGCTGCACCAGATTCCTTGACTATTCCTGCTCTGCAGCCCCCTGTTGTCAAGAACTCAGATGGTACTAGAGTGGGTTCTTCTTTATCTACACCACTTCCTGTGTCTGAACCTATTGTTTCTGAGCCTGTCAGGCCTGTTTTGACTGCTGTGGGAGTGCTGGGAATGGCATTATTGGATTCCAACTCCAGCCTAAGACGCTCCTCTGCAGAACCACTCACTAGAATGGATGGAGACATTTCAGCTGCTCTTCTTGCTGTGGGGTGGATACAGTCTGACTCAGGTCAGTGGGTGTCTAGCCCTACTCCAGTTACTATCTCCCTAATCACAAATCATATTCCTCACCAGTCTACTGCTTCTTCAATGGATTCTCCTTCATCTGCTCCACACCGTATCCCTGCTGTCTTGGACACTCCTTCCCTCTTGCACCTTCCTTCAGATCAACAGCTGACTGGTAACCCAGTTCTAGACTTGGACACTGCAACAGCACCACAACCTGCTTTGCCTACTCTTCTTCCATCTCTGGCAGCTGTGGAGCCCCTGATGCTCCTTTGAATCAGACTAAATTGACTACTTGGAAACCTTACGTTTCTCTTTTCCATCAACCCATATTTCCAGCTAAATGGCATAATGCTGTTTGTCTTTTGTATAAAGGGGGTATATCAGACTTTCCAGACAGGGGTTTTGTAGCAAAACCTTTGCTGAAAGGTACAATGACATTTTTTGGTAATGAAATTTATGCTCTTATACATGTGTCTGGGGAGTCTACCTTTGATATTAGTTTCAAACTGAATTCTGGTTTGCAGAGGTTCTGGGCCCAATTTAACACTTTAAAATCTACTCCTTTATGGGCTCCATTTGAAGTCATTCCCCTCATGAAACCTGCATATAAAAATGTTACAGTTCTCTTTCGAAATGAAGGTGTCAGTGTTACCAATTTGTTTTACTGATTAAAGCAGTGATGCTCTGTTTTTGGGGTCCCCTGAGGCAATCTTTGATGCTGAACACATTTGGACTGGGGGGTGGAAGGTGAAGGTTATGCTCCATGCCACTGATGCTGGTCTGAGTCACCCTCTGAATTTTTTTTTTTTAGGTAGAGATAGAGGGGTGTTTTTCTTTGCAGGTCAGCCTAAAGCTTGCTATAAGTGTGGCTCCTGTACTCACTTGAGCAGTCTTTGCGACCAGGTGAAATGTAACCTATGACAGTAACTGGGCACACTAGTGGCACTTACCTTAATGTGCCAAAGTGTAACCTGTGTGACTCCATGGGACACACATACCAGAGTTGTACCTGGGCAGCTCATAATCAGTCAGGCTCCTCTGATGATGTTGAACTACAGCTGCTGATAGCTATTGCTTAACATGATTCTTTTCCCATCTCCCTAGTAGGCCTGATGTTCCAGCTGTGTAACCCCACTACTGTTCCTGGTGAACCAGATTTGCATACAGTGGAGGTCCCCCCCACAGCCCCCCCTTTTCTGGTGTTGATGCACCTTCTTCTGAGCAGATGGATTGGGAGAGACTTCCTCTGTGGTCATGTGGTCACGCCCCTCAAGTTAGCAAGAGATCCTCAAGAAGGTCCCAGGCTGCAAAGCAACCAGCTTCTAAAATGTCCAAAACTTCAGATCTACCTTTAAGTAATCAGTATGAGGCTTTCCAGTCCTCTGAGCTTTCAGATGCTGATTCCGAGGATTCTTCCCTATGGCCTTTTCAGGTTGACCCTCCTTCGGAATCTGAGGCTATTCATCCACTTCCTGTGGTTCAACAACGTAGATCACAAAGGACAAGAAAGAAGCCCCCCTGACTGATTTCTGTTTATTAGCCTTTTCCCTCTATTGTCTCTATATTCCTTTACACTGAGGTACCTTGAATGTCAATAATATTAAGAGACATAGAAAGAAGTGTATGGCCATGTCTTATTTTCTGACCAGTTCCTTGCTGATCATCTTTCTGCAGGACACTAGATTGCACACCGTTGCAGACTTGGGCCTTGCTACTAAACTTTGGCATACTGGTCCTTCGTATTGGTCTATTGGCCTGGATGTCTATTCGGGAATAGAGATTTTGTTTCGATCTGACTTACAGGTGAAATTAATTAAATTGATCGATTTGATTCCTGGGCGTGTTTTAATACTTGATACAAAAATTAATAACTGTTACTATAGATTTGTTAATGTTTATGCGCCCCAATCTAAAGATGATAGGATCTCTTTGTTTAAAGCCATTCAACCTTACAGTACCTGTTGTCATCACAGGCTGTGATTCTGTGAGGGGATTTTAAGTGCGGTCTTGCTAAACATGATAAGGATGTACAGTCTACCACTACTAAGGTGTTCTGTGATATGTCTACTCTGAATAATGTGATTTCCACATCAAATTTGAAAGACACCTATTTCTCTACTTACAGAACAGTCCATCTGACCTTTCAGAATGGTCACTTGGCCACTAGGCTTGATTTTTTCTTTATTTCTGCATCATTACCTATTTCCACCATACAGGTTCTGGAAATTGAATTTTCTGATCATAAACTGCTACATTTATGTTTGGGTCTAATGATGGCATTTTCTAAGGGGTCCCAGTTACTGGAAGTTTAATTCTTCCCTTTTGTCCCAGTTTTATTTTTTGTTCAAAATTTTCAGTACTTTATGGCACATAAAAGTTCAGTGTTTGACATGTTTAACTCTCCTGCCCTCTGGTGGGAAGCTGTTAAAGTTGATTTAAGATGGCTGTTGCAGTCTGAGATTAAGAAGCTTCAAAATACCACCTGTAGTCATTACCTTACCCAACATATGCACTTTTCAGAAACTGCAATCACTTGCTAGAACTACCACGCATGATGTTAAGACTCAAATACAAGCATTGCAACATGATATGCAAACCTTTCATCTTCAGCAATCAGAGAGTTTGAAGAGACAACAAAGTTTTGGCACTCAGAGGAAAGCCAAGGTGCTCTGTCCTTATTTATATTGTCGCAATACTGTTAAGCACAAAGTGATGGATAGTCTGAAGGATTTAGATGGGGTGTCTATTCTGACTAGCAAAACATTTTTAGGATAGTTTCGTGACATACCACATCTCTTTTCTCCTCTCATTCTCATTTGCCTGATTCTATAGATTGCATTATTGCCTGCTTCACATACTCCCATTTGTTCTCTGTATTTAGTGCATGAACTCACTGTGGACATTACTGCTTCTGAGGTTGAACAGGCCATCAAGTCCTTACATAATAATAAAGTCCTGGGTTTGGATGGGCTTATTCCAGAATTGTATAAATTGATTGGGCCTCTGATTTCCATGGAACAGGCAGTGGTGTTCACTTTTTTGTTGAATTCTGCCTCAGTTCCATTGGACATGGCTAGGGATCTTTTAGTTTTTTTTACAAAAAGGGGGATAAAACTGACCTAGCTAACTGGAGACCTTTTTGTCTTCTAAACACTGACTTTAAGATCCTTGCAAAAATCTTACATGCCAGATTATTGCAGGTGGCCATACCTATGATTTCTGCTGCTCAGAATTGTTCTATTCCAGGGAGGAGTATGAGTGATCATCTTGTTCTTTTGAGAGAACTCATTGAAAGAGATAATGCTGAGGGTTTCTCTGGGTTTCTTCTATCTTTGGATCAGAAGCAAGCCTTTGATACTGTTGAACATAGCTATCTATGGGATGTGCTTGTCGGTTATGGTGTACCAGACTCTTTTCTTTCCTGGTTAAAATCATTATACAAAATAGCTACTGTGTTCCCCCTTCTTAATGGTTGGGTGGGTTCCATGATTCTACTTAAGTGTGGTGTTTGACAGGGCTGCCCTCTTAGCCCTCTACTTAATGTGTTTAGTATTGATCCACTTTTGCGGGCTTTGAATTCTGCTCCCTCTCTGACACACATCAGTGTAGATACTCATGTTATTCCTGACGTGGCCTTGGCTTACGCAGATGATCTTACCATAGTGATTGGAGATGCTGTATCTGCTATGCAGATAATGGCTATCTACAGGCCCTTTAGTTCCCTGTCTGGAACCTCTCTTAACATGCTAAAATGTGTAGGAAGACAATTTGGTCATTCGCGACTTCCCCTTGATTCAATGGCAGGGGTTGTCCTGTCCAAAGTTCCTATTATTATTTTGGGTATTGTTTTTTGTTACCAGGATCTAGATGTCTTGAATTGGAGCCTTAAACTTTCCCAAGTCCAATGGATGGTTGTGGCATGGAATAAGTGGCATATGGGAACATTGAAACATGTATATCTTATTAAAATCTTTTTTTTGCCTCTTTTTACTCACGTTAGTAGGCTATTTCTGCCCCCCACTAGTTAGAAACTTCCTTATATAATGTTTTTTTCACAGGCTATCTGAGGCAGCAGGCTGAATCCTTTGAAGAGGAATATTTTGCATTTATCAAAAGCTCAGGGAGGCCTGGGTATGGTAAATCCCATAGTTTTTGTTTATGTGCGGTATATAGTGATTAATCTCAGACCATTGTTGACTCATGTCAATAGGTCCCGGATCCCATTATATGTCCTTACATGTAGCCCTTGGTTTCCTCAATGAGAAGCTGCTTCACTTTGGGTGCTTAGGTCTTTGAATCTTTGTCCTCCTTACATTAGGAATGTGTTTGTTAAAATTAAATTTTGTCAATTGACTGTTTCTATGGTGAGCGGTCAACAAAATAAATTTTTATACAAACAAATTATTTCTACTAAATTCTGGGAATTAACTTCCTTTCCCACTTGTTCTTCTGTTTTATTGACAGGTGTGTTAGAATTCTTAAATAACCCTCGGATCCCTGAGAAAATGTGGGACATTCACTGACTTTGTTGCCATAACTGATTGAATGTTAAGGAACATCAAAAACATAAACAGCTTTCTGAATTGTTTTGTTCTCAACCAGATTGTATTCAACAGCTTGAAATGATGTCTCATTTATTTTTTTCCTGTTCCTACATGTCTGGTGTTTGGTCATTGCTAGCTGCTCTATGGAATATGCCTCCTTTTCATCCTATGACTATGGGCATTTTATTATATGGTTCCTTTCCCTCATCTTGGCATGCTTGGCATCTGTCTACATTACAGGTTGGGCTGGATATTCAAAAGGATTGCGCCATGCGCAACAGGGTTGCGCCTGTGCAAGTCCAAACTTGCTCCATTCTGCGATATTCAGCAGGAGGCAGTTGTGCCACTGAAAACAGGCTGAGCAACAGTGCAATGCAAATGAATGCATGCTGAACTGGTGGGGGAGGTACCATGCATAAACTGCACAGCCCGATATTCAGCCGGGCTGTGCAGAGTTGTGCAGGCACAACCCCCAACCTGCGCCTGCACAACTTTGAGCCAAAAAAGGCTTAAGTCGAGGGTCACCCACAAGTGATCTGCTGCATTGCAGGGCATAACACAGCAGCTGCCACCTGTGGCTGGCCCACAACCCACTCCCTGTGTCCCCCCTGCAGCCCGATCACGGGCAGCCGACTGTAAATCCCCAACCACCCCCCACTGGCCTGATCGTGGGCATAGTGTACTCCCCCCCACCAGCCTGATCGTGGGCAGCAATGTGGCCCCCAAAACGTATCCCTGGTGGTCCAGTGGACTGAAATGCCCGATCAGCAGTGAGTTTAATAAACCCCTCCTCCTCCTGCAGTCATCCCTGGTGGTCCAGTGGACCGAAATGCCTGATCGCTGGCAGTACATTTCGTAAATCCCGAACATAGCCCTGGTGGCTAGCATCCCCCACCCACCCACCCACAAAGCCCCACCACCCGTTCCCTGGCAGCCGACGGAGGCAGCATCCCACTCGCCTGCTGCCCTCGCCACTGCTGACTACTGCCTGGTAAGTGCGTCCATTGGTGCAGAACAAGAGCCACGGGCATGCAGCCCATAACAGTAATGATAGTCCAGATTTGTGAATGAATTCATTCACAAATCTGGACTGTCATGATGGTATGGCTGCACGCCCATTGGCTCTGCTCTGCACCAATGGGCGGCAGCCCTACCAGGCAGTAAGTCAGTGGGCAGCGGGTGGCAGGCGGGTGGATGCTGCCACCCGCTGCGCCGGGGAGCGGGTGGTGGGGCTTGGGGTGGGTGGGTGGGAGGACGTTAGCCACCAGGGCTATGTTGGGGGTTTATTAAATGTACTGCCCACGATCGGGCATTTGGTCCACTGGACCACCAGGGATGACTGCGGAGGAGGGGGTTTATTAAATGTACTGCCGATTGGGCATTTTGGTCCACTGACCACCAGGGATATGTTGGGGAGCTACATTGCTGCCCGCGATCGGGCTGGTGGGAGTTCTATGCCCTGATCGCCACTGGGTGGTGGTGGGGATTCACACTGATTCCCCATGATCGGGCTGCAGGGGACATTGGTCCTCAACAGCTGCTGCCTGGCAGGTGCCAGGCGCAAGTCCTCGGGATCAGCGCACTTGCTACGCTAATGGCATGCAAATGTAAATATAATCAGATGCAAATGGCCCCCTGCACCTTGCATGAATTATAGCCCCATTTGCATGTCACCTTTGAATATCAGGATTTTGCACATGGCATCAGGTACTTGCACCACCCAAGTTGAATGCTCCACTCTGTCAACTTGCGGTGGTGCAAGTTCCACTGCACCATGCACAGTGGCTGTGGTTGGGGGGTGATATTCAAAGGAGTTGCTCAATAGTGTAACTCCTTTGAATATCTCCCCGGACACACCCCTGCACAACTATTTTGTGCAGCACAAGGGCTTGTGCCTTTGAATGGCACAGTTTGAATATTCAGCCCATTGTTCTTACAGTAGTGAAATGGTATGTCTGGAATTCTCGCTACTGGTGTACCCTACAACAAAAAATGGTGTCCCATACTGACCTTTTGTTGAAAATCACATGGGAACTTAGGCTTTTATATAGAATGGACTTGAGTGTTCATACCACTTTCTGGATTTTTCAAGCATGGAGGAACCTTCCTTGGATAATGGAGTCCATTGTTCCTATCACCTTATTTTTCAATTGCTCCTCTAACTGTGGTTTCATCCATATTGTTTGATTATTGTATGTTGTACTTTTTTTCCTGATTTTTTTAAATGTTCTATTCTTCTTTCTTATGCTGGAATACTTTCTGTGCCTTTTGTGAGGTATTTTGCATACATTCATTCCCCTACTCTTTTAGTAAGGGGGGAGTGGTTATAGTGTCATGTATTTTGTTGCTTTTACTGTAGACTTGGACTTTTTTCCAAGTTTTTCTTGTGTGTGTTTTTCCCTATTTTTGTGTGCCATCATACTATTCTGTACTTTTGTTTGATATTTTAAATAAAAAATTCCCCTACTTTTTTCAAGAAGTGTCATGGGATCTTTAACATCCACCTGAACGACCACCACCAATCCAGATGGGAGCTTGATTTAATGCCACATCTGAAAGATGCACCTCAGAAGTGCAGTACTCCTCTCATGCTGCACTACAGTGTCAGTATTAGGACATTAACCCAAGTGCCAGATGTGAGAACTGAACCCACAGCCCTTTGATCTTCCACAAGTGTGCTATCTACTGAGCCACTGACACTGACACTGATATTGATATTCATTTATATAAGAGGTGAGGGTCTTATAAATGTCTTACAAGTTCAGTAACCACCCCCTGCTTATCCATAACTCTGATAATGAGACTCTGGAACAAGTTTCTACCTTTAAATATTTAGGGGTTACCCTAGACTCAGGGCTAACCTACCATGAACATATCTGCTGACTTAATATGGCTGTAAATGTGTGCATTGGTCTGCACCACTGCTACAAGCACTGTCTCCCCCCAAAGCCCTACAGCTTGCAATCTCTCCTGTGCCCTGTCACTCACTGATTATGGGATTATTTTCTATGGTGCTGCTGACAACACCTCCCTCAAAAAACTAGGGTCTCCTTGAATAAAGCCCGTGGACTGGCTACAGGATGAGACCAGCTTATGCACACCTGTATGTTGTATACCAGTACAAACTGACTTAATTTCAATGATCACCTAAAGTACCAGACCTATCTCCTTGCCAAGAAAATCATGACTGGCCTCATGCCTCCTGCTCTTGTGATGCTGCCCCCCCCAACAGCACCAGATGTACATGTCACACTGAGAAATCACTCTACCAGGTTTCCAACTGTAAAATCTTCATGGGGCAAAGAACTTTCAGATACCATGCCTCCAATTGGCTGAATTCACTGCCCATATGAGTCCTCCTGGCTCCTACCCTGGGACTGTTCAAATCCCTTCTCTGCAGCAATATCTTGCATGACTCCACCTGTGACTGTACCTGACCTACCCATAACCTAAAACTGCCATGACAAAGGATACACAGTCTTACCTGAGCCTCAGACTAGCTGACACTCACTGGACTGCACTGCTTGCACAATTCAGTCATAAATAATTCTCTACAACAACTACTGTACTGTATGATTGCCCCTGTAGTTACTTTATTTATTGAATTTTGCCACTATACTGCATTGTCCATGACTGTTTGTAATTATCCTGTACCACATCCACCTGTTGTACTTTACCATGTATCATTGTAAGGTGTGATATTTCCCACACTGCTATTTATATTACAATGTCTGCTCACTGTATGTTCTGTATTATGTTCTATGATGTGAAGCCTTTGTAAATGAGTCTTTGACTCAAAGGTATTAATTCTGATTGTATTGAATAAATAAATGAAATAAAATAATAAGAGTACTCTCGATGGCTTGTCATTCTCTTTTGCATCAGCTTTTCTGTTTGTCTAGGTTTCCAAGTTTGTTTTGGTGTTCTCTTTCATCAAACAATTGGCTATTCTTATATAAGTGGCTCATTGGTCTAGGGGTATGATTCTCACTTTGGGAGCTTGCTATCCCAATTTCAAATCCCAGACAAGCCCTTGAAACAAATGAAAAGAACCATCTTTGTGTGAGACACATTTGACACAAAATAAAAACAGAGATTTATAAAATCCCAGTAAACATAGTTACAGAATGCCTTGTGCCACTTTCCCTAGTAGCTTCCTCCTTTTCTGGTTTTTATGTCAAAAACCTTAAGCAAATGCTGGCATCTGTGTTTATCACTGACCCCCTTTCCCCTAATAAGTTACTCTTAGTTTCTGTGACAACAGCTCAGGTTAGACCTTGCTTGAAATTGGCAAGACAGCAAAGAAGTTTTAAAAATCAAGAGCAATTTTACAGTCATATCAGGAAAAGTATTACATACAGATGAGAAGGCTATCCCATATTAGGGAAGATCTCACTAACCAGTTTTCTCTAGATGGTTTTGTTCAAACTCAGATCAGGAGTTAAGTTAACTGCTGTCTCTCAGAAAAGGCCCTGTGTATGCACATTCTGGTGTATAATTTTGTTATTTATTAATATGCATCATTTAGCATGTCATTGGAAAACTAAATCTAATTTGATAGAGCTTATTATCCAGGATTGCTGAACACAGACAGATTAAAGAACTTCCACTTGTCAGAGAATTGACTACTGGCTTGCCACAAAACAGGTAAGGAATCTAAGCAGTATCCTAAAGAGAACAGGTCATCTGGTTCACCAAGATGGCTGACCCAGCCTCAGTAGACCACAGCAGAACCACATGACATGCTTTGAAAATAGTTTTCATTCATGTTCTTACATTAAGTCATGAAGTACTTCACTTGTATAGGAAAACTTTCTGGTATGGCAGAAAACAGTGCATTTGTAACTAATTTAAGACTGAAGAAGAAATCCTCACAAGCAAAGTTATAGCTATAGGTCATAACTGAGTGAAAAGTATGTTTTTTTAACTTGCTGAAAGTTTTGATGCGTGGGATTACAATAGAAACTGTTGTCTGACTTGATAAGAATCCTACAAATATCTTGCTTGTTTGCATAGCAAAAGGTCAAATTCAATATAGATTGTTTATATTTTTTTAAATGGGGCATCCTGATAGAAGAGCAAGTCCGGACATATCACACACCTGGAAAATGCTATTAAATTCCAGACATGTTCTTGGACATCATAGTTAGATTATATCCTATGTCTGAATATAAATGGTATTAGAAGTTTTGATAATTCAGAAGTTCAAATTGTATTCCAAAGTGTACCAAGAAAATGTTTAATTTGATCAGAAGTCTTGCAAAATAAGTATTGACAAACATTATTGAAACCACTGAATTTGTAGAATACTTTGTGGGAAGATCTATACAGAATATTTTTTCTCTGTCTAGATATTTGACTTGTCATGAAGTGAAATGCAACACAATTTTCTTTAAACATAGAAACATAGACTTTGACGGCAGATAAGGACAGCTTGGCCCACCTAGTTTGCCCATTTCCCTACCTAAAGGATAAGCCGCAGATCCTAGTTAACCAACAGCCTATTTCTTCCTACCCCCACAAGAATTGCTTTATGCCTGTCCCATGTATTCTTGAGTTCTCCCACAGTTTTAGATCCCACAGCCTCCTCAGGAAGGCTGTTCCATGCATCCACTAGCCTTTCTGTGAAGAAAATACATCCTCACATTGCCTCTGAACCACCACCCCTGTGTCTTTAAATCGTGTCCCCTTGTTCTTGCTTGTATCTTTTTCTGAAAGATGCTAACCTCTTGGACTTTGTTGATTCCACTGAGGTGCTTAAACATTTCTATCATGGCCCCCCTCTCCCTCCTTTCCTCTAGGGTATACATATGAAGCTCTTTTAGTCTCTCCTCATATGGCTTCTCTTGCAGACTCTGCACCATTCTAGTTGCCCTCCTCTGGACTGCCTCAATCCTGTCTATGTCCTTGTGGAGATGGGGTCTCCAGAACTGGATGCAGTACTTCAGATGTGGTCTTACAAACTGTCTGTACAGAGGGATAACAACTTCCTGTTTTTTGCTGGTGATGCCTCTCCCTATGCAACCCAGTATACCCCAGCACTCCCTACTGCCTTCTCACACATTTATGTTCAAAATGCCCCTTTCTCAGATATGTGCAGCATTGATTGTGACAATTGTTATTGCAATGGTCTCTCAGCCTTGCTAATGGGACATTATGTGACAGCTTTGATGGAATGTCTGAAGTAGTGTTATGACCTTCTAGTGATAATGGGTTTCCTAGGGCATTTGTGAAAACTAGGAGGGGCCTCCTGAGTTGCAAAAGGAGTTGCTTAAAGATGGCCCAGAAGTCATCTTCATTTAGATAGGCTGTGTTGACATTGCATCATTTCTTTTGCTACAAATCAGCAGATTGTGAAATTGAAGAGGAAGCAGAGAAAGCTATCAAGTGTTTTAGATGGCAACTCATTGAAAAAATGTAGCAACTCATCAGAAAAACAACAGGGAGCTTCCAGAGCCAACACAGGTATCAGTGAAGTTAAAGAATTCTACACATCTGGACTTAAGAGAGGGTTTTTAGCGGTTGCTTATTTATGTCAGAGTTGAGCTGTGCTTTCCCATCTAGTTTTAACTCCTTTTATAATAAAAGTTGACATTAACCAATGGCAGGAAAATATTTCGCTGATTCCACATTCTTTGGGCTAAGGTTCAAAGTATGAAGATACCTCCATAGTATTTAATGTTTGTTTGTACCAAATGGTATTGTACTTCAGTGTACAAGATCTTACTTCTTCCATAAGACATCAAGTCATACTATAAGTGAACAACACAGACCTCTCCTATTGGAAGTCATTTATATAAAATGTGAATGTCTTGTAAAAAAATAAGGATACTCTTTTGATGCCTTGTCAGTCTCTTTTATAATCAAATTATCTGTTTGTCAAGTTTTCATATTTGTTTTGAAGTTCTCACACAGTAAACAATTGGCTCATTTTCTACCAGTGGCTCGTTGGTCTCGTTTTTTTTTTTTGGGGGGGGGCTGAAAGGTCCTGGGTTCAAATCCCAGACGAGGCCTAGAATTAAATAAAAAGTCTCCATGAAAGCACTATTTTGCACCAAATAAAAACAGAGATTTATGAAATCCCTGTAAACATAGTTGTAGAATTCCCTCTGCCATGTTCCCTAGCAGCTTCCTCTTTTTGTGGTTCTTATGTTAAAAACCTTAAGGAAATGCTGCCATTGGTGTTTATCACTGACCCCCCTTCCCTTGTTATGTCACTCTTAGTTTCTGTTACAGCAGCTCAGGTTAGTACTTGTTTGCAATTGGCAAGATAGCAAAGAAGTTTTGAAAATCAAGTGCAATTTTACAGTTGTATCCAGGAAAAACATTACATATAAATAGGAAGGCTCTCAAATATTGAGGAAAGCTCTCACTAACCAGTTTCCTCCAGATTGTTTTGTTCAAACTCAGATCAGGAGTTACATTAACTGGTGACCTTCTGAAAAGGCTATATTTATGCACATTCAGGTGAATAATTTTGTTCTTTATTAATATGCATGATTTAGAATGCCATTGGCAAACTAAATCTGATTTGGTAGAGCTTATTACCCAGAATAGATGAACACTGACATATTAAAGAAAATATACTTACATAGAAACATAGAAACATAGAATATGATGGCAGATAAGGACTGCTTGGCCCACCCAGTCTGCCCATTTCCCTACCTGATGGATAAGCTGCAGATCCTAGTTAACCAGCAGCCTACTTCTTCCTACCCCCAACCCCTAGAATTGCCTTATGACTGTCCCATGCATGCTTGAATTCCACCACTGTTTTTGACTCCACAACCTCCTCTGAAAGGCTGTTCCATACATCCACAACCCTCTCTGTGAAAAATTACTCTACAATTACCTCTGAGCCGCCCCTTCTATCTTCAAATTGTGCCCCCTTGTTCTTGCACACCTCTTTTTTTGAAAGATGCTACCCTCTTGGACTTTGTTGATTCCCTTGAGGTACTTGAAAGTTTCTATCATGTCCCCCCTCTCCCTCCTTTCCTCGAGGCTATACATATTAAGCTCCTTAAGTCTCTCTTCATATGTCTTCCAGTGCAGACCATGCACCATTTTAGTTGCCCTCCTCTGGACAGCTTCCATCCTGTCTATGTCTTTGCAGAGATTGGGTCTCCAGAACTGCACGCAGTACTCCAGATGGGGTCTCACCAGCTGTCTGTACAGAGGATAATAAACCTTGTTTTCTACTGGTGATGCCTCTCCCTATGCATCCCAGTATCCCCAGCCCTCCTTGCTGCCCTCTCACATTGCTTGCCCACCTTTAGGTCATCTGATATGACTACCCCCAGGTCCCTTTCCATTTTTGTTGTTGTTAGTATCTCACCCCCCATTGTGTACTCTTCCCCTGGGTTTTTGTTTCCCAGGTACATTACCTTGCATTTCTTATCATTGAATCTAAGCTGCCATACATTTGACCATTCCTCTAACCTTGCCAAGTCCCTTCTCATCCTTTCCACCCCACCTTGTGCATCAACTCTGTTGCAGATCTTTGTGTCATCTGCAAAGAGACACACTTTTCCTTCCAGTCCCTCTGCAATGTCGCTATAAAGACATTGAAGAGGACCGTGCCTAATACTGAACCCTGTGGTTCCCCACTGCTAACCCCTTTTTCAGAGGGACCCATTTACTATTACTCTCTGTGTCCTATTCTCCAGCCAATTCTTTACCCAGGCTGTCATCTTGGGACCCACTCCCAGGCTGGCTAACTTGTATATTAATCTTTGTGTGGGACTGTGGCAAATGCCTTGCTAAAGTCTAGGTAGGCCATGTCCACAGCCCTCCCTGATCAACTACTTTGGTCACCCAGTCAAAGAAATCTATCAGATTTGTCTGGCATGACCGAGCTGTGAATCCATGCTGCCTTGGGTCCTGTGCCCTCTGGCCTCTAGATACTAACAATTCTTTCCTTCAGAAGTGATTCCATCATTTTCCCTACCACTGAGGTTAAACTAACAAGTCTGTAGTTTCCTGCTTCTGCCTTGCTCCCACTTTTGTGAAGAGGAATCACATCTGCCCTCCTCCAGTCCTCAGGTACCACCCCATCCTCCCATGATTTGTTAAAGAGGGTAGTCAGTGGTGTCACTAGTTTTATCCTTATTTCTTTTAGAATTCTGGGATGAATCCCATCAGGCCCCATTGCTTTGTCCACCTTCAGTTTTAAGAGCTCTTTCAGAACTCTTTCTTCTGTAAATGGGCTGGTATCAACTTCTGTATCCAGAGTGTTTCTACTGTTTGTTTTAGGTACCTCCCTCTTCCTTTGTAAATACTGAGCAAAATATTTGTTTAGTATCTCTGCCTTTTCACAGTCACCCTCTGCCCACCTCCCTCCCCTTTATTAAGCCTCACTATCCCTCCTTGGTCTTCCTTTGCCTCCTGATGTACCTATAAAAGGTTTTATCTCCCTTCTTAACTGAGTTGGCTATCTTTTCCTCGGTTTGGGCCTTTGCTGTTCTGACTGCCTTTCCATCTTCCTTTTGCTTTAACTGATACAGTTCTCTGTCCTGTTCCTTCTGTGATTCCTTGTACTTCCTGAATGCTTTCTTTTTCTCTTGAACCTTCACTGCCACTTCCTTTGAGAACCGTAGTGGTTTCTTACCTCATTTTGTTTTGTTTATTTGCTTTACACAAAGGCTTGTTACCTCTGTGATGGCAGTTTTTATTATTCCCCATTGTTCTTCCACCCCTCCTTCCTGCCCATTTGCTAGTTCATTCCTTAGGCACTCACCCATTTTGGCAAAGTCAGCCCTCCTAAAATCCAGTACCTTTGTCTTTGTATGGCTTGACTCTATTGCTGTGTTTATTGTGAACCATACTGTTTTATGGTCGCTAGTTCCCAGATGGCTACCCACTTCTACATCTGTGATCCTCTCTTCATCTCCATTTGAGAGAACCAGCTCTAAGATTTCTCCCTCTTGAGTGGGCTCCAATACTAGTTGTCTAAGGCATGCCCCCTGTAGGGCATCTAGAATAACCCCACTCTTAGAAGTGGCTGCTGCAACTGCACTCCCGTTAACATCCGGCATATTCAGATCACCCATCAGCAATATCTCCCCTTTATCTGCCATTCTAAGTATACTTTCTATCATTTCCTTGTCCATTTCCTCCCCCTGAGAGGGGGTCTGTATACAACCCCTGTGCGGATTGTGGTGCCATTGCCTGCCTCCAAACTGACCCACAGTGCTTCTTCTCCTCCCTGTTTACCCTTTTGTTCTGTTGCATTGATTTCTTCTCTTATGTAGAGAGCTACTCCTCCTCCTCTTTTACCCTCCCTGTCCCTCCTGTACATAGTGTATCCTGGTATGTTTACATCCCAGTCATGGTTCTGTGTGTACCATGTTTCTGTGACTGCCACAATATCCAGATCTTCCTCCTCCATCAAGGCCACTAATTCAGGAAGCTTGTTACCCAGACTACGGGCATTGGTACTCATTGCTCTCCATTTTTATGGCTTTACCTTCTGTAGCGGCAACCCCACTGACCTTTCTACCTTGGTCTTTTCTCATTTAGTACCCTGTTTTGTAGGGGAGGCTGGGATTTTCCTTCTGCTTATCAGTGCCTCCCTTGACTAGTTTAAAGGCTTGCAAATGAAGCATTTAAACTGATTTCCCAAAAGACTTGTTCCCTTCCTGGACAGATGCAGACCATCCTGCCAGTATAGGCTGGTGTCCTTCCAGGTGGAACCCCAGTCCCCAATGAAGCCAAACCCCTGTGCTCCACATCATTTTTTCAACCATTTGTTAAACTACATGATGCAAAGTACCCTCGCCTCACTCATGCTACTAACAGACAGCACCTCTGAGAAGGATACTGTGTGTGCTACTTGTCTTAAGCCCCTCCCCAACTCTACAAAGTCCTTTTGCACTGCTCTAATCTCATGATGAGCCAAGTCATTTGTCCCTAGGTGGACAATGATGTCCAGCTCAGATTCCAGTGCAACTGTTCTCGTGATCCTAAGGATGCACTTCCTGTCCCTCCAAGCCATGGCACCAAGCAGGCACCTTACTTCAGTTTTCCCTGCTCCCCCAGTTCCATCCCCTAATAATTGAGTCCCCACCAGGAGCTGATTTCTTTCCTGTGGTGCCCTCTGACTCCTTCCTGAGGGCCTCCCTTGAGACAGTTGTCTGCACCCTCCTTAGTCTCCTCTGTGGGTGCATCCATAGGGGAACTATGCTCCCCAAAATGGTGTATGGATTGTGGAGTGTAACAACTGACTGAGTGTGCCTCTATTCCACCACCCTTACCCTCCCTGAGCCCACTGTGGTACAACTGCTGTGCTTTCTTCTCAGCCTCTGAGGTAGTGGTGGTGGCTGTGGTGCTCCCTGGATGTGGGAGGTTCCCTTGCCACTGTCCAGTGTTGCCTGAAGATGGGCAACTTCCTCCCTCAGGGCAGATAGTTGTCTGCAAACAGGGCAGCATCTCAGCCTCCAGAAAGACTCCCAGAAGACTGCTGCCCCACAGCCATTACATTGTACTACTCCCCACATAACTGTCTACCTTGTTTATTTTTTTTGTCTGCGTGTGTGTGTGATTGGTGCATTATATAGAAATATATGTATTTATATCATGTGTGTGCTTATATTGTCAGTGCAGTGTGCTAGACAGGATATGACAGTGATGTGTACCTTGCCCTCTTGAGGAAATGATTTCAGAACCCCAGGTATAAATGAACTATTTCCAGGGGTGGGGTGAGGGGTGGAAAGGGGTTGGGCCTAAACTGTGCCCTCATGAAACAATCAGCTAAATGCTCTGACCTACCGATGCGATGAATGCCTTCCTGTCAGCAAGATGCCCTACATGACAATTTGTAATACTGCTTCAAACCAATTTGACAGAGAAAATACCCTGCTAATCAAACAGAGAAAAATCCAAACATCCAAGTCAGACACAGGTAAACCTCCCCAGCCCCAAAAGAGCCTGGTGACTTGTGCTCTGAAAACAGTCAGCCCCAAAACACGTCAGCTGTGCACAAGGGCAGACACAGAAAACAGTATTTAGCCTATTTGGGTTTAAACTCTTCCTGCACTGAAACCTTAACACTTGTAACACAAGTAAAGCAAACTCCACCTCCCTCTGTTGATTGAAAGACTGCATTTTCTGATAATTCTAAGTTGCTTATTTCACCCTTCAGTTAGAAGTATCCACCACCTGAAGAATATTAACTTTCCTAAGGAATCTGCTTCAAACCAAAGACAATTGTAAATTGTAAGGTTCACCTCCCTCTGTTGTGAGCACTACTCACTTTCTTGCAAATCTTAAGTCCAGTGTTGCAGCTTGCAGCCAGAGGTAGCTTCACCTGAAGACTAGGAGGTTATCTGATGAGCCTGCTAAAATGAGTACTTTTATCAAGGTCTGTAAGATTCTTCCAGAGCTATTGGCTGTTAGGTAGCTGTGATGTAAGCACTTCCTGACACAGTCTGGCTTGGCCTTATAAGGCACACTGAGGTAAACAAAAGAAAAAACAGTTTCCACCCCCTAGGGACTGTCTGGGTCCAATACACAGCCTGTAACCTGCTCTCAATTCAGGGCTTATGACAAATTTAGCCCAGTGAATACCACAGTATTACAAATATTGCAATGCAAACAGTCAATCACTAACTCCAATCAAGTCAGAAGGGCAGAAACACAGAAAACAGTAAAATCTTAACAATTGTAACAAGTAAAGCAAACTCCACCTCCCTCTGTTGATTGAAAGACTGTGTTTTCTGATAATTCTAAGTTGCTTATTTCACCCTTCAGTTAGAAGTATCCTCCACTTGAAGAATATTAACTTTCCTAAGGAATCTGCTTCAAACCAAAGACAACTGTAAATTGTAAGGTTCACCTTCCTCTGTTGTGAGCACTACTCACTTTCTTGCAAATCTTAAGTCCAGTGTTGCAGCTTGCAGCCAGAGGTAGCTTCACCTGAAGACTATGAGGTTATACTTGTTGGAGAATTGACTACTGGCTTGCCACAAAACAGGTAAGGAATCTAAGCAGTATCCTAAAGTGAACAGGTCATCTGGTTCACCAAGATGGCTGACCCAGCCTCACTAGACCACAGCAGAACCACAAGACATGCTTTGAAAATAGTTTTAATTCATGTTCTTACATTCAGTCATAAAGTACTTCACTTGTATAGGGAAGCTTCCTGGTGTGGTGGAAAACAGTGCTTTTTCTAACTAATTTAAGACTGATCAAGAAATCCCCACAAGCAAAGTTATAGCCCAAGGTCACAACTGAATGAAAAGTATGTTTTTCTTTAACTTGCTGGAAGTTTTGATGCATAGGATTACAATAGAAAAGGTTGTCTGAATTGATAAGAATCCTACAAATATTTTGCTGGTTTGCAAAGCAAAATGTCAAATTCAATACAGATTGTGTATATTTTTTTAAAAACGGGGCATCCTGATAGAAGAGCAAGTCAGGACATATTACACACCTGGAAAGTACTATTAAATTCCAGACACATTCTTGGACATCTCAGCTAGATTATATCCTATGTCTGACTATAAATGTTATTAGAACTTTTGATAATTGAGAAGTTAAAAATGTATTCCAAAGTGCACCAAGAAAATGTTTAATTTGATCAGAAGTCCTGCAAAATAAGTACTGATGAACATTATTGAAATTAATGAATTTGTAGAATACTTTGAGGGAACACTTATGAAGAATAACTCTTCTCTATCTAGATATTTGTCTTGTAACAAAGTGAAATAAAACCAAATTTCCCTTATGTTCAAAATGCCCCGTCTCAGATAAATTCAGCATTGATTGTGACAATTGGTATTACAAGGGTCTCTCAGCCTTGCTAATGGGGCATTGTGTGACTGCTTTGAGGGAATGTCTGTAGTAATGTTATGACTTTCTATTGATAATGGGTTTCCATGGGCATTTGTGAAAACTGGGAGGGGCCTCCTGAGTTGCAAAAGTAGTTGCTTAAAGATGACCAATAAGTCATCTTCATTTAGACAGTCTGTGTTGACATTACATCATTTCTTTTGCTACAAACCAGCAGATTGTGAAATTGAAGAAGAAGCAGAGAAATCTATCAAGAGCTTTAGATGGCAACTCAATGGAAAAATGTGCAACTCATCAGAAAAACAACAGGGAGCGTCCAGAGCCAAGAAAGGTAACAACGAATCTAAGGAATTCTACAAGTCTGGGCTTAAGAGAGGGTTTTAAGAGGTTGCTTATTTATGTCAGAGCTGAACTGTGATTTCCCACCTAGTTTTAACTCCTTTAATAATAACAGTTGACACTAACCAGTGACAGGAAATATTTCACTGATTCCACATTCCTCGGGCTAAGGTTCTAAGTATGAGTATGCCTCCATAGTATTTAATGTTTGTTTGTACCAAATGGTTTTGTACTTCAGTGTACAAGATCTTACTTCTTCCATAATACATCAAGTCATACTATAAGTGAACAACACAGACCTCTCCTTTTGGAAGTCATGTAAGATGTGAATGTCTTGTAAAAAAATAAGGGTACTCTCTTGATGCCCTGTCAGTCTCATTTCAAATCAAATTCTCTGTCAAATTTTTCATGTTTGTTTTGAAGTTCTCATGCATTAAACAATTGGGTGGTTTGCTAGAAGTGGCTTATTGGTCTAGGGATATGATTCTAATTTTGGGTATGAAAGGTCCTGGATTCAAATCACAGATGAGCCTTTGAATTAAATAAAAATCTCTATGAAAGCAGTATGTTGCACAAAATAAAAACATAGATTTATTAAATCTCTGTAAACATAGTTGTAGATTTCCCTAGCAGCTTCCTCTTTTTCTGGTTCTTATGTCAAAAACCTTTGGCAAATGCTGCCATGGGTGTTTATGAGTGACCCCACTTCCTCTATTAAGTCACTCTTAGTTTCTGTGACAGCAGCTCAGTTTAGTCCTTGTTTGAAATTGGCAAGGGAGCAAAGAAGTTTTGAAAATCAAGTGCAATGTCACAGTTGTATCAAGGAAAAGCATTACATACAGATAGGAAGGCTCTCCAATATTAAGGGACTATCTAACTAACCAGTTTTCTCTAGATTGTTTTGTTCAAACTCAGATCAGGAGTTAAGTTAATAGCTGTCCTTCTGAAAAGGCAATGTTTATGCACATTCTGGTGTATAATTTTGTGCTTTATTAATATGCATGATTTAGAATGTCATTGGCCAACTTAGTCTGATTTGGTAGAGCTCTATTACTGAGAATAGCTGAACACAGACAGATTAATGACATTCTTGTCAGGGAATTGATTACTGGCTTGCCACAAAAGAGGTAGGGAATCTAAGTAGTATTCTAAAGACAAAAGGTGATCTGGATCACCAAGATGGATGACCCAGTCTCACTAGACCACAGCAGAACCACAAGACATGCTTTGAAAATAGTTTTCATTCATGTTCTTGCATTCAGTCATAAAGTACTTCACTTGTATAGGGAAGCTTCCTGGTGTGGTGGAAAACAGTGCTCCTTCTAACTAATTTAAGACTGAAAAAGAAATCCTCACAAGCAAAGTTATAGCCCTAAGTCATAACTGAATGAAAAGTGTGTTTTTCTAACTTGCTAGAAGTTTTGATGCATAGGATTACAGTAGAAACTGTTGTCTGAATTGATAAGAATCCTACAAATATCTTGCTTGTTTGCAAGCAAAAGGTCAAATTCAATACAGATTGTGTATATTTTTTTAAATGGGGCATCCTGATAGAAGAGCAAGTGAGGACATATCACACACCTGGAAAATACTATTAAATTCCAGACATGTTCTTGGACATCACAGTTAGATTATATCCTATGTCTGACTATAAATGGTATTAGAACTTCTTATAATTCAGAAGTTTGAATTGTTTTCCAAAGTTCACCAAGAAAGGTTGCCAAATGTCAGGCTGCACAGCACTGATATCTCTGTATGGAAATATTGAAACTACACACTTTTAGTGTGTCCGCACCTAAAATAAAGTGAGCCGCTGGTGAGAGGCATTGGTCCTGGTTGCACCATTGCCTAGCAACAGGACCCAATACTAGCGGACACCGAAGTGTGCATTTGAATGAAATAAAACACTTGCCAGGTGAAGGGCAGTGCAGAGAACCCCAATTAGAAGTCCTCTGCATGAAAAGGAGGTAAAAGGTATTAGGAATCCTGAATATTTGAGCAAGTTGTGGATCACTAGACAAGAAGTAGAATGGTGATAACTTCCTGTTCTAGTGAGATAAAAAGCTCCTTTGATGAGTGGAGTAAGTGCGAGTGGGTGTGTGCATGGAGAAGCACGTGAAGACGTGCGTAGAGACACGCACATCAGTGCATGTTAACGTGTTTGTAGGAGAGCAAGGAGTTAAGAGTAGAAACTATAAAAGGTAAGGGAAGGGCTAAGAGAGATTAATATTCAAAACTGTAATATTTTAAACATGGGAGGCCAGAATAGGGCAACAGCTATTCTTTCTAAGGATGGAGACCTATTGATAGAATGTGCAAGTTGCAGAATGTATAAAATGGAAGTGGAGGGGTAGATTACACAGCATATATGTGTGGAAAGTGCATACATAACCAGGAGTTACAACATAACATTGTCCTGATTAGCGAGAGATTAAACAAGGTAGATGGTAGTCTGCTGGAATTAGCTACAAAACTGAAGACATTGTGCAGCTTAAATATAACAAACACTGAAAGGAAAATAGACAACAACTTGATGGAATAGGAAAAGGAAAAAATGGATGTATAAGTACTGACACAGATAAAACACAGTGGAGTGAAGTAACATATGTTAAAAGAAAAGGAAGAGGTAGAAGCCCACTACAACCAGTACCAGACAACTGCATTACAGAAATAGTAAGGGAGAATACCACCGGCTCTGGTGATGTGGTTAGACAAACTAGCACTAATAGGGAAACTGGAAATGATAATTGCGACAGTCAGATCCCAGTGGCTAATAGCTCCCAGACATTGTCTGAGTCAATTAGTCAGTGTGAGGAGGCCCCTGATAACACTATGAATACACAGGAACAGATATTAAAATTGGACCAAAGACAAGTTTTAGTTATTGGAGATTCAATAATTAAACACATGGATAAATATATCTGTAGGAATGATACGGCAAATAAAATGGTGAGTAGTTTCTCAGGAGCAGGGGCAAGTGATTTGTACAACATGGTGGATAGTATTTTCAATGGAGCTGGACCACAACCAGTAGCAGTAGTGCATATAGGCATAAATGAGTTGGCCAGGAATTCCCTAGTAACTTTTCAAAATTATATTAAGGAACTTATTCAGAAATTGCAGGAAAAAGGTAGCGAAATTCTAATATCAGAAATTCTACCCGAACAAAAAGCATCTGCTTATAAAGCTAAGAAAATAGCACAGGCTAATGCATGGTTGTATAACTGGACAAAATCAGAGGGGCTTTCATTTGTTAAACATTGGGAAACCTTTAATAATGAAAAAGAACTCTACTGTAGGGATGGATTGCATTTAAGTTTCTGGGGGAGTAGAATACTTGGGATAGGAATTAAAAATGAAAAAGATAGACCTTTAAACTGAGTAAGAGGGGGACGAATGGTTCCCAGAAGAAACCACATGAGCCCATATTTAAAAATACAAACATAAAGATTAGGGATAATACAAAGGTTATGATGTTTAATGCCAGAAGTTTAAATAAAGACAAATTGGCAGAATTAGAACTAATATTAGAAAAGAATAATATAGGGATAGTTAGAGTAGTTGAAACTTGGTGGAATACAGACCCAGAATGGAATCAGTATATTTTGGGGTATCAACTGCATAGAAGGAACAGAGTACTGAGGCGAGGAGGAGTAGTTGCATTGTATGTTAGGAATGAAATTAAATGTTGTAACATTTGTATAGAGGAAGATTTTGATAACACTGAGGTATTTATTGGGGACATAAGAGGGCATGAGGGTAAGCCATTTAAATTGTTACTTTTCTACAGACCACTTGATACTTCAATAGGAGAAACAGAAAGATTTATGGAAAAAATGGCAAACATAATGCAAGAAACTGATACATTGATAATGGGAGACCTGAATATTCCAGAAATTGAGGGAAATTGAAAATATTATAAAAATCCATTAGGAGCTAGAATATATGAGATGATGACAGCAGCAGACATCCATCAATGCATTAATGAACCAACCAGGGGCAAAAATATCCTGGATGTTATTCTAACTAATATATCTGAGGAGATTGAGAACATTAATATTGGATCACCAATAGGAACAAGTGACCATGGAACTATTATATTTACAATTAACAAAAAAAATGAATTAGGGGAAAAACAAACCAAATAATGTATAATAAAGCCAATTATCAGGAATTAAGAAATGTATTCAGTGAATTCAGTTGGAGTAGAATAATGAATGAGCTAGCAGTTGAAGAGTCATGGGAGGTATTTGTTAAGACACTAAATAATATAATATCCAAGCATATTCCTAGGAAGAATGTATATAATAGTGGGAGGGGGACATCTTGGATAAACAATAAGATCATTAAACTATGTAAAAAGAAAAAAAAATATTCAGACAGATGAAGTAGTTAAAAACAGAGGTTAGCAGAGCTCGCTACAAAAAAATACTACATAAGGTCAAGTATGAAATAAGAAATGCAAAGAAACAGTTGGGCCCAGATATTCAAACTGTGCCATTTTGTGGTGCAAGCCCCTGTGTCACTCAAAATAGTTGTGCAGGGGTGTGGCAAGGGCAATATTCAATGGAGTTGAGCTATGGCGCAACTTCTTTGAATATCGCCCCCTGGCCACACCCACTGTGCATGGCACAGTGGAACTGCACCAGCTCAAGTGGTCAGAGTGGAGCATTGAGATGCGGTGGTGCAAGTTCCATTACACCATGCACAGCACCTGTGATATTCAAAGGGTGACATGCAAATGGGGCCATAATTTATGCAAGGTGCAGGGGGCCATTTGCATCTAATTATGGCCCCATTTGCTTACCATTAGCATGCAGGTGCACTGATCCCGGATGACTTGCACCTGGCACCCTGCTAGGCAGCAGCCGTCGGGGACGACACCACCTGCAGCCTGATTGTGGGAATAATAGTAAACTTCCCCCCATTTGCCCAATCATGGGCATAATAGTAGTCTCCCCCATTAGCCTGATCATGGGCATAATAGTAGTCTTCCCCCTGAGTAGCCCAATTGCGGGCATAACTGAAACTGTCCTCCCCCGAGTAGCCTGATCACAGGCATCAGACCCCCAAAAGTCCAATATCCATGGTGGTCCAGTGGACAGCGAAAAGCCTGATCGCAGGCGGCATCCACACCCCCCATGTCGGAAATCCCTGGTGATCTAGTGGCCCCCCACCCTGCCACCCATGGAGCCTCACCACCCCAAACTCTCCCTCAGCCAGTGGGTGGCAGCACTCCCTGCCTGCCACCCACATCCACCGACTGACAGCTCAGTAGGGCTGCATGCCCATTGGTTCAGAGCATGGGCAATGGGTGTGCAGCTCATACCTAAATTCGGTCAGATATGAGATGAATGACTTCATTCATATCTGGATTGGACTTATGTATGGGCTGCATGCCCATTGGCTCATGCTCTGAACCAATGGACATGCAGCCCTACCGCTGTCAGTCGGCTGCGGTAGGGTGGCAGGCAGATAGGTGCTGCCACTGGCTGATGGGGAGTGGGGTGGTGGCTCCCAAGGGTGGTGGGTGGGCCACTAGATCACCAGGGACTTAAAAGTGGGTGTGGATGCTGCCCACTATCGGGCTTCTGCGGTCCACTGGACCACCAGGGATATTGGACTTTGGGGATCTGATGCCCATGATCGGGCTACTCGGGGAGGATGGTTCAGTTATGCCCATGATTGGGCTACTTGGGAGGGGGACAGTTTCAGTTATGCCCACGATTGGGCTACTCAAGGGGAAGACTACTATAGTATGCCACGATTGGGCTAATGGGGGAAAATCACTATTATGCCCGCAATCGGGCTAATGGGGAGAGTTTACTGTTATTCCATGATCAGGCTACTCGGGGAGGAGACTACTATTATACCCATGATCAGCCTAATGGGGAAGACTATAATTATGCCCGTGATCAGGCTAATGGGGGGGGTTACACTTCAGCCCACGATTGGGGCATAGGGGGCTGCCACCAGGTGCAGAGGGGAACAAGTTGAGGGCCACCCACAGGTGGCAGCTGCTGTGTTGCGCCCTGCAATGCGGCAGCTCACCTGTGGGTGGCCCTTGACTTGTTCCTTTTTTTCAGTGTAACTTTGTGCAGGCGCAGGTAGGGATTGTGCCTGCATAACTCTGCATGGCCCGGGCTGAATATCGGGCTGTGCAGTTTATGCATGGGCACACCCCCTCCCCCACCTGTGCCTGCATACATTACTGATGCGCCCAGGCGCATCGGGATTTGTGCAGGCACACTTTTCCCTTTTAAATATCACACCAGGGCACATCAGTGGGTTGTGCATGGTGCAACACTGTTGCGCCATGTGCAATCCTTTTGCATATCTGGGCCTTGGAGTACAAACTAGCAACATCCAAAAATAATACAAAGAGTTTCTTTGCATATGTGAATAATAGAAAAGGAAATAATATTACTGAAGGACCTCTACTTACAGATGGTGAAATATCCATGAAACCTGAGGAAATGGCTGAGGAATTTAGCAGAACATTTAGAAAAGTGTTCATCAAGGATACTAATAGAATAGACAATATCATGACTGAGAAGTCTAACAAGATACAGACGGATATAGTCACTATTGATAAAGTCCTAGAAAGAATACAAAAACTTAAGACAGATAAATCAGCAGGCCCAGATGAGGTGTACCCAAAATGTATTTATTAACTGGGAGATGTACTTGCACCAGCTATTACTATAATAGGGCAGAAACCACTGATTGAAGGTTATGTACCAAAGGACTGGAGAACAGCTCATGTGGTCCCAGTGTTTAAAAAGGGGAGTAGGGCAGAGGTGGCTAATTACCAAACTATAAGTTTAACATCGGTGGTCTGTAAAATTATTGAAGGCATAATATATGAGGAGTTAATAATATACACCTTGAACATGGGTATAAGTGATAAAACTCAGCACGGTTTTGTTAGGAATGGATCCTGTGAGACTAATTTAATCAGGTTCTATGAACACACTGGGAAAGTAATAGACTGGGGAATAATGTGGATATGGTTATGCTGAAATTAAGTCGTGCCTTTGACTCAGTTCCCCATGATAAAGTAATCCTAAAACTGATCAATTTGGGAATTGATAGTGTTATTATTAAATGGATTAAACACTGGCTAATGGATAGAACTCAATTGGTTAGGGTAAAGGTTTTTTTGTCTGATGAGGTTCGTGTTTCAAGTGGGGTGTCACAGGGGTCTGTGCTGGGACTGCTGTTGTTTGGTATCTTTATTTCTGATCTAGATATATCTGGTAAGAATAAATTAATAAAGTTTGCTGATGATGTTAAGGTAGGAGGGGTTGCAAATACCTTTGAAGATATTCTACATTTTGGTCAAGATTTAGTAAATATATTGGAGTGGGCCAAACAAAATAAGATGTACTTTAACTTAAAAAAATGTGTAATAATGCACATGGGAAAAGGAAATATCAAACAAGACTAATATATACAGGGTGTAAAACTTAAGGAGTCTGTCTGTGAAAAAGATTTGGGTGTACACATTAGTCATGATCTAAAAAAGGGTCCACATTGTAGAATAGTAGCTAACAAGGCAATGCATCTGGTTGATTGCATTCAAAGAAGTTTCCAATCAAGGAATAAAGAGGCAGTGATGCCTCTTTATAAATCTTTTGTGAGACCACATTTGGACTACTGTTCCACAGTCTGAAGTCCATATTTAAGGAAGGACATAAAGATGGTTGAAAAGCCACAAAGGGTCTGTACAAAACTTGTAAAAGGGATTAAGGGTAAGCCTTATGAGGAAAGATTAAGGGTCTTAGGGTTGTGGTCAATGGACATGAGATGAACTAGAGGTGACTTGCTACTGCTCCATAAAACTATGGGACAGGAATTATTAAAACATGATCTTTACCTTCAGATTAAAGAACAAAACTATAATTTAAGAGGGTATAAGTATCAATTAAAAGAAGAATATTATAGGACAAAACTGAGACAATTTAGCTTTGGACCCAGAGTTGTTAGACTATGGAATAGATTACCAGAAGAACTAGTAGAGATTGCTAGTTTTAATGCCTTTAATGCAGGATTAGATAGATACATATCAGTTGGTAACTTCGGTTTCCTTTCTCTGAAATAGTAGGGACAACCTATATGGGCTATAGCCTTCTGGTTGTCTTAACAATCCAGTATGAACTCCAGTATGAAAATGTTTAATTTGATCAGAAGTCTCGCAAAACAAGTATTGATGAACATTATTGAATCCAAAGAATTTGTAGAATACTTTGAGGGAACATCCATAAAGAATAAATCTTCTTTGTCTAGATATTTGTCTTGTAGTGAAGTGAAATTAAACCCAATTTCCTTAATGTTCAAAATGCCCCATTCTCACATATGTGCAACATTGATGTGACAATTGATATTACAGTGGTCTCTCAGCCTTGCTAATGGGGCATTGTATGACTGCTTTGAGGAAATATCTGCAGCAGTGTTGTTACTTTCTATAACTGTTTAGTTGACTTGTTACTGGTCACATTCTAATTGTGTTCACCATTCTCATGTGCTGCGTCATATGTATGCTCATTTTATATGTTTCAACTGTCTTTCTCCTGGGTTGTGCCTGAAAATAGGCATTGCTATGCCTAGTGCTCTCTCCCGGTTACCAAAAGCAAATAAATAAATAAATAATAATGGTTTTCCATGGGCATTTGTGAAAACTGGGAGGGGCCTCCTGAATTGCAAAAGGAGTTGCTTAAAGATGACCCAGAAGTCATCTTCATTTACATAGATACATAGATACATAGACAGGGTCGGCAGATAAGGGCCTATGGCTCACCCAGTCTGTCCATCTGAGCTTGTAAGTTCAGTTTATGTTTTCCTAGAAGTCTGTTGCCCCTTACCCCTGACCTCCAGAATTCCTTTATGTCTATCCCATGCATTCTTAAATCCTGTGATTGTTTCAGCCCCAACTACTTCCTCTGGCAGGGTGTTCTACTTGTCCACCACCCATTCTGTGAAGAAATTCTTCCTCATGTTTCCTCTGAATTGTCCTCCCTCCAACTTCATCCCATGCCCTCTAGTCCTGGAACATCTTTTTCACTTAAAAATAGTGTATTCCTGCACCTGTTCCTCCCTGTGAGATACTTGTATGTCTCTATCATATCCCCTCTCTCCCTCCTCTCCTCCAGGGAGTACATGTTCAGTTCCTTCAACCTGTCTTCATAGGACTTGTGATGCAATCCATGCACCATCTTTCTTGCCCTCCTCTGAACCTTCTCTACCCTGTCTAAGTCATTACGTAGGTATGGTCTCCAGAACTGTACACTGTACTCCAGGTGGGGCCTCACTAGTGTCTTGAATAGCTGAATTACGACCTCCCTTTTCCTGCTGGAGATGCCCCTGCCTATACATCCCAGCATCCTATTTGCTTTACCTGCTGCCTTGTCACACTGTTTCCCTACCTTGAGGTCATCAGAGATGATAACCCCAAGATCCCTTTCCTGCTTGGTGCATGCTATATCCTCACCTCCCAACTGATATATTGTGCCAGGGTTTTGTGCCCCATATGCATTATCTTAGACTTCTTTGCATTGAATTTCAACTACCAAACCCCTGACCATTCTTCAAGTTTCTGCAGGTCCTTCTCATTCTGTCTACACCTCTGGTGTGTCTACTCTGTTACAGAGCTTTGTGTCATCAGTGAACAGTGAAATTCTGCCTTCTAGATCCTGTGCAATGTCACTGATGAAGATGTTGAATAGGACCAGTCCAGCACTGATCCCTGTGGTACCCACTGGTCACTCTTCCCTCTGTGGAGTGACAGCCATTTACCACCACCTTCTGTGTCCAGCCACCCAGCCAGTTACCTACCCACCACACTACTGTCCTGCCCACACCCATATTCCCCAGTTTGTGTAATAGTCTTCTATGTGGCACAGTGCCAAAGGCCTTGCTGAAGTCCAGATAGGCCATGTCCACTGCCCTCCTCTGATCCACCTCCCTAGTCACCCAGTCAAAAAATTCAACAAGGTTGGTCTGACATGACCTCCCCCTGGTGAAACCATGCTGCCTTGGGCCCTGTGGTCCATTGACAACCAGATGTTCCACCAATCTCTCCTTCAGTAGTACTTCCATGATCTTCCCCACTACTGAGGTGAGGCTGACTGGTCTGTAGTTCCCTGCTTCCTCTTTGTTCCCACTTTTGTATAGGGGACTACATCTGCTGTCCTCAGTCTTTGGGTACCTCCCTGTTTCCAGTGATCGGCTAAACAGGATAGCCAGAGGTTCAGCCACCACCTCTCTTAGTTCTTTAAGGACCCTGGGGTGCACCCCATCTGGCCCCATTGCTTTATCAACTCTTATTACTTTCAGTTCCTTCATGACCCTTTCTCATGTAGTGGGACTTGTGTCAATTTCTGCACCATTGTCACCCCTTGTACTCCCTTCAGACCCATTACCCTCCTCTTCCTCAGTAAAGACTGAGCAGAAATACCTGTTCAATATGTCAGCTTTACTGTTGTTATCCACCATGCGGCCCCCATCCACCCCTTCAGTCTCACTATCCCTAACTTTGTCTTTCCTTTTTTCACTTATGTAGCTGTAAAAGGTTTTGTCCCCTCTACCCACTGATTTTGCAATGTGTTCTTCTGTCTGAGCTTTGGCTTCCCTTACTGACTTCCCTGCCTCCCTTTGCTTCTCCTCTTACTTCTCCCTATCCCCTTCTGTCTGTGTCTTTTTGTATTGCCTGAATGCAATGTTTTTGGCTTTCACATTCTTTGCTACCTCTTTGGAAAACCATAATGGTCTCCTCTTCCTTTTCCTTTTGCTAACCTGCTTAATGCATAATTCTGTTGTTCTTGTAATCCCCATTTTAAATACTGCCCACTGTTCCTCAACCCCTGATTCCTGTCCCATTCCCCTTAATGCCTCTTTCAAGTATCTCCCCATTTTTCCAAAGGCAGACTTTAGCAGATTGTGAAATAGAAGAGGAAGCAGAGAAATCTATCAAGAGTTTTAGATAGCAACTCATTGGAAAAATGTAGCAACTCATCAGAAAAAACAACAGGGAGCTTCTGGAGCCAACAAAGGTAACAGGGAATGCAGGGGTGTAGGCAGGGATTTCAGATCTGTACACCAAATGGACTCACTGCTACCCCCCAATAGGGTGAGCTACCCCTCTCAACGGGGTGCAGCCAGATAATATACAAATGTACGCCAGGACCATGTTTGTTGCCTCATTTGGCACAATAAATACAACTTTTTTTATCTCATGACAATGGTTGTTGCCATGCATGGGTAAATACAAATCTCATGCATTGTTCCTTAAGACACCCACATAGCAGCCCAGAGCCTGTAAAGTTGTATTGTCCTTGGAATGCAAAGAGAATTATTAGTGACCAGTCCTTCTAGTTTTGACTCCTATGAATAAAATTACAGAAAGGTGCAGTATTTTCTTCATTAGTTTTCATGGAAAAAGGAAGCAGTTCAGCCTATTTGCTACCCCCCTCAAATACAATTGCACACCATGGAGTGCTTGGAGTATGCCTGCCTACACCCATTCAGGAAAGTTAAGGAATTCTACAAGTCTGGACTTCAGAGAGGGTTTTGAGAGATTGCTTATTTATGTCAGAGTTGAATTGTGATTTCCCACCTAGTTTTAACTCCTTGTATAATAACAGTTGACATTAACCAATGACAGGGACATATTTCACTGATTCCACATTCTTTGGGCTAAGGTTCAAAGTATGAGGATGCTTCCATAGTATTTAATGTTTCTTTGCACCAAATGGTTTTGTACTTAAGTCTACAAGATCTTACTTCTTCCATAATACATCAAGTCATACTATAAGTGAACAACACAGACCTCTAATTTTTAAAGTCATTTATATAGGATGTGAATGTTTTGTAAAAAAATAATGGTACTCTCTCGATGCCCTGTTGGTCTCTTTTATAATCAGATTCTCTGTTTGTCAAGTTGTCCATGTTTGTTTTGAAGTTCTTGTGCATTAAACAATTAGGTGGTTTGCTACAAGTGGCTTGTTGGTCTAGGGGTATGATTACCATTTGGGTGTGAAAGGTCCTGGGTTCGACTCCTAAACAAGACTTGGAATTAAATAAAAAATCTATATGAAGAGCAGTATGTTGCACAAAATAAAAACATAGATTGATAAAATCCCTGTAAACACAGTTGTAGAATTCCCTAGCAGCTTCCTCTTTTTCTGGTTCTTATATCAAAAACCTTAAGCAAATGCTGCCATGGGTATTTATCACTGATTCCCCTTCCCCTATTAAGTCAGTCTTAGCTTCTGTGACAGCATCTCAGCTTAATCCTTGTTTGAAATTGGCAAGAGAGCAAAGAAGTTTTGAAAATCAAGTGCAATTTCACAGTTGTATCCAGGAAAAGCATTACATGCAGATAGGAATGCTCTCCAATAGTGAGGGAAAATCTCACTAACCAGTTTTCTCTAGACTGTTTTGTTCAAAAACAGATCAGTAGTTAAGTTAACTGCTGTCCTTCTGAAAAGGCTATGTTAAAGCACATTCTGGTACATAATTGTGCTCATTATCAATATGCATGATTTAGAATGTTACTAGCAAACTAAATCTGATTTGGTAGAGCTTATTACTCAGAATAGCTGAACACAGATAGAATAAAGAAATTCTACCTGTCAGGGAAATGACTACTGGCTTGCCACAATGCAGGTAGGGAATCTAAGCAGTATCCTAAAGACATCAGGTCATCTGGATCACCGAGATGTCTGACCCAGCCTCAGTAGGCCAAAGCAGAACCACATGACATGCTTTGAAAATAGTTTTCATTCATGTTCTTACATCCAGTCATGAAGTACTTCACTTGTATAGGGAAGCTTCCTGGTGTAGTGGAAAGCAATGCTCCTTGTTACTAATTTAAGATTGAAAAAGAAATTCCTCAAAATCAAAGTTATTGCCCTAGGTCATAACTGAATGAAAAGTCTTTTTTTTAACTTTCTGGAAGTTTTGATGCATAGAATTGCACCTGAAACTGTTGTCTGAATCGATAAGAATCTTACAAATATCTTGCTTATTTGCAAAGCAAAAGGTCAAATTCAATACATATTGGCCCAGATATTCGAAAGGGTTGCCCCATGCACAACAGGGTTGCGCATGCTCAAGTCCTACATTGTGCCATTCTGCGACATTCACCAGGAGGCAGTTGCGCCACTGAAAACAGGCTGAGGAACAGCGCAATGCAAATGAATGCATACTCAACATGAGGGGGAGGAACCATGCATAAACTGCACAACCCGATATTTAGTCGGGCTGTGCAGAGTTGTGCAGGCGCAACCCCCAACCTGCGCCTGCACAACTTTGAGCCAAAAAAAAGGATCAAGTTGAGGGCCACCCACAGGTGAGCTGCTGTATTGCAGGGTGCAACACAGCAGCTGCCACCCATGGCTGGCCCCAACTCAGTCCCTGTGCCCCCCACCAGCCCGATCACAGGCAGTATGTATCAGACACCCCAAAATCTCCGATGCCCGATCGCGGGCAGTATGTATCAATACACCTCCCCAAAATCTCCCGATGCCCGATCGTGGGCAGTATGTATCAATACACCCCCAAAATCTCCGATGCCCGATCATGGGCAGAGCGATGAAACAACCCCCAGTGCCAGATCGCGGGCAGAATGTAAAAACCTCTCAACCCAAATATCTCCCTGGTGGTTCAGTGGACCGTAATGCCCAATCATGGGCAGAATGTCCAGTGACAACCCTCAAACATCTCCCTGGTTTCTAATGTCCCCCACCCACCCACAAGCCCCTCCACCCTGCTCCCCGGCGGCGGCGGGCGGCAGCATCCTACCCGCCTGCTGCCCGCCGCCCACCGACTGACTGTCCAGTAGGGCTGCACGCTCATTGGTGCAGAGCTAGAGGCCAATGGGCATGCAGCCCATACAGTACATGACAGTCCAGATTTGTGAATGAACATCATTCACAAATCTGGACTGTCATGTGATGTAGGCTGCACACCCATTGGCTCTAGCTCTGCACCACGGGCGTGCAGCCCCATCGGACAGTCAGTCGCGGCGGCGAGGGCAACAGGCGGGTGGATGCTCGCCCGCCGCCGCCGGGGAGCGGGTGAGGGGCTCGTGGGGGGTGGGGGGGACACTAGACACCAGGGAGATGTTTGGGGGTTGTTACTGACATTCTGCCCGTGATTGGGCATTACGGTCCACTGGACCACCAGGAGATATTCAGGTTGGGGGGTTTTTACATTCTGCCCGCGATCGGGCACTGGGGGTTGTTCACATTCTGCCCACAATTGGGCATTGGGATGTTTGGGGAGGTGTATTGATACATACTGCCCGTGATCGGGCATCGGAGATGTTTGGGGGTGTATTGATACATACTGCCCACGATCGGCATCGGAGTGTTTGGGGTGTATTGATACATACTGGCCCGTGATCGGGCATCAGGAGATGTTTGGGGGTGTTGTCTGCATACATACTGCCCACGATCGGGCTGCAGGGTGTGTCGGTCCCCGACGGCTGCTGCCTGGCAGGGCGGCCAGGCACAAGTCCTCGGGGATCGGCGCACCTACATGCTAATGGCATGCAAATGGGGCCATAATCACATGCAAATGGCCCCCCCTGCACCTTGCATGAATTATGACCCCATTTGCATGTCACCTTTTGAATATGGGAAATTTTAGAATGGCTTAATGGTGGTAACTTGTGCCACCGCAGTTTAATGCTCAACTCTGACAATCTCTGCGGTGGTGCAAGTTCCACTGCACCATGCACAGTGGCTGTGGTTGGGGTGACTCAGCGAGTTGCCAATAGCGCAACTCCTTTGAATATCGCCTCGGCCACACCCCTGCGCAACTATTTTGAGCAGCGCAAGGGCTTTCGCCTCAGAATGGCGCAGTTTGAATATCCGGGCCATTGTGTATATTTTTAAAAATCAGGCATACTGATAGAAGAGCAAGTCAGGACATATCACATACCTGGAAAATACTATTAAATTCCATACATTTTCTTGGACATCATAGTTAGATTATATCCTATGTTTGACTATAAATGGTATTAGAAGTTTTGATAATTCAGAAGTTAAAGTGCATCAAGAAAATGTTTAATTTGATCAGAATTCTTGCAAAATAAGTATGTATTAACATTATCGAAACCAATGAATTTGTAGAGTACTTTGAGGGAACATCTATAAAGAATAACTCTTCCCTATCTAGATATTTGACTTGTAATGAAGTGAAATGAAACCCAATTTCCTTTATGTTCAAAATGCCCCTTTCTCAGATAAGAATATATATATGATATGAATCATTCACCTATCTGGAATGTGTAGTATGGTATGGGCTGCATGTCCATTGTCTCACACTGTGAACAAATACAGCTCTACTGATGGTGTCAGTCGGTGGATGGTGGGGCATCAGGTGAGTGGGGTGCTGTTGCCCGCTGGTTGACTGGGGGGAGCGGGGTGGTGGGGCTCAATGAGCAGGTGGGGATGGGGGTACCCTACACCACCAGGGATATAGGACATATTTCTATTTTTAATCACAAATGCCCATGATCGGGCAGATAGCAGTCCACTGGACCACCAGGGATATTGGACAGAGTAATATGTTTTATTACAAATGCCCGTGATCAGGCAGATAGCAGTCTACTGGACCATGAGGGATATTGGACGGAATATCTTTTTATTACAAATGCCCGCGATCGGGCAGGTAGTGGTCCACTGGACCACGAGGGATATTGGACATAGTTCTATTTATTTTTACAAATGCCCATGATCAGACTGTGGAGCACATTGCTGGCTGCAGAGGGCATCAGTCCCCAATGGCTGCTGCCTGGCAGGGCGCCAGGTGCAAGTGTTTGGGGATCGGTGCACCTGCATGCAAATGATGCCAAAATTACATGCAAATGGCCCCATTTGCACCTTGAATACATTATGGCCCCATTTGCATGTCAAGTTTTAAATATCATGATTGCTGTGCATAGCACAATGGAACTTGTGCTAGTGCATTCCCATGCTCCACTCTGACCACTTGCAGTGGCACTGCACACTGTGGGTGGCCAGGGTGTGATATTAAATGCTGCTGAGCCATGGCACAGCTCTGTTGAATATTGTCCAATCCACACCCCTGTGCAGCCAAGTTAAGTTGCGCCCAAGCTTGCGCCACAGCCTGGTGCAGTTTCAATATCTGGGTCCTGGTGTATATTTTTAAAATTGGGGCATCCTGATAGAAGAGCAAGTCAGGACATATCACATACCTGGAAAACACTATTAAATTCCAGACATGTTCTTGGATGTCACAGTTAGATTATATCTTATGTCTGACTATAAATGGTATTAGAAGTTTTGATAATTCAGAAGTTAGAAATGTATTCCAAAGTGTACTGAGAAAATGTTTAATATGATCAGAAATCTTGCAAAATAAGTATGGATTAACATTATTGAAACCAATGAATTTGTAGAATACTTTGAGGGAAAATCTATAAAGAATAACACTTCTCTAGCAAGACATTTGACTTGTAATGAAGTAAAATGAAACCCAATTTCCTTGATGTTCAAAATGCATCTTTCTCATATAAGTGCAGCATTGATTGTGACAAAATGGTATTTCAATGGTCTCTCAGCCTTGCTAATGGGGCATTACTTGACTACTTTGAGGGAATGTCTGTAGCAGTATTATTCCCTTCTAGTGATAATAGACTTCATAGGGAATTTATGAAAACTGGGAGGGGCCTCCTGAGTTGCAAAAGGGGTTGCTTAAAAATGACCCAGCAGTCATCTTCATTTTGACAGACTGTGTTCACATTGCATAATTTTTTTGCTACAAATCAGCATATTGTGAAATAGAAGAGGAAACAAAGAAATCTACCAAGAGTTGTAGATGGCAACTAATTGGAAAAATGTTGTAACTCATTAGAAAAACAACAGGGAGCTTCCAGAGCCAAGAAAAGTAACAGAAAATTTAAGGAATTCTCCAAGGCTTTGCTTAAGAGAGGATTTTGACAGGTTCCTTATTTCTGTCAGACTTGAACTGTGATTTCCCACCTAGTTTTAACTCCTTGTATATTAACAGTTGACATTACCCAATGACAAGGACTTATTTCACTGACTCCACATTCTTTGGGCTAAGGTTCAAAGTATGAGGATGCCTCCCTAGTATTTAGTGTTTATTTGTACCAAATGGTTTTGTACTTCAGTGTACAAGATCTTACTTCTTCCATAATATATCAGGTCATACTATAAGTGAACAACCCATACATCTCCTTTTGGAAGTCATTTATATAGGATGTGAATGTCTTACAAAATAAGGGTATTCTTGATATCGTGTTGGTCTCTTTTTTATCATAAAATTCTGTGTCAAGTTTACATGTTTGTTTTGAAGTAGTCATGCATTAAACAATTGGCTAGTCCCCTGCAAGTCACTCATTGGTCTAGGGGTTCGATTCTTGCTTTGGGTGGGAGAGGTCCCGAATTCAAATAATGGACGAGCCCTTGAAATAAATGAAATGTTGCTATGAAAGCAGAATTTTGCACAAAATAAAAAGTGAGATTTATGAAATCCCTGTAGATGTTGTTGTAGAATGCCCTGTGCCACGCTCCCTAGCAGCTTCCTCTTTTTCTGTTTTTTATGTCAAAAACCTTCAGCAAGTGCTGCCATGGGTGTTTATCACTGACCCCTCTTAACCTAATGATTCATTCTTAGTTTCTGTGACAACAGCTCAGATTAGACCTTGTTTGGAATTGGCATGATAGCAAAGAAGTTTTGAAAATGAAGTGCAATTTTACAGTTGTATTCAGGAAGAGCATTACATACAGATAAGAAGGCTCTCCAATATAGAGGGAAGATCTCACTAACCAGTTTTCTCTAGATTGTTTTGTTCAAACTCAGAACAGAAGTTAAGGTAACTGCTGTCCTTCTGAAAAGGCTGTGTTTATGCACATTCTTGTATATAGTTTTGTTCTCTATTAATATGCATCAGTTAGAATGTCACTGGCAAACTGAATCTGATTTGGTTGAGTTTATGACCCAGAATAGCTGAACACAGACAGATTAAGGAACTTCTACTTGTTAATGAATTGACTATTGGCTTGCCACAAAACAGATTGGGAATCTAAGCAGTATCCTAAAGACAACAGATCATCTGGTTCACAGAGATGGCTGACCCAGCCTCAGTAGACCACAGCAGAACCACATGACATGCTTTGAAAATAGTTTTCATTCATGTTCTTACATTCAGCCATAAAGTACTTCACTTGTACAGGGAAGCTTCCTGATGTGGTGGAAAACAGCGCTCCTTGTAACTAATTGAAGATTAAAAAAGAAATTTCTCACAAGCAAAGTTTTTGCCCTAGGCCATAACTGAATGAAAAATATGTCTTTTTAACTTGCTGGAAGTTCTGATGCTTAGGAGTGCACTAGAAACTGTTGTCTGAATTGATAAGAATCCTACAAATATCTTGCTTGTTTGCAAAGCAAAAGGTCAAATTCAATGCATATTGGCCCAGACATTCAAAATGGTTGCGCCATGCACAACAGGGATGTGCCAGCACAAGTCCTAAAATGCGCCATTATGCTATATTCAGTGGGAGGCAGCTGCGCCCTCCAAATTGCAATGCACAAGAGTGCAATAGTAATGAATGCATGCATAACTGAAGGGGGAGGAGCCATGAATAAATGGCGCAGTGCGATATTCAACAGGATGCGCCATAAGCAATATGGGAGCAAATGGAAGTTGTGCCATAGTGGAAATGATCCAAAATAAAAAGGAACAAGAGAGAGGCGCAAGAACGCTATGGGAAAGTCAGATGTGGGAGCGAGCTGACTGCAACCAGGCACACACTAGCTGTGAGTAGGACAGGGCAGGAGCAGGACAGAACACCTGGAAACCACCAGGAACAGGGAAGGAGTGGGGAGCCTGTGTCACTGTGCAGGAGGAAAGGGGAAGTGCCACATTGGACTGAGGGCACTGATAGTGGGCAGGACGTTCAATTCTGGGAGGTGTTCCCAGTGCAGGGGGAGTAGCAGAAAGGACAGAAGGGGGAATGGGAATACAGCTACCGGGGGGTAACACAAGCCAGGGACATGGCCAGTGCCACCATTCAGATGAAGACAGTAATGAGGGGTGTGAGAAGGCAGGCAGCAAGGGGGTTGCGGCCATGGAAAGCTGTCAGCGGTATGCCCCCAACAGGCAGTACCGAGCCTGCACCAGCTTTGAGCTGTACAGTGACACTGGGATAGTGGGCCAGTACCGCCTGAACCGGGCAATCCTGAGGCAGCTCTGTGAGTTGTGCAGTGATGTGATGCAGGCACCCACACGATGGAGCCACGCTCTTTCTGTGGAGACAAAAGTGACAGCTATCATGTGCCTGCTCACCATGTGTACCTTCCAGAGACCAACGGGGACACAACAGGCAAAACCCAGTCAGCTGTGTCACGCCTACTCACAAAATTCTTCAGCACACTGCTGCCACATGCTATGAAGTACATCCATTTCCCCAGCACACCGGCGGAGCGCACAGCACACATACAAGTGTTCCACAGGGCAGCACATATGCCTGGTGTGCCTGGGGCCATTGACTGCACCCATGTGGCCATCTGCATGCTACCTGGCCCCGAAGGTGCAGCATACATAAATTGGAAGGGGTGTGCAAGCATCAACTGCCAGGTGGTGTGCGATGCCAGGGGCACATAATCAATGTCTGTGCCATGCACCCTGGGGGAGCACATGATGCCTTCATCTGGCACCAGTCTGCACTGTGCCACAGGTTTGAGAGTGGGACATCCCCACTGGCCACCTAGTGTGTGAGTATGCAAATCATGCAGAAAGACATGGCTCTTGGGAGGGGCATAGTCAGAGGTGACATGGGTACTGGCCTAGATCGCCCATGGCAGGGCAACTCTGATCACAAAACTAATGTCCACCTTCTACACACAGGTGACTGTGGATACCCACTCTGTCCAAGACTGCTCACACCATTCTGGTGGCTGGCGACCCCATCACAGCAACGCTACAATGAGGCACATGCCACCATATGCAATGTCATAGAGTGGGTGTTCAGGATGCTGAAGGCACATTTCTGTTGCCTGGACACGTCTGGCGGTGCCCTACAGTACAGCCCCTCAAAGGCCTGTGGGCTATTCCTGGCCTGTTGCATCCTGCACGACTTGGCCAATTACTGTGGGATAGCTGTACAGGTCAAAGAGGGGGACAGCGATGGGGACGATGAGGACGCTGGTGCAGATGGTGATGGGCAGCCCCCTTTGTCGAAGGGACCCCTGACTGATCCAGATGGTGCAGCTGCACTGGTACACCAACATAGAGGAGCACTTCAACCAACCCAGGTAAGTCATGGGGCCATGTGCAACCACCAATGGCAAGAGTATAACCCATAAACATGCAAGGACAAACCCCAGAGGTTCATGTCATAAAGGGAATTGACTGAGTATGGAAGTCTAACACAGCATGTGGTTACACACACACTCCCCACGAGACATGCACAAAGGGTAGGAGGCACGCCGACCCCAACCGCCACCCCTAGCCACACACACACATATCCACAGACCACCACACCCAGAGTCTGTCATTGTCCATTGCACAGTGGCAAACAGTGCAATGCAGGCATCATCATGCACACACCACAACGGCCAGCAGCCAGGCGGGTGAGCAGATGGAATGTGCGTGTGTGTGCAGGGTCAGGTACCCCACCCGTGCATTGCACATTGAACTACACACTGCACACAGGGCACAGTCAGACAGTAGCCATGGTGGGAGACAGGTCAGTCATGTGGCACAGTGTCATGGCTGCCATGGATGCATGGGCGGCCCCACCAAGACCTGCCAGCAGTGACAGGCTGACCAATGGCCTCATGGGGTGGCACCAACAGTCCCCCAGAAGTTCCGCTGCATGAAGATGACCATTCTTGAGCAGGGGTCTGCAGCTCAGTGAACATGCCTGGTCCAGGCATGCTCAGGATGCCCACAGCTGAACCCGGTGTCAACAAGGTGGGTGTCTCACAACGCCAGGAATGGGGGTGGACATTGCACTGTGTCTGTGATGCATGGGCAAATCATCATCATCAGTATCAGTGGCTCAGTAGGTAGCACACTTGCCTCTGAGGCTGGGAGATCAGAGGGCTGTGGGTTCAGTTCCCACACCTGGCACTTGGGTGAATATCCCAGTACTGACACTGTAGTGCAGCATGAGAGGGGTGCTGCATTTCTGAGGTGCCATCTTTCGGATGAGACGTTAAACTGAGGTCCCATCTGCCTGGATTGGTGGTAGTTCAGGTGGATGTTAAAGATCCCATTGCACTTATCAAAAAGAGTAGGGGAATTTCCCTGGTGTCCTGGCCAAATTTCCCCCATTCACTTAAAAAATACCACCAACAGCTTAATCTGGTTCAAGGTCAGTTGGCATTCATCTGTATCCCCCCCCAAGGTCAATATATAGGGAGGATTTGTCTAATGCACTTACCCGGTCAACAAAAACTTGAAAAAAAAATAAATAAATAACTGTGTGCCCATTGTGGCCATGACAGCTGTGATTGCCTGTGTCTGCCTGTCAATGGTGGCAGTCACATCCTCCCGAAGCTGGTCCATCCCTGCCAGGAGCAGAGCGGTGTCCCTGCTGCACCGCTCCTCTGCCTGGTGCAGGACCACACTGAGTGCATCCACTGCCATCACAAGCCACAACTGCTGATCCACTGAATCCTGGAGTATGCAGCTGTGCTCATCAAAGAAGTCATCCACCTGATTGGCATGCTGTCCCTCATGGTGTTCATGGCCATGATGGGCAGCACCCCTTGAGGTTGGGTGCTGCACACCAGGGCAATGCCTAGGCATGTCCACAGGTGGTGCACTGATGCCACCTCTGACACTGTCCCCCCATGGCCATTGGCCAACTGCTGACTCTGCCCCTCTGGCTGCCACTCTCCAGGGCTCAACAGTGCTGCAGCAGTGGCCACAACAGCCCCACTGTCCTGGACACACATCAGTGCTTTCCCACTGGTGCAGACAGGCACAGGCTGGGACTGTGATGTCACGCAGGCCTCCACGGTGGCACCACCCACGGCAATGTCAGTGCTGTAACCTGCTGTGCAGCCATCCTGTGGCCCACATGTATCACTGTCCATGATGTGAGCTCCATCATCATCAGGATTGATCCAGCACCAGTCCAAGTTTCAACATGCTGGCATCCATGGACGCTGGCATGCTGGGACACAGGCAGGGCCTCCTCCGCACCTGCTCCACCAACATCAGTCTGGACTGCCAGGTGGGCCCACTGTCGTCCTGACCCTCAGACACCTGTGGAAGTGGATGGGCACTCCTCTGTGTCCAGGGTATCACCCTCAGTGGATGAGCCCACCACCGCTGACCCATGTAGATGCTCACAAGCTGTAAGGGAACACAGTAGCATTAATGTATCTACCTTACCCTGTGGCATCTCCTGCCACAGTGACAGATCAGGACCTACCATGCAGTGATGAGCTATCACCCATCTGGAATCCACCACCTGGAACACCCTTGATGGCACAACAATGCATGCTGCCAGCAACCTGCTCCTCCTGTGGGGTCAGCATTGCACTGACAGCTGTCCCCCATCGGTCACAGCCTGTGCTGCCCTGATGGCAGCCACCTTATCCTTAATCCTCCTCCTGTCCATGCCCACCTTCTTCTTGCACTCCTGCATGGACTGCTGGTGGCTGCCATGCTGGTTGATGGCACATGCCACCTCTCCCCAAGCAGCAGCATGGGCCTGTGGTGTTCCCCGCTGTCTACTGAGCAGCGGTTCCTGGTCAAGGTAGGCCTCAAACAGGGCATCTGTTTCTGCCTTGGTGATGTTTGACCTCCTCTTCCTCCCACGTCTCTTTTCCTCCTCCTCCACCTCATGATCACTCATCATTGCTCCTGTGGGAATGACAAGTGTTACCTCTGACTGTGCAGTCCCATGCATCTCCCACACATCACAGTCCACTCTCCCAAACAGCATGCAACTCACCACAATAGACTGCAATACTAGCCTATGGCCTCTGCAGCCCAATGTCACATTTATATAGCACAACACATGCAAATGAGGGGAGGCACAATTTTAAGTGGATGCTAATGCAGTTGTGCCATTTAATCTCTGATGAGCTGATTCTGATTTGCATATGCCGGCTGAATATCACGCTGTTGCACTATGTGCAATTGTGTTGAATGTGCTCAGGCAAGGGTGCAGTTCTGTGTCATGTGCAGTGGACACCGAATGGTGCATGCCCGGGGTGCTGACACCAATGCCTGCCATGCTGCTGATGTGCTGTGTGTGGAAGGCAGTGCAGGGTATGGCCACCATTGTGCCAGTGGTACTACTGCACTGTTCACATGTATAGTGCTCTTGCATGGTGACACCAAAGGTGCTGTGGAGCCACAGCAAGGTAGGCCACTACAGGATGTGTCACACAGGTGCCCTACTGCCCAACATGCAGTGAGTACCAATTGCGCTGTGGTGGTCCATGTGCGATGGACCCCTGACCCTGTGCCAACCTTTGCCCCCTAGGTGCCATGCATCTGCATGGGTGCACCTCTATCATACTGTTCAGTGACAGCACAATGGGGAATTACAGCGTAGTACTTCGCAGCATCCACACGTGGTGGATGTGTGCTACAGAGTGCCATTTTGATACTGAATGCTTGTAAGATGTCACAGAGATGGGCACCAATCTGGATCCAGGTCAAACTGGCTAACCTAGTGTCCCTGGTGGAGCCCCATGCTGCTGCTCTCTTTGGGGAGGCACCTCTGGATAGGACCAGGAGTGCCATGTGGGAGGAGGTGGTGGTGGCATCCAGCTCATGGCAGAGCAGTGCAGACACTGGTATGGGGACCTGCAGCATAGGGACCTGGACAGGCTTGCCTGCCTGTAGGCATGTGCCAGGAGGGGTGCGGTTCCACAGGCAAGTAGGTGCCCCATCCATACACTGTTTATGTTCATACAGGTATCGCAGTGGCATGAGTCTAGCACATGGGGGGGCTGTCCATTGTGGGCCATGGTGGTGGTATAGGGGTGGGTGGCATATGGGTATGGCTGTGTGGGATCACACACACCTGGGGTGGGGGCCTTTGCTATCAGATAGCGCCAATGTTCCTTTCTCCATGTTTGCACCCTAGGTTCTGAGGAGTGACGGCATGCCAGGGAGGAGAGGCTGTGGTGTGAGGCACATCAGGATGCAGGAGCAACTGTACCAGACCAGCACTGGGACCAGCCTGATGATGATGAGTGCCTTACATCCAGGATTTGTTGTGCATGCTGTGTAGCAGGGCGGGTGGTGGGGCATGGCCACCATCCATTGACACCACTGCCATGCACGCAACATGGTATAGTCAGCACTGTCCAGTGGCACTGCATGTCTGGGAGTTTATCAATGGTGGTCAATGCATGCACCAGGTACATGGCTGTGCCACTGCCTTCACACTGCATAGCCATGTCACTGTACAGCCACAGTGGTGCTGTGCGAGACTTGGGCAGTGGGTGTGTGCAGTGGTCCATGTGGCTGTGTGCACCTGGGTGGACAGGTATTGTGGCCATGATCAATGTGGGTGGTTGCACACCATCACAGAGGCATGTCCCATGACCGTACGCTATGCACAGTGGGTGGGCTGCAGGGGCTGTGCATTCACACCTATTGACTCTGCTCCCTTGTCCTAGGTGGACAGCAGTTGCAGAACATAGAGCGGGCACTGCAGGAGATACTGCAAGTGGCCAGGGCCTCCCTGGAGATTTTACAGCACATTGACCAGCTAGGAATCTGAAGGAGGCATGGTGGGAGGTGCCTTCAGAGTGGGGAGCATGGCTCCCGCTGAACATCTTGCACCCCAAGATTTCTCCTACCCCCCTAGACCCACCCTCACACCCTCCTTCCCTATACCATTTGTTCACCCCTGCCTCATACCCATCCCCACCTGGTTTGTGGCCTTCACCCTTTCGTAAATATTTGTAAATAGTTGTTTTCTGTCTTTTAAAATACATTTGTTTTGTTATGCCTACTGTGGTGGTCTCTGATTTGCAGCAGACTAAAGGTGCTGAGCTGCAGTGGTGTGCATGGCTTCAGGGGTGGTGCAGTCATGGGCGTGTGTGTGTGTCTGTGTCTGTAGGAGAAGTGACTATGGTGTGGGAGTAGCTATCAGTCACTGTCTAGGGGTTTGTGTGTTGTTCCCTGTGCTCTGGATGACTCTGTGCAGTGGTCCACAGTGCATGCACTGTGTCCATGGTGCACCTGTCAGACCATCCATGGCCTGTGCAGCTGACACCCTTGCATGTCTGTGACCTGCACGGTCTGCTGGCATGTCAGTGGTGGCTGTCCATGCTGGACAGCCACTGTACCCAGCACAATGCCAGGTTGCCTCCTGTCACTGGTGTGGTGCATGTCTGCCTCGGGTGGCACCATGGCCTAAGCTGTTGTTGTCCCACCTACATGCTGTCGCTTGTGTGTGTGTGTTGCAGGGGATGTGGTCCACTGTCTGTCACTTGTGCTCCAGGTGCATGCTGGTGGTGTACAGCTCCATGGTGACTGTGCAGGGTGGCTGGAACTCCTGTGCCATGGAGGGGTGCTGGCCATGTGTACACAGTTTCCATGGTCACATGCTGGGGGCTTGGTTGACCCACTACTGTGTCCCTGTGTTGGTATGCCCTTGGGTATGGGTGGGTGTTTGTCCATGCACTGTGTTGCATCCTGTGTGGCACATGCTTCCATGCACCACTGTGGGTGTGTGCACTGGCTGTTGTAGCCTGTGCTGGGTCAGGGTGTGTGCTTTGAAGGGTGTGCAGGGTGCTGTACCACTGGTGGTGGGGTCCGGGAGAATGCCTTGTCACATGTGGGGTACCTTGTGTGCCAACGCATGGTCAGTCTCTCAGCTGTACCTCAGGGGGACGTGCGTGGTGGCACTGTGTATGCAGTAGTTGCATCGCTGTCTGCTGTCACCCACTGATGGGTGCTCATGGTGAGGCTGCCTTGCATGGTTCAGTGGTACACAGGGTTGCATTGTCACAGTGGGGGAGGTGGCATGCATGGGGTGTCCTGCACTGGTGGGTACTGCTTCTAGGCAGGGTGTCTGGGGATCATGGTTCAGGGTGTGCTCTGCATTGATGGGATGGTGTGGCATGGGGTGGTCAGACCTCCTTGTGTGCCAGTCACAGCTTGCCAGGGGGTGTGCTGGGGCACCATGCCCTGGCTGTGGGTTTCTTGCTGGTATCCATGGGCTGGTGGTTATTGCTGCTCTCCCCTAGTTGTGCAGTGTGTGGGGTGTGGGGGAAAATATCTGTTCTGCTGTATGATCTTCTGCCCATCTGTAGCATGAGTGGTGGGCCCCTGCATCCTGTCCTTGCACATCACTGGTTGTGCTGTTGCACTGCTGCCCTGCTCCACTGAGCATCCCTGGTTGTGCTATTGCACATCTGAACTGTGCCACTGCACATCCCAGGTTGTGCTAAGGTGCAGTTGATGTGATATTCAGTCATGTGCTGCAGGCACATCTTGACCTGTGCAGAGTTTGAATATCACCCTTATTGTGCATGGGTGCAGTGACTTGTGCTTGCTCCTGCTGCTGCGCTCTTTTATGGTGCAGTTTGAATATCTTGGCCACTGTGTATATTTTTAAAAATGGGGCATACTGATAGAAGAGCAAGTCAGGACATATCACATACCTGGAAAATACTATTAAATTCACACATGTTCTTGGATGTCACAGTTAGATTATATCCTATATCTGAGTATAAATGGTATTAGAAGTTTTGATAATTCAGAAGTTAGAAATGAATTCCAAAGTGCACTGTGAAAATGTTTAATTTGCTCAGAAGTCTTGCAGAATAAGTATGGATAAACATTATTGAAACTAATGAATTTGAAGAATACTTTGAGGGAACATCTATAAAGAATCACTCTTCTCTATCTAGATATTTGACTTGTAATGAAGTGAAATGAAACCCAATTTCCTTTATGTTCAAAATGCCCCTTTCTCAGATAAGTGCAGCATTGATTGTGACAATTGGTATTACAATGGTCTCTCAGCCTTGCTAATGGGGCATTATGTGACTGCTTTGAGGGAATGTATGTAGCAGTGTTATTCTCTTCTAGTGATAATGAGCTTCCTAGGGCATTTCTGAAAACTTTAATGGGCTTCTGGATTTGCAAAAGAAGTTGCTTAAAGATGACCCAGAAGTCATCTTCATTTAGACAGACTGTGTTCACATTGCATCATTTCTTTTGCTACAAATCAGCAGATTGTGAAATAGAAGAGGAAGGAGAGAAATCTACCAAGAGTTTTAGTTGGCAACTCATTGGGAAAATGTAACAACTCATCAGAAAACAACAAGGAGTTTCCAGAGCCAAGAAAGGTAACAGAGAATTTAAGGAATTCTACAAGTCTGGGCTTAAGATAGGATTTTGACAGGTACCTTATTTATGTCAGAGTTGAACTGTAATTTCCCACCTAGTTTTAACTCCTTGTATAATAACAGTTGATATTAACCAATCACAGGGACTTATTTCACTGATTCCACATTCTTTGGGCTAAGGTTCAAAGTATGAGGATGCCTCCCTAGTATTTAGTGTTTGTACCAAATGGTTTTGTACTTCAGTGTACAAGATCTTATTTCTTCCATAATACATCAAATCATACTATAATTGTACAACACAGACCTCTCCTTTTGGAAGTTATTTATATAGGATGTGAATGTCTTGTAAAAAAATAAGGGCACTCTTGATATCCTGTTGGTCTCTTTTTTTATCATCAAATTCTCTGTTAAGGTTGCATGTTTGTTTTGAAGTTCTCATGCATTAAACAATTAAATAGTACACTGCAAGTGGCTTGCTGCTTCAGGGGTATGAGTCTTGCTTTGAGTTCAAGAAGTCCTGGGTTCAAATACTAGATAAGCTATTGAAATAAATGAAAAGTGATGATAAATGTAGTATTTTGCACAAAATAAAAACAGAGATTCATGAAATCCCTGTAGATGTAGTTGTAGAATTCCTTGTGCCACGTTCCCTAGGAGCTTCCTCTTTTTTTTGGTTTTTATGTCAAAATCCTTCAGCAAATGCTGCCATGGGTGTTTATCACTGACCCCCCCTTAACCTAATGAGTCATTCTTAGTTTCTGTGAGAACAGCTCAGATTAGATCTTGTTTGAAATTGGCAAGACAGCAAAGAAGTTTAAAAAATCAAGTGCAATTTACAGTTGTATCCAGGAAAAGCATTACATACAGATAGGCAGGCTCTCCAACATAGAGGAAAGATCTCACTAACCAGTTTTCTCTAGATTGTTTCATTCAAACTCAGATCAGGAGTTAAGGTAACAGCTGTCCCTCTGAAAAGGCCATGTTTATTCACATTCTTGTGTATAGTTTTGTTCTCTATTAATATGCATCATTTAGATTAAAGAACTTCTATTTCTTAAGGAATTGACTACTGGCTTGCCATGAAACAGGTAGGGAATCTAAGCAGTATCCTAAAGACAACAGGTCATCTGGATCACCGAGATGGCTGACCCAGCCTCACTACGCCACAGCAGAACCACATCACATGCTTTGAAAAGAGTTTTCAATCATGTTCTTACATTCACTCATGAAGTACTTCATTTGCATAGGGAAGTTTCCTCGTGTTTTGGAAAGTGGTGCTCCTTGTATCTAACTTAAGATTGAAAAATAAATTCCTCACAAGCAAAGTTATTGCCCTAGGTCATAACTGAATGTAAAGTTATGTTTTTTTTTAACTTGCTGGAGGTTGTGATGCATAGGCTTGCACTAGAAACAGTTGTCTGAATTGATAAGAATCCTACAAATATCTTGCTTGTTTACAAAGCAAAAGGTCAAATTCAATACATATTGCATATATTTAAAAAAATGGGGCATCTTGATAGAAGAGCAAGTCAAGACATATCACATACCTAGAAAATACTATTAAATTCCAAACATGTTCTTGGACATCACAGTTAGATTAAATCCTATGTCTGACTTTAAATGGTATTACAAGTTTTCATAATTCAGAAGTTAGAAATGTATTCCAAAGTGCAGCAAGAAAATGTTTAATTTGATCAGAAGTCTTGCAAATAAGTATGAGTGAACATTATTGAAACCAATGAATTTGTAGAATACTTTGAGGGAACATCTATAAAGAATAACTCTTCTCTATCTAGATATTTGACTTGTAATGAAGTGAAATGAAAACCAATTTCATTTATGTTCAAAATGCTCTTTTCTCCGATAAGTGCAGTGTAACAAGGATACCCAAGTGGGATCTCCAAGGAGAGGCTGGCTCCTTCCTCGATACTCAATATTAGACCACCTAGATATATACTTACAGACTATATGGAGAATGGAGGAGATTTTTATGAAGCTTTACTTGGTCAGGATGCAAAATTTAGGCTGGTACAAAGGTTCTAGCTTCAGTTACAAAAATAAGAAGCCATTCTCTTTTTAGGCAGAACTTTCAAAGCTTACATACAATTGAACAAATACAGGATGCATATCCCATCCCCTAACAAGGCAATGTTGGTATATTAGCACTGTAATTGGAGAATTTATCTCTGCATTTCCTGTGGTAAGCATGAGCTAAATGAAGTAAATGAAATAAATGTAATAAATGCCAATCCCCACAAGATGGCAGCATTGTATAACTAATGACAGTTTGCTTTTAGCGAACTCCATTGACGTACATGCACGTAGGCTTAACACATACAATAGCTGGTTTTGTTATACACGCTTGGCAACCTTGTAAATGTGTACTGTGCTCCCTCTCATGTGAATGCCAGTTTATGTTGATGTGGCTCAACTACTGAGATAGACCAAAATCTATTACTTACATCAAGCACTTAAAATATCCTTGCCTTTAGATTTAGCTTTGAAAAATGTCTGGGCCTGATGTAGTGACCCATCTTCCTGCTTGTGTGTATTGATTTAATTTTCTGTAATCAATAGTTAGCCTAAATTATTTATCTGGTTTCCAGACCAATCAAACAGGACTATTGGTTGTTGGCTGAGTTTTCCTGACTATATCCCTCTTCTCTAAATCATGTATTATGTCTTTCAGGGGCTCCACTGCCTCCTTTGGTATTGGGTACTGTTTTTGGTATCTAGGAGTGTCACCATTGACTTTGGCCTCAACTCCCTTCATGTGTCCTATATCTGTACCTGATGTAGCCCACATGGCTGAATATTTTCCTGTGGGATCGTTTATCTGGGTGTCTTTTACGTCTGCCCATAACTTTTTCCAGTTGTTAGATTTTATTGTCTTACATGTCCAGAAACTATGGGAAACTGGTATAGTAAGTGGATGTAGTTTAATGGGGTAGTTTGGGTATGTCCCTTTGGATTCCCTTATTACTCTTAATAACTAACCGTTTGATAGATCCACTATCATACCTTGTGACGCCATTACATCTGTTCCTAAAATAAATCTTTCAGTAATGGCCCCCTCTGGCACCATAATGATAGAGTAGTTTCCCAAGTTTGTGCTTCCCACTGTAATGTTAACTGGTTCTGTGACTGACCCTTCCATTATATTTCCTGTGCATCCCTCCAGGTCTATTTTTATAATGCTCTTAACATCTGGTATCCCTAAATCCTGGGTACATGTTGCAGCCACTTTGGTATCTACCAGGCCCCACATGGTTTTTCCTAGGATGTTTTACTGAACAAGTGGCCTCCCTTAAGCATCTCTTTTTAGGGGTCCCAGTATTTGTGTCCTAGGGGTGGAGCTGCCTACCTTTCACAACTGTGTTTGTGCTAGTCTGGCTAACAATTCCTGTAAATGCTTTTGTTTTTTTTCTGCCTCTGTTTCTTCTTTGGGTTTCTCTAATTTGTTTAACAGCTTTAAGAGCATATCTGTTAGATTCACATCTTCCTTGGTTTGTTTAGGTTGCTGGGGGTTGTTGGTCTCACCATGGGCCCCCCCCTCCTGGAGTTCTAATGTTCTTTGGCGTGACTATATCCATTTTTGCTTTGGGTTTAGAGTTCGCTGCTTCTTCTTTTGCTTGCATGTGGTCTTCCAGTAACTCTATCCATTTTTCTTTATCTTGTGTACCTCTTACTATCAGTTTAACTGAAGGGTCCATCTCCTTCTCATATGCTTGTATGAGCAAATCTCTCATAACCTCATCATCTAGATTAGGGGTCTCCGCTCCTCCATATTTTTTATATACTTCATATAACCTTGAGAAGAACACCCTGAGGCTTTCATCCCTCAGGGGTGTTGTCCCCAAGATTGTCCCCAATTTGTTTTTGTTGATACCTTTTTGCCTATTAGTTTTTGTATTTCCTCAAGCATGTCTTTAGGTTCTGCTCATTTATTTGGGTCTTTTGCCTTAGTAAAATCACCTGTACAAGTTCTTGGTAGTTTATCCACTATGTCTCCTGGGGCTGCTGCCATTAAGATCTTACACATGTCTTTGTTGGTTAACTGGTATACCTTTTCCCATTTTATTATGGTTTTTAGGACTTGATCCCATTCTGTGTTCCTATTTAGGTCCCCATATCCTTACTGAACTTCTGTATATCCTTTGTTTCTAAATCTATGGCAGTTTCTCCCTCTCCATCCAGTGCTGTGTCTGCCTACCTCTCTAATGCTCTTCTACCTCCCCATGTTCTAGGTGATCCCTCTTCATCACCCTCCTCATTCCATTGATTACTTTCTTCATCACTTGTGTTTAAGGGTAATGGTTGTAGTTCTTTATCTAAGTCCCAGTATTGCATGGTTAATTTATCTCTTTTGACTTCTAACCTTTCCATTTCCATCCATTGCCTTTTTTCTTCTGCTTTGTCTATCTTCTTAGACAAGAAATGTATCATGTCACTTAGGTCATTCATCTGATCTGTGGTTTTGTCAACCCTTTTATCCATTTTTCCTTTTCCATTTTTGACTGTATATGGGGCCATTGGTATTTGGAGTTTCTTTTTTGTTTTGATTTTGATTGCCTCTTCTTTATCAGCTGCAGCCCTTGGTAATTCAGGATAGATTGTAACTGCCTCTGCCACTTGGGTTGCTATGGCTATTGTCTCATCTCTCTCTGTTCCTCCACCATTTGTAGTTTTGTCTTTCAATAATTTTTCTCTCCTGTATTATTATACTGGTCAGCTGTTTTATTTTTCTGAGGTCTTCCTGTTGTTTATAAATTTGATTTTCTAATTTTCATTTTTCTGCCTCTTTCTCTAATTCTTGTTTTTTTTATTGTCATAAACCTAACATAATGATCCCATCTGTCCTGTAAAGCTTTTAATTTATCCTTTTTTCTAATACCAATATTCTATTGCCCTCTTTTGAGCAAGCTAGTAATTCTTTCACCTCCTCATGTCTTCTATTAAGATAGTCTAAATATTGTACTGCTGTCTGTAATGCATTGGCACACTTTTCTTTCTCATTTTTGCAGCTTTCATTTCTTTCTAAGACACATTGGTTAAAATATGGTCTTAATTGTTGATCCCTTGTATGTTTTTCATATGGACCTACCTTATCATGTTTCTTTACATATTTATTGATTAATTCTTCCATCTTGTTTATAGTCATTCCTGGTCTCACACACCCAAGATGAGACTCTACTCCTTTTCCATGGGGAGTCTTTGTGCATAAGGCCTTCACTGTAAATTTACTGTCTAGACTCTACCCCCCTTCCCTGGAGAGGCTTTGTACACACTTAATAAGGCCTACACTATTACAGTTACTGCCTAAGTGTCTCTATTAGGTCTCTGGGTGTCCCCTTTGACCTTCTGTGTATCCTGCCGATCTATTAGTTAGATTACTCCTGGTCATACAGGCAAAGTGCCTTCATCTAGTAGGCTTAAGACCTATGCCCTTACACAGTTGCCTTATTATAATTAATCATACTAGTATTCTGAGACTGTTTAGGCATATTAATAATCCACCAAATAATAACTAAACAAATGACAAACAAAATCACTAAAATTAAACAATTCCTTTCCTTATTACAAGCCTTCATTTAGATAGTATACTAATACCTGGTCTCTTACATTTTCCTTTGCCTAATGTTGGTTACAGTCTGTCACCCAGTGAGTTGATCAGTCTCTCTGTGGACAGATTGCTTCAATAAGGAAAAAAAAAGTTTTGCCAGTGACAAAAATATTATTGAATGGTCATAAGTTCTAGCTTGTTTTTAGTTTTGGTTTGGCCCTTTGATTGCCAGCGGCTTTAGTAATCCAAGTCATGGACCCAAATGTAACAGGGAGACCCCAATGGGATCTCTGAGGAGAGGCTGGCTCCCTCCTCAATACTCTCTATTAGACCACCTAGATATATACTTACAGACCACATGGAGAATGGAGGAGATTTTTATGAAGCTTTACTTGGTCAGGATACAAAATTTAAGCTGGTACAAAGGTTACAGCTTCAGTTACAAAAATAAAAAGCCGTTCTGTTTTTAGGCAGAACTTACAAAGCTTATATACAATTGAACAAATACAGGATGCATATCCTGTCTCCAAACAAGGCAATGTTGGTATATTAGCTCTGTAATTGGAGAATTTACCTCTGCATTTCCTGTGGCAAGCATGAGCTAAATGAAGTAAATTAAATAAATGTAATAAATGCCAATCCCCACAAGATGGCAGCATTGTATAACTAATGACAGTTTGCTTTTAGCAAACTCTCCATTGACATACACGCATGTAGGCTTAATACATACAATAGCTGGTTTTGTTATACACACTTAACTGTGCCCTTTTCCTACTATACGTACAACATAAAAATTACATTGCAGATTAAACTAAAGCATTAACAAGATATACTTTTAAGCAAGTACAGGATATATGGTTCAAATTCTATTAATATCTTAGCAGAGAGTTGCAAGGAAAATGCGATATACTTTATAACCATTTATGTACTCTTCTCCTTAGCAAGCTGCTGTCACATTCTGATAGGTCACTGTGTAACTATGATAAGTAAGAGCTATGACAAATCTGACATAACATTTATAAGAAATGCCCCCATCATTTTGGGGAAATGGAGCACAGAAGTTTTGTTTTAACCACCATTTTGTAATATGTCTGTGTTGCAACTGCATTGTGTATACATACCTTTTCATACTCTTTTCTTTCTGTGTATTTGCTCATGCACCCACTTACTGGCTTTATCAGATTGTACTTGGGGGTTTGTAGCCTGTTCCCTGCCAACTATTAAAATTTGTGCAAAGACACACATTATAGTAAAATCACTCTCTACATGCAGCATTGATTATGACAATTGGTATTACAATGGTCTCTCATCCTTGCTAGTGGGGCATTATGTGACTGCTTTGAGGGAATGTGTGTAGCAGCGTTATTTCCTTCTAGTGATAATGGGCTTCCTAGGGCATTTGTGAAAACTGGGAGTGGCTTCCTGAGTTGCAAAAGGGGTTGCTTAAAGATGACCCAGAAATCATCTTCATTTAGAGAGAATGTGTTCACATTGCATCATTTCTTTTGCTACAAATCAGCAGATTGAGAAATAGAAGAGGAAGCAGAGAAATGTTCCAAGAGTTTTAGATGGCAACTCATTGGAAAAATGTAGCTCATCAGAAAAACAACAGGGAGCTTCCAGAGCCAAGAAAGGTAACAGAGAATTTAAGGAATTCAGCAAGTCTGGGCTTAAGAGAGGATTCTGACAGGTTCCTTATTTATGTCAGAGTTGAACTGTGATTACCCACCTAGTTTTAACTCCTTGTATAATAACAGTTGACATTAACCAGTGACATGGACTTATTTCACTGATTCCACATTCTTTGGGCTAAGGTTTAAAGTATGTAGATGCCTATTTAGTGTTTGTTTGTACCAAATGGTTTTGTATTTCAGTGTACAAGATCTTACTTCTTCCATAATACATCAAGTCATACTATAAGTGAACAACACAGACCTCTCCTTTTGGAAGTCATTTACATAGGATGTGAATGTCTTGTAAAAAAAATAAGGGTACTCTTGATATCCCGTCGGTCTCTTTCTTATCCTCAAATTCTCTGTCAGGTTTCCATGATTGTTTTGAAGCTCTCATGCTTTAAACAATTGGCTCATTCATTGCCAGTGGCTCATTGGTCTATGTGTGCGATTCTCACTTTGAGTGTGAGAGGTTCCAGGTTCAAATTCTGGATGAACCCTTGAAACAAATGAAGAGTCATTATAAATGCAATATGTTGCACAAAATAAAAACAGAGATTTATGAAATCCCTGTAGATGTAGTTGTAGACTTCCTTAGCAGCTTCCTCTTTTTCTGGTTTTTATGTCAAAAACCATCAGCAAATGCTGCCATTGGTGTTTATCACTGACCCCCCCTTGACTTAATGATTCACTCTTAGTTTCTGTGGCAACAGTTCAGATTAGACCTTGATGGAAATCAGCAAGACAGCAAAGAAGTTTTGAAAATGAAGTGCAATTTTACAGTTGTATCCAGGAAAAGCATTACATACAGATAGGAAGGCACTCCAATAAAGAGGGAAGATCTGACTAACCAGTTTTCTCTAGATTGTTTTGTTTAAACTCAAATCAAGAGTTAAGGTAACTGCTTCCTTCTGAAAGGCCATGTTTATGCACATTCTAGTGTATACTTTTGTTCTCTATTAATATGCATCATTTAGAATGTCACTTGCAAACTACATCTGATTTGGTTGACTTTATTACCCAGAATAGCTGAACACAGACAGATTAAAGAACTTCTACTTGCTAGGGAATCGACTACTGGCTTGCCACAAACAGGTAGGGAATCTAAGCAGTATCCTAAAGACAACAGGCCATCTGGATCACCGAGATGGCTGACCCAGCCTCAGTAGGCCACAATAGAACCACATGACATGCTTTGAAAATAGTTTTCATTCATGTTCTTACATTCAGTCATGGAATACTTCACTTGTATAGGGAAGCTTCCTGGTGTGGTGGAAAGCAATACTCCTTGTAACTAATTTAAGATTGAAAAAGAAATTCTTCACAAGCAAAGTTATTGCCCTAGGTCATAACTGAATGAAAATAATGTTTTTTTTTAACCTGCTGGAAGTTCAGATGTGTAGGAGTGCACTAGAAAATGTTGTCTGAATTGATAAGATTCCTATAAATATCTTGATTATTTGCAAATCAAAACGTCAAATTCAATAAATATGGGCCCAGATATTAAAAAGGGTTGTGCATGGCGCAACAGTGTTGCACCATGCACAACCCACTTATGCACCCTGGCATGATATTCAAAAGGGAAAAGTGCACTGCACAAATCCCGATGCACCAGAGCACATCAGTAATGTATGCAGGCACAGGTGGGGGGGCGTGCCCATGCATAACCTGCACAGCCCCATATTCAGCCCAGGATGTGCAGAGTCATGCATGTGCAACCCCTACCTGCACTTGCACAAAGTTAAGCCAAAAAAAAGGAACAATTGATGGCCACCCACAGGTGAGCTGCCTCATTGCAGGGTGCAACACGGCAGCTGCCACCTGTGGGTGGCCAACCAAAGTTTCTGCCACACCTTGCGGTGCCCCCCCATGCTGCATCATGGGCATCCCTGGAGCAAAATCCCCCTGTCCAATATCCCTGGTGGTCCAGTGGAACTCTATGTGCCCAATCGTGGGCATCAGTATAGTCCCCCTGGTACAATATCCCTGGTGGTCCAGTGGACCAATTGTGGGCATCTGTAACACATAACAGACCCCACCACCCAGGTGGTCTACTGTACCCCCTCCCCACCCGCCCACTGAGCCCCACCACCACAATCTCCCCCTGTCAGCCGGCGGTGGCAGCACCACCCACCTGCCACCCTGCTGCATGCTCGACTGACAGCTCAGTAGGGCTGCACCCATTGTTCAGGAGATGAGCCAATGGGCATGCAGCCCATAACGGGACATTTAGTCCAGATATGTGAATGATTCATTCACATATCTGGACTGAGTAGTACGTAGGAGGGCTGCATGCCCATTGGCTCACGCTTGAGAACCAAAGAGCATGCAGCCCCACTGAGCAGTCAGTCAGTGGCAGTGGGTGGTTGGTGGTGCTGCCACCACTGGCTGATGGGGGAGTGGGGGCTGTGCTCAGTGGGCTGTGGGAAGGGGGTACACTAGACCACCAGGGTGGTAGGGGGTCTGTTATATGTTATGGGTTCCTGTGATCGGGTGGTAATTGGTCCACTGGACCACCAGGGATATTGGACCAGGGGGACTATACTGATGCTCACGATCGGGCACATAGAGGTCCACTGGACCACCAGGGATATTGGACATGGGGGGACAATACTGATGTCTGAGATCAGGCACATAGAGGTCCACTGAACCACCAGGGATATTGGAAAGGTTTTTTTATATTACAGGAATGCCCACGATCGGGCTGCAGGGGGCATCAGTCACTGATGGCTGCTGCCTGGCAGGGTGCCAGGCACAAGTCGTTGGGGATCAGCATGCCTGCATGCTAATGGCATGCAAATGGGGCCATAATGAGATGTAAATGGCCCCCTGTGTGCCTTGAATAAATTATGGCCCCATTTGCATGTCCTCTTTTGAATATCGCAGGTGCTGTGCATGGCGCAGTGGCACTTGCGCAAGCGCATCTCCATGCTCCACTCTGGCCACTTGCGCTGATGCAGTGCCACTGCACCATGCACAGTGGGGGTGGCCAGGGTGTGATATTTGAAGCTGCTGCACCATAGCACAGTTCCCTTGACTATCACTCAGGCCACACCCCTGCACAACAAAGTTGAGCTGCGCCCAGGCTTGTGCCACAACCTGGTGCAGTTTGAATATCTGGGCCATTGTGTATATTTTTAAAAATGGGACCTCCTCATAGAAAAGCAAGTCAGGACATATCACATACCTGGAAAATACCATTAAATTCCAGACATGTTCTTGGACATCACAGTAAGATTATATCCTATGTCTGACTACAAATGGTATTAGAAGTTTTGATAATTCAGAAGTTAGAAATGTATTCCAAAGTGCACTGAGAAAATGTTTAATTTGATCAGAAGTCTTGCAAAATAAGAATGGATGAACATTATTGAAACCAATGAATTTATAGAATACCTTGAGGAAACAACTATAAAAAATAACTCGTCTCTATCTAAATATTTGACTTGTAATGAAGTGAAATGAAACCCAATCTTCCTTATGACCAAAATGCCCCTTTCTCAGATAAGTACAGCATTGATTGTGACAATTGGTATTACAATAGTCTCTCAGCCTTGCTAATGGAGCATTATGTGACTGCTTTTAGGAAATGTGTGTAGCAATGTTATTCCCTTCTAGTGATAATGGGCTTCATAGGGCATTTGTGAAAACTGGGAGGGACTTCCTGAGTTGCAAAAGGAGTTGCTTAAAGATGACCCAGAAGTCATCTTCATGTAGAGAGACTGTGTTCACCTTGCATTATTTCTTTTGCTACAAATCAGCAGACTGTGAAATAGAAGAGGAAGCAGAGAAATGTTCCAAGAGTTTAAGATGGCAACTCACTGGAAAAATGTAGCAACTCATCAGAAAGACAACAAGGAGCTTCCAGATCCAAGAAAGGTAACAGAGAATTTAAGAATTCTACAAGTCTGGGCTTAAGAAAGGATTTTGACAGGTTCCTTATTTACGTCAGAGTTGAACTGTGATTTCCCACCTAGTTTTAACTCCTTGTATAATAAAAGTTGACATTAACCAATCACAGGGACTTATTTCACGAATTCCACATTCTTTTGACTAAGGTTCTAGTATTTAGTGTTTGTTTCTACCAAATGGTTTAGCACTTCAGTGTACAAGATCTTACTTCTTCCATAATACATCAAGTTATACTATAACAGTAGAAAACAGACCTCTCCTTTTGGAAGTCATTTATATAGGATTGAATGTCTTGTAAAAAAATAAGGGCACGCTTGATATCCTGTCAGTCTCTTTTTTATCTTCAAATTCTCTGTTGCTTCCATGCGTGTTTTGAAGTTTTCATGCATTAAACAATTGGCTAGTTTCTTGCCAGTGGCTTGTTGGTCTAGGGGTATAATTCTTGCTTTGAGTGTATGCAGTCCTGGATTCAAATCTTTGATGGGCCCTTGAAATAAATAAAAAGTTGCTATAAAAGCAATATTTTGCACAAAATAAACACAGAGATTTATGAAATCCCTGTATATGTAGTTGTAGAATTCCCTGTGCCACGTTCCCTAGCAACTTCCTCTTTTTCTGGTTTTTATGTCAAAAACCATCAGCAAATGCTGCCATGGGCATTTATCACTGACCCCCTCTTGACCTAATGAGTCACTCTAAGTTTCTGTGACAACAGCTCAGAGTAGACCTTTTTTGAAATCGGCAAGACAGCAAAGAAGTTTTGAAAATCAAGTGCAATTTTATAGTTGTATCCAGGAAAAGTGCTACATACAGGTAGGAAGGCTCTCCAATATAGAGGGAAGATCTCACTAATCAGTTTTCTCTAGATTGTTTTGTTCAAACTCAGATCAGGAGTTAAGGTAACTGGTGTCCCTCTGAAAAGGCCATTTTATGCACATTCTTGTATATAGTTTTGTTCTCTATTAACATGCATCATTTAGAATGTCACTGGCAAACTAAATCTGATTTGGTTGAGTTTATTACCCAGAATAGCTGAACACAAACACATTAAAGAACTTCTACTTGTTAGGGAATTGACTATTGGCTTGCCAGAAAACAGGTAGGGAATCTAAGCAGTATCCTAAAGACAACAGGTTATCTGTATCACCGAGATAGTTGACCCAGCCTCAGTACGCCACAGGAGAACCACATAACATGCTTTGAAAATAGTTTTCATTCATGTTTTCACATTCAGTCATGAAGTACTTCACTTGTAAAGAGAAGCTTCCTGGTGTGGTGGAAAGCAGTGCTCCTTGTAACCAATTTAAGATTGAAAAAGAAATTCCTCACAAGCAAAGTTATTGCACTCTGTCATAACTGAAAGAAAATAATGTTTTTTTTTAACTTGCTGGAAGTTCTGATGCATAGGATTTCACTAGACACTGTTATCTGAATTGATAAGAATCCTAGAAATATCTTGCTTGTTTGCAAAGCAAAAGGTCAAATTCAATACATGTTGTGTATATTTTTTTTTAAATTGGGCATCCTGATAGAAGAGCAAGTGAGGACATATCACATACCTGGAAAATACTATTCAATTCCAGACATTTTCATGGACATCACAGTTAGATTTTATCCTATGTCTCACTATAAATGGTATTAAAAGTATTGATAATTCAGAAGTTAGAAATGTATTCCAAAGTGCACCGAGAAAATGTTTAATTTGATCAGAAGTCTTGCAAAATAAGTATGGACGAACATTATTGAAACTAATGAATTTAAAGAATACTTTGAGGGAACATCTATAAAGAATAACTCTTCTCTATCTAGATATTTGACTTGCAATGAAGTGAAATGAAACCCAATTTCCTTTATGTTCAAAATGCCCCTTTCTCAGATAAGTGCAGCATTGATTGTGACAATTGCTCTTACAATATTCTCTCAGACTTGCTAATGGAACATTATGCGAGTGCTTTGAAGAAATTTTAATAGAACTCTTGTTGTCTCCCAGTGTCAATGAGTTTCCTGTTCCATTTCTTAAATATAAAGGCCAAGAAGTCATCTTCATTTAGGCAGGTGCCATTCTCATTCTGGTCTTTCTTTCTTGACTAACCAGAGTGTGTGATCAAAGAGGAAAGGAAGAAATATAGCAACAGTTGGAGATGGCAAATCATCAGAAAAATGCGGCATGTCATGGGAAAAATAAGGGAGCTTTCAGGGTTAACAAAGGTACAGGAGAATTTAAAGATCCTACAAGACTGAGCATAAGACAAGATTTGGACAGGTTGTTTATTTATGTGAGAATTGCACTATGGTTTCCCCTTCTAGTTTTCATTCCCGAAAGAGGCATGGTTTTTAATGATTATACTAAATACTACTGGCTGTCTATCTCACCAAGGTAGCTGATCAAGTATCTGTTGCCCTGATCAGTGTGGCTAGCCAATCTGTTAAAATATTTTTCCATTCAAGTTTTAACTTTCAGATATGCTGTACATCACCTGAGCAGGAAAGCATTCTGATGAGATGTAAAACGAGTGTTCCCTGTAAGTAGTTTACAAAAGGAAAACCATGCTTAGAAGCAAAGATTTTGCCATAGTTCATAAGTGACTTAAAACTATATTTTTCATTTGCTGGAAGTGCTTATGATTAGGATTACACTAGGAACTGTTTTTTGAATTGGTAAGAGTCCTCCCAATATCCTGCTTGTTTCCAAGGCTAAAGGTGAAATTCAATACAGATAGTACAGAATTTAAAAATGAGGCATCCTGATAGAAGAGCACTTTGGGACATATTACACACTTGCAAAATATTAGTAAATTCAAGACATTTTTTTGATACCAAAATCAGATTATATCCTATGTTTCATTATAAATTGCATTGGAAATTTTGATAATTCAGAAGTTTGAATTATTTTTTCATAGAGCACCTAGACAATGTTTAAAGTGATCAATAGTTTTGCAAAATATTGAGGAACATTGTGATGCCCAAGGTATTTGTAAAATACTTTGAGGGTAGATCTATGAGCAATATGTCTTCTCTTCCTATATATCTGACTTGAAAGGAAGAGAAAAGAAACCATATTGTCTTCATGTTCAAAATGCTCCTTCCTCAGATATGTTGAGCATTCAGTGTGACAATTGCACTTACAATGTTCTCTCAGACTTGCTAATGGGACATTATGTGAGTGATTTGATGGAATTTTAGTAGCACTCTTATTGTCTCCTAGTGACAATGAGTTTTCTGAGCCATTTCTAAAAAGAGGGAAAGCTCCCCTGATTTGCAAAAGAAAGTCCTCTGTGAAGGCCAAGAAGGCATCTTCATTTAGGCAGGTGCTATTCTCATTCTGGTCTTTCTTTTGTGACTAAACAGAAGAGTGTGTGATAGAAGAGGAAAGGAAGAAATATATCAACAGTTGGAGATGTCAAATCATCAGAAGAATGTGGCAAGTCATGGGAAAAATAAGAGGGGGCTTTCTGGGTTAACATAGGTACAAGAGAATTTAAAGATCCTACAAGACTAAGCTTAAGACAAGATTTGGACAGGTTGTTTGTTGATGTAAGAATTGAACTAGGGTTTCCCATCCAATTTTCATTACTTCTATAATAAATATTCACATTAACCAATGACAGGAATATTTCATGGATTCCACTGTATTGGGGGCAAAAGTTCAAATTATGAGGATGCCTTCACTGTGTTTAGTATTTCTTAGTATCACAAGAGCTTTTCCTTCAGTCTATAAAAACATACTTCAACAGCGCATTAAGTCATAGTAGAGGTAATCAACACAACCCACTCATTTTGGAACTCATTTACATAGAAGTGAATGTTTGTAATATCATGCAGGCAGTTTGAATTGCCTGTCATTCCCTCTTACCATCAAATTCTATGTTTCTCTATGGTTCCATGATGCTCTTGGATTTCTCATTCATTAAGCCATCAGTTATCACACAATCACCTGCTTGTTGGTCTAGTAGTATTATTCTTGCTTATGGTGTGAGAGATCCTGGGTTCAAATCCTGCATGAGTACAAAAATCATGTGGTTTAAATGATCTCTGTTTGATATACATTTTACACTAATCAAAACTGAAATATATAAAACCTCTTGATGCTTCATTGCAGAATGTCCTGTGTCTTGTTTGGAAGCATTTTCCTCCTTTTTATGGCAAAAACATTAAGGAAATGCTGCCCCAAGTGTTTGACACTGACAACCCTTTCCCGAAGCTGTCCCTTTCAGTTTCTTATGTCAGCAACTCAGATTACACCTTATTTGAAAACAACTAGAGAGGATTGAAGTTCTGAAGAACAGTTGCCACCTTTCTCTTGGTTCCAGGAAAACCATTACATACAGATAGCAGGCTCGGCCATATTTAGTGAGGATTTCAGTAACACAGTTTATCAGATTATTTTCCTAAAATTCAGATCAGCAGTTTTCTGTCCTTCTGATCATGCCATGTCTTTGCAGAGTCTGGAGTGAACTTTTGACTTTTTATTTAAATATGTGTCATTTGGATGTCATTAAAAAACTTGATAAGGCAGAGCTTATTTACAAGGATAATTGAACATGGATAGACTAAAGAACTTCTACCAATCATGGAACTGAATCCTAGTTGGCCTGAGATAGGCATGGTTTCTAATGATTATACTAATTACTACTTGCTGTCTAGCTCACCAAGGCAGCTGATCAAGTATCAGTTGCCCTGAGCAGTGCGGCTAGCCAATCATCAAAAATTGGTTTTATTCAAGTTTTTACTTTCAGATATGCTGTACATCACCTGTACAGGAAGGCTTCCTTATGAGATGTAAATGAGTGCTCCCTGTAACTAGTTTACAAAAGGAAAACCATGCTTAGAAAGAAAGATTTAGCCACAGTTCAAAAGTGACTTAAAACTGTATTTTTCATTTTCTGGAAATGCTTATGATTAGGATTACACTAGGAACTGTTTCTTTGAATTGGTAAGAGTCCTCTCAATATCCTGCTTGTTTGCAAGGCTAATGGTGAAATTCAGTACTGATAGTACAACATTTTAAAAATGAGGCATCCTGATAGAAAAGTACTTTGGGACATACTATACACTTGCAAAATATTACCAAATTCCAGACATTTTTTGGATATCACAATCTGATTATATCCTGTGTTTCATTATTTATTGCATTGGACGTTTTGATAATTCAGAAGTATGAATTGTTTTTCATGGAGCACCTGACAATGTTTAAAGTGATCAATAGTTTTGCAAAATATTGAGGAATATTGTGGTGCCCAAAGTATTTGTAAAATACTTTGAGGGTAGATCTATGAATAATACATCTTCTCTTCTTATATATCTGTCTTGTAATTAAGAGAAAAGAAACCCTATTGTCTTTATGTTCAGAATGCTCCTTGCTCAGATATGTTGAGCATTCGGTATGACAATTGCTCTTACAATGTTCTCTCAGACTTGCTAATGGGTCATTATGTGAGTTGTTGTCTCCTAATGACAATGAGTTTCCTGGGCCATTTCTTAAAAGAGGGAAAGGTCTCCTGATTTGCAAATAAAGTTCCTCTGTCAAGGACAAGAAGTCATCTTCATTTAGGCAGGTGCTTTTCTCTCTCTGGTCTTTCTTTTGTGACTAACCAGAAGAGTGTGTGAAAGAAGAGACATGGAAGACATATGTCAACAGTTGGAGATGGCAAATCATCAGAAAAATGTGGCAAATCATGAGAAAAATAATAGGGAGCATTCTGGGTTAACAAAGCTACAAGAGAATTTAAAGATCCTACAAGACTACATGCCTGCGATCAGGCAGCATTCGGTCCACTGGACCACCAGGGATATTGGACGGGGACTTTATTTTTTTAACAAATGCCCACGATCAGGCTGCAGGGGCGTCAGTCCCTGACAGCTGCTGCCTGGCAGGGCGGCAGGTGCAAGTCATCGGGGATCGGCACACCTGCATGCTAATGGGATGCAAATGGGGCCATAATGACAAGCAAATGGCCCCACATGTGCCTTGCATAAATTATGGCTCCATTTGCATGTCACCTTTTGAATATCGCAGGTGCTGTGAATGGTACAATGGCACTTGTGCTAGCACATCTCCATGCTCCACTCTGGCCACTTGCACAGTGCCACTGCACCATGCACAGTGGGGGTGGCCAGGGTGTGATATTTAAAGCTGCCAGGCCATGGCACAGCTCCTTTAAATATTGCCCAGGCCACACCCCAGTGCAGCCAAGTTGAGCTGCGCCCAAGCTTGCACCACAGCCTGGCACAGTTTGAATATCTGGGCCTATGTAAATAAAGAGTGGGTGACATATTCAGAAGTGTTGTGCAAGAGGCACAACAGTGGCACCATGCACAACACAGTGATGCATGACAGTGTGATATTCAAAAGTGCTATGTTCCTGGTACAAATGCCAATGAATGAAAACATAACAGTAATGTAAGCAACACAATTAGCAGGTTCATCCCCATTCCATGTTACATACATCCCAATATTCAGCCCAGGATGTAGTAACACATACAGTCACAACTACTACTTGTACTTCACAGAGTAGATCCCCTCATTAAAATGGTCAGCAGCTGCCACTCACAGCTGAGCTGCCATATCACACCTTACAACATGACAGCTGACAGCTCTGAGTGACCACCCAAGCTACAGCAGCACCTTCATCCTGACACCTCCCCATGCTGACTGCGGGTATTACTATAGTAATAATGGTCCATTGTCCCTGGTGTTCCAGTGCACCACTCACAGGCCTATTGCAGGAATCCCTGCAATATTATGTCAAAGCAATCCATCCTTGGTTAACTAATGCTACACCCCTCCTCTTCCACCCACTAAGCCACATCACACCCACTCCCCCCACTCCTGTCAGTGGCAGTAAGTAGCTGCTTGCCAACTTGCAAGCCTGATGCACAATCACTGACTGTGGAATAGGGCTGTACACCCATTGGGCCACAATGGAAGCCAATGATCATAAACCTTGTACCGTACTACACAACAGAGATTTATGAATGGATTCATTTACATTTCTGTACAATGTAGTACTATACAGTCCTCATAACCATTGTTTAGGGTATGAAACAATGCTGTACACTTCTACTGTATGAAGTCAGTATGCAACAGGCTTGCAAGCAGACAATGTACATAACAGACATTCTGGGTTCAGGGTACTGTGATACTATATCTTGTATGAATATCTGCTGTGATGGTACTTACGTGGAGAGCTGGTGCCTGGCTCCTGCTTCACCTTCACAGGTGTGACAGCCACAGCTTCCCTGGGCTCTATAAAACATACAAGTAAAAAATATGATTACATATAGCACAATATATTAATCTAGCACTATACTTTTATTGTGAAATCCATTGTTTCATACTGTCTATTTGTCTAATTAAACCATGTAAACACATTTCTCTTTGCAATGACACTTTTGTGTTTCTATGATATTGTGTCATTAAGCAACAGTGACATCCACACATCAACTTTTCTCATCTGTACAGCAAGAAGGTGACTTACATGAACAGTAACATCAATGTCACAAATTATGTTACAGAGAAATTCCTACAACTTGTGACCACATCATCATTGTACACCCCACTGTAATTTTGAAACTCTCTCTGTACTGCAATGCACATGGCCATTGAGCTATTCAGTGATGCCCACCCCATTTTCAGCTAGTACTCCAGTGTTACCATTGACATAGAATATTGTCTATTCAGTCATTTACAGATTCTGGCAATATGTAACAAGGACATAACAGGCTCAAAATCATAATCTGTGACATATACATGGGTCATATCCCCCAACCTCATTAACAAATATAACTGTTATTAGCTTCTAATATCACTATGAGCATAACAGAAAATTCTCTTGTGTACATTTTATCTGGTTACATCAGTACGTCTCACATAAGTGAGTAGTATATCAATATGTAATAACACTTTTCATATACTACGCAAGATCTAGATAACAGATATATTGGACTGAGCATCCCTATTACTCATTTGTAAGATGACATGACACAAAAATATAATTCAAATCTGTGAAAATATCTTCTTACACTGGAACGAACACAACATTCACTTATTAAACAACTGAAAAGAAATTCATAGCAGTACAATACTTCATATGTCATTTTTGTCTATAAATGTCATGACTAGTTATGGATCATGGTCAGTTAAACCAAACTGAGATTTGTACAACTAACGTACATCTGTCTATAATATCTGTTCCTTTTGAATCACCATTTATATATTGAGATACCACACCTTTTTTTTTACAATTCTCAAGCAACATATTCCAACAGGGTGTTTGTTTACTGGAGATGTCTCATGACTGCTGTAGTTCAGTCACAAAGTACAGCTTAGAGACTTAACCATGCCACATGTGGCACATCCTCTAGTATACCCACTCCCTTTAGCAATATATTTCAATTAGACAAAAGCCCAGATATTCAAGCTGTGCCAGTCTGTGATGCAAGCCCTGGTGCAACTCAATTTGGCTGTGCAGTGGTGTGGACTGGGTGATATTCAATGGAGCTACACCATGTCTCAGCATCATTGAATGTCACACCCTGGCCACCCGCAGTGTGCATGGTGCAGTTGTACTGTGCCAGCACCAGTGGCCAGAGTGGAGCATGAGGATGCACTAGTGCTAGTTCCATTGTGCTAGGTGCAACAACCGTGATATTTGAACGTCGACATGCAAATGGGGCCCTAATGTATGTACGGTGCAAAAGGGACCATTTGCATGTAATTATGGCTCCATTTGCATGTAGGTGCACTAATCCCCCACAACTTGCACCTGGTGTCCTGCCAGGCAGCAGTCATTGGGAAACAACACCACCTGCAGTGCAGCAATGTGCCCCACAGCTCAATCGCAGGCTGAAGTAAAATAACATAAACCTATATCCCTGGTGGTCCAGTGGACCTGTCTGGCTGATCGTGGGCTGAATTAACATAAAATGAACCTCTATTCCTGGAGGTTCAGTGGATCTTTCTGACCGATCATGGGCTGAATAAAAATTAAAAGACACCTATTATCCCTGGTGGTCCAGTGGACACCCCTCCCCACTCCACCTAATCCCTACCACCCCATTCCCACCCCCAGTCAGTGGTGGGCAGCAGCACCACCCACCCCACTACCAGGTGACTCACACCATTGGTAATGTTGATGCCCATTGGCCCACGCGTGAGCCAATGGGCATGCAGCCCATACCATACTACACATTCCAGATATGTGAATGGATTGATTCACATATCTGCAATGTGTAGTACAATATGAGCTGCACTACCATTGGCTCATGCTGTGGACCAATGATCATACAGCCATACCAATGGTGTCAGTTGGCAGGACGTGGGCCGGCAGGTGGGTGGCATGCTGTCACCCATCACTGACTGGGGGGGCAAAACGGGGCAGTGGGGATCAGTAGTCAGGTGAGGATGGGGTCCACTGGAACACCAGGAATAATAGGTTTCTGTTTTTTGTACTTCAGCCCACGATCGGGCAGACAGGTCAACTGGACCACCAGGGATAATAGGTTAATTTTATGTTAATTCAGCCTGCGATCAGTCAGACAGCTCCACTGAACCATCAGGGATAGTGGTTTATTTAATTTTAATTCAACCTACAATCAGGTGGGCAGCAGTCCACTGGACCACCAGGGATATAGAACAACTATTTTAATATACTTAGCCCGTGATCAAGTGGGCAGTGATCCACTGGACCACCAGGGATGTAGGACAACTAAATATATTTACATAGCCCAGGATCGAGTGGGCAGTGGTCCACTGCAACACCAAGGATATAGGACAAATATTTTAATATACGTAGCCCATGGTCGGGCTGGCAGCAGTCCACTGGACCACCAAGGATGTAGGACAAATACTTTAATATACTTAGCCCATGGTCAAGCGGGCAGTGGTCCACTGTACCATCAGGGATGTAGGACAAATAAATTGATTTACTTAGCCCATGATTGGGCATGAGGTGTGGGCACCACCACAGAGGTTCAGCTGGAGCTCAGGTGGCCACCCAGAAATGGCAGCTACCGTGTTGCGCCCTGCAATATGGCAGCTCACCTGTGTGTGACCAGCCATTTATCCTTTTTTGGGGGGGATCAACTTTGTGTGGTGCAGGTAGGGGTTGAGCATGCATGTCTGAGCACATCCCGGGCTGAATATTGGGCTGTGCAGAGTATGCATGGGCACTCTCCCCCTATCTGTGCCTGCATACATTGCTGATGTGCTCTGGTGTATTGGGATTTGTGCCACGTGCAATTCCTGTTTGAATATAATGCCAGGGTGCATCAGTGGGTTGTGCATGTTGCAACACTGTTGCACCATGCACAAGCCTTTTGAATAACTGAGCCAAAGTATTTAATCCTTTTTTTCACGAATAAATTTATTTTATACATCCATTTTGTTTCAAACTCACTTCTCATTTCTGTGACATACATCCATTAGCTTTCCAGTGCTCTTTTTGCAACTAACATATGCATTTGCCTCATAGTTCCTGACGTGGCTGACTGGTGACTGGCATCTTTCACAAAAAGTACACAGTATTATCTACTAAACTAAAAACTTTCCAGGTACACAATCAAAACTCAGAATTCTACAGATCTCATTGCTGTACATTGTATTAATACAAATATTACATAAGTGCTTCAAGTAATACTAATTTACTAAATTGCATTTCCTAAAAATAAGTGAGTTAAGTAGTGCAGGTTACACCTTACATGATAGCCTCATACCACCCCAATTATATATTACAATTATTTCTATCAGTATCTCACCATCTGACTCAACAACAATGACACTGTCAGTGTCAGAGTGACTAGCCTCCACAGCTTCACACTCTGCTGGCACTACCTTACTTGCAGATCAGGGAGACCTGCGTTGGTCTGTGGAAAAAGATAATAAATAGATCTACTAAGTCTTCCATGTAAATTTCATCAGATTATAACAGCACTTTAAGTAAGTATTACACATATTTCAGGCACCTAACATTGCCTGTCATCAGGTACACCACAAGCATTGCAGGCACATATTAAATAAAAAGTACAAAATATCAAGAATAATGCTTGAACAGCAGGTGACAACAATGCTTTAATCACCTAGTGGTTGCTTGGGTAACATGGAAAACCTTGGGACTACAACTTGAGAGGTTTACTGTACCATAGTAACCACAAGAGGTGATTTTACAACAGATACCCAGACATCATCTTTCATAATGCTTGGTCAAAAAAACACTATTTGTATTCTACTGTATGTGTCAGAATAATGCAACTCAGGCATATTATGTTTTGTTATGCCAGTATTTGAAAGTTTCAAACTGCATTTAACAATTTGTAAAACCCCAAACTGTGCATCACTAAGTTGCATGACTGCTGATTATGGTGGTTAATACACACTTGCCATATATTATAAATATTTCATAAAATAAAAGATTATAAACTCACTCAGTACACAAAACTTAATACTTACATAGAACTTCATATGAAGTACAATTCTGCTTAGATTAAATGGATACTCCATACTAACTGCAACACTATCATTTGCTGATTATTTAAAAGCTTCATAAAATACATGTAATACAATGGGTGATGAAAATTAAGTAACCTAATTGTTAAAAACACATCACATAACAGTACTAAATCCTCCAGTATACCCACTATTAAAATGTCATATCAGTATAAACACAACAAAACAACCTCAGCATTGTATTGTAGCAAAATGCATGACAGGGACTGCATATACAGGTGTGTTTACCACTTGTGGTGTTGTTAAGTCACTCAGCTGAAACTCACAGCCGAACCACACCAGGCATGGCAAATCAGCAAAGTACCAGTACCTGTCATAGCATATTTCATAATTTTCATCTAAGTCAATATCAAGACACATGCATTGTACAAAGTTCTGCTGAGTAACTTACGATGAGTGAGGTGCTCCTCCACAGCTGGATTTCCTGCAGCCTCCCACAACTCATAGGCAAGGTAGTACCAGCACCTATCACTGTCCAGTATATCCTCCCACTGCTTAAACACATAGAAGCACTGGCACAACAGCTTCCACTTCCTCTTCAGCTGTAACACAGTTTTATTCTTCACCTTCAGAATGACATGAAGGAAACTGTTTATGAGCCTCCACATTGAATCCAGCTTATGGTCTGTGTTCTGCATTAAAATGCGGGCACTCCCCCTGGCTTGGAATGCCTCAAACAGCAAGCACACCTCTCACAAGGTCCACTGTCTCATTTTTTCTCTTTTGGTTCTGCAATAGAAAAATACAAAAACATTCCATTACTGTCATGTCTCAGAGTCTATATATTTCTATGTATTGTATGAAGTTTTATGATTAGAACATGACAAGAACACATTTCACAACCCCTCCAAAGCCCTTTACACAGAAATTACTTTTCACATGCTTTGTTTTGTAGAACACTATCACTACTATGCACACTTAAGACATCCTGGTGTTGATCCTGTAATGACATGAGTATCTCCAACCATGACCCATACTTGTGCTGCACACTGTTGAAGCTCCCTCCCAAAATTTTTTTTACTGAGAACCACAGTATAGCTGCAGTATTGTACACCACGATATGCAGTCAACAGCTTTACGTTGACAGCCAAAGTCCACTGTACCATGTGTTGTAATCACCTGTGCCTCACCAAGTATGATTTTGCTATGAAAATATATCCCTGGTAATACACTGCACCTTACCCCCTCACCCAATTGTGTACTTTCTGTTTAAAACTAACCATTGTGGTATACTGCAGCTACCACTCCACCTCGACTTAACAGCAAAGTAGAGCTAACAAGGCCATAAGGGATTACTTTTAAAAATGTAACCCATTATAACATGAAAGGCAGCACTCCACTGTACTACCACCATTTTTGTTTCAAAAAAATTACTTTTGAAATACATCACCACCAAGCTACTGGGGAGGGGGGTGGCATCACTAGACAACAGGCCCTGACTCAGACAATACCAGCAACAACTTACTCATAAAGAGGACAGCTGCATACTAATGACACCATGATAATATGAAAATAGCTGTGTTGACGCCTTGCATGCATTATGGCTCCATTTGCATGTAGTGCTAAATAGTGTAATACTTAAACCTACCACCACTGCACTTCAGTGTTGTAACCCCCCACTCTTCCCTGCCCACTTACACTCGTACAGTGCCAAAGTAATATGTACAATGCATCTTACAGACTGAAATATTTCACAATGCTAACCACACCACAGCAGTGTTAAATATTGTACTAACAACAACCTTCTGCATTGCAATTGCACTTTCCCCAGTGTTGTTACACAGCATGGCATGGTCTGAATATTCCCAACCCATGTGTTACATGTGTGTGAGTGATGTATGCAGCTCTTCTATTTTTTGACCACATTTTTTTGGTTCTGAAAAGAACCTTTGTTAGCACTTTGATATTTGATCAAACAGTCTGACATTCTTAGAGGACTTTGAGGATTGCATCTCAAAGGTCTCCCAGAAAATGGCAATTGCCAGCATGTGAGAAATGTACACCATCTGGTAGGTATAGCCAATCATAACAATACTTAATTTCTGGATGACGAATGGTGTACATTCCAGACATGCGTAGAAATGCAGATATTTGTATGTTGACTTTTCTTCGGGCTCTGTCAATCAGGTACATATGGTGTTCTGCTTGCCAGACCCTACACTCTGTAATATCAGAAAAAATGATTTTACAGGCAGGCAACAAACTCATAATAGAAGCAAAGTCCAATTTTACTTCTGTTACTAAATCTATCCAGTGTTTGGTGCCCAAATAATTGCCTCTGAGATGTATCAGCAATATGTCTGGATGAGGCTGAGTACTCAAAAGTCTGTGCATGTTTGGCATGAGGTGCTCCCACCTTATACCACCCCTACCAAACCACTTTACAGAGCAATTTGGGAGCTGCAGGTTTCTCCCAAAATCACTATTCTAAGCATACTCAGATGCTCGTCTCATGTTACTGCTTCCAACTATCCACAAAGTCCTTTTACTATTTTCTGCCATTCTCAGGTTTTAAACTTAGAAGTGGACAGAGAGCTACCAAAAAAGTTAGTGTTCACCCTGCAGTGGCTAAGCAGTAGTGAAAGTAGAACTGATATATTTCCTCCTAATTTCAAGCCAGCTTCAGTGGGCTGATTCATAACACACAAATAAAAAAAAATCATTGGCTAGTACACTGCCTTTATTAACCAATGTAGGCTATGCACTGACTATTACTGCACTTCTGCAACAGCTAAAATGTGCAAACATTCAGAGGTGGGAAAAATGCATCCTTTTCATGGGCAGTTTTAAACAATTACAACTGCAGAAACATGTCTGATTGATTCCCTCTTCTGTTATGGGTCCACATGCAGCTTCCTGTCTCCCTCTATTTGCAGCTGTATCTGTACAAGTAAGTACTAAACTACTATCTGACTTTAAACAGTTTTACCTAAAGAATACAGCATCTTAGGTTATAACAAGCAACATAATCAAATACAACACTAAAAAACGTTCTGATTAATAGTATTTACATGTTACTAACACTTTTTATTATACTAGAAAAATGCTTTATAAAATATAATGTACTTACAGTTATCAATATGCTGTCTCTCAGTGTAAATTAAGATGGCTGCTGTTCACTTCTTCTTCAGTGTTGTCCGTCTCTGATTGGTTGTCTCACATGGCTTGACAAATCTAGCATAACATTGGCAGAATGAGCTGTCACTCAAATAACAATCAGATCTGATTCGATAATGAATGCACTTTCCACTCCCAGGTTTAAAATTTGCGATACTTTCGCACACATGACACTACTTTTGTGACACTGTTGAAAGTACGAAAGTACTTTTGCTACACTGTCGAATGCATGACAGTACTTTTTGTGACACTTTCAAATATTTGACAGTACTTTTGAGAAACTTTTTAACGCGTGACATTACTATTTGCGACACTGTTGAATGCACAGCACTACTTTTTGCGACACTTTCGTGTACGCAACAGTACTTTTCCAAAATTTTCAATTTTCAACAGAATTTGATGATTTATGGAAAAAACAAGCAATTTTTCAATGCTGAATATTGCCACACTGCATTGGCAGTGTCACAAGTGGAGACACACAGTGTTGTGACTTTGTAAATGTACTCCCAAAAGGTGTTTTTGTTCAGCGACTACATCACCATGCAACAGACTTGTGGGAATGCATTGTTTAGCAGTTGTTAAGCACACTTGCAAAACAGTCATTTAATGGAGTATTGTCACCAAATTTTCAACACAGTCACTTTAGGACCTATGCTCAAGAACAGTGTAACTGTTTTTCTTGTTATGTGCTCTGAACACTGATTTCACAGAACAACCGCATCATACTGTGCCACAGTTGCGAAAACACATTTCGGGCAGGATATGCAAAATTACACCTGCCATAGTTCACAACAAACTGTGGCAAAATGTCAATGTTGAGAACCTGGCATTAAACTACTGCAAATATGCAAACTTATGAGTGTGCATTGCGCAGTTCCTATGCACACTCGTAAAACACTCATTTTATGGACTATTCACACCAACATTTTAACCTACTACTTTTACGACTTCTGTTCATGAACAGCGTCACTGTCACTTTCGTTATTTGCTCCAAACACTGATTTTACATAGTGACTATGCCATTCTGTGCCAAAGTGCGAAAACACATTTTGAGCAGGATATGAAAAAGGATGGCTGTACAGTTCACAACAAAGTGTGGCAAAATGTCAATGTTAAAAATCTGCCATTAAAACAGTGCAGCTATGCTAACTTATGAGTGTGTGTTGCACAGTTCCTACGCACACTCATAAAACAGTCATTTTATGGACTATTCACACCAAAATTTCAACATTGTAATTTTAGGACCTCTGTTCATGAACAGTGTCACTGTCATTTTTGTTATTTGCTCTGAACACTCATTTTGCATAGTGACTACATTATTCTATGGTGAAGTGCTAAAACACATCTCAGGGAGCATGTGAAAAATGACAGCTTTTTGGTTCACAAGAAGATTTCATGAAATGCCAATGTTCACAGCCTGCCCTGAAAATAGTGCAAATTCACTAACTTATGAGTGTGTGTTGTGCAGTTGGTATGCACACTCATAAAACAGTCATTTTACAGAGTATTATCACCAAATTTTATACGTACTCATTTCCATATCTCTGCTCATGAACAGTGTCACTGTCATTATCATAATTGATCCAAACAGTGGTGGTTTCACACACCGGCTGTGGCACTGGACATCATAACTGCAGAAAAACATTTTAGCAAGGATGTGACAAATGGCAGCTGTATACTTCTCAAGAAGGTGTAGTAAAATGCCAATGTTGAGAATGTGACATGAAAATATTGCAAATGCACTAACTTAAGCTAAGTGTGTTAAGTTGACTTATTAATGTGTTATTCATTAACAGAAAGATTGTTAATAAAGTAATTGTGTAACCAGCAGTGTTACAGCATTAACTAAAAGACACTATTCAGAATAATACTAATTATTCATTACCGAACAGTGAAATCATATGGAACAAAATCTATATGCTATAGTGATAATGCTATACAAGACAATGTAACAGGAATGAAAATAAAAGTGTTACAATGTTAACAACTAATGTGTTTAAAACATTTAAAAACATTTTTTTGAAATATATGTAATACTTAAATCATATGTCTCAATGTACAATGTTAGAAGGCATCAACACATGCATGTACTAATATTGTCTTTTTCTCTGTCTATTATACAGGTGCCTGATACTTCTGTAAGATTGCTGACTGCCACTGTGAACTATCATATCAAAAGGTGCCAACTAAATACAGATGTAGATGTATAGGGAGACAAGACAGGTATCATAGTACATCACTGTTGCTTAAGAATGATAAAGAAAACCCTTTTGTGAGTTCAAGACATAAAAGAAAACAGAGTTCTACTGCAACAATGAGCTCTACATCAACTCACTCCACATCAAAAGCACATACCTGCTCAAGAGCAGGTAAAAGATGCTTACCTCTGCAACAGTTGTGTAGATCTCTCAGACGAAACACAACTATTGTAATAGCAACCATCAACAGACCTTCTAAACAACACTGAAAACTCACACCTGGTGATTTTCATCTGAGAAAGCAAAAGTATTTTCAATCACTAGCAAGTAAAGCTAAGATCTACAGGCTTATTGCTGCTGTGATGAGACATGAGTGCAAAAAGACAAAGGCCCAGATATTCAAAAGGGTTGCACATGGTACAACAGTGTTGTGCCATGCACAACCCACTGATGCACCCCGGTGCAATATTTAAAAGGGAAAAGTGCACCTGCACAAATCCCAATGTGTCGGGGTGCATCAGTAATGTATGCAGGCACAGGTGGGGGGGTGCCCATGCATAAACTGCACAGCCCGATATTCAGCCTGGGCTGTGCAGAGTTATGCAGGCAAAACCCCTATCTGCACCTGCACAAAGTTACACTGAAAAAAAAGGAACAAGTCAAGGGCCACCCACAGGTGAGCTACTGCATTGCAGGGTGCAGCACAGCAGCTGCCACCTGTGGATGGCACTGGACTTGTTCCTGCAGCACCTGGTGGTGCCCCCATGCCCCAATCATGGGCTGAAGTGTCACCCTCCCCCATTAGCCCAATCGCGGGCATAACTGAAAAGTCCCCCCACCCCACTGAGTAGCCTGATCGTGGGCATCAGACCTCTCCTGTCAAAGTCCAATATCCCTGGTGGTCCAGTGGACTGCGAGTAACCTGATCATGGTGGTATCCTCACCCCTCATGTTCGACATCCCTGGTGATCTAGTGGCCCCCACCCACCACCCAATGGCCCCACCACCCTGCACCCCATCAGCTGGCGGGTGGCAGCACCCCACCCACCTGCCACCCTGCCACCGCTGACTGACAGTTCAGTTCAGTTCACTAATAGCTTCATTCACATATCTGGACTGGCTTGTATGGTATAAGCTGCACACCCATTGTCTCATGCTCTGAACCAATGGGTGTGCAGCACCGAGCTGTCAGTCGGCAGGCGGCAGGGTGGCAGGTGGGTGGGGTGCTGCCACCCACTGGCTGATGGGAGAGGGGTGGTGGGGCTCCATGGTGGGTGGGGTGGGTGGGCCACTCAGATCACAAGGGATGTCGGACTTGAGGGTGAGGATACCACCCACGATCAGGCTACTCACAGTCCACTGGACCACCAGGGATATTGGACTTTGGGGTGAGGTCTGATGCCCGAATTGGGCTACTCGAGGGGTGGGGGAGTTTTCAGTTATGCACGAATTGGGCAGCTCGGGGGGGTGGGGGACTTTTCGGTTATTCCCACATTTACAAGGTGAATAGAGTGAATGGCTATCTCATAAAGAGACACAAGCCATGACTTATAGACCACTGTAAATTGTATCTAGGCACTTTGGAGAGCAGAGAACATTGCTTCTTTGTTCTCCTATTCCTATTTAGGCTCTGAATGAGTGAGTCTGAATTAAAAGGTGACTGTGATACATTCGAGGAAGAATTCAATCTCATTTATGAGACTTTCAAAACTAAATACTCAGAGACATACATACAGAGACTAGAGGCTGAGAAAGAACAGCTTGAGAAGGCAGAGAGGCAGCTTCAGGAAGACACTCCTGTTAGTTCACAAGACAACCTTGATCCAGAAGAACAAGCTGATCTAGGTGAACCTCTGCCTTTAAATGCCCCAGAAGTGTTAATCTCAGAAATTGAGACAGCCATGAAACATGGAACACACTCCACTGTCAACCTAACTGACTTGAGAGAAAGACTAAATCAGCAGCAGCATGCAGTTCACTCTCAAGTAGTTGATGCTGTCTGACAAGGCCTACTACAAGAAACAAAAAAATGTGACTGTCATGACTATAAGCCACTGCTATTGTTAACTGTTCAGCTGGCACAGGAAAGAGTTTCCTTATTGAAGCCATCACTGCTGAAATACAGAGCCTAACTGGGTCATCAATTTTGTTTCTGTTAGTGCTCCCACAGGACTAGCTGCATACTACATTGGTGGAGTTACATTACACTGTCTCTTTATGTTGCCAGTGGAACATGGCAAAACTGGAGAATATCATAAACTGTCATTTGAGGTTGCATCTCAGCTCCGTTCCATGTTCACAAAGATGAAGTTACTCATTATTGATGAAATCAGCATGGTCTCCAATGTCATGCTTGCCTGTATTCATCTACGTCTACAGGACATCTTAGGTACTGACAATGGAGTACCACTTGGTGGCAAAAGTATTTTTGTTTTGGGAGACCTTTTACAGCTTGCACCAGTTAATGCAGAGCATCTCTAACTGCCAAGCAAGCTAAGAATATTCTCAGCTGCACTGCAGGCTATAATATTTGGGAGTTATTTACCTATGTTGAGTTGTATGAGAACATGCACCAAAGTGGTGATCTGGCTTACAAATCACTTTTAGATGAAGCTCGTACAGGTTCTCTATCACCAGAACATGTTGCTATGTTAAATGATTGGAGAATCGCAATACATACTGCATCCATAAAAACAGCATGTAATGTTTTCAGTGATGTATACTCTTCAGGAACACACATAGTGTGCCTTATGCCATGACTAAAGAAATGCACTAAGTTCAACAATGTTATGCTGCAGAGAGAAAACAAAGACATTCTGACTCTCCTTGCTGTTGCTACAGTTAATGGTGTCAGTCTTAGTCATAACCTAGTAGCAAAGATGACTGAATGACTCAGTGAACTCAAGTCAGATGTTTCACGCACAGCTGGCTTAGAAGCTGTTCTTACACTTTGTAGGAATGCACATATCATGCTACGGCATAATCTAGATGTTGAACAAGGCATGGTAAATGGTGCCATGGGAAATATCACTGACTTTGTCTGCAATGTCCAGAAGACATACATTGAGACACCTGTACTTCACTTTGACAACATGGAACAGCCTGTACACATAGAACGCACCTGCGTAAAATTCCAGGTAGTTAAGGATATCTTTGTAAACAGGAAACAATTTCCATTATGTGTTGCATATGCTGTTTCTATTCACAAATCTCAGGGATTGAGCTTGGATTCAGCAATGGTGGACATAGGTACAGACATTTTCAAGGATGGCATGAGCTACGTGGCACTTTCACACGTCCACAGTCTTTCTGGGTTGCACATTATAACTCTAGCACCTCAGAAGATACGAGCTGACAAGTGATGTATTCTTGAGTACAACAGGTTACGTGCTCTGCATCAGTCACAAATGTCTTTAATGCCACTGCCTACATATCTGGCTGTCTCACACCATTCAGTCAAATCTACAGGTTTCAACAAACAGCCACAAGCTTCCAGAAGTGATTTGACTGAAAAGAGTTCAACAAAGGTCACAACTTCAACTAAACATTCAGAGCCTGCAATTCATCAGACATCAGTTGGTGTAGCTGCTGTACCAGTCTTTGACAACAGCACTAGAGTGAACTGCTATGCTAACTCAGCTATGCCAGTTTTTATTCACATGCCACACTTTGTGTAGGCAATATCTGCTTCACAAGACAATCCCCTATCAAACATTTTGAAGCAGATTATCAACATGACTTCTGACCAGTCTAACAATGTACAGTCGCTAACACCACTACGACAGGTGTTAGGTACATATGACGGATGTAGTACACTTGCTGCTGACATACAGCAAGACACTAGTGAGTTTATGATGGCTATCATAAACAACTTGGATGAAGATGGCACCCCAATCTACTACTTCACAGTGTCATATGTAACCAAATATGTATGTGTTTCATGTGGTCATTCACAGCATGAAACCACAGAAGACATGCTGTGGATTACTCTTTTTGTTCCTCAAGCCAAAAGTGTCATATTTTGACAGCTATTTACCAATACTCAATGTGGTCACTCCTGTAAAAGCTGTGGAGGCAGATGCACTCAGTCCATACGTCTCAGGAGTTCATCTCAATATATGTTGCTTATGTTGCACAGATTTTACTCCAATGGGCTCAGAGTTGACACTTCTATCACAGATGACATAGCTGGTAGAATAGTTTTTAACCAATCAGTGTTTGACACTCACAGTATAGTCTATCACCATGGTCAATCCATGCATTCTGGCCATTGCACCTGCTTACTAAGGTACAGAAGTGGTTGGTAGAGTGTGATGACTCTACAAGCAGCTTTAAACAGAGACTGCCATGACACTTAAAAAATGTGTATCTTCTAATATTGAAGAATTATGATGACCTTCATATTTCAGAAGAATAGGACATAACATGTATTTTTTAAATGACAACATTGTGACAGTCATAGGTCAGTACAATTGTTTACAACCTGCGACTCGCAATAAACCATAGCATATCAACAAAATGCTATACTAGCAGAGATATTTCATGCACTATGTCATCTAAGATCTTGTGTGGATCAGTGACAACATGGAAATTGCTGTAGTGGCTTCAATCAGTGGCAACAGTATTTACTGTCACTAGAGAAACCATGCTTACATGTCTATCAAAGTTTGTACCTCTCAAAACAGAGGTCTTCCTGGCTCTCCTCTTCTGTACACATCTTTTCTTGTAGCTGTATCATACCCATACATAACAAGAAGTTGTTGCCAGTGTGTAGCTTTTTCTCTCTGCAGAGAAACAAAAGTTCTCACTTTTTATCTTAAATAACTATGCAACACATGTCTCATTCACCAAAGGGTACAGTCTGTCACAAGTTGTCTATCACCAGTCTTTTTTGTCTAATAGCTCTTGACATGTAGACAACAGCATCATTCATTCACCATGCAACAGTGTTGAATTATGCCTGCTTTATTTGTTATACTGAAACTGTACTTATGTAAAAATAACACTAGTTAGTCATAATGCAACAGGTTAAATGAAGCAAGTGTAAATACTGAACTATTGCATCTTATTATCAACTGACTTTGACATACCTTTGCAATTACATGTAAATAATATTTACATTCTTATTCCATCGCACCATTGTTACTAACTACTTTTATTGTTCTAGTAAAAGTATTACTATAAGAGTAAAGTAAAAATGAATCTTTAACATATAATACAATACTATACTGATTAAGTTCAATGTTGTCCCCTACTGGATCTCTGCCATGTAGTGGGTGAATTGTGTACTGTTCATACACATTATCATTTCTCTACACATTGACCTTCTCAGTCATTGGTTTTGTTGTTTCCAACACATCATGTTCAACAGACACACTAGTCATGTGATCAATGTCAAGGTCTGCATAAAAGGGATTACTGCTCTTTAGATAGTAAGAGCAAGCTTCACCTTCTCTACATTGACAACATCTTGCCAAATGACCTTAGACTTTGTTTGAACACCATTTACGAGACTCACCAAAGTGTTTTCAATGGAGATTGTCTCCACATTTTACAGTAGAGGAAGTGAAAGATACATGACGGAACCCTTGAGAGATCTAATGAGTTATTTTTGTGAAATGTTCTGTGTCTTTGTGTTCAGAAGTAGAATAGTTTGAAATGGCTTCACAGTCTGAATAAGAATCCTTTCAAACATATTCAAAGTGGTAATCTCAGGTGGTGTAACATGTGCCTCCGTATTGTTCAAGACTAACCTTGGTGGCAGAATGTTAGACTTCATTTTAGAGAAACAGTGCTTGCACATCACAATGATTAGGTCTAACTGAAAATCAGACTTTAAGAGCAGAAATGCTGAGAGTAAAAAACATATGTCATTGTATGGTGACAATGTTTCATGGTTCACTGTGACCATTTGATTTTTGTAACAGAGCTGACCACATGACACACATACAGAGTCAAATTTCTCTGTCTTTGCCAACTCAAATTTTGCAATTGATTTCCCAAAATGCTTGATAATATCAGTTTCTAAGACAGAGACACATTTTTCATCAACAATAGATGACTGATCAATCACAGTATCTGTCACACTGCTGACACATTGCAGCTGTTTCAGAAATGTCATAGCACCATGCATGTCACCAGACTGCAGTAACTCATTCAGACGAGTATACTAAGTGACAACTCAATGAACCTTACAGACCCTGTACACAAAGTTATGCATGTTGGAGTAATGCAGTCCCAGCACCTGCGTGTGGTGATAGACACTGTCACAAACACCACTATCTAGACACGCTAACAAGTGACCCGTAAGTCCAGTACGTGGACAGATCTCACAAAGGTTTATACTCTCAAACAGTTTATGTCTGTCTTTACGATTAGTAATGACAAACAGGTTGATAAAGTGCTCAACTTTGTCAAATGATGATTGCCTTTGTTTGCAAGTCGTATCACATGTCCATGACAGACAGTGATGCTTATGAGTCTGAGCAGTCACCTCACATTCATCATCTGACTCCATTGTAGTGTGATCACACACACTCAGCACATTAGACAGTTTACCAGACTCATCAATGCCTAAGTTGTTCTCCTTTTTCTGTGAGTAATATGACTCCTCCCAGAAATTTGCCTCTGAGTGCTGTGTGTGCAGCCAGTTACCCATGATAACATCACAGAAATTGTGCAAGTTCAAGACAGGATACTGTTGTAGCCTCATTTTTATCTTGTACTCAACTTTTCTGAACTGCTCTAGGACATGTGCCATCTTACGCCACAAGCGTTGAAGAACAAACACTGCTCTATTTACAAATGTACGGACTCTGAGATGCAATTTCATTAAAGAGACATGACTCTTTAGGCTTTTGTGCTCATGTCTCATCACAGCAGCAATAAGTCTGTCAATCTTAACTTTATTGGCTAGTGATCAAAATACTTTTGCTTCCTCAGATGACTATCAGCAGCCATGGCTTTACGCCGCTGCTTTGTATGCTCTTTATGCTTGCCCTTGCAACATTGCTCTTCCACCTCAAAGATTTATGCAACAGTTGCTGGGATCCACATTTTTTCCTTGCAGTTGAGCAAGTGCATTCTTTTTCTGTAGCGTGTTCAACCTGTGAAGTCACTCCTTGAGAGGGATGCTGAATCACTTTACGTCTTGAATTATGATGCGTGTTTTGTGCATTACTCTTAAGCAACAGTGAAGTACTATGATACCTGTGTCATCTCTGCATAGAACTGCATTTCTATTTAGATGGCATTTTTTTTTCTGGAAATTCACAGTGGTGTAGCACAATGTTACGTAAGTATCAGACACCTGCATAAGAAATGGAGAAAACATATTTAGTGGAAATCATTTTTTTCTGTTCTAAATAACATAGTAACACACAGTATTCATGTCTCATGTACCAAAAAGAAATAGCACTGCTTACAAAATAATCCACACATAATAATTCTCAGAGCTGGACAGCAGTTAAACCAATAAACAATGTGTTCAAGTGTCACAGAAAAAAGTTCAGTAATAGCATGAAAATAAATAACTAAATATGTAAAGAAGTTAATTTTTGTAACAACCTAAAGCATCCACACTATTTTTTTCCAAAAAAATGTAATTTAAAAAAAATTTGAAAAGTAGTCTCACATGTACGACAGTGTTGCAAAAAATGGTGTCGTGAGCATGAAAGTTTCGCAAAAGTTAGTGCCATGAGCATGACACTGTCATATGTAGTGTCAAAAAATAATGCCGTGAGCATGAAAGTGTCAAATAATAGCATCGTGAGCACAAAAGTGTTGAATAATCACATTAAAACAAAGCCCTCTTTAAGGCTAAGTCAATCACAGACTGCTTTCTATTTGAATGACAGATGCTGACACCAATCGATTGTTCAATTGATCAGGCCATGTTAGACAACCAATCACAAGTGCTGAAGAGTGGAGAAGAAGGAATAGCAGCCATCTTAAGGAAAAATAAGACACCCTGCTTCACATTGTGTAAATACATCACATTTTCAAAACAATTTTTCTAGAATTAAAAAAACTGTTAGCAGCAGAAAAATAGCATTAAACAAAACATTTTTTACTGCTCTATTTGACTATCGTAATCTAAGTAACCTGTTATGTTGTCAAAAGAAGTTATTAGTGTTTAAAGTCAAAGTGTCAATCAGTACTTACTAGCACAGATAGAGCTGCAAATGGATGCAGAAAGCAAGCAGCACGTGTATCATAACACAAGAGGCAACCAATCATAGAACATCTTATAGTTGTGATTGTATGAAGTGGTCTATGAAAATGTAGTATTTTCCCACCTAGAAATCTTTAAACATTTCTGCTTGACAGGAGCTGCAGCCATTCAGTGTAATCATAGTCAACCATCCTCTGTATTGGTTAGCCATGAGAAATCATTAACCAATTACCTTAAAATCACTGTGTTTTGGGACAGCCCACCAAAGCAATGTTGTAGGAGATAGGACATTTTCAGTTTCATAATCAGCTGTGTCTAGACACTGCAGGAGAAACATTGATTTTTTTTGTAGCTCTCTGTCCATTTCTCAGCTTTAAAACTCAGAATGGCATAAAACAGCAAAAGGACTGTGTGGGTCATCGGCAGCAATATCATAAGGAGAGCTTCAGAGTATGCTCAAAGGAGTGACTTTGGTGAGGACCTGCAGCTTCCAAATTGCTCTGTTAAGTGGTTTGGCAAGGGAGGCTTAAAGTGGGAGCATCTCATGGCAACAATGCACAGACTTCTGAGGACTCAAGCTTGGCCAGACATACTGCTGATTTATCTTGGATGCAATGATTTGGGCACCAAACGATAGGTAGATTTGGTGTCAGAAGCAAAATTGGACCTTGCTTCTATTATGGGTATGTTACCAGCCTGCAAAATCATTTTTTCTGATATTACAGAGCATAGGGTCTGGCAAGCAGAACACCACATGTACCTGCTTGACAAAGCATGGAGAAAGGTAAACATACAAATATCTGGATATTTGTGCATGTATGGGATGCACACAATACTTCACCCTGAAATTAAGTATTCTAATCATAGGCTATTCTTACCAGATGTATGCACTTCTCTCATGCTGGCAATTGTCTCTTCCTGGGAGACCTTTGAGATGGAATCCTCACAGTGCTGTAAAGAAATCAGATGGTTAAACAGTACACCTTTACAAAAAAAAGCTCTTTTAAGAGCCACAAACCTTGATCAAAAAATAGAAAAGCTGCATACACAACACACATAATGCTCAGATATTTTATCTCTGCTATATTAACATGTAACAAAAGCAACAGTGTGTGCCTTGGGTGGATCAAGCAAATCTTATTAATTCATTGTCTATGACAGTCACTGCAACTCTGACTGTAGCTATTTTAGGTAAATAAATATCAGAATATAAAATCATTCGGATCATCTGTATACATACAAGCTCTGTAACATATGTTAAAGGAATAATGCACTCAAGGGAGTCTGTCATGCTGGGCTCATGCCACGCCTGCGGGGTGTGCACAAGGGCGCAGGGAAAGTGTGTCCAATGCCCCAGCCATGATGTTATCCCACTACGACACACACCATGGAGTGCATTATTCCTATTATACAATTGCTTGCTGTTATATATTAAAAAAAAAATTTGAAAGAATGCTTTCATTAGTGTGGAAAAATATAATTTTTCTGAAGAGGATATGCAAAAAAAGAGAGGTTCCACAATGATGGCAGTAGACCTCTGGCTTTATGCTGCCATAATGCTGTGGGTCCAGCCCCAAACTGACCAAGCACAGTCCAAGATTCTTTCTTGCCATTGTATAATATTAGTTAACCGACTTACATTCACAAGAACAGATATACACACTCATAATAAATAAATATTCTCTCTCTTCTTATTTATTTCAATAACTCAAACTGGAAACACTATGAGACTGTGGTCACCTAGGGAGGTGTGCTGTCTGGTTGAGGCAGCACATGCCAAAGGTAATCCTAAGATACTGATGAGGGACACGAACAGGAAAATGGACCACACGTGGAGGCGCATACATGCAAATCTTGCATACCACTTCCGAATTAAAACTAAGTCATCTGCCATGTGTAAACGGAAGTGGAAACTCCTGCACCAGTGATTCTACATCCTCAAGCAAAGAGAAGAGATACCCGATAATGATTTTGGATGATACTACCTCACCCACGAGATGTGGGAGTCCGCAGGAAGCCCTGCTGCTGAGGAGTGCTTACAGCATCGTAAGTATAAACGAAACAACATACTAATAATCAAATGCTAACCAGTCATTTCTATGGTGAACAGATGCATCTTGTAATGTCAGTTATTCAACAGTTGTAGTTGAGCAGTGGCATGACACTCACAACACGTCATCTTGTCTTTGGGGCAGGCAGAGAACGCCTACAGTATCTGTAAGAATGTTTAACTGCTATGTGTCATAACTCATGTGTAGCTGAATCAAGTACTTGTACCATTGATGTGCATGAGCCTAGTTTTACCATGGGTGTCTACTCAGGATGCAGTATATGGTGACAGTTTGGGGTTGGAGGGCTGGAGGGGGGTATTGCCTAGCTAATGGCATGCAGCTCCTAACTATTCTAACTTGTGTCCACCACAAATCAAGGAGTTGTAGCACTGATATCCATGGCCTCAATTTTGCTGTGTCTCTACACTTATGATGCAATAGCAGTTTTTGGGGGAGGGGGCATTTGCTGCCTTAGCTCGTTCAATCCTAACTGTCCTAAGTTGCCTGCACCTGCAATGATAGAGTTGTGACATTCAAGTCCAAGACATCAGTTAAACTGTCGCTCACCACTCAGAATTCAGTACCACAACTGTGGAGGAAGGGGCATTGCTTGACTGAGAACATGCAACTTCTGACTGTCCTAACTAGTGTGTACCTGTAATCATAGAGATGTGCCATTGATGTTCAATTCCTCACCTTAGCTGTGACTCAACACTCAGGATGCACTACCTGCTCTGAGGTGTGGAGGGGGGAGAGCATTCCTGTCTGACACCGTGCAAGTCCTTACTGTCCTAAATTGTGTATCCCTGCAACCACAAAAGTGCATTGTTGACACTGATGTACTTTCTTTTACTGTCACTGTCCACTCATGTTGCACTACCTCGCCTGGGGGGGAGTGCATTCCCTACCTAACACCATAGGACTCCTAACTCTCCCAACCAGTATGTTACTGAAATCATACTGCTATACCACTTATATTCATATCCTTTGTTTTCCTGTCACTCTCCACTTAGGATGCAGTACCTGCTCGTGGGAGGGGGGCCATTGCCTGGCTGACGCTGTGAAACTCTGAAGTGTCCCAAGTAGTGTATTACTGCAATTGTGGAGCTGTACTGTTTATATCCATAGATTTTTTTCCCTGTGAGTCTCCACTCAGAATGCAGTAACTTGTTTTGGAGTGTTGGCATTGCCTGCCTCACACCATGCAACTCCTAGGTGTCCTAATTTGTGTGTCCCTACAACCACAGTGGTGCACTGTTCATCTCTACAGACTTTCTTTTCCTGTGACTCTCCACTCAGAATGCACTACCTCACCTGGGGGGGCATTCTCTGGGTGAGGGCATGCAACTTCTCACTACCTTAACTTGTGTGTGCCTACAATCAGGTAGTTCTTCCATTGATCTCCATGAACTACGCTAACCTGTAGCTGTTTACTCTGTATACACTACCTGATCTGGAGGGAGAGTCATTGCCTGGTGAAGCCATACACCCCTAATTGTCTTAACTTATCTGGTATGCAATTAGTCAGGTGTACCATTGATGTACGTGTACTTTATTTTCCTACACTAAGAATACATTACCTGATCTGCACATAGGGTGTCATTCCTTGGCCGAGGATGCCCAATACATAACTGGCGTAACCTCTGTGTACCTGCAATAACAGAGCTGTACCTTTCATGTCCAAAGCCTCAGTTTTGCTGTGACTCTCCACCCAGGAAGCAGTAGCTGTTCTGTGTGAGTGAAGAGGGGTGTGCATTGCCTGACTGAGGCTCTGCAACTCCTAATTGTCCTAAGTTGTGTACACTTGGAAGCGGCGAGGTGCACCATTGATGTAAATGGCCTTTTGCTTAACTCTGGATCTCAGGACACAACAACATGGAAACATATACTGAACATCACCTATATGTTAACAGCAGTGTAAATACATCTATTTATTCATTTACAGAACATCGTAAGCGCTCCACACCTCAGGGCAAGGTAGTGCCAGCTCCAACAGAAGCCATGGAGGGTGAAGACTCAGGTGAGAGTGTCATTCTCGTCGAGCCAGAAGGTAAGATACATTCATCAATACACCAAACAAAGACAGATAACTACATACTGTCACAGTCTGAATATAACACAACTGGCAGTACTTTATAACAGTAGCTTGTGCATGATCTGGGAACCAAAAAACAGAGCATAATGTATGGTCACCAATGGTTAACCAGTATGTGAACAATGAGAGGTTGCAGGACCACCATGTAAACCTTGAGATCAAACCTCAACAGGTTTAGATCACCATAGCAACCTCGAGATGAGTTTAAAAAATGGTTACCCATCGATGTACCATGCAGAATATTTAATAGTGTATGGTACAATTTAGATTTACTACTAATGAAACAAGTTCCTTACTGTAGTTTTTTGTATGTTGACACTGTTCTGCCCTCACCGCCATGGCCATTTCAAGGCCGTCTGATCCATTTGCGCGCATGCCCAGACTGTTCCTGGTTGTCAATCCATCAATGTGACATACCATTGATGGGTTAACAACATCATAATGCCACATCAATGGTAAAACATAGTAATAAAAAGGTAGATTTCTACCTATTACAGTGTTATACCATACATTACATATACTATTAAAGGTACATGTCTCAACTGGAACTGTGTCATGACATACATATATTGACGTCACCTCTGTTGCATGCTATACCTTTTACTTGTTATTTAAACAGTGAGCATTATCGACCTGTCACTTCATCAGATAAAATATCTACTGTGGATAGAGTGTGTGGATTATTCTCTACACAGTGTAACAATAAGCCATAAGAGGTTGTGTATCAACATGTGATTTACCACACCCAGAGTATTTAAATCATGCCACAGAGCTGACTGTTACATCCTTCTAGTTGTGGCAAATCCACCATTAAGCCACTTCCTACAAGCAGCTTATTGCAAGAATATCAAGGGTCATATTTTAATATTGTAACATTTAAGTTGTGAAGACTTAATTTTTAATTTTTTTCTTCTGTATATTGCTGTACTACAAATGACCTACACTAGTATTTCTTCATAAACCATTGACTATCAGAGTACTTACAACTGTAGTAAACACCCAATCTGAAAATAACATTTGATATTCAGTCATGTCCATGTTATTATACTGCATAGAAATGTTAACACAATAAACTTGTCTTATTTCAGGGTAACATAGTAATGCAAATCATTCTCAAGTGTCCAAACAGCTTCATTTGCTTCTGTTATGAAGTAAAGTAAAAACTGTTGTAACTAGTGTTCACCTGCTATCAAAAAAACAAAGTTAACAACCACTAGATTACTTTGGTTATATCTCACAACTAACCATGTAGCACATAGTCAGGCAGCAGACTATAAAAAGCAATAGCAGTGTAAATGAACATACAGAGAATCATAAGATCTGTTACTAAAAATCTTTATTCTTTTTTAGCTGCCAGGGAGACTGGATCACAACAGCCACTTCAGGCAGTGAAGACCAAGCCAGCTGACAGTGCACATCATAAGTAGTCAAAAAATAGCACACACATTATCAAGATACATCACTAATAAGACTTACACAACTTACTCCCAGTGCCCATTACTGGAGATGCACATTGCGTTACTTCTGCTGTGTCTCTGCAGTCACACAACTGCATCTTGTCTATGGATATGAAAAGGAAGCCCATTGCATGGCTGAATCCATGCAACTCTTAACTCTGGAAATGTGTGTACACCTGCAATCTGACAAGTACTCCATGTATGTATAAGTCATGCAACCAGTGCCTGTCTAACTTGTGTGTACCACCACTCACTGATGACTACTATTGATGTCCATAATTTTTTTTTTTTTTGCTGTGATGCCCCACTCACGATACACTACCTGCTCGCTAGAGAGAGGTGTCACTGCAACTCATAATGCTGACAACTAGTCTGTGCCAGCAATCAGGGACATGTAGTGTTCATCTCCATGGTGCAGTTCAGCTCTCTGTACCCACTCAGGAAGCAATAAATCGTGTGAGAAGGGGGGGAAGATTAGCTGACTTTGTGCAACTCTTAAGTGTCCAAACTTCTGTACATACAACATAGAAACATAGAAACATAGAAGTTGACGGCAGATAAGAACCGCAAGGCCCATCCAGTCTGCCCATTTCTTTTTCTACCTCATAAATGTGCCATCAGCCTTTGCTCTGTCAGTGACCTATTTATTCATAGTCATTTGTATTGCTCCCTTATGCCTATCCCATGCCTGTTTGAAGCCCTGCACTGTATTCATAGCCACCACTTCTTGTGGTAAGCCATTCCATGCATCCACCACCCTTTCTGTGAAAAAGAATTTCCTCATATTCCCCTTAATCGGCCTCCCTCTAATCTCATGCTGTGTCCTCTTGTCCTGCTATTTTTCTTATATTTAAACATGTTAGACTCTTTCACCTTGTTTATGCCCTTAAGGTGTTTAAATGTCTCGATCATATCACCTCTCTCCTCCTTTGCTCAAGGGTATACATATTGAGCTCCGTTAATCTGTCCTCATATGTCTTCTGATGCAGTCCCTGCACCATTTTGGTTGCCCTTCTCTGGACTGCCTCAATTTGGTTAATGTCCTTGTGAAGGTGTGGCCTCCAATACTGCACGCAGTACTCCAGATGGGGCCTAACCAATGTCTTGTACAGAGGGATTATTACCTCCCTCTTACGACTTGTGACAACCATGCATGTGTACTGTCCATGTTCATGTGCTCAGTGTTGTTCTGAGTCTGCACTCACAATGCATGACCTGATGGTCTGCAGAGAGAGAGAGAGAGGCAATTGCCAGTCTCAGGTTATTGAACTCATAACCATGCTCACCTGTATGTGACTGCAGTCACACAGCTGCACAACTGATCTCCATCCCCTCAGTAATTCTATAGCTCTCTACTCAAGATCCAGTATGCAATCTCATGGGGCAGTGGGTGGAAGGGGGGAGTCTGCAAACAGGACAATTTGAAACCATGCAACTCATAACTAGGGTTGTCACCTGTCAGTTTTTTTTACCTGGTGATCAGGTTTTCAGGTCCCCTATCAGGTAATCCAGTTTTGCTCTGTGCTGGTCAGGTTTTTGAGCCATTTTAAGTGCTCACATACTTTTGAAACAGATTTTGTCATCTCATTAATTGTTTCAGCTACATGTCCAGGTTACAAACAAGTTATGTTGTCAATATAGCCTTTTGTTTGTGAAAGCAGTCAAGCTGGGAGATGTAAAGTATGGCCATTAACAGCATTAGCACTCACTTAACCCAGTCTTTTCCATTGCATCTTGAAGTGGCATAGCAGCAAAGCTGACCCCACCTTTTGTAACAGCGACACAGCCAATTGTCTTCCACTTTCATTTGCTGGTAAACATTTAATCTCTAACAGAATTTAGGCATTTTAAATAATTTAAATTATTTTTTTCCTCAAGAAAACAGTATGGTCACTTCTTTGGCTCTGAAATAGTAGTGTCTATGTGAAAAGGAAATGGAGACAGAAAAATATATAAAGTACACATTATAGGAAACAGTTTCTTTATTATGTATTATTATATATCATGTATACTGTTGTATACTATTTACAGGATGTTCCTTGTCTCCTCCAGATCATATTTGTAAATTAGATTGATTTTATCTCTGTATGTTTATCTGGTAAAGCAATGTCAATAAATAAATACACACATAAGTAATAAATAAATAACTAGGAAGAACTTGGGAAAGTAATTTTAACAGGTACAGTACAGTACAGTACCTTAACATTTGTGTTGAACCGCTACTTTAAGTGTTGTCTTTTATTGATATAACAAATGGCTTTCTAGGAGGAGCAATGCATGATGAGTCATGAAAAGGGGCGGGGCTTAGGATCCGTTTTTTTGCCTCATCCAAAGGTGGCAACCCTAGTCACAACTGTGTTAACATGTCCCAATGTACATCCAGGCACATATATGATTTATTTCCATGTCCTCAGTTTTTTCATGATTCTCCACTCATGAAGCAAGACTTGATCAGCAGATGGGGTGCTGATCCATTGCCTGCCTGAGTCCATGCAACTGCTAGCTGTGCTAACACATTTTTGCCCACAATCAGATAGGTCTTTGATAGATGCCCATCACCTAACTTTTGCTGTGGCTCTCCATTAAGGATAGAGTACCTAGCCTTGTAGGGGTTGAGGAACATGAACTACTGCCTGCATAAGTCCATGTAACTGTTAACTGTGTTAACTTGTCTGTGTACTTGCAACCAAGAACATGAACCGCTCATGTCCACAGTCTTACTTTTGCTATGGCTCTCCACTCACCATGCATGATGTAGTTGGTGTGTGGCTACCAGGCCGTCATTGTCTGCCTGACATCATTCAACCCCTAACCATACTAACTTGTGTGCACCTGCAATGAAAGACGTGTTCCATAGATGTACATGCCACCAGTTTTATTGTGGTTCTACAGTCAGGATGCAGTATCTGATCTGCTGTTGAGGGTGTTACACAAGGTCCCTGCACCCTAATTGGTACCCTCAGAAGTACACCGTAGACAGCTAATGCTTAAGCATAGGTTATACTAATACTAGGGCTAAGGGCATCTACCGTACAAGAGTAGATGTCAGGATATAAATGCATATTGTTGTAATCAACTTTGCTTGCTAATACACATATATTTTACAATGTATTTTCTGTCTATTTCTTACTTGTCAGATGCCAAGACACCTGTCCTTGAAGTGATTATAATATGTAAGACAACATTGCCATCTTTTGGTGATGTGCACCACTACACTTAGTTATGTAAGACTCTGTATAAGAACTTCTTTGTTCTAAAACTGATGACTTTACAGAATTATATAATGTTATCTTGGACCGTGGAGCCACCTCTAATTTAACCAATAGGGCTAATCTCTGTAACTAGAAATGTTTCTATCTTTTGGTAACCATAGTAATTATCATAGGTATATAATGTTTTGCACAGGCTTTACACCTCAGAGACCCGATAGACCCCAAGAGACTACAGAGAAACCTCAAGGTGTAGGGAACGCTTAGCATTGGCTCCCGATTCATATTGGTGAGAACTGCTTAGGGCAACTGTGATTTATCCCTTTTGTAGTAATAAACTTGTTTATTACTCTAATGCAATGTGTTTGTGATTACTTGCATTCCCAATATTGTCAAGAATCTGGAAGTGAGGTTTAGACCTCTTGACAGGGGGGAGGCTGATTGCTTGGTTGAGATTGTGTAACTCCTAACTGTGGTAAGTGGTATGAAACTGCAGCCAGGTAGAAGCACTGTTCATTGCCAACTGCATAGTTAAACTCTGCCTCTCCACTGACAATGTTTCAGTTAATTTTAACCAAGGGGGGAATCATTCCTTGGCTGAAGACATGCGAGCACATAGTGAACCTATTTGTGCACAACTCCAGTAAAGCAGCAGTGATGTTGATGTCCACGGCACTAGTTTAGCTCTATCCCTATGCTAAATATACAGTGCCTGCTCAAGAGGAATCCACTTTGCAAAGCAGAGTCAGCATAACTCCAGCCTTTAATGAATTCTGCGTACCTGCAATAACAGAGCTGTACCATTGATATCCATAATTAACTTTATATATGGCTCTTCACTCAGTATGTTCTAACTCATGTAATATACTGTGGGAGGAGGGGGTATCACCTAGTTAACCCTATGCAACTCCTAACTAAGTAGGCCTCTGTGTACGTGCAATCAGTGAGAGATAGCATTGATGACATTTCTTTTCCTGTATCTATCCACTCAGTATGTACTTCACATCCACAACATGAGACAAGTGAAGGTAGTTACCTGTATGATGATTTCAACCCCTAGATGTAGCAGCTTGTCTGTACCACCAATAATATAGCTCAGCAATTGATCACCTATAAGGAGACTGTCATAACAAATACGTAAATGTCTTAATTTTATCTGTGGTATGAACAGTGGTACACATGATGACAATATGCAACAAACAAGAAGTAACTATGAACCACACAGTTAGTGAATGCTTTTTCTTATCACATATAAAACAAACACACATATATCAATCTACATACTCAATAGTTTGTTTTCTCTTTACAGGTCCCAAAAGACGGCATCCAATGGGCTTGTACTCTGCCCATTTAGACAGGATTGAGCAGAAAGTTGACCATCTCCAGGAAACCATAGATGAAATATGAGAAATGTTATGAGTTCAGCAGGGGATGGTCAGCCTCTTGCTAAAACCTGTCAAGATGGGCATTGATGCCACCAAACAAGTCAACACCATCCCACTGCAGGAAGCTGACTCCAGTCTCCCTGGACAAAGTTGAACCCTCCATGGCACTGGTATCTCTTCTTGGTGCAGCAGTTCCAACCTCCAGCGCACCTCCACATATGGTCCAATCACCTGGGCCTGTGCTGCCTTGACCAGAAGCACACCTCCCAATCAACAAAAGTTTAATTCTTGAATTACAGCTTTTTATAAATGATTATTTTTTTGTATGTCTATTTTATAAGAATTTTATATATTGAAAAAAGTACTTTTATTTTTGTATATTTTCACAAAAATCACTTTGCTATAAATATTTTCTACTTACGAAAAGCTCATAGTGTTTTAATTCTAAATGTTGAATGGTTAAAATTATCTGTACACAGAAACAGTATGTGTTTCACTGTTTTGACATACCTTGTGCTCTGCTCTACATTCACGGTACAGAAACTCTTTTTAGGGTGGAGTGTGCATTGCTGCCTCAGCCCACAAAAGTCCTACTGTTGTGGCTTGTATGCAGCTGCAATCACATAGCTGAACCATCTCACTCCCTCCTGTCAGTTTTGCTGTGAGTCTACAGTCAAGAAACACTGCCTCTCCTGCCTGGATTGCACATTGCTTGTCTGACTCCAGGCAACTGCTAATAGTGCTGAGTTGCCTGCACTCACAACCAGTGAAACATGAAGTTGACATACATGATATTTGTCTCACTATGCACCTACAGTCAACAGAACATACCCCAACATAGAGGTGAAACAGCCATACAACTCCTAACTTTGTGTGTTTCTACATTCACAGAGGCATACTCTTGATGGCCACGGTCTTGGTTTACCTATGCATGCACTTTCTAGTGGGGAGGGGGGCATTCCCTAGCTCACACCATGCAACTCCTAAGTGCCCTAAGTTGTCTACTACTGCAATCAGACAGTTATTCCATTGATATTCATAGCCCTTGTTTTACTGTGGGTCTCCACTCAACATGCAGTGCCTGGTCTGTGACCATGGCATCATTTGATGGCTGATACCATACAAATAGTAACTATTCCAACTACAGTCACCCAAAATCAGAGAAGTGTATCGCTCATATCCATAACCTTAGATTTTGTCTGGGTACATACTCAGGATGCAGTACCTGTTTGGTGAGGTGGGTGGGTGCACTCTCTGACTGAGGATGTGCAAGTCGTAAGACTCCTAAGTTGTGTATCACTGCAACCACAGAGGTGCATCATTGATATCCATGGAATTTCTTCTCATCTGACTCTCTACTCAAGATGCAGTCCCCTGTCTAGGGGGGGAGTGGGAGAGATTGCATTGCTGACACCGTGCAACTCCTAACTGTCACAACTGGTCTGTTACTACAACAATGGAGCTGTGCCGCTTATATCCATTGCTTTTATCTATAGACTTTCTTCTCCTGTGACTCTCCACTCAAGATGCAGTCCCTCATCTAGGGGTGGGGTGGGAGGGATTACATGGCTGACACCATGCAACCCCTGTCACAACTACCATATATACTGACTCATAAGTCAGTTTTTTTAGAACTTTTTAAGTACCAAAAGTTATGTCTACCGACTTATGAATGAGTAATTAAATCTTACACTGAAAACCTGTGTCTCAAATTGCAAACAGCTAAATGCATGGGAAGAATTTATCAGCCGCAGTTTACTGTATTGTGCCCCGATTGTTAGCCAGTTGTCAGCCAGTGTTGTGTTAATTGATTTCAAGCTTCATCTGTTCTACGTAGTTACATAGTTGATTAATAATGGTGGCATATCAAGTACTTAGCTAAAGATCCTGTGCTTTTTTTAATGGCCTGATTATAATTATGTGATTAACCCAATACAGCAGCTGTTTAATAAAAATAGCTTGCACTGCCTCTCTTCACCATCCACTTACCTCACACCACTTTCTACGGTAGATTGATGGCCTCCTTCAAAAGAAAACACTGCTCCTACACTGCCGAATACTAGTTAAAAGTTGTTCACTATGCAGAATCAAACAGCAATGCCACCGCAGAGAGAGAATTTCATGTGAACAAGAAACGCATTTGAGATTGGCGCTTAAAAAATTAGAGCTTCTGTCCCTTGACAGAAATGTTAAAAGAATTAAGTTGTCCACCTCACCTGTGGCAGCAATTGAGGCAAAGCTTTGTGAGTGGGTTCTCCAGCTAAGGCAACAAGGTATATTGTTAACCAAATTTCAATCAGACAGCAGGCACTGGGGATTTCACAAAGTACTTCCATTTGATTCAAAGCTTCAGCCAGGTGGTGTACCTGTTTTATGTAGCGGTACGGATTAACTTTAAGACAGAGAATGCATATTGCCCAAAAACTCCTCGAAGATGTAAATAGAAAGGTGGACAGTTTTCACAACTTTGTGCTAAAAGAGCGAAAGCAATATAATTACCCTCTGATTTCTATTGGAAACATGGATGAAACCGCAGTGAGTTTTGATCTCTCCTCAAATAGAACGGTTCATATAAAGGGTGAGAAAACTGTCACTGTCCTGACCTCTGCAGCTGAGAAATCTTACTTCACGGTGGTTCTTTGTTGCCTTGCAGATGGGACTAAGCTAAAACCAATGGTGATATTTAAAAGAAAAACCTAACCTTAAGAAAAAATGCCACAGGGTGTTCTAGTAGAAGTAAATGAAAAGCGGTGGATGAATGAAGAGTTGGTTAACAAATGGATAGATGAAATTTGGAGCAGATGCCCTGGTTCCCTCTTAAACAAGCGAAGCCTTCTAGTGTGGGATATGTTTCATAGACATCTTGTGGATTCTGTAAAACAGAATTTGAGAAGCCAACAAACACATTCTGCAGTGATTCCAGGTGGTTGTACATCATTTAAAAAATGTGGAATTCTAATAGCCTTGATGGAACTGAAGACCATTTGCTTTATGATGATCTGCTATGCTCTGCTGCCACTTAACCAGATGAAGGAGAAGAGGACAACAATGCGGCAGAGCTCACTAACATGTATGAGGACATACCCCTTACTTCACAGCAGCTCTATAGTCTGTTTGAATCGGATGATGAGGATGATACTGAATTTTTGGGTTTCAGTGATGGGGACTGATGGGGACAGATGGGGACTGATACAGAAGCTCCCAGAGAAATGTGCTTTTTTTATTTTTACGTATTGGAATCAATAAAAGATGTTTTCCTTTTTAGAGTTCTGTTGCCATCATTCTTATTCTGTTCTCAAAATAAGTTAAAAAAAGGCTTTCCGACTTATGAGTGGGTCTGTGCAGAGTGCGCTATTGCGCTAAACTGAATAGCAACCCCTGACTTATGAGGGGACCGACTTATGAGTGAGTATATACAGTAGTATTTTACTCCAATAATGGAGCTGTACCACTTATGTCCATAACCCTTGTTTTCCTGTGAATCTGTACTCAGCATACACTACATGCCCTGTGCTAGGTGGAAGGGGGCATTCCCTGGCTGAAGACATACAACTCCAAAGTATTCCAACTTGTCTGCCCGTATAATCATGGTGGTGTACCATTGATGCCTATGTACTTTCTTTTCCTGTGACTCTACACTCAAGATGCAGTACCTGTTCTCTTGGGGGGGTCATTGCCTGGCTGACACCATGCAATTCATAAGTGTACTAACTTGTGTGTGCCTGCAACCACAAAGCAGCACCATTGATCTCTATGTAGTTTATTTTCTTGTGACTCTCCACTCAAGATGCAGTCCCTCTCCTGGGGGGGGGTTGCCTGCCTGACCCCAAGCAATTCCTAACTGTCATGACTGGTCTGTCACTTCAATCATGAGCTGTACTGCTTATATCCATAACCTTTGTTTTCCTGTGAGCCTCCACTCAAGATGCAGTACATGTACTGTGCTGGGAGGGCATTCCCTGTCTCATGACATACAACTCGAAAGTGTCACAACTTGTGTAGCCATACAATCACAGTGGTGTACCATTGATGTCTATGTATTTTCTTTTCCTGTGACTTTCCACTGATGATGTAGTACCTATTCTTGGGAAGTGAGAGGACATTGCCTGGCTGATACTATGCAACTTCTAACTGCAGTAACTTGTCTGTCCCTGCAACTACAAAAGTACACCATTCATGTCTATGTATTTTCTTTTCTGTGACTCTTCACTCAAGATGCAGTCCCTTCAGTGGGGGGAGGGGTGGATTGCCTGGCTGACACCATGCAACTCCTAACTGTCACAACTACTGTGGTACTACAATCATGGAGCTGTACCGTTGATATCCATAACATTTTTTTCCTGTGAGTCTCCACTCTGGATGCAGTACCTCCTCTGGGAGTGGGGAGTGGCATTGCCTAGCTCACACAGTGCAACTCCTAACTTTGCTAACTTCTCTATCCCTGCAACCACAAAGCTACACCATTGATATCTATGTGCTTTCTTTTCCTGACACTCCCCACTCAGGATGCACTACCATGCCTGTGAGGGGGACATTGTCTGGATAACACCATGTAACAACTAACTGTCCAAAGTAGTGTCTTACTGCAATCATACAGCTGTACCATTAATATCCATGGCCTTTGTTTTCCTGTGAGTCTCCATCCAGGATGCGCTACATGTCCTGTGCTGTGTGTGTGTGGGGGGATTCCCTGGCTGACAACATAAAACTCAAAAGTGTGCCAACTTGTGTGCCCCAACAATCATGGTGGTGTACCATTGATATCTATGTTCTTTCTTTTACTGTGACTCTCCACTCATGATGCAGTACCTGCTTTTTGTAGGGAAGGGGGCATTGCATGGCTGACTCAGTGCAACTCCTAAATGTACTAACTTGTATGTGCTTGCAGCCACAAAGTGCACCATTGATGTCTATGTATTTTCTTTCCTGTGCCTCTCCACTCAAGATGCAGTCCCTCACTGGAGGGGTGGATTGCCTGGCTGACACTGGGCAACTCCTAACTGTCACAACTACTGTGGTACTACAATCATGGAGCAGTACCATGAATTTGTACTCAGCATGACTACATGTCCTGTGCTGGGTGGAGGGGGGGCATTCTCTGGCTGACAATATACAACTCCAAAGTATCTCAACTTGGCTGCCTGTACAATCACGGTGGTGTAGCATCAATGCCCACATTCTTTCTTTTCCTCTGACTCTACACTCACAATGCAGTACCTGCTCTCTGGGGGTGGGTCATTGCCTGGCTAATGCCATGTAACTCCTAAGTGTACTAACTTGTGTGTGCCTGCAACCACAAAGGTATACCATTGATCTCTATGTAGTTTCTTTTCCTGTGACTCTCCACTCAAGATGCAGTCTCCTGCCTTCTGGTGGGGAGTTGCCTGTCTGACCCTGTGCAACTCCTAACTGTCATAATGTCATAACTAGTCTGCTACTGCAGTCATGGAGCTTTACCACTTATATCCATAACCTTTGTTTTCCTGTGACTCTCCACTCAGGATGCAGTACATGCACTGTGCTGGGGGGGGCATTCCCTGTCTCATGACATACAACTCAAAAGTGTCACAACTTGTGTGCCCATACAATCACAGTGGTGTTCCATTGATGTCTATGTACTTTCTTTTCCTGTGACTCTCCACTGATGATGCAGTACCTGTTCTGGGGAAGAGAGAGAACATTGCCTGGCTGATACCATGCAACTCCTGACTGCACTAACTTGTCTGTCCCTGGAACCACAAAGGTGCACCATTCATGTCTATGTTTCTTCTTTCCTGTGACTCTCCACTCAAGATGCAGTCCCTCGCCGGGGGGTGGATTGCCTGGCTGACACCGTGCAACTCCTTACTGTCACAACTACTGTGGCACTACAATTATGGAGCTGTACCATTTATATCCATAACATTTGTTTTCCTGTGAGTCTCCACTTAGGATGCAGTACCTTTTCTGGGAGCAGGGAGGGGCACTGCCTAGCTCACGCGGTGCAACTCCTAACTGTACTAACTTCTCTATCCCTGCAACCAGAAAGCTACACCATTGATATCTATGTGCTTTCTTTTCCTGTCACTCCCCACTCAGGATGCACTACCTCACTTGTGGAGGGGGGCATTGCCTAGATAACACCATACAACAACTAACTGTCCGAAGTAGTGTCTTACTGCAATCATACAGCTGTACGGTTAATATCCATGACCTTTGTTTTCCTGTGAGTCTCCATCCAGGATGCACTACATGTCCTGTGCTGTGTGGGGGGACATTCCCTGGCTGACAACATAAAACTCAAAAGTGTGCCAACTTATGTGCCCCAACAATCACAGTGGTGTACCATTGATATCTATGTTCTTTCTTTTACTGTGACTCTCCACTCATGATGCAGTACCTGCTCTTTGCAGGGGAGGGGGCATTCCATGGCTGACACCGTGCAACTCCTAAATGTACTAACTTGTGTGTGCCTGCAACCACAAATGTGCACCATTGATGTCTATGTATTTTCTTTCCTGTCACTCTCCACTAAGGATGCACTACCTCATGTAGTGTGTGTCTGTGTAGGAGGGGGATTATGTAATGACCACCATACAACTTCTAACTGTCCCAAGTAGTGTGTTACTGCAATCATGCAGCTATACCATTAATAATGGGCACACTGATGTTAACACAATTTTAAACACAAATACTAACGGTAACAGGAACAGTAACACCAAAGTAAAGAGAAACGCTAATGCAAGCATGAACAGAAATGCAAACCATTATGTGCAAGAGCACAGTAAGATAATCAAAAACACAAATGGTAACTGGAACAGCAACGAAGACACAAAATGAAAGAGAAATGCAAATGAAGATGCAAATGCAAAGGCTACCGGAAACGCAAATGGCAATGCACACTGTAGCGCAAAGCAAAAAGCAAACAGTAGTGGAGATGCAAATGGCAACACTAATGCAAATGGAAGTGCAAGCAAAAACATAAAGGGTAATGCACATGGTGTCATACACGGGAATGCTAACGCAAACGGGTACGGAAATGCAAGTCGGAATGCTAACTGTGACAGTAATGGAAGTGCACACCCTGTTTTTGAACAACAGCCAGATAGAAAAACATAGTGAGTACAAAGAATGAATGCATAATAATGGGCCTCAGAGCAGAAAATGATCTCTCGGAATACTAAATTGATTATATCTCAGGAACCGAAAGACGTAGAAAAAAAATTACATTTCTGATGATGCATGACTTTTTTGGCTATGGTTTCACTAAATGTATACCCCATAGAAGCTATGCATTGTCATCAATGAAAATTCTGTATCGCGCACTATTTTTGAGATACAAGCCCCGAAAGGTGCGGCGGACGCCACCATGTTAGTCTATGGGAAAAAAAATCAACTTCTGAGAACTGTAACTTTGCATCTGTGCAATATTTTGTCATCAAACCACCAAAAGGCACATCTGTGAGATGTTGGCTGCCTTCCTTCCAAATTTCAGCCTAAAAGACCAAACCGTTGTTTTGCAGAGAGAACCATGACTGGGATGTTAACATACCAGGGTACATAACCTACAGGAGAGACAGGCAGGGGAGAAGGGGGGAGGAGTAGCTCTCTATGTAAAGGAAGGGATAAAAGCAACTGAAGAAAAGAGTAAACAGGGAGGAGAGGAGGCACTGTGGGTCACCTTAGAGACTGGAAATGGCACCACAATCTGCACAGGGGTTGTGTACAGACCCCCATGTCAGGGGAAGGGAATGGACAAGGATATGATAGAAGGAATTCTTAGGATGGTAGAGAAAGGGGAGATACTGTTGATGGGAGACTTGACTATGCCAGCTGTTAACTGGAGCACATTAGCTGCAGGCACATCCAAGAGCATGGCCATTCTCAATGCCTTACAGGTGGCAGGCCTCAGACAGCTAGTTTCAGAACCCACTAGGGAGGGAAGGAGCAATCTTAGACCTCATACTCTCAAATGGGGACAGTCAGATCTAGACGTGGGTTGTCATCTGGGAACAAGTGACCATCAAACAGTGTGGTTCATGTTAAACTCAGCTACAGAGTCAAGCCATACAAAAGTGAGGGTACTGGACTTCAGGAGGGCTGACTTTGGCAAGATGGGAGAGTGCCTCAGAAAAGCACTAGCAAACAGGCTAGAAGGAGATGTGGAGCAACAATGGGGAATCATCAAAACTGCCATCACAGAGGCAACAAGCCTTTGTGTGAAGCAAATAAACAAATCAAAATGAAAGAAAAATCCACTATGGTTATCAAATGAGTTGGCTGTGAAAGTCAGGGAGAAAAATATAGCATTCAGGAAGTATAAGGAAACAGAGAAGGAGCAGGACAGAGAGCTGCACCAGTTAAGGCAGAAGGAATCAGGGAGGAATGTCAGAATAGCAAAGGCTCAAACTGAGGAAAAGATAGCCAACTCAGTTAAGAAGGGGGATAAAACCTTTTATAGATACATCAGAGAGCACAGAAAGACAAAGGGAGGAATAGTGAGGCTGAATAGACTGAACGGTGGGTGGGCAGAAGGGGACAGTGAAAAAGTAGGGATACTGAAAGAATATTTCTGCTCAGTATTCACAAAAGAGGAGGGGGAGGTGCCTAATCCAATTAACAGAAGCACTCTTGATGGGAGATCGATCCCAGTCCTTTCACAGAAGAAAGGATTCTGAAAGAACTCCTAAAACTGAAGGTGGACAAAGCAATAGGGCCTGATGGAATTCACCCCAGAATTCTAAAAGAATTAAGGGGAGAACTAGTGAAACCACTGACTACCCTTTTTAACAAATCATGGGAGGATGGGGTGGTACCTGAGGACTGGAGGAAAGCAGATGTGATTCGCCTTCACAAAGGTGGGACCAAGACAGAGGCAGGAAACTACAGACCTGTCAGTTTGACCTCTGTTGTAGGGAAAGTGATGGAGTCACTTCTGAAGGAAAAAAATGTTGAGTACCTAGAGGCCAGTGGGGCACAGGACCCAAGGCAGCATGGGTTCACAGAGGGAAGGTCATGTCAGATGAATCTAATAGATTTCTTTGACTAGGTGACCAAAGTAGTAGACCAGGGAGGGGCTGTGGATGTGGTCTACCTAGACTTTAGCAAGGCATTTGACAGAGTCTCACACAAAAAATTAATAGTCAAATGAACCAGCCTGGGAGTGGTTCCCAGGGTGGTAGCCTGGGTAAAACATTGGCTGCCCAACAGGACACAGGAGGTAATTGTAAATGGAGTTCACTTTGAAGAAAGAGGGGTTACTAGTGGGGTACCGCAGGGTTCAGTACTGGGTCCAGTCCTTTTTAATGTCTTTATAAGTGACATTGCAGAGGGACTGGAATGAAAAGTATGCCTCTTTGCAGATGACACAAAGATCTGCAACAGGGTTGATACACAAGGAGGTGTGGAAAGGATGAGAATGGACTTGGCAAGGTTGGAGGAATGGTTGGAAGTATGGCAGATAGGATTCAATGCAAAGGAGTGCAAAATAATGCACCTGGGAAACAAAAACCCTGGGGAAGATTATACAATGGGGGTAGGTAGTAATAACAACAAAAATGGAAAGGGACCTGAGGGTAATCATATCAGATGACCTTAAGGTTAGCAAGCAATGTGAGAAGGCAGTAGGGAGGGCTGGGGGTATATTGGGATGCATAGGGAGAGGCATCACCAGCAGAAAACATGAAGTTGTTATCCCTCTGTACAGACAGTTGGTGAGACCCTATCTGGAGTACTGTGTCCAGTTCTGGAGACCCCATCTCCACAAGGACGTAGACAGGATAGAGGTAGTCCAGAGAAGGGCAACTAAAATGGTGCATGGTATGCAAGAGAAGCCATACGAGGAGAGACTGAAGGAGCTTAATATGTATACCCTTGAGGAAAGGAGGAAGGGGGGACATGATAGAAACTTTTAAGTACCTTAGTGGCATCAACAAAGTCCAAGAGGGTAGCATCTTTCAGAAAAAGAGACATGCAAGAACAAGGGGACACAATTTAAAGATAGAGGGGGGTTGTTCAGGGGCAATGTGAGGAAGTATTTTTTCACAGAGAGGGTAGTGGATGCATGGAACAGCCTTCCTGAGGAGGTTGTGGGGTCTAAAACTGTGGGAGAATTCAAGAATGCATGGGACAGACATAAGGCAATTCTTGTGGGGGGATAGGAAGAAATAGGCTGTTGATTAACTAGGATCTGTGGTTTATCTTTTAGGTAGGGAAATGGGCAGACAAGGTGAGCCAAGCGGTCCTTATCTGCCATCAAAGTCTATGTTTCTATGCAGCAGGGTGGCAAAGAATTCCTATCATTTTGACCATAGTCTAGAAAAGTAGTGTCATGATTTGCGAAAGCTTACGTAAATAATTTGTGAAAGTGTCGCAAGTGCGACACTACTTTGCGACACTACTTTTCCCAGAAATTTGGAAAATATGTTTCTGGGATGTTTAACCCCAAAATAAAGACATACTTAGCATCCTGAGTGTCCGACTAGGTGAACACAAAAAGAATTGTGTTCCTAGAGGGTCCCAATTTTGAATGCCAATCATTTTTCTGATCAGTAACTGAAAACAAAATGGCAGATTTGTGACACTACTAGGGCAATCTACGATACTAAAAAGTGCATTTGAGAAAGTGTTGAACTTTTGTTAAGTTTTCCCATTGACTTATAATGGAAACTTGTTTTTTGAATAACTTTTGAACCATTCAATATTTTTTCATGAAATCTTCAAAAGGCACATCAGGCACCCTGGCTGCAAATTCCCTGAAGTTTTTGGACCTCTCGCACAAACCATGCGACCTGTAGGCATGAGCAAAGAATGCACAAAAAACCTTAAATGCGCACACAAATGTTGTTTAATAACTCCACAGCCATATATCCAACCAGTACAAAAGTTGGCAAATCCCAAGATCTGTAGTTATGCCCCATGCCTGCCAAATGTCAGACAAATCTGTTAAATGGTGACAAAGTTATTAAGGTGCAAAGTTTCAACATTTAACATTAAAAGGGACACTCAACCCTAACTATGGTAGCAGTACCATGCTACCATTATATATATATATATATATATATTTATAAAATGGGTAGGGACATGCAGCATTATTATTGGATGAGCAGCATCACATGACAGTGCGTATATCAGAGCGCGACCACACACCTGCACTTTTACACCCTCTAAAACAATTTTGACATTTTATAAGATAGATAAACCACTCTGAGGTGTGCGGTTGCACTCTGATATATGCACGCCTTGGGTGGTTGACGCACGAGGCCTGTGGTGTAACAACGCACACCAAGGCATGTGTATATCAGAGCGCAACAGCACACATCAGAGTGGTTTATCTATTACATATATATATATATATATATATATATATATATATATATAGAGGCAAAAAACTCTGTTTAATGCATCAGTTAGGGTTGTTCCACAGCTAAAAAAGCAAGGAAATTTGGTATTAGGGTTGAAAGCCTCCCTTGGACCCCTCAACTGGCATCAGAGTATGTGTTGGGGTCATAAGCCCTAACTCTCACCCCATCACATGTGTAAAGAAGCAGAGGTATAGAAGAATGGGGTGAGAGTTGGGACCAACAACCCCAACGCACTCCCCAATGCCGGTTGGGTGGGCTGGGAGGGTCCAAGGGGGGGTTTCAACCCTAACACAAAATTCCTCTCTTTTTTCACTGTGGAATAGCCCTAACTGATGCATTAAACAGAGTTTTTGCCTCTAATTTCCCTTCTTTTTGAGAATGAGGATGATAAATAGTGAATGGAATGCAGTGGCGGGAGCGTGGTGCCCAAAGAGCCCGACGCTTCCGCCACATGATATCTTGTTACATAGTAACAGGAACTGCAAAGCAAATGCAAGTGGCAATGGTAACACACATGGCAAAGCAAACGTAAATGGTAAAGCAAACGTTAATAGAAACACAAGCGTAAAGTGATGCCAAAGCAAACAGTTACATAAACGGAGATATCAAACAAAAGTGCATACAGAACGCAACTGGTAACACACATTCATGATACTGCAATTGTAAATGCAAATGGTAACAGTAACAGAAACAATAATGCCAAAGTAAACAGAAACACAAGCGCATACGAAAATGCAAACCGTAATGCACACATTCACAGAACCACAATTGCAAACACAAATGGTTACGGTAACAGCAACAATAAAGCCAACAAAAACAGAAACTCAAGCACTTATGGAAACACAAACCATTAAATGCAAGGTCATTGTACTGCAATTGTAAATGTAAATGGTAACAGTAACAGCAACAATGAAGCCAACAGAACAGCGCATATGAAAATGCAAACCATAACGCGCCTGGGCACGGTACTGCAATTGCTAATGCAAATGGTAACAGTAACAGCAACAATAACACGAAACAAAATGGAAATGCAAGTGCAAAGAAAAACACAAACTGTAATGCACACGGTGGCTTTAGCAGGAATGGTGATGCGAATGGTAACACAAGCGCAACTGGAAATGCTAACTGACACAGTAACGAAAGGGCACACCCTTCTTTCCCCAAAAACTGCATTGAAAAAACACATTGAAAAAAGAATGTATGCATTATAATTGGCTTCAGAGCAGAAAATTATGATTTGGAATACAAAATTGCTTAAATCTCAGGAACTGTGCGACGTAGAAATTTTTTTAATTTTGTATGAATTATTACTTTCCTGGCTAATTTTTTGCTTAGCCCCGAGATGGGAGGATAAGCATTTTATTGACAAAAAGTCTGTATCATGCACCTTTTCTGAGATACAGGTCCTGAAAGATGCAACGGATGCCATAATGTTATTCTATAGCAAAAAGCATCAACTTCAGAGTGCCATCACTTTGCTGCCCTGTAATATTATTTCACCAGACCACAAGAAGGCACATTTGTGGGATGTTGACTTTCTTCCCTCCAAATTTCAGCCCAAATGACCAAACCGTTATTTTGCAGCAGTGCGGCAAAGAATTCCTGTAATGTGGCAAACGCTGTAATGTTATCCTATGGTAAAAAAATGCCAACTTCATAGTGCTGTAACTTTGTCACCTTTTATTATTTCTTGACCATACTACCACAAACCACATCTGTGGAATATTGCCTTTCTTCCCTCCAAATTTCAAGTCAAAAGACCAAACCATTCCCAAGATATTCAATATGAAATATTACCAACATTGCGGTAAATCACCACCATGGTTCATCAGAACGAAGCCCCCTGAGTAAAACTCACCCTCATTTGACTTCAGATGACACCCCTGGGCTGATAAAATTGATTTTTTTATCTGGCCATCTTGTCCATCACTCACAATGCACGATCGCAATCAAAGAATCTTGCGGTCAAAGTATTTGCATGCTTGCGATCAAAGAAATTGCTTGCTCGTGAATAAAGAGTGAGGGATGAGATGGCCAGATTTCTTAATACATTTATGTAGCCCAGGGGTGCCCTAGACTGTTGAATAAAGGTAGGTTTCTCTCAGGGGGCTTCGTTGTGCCCCATCTGCATACCCAAAATAATGTAGTACCTATCCCTGGTAGTCTAGTGGCTCCCCCATCACAATAAAATATTAACATCCCTGGTATTCTAGTGGCCCACCCAATAAAATATATTAACTATGTAGTGCCCTGGTAGTCTAGTGCCCCCCACCCCCAGTATTTTCCCACATCCCTGGTAGTCTAGTGGCCCCCCAAGCTGTATTGTTTTATTATAAATAAATTTTATATCCCTGGTTGTCTAGCAGCCCCCCAGCATAATGAAATAAATAATGATTTATATTATACCTGGTAGTCTAGTGGCCCCCACCACCAACCATCCATGGCAGCCCACCCAGCACTCCCCACCCTTCACCAGCTGGTGACTGACACTGCCCTCCTCTCACCTCCATGGCCAGCCACCAACTGTCTGCATTACGAGCGGTAATGCAAAGAGTCACTCAGAAATATTTTCAGATCGCTAGGTAAGGCCATGCAACTACTAAGTGTGGTACGTTGTGTGCACCTGCAATCTGGGATGTGTACATTTGGTGTACATGGCTTCAGTTTTGCTGTTGACCTCCACTGAGTATGCAGTACCTGGTCAGGTGGGTGGGGATGTCTTGTAGTACATTTAGACAATTGTTTTTTATTTCTATCACCTGCTGCTGGTTGTCTGTCATTGGTCATGTTGCCTTGGCCCCCCCCACTTGCATATGTGTATGTGTGTGTGTGTGCGTGTGTGTCTGCATGTGTGTGGTGCTGGGGGGGATGAATTCGGAGTTAGGACTTTTAACCCTAACACTGAATTTCCTCGCTTTTGTTGCTGTGGAACAACCCTAATTTATGCATTAAATGGAGTTTTTTGCCATGAATATCCTGTCTTTTTAAGAATGATTAGTACCAATAGTATATGATTTTTTGTTGTACTGGGACTGCACATACATAACGAAATGCACCAAAATGAATAACAAAGTAACTCATCTAATAGTATTTTCTGTTATGAAGACTAAGACAACATCCATCTCAACCATATTGTTTTTTATATATATGTATGTACTTTCACTTACCACTGTTATGTCAATACTAATTTATAATGTTGCAGTGTTTTACTCATTATCTTTTTGCAGTCAATGTACCTAGTCTTCTGACACATAAAGAATGTAGTACTCTTTTTGTTAGCACACTTTTAAATATTCATATCTTACATCTTCTTCCTCTGTCTGTGTACTAGGCAAAAAAATTGACAGAACTCATATTTACTAATGTATGTACAAGAATGTTCTCATAACACTTCAACATCCATAACATTACAAGAATTCAAATGTGTTATCTGTTTAAAGCTTAAATTCTTTCTATATAAATCTTCTTCACCAAACTACTTAAGCCGAATGGTTTCTTAAAACATATATAGCCAATAAAACATGCCCAGCAGTTGTATTAATGGTCTGTTAATCGCCTGCTACTGGTGTAGAGTGACTCAATGTGTACAGCCTAACAGGTACACTCACAGGCTGGTTAACTGTCTATTGACATAATCCTTGCAAGACCCTTATGGCCACAATTATGAAATTTATTTAAAATAGTGTGACACCTTTTTCAAAATATATTAGCCTACATATGTATGTAGATTTTAATCCCACATGAATCTGCTAGAATGTTTGAGGTAATGATAAAATCACAGTTGTCTAACCCTTGTAACAAATATTGATGATAAACTTCCCCACAATTGAATAACAAGACAAGCAAAAAGTTTTATTTAGAAAATATTTTTTTATAAAAGTAAGAAAATAGTTCTTTAAAATTTCAAGTAAAAAAAGAAATTCTTCATAAAAGAAATTAGAAAAAGAAACAACTTTTTAAATGTGAAAAAAAGGGAAAGAGAAAATATTGCTTTTTGGCATAACTTAAAAATATAATACAGAAAAAATAGATATTTGTTTTTTTAAAACTTTTGTTCTATATACAAACAAATAAATAAAATAAATATAGTAATAAAACAATTTTATTAATAAATTGTTGCAGCCATTGTTTGTGAGAGGTGTGTGCTGCTTGAGGCAGTCCAAGCTGTAAACCGGATTCAGTGTGGAGGTGCAACAGAAGTGGAAGCTGTTGCACCCTCCAGAGGAGATACTGTACTGTGGTGGAAAGTGGTCACTACGCCCCGGGGAAGCTGGATCGGACAGGTGGTGGTGGAGGTGAAGTGCTGGTACTGACCACGGTGTCAGTGGCCGCTGTCACCACAGGCTCAAGCACAAGGTTGACGGTCCACTGTCGCACTTCCATGAAGGACAGCATTCTCTACTGTCCTTCAAGGAGCACAACATTATCTTTTTTGAGACTGCTAACCTTGCGCTTAAGCCTCCGGTAACAGCGGCAGTGGCCAGTACAGTGTTTCACACGGCGGCACCCTACAAAGAATAAAAAAGAATAAAAAAATATTAATCAGAACATCAGCCTCAAAACAGTGATGTCCTATCTGTCTTTCACCTTACAATATGTATATCTAATTAAGTATTATGAAAAGGATCTGAGAAATGGAGCTTTCTGATTGGCAGTAAACATTCTATCAACCCTATGTAGATCTTTGATTAACATACATGTACAATCTAATCATATGTAAACAAGGTTTAACACTATTTAAAAACATTTTTATTATAATAGCAATAAAGTACTCCCAGGGGTTATGTTAAATGGTCAGTTAATCACCATCTAGGGGCATGTAGCACTCAGCTATGCCTCATGCCACATTAAACCTTTAGAAGGTGATTAACAGACCATTAACATAACCTCTGGTCATGCCTTATTGCTTAAATAGTTATACATTTTGTTGCCACAACTAACACTATTTAGAACTGTGATACAAATATAGATTCTTGTCTTGTCTGTTCAGTGATTATACTTTCGTAGCATATTATGTCGTTTGTTGAAACATAAAAAAAGTTGTAAGAACAGTGCACTTCCTATACTATTCTTGTATTTAACTTACCATACAGCAATACTCAGTATCTAAATGGTTTGGCATAATAAACAGTGCATTGTCATACACTAATACAGCATCTTCATTGTGTGTGAACAACTATACTTTAGCATCTGTGCTTATATTATTTTTCCACACCTGCAAGAGAATATTCGAGTAGCTGCACACCAACAGTATAATAACATAATTAAATGTGTACATCATCATCATCATCATCAGTGTAACGAGCGCTACAAAAGACACACATATGTCAAGTTGTTATTCACCCTCTGTACATATTTCCATATATAAAAATATTCTTTTATTGACATAGCATTGATTAAGCAGTACGCATTAAGAAAATGTCATTTGTATGTTATTCTGATGATCTGCATGCCTGTAGTGTTGTGGAAAGTGTAACCGAATGGCAAAATGTCCTAAATCATGATTAACTGATCATCAACACAATCAGTGAAAGTTCCTTATTTCTATTTGAATTAAACAACTTAATAACACTCTTAAGCCTTCTTCACGAAATGATCAATTTGACAATAGTGTTTGTGATAGATGCCCGTAATCAGTTAGAAGGCTTACAGCTAATTTTTAGCTTCACGTGGCACAATGGTTTTCTAATACTTGAAACCATTTTACAGATTTAGTAAGCAGGAGTTGACTGACTTTACTAAGTACTTAATCTAATATTTCCTATACAAAGCATGTAAATGAAGAGTAGGAGATATGTTCAAAGGTGCTGTTCAAGAAACATAACTATGACACCATGAACAACACAGTGATGCATGCCAGTGCAATATTTTACAGTGCTATAGGGCCACCATTGATTACTGTTCTATCTAAACATAACAGTAGATTATGAAACACAATTAGCAGGTTCATTCTCATGCCATGTTACATACAAACCCAGTATGCAGCACATGATGTAGTAACACATAAGAGTGATAGCCAGTTGGCTCCAGAAATTAACCTACAGCTTCATAATTGGTAGGATAGTCTCATTTCCAGGGAGGGTCAGTAGTAGGTTTCCACAGGGATCAGCACTTAAGCCCCTCCTGTTCACCACCTACATGTCTGACATAAGGACAGGTATCAGGAGTAAGATGAGTCTCTTTGTGGATGACTCAAAACAGGAGACTTTGGTGGATGGTGAGAAGGGGTGGTTGCCTTACAGGCTGCAATGAAGGCTCTGGAAAGATGCTCTAGAAAGTGAATGATGAGGTTCAATGCAGTGAAGTATAAGGTACTGCACCTGGGACACAGAAACCCATACCAAGTGTCCATGGGGTGGTGGTGAAATGGTACAAGTTTTGGTCACTGGCAGGAACTTGGGGCTGTTGTTGGATGTCACAATGAACAACTTGGAGACTTGCTTGAGGGCAGCAGCTAAGGACAACAGGATGCTGGGATGCATCACTAGTGCAATTGTGTCCAGAAGGAGTGAAGTGATACTCCGTCTGTATAAGTGGTTGGTGAGATGGCATCTCAAGCACTGTATGCGGTTGCGGACACCACACTTAGAGAGAGACATTAAACTCCTGGACAGGGTCCAGAGGAGGGCAACCAAAATAGTGTAGGACTTGGGAAACAGGACCTATGTGGAGAGGCATGAAGAGCTAAATATCTACACATTGGCAGAGACAAGATACTGGGGAGACATGATAGAGGTCTTCACATACATGTTTTGTGCATATTGTATCTGGTGACATCAGTATGGATCACAGTAAGTGAGTAGTATAGCAATATGTAATAACTGTGTTCATAGACTATACAAAATCTAGGTAACATATATATTGTAGTTAGTGCCTGTATTAGTCATTCGTACAATTACATAACACACAAATAGAATTCAAATGTGTACAAATATATTCTTACACTGGAATGACAACAACATTCACTTATGTAGCAACTCAAAAAATAATACTACTACAATATTGTATATGTTATTCCAGCCCACAGCTGTCATGGACAGTTATTGTTCATCTTCAGTTAAACCAAACTGAGAAGTGTATAACTGACGTACGTCTGTGTATGATATCTGTTTCTTCTAAATCGCAATAAATATAATGAGATACCATTGTTTTTTTCTGTTACAATTCTCAAGTAACATACTCCAACATGGTGTTTGTTCACTGTAGCTGCCTCATCATGATTCATGAGTATGAGTCATGCTGTAGTTCAATCACAAATAACAGGTTAGAAGCTTAAGCATGACACATGTGGCACATCCTACTATATACCCACTCCCTTTATTAGTATATTTAATTAAACAGAAAAACAGACATTTAAGCTGTGCCAGTCTGTGATGCAAGCCCGAGTACAGCTGGTTGTGCCTGTGCAGTAGCGTCCACTGGGCGATGTTCAACAGAGGTGCACCATGTCCCAGCATTGTTGAATGGTGCACCCTAGCTACCATTAGTGCACATAGCACAGTGACAGTGCACCAGAATCAGTAGCCAGAGTGCACCATAGTGATACAGTACCACTAGTTCCATTGTGCTAGGTGCAGTAACAAAAATATATGAAACTTTACTTACAAATGGGGCCCCAATGCATACACAGTGCAAATGGGCAAGTAGATGTCATTATTAAACCATTTACATCCATATTACTCTAATACCCCGAAACTTGGGCCCGACACACTGACACTCAGCAGTTCTTGGACAACAAACCACCTGTAGAACATTGATGTGCCCACAGCCCAAATGCACGCTGAACTAAAATAATGTTAACCTATATCCCTGGTGTTCCAGTGCGCCTGTCTGTACAATCCTGGGAAAAATTTATATAACATAAACCAATATCTCAGGTGATTCTGTGGACATGTCTGCCATTTCACAGGTTAAGAAAAAAACAATAAAGAAACCTATTATACCTAGTATGCAATGGACACCCCTCCCCACCCACCTGTTAATCCCTAACATCCAACCCCCCCATTAGCGGTGGACAGCAGTCACCCACCCACCCCGCCATATGCCAAGTTAAATCATTGCTAGGACTGTGGATCCATTGTCACACAGTGTGATCCAATGGGCGAACAGGCCATATGATAGTACACATTAGAGATATGTGAATTGATCAATTCACATATGTGCATTCTGTTGAGCAATATGTGTTGCACGACCATTGGCTCACAACGAGTAATTATGGATATATAGCTCTACTGACAGTGTCAGTCAGCAGACAGCAGAGCAGCAGATGGGTGGTGTACTGCCTGCTGCCCATCAGGAGGGGGATGAAGCATGACAGTGGGGATTACTCACCAGCCAAGGAGGGGTTTCCCCTGAAAGAATACAGATAACAGTTTACTGTTATTTGTACTTTAATGCACAATTGAGCACACATGTCAACTGGAGTACCAGGGGAAACAGGTGAATTTTATGTTACTTCTGGCTGCAACCACTCAGACACCTGCAGAAGAGCACCAGGGTTAGTGGTAAATGTTATATTAACATAACCTATGATCAAGCAGGCAGTCATCCAGTGGGACACCAAGGATATAGACAAATTCACCTTACAAATATAGTCACATGAAAGGGACAGAGAAGCATCAACCACACTATCAATGTTCTGTACAATCGGCAAGTGGGTGGAATGTGTAGTATGGTATGGTCTACACATCCATCAGCTCACGCTGTTCACCAATGGGCATACAGCCCTACCAAGATATCAGTCAGCAGCTGGTGTTCCATCAGGAAGGTGGGGTGCTGCCACCCGATGGCTGAACAGGGGTGAGCGTTGCACTATGGCTCAGTAGGCAGGTGGTGGAGGTACCACTACACTTCCAGGGATATTGGAACTATTTGTTTCCACAAATACCCATGATCAGGCAGATAGTGTTCCACTGGACCACCAGGTATATCGTACAAAGTCTTTTTGTTATACAGATGAACGTGATTGGGTAGATAGCACTCCACTGTACCACCAGGGATATTGGGAAATTCTACATTTATTTCTACAGATGCCTGCAATTGGGGGAATAGCATTCCACTGCAGCACCAGGAACATTGAACAGAATAGTAAATTTTTTTCACTGCAAATGCCCATGATTGTACTGCACATGGTGCTGGTCCCCAACAGCTGTTACCTGGGAGGGTGCCAGCCACAAGTTCTGAGGGATCAGTGTGCCTGCATGCGAATGGGTCCATAATGACATGCTAATGGACCCATGTGCACCTTACATGCATCATGGCCCTATTTACATGTTAATTGTTGAATATTTTGGTTGCTGTCCATGGCAAAATGGAACTTGTGGCAGTGCTTCCCCATGCTAAACTCTGACGACTTACGCTAGCGCAGTTGAACTGTGCTGTGCACACCAGGGGGTGGCCAGGGTGCAATATTTAATGTTGCTGAGCCATATCGAAGTTCCGTTGAATATCACCCAGTCCACATCCCTCCGTAGCAAAGTCAAGCTGCGCCAAAGCTTACACCACAACCTGGCACAGTTTGAACATCTGAAGCAAAGTTGCCCATTTCTGCACTGTTCTTTGTGTTTGTTTCTTTGCAGGGTTAACACAGATGAGCAACAGGGTGTGTGTAAGATGTTCTACCCTAATGAGGAATCGCCACTTCTGTCATGGTATTTTCTGTTTTGCTAGCTGAGGGAAACATTTGTGAGTCACAGCTAAGTCAGTGGGCAGCCAAAGGAACAGATGAGGCAGGCGTAATGAAGACCTGACAGCAGGAGTGAGTGTGAAACTGTTATGCCCATTGTGTGTGTGTGTGTGTGTGTGTGTGTGTGTGTGTGTGTGTGTGTGTGTGGTTCCCTTGCATGGTAAGAAAAACATGGTTGTTTTAGCAAACTGAACATTCTGTTTCAACAAGGATTTGGACCCTAATCAGGCAGTGTAGACAAGGATTCATTATTCCCTGGTTTCTATTGCCTGATGGTGGACTGGCTGTTTGGTTGTCTTACTCAATCAACTAAAACAATTTCCCCAACCCATTTTTAAATTGCAAATACTACATAGATGCTTCAAGTAATACTTACTTGCTAAATAGTATTTCCTAAAAAGAATTGAGTTAAGCAGTACAGGCCACTCCTTACATGATACCCTCATACTACCCCAATTACATAGTACAATTATTTATATCAGCATTTTACCATCAGACTCAACAACAATGACACGATCGGTGTCCAACTGACCACCCTCCACAGCTTCATGCTGTGCTGGTACTACCTTGGGGGCAGGTGTGGGAGGCCTACGTTGGCCTGTGATAAAAGACAAAAATAGACCTAAGTCTTGAATGTTAATTGCATCACATTTTAACAACAGTTGATGCAAACATGCTTCAAGTAGCTAACATTGCCTCTCATCTGGTATACCACAAGCATTGTGGGTACATATTAAATTACAAGTGCTGTTACTATCAATAATAATGTTTCAAGAACAGGACAGAACAACTGTACAATCAGCGTAAGTAGTTGTTACAGTAACATGGACAACATTGCAACAACAACTCAAGACATTCACAATACCCTAGCAACTACTAATGGTGATTTAACTACATTTCACAATAGATACCCAAACATCATGTATAATGCTACATGCTAAAAAAAAAACCAATTTTTGCATTGCATCTTTCAGAATGCTGCAACTCGCATACATTGTCTTTTGTTATACCAGTATCTCAAAGTTTAAAACATGATTTTACAACTTGTGAAATACTAAACGTTCCATCACTAACTAGCATGCCTGCATGTTATGGCATCTAATACACAATAGGCATACAGAGCAAAATCAAGTTAAAGAAAACAGCATAAACTGACTAGAGTCACAAAACATAATAGCTATATAAAATTTACATGAAATAAAATCTTGTCTACATACAGTGGATGCTGTATAGTCATTGCACTGTTATCATTAGCAGATTGTGCTGTTATCTAGTCATTCAGCTAAACTTCACAGCTGAACTACACCAAGTATGTCAAATAAACAATATACTATTAACTGCCATAGCGTATGTCATGCTATCTATCTAAATCTATAGAAAGACACATGCATTGTAAAAAGTTCTGTTGAGTAACTTACGATGAGTTAGCCGCTCCCACACTGCTGGTTTCCCAGCAGCCTCCCACAGTTTGTACGCGAGGTAGTACCAGTATGTATTGTTGTCCAGTATCTCCTCCCACTGTTTCTGGATGTAGAAATGCTGACGCAACAGCTTCCACTTCCTCTTGAGCTGGGTTATGGTTTTGTTCTTTAACTTCAGCACTACATGGAGATAACTGTTTATGTGCCTCCACATTGAATCCAGTTTCTGGTCTGTGCTCCGCATTAAAATGTGGGCACTCCCCCTAGCTTGGACTGCCTCAAGCAGCAAGCACACCTCTTGCAAGGTCCACTGCCTCATTCTTGTAGTTTTTTGATCTGCAATGGAAACATAAAGAAAAATGTTCATTACTGTCATGTCTCATAGTAAATGTATTTTAATGTCTTGTATGAAGTTGTGTGCTTAGAAAATGACAAGAGCACATTTTATTATGCTATCAAGCACCTTCAGGCAGAAATAACTTTGTACATGCCTTGTTTTGTGGACCATTATAACTATTAAGCAGACTCAAGACATGCTGCTATTAACCGTGTGACACCATGAGTATCTCCAAACATTAGCTGTGATTCTGGCTCACAGTATTGAAGCTCCCCCCCAAAAATGTGTTGACAAATTAGAACATTGTACTTGAAGTATTGCATGCACAATCTGCAATCAACAGTTTTGTCTTTAAAGACAAAAGTAAATTGTTCCATCTGTTGTCATCACCTGTGACTCAACAAGTATGATGTTGCTATGAAAATATATCCATGGTGACACACTGCACCCCAACCCCCTCACCCAATGGTGTTCTTTCTGTCAAAAAATAACCCTTTTGCTGTACTGCAGCTACCACTCCATGGCTATTAAACCACCAAACTAGAGCTAACAATGTGACAAAGCACTACTTTAAAAAAGCGATACCCATTTTAACATGATAGGCAATGCTAGACTGTACTACCACCATTTGTTTTTCAAAAAAACAAAAATAACTTTTATAATACATTACCGCTACTGGGGGGGGGCATTAGTAGACTACAGATCCTGAGTCGGTCAATATGAGCAACAACTCATTAATAAAGAGGACACCTGCATACTAATAATGCCTTGAAAATATGAAAAATAGCTGTGTTTATGGCTTGCATGTATTGTAGTTCCATTTGCACATATAGTACTAAATAGTGCATACATAAGCCTACCACCACTGCACTTCACTGTTGTAACACCCCTACTCCTCTCTGCCCACTTACACTTGTGCAGTGCCACAATAACATGTACAATGCACCTTACAGACTGAAACATTTAACAATGCTAACCACACCACAACATCATGAAATTTTGTACTAAAAACAACATGCTGCATTGCTATTCCACTTTTCCCAGTGTTGTTTCACAGCATGGCACAATCTGAATATTCCCAATCCCATGTGTTATGTGTGTGACTGATGCATGCAGCTGATCTATTTTTTTACCAGATTCATTTGTTCTGAAAAGAACCTTTGTTAACACTTTGATATTTGATCAGTCTGACATTCTTAGAGGACTTTGAGGATTGCATCTCGAAGTTCTCCCAGAAAATGGCAATTGCCAGCATGTGAGAAATGTACACCATCTGGTACATATAGCCAATCATAACAATACTTAATTTCTGGGTGACGTATGGTGTACATTCCATACATGCGTAGAAATGCAGATATTTGTATGTTGACTTTTCTTCGAGTTCTGTCAATCAGATACATATGGTGTTCTGCTTGCCAGACCCTGCACTCTGTAATATCCAAAAATATGATTATATAGACATGCAACATACTCATAATAGAAGCAAGGTCCAATTTTACTTCTGTTACTAAATCTATCCAGCGTTTGGTGCCCAAATCATTGCCTCTGAGATGTAGCAGCAATATGTCAGGCTGAGTCTGAGTACTCAGAAGTCTGTGCATGGCTGGCATGAGGTGCTCCCACCTCATGCCACCCTTACCAAACCATTTCACAGAGCAATTTGGGAGCTGCAGGTTTCTCCCATAATCACTATTTTGAGCATACTCAGACACTCGTCTCACAAGACTGTCTCCAACTATTCACAAAGTCCTTTTGCTATTTTCTGCCATTCTCAGGTTTTAAACTCAGAAGTGCACAGAGAGCTACCAAAAAAGTCAGTGTTCACCCTGCAGTGGCTAGGCAGTAGTGACAGTAAAACTGACATTTTACCTCTTTAGTTCAAGCCAGCTTCACTGGGCTGATTAATAACACACAAATAAAAAAATCATTGGCTAGTGCTCTGGCTTCATTAACCAATGTAGGCTATGCATTGACTATTACTAGACCTCTGCCACTGCTAACATTTGCAAACATTGAGAGGTGGGAAAAATCCATCCTTTTCATAGGCAGTTTTAAACAATTACAACCACAGAAGCATGTCTGATTGGTTCCCTCTTCTGTTATGGGTCCACGTGCAGCTTCCTATCTCCCTCTATTTGCAGCTGTATCTGTACAAGTTAGTACTAAACTACTATCTGACTTTAAACAGTTTTATCTAAATAATACAGCATCTTAGATTATTACAAGTAACATTATCAAATACAGTACAGCACTAAAAAATGTTTTGATTAATAGCATTAACATGTTGCTACCACTTCTTTAATATTAGAGAAATGTTTTATAAAATATACTGTACTTGCAGTTTTGAAAAATGCCGGCTCTCAGTTTGCACTAAAATGGCTGCAGTTGCCTTCTTTTGCAGTGTTGTCCATCTCTGATTGGTTGTCTCACATGGCCTGAAAAATTTTGCATTACATTGGTAGAACAAGCTGTCACTCAAATACAATCAGATCTGATTCGATAATGAATGCATTTTCCACTCCCAAGTTTAAAATCTACGACACTTTCAAATGCACTAAAGTAATTTGCGGCAGTGTCAAATGCACAAAAGTACTTCTTGCAACACTTTTGAACTCATGACAGTAATTTTTGTGAAACGTTCGAACTTTGACATCACTTTTTACCATACTGTCGAACGCACGAAAGTAACATTTGCGACAGTGTCGAATGTACAATGCTACAATTTGCGACACTTTCGTGCATTCGACAGTCATTTTTCCAAATTGTCTATTTTTACCACAATTTGATGCTTAATGGCAAAAAAAACACATTTTCGATGCTGAACACTGCTACACTGCATTGGCACTGTCACAAGTGGACATACATAGCATTGTAACTTTGTAAATACACCCACAAAAAGGTGATTATCTTCAGTGACAATGGAACAGTGCAACTGACTTGTAGTAATGCATTGTTTGCCAGCTGTTAATCACCCTCACAAAGCAATCATTTGTATGCAGCATTGACAACTAATTTCCAACAATGTCATCTTAGGATGTAATTGCAATGTTCCCAAACTGACATGGAGCTACTTCAAATACACTAACTTACAAATGTGTGTAGTGAAGTCCATATGCACACTCACATAAACAGTCATATTACAGACAATCATTAACAAATTTTAAACATACTCATTTCCACACCTCTACTCATGAACAGTGTGACTGTCATTATAACAATACGCTCTGAACAGTGGTTTCACACAACACCTGCAACAGTGGTCACTGTAACTACATAAAAAACATCTCACAAGGATCTGAGAAATGACAGCTGTGTAATTGCAAAAACAGTTGTGTTAAAATGCCAACCTCAACAATCTCACATGCAAATATTTATAATGCACTAACTTCGACTAAGTGTGCAAAGTTGATTTATTAATGTGTCACTAAATAACAGATCATTCATAAAGTTATTGTGTAACCAGCAGTGTGACAGCATCAGCTATATAAATATTTCTGAATAATACTAATTGTAAATAACTTAACATTGAAAATCATACGAAACAAAATCTAAATGCTATAGTGATAATGATATGCAACACAATATAACAGAAATAAAATACAACTGTTACAATGTTAATACCTTATGCAATTAAAAGCTTGAAAATAGTATCTTATTTTAATTGATGTGATACTTAAATCAGATGTCTCAATGAACAATGTTAGAAGGCATGAACAGAAGCATATAGTAACATTGTTTTTTTCTCTGTCTTTCATACAGGTGCCTGATACTTCTGTAAGATTGCTTCTGCCACTGTGGGCTATCATATGAAAAAATACCAGCTAAATACAGATGTAGATGTATAAGTTAATGAGACAGGTATCATAGTACTTCACTGTAGCTAAAGGCTGATAAAGAAAACACAAATGTGACACCAGAATATGAAGAGAAACATACCTTCACTGCAACAGTGACCCCTACTACAACTCACTGCACATCAAAAGCACATATTGCCTCAAAAGGAAGTAAAAAATGCTTACCTCTGCAACAGTTGCATAGACCTCTCAGACGAAACACAACTATTGTAACTGCAACCATAAACAAACCTCCAAAACAACGGTGTAAACTCACACCTGGTGAATATCATTTGAGAAAGCAGAAGTACTTTTGATCACTAGCAAGTAAAGCTAAGATCGACAGACTTATTGCTGCTGTGATGAGACATAAGCGCAAAAAGACAAAGAGCCATCTGTCTTCGATGAAATTGCATCTCAAAGTGTGCACCTTTGTTAACAGAGCAGTATTTGTTCTGCAATGGTTGTGGCGTAAGATGTCTCATGTGCTTGAACAATTCAGAAAAGTTGTGTATGACATCAAAAAAAGGCTACAACAGTATCCTTCTTTGACTGTCCATGATTTCTATGATGTTTTCACAGGCCACAGGATGCACACACAGAACTCAGAGGCATATTTCTGGGAAGAATCTAATTATTCCCAGAAAAAGGAACTCAAGTTTACCATTGATGAGTACGGTAAACTGGTCAATGTCCTCAGTATTTGTGATGACAGTGCAATGGACACAGATGATGACTATGATGCAACCACTGTGTCCAATAAATGGCACTGTCTGAAATGGGCATGTGATGACACCTGCAACAGTAGGCAATTATCATTTGAAAAAGTTGAAAAGGTTGTCAACCTATTTGTGATTACAGATCATAAAGAAAGATATAAACTGTTTAACAAAATTGACCATTGTGAAATTCATCTACATACTGGACTTATGGGTCACTAACTTGAATGCCTCGATAGTTTTGCTTGTGATAGTCTTTTTCACAACATGCGGATGCCTGGAGTGCATCAAACAGGCATGCAAAACTTTGTATACAGTGTGTATGAAGTACGACGAGTTGTAAATCAGTACACTAGTTAAAATGACTTATTGCAGTCAGGTGACATTCAGGGTGCCATCACATTTCTTAAAACAACTGCAACATGTTACCGAGTACCAGACACACAAATTTCTCAGTTTACTTCTGCTGAAACATCAGTTTCAGTCTTAAAAACTGACATACTGAGACGATGCGACAAAGAAATAGCAAAATTTGAGCTTGGCAAAGTCTCAGAAGTTTGACTCTGTATGTGTGTCATGTGACCATTTGTGCTACAGTAAACCAACAGTCACAGTGAACCTGGAAACCTTGTCACCATACAATGACATGTGATTCTGTCTCTCAGCATTTTTCTGATGAAATCTGACTTTCAATTAGAAAACACCATTCTCGCTGTGCAAACATCATTTTCCAAACTAAAGTGTGTACATTTTTTGCCACCAAGGTCACTGCTTAATAATATGGAGGCACATGTTACACCAAGTGAGATTTCAACATTGACTATGTTTGAACCAATTCTAATTCAGACAATGAAACCATTTTAAACCATTCCATGTCTGAACACAAAGACACGGAACATTCCACAGAAAGAACTCGTGAGATCCCTAAAGGTATGTATCTACCACTTCCTCTACAGGAAAATGTGGAAGCATTGTCTACAGAAAAATAGTGTGGTGGATTCTTGTAAATGGTGTTCCAACAAAGTCCAAAGGTCATCTGGCAAGATGTTGTCAATGTACAAAAGGTGAAGCTTTGCTCTTAGTTATTTAAAGTGTAATAACATTTATGCAGACCTTGACATACATCAGATGGTTAATCTCTCTGTCCAACATGATCTATTAGAAAAAAGTAAACCAATCATTGAGAAGGTCAGTGGACAGACAAGTGACAATGTGTATGAACAGGACACAATTACCCACTACATGGTAGAGACCCAGTAGGAGACAACACTGATCTCTCATCAAATGAAACAGGTGGAAGGTGAGCCTGTCAGCATTTGGGAGGCAACACTAGAGAAGCACGTTGCTTCCTGCACCCTTATTCCCAAAAGGTCAGGGTGGAACACCCAGATGAAAGAGAAGTGTGCACAGGGAAAAGTTGAGTACTGTACTAACTATGTACTCAGTAAAGACAGTAAATTCAGATGTATCATACAGTACCTGTTTCATCTCCTCTGGGAGAGTGAACTTAGCATTCTGCTCCATCCATTGCACATACTATTCATCTCACAAGTCCACTAGATGGAATAAAAGCTGCTCCAATTCATGGAGAAATTAAAGCAGAAAGATGAAAATGTGCAAGTGAATCCTGTCTTCCATTCTTTCAAAGTCTTCAAGACACCAAAGAATATTGGTATCACAGACACTCTGAAGTTATGACAATGCTGTGACAGTGTGGTGCAGCCACATGGTTTTCTCACACTTAGTTATGCTGAATATGCCTGGCACAAGCTCATTGAACTGTTGAAGTGGGCAAATTCTGATGTCAACAGCATCTCATCAATGACTGTCAAGAAATGTGCTCACTTGATCCTGTGTCTGTCACAAGACATTTTCGCAAGCAGTTCCATGACGATGCAAAACTTCATATTGTCAAAGGGCAATCCACCTCGCCGGTTGTGGAGCATTACTTTTGGAGGATGAAGTATCAACAGGCCCCCTCACATCCATATGTTGTTGTGGGTCAAGGATGCACCATGCATAGGTGAACATGAAGCTGTACATGTGCTAGCATTAGATCAAAGAAATTTATCACTTGTCACATTCCAGACAAGTATGAGAAAGTCCTACACTATGGAAGTTGGTTGAAAAAGTTCAGTGACATATTTACTGCAAAATACTGCCAGTGAGTAGTAAAGAACAAATCAAATTGGCATACATGATGTAAGCTTTGGATTTCCTAGAAAGAGTTTGAGAATGGTGCCATGAATGACCTTTTCTCAACAACGCGACACCACTGAGAGCAAAATCAACAAGAGAATATATCTGAGTTACCCAGAGATGATAAAAAGAGGTGTACATCAATGACTACAACCCAACTCTTCTCCTAATGTGGCAAGCAAGCATAGATGTTCAGCTTGTGGCTGATAACTCATTGGTCTCTGGTATGTGGTATGTCACTGTCATAACCAAACAACACGAGCAGACTAGCTTGCAAGATCTTTGGGAGAATATTGCCAGTTCAAGCAGAATCCTGACATCTCAGATCTGGTCATTGGGCTTGAAGACTCTTTCACACAGAAGGAATGTGGAGCTTATGAAGCCAGTGACCATTTAGGGTACACATCTGTACAGGAAGTCTATGCAACGCGGTTGCCATCACATTTCTAAAACAACTGCAACATGTTACTTCAGTACCAGACACACAAATTTCTCAGTTTAACACTTCTGCTGAAACATCAGTTTCAGTCTTAAAAAACTGACATACTGAGACAGTACGGCAAAGAAATAGCAAAATTTGAGCTGGCAAAGTCTCAGAAGTTTGACTCTGTATGTGTGTCATGTGACCATTTGTGCTACAGTAAACCAACAGTCACAGTGAACCTGGAAACCTTGTCACCATACAATGACATGTGATTCTGTCTCTCAGCATTTTTTCTGATGAAATCTGACTTTCACTTAGAAAACACCATTCTGCTGTGCAAACACTGTTTCTCCAAACTAAAGTGTAACATTTTTGCCACCAAGGTCACTGCTTAATAATATGGAGGCACATGTTACACCAAGTGAGATTTCAACATTGACTATGTTTGAACGCATTCTAATTCAGACAATGAAACCATTTTAAACCATTCCATGTCTGAACACAAAGACACGGAACATTCCACAGAAAGAACTTGTGAGATCCCTAAAGGTATGTATCTACCACTTCCTCTACAGGAAAATGTGGAAGCATTGTCTACAGAAAATAGTGTGGTGATTCTTGTAAATGGTGTTCCAACAAAGTCCAAGGTCATCTGGCAAGATGTTGTCAATGTACAAAAGGTGAAGCTTGCTCTTAGTTATTTAAAGTGTAATAATCCATTTTATGCAGACCTTGACATACATCAGATGGTTAGTCTCTCTGTCCAACATGATCTATTAGAAAAAAGTAAACCAATCATTGAGAAGGTCAGTGGACAGACAAGTGACAATGTGTATGAACAGGACACAATTTACCCACTACATGGTAGAGACCCAGTAGGAGACAACACTGATCTCTATCAAATGAAACAGGTGGAAGGTGAGCCTGTCAGCATTTGGGAGGCAACACTAGAAGCACGTTGCTTCCCAGACTTATTCCCAAAAGGGTCAGGTGGACACCTAGATGAAAGAGAAGTGTGTGTACAGGGTGCTGAGTACTGTACTAACCATGTACTCAGTAAAGACAGTAAATTCAGATGTATCATACAGTACCTGTTTCATCTCCTCTGGGAGAGTGAACTTAGCATTCTGTCTGCATCCATTGCACATACTATTCATCTCACAAGTCCACTAGATGGAATAAAAGCTGCTCAATTCATGGAGAAATTAAAGCAGAAAGATGAAAATGTGCAAGTGAATCTGTCTTCCATTCTTTCAAGTCTTCAAGACACCAAAGAATATTGGTATCACAGACACTCTGAAGTTATGACAATGCTGTGACAGTGTGGTGCAGCCACATGGTTTCTCACACTTAGTTATGCTGAATATGCCTGGCACAAGCTCATTGAACTGTTGAAGTGGGCAAATTCTGATGTCAACAGCATCTCATCAATGACTGTCAGAGAAATGTGCTCACTTGATCCTGTGTCTGTCACAAGACATTTTCACAAGCAGTTCCATGACATTCTGACTTTCATATTGTCAAAGGGCAATCCACCTCTTCGGATTGTGGAGCATTACTTTTGGAGGATGAAGTATCAAGTACAGGGTGCCCCTCACATCCATATGTTGTTGTGGGTCAAGGATGCACCATGCATAGGTGAACATGAAGCTGTACATGTGCTAGCATTCGTCAAGAAATTTATCACTTGTCACATTCCAGACAAGTATGAAAGTCCTACACTATGGAAGTTGGTTGAAAAGTTCCAGTGACATATTTGTGCAAAATACTGCCAGTGAGTAGTAAAGAACAAATCAAATTGGTATACATGATGTCGCTTTGGATTTCCTAGAAGAGTTTGTCAGAATGGTGCCATGAATGACCTTTTCTCAGCAACGCGACACCACTTGAAGGCAAAATCAACCAAGAGGGTATACGAGTTACCCAGAGATGATAAAAGAGGTGTACATCAATGACTACAACCCAACTCTTCTCCTAATGTGGCAAGCAAGCATAGATGTTCAGTTTGTGGCTGATAACTCATTGGCCCTGGTATGGTATGTCACTTCGTACATAACCAAACATGAGCAGACTAGCTTGCAAGATCTTTGGGAAGATATTGCCAGTTCAAGCAGAATCCTGACATCTCAGATCTGGTCATTGGGCTTGAAGACTCTTTCACACAGAGAATGTGGAGCTTATGAAGCCAGTGACCATTTAATGGGTACACATCTGTACAGGAAGTCTGATGCTCTCCGGTATATCAGTGTTAACTACAAAGAGAAACACAAATGTGTACTGATTCCCCATGCCAAAATTGAGGAGCTCACTGCCAAAAGACCTTCTTCAAAACATATCTTGAAGAATAACCTGATAGACACATACTACCCCCATAGACACGACGACATGGATGATATGTGTCTCTTTCAGGTGGCTAAGTGGTATGACTACAAGGCAGATATAGCACCTGACTCAACACATCAGATTTACAAGGTGAATGGAGTGGATGGCTGTCTCGTAAAGAGACACAAGCCATGGCTCATAGACTACTGTATATTGCATCTAGGCACATCAGAGAGCAGATAACACTACTACTTTGCTCTCCTATTCCTATTTAGACCCTGGAGGAGTGAGTCTGAATTAAAAGGTAACTGTGATACATTCAAAGAAGAATTCAGTCGCAGTAACGAGACTTTCAAAACTGAATACTCAGACACATACATACAGAGACTAGAGGCTGAGAAAGAACAGCCTGAGAAGGCAGGGATGCAGCTTCAGGAAGACACTCCTGTTAGTTCAGAAGACAGACTTGATCCTGAAGGACAAGCTGTTCTAGGTGAACCTCTGCCCTTAAATGCCCCAGAAGTGTTAATGTCAGAAATTGAGACAGCCATGGAACATGGAACACACTCTACTGTCAACCCAGCTGACTGGAGAGAAAGACTAAATCAACAGCAGCATACAGTTCACTCTCAAGTAGCAGCCACTGTACAACATAGCCTACAACATGAAACCAAAAAATGTGACTGTCATGACTATAAGCCATTATTGATCTTTGTTAGCGGTTCAGCTAGCACAGGAAAGAGTTTCCTTATTGAAGCCATCACAGCTGAAATACAGAGCCTGACAGGGTTCATCAATGTCTGTTACTGTTATTGCTCCCACTGGACTAGCCGCATACAACATTGGTGGACTTACATTACACCATCTCTTTATGTTGCCAGTGGAACATGGCAAAATTAGAGAGTATCGTAAACTGTCATTTGAGGTTGCATCTCAGCTCCATTCCATGTTCGCAAAGATGAAGTTACTCATCATTGATGAAATCAGCATGGTCTTCAATGTCATGCTTGCCTGTATTCACCTACATCTACAGGAGATGTTAGGTACTGACGATGGGGTACCATTTGGTGGCAAAAGTATTGCTGATTTGAGAGACCTTTTACAGCTTGCACCAGTCAATGCAGAACATGTATTTACAACGCTAACTGTCAAGCAAGCTAAGAATGTTCTCGGCTGCATTGCAGGCTATAACATTTGGGAATTATTTACCTATGTTGAGTTGTCTGAGAACATGCACCAAAGTGGTGATCTGGCTTACAAATCACTTTTAGATGAAGCTCGCATAGGTTCTCTATTACCAGAACATGTTTGCATGTTAAATGATTGGAGAATTGCAGTAGATACTGCATCCATAGAAACAGCATGTAATGTTTTCAGTGATGTATACTGTACAGGGACACACATAGTGTGTCTTATGCCATGACTAAAGAAATGCACTGAGTTCAACAATGTAATGCTGCAGAGAGAAAACCAAGAAATTCTAAATCTGCATACTGTTGATACAGTTGATGGTGTCATTCTTAGTCACAACCTAGTAGCAAAGATGACTGAATGACTAAGTGAACTCTAGTCAGATGTTTCTCACACAGCTGGCCTAGAAGCTGTTCTCACACTTTGTAAGAATGCACGTATCATGCTGTGATGTAATCTAGATGTTGAACAAGGCATGGCAAACAGTGCCATGGGAAACATTACTGACTTTGTCTACAATGTCCAGAAGACATATATCGAGACACTTGTAGTTCACTTTGACAACATGGAACAGCCTGTGCACATAGAATAGACCTGCATAAAATTTGAGGTATTTAAGGATATCTATGTAAACAGGAAACAATTCCCATTATGTGTTGCATATGCTGCATCCATTCACAAATCTCAGGGCTTGAGTTTGGATTCAGGAATGGTGGACATAGGTACAGACATTTTCAAGGATGGCATGAGCTATGTGGTACTTTCACGTGTCCACAGTCTTTCTGGGTTGCACATTATAACTCTAGCACCTCAGAAGATACGAGCTGACAAGTGTTGCATTCTTGAGTACAACAGGTTACGTACTCTGCATCAGCCACAAATATCTTTATTACTACTGCCTACATATCTGGCTGTCTCACATTGTTCAGTCAAATCTATGGGTGTCAACAAACAGCCACAAGCTTCCAGAAGTGATTCAACTCAAAAGAGTTCAATCAAGGTCACAACTTCAAGCAAACATTCACAGCCAGAAATTCATCAGAAATCAGTTTGTGTAGCTGCTGTGCCAGTGTTTGACAACAGCACTAGAGTGAACTGCTATGCTAACTCAGCTATGCAAGTTTTTCTACACATGCCACACTTTGTGCAGACAATATCTGCTTCACAAGACAATGCCCTATCAAACGTTTTGAAGCAGATTATCAACATGACTTCTGACCAGTCTCACAATGTACAGTCACTAACACCACTTCAACAGCTGTTAGGTACATATAACGGACGTAGTACATTTGCTGCTGACATACAGCAAGACACTAATGAGTTTATGATGGCTGTCATAAACAACTTGGATGAAGATGGCACCCCAATGCGCCACTACTTCACAGTGTCATATGTAACCAAATATGTATGTGTTCCATGTGGCCATTCACAGCGTGAAACCACAGAAGACATGCTGTGGACTACTCGTTTTGTCCCTCAAGCCAAAAGTGTCAAATTCCAACAGCTATTCACCAATGCTCAATGTGATCACTCCTGCAAAAGGTGTGGAGGCTGAAGCACTCAGTCCTTATGTCTCAGGAGTTCATCTCAATATCTGTTGCTTATGTTGCACAGGTTTGACTCCAACGGGCTCAGAGTTGACACTCCTATCACAGATTACACAGCTGGTAGAACAGTCTTTAACCAATCAGTGTTTGACACTCACAGTATAATCTATCACCATGGCCATTCCATGCATTCTGGCCATTACACCTGTTTACTAAGGTACAGAAGTGGATGGGTAGAGTGTGACGACTCTACAAGCAGTTTTAAACAGAGACTGCCATGACACTTAAAAAATGCATATCTTCTAATATTGAAGAATTATGATGACCTTCATATTTCAGAAGAATAGGACTGAACATGTTGCATTTTTATAATGACTACTTTGTGACAGAAACAGTTGTAGGTCAGTACAATTGTCTCCAGTCTACGACTCTCAATAGAAACATTGCATTTCAACAAAATGCTATACTGGCAAACACATTTCATGCACTATGACATCAAGATCTTGTGTGGGTCAATGACAACATGGAAATTGTTGTGGCTTCAATCGGTGCCAACAGTATTCACAGTCACTAGAGAAACCATGCTTACATGTGTATCAAAGATTGTACATCTTAAAATAGAGGCATTCTTGTCTCTCCTCTTCTGTACATATCTTTTCTTGTTACTGTATGATACCCATACATAACAAGAAGTTGCTGCCAGTTTCTAACTGTTACTCTCTACAGAAAAACAAAAGTTCTCAGTTACCATCGTAAATAACTGAGCAACACATGGCTCATTCACCAAACAGTACAGTCTGGCAAAAGTTGTTAATCACCACTTGTTTTTGTCTATTAGCTGTTCACATGTAGACAACATTATTCGCTCACCATGCAACAGTGTTGAACTATGCCTGCTTTATTTGTTATATTGATGCTGTGCATATGTTAAAATAACAATCTTTATTCATAGTGCTACAAGTTGAATGAAGCAAGTGTAAATACTGTCCGATTGCATCTTACCATTAACTGACTTTGCCATGACTTTTTAATTACTTGTAAAAAATATTTGCATTCTTATTCCACGTTGCCATTGTTGCTAACTACTTTTACAGTTCTACTAAAAGTATTAGTATAGGAGTTAAGTACAAATGAATGTTTGACATATAATACAGTACTATACTGTTTAAGTCCAATGAACCATATCTTTGATAAAGACAGCATACCATGCAAATTTTTTAACTTACTAGTTCAGAGGTAACATATAAACTAATGTAACAACTGAAAAAAAGATTTTTTGTTTCTGTAATAATATGATTTTTTTTGTACTTGTCATACAAGTTATTCTAGCCCATGTTAACAATTTTGACAATTGTAAATCAGACACTGTTACCGATCACAGCATACTTCATACCTGTTCCTGACAATATTTATGATTGCCTCTATTGAGAGGTCAGGTGGGAATTTTTCATATGCGCCTAGTCAGTGACATATCATTAAATATTTAACTGAACATGCCAGTAATCTAATGTCACTGAAATCAGAATTTTTTAATATTCTATTACTTAAACACTTAGTATATGGTTTTTCACCCACCCTGGGAACATCCACATTTTCAGTCACACAATAACAACTACACATATCTGTTTCATGTGTGTAATCACTGCTTAGCAGATACTGACATACCTTTATTAACATGGAACACAAGTAATAGACTACACATAATTAGAATATTCAACTACTTTAAAAACTGACAACATTCTTAGACAAAGTCTCTTCAAGATCAGTAGCACATATACAATGAAGAGCCACAGGTAAAGCTTGACTGTCACAATTACAGGAGGAATGTCAGAAAACACTTCTTCCCACAAAGAATAGTGAACACTTAAACATCACTGTAAACACAGAAAACATGATTAAAGACAGTGACCAGCTATTAAAGAACCAGGTATATGCATAGAAGGTAGATAACAACCCCACCAACAAAAGATAGGAGAACACTGCAGGGACAGCAAACACTGAACCTCAACATGTGTGCCCTGTTACACAATCACAATAAATAGTACAAAATCTCTTCTTATGCTACCTTTTCTTTCTATACTGTATTACAATATCACATACTTGCCCCAATTCATATAATCTAGTCGCTATAAATGTGACACATTTACATATATTCCAAGCAATGATTACACACATACAAGGATTGTACTGTGAGACTGATTTTGTAAAGTAAAAACAGTCTTAATTGGGCCTTTTTCTGTTTCACCAATTGGCAATAAATCTTTTTTGAAATATAACCACCTGTGCTGAGTCTTTACTGACAATAGCATTACGGCATTAGAACAGAACTGTTGTTTCTATTAACTTGCAAATCAACTGCAACAAATAGTGCCACAACTCTGTGTTCATGATTTTTTTTGGCTGCTATGCTGTCCACTCAGTATCCACTACATAGGCAATGATGTGGCACATTGCATTTTACACTTCCCATAATTCCTAAGAGTGTAAAGAAGTCTGCAATGCACTTACTTTTCCTTTGCCTCTACATTCAGCATGTAGTAATTACTGCAGCAAGGTGCTACACATCACTACCTAACACTATGCAGCTGTGACGATACACTTAGGATGCAGTCACTGCTATGTCTACTGTGATTCCCTGGCTAAGCTTCTGCAACTCCTTACTGTGGCAACTTCATTTTACAAGTCATAATGCACCACAAATTGTCAGAGGTGCAGCAGCTCTAGCTGCCTAAATCCATGCTAATCCTAACTAAGGTAACTTCAGTTGTATTGCAAGCAGTGATTTGTGCCATTCACGTACAAACCTTCACCTGAGTTCTGTATATCCACTAACATGTGCATTCCCTGACTAGTGTTCTGTATCTACACTTACAATGTAATACCCACTGTCACATTTGTATACACATTTCCTGCCTGAATACATTCAAGTTCCAACTGTGCTTACTTGACTATTCCTGCAATCAGAGAGCTGCACAACTGATTTACATTGCCTATCTTTGCCTACAGCTGTTTACTTAGAATGCAGCAAGTGATGCGGAAGTGCAGTTCCCCATTGCATTGTTCACCTCCATGTTTTTTTCTGTTCTGTACTGTCAACAAAGTGTGTAATATGTGGGCTAGGTGTTCATACATTGAGTTACAGATATGCTGTAACTCCTATCTAAGCTAACTAACATGTCCCGCACTTACATCTACAGTCACTCAACAGTCAGAGTGCAGTACCTGGTCTAGAGAGCTGTGTGACATCCTATCTAAGGACATGCAGTTGTGAAAGGACAGTCAGAATCAGTAACTGGTACGCTTGTGGAAACTACCTGTGCGAACCCATGGAAACCCTAACGGTGCTAAGTTATATGCATCAACAATTACAGAGCTGTACCATTGATGTTACTTGCCTCATTCTTGCTGTGTATCGGTATTCATAATACTGTACAAACTTTGGGGGAGGGTGTATTACCTTTCTCAGCCAACACAAACACTAACTGTGCTAACTTGAGTGTCCCTGAAAATCACTGTCTACCATTGATGTCCATACCATCAGCTGTGCTGTGGGTTTCTACTAAGCATCCAGTACCTGGTGTCACAGTTTGAAGAGACATTTCCTGATGGAAAACATTCAAGCGACAACAATGCTAACTATACTTTTCCAGTAATAAGGAAGTTGTACGACTGATCTGCATCACCATTCTTTGCCTGTGGTTCTTCACTTAACATGCAGCAAGTCTTATAGTATTCCTGTTACCATGGGTCTCCCCCTCTACTTCCATGTATGCCTGTCTCTCTGTGTGCCACTGTTGCTCAGGATGAATAGGTGTCACATGATGTCTTCACACACACTAACACAGTGGCACCAAACAGAAATGTCAATACACATGGTTGCACAAATCAAGACACAATGATAAACAATTCTGAAAAATGCTGCATGTAATACAAACATAAAGAGTTCTGAAATATACTACATATAATACAGCAGTGGGAGTGCAGGGCTCTTCCGACCCCGCACTCCCATCACACTAAACACAAACATTAACAGCAGTAACAATACCGAATATCATAGAACATACAACTGCAGGACACTTCAGCCCCCACAGTCCCACCACACAAAAACAAAACAGAAGCAGTTCTGAAAAACAATAAATATCACATAACAGTCCTAAATGTCACCCCATCACATGTGAAAAGAAGCTGAGTAACAGGAGAATGGGGTGACAGTCAGGACTGATGAGCCCAATGCACACCCCGATTCTGATTGGGGGGGTGGGCTGGAGCAGCGCAAAGGGGGGGTTCAACCCTAATATTGAATTCCCTCACCTTTGTCACTGTGGAACAACCAGAAATGATGCAGTAAACAGAGATTATTGCCTCTAATTTCCCTTCTTTTTGAGAATGGTTATGAGAAATAGTGAATGTGTAACGCACTGCCACCACATAATGCAGTGGCAGGAGCAGAAGCACACCTCGTGCTCCCACCACATACTGCCGTAACTGATGCAGTAAATGGACTTTATTGCCACTAAGTTCCCCTCTCTTTGAGAATGATTATGAGAAATAGTGAATGTAATGCGCTGCCACCACATAATGCTGTGGCAGGAGTGTGGGGCCCCACAGGCCCCGTGCTCCCACCATGTAATATGGCAGCAGAAGCATGCTCCATGCTCATGCCACATACTGCCCTAACTGATGCAGTAAACAGACTTGATTGCCTCTAAGTTCCCCTTTTTTTGAGAATGATTATGAGAAATAGTGAATGTAATGCACTGGCGGCAGCGCAGGGTCCTTCAGGACCCACGTTGCTGCCACATAATGTGGCAGCAGAATAAGGTGGTGGGAGCTGCTTCCACCATGTAATGCGGCAGCAGAAGCATGCCTCACACTCCTGCCACATACTGACCTAACTGATGCAGTAAATGGAGTTGATTGCCTCTAAGTTCCCCTCTTTTTTGAGAATGATTATGAGAAATAGTGAATGTATTGCCCTGCCGCCACATAATGCGGTGGTGGGAGCTCGAGGCCCTTTGGGCTCCGTGGCCTCATCTTGTGATGTCTTTTCACATAGTAACATTGTGCCTGCAAATGCAAATCAGTACAAAACTTGGCAGATCCCAAGGTGTATGGGTCTTGATCATGTATTCCAAATTTCAGGCAAATCCGTCAAAAGTTTGCAAAGTTATTACAGTGCAAAATTTTGGGTTTAACATGTAAATGGCTCCTCTGCCATAATATATATGTATATTCATGGCAAAAAACTCAGTTTAATGCATCAGTTAGGGTTGTTCCACAGTGACAAAAGTGAGGAAATTCGATGTTAGGGTTGAAAACCCTAACTCCGAATTCACCCCCCCAGCACCACACACACAGACACACACACACACATATGCAAGTATGGGGGAGGACCAAGTCAACACAACCAATGACAGAAATCCAGCAGCAGGTGACAGAAATAACAAACAATTGTCTAAATGTACTACAAGACATCCCCACCCACCTGACCAGGTACTGCATGCTCAGTGGAGATCAACAGCAAAACTGAGGCCATGTACACCAAGCGTACACACTGATTGCAGCTGCACACTGTGTACCACACTTAGTAGTTGCATGGCCTTACCTACCGATGCCCTACACCACACCACAACTGGTACTGTGCCATTAGTCAATATAAATGCTGAAGATGCATGATGACAGTTGTAGAAAGGTTTTAACACTAGTGAGTATACATTAATTAAGAGAAGTACATAAATTACTTACAAGACACTAGCATGCTCAAGATAAAAGTAGTGTTACATTTAGTATGTGATTTACATAGCAGTACATTTTACTGCAACGGTTTACTCAAGATAGAGAGGCTGATGTAAGCATATGGAAAAGCATTGCCTGTTCAACGCTGTGAAATTCGTACTGTCAGTATCAGATGCATTCTTACTGATGAAGGTGTACTGCTGATGTACATACATAGACCTTCAGTGTGTTTCAATACTAAAGATGCAGTAAGTATTCTTTGTAAGAAACAGTGTAATTGCATGGATCAGGCCAAGTAACTTCTAAATATCATAGCACTACTGAGCCAACAATGACGTATCTGTATCGGAGATGTATATAGGATAGATTTTCCTGTAGGCCCTTACTGAGTATGTTGTACCTGAGAAAGACAATCTCATTGCATCTGTGATGACTAACTTATTCAAATAGTGATACATTTACTATTGTTGCAATGAGTGATCTATGGCACTTATGGACACAGTGTAATTTTTTTAACAGTTGTTTCATACTCAGGCTGTATGCCTAGTGTTTGGGTTTGCCACACTTCTGTCACTGATGCTATCAAAGTGATAACTATGTTAACTGTAGTACAACAGGAATCAAGTAGGTATAGTGTAGATATAAACAGAATGTCTTTTAGTATTGATTTAACTCACAATGGGGTAAGTGTACTAGGACAGCAGGGGTTATTCTCTATCACTGACTCTGTAAGTTATAATCACACTAAGGTTTTAATGACTGTAATGATCAAGTTACACTGTTCATCTTCATGAGTTCATATTCACAGCCATTCTCCAGTAACTAGACAGTGTATGGTGTAACTGGGTGGGACACTATGTTGCAAAACTGCTGCAGTGCCTAGCAGAGAGAGAGTATCTACTCATAAAGACAATTAAGCAATAAGGCATGACCAACAGTTATGTTAAATGGTCTGTTAATCACCCTGTAGGGGTTTAATGTTGAATGAGGCATAGCCGAGTGCCACATGTCGCTAGACAGTGATAAACTGACCATTAACATAATACCTGGGAGTGGCTTATTGCTATCATAATAAAACTGTTTTTTAAACAACATTAAACCATGTTCATCATATGGTTAGGCTCTACATGTATGTTAATAAAAACTAAACATAAGGCTGTTACAGTGTTTACAGTCAATTAGAAAGCTGCATTTCTCAAACCCTTGTTATAATCAGAGATATTATACCTGTACAACTCCTTGGTTTTGCTCAACTCTGTTGCTCAGGTGGCCCACCACATGTGGTGTGGTGTGGGGCATCGGTAGGTAAGGCCATGGAACTACTAAGTGAGGTACGTTGTGTGCAGCTGCAATCAGGGATGTGTACGTTTGGTGTACATGGCCTCAGTTTTGCTGTTGATCTCCACTGAGCATGCAGTACCTGGTCAGGTGGGTGGGGATGTCTCGTAGTACATTTAGACAATTGTTATTTCTGTCACCTGCTGCTGGATGTCTGTCATTGGTTGTGTTGACTTGGTCCTCCCCCATACTTGCATATGTGTGTGTGTGTCTGTGTGTGTGTGGTGCTGGGGGGGTGAATTCGGAGTTAGGGTTTTCAACCCTAACATTGAATTTCCTCACTTTTGTCACTGTGGAACAACCCTAACTGATGCATTAAATGGAGTTTTTTGCCATGAATATCCTGTCTTTTTCAGAACTATTACTCACTATAGTACATGATTTATAGTTGTAAGAATACTGCACATACATACCAAAAATGTTCCAATATCAGGAATACTTCAAGTCTTGTAGTAGTATTTACTGTTATAACAGTAACAGTACTTCACTGTGAATCATATTGTTTTTATATAACTCTATTCATAGTAATTTGTCATTGTTATTCCATTTTGTATTTTTTATGTAACAGTGTCTTACTCTTTTTCTTTGTGACCACATACGTAAAGAAAAAGATGTACATAAGTAAAAGAGTATATGACATGAGATGCGCACCATTAGTTCATCTACTGAACAAATGGATATGTTACCATAGTAACTTGTGATTTTATAGACATTGGGTTTACAACCAACTGAGGTAGTAGCACCAATCATGTGAAGAGAGGTGGAAGAGGTTTGCTGGTGTTGAATACATAACTTTGCTGTAAGTACGCCAACACAGAAATTTCACTGTTGTACTAGCAGTCACATACTCATCTTCATCATGATACACATACACACATTCTGTAGCACTAGGTGTATGAAACAACAACAGTGTGCCACAAATAGTGTAAGGTAGCATTGTCACACATCTAAGTTACTTCTATGGAGAATAACAACTGTAATACCACAATAGTGTGGTATGATCTTTCAGCAAATGAGAAAATAACAGTTGTGTAAATCTTGTTTGAAACTATTTTCAATAGACATCCCCAGTACACAATAACACACCAAACACAAGAGAGTATGAATTCATTATTTTTTACTATAAAAATATTTAAGATATTTAAAATGAAACACAAACAAAAATATATTTCTTTTTATAAAACCATTGAAAAATATATATTTACAAATATTATATTAAGACAAATAAAAAAATACTTAGTAAAGTGTGTATTGCTTCATACTCAAATAAATATTTTATAAAAATAAAGTTTTTTTACATAGATAACAACAAAAAATAAAAAAATCTTAAAAGTCCTTTCTTAACTAAATGCAAGTGTTTGGTCAAGACTTGCGAGAGGTGTGTGCACTGCTTCAGGCAATCAAGGTGGAAACTGGATTCGATGTGGAGGCGCAAAGGAAGTGGAAGATATTGCACCCTCCGGAGGAGATACCGGACTACTGTGAAGGGTGGTGAGTTTGGCCCAGGGAAGCTGCGGGAACAGGTGGTGCTGGTGGAGATGAAGCACTGGTACTGGCCACAGTGCCATCAGCCACTGCTACAATTGGCTCGAGCACGAGGTTGACAGTCCGCTATTGCACCTCCAAGAGGGACAGCATTCTACACTGCCCCTCAAGGAGCGCAACATTTTGTTTCCATAGACTGCCAACCTCACGCACGAGCTGTCTGTAGCAGCGGCAGTGGCCAGTACATCTCTTCAATCGCTGGCGACCTACAAAGATTAAAAAAAAAAAATGATGAATACACAAGACAAATAAAACAGTTATGACTTTCAAATATTTAACTTCAAATATTTCCTAGGTACTGCAATATCATAAATGCATTAATTTCAAACTTATGATAATATTTTGAAGTGTGATACTAAACTATTTTGTTATGTTATTTGTGTCTCTATTATACTTTATTAACTATATAATGTAATGAGCCGACAGCATCAAAAACCTTATAGTTACATGTGGTTTACAATGCTATTCTTCTATTTTATTCACTAGTCATAAATATTCAGTATGTACATACTTTTGCATAATCAACAGTATAATACCATACAATTGAAATAGATCCTCATCAAGTGTGATAATTGTTACTTCACCATGTCTGCCTATAATGTCTAGTCATCTCTTCAATAAAAACCGAAACTACCTTGACATGAACACTATCATAATATACTTTAAATGTGTACATAATCATGATCACTTTGATGATTGTTTGAAAAGAAACAGCGTTTGAGCCGTATTTCAGCCCCTCAACACACATTACTGTTTTAAATAATTAAGTCACTGATAATACATGCATTCAGCAGAACACCATTAATAAGCTATCATGTAGAATTATCATAGACTTACATTTCGGGAATTTTCTACAACAGGAAAACCATAATAATTATGTCTTGCAAAGCACACCCTATATGTCCACTCAATAACCTACATATGTACATATTAACAGCAAAAATGTACTCCACAAACATGCCAGAGATCTTCAAGTACATAAAGAACATAAATAACAGATTTTTAGGTTGCATAACTACAAGAAATTCAGACAACTAATCTAAAACTTAAACTAGAGTATGGGAAAATCTAGTCAAAATAAACAGATTTAATTCATTGGTGCACTGTTGGATGCCCGTAATGTGCAGATCACTGTGCTGTTGCACTGACACAGGGTAAAATTCTTCAAGACAATCTGGCGCAGCAGTAATAAGGTTCTTTAATGTACTATCTGACATTATGAAATAAACAATTATCAATACCAATTGTTGCTTTGCTATCATTAGCATTGATAGTGTAATAGTAAGAAAGTTTCTAACTGATGCCAAAGCACTCACACCCTGCAGAGGATGACAGGCATTAGCGTGTCCCTCTGGCTGTTAGATATTGCAGGGCAGGAAAACATGTTGATCATGCTGTAAGAAAAAAACAGCTGTGCAGTACATTAGGAGGTGAAAAAAAATTACAGTGTTCAACATTTGGTATATAAATACACAACATTTTCAAACCTACTACAGTGCATGGGAAATATCCAATACCTGATTACAATGATAGAATGTAATGCTCATCTGACAACAAATGTTTGAAATAGCCATATTAGCACCTTTGCTCACATACAGTCTCACTGTTATGTCCTCACACTGTACCAAAAAGTGATTTTGCATAGCACCCATGCCATCATATAGTGAAAGTGTGAAAACACAGTTTGACAGTATAAGGTGAGCATTCAAAGTGTACTATTGTGTGGTGCAAGGCCATGCAGCATTGAAAAATTTAGCAATGTGATGTGTCTGGCCCAATATTTAACACAGTTTCACTACTCAACAACTCATTTTAATAGCACCCCACCCAGTCACAGCCAGTGTATGATGTAGTGGAACTTGCACCACTGCAAGTGGTCAGACTACTGTATTTTACATGTGGTGAGAAAACTCACATAGTGCTATGTACAAATGTACGATATTCATAGTGTGACATGCAAACAGTCCCATTATTTACTACATTACAAATTTTATCAACATTCCCTCACTTCATTATCACCTTTGAAAAATCCACATATGTGACTGTGCACTGAATATCATCACACTGCACTGTAGAGGTAAGTATGAGGTTGTAAAGGCTGAAGAGAGACACACTGCACAGCAATCGAGTTTAACTGGGAAAAGGGGTCATGAAGACTATAAGACACATTTTGAACTTTTACACTGGAAAAAAACAAAAAATCATCATTGGACACTTTTTGTGTTGCACACCATTTAGCTCACTAGGATATATTCCCAGCATGTTGTCTGTTTTTGGGGCTTGGGTATCTGCAGTCATCAATGCATTGCCACCCTTGTAAGTTCACAGCACAAATAAAGTCAATAATGCCAACAGAGTTGGGCCCCCACGCAAACAATGATAGTGGTACTGGCTGCTTTACCCAAGAGGTGTGCACACACCCCTCACAATTCAACATTTGGAGTGAGTATGCCAACAGGCAGTGGGCTCCCCCGTCATCACACTAGAACAGCAAGGTGTAGTTATCAACAGGAGCATTGATCACCACCAATGTTGACAACCATAGGCTACTTGCCAAGCATACAGATAATAGCAACAAGACATAACCAAATGCTGTTCTGAGTATGATAAGCTTTGCTAAAATTGAAGTAGAGCTTCACTTACAAATGCAAGGTGATTGCATTATACTGTACACAGCCACTGATGTGTAACTTACATTCACCCAACAGCATTACAGCCCCAAATCAGCACACTGTTAACATGTTGCTGTGCAGCTGCAGCAAGGCAATATAAAAGAAAAGTTTAGACTACCATTAAATTACATTATGTTAATTACATACCTGGTGAACTAAGACACAATAATAATAACATACATTCTAAGTTCACAGTACCGTGGGACTACATCTTGCTTGGAAACATTTTCAGATTTCACTTACGTGGTGGGCTGGCACTGGCCTCCTGCTTCACCTCCACTGGTTCTACATCAGCAGCTTCCCTGGGCTCTATAAAAGCAAACAAGTTAAAAAAATGATCACATTAATAGATGAAATATCAAGCTAAAAGTCTTTTTCTTTAAAACATCAATTTCTAATACTACATCATTGTGCACAACTATCATATGAACACATATCTCTTTACAAAAACAGCTGTCTCTCCAGCTAGATGTATGTTCTTAACTCAGTATTACATGCATACAACAACTCTTCTCATCTGCAGAAAGGCACACAAAGTTGAAATTATGAAACCATGTGTCTGTGTTCTTCCAACACAAATGTCCATGCAATCCATAACACTTAATATAAGAAATCCATTTTTTTTCTGGTGCTTCCCTAACAATGTTTGTCCAATTACATTTTCACAGAAAGAAAACACAGAAATCTATAATTGATAGTATACAGTACAGAACAAGCAGTGCATACCCATCAATGGCAATAGTTAAAACACTGTGATAATGCATATTTCTTTCAGTGAAACATCCTAACAACCTTATATGTACCTTTAATTTACATACATGTAGACCTAACTATATGATGACCTGTTTTTAAACAGTTTGACAAAATGTGTTATTATAATAGCAAGAACACAAACATACGTATCATGTTACTCTTCACTTAATGACCCTCTAGCTGAATATGGCAGTCGTTTATGTGTTAGTAAGCATATTACCCCTACAGGGCTATTAAAACACATTAACAAACATGTGGACACTCTATACTGTCCAGTTATAAATATAGCAATAATAAAAATTAAACATTGCCAGCAGAAATAGAAATAATAAGTCAATAAGCATCTAGGAACATGTGGTAATTAGCAACAGATAATTAAACAGCACACTAGTGAATACCAGTGAGACACCAACAACATTACAATTGGTAATCAATTACTCATTGTACATGAAACTCCACCACCAAAAGTAGCAGAGGACAAGAGATCCCCCCCCAAAACACCACATGTACTGACAAGTACCCCTATGGACATACATCCATTGTCACATGCATGAAAAATAGTATCCTACTCACATGTGTAGTAACAGCAGTTTCTCATGCTGGTGCAGGATCTTGTTCCATGCTGCCACTGCACATTTACTAGAGTTGGTTACCACTTTTTAAAAGTATTTTGTGGCAGAAGAATCCCTTGTTTCTTATTTGTAAACACCATAAAAGATTTGGAATACTATTCTGTTATGCATTAACCGTTTTTTACAATGTCAATCTTAAACATGTGTGGTTCAGAACAGCGCTCCCCCGTAAATGCGTGTGCTTAGTATGGAAATGCTTACAGAGCATGGAGATTTTAAGCTGGTACACCAGTAATGGGAATAGTTTGTTAATTATGAAATTTGGTAATCTGATCACTTTTTCTTTTATTCAGAGTCATTCTACAGTCACCTCTTTACAATTTTTCAGTTGTAGAATTTCAGATGGAAATTTAGCAGTAACCGAGGGGCAAAGCTGACAGTTCACCTTTAAGTGTTGTCTGTTGCCAGATGAGAGACTGCCTCTTTCTTCCTTGTATGGAATGATTAAAAAAATGCTTTCAACCCACTCAACAAGTAACAAGAATACATACATGATTCAAACAATACTTAATCAGTAAAGACCTTTTTTATAAAAAATACAGCCTTAACTTCTGCAGCTAACACATAACATTATTTCCTAACACAGACCAATAACATAGTACAATTATTTATATCAGACTCTTACCATCAGACTCAATAACAATGACACTTTCTGTGTCCGACTCACCACCCTCCACAGCTTCATGCTGTGCTGGTACTACCTCATGAGAAGCCGAGGGAGACCTCTGGTGTTCTAGCATGAAACAGAAAAAAAAATATGTAAGTGGTTGATGTGAATCACAGTGCAGATTTGAAATACTTGCAACAACAATAAATCAGGCACCACATAGATAACATTGCTTCTAATTATACAGACCACAAGCATTGTGGCCACATATTATAATAACAATTGGATTTTTGTGTGTGGGGGGGCATCACACCATTATCTACATAGTCTGTAACTGGTGGGGCACCAAACACATTGATATGTACATTTCTATGTGTATGTCTGTGTCTGTAGCACACAGGACACACCATGAGTCAATATTGTATTACTGCTCACTGAAAATACTTCCCCCTTTTAACTGTACAGGAATGCATCTTGGACTTGTGACAGACAGGTGCAGCACACATAGAAAACTGCTAAACACCTGTAAATACAGTACCTTAATTGTAACAGGTGTGTAATAACTATGAAATGTCATATGATGCCACTATGTTTGTTGCACATGTGTGCAAATTAACTTGTAATACATACACAGTATTACAGAAGTTACAAGTTTCATACCACTACATTACAATGACTAAACAGTTACATATTGTTCTCTACCAACATACCATAATAGGAAGTGCGTATATGTATTAATGTACTATTTCTGGTATGGCTATGTTACTAAGCTGTGGCTTGTGACTGAACAACAGCACAGTAAATAAATGCAACAATTAAGCTACATGTTTTCATAGTACATCCTTACATATAGTATTAAGTATTATAAAAAGGGTATGAGAAATACAGCTTTCTGATTGGTAGCAAACATTCTATTAGCCTTATGTTAATCTTTGATTAACATATATGTGGAGACTAATCACATGCAAAACAAGGTTCAACACTATTTACAAAATATTTGAATAATAATACTAATAAGACAGTCTCAGTGTTTATATTAATGGTCACTTAATCACCCTGTAGGGGCATGTAGCACTTTGGCTGTGCCTCATGCCACATTACACCACTAGATGGTGATTTACACACCATTAACATAATCCCTGCTCATGTCTTATTGCTTAATTATGCTGTCTGCAATAATTGTTACAAATTCTGAATACATGCACATCCATTATGAAAAGTTCTGCTGATTTACTTACGGTGAGTAAGGCGTTCCCCCGCAGCTGGCTTGCCAGCAGCTTCCCATAACTCGTACACGAGGTAGTACCAGCACGTATCATTGTCCGGTATCCCCTCATGCTGTTTTAGAATGTAAAAACGTTGGTGCAACAGATTGCACTTCCGCTTCAACTGCACTATACTTTTGTTTTTTAATTTTAAAACAACATGCAGGAAGCAGTTTATGCACCTCCACATTGAATCCAGTTTCCTGTTTGTACTCCTCATCAGAACCTTTGCATTGCCTCTGGCCTGGACTGCCTCAAGCAGTGCACACACCTCTCGCAAGGTCCACTGCCTCATTGTCATTTTTTTTATTATTTAGTTCTGAAATACAAACAGAAAATAAATCCACATTACTATCATCTACCAATATTAATCATTTGTTAAACTAATTCCATGTAATACTTATTAAATTAAAGACCACATCTCCTTCACCATGGCAGAAACACATCTCACTAGCATTATGCAGCCCCAAGAAAGGATTCAGCAACCTCAGCTGCTGCTACACTATGGTGTCCCACCAGCATGCCATCCAGTACTCTCGGGGGTGGGGGGCTACTGCATCGAACATCAGATTGCCCACACCATCACATATGCATGTCTACTACACTGAGGTGTTCACACAGCATGAGCTGTAAAACTGTCTTTTGCAATCTTGCACCACAGTTATTGAGCTGTTGCACACCACCCTCACCTAAACTGTGTATAACAGACTGCATCACATACTATGCATCTATGTGTCTGTATGCAGGTAAGCACCAGACTTGAACATGTGATATCCTACTACTGTCCATAACACCATAACTACACCCTTCAACCATATACCACAGCATAGTAAAGTGATGTAAAACACAGATGTACCACACATTGCAGAACTGTGCACACACCTACAAATACACTTAATAAATGTGAAGACGGCTAACAAACCTGATCAAAGTTAAATAATATGATAATTGTGTTGTGCATTCATGGTAGGATACATACAAATTACTACCCATATGTGTTACATTCAAAATAACTATATTTCCAGACATACCACTAAAGAAACCTATACATTAAACAGCACCACTGTGTTTCATTGTTGTTGCACACATACCATACTGTAACAACTACAGTACTGTAAGACCACAGTAAATGCTACACTCACTTAACATACTCAAACTATATAAAAATGTTGACACATAACAACATCATACAATTGTGAACTGACAGCAACAGGGTAAATTACTATTGCTGTGTCCCCACTATTCTAATATAGCATCCCACAATATTAATATTACAAACCCACATATGTGCCATGTGTGTGAGTGATGCATGCAGTTGATCTATTTTTTGATCACATTAATATGGCTCTGAAAAGAACCTTTGTGTATACTGTAATATTTCCTCAAACAGTCTGACAATCTTAAAGGACTTTGAGGATTCCATCTCGAAGGTCTCCCAGAAAATGGCAATTGCCAGCATGTGAGAAATGTACACCGTCTGGTAGGAATAGCCAATCATTACAGTATTTTATTTCAGGGTGACGTATAGTATGCATTCCATGCATGCGTAGAAAAGCAGTTATCTGTACATTTACTTTTCTGTGAGCTCTGTCAATCAGATACATATGATGTTCTGCTTGTCAGACCCTACGCTCTGTAATATCTGAAAACATGATAATACAGGCAGGCAACATAGACATAACAGAAGCAAGGTACAATTTTGCCTCTGTAACTAAATTTACCCAGCGTTTTGAGCCCAAATCATTGCCTCCAATATGTATTAGCAGTATGTCAGGAGGAGAGTGAATTATCAAAAGTCTGTGCATGGTTGGCATAAGATGTTCCCATCTCATGCCACCACGACCAAACCATCTTACATAGTAATTGGGGAGCTGCAGGTCCCTCCCCCAAAATTACTATGAACTGCAAACTCAGCTGCTCGTCTTATGTAACTGCTTCCAACTATCCACAAAATCCTTTTGCTATTTTCTGCCATTCTAAGTTTTAAAACTCAGAACTGTACAGAGAGCTAAAAAGAAAGTCAGTGTTCACTCTGCAGTGACCAGGCAGTACTGAAAATAAAACTGATATTTTCCCTCCTTATTTCAAGCTAGCTTCAGTGAGTTCAGACATAGCACACAAATAAAAAAAAAAAACATTCCCTGCTGCTCTGGCTTCATTAACCAATGTAACTGATGCAGTCAGTATTACTAGACTTATGTTCCTGCTAAAATCTGCAAACACTGATAACTGGGAAAAATGCATCCTTTTCATAGGCAGTTTTAAACAATGACAACAGCAGAAACAAGTCTGATTGGTTCCATTTTCTCATAGAGCTCCACATGCACCTTCCTATCTCCCTCGATTTGCAGCTCTATCTGTACAAGTTAGTACAAAAATGCTATCTCACTTTAAACTATTTTCTCTTGATAATACAGCATGTTAAATAATAACAAGTTACATAATGAGATTCAACATATAAAAACGTTTTGATTAACAGTATTTACATGTTGTTATAAGTTTTTTTAATAGTAGAAAAAAATTATTTTAAGATAGACTGTACTTACAGTTTTAAACTGCTCTCTCTCAGCAATATCTAAAATGGCTCCTGTTGACTTCTTCTTCAGTGTTGTCCGTCTCTGATTGGTTCTCAGACATGGCCTGACAAATCTTAAATCACATTGGTAGAAGCTGTACTCAAACACACTGAATTCTGATTCGATAATGAATGTATTTGCCACTCTCAAGTGTTAGATTCACTTTACTGTCGAATGCACGAAAGTAAATTTGTGACACTTTCGCAAGCACGAAAGTAAAATTTGCGAAAGTGTCATGGTTCAACAGTATTCCTGACCATACTGTCGAATGCAAAGCCAACATTTGCGACACTTTCATTGATGCAACGAAAGTACTTTTTGCGAAACTTTCGTGCATACGACAGTAATTTTCCAAGACTGTGTATTTATTGCCACAATTTCAGATTTTATGGCAAAATAGCTCAATTTTCAATAATAAACACACTATGTGCTGCGTAGCTGCTTCGAACTCACTGCACTTCAGATATTTAACATTTACAAAATTCCGAGTGTGCATAACAACTGCACAACGCAGAGTTGTAAAACAGTTATTTGTTGTGATTTTTGCACCCAAATGTAAACATAGCCATTTTAAGACCTCTGCTCATGAACAGTGTCACTCTGATTTTATACATTTGTACCATATAGTCATTTCTCACATCGACTGAGCCAAAACACAGTACATAAGTGAAAACACAGTTTTGGTAAGATGTGAGAAATGAAATCTGTACTATTCATAAGGCTGTGTATTAAAAACCAAAAAATGTGAATCTCAACTGAAAACGATGACAATACACAAACTTACAAGTGTACATCTGAACTGCACTGCACAAGCTTGTAAATCAGAAATGTCTGGGAATTCTTACACCAATTTTTCTACATACTCATTTTAAGTCATCTGCTCATGAACAGTGGCACTGTAATTTTGTTACTATGACCCATACAGTGATTTTGTTAACCAACTGCAGCATGACATGCTGCATGTGTGGAAAAACATTTTTTGCACGTTGTTAAAAATAACAGCTGCAATAGTCATAGACAGGTGTACTAAAAACACAATGTTGATAATCTGCAGCAACTGTATTTAAATTCCGTTAACATACAAGCATACATAGCAACTGTGCTACACACACTCACACAACAGTAATAGTACCATGTTCTCCCTCTAATTGTAAGCATAGTAATTGTAACAGATTTGGTAATGAACAGTATCACTCTCAAGTTTTTTGTCTACCATATAGTGAATTAGCGTACTGACTGTACCATGACATGCTACATGCTCGAAAATACATTTTTGTCCACATGTAACAAATTACACCTATGATAATCATAACTAGATATGGTAAAAAAGCTTTAAAATGTGGACTAGAAATATTGACAATGCACAAATTTCTGATATTACGTAGCAACTGCACAATGCACATCCATAAAAACTACTGTTTAGTTATGTATTTACCAAATTTTAAACATACTTAAGTTACAATTCTATCAATCCACACTGTTATAAGAAATTTACTGAAGCATATTCTAACTTTTTTTCTCTGTCTGTCATACAGGTGCCTGATACTTCTTTAAGATTGCTTACTGCCATTGTGAACCATAATAGCAAAACATGCCAACTAAATACAGACGTAGATGTGTCTCAAAACGAGAGCAGTATAATAGTACTACACTGTTGTATAAGGGCAACAAACAAAACAGTAAAGTCACACCACAAAATGAACATGGACAGACCTTTACTGCAACAGTGACCCCTACATCAAGTCACTGCACAACCAAACGAAATTCCTTAACAGAAAAGAAAAAAGGTATACCATGACAAATGTTGGGTAGATTTCTGAGATGAAACACAACTATTTTGAGTGTAACCATCATGAAACGCTCAAAACAATGCTGTAAACTCACAACTGCTGATTTACAACTCAGAAAGAGAAAGCATTTCTGATCACTAGCAAGTAAAGCTAAGATCGAAAGGCTTATCGCTGCTGTGCAAAAAGAGTAAGAGTCACCTGTCTCTGATGAACTTATGTCTGAAAGTGCGAACTTTTGTCAACAGAGCAGTGTTTGTACTACAGCAATTGTGGCGTAAGATGTGTCATGTGCTTGAACAATTCAGGAAACTTGTATATGCCATAAAAAAAAGCTTCAACAGTATCCTTGTTTGACTGTTGACAACTTCTGTCATGTTTTCACAGGACAGTGGCTGCACAGACAGCACTCAGAGGCATATTTTTGGGAAGAGTCTTATCATTCCCTAACAAAAGAACACACGTTCACTATTGATGAGTATGGCAAATTAGCAAATGTCCTCAGTATCTCTGATGATAATCAATTGGATACTGATGATGACTGTGATTCAACCACAGTCTTCAATAAATGGCACTGTCTGGCATGGTCATGTGATGATACCTGCAACCGTAGGCAATTGTCATTTGAAAAAGTAGAACACTTTGTAAACCTATTTGTAATAACAGATCGCAAAGACAGAAATAAACTGTTTACAAAAATTGACCATTGTGAAATCCGGCCACATACTGGACTCATGGGTCACTCACTTGCATGTCTCGATAGTGGTGTTTATGATAGTATTTTTCACAACATACGGATGCATGCAGTGTATCAAACAGGCATGCAAAACTTTGTCTACAGAGTATATGAAGTACAGCGAACTGTACATTAGTACACTTGTTTAAATGACTTATTGCAATCAGGTGACATGCAGGGTGCCATCACTTTCCTAAAAAAACTGCAACACATTACTTCTGTACCAGAAACAACAAATTTTCAGTGTAACACGTCTGCATAAAAATCTGTTTCAGTGTTAGAAAATGACATTCTGAGACAGCACGGGAAGGAAATTGCTAAGTCTGAGGTTGCAAAGTCTCAGAAGTTTGATTCTGTATGTGTGTCATGCAACCGTTTGTGCTACACAAAACAAACAGTCACAGTCAACCTAGAAACCTTGTCACCATACAATGACATGTGGTTCCGTCTCACAGCATTCTTGCTGCAGAAATCTGACTTTCACTTACAAGACACCATTGTGCTATGCAAACACTGTTTTTCAAAAGTGAACTGTAACACTTTGCCAGCAAGGTCAATGCTGAATAACATGGAAACAGATGTTACACCAAGTGAGATTTCAACATTGAGTATGTTTGAATGCATTCTAATTCAGACAATGAAACCATTCCAAATGATTCTACGTCTGAACACAAAGACACGGAACATTCCACAGAAAGAGCTTGTTAGATCTCTAAAGGGTTCTGTGATGTATCTACCACTTCATCTACAGAAAAATGTTAAAGCAATCTCAACTGAAAATAGCTTGGTGATTCTTGTAAATGGTGTGCCGACAAAGGCCAAGGTCATCTGGCAAGATGTTGTCAATGTGCAAAAGGTAAAGCTTGCACTTACTTATTTAGAGTAACAATCCCTTTTATACAGACCTTGACATAGATCAGATGGCCAGTCTCTCTGTGCAACATGATCTATTAGAAAAAAGTAAGCCAATCATTGAGAAGGTCAGTGTACAGACAAGTGACAATGTGTATGAACAGTACACAATTCACCCACTACACGGGAGAGATCCATTAGGAGACAACATTGATCTCTACCAAATGAAGCAGGTTGAAGGTGAGTCTGTCAGCATTTGGGAGGCAACACTAGAAGCACACTGTTTCCCAGACCTATTTACAAAAGGGTCAGGTGGATGCCTAGATGAAAAGAGAAGCACATGTACAGGGTGTTGAGTACCGCACAAGCCGTGTCCTCAGCAAAGATGGCAAATTCAGACGCAACATACAGTACCTGTTCCATCTCCTCTGGGAGAGTGAACTTAGCATTCTGTCTGCATCTATAGCACATACCATTCATCTAACAAGTCCACTAGATGGAATAACAGCTGCTCAATTTCTAGAGAAATTAAAGCAGAAAGATGAAAATGTGCAAGTGAATCTGTCTTCCATACTTTCAAGTCTTCGTGGCACCAGAGAATATTGGTATCACAGACACTCTGAAGTTATGACAATGTGCGAGAGAGTATGGTGCAGCCATGTGGTTTGTCATACTTAGTTGTGCTGAATATGCCTGGGACGAGCTCATTGAACTGTTGAAGTGGGCAAATTCTGATGTCGAAGGCATCTCATCAGTGACTGTCGGAGAAATGTGTTCACTTGATCCTGTGTCTGTCACGAGACATTTTCACAAGCGGTTCCATGACATTCTGGCTTTCATCTTGTCAAAGGACAATCTGCCTCTAGGTATTGTGGAACATTACTTTTGAAGGACAGAATATCAAGCATGAGGTGTCCCTCATATCCATATGTTATTGTGGATCAAGGATGCTCCACACATTGGTGAACATGAAGCAGCAGAAGTACTATCATTCATCAAAAAATATATCACTTGTCACATTCCAGACAAGTATGACAGTCCTACACTATGGAAGTTGGTATAAAAGTTCCAGCGACATATTTGTACACAATGTTGCCAGCGAGTAGTAAAGAACAAATCTAATTGGTACACACAAAGTAACTTTGGATTTCCTAGACGAGTTTGTCAGGATGGTGCCATGAATGACCTTTTCTCAGCAATGCGACACCACTTGAAGGCAAAATCAACCAAGAGGGTATACGAGTTACCCAGAGATGAAAAAGAGGTGTACATCAATGACTACAACCCAACTCTTCTCCTAATGTGGCAAGCAAACATAGATGTTCAGTTTGTGGCAGATAACTCACTGGCCCTGGTTCGGTACGTCACTTCGTACATAACCAAACATGAACAAACTAGCTTGCAAGATCTTTGGGAAGATATTTCCACTTCAAGCAAAAGCCTGACATCTCAGTTGTGGTCATTGGGTTTGAAGACTCTTTTACACAGAGAATGTGGAGCTTATGAAGCCAGTGACCGGTTAATGGGTACACATCTGTACAGGAAGTCTGTTGCTGTATGTTTTCTCAGTGTAAACTATAAAGAGAAATGGAAATGTGTACTGATTCCTCATGCTGAAATTGAGGAGCTCGCTGCCAATACACCTTCTTCAAAACATATCTTGAAGAATAACCTGATAGACACATACTACCCACGTAGACACAACGACATGAATGATATGAGTCTCTTTGAGGTGGCTAAGTGGTATGACTACAAGACAGGTGCAGCACCTGACTCAACATGCCAGATTTACAAGGTCAATGGAGTAGATGGCTGTCTCATGAAGAGACACAAGCCATGGCTTATAGATCACTGTAAACTACATCTAGGCACATCAGAGCACAGAGAACATTACTACTTTGCTCTCCTATTCCTATTTAGACCCTGGAGGACTGAGTCTGAATTAAAAAGTGACTGTGACACATTCGAAGAACAGTTCAATCTCACTTATGAGAATTTCCAAACTGAATACGCACAGACATATATATACAAAGACTAGAAGATGAGAAAGAACAGCTTGAGAAGGCAGAGAAGCAGCTTCAGGAAGACACTCCAGTTAGTTCACAAGATAACCTTGATCCAGAAGGACAAGGTGTTCTAGTTGACCTTCTGCCCTTAAATGCCCCAGAAGTGTTAATGTCAGAAATTGAGACAGCCATGGAACATGGCACACACTCCATGGAGGACTGAGTCTGAATTAAAAGGTGACTGTGACACATTCGAAGGACAGTTCAATCTCACTTATGAGAATTTCCAAACTGAATACTCACAGACATATATACAAAGACTAGAAGCTGATAAAGAACAGCTTGAGAAGGCTGAGAAGCAGCTTCAGGAAGACACTTCAGTTAGTTCACAAGACAACCTTGATCCAGAAGGACAAGGTGTTCTAGTTGACCCTCTGCCCTTAAATGCCCCAGAAGTGTTAATGTCAGACATTGAGACAGCCATGGAACATGGCACACACTCCATGGTCAACCCAGCTGACTTAAGAGAAAGACTAAATCAGCTCTTCGTGGATGACTCCAAGATGGGAGCAGTAGTTGAGGGAGAAGAGGGGAGGTTGGCCCTGCAAGGGGACCTGGACACCCTGGAAAGCTGGGTTCACACATGGAAATTAAATTTCAATATCACCAAGTGCAAGGTGTTGCATCTTGGTTGGGGAAACCCTAAACACAGGTACACCCTGGGAGGGGAGGTGCTGGAAGCCTCAACATGGGAAAAGACCTAGGGGTCATGGTGGATACATGTATGAATAACTCTGAGCAGTGCAGGAGAGCAGCTAGCAAGGCAAACAGGATGTTGGGATGCATTGCGGGGAATCACCTCTAGGAGCAAGGAAGTGATTCTGCCGCTGTACAATGGACTGGTTAGACCACACCTTGAGTACTGTGTACAGTACTGGAGACCACACTTGAACAGGGACATACAGCTCCTGGAGAGGGTACAGAGGAGGGCAACAAAGATGATACGAGGGCTAGGGGATTTGACTTATGAGGACAGACTTGAGGAGCTCTGCCTGTTTTCATTGGAGGAGAGGAGAGACAGGGGACATGATTGAGGTCTTCAAGTACCTCAAGGGAATAAATAGGAGTAAACATGGAGGGATCTTTAGACTAAAGCAGGGAGGCATCACCAGAGGCATGGTTTGAAGTTGGAAGGTGGAAGGGTGAGGGGAAAAGAGGAGGAGGTTTTCACTGAGAGGGTGGTGGACCCTTGGAATGCTCTGCCTGGTGAGCTGGTTCAGAGATCCACAGTGGAGGCTTTAAGAGAGGTGGGACAGACACAGAAAGTGGATGTATCAGATGATGGCCTGTCCCGGGGGGGTGGGGATGGATGATAGGGGTTTCTGGAGCACAAGGGATGGGAGGGTCTCGGCACCCAACTAAGGATCTAGATTCGAGCAGACTTGATAGACCATAAGGCCTAATCTGCTGGCAAATAGTATGTTAGCTGCAGCATACAGTTCACTGTCAAGTAGTTGAAGCTGTCCAACATGGGATACTACATGAAACAAAACAATGTGACTGCACTGACTACAAGCCACTACTAATGTTTGTTAGCGGTTCAGCTGGCACAGGAAAGAGTTTTCTAATTGAAGCCATCACTGCAGAAGTACGGAGTGTGACAGGCTCTTCAATGTCTGTTGCTGTGACTGCTCCCACAGGACTAGCTGCATACAACATTGGTGGAGTTACATTACACTGTCTCTTTATGTTGCCAGTGGAACATGGAAGAACTGGAGAGTATCGTAAACTGTCATTTGAGGTTGCATCTCAGCTCCGTTCCATGTTCACAAAGATGAAGTTACTCATCATTGATGAAATCAGCATGGTCTCCAATGTCATGCTTGCCTGTATTCATCTACGTCTACAGCATATCTTAGGTACTGACGATGGAGTGCCATTTGGTGGCAAAAGTATGCTTGTGTTGGGAGACCTTTTACAGCTTGCACCAGTCAATGCAGAGCATGTATTTACAACTCTAAGTGCCAAACAAGCTAAGAATATCCTCGGTTGCATTGCAGGCTATAACATATGGGAATTATTTACCTATGTTGAGTTGTCTGAGAACATGTGCCAAAGTGATGATCTGGCTTACAAATCACTTTTAGATGAAGGTCGTACAGTTTCTCTATCACCAGAACATGTTTGTATGTTAAATGATTGGACAATCACAGTAGATAGTGCATGCATAGAAACAGCATGTAATGTCTTCAGCAATATATACTCTACTGGCAGACACATAGTGTGTCTTATGCCATGACTAAAGAAATGCACTGAATTAAACAATCTAATGCTGCAGAGAGAAAACCAAAAGATTCTAACTCTTCATGCGGTTGATACAGTTGATGGCATTATTCTTAGTCAAAAACTAGTAGCAAAGATGACTGAACGACTAAGTGAACTGAAGTCAGATGTTTCACACACAGCTGGCCTAGAAGCTGTTCTCACAGTTTGTAAGAATGCAAGTATCATGCTGTGACGTAATCTAGATGCAGAACAAGGCATGGTAAACGGTGCCATGGGAAACATCACTGACTTTGTCTACAATGTCCAGAAGACATATATCAAGATGACTGTAGTTCACTTTGACAACATGGAACATTCTGTACACATAGATCGAACCTGTGTAAAATTCCAGGTTTTTAAGGATGTCTACGTAAACAGGAAACAGTTTCCATTATGTGTTGCATATGCTGTCTCCATTCACAAATCTCAGGGATTGAGTTTGGATTCAGCAATGGTAGACATAGGTACAGACATTTTCAAGGATGGCATGAGCTACGTCGCACTTTCATGTGTATGCAGACTTTTTGGGTTGCACATTATTACTATAGCACCTCAGAAAATATGAGCTGACAAGGATGTATTCTTGAGTACAACAGGCTACGTACTCTACATCAGCCACAAATGTCTTTAATACCACTGCCTACATATCTGTCTGTCTCACACAATTCAGTCACAGCTAGAGGTATCAACAAACAGCAGAAAGCTTCCAAAAGTGATTAAAAAAAAAAGAGTTCAACAAAGGCCACAACTTCAAGTAAACATTCACAGCCAGCAATTCATCAGAAATCAGTTGGTGTAGCTGCTGTACCAGTCTTTGACAACAGCAGTAGAGTAAACTGCTATGCTAACTCAGCTATGCAAGTTTTTCTACACATGCCACAGTTTGTGCAGGCAATATCTGCTTCACAAGACAATCCCCTATCAAACGCTTTGAAGCAGATTATCAACATGACTTCTGACCAGTCTAACAATGTACAGTCACTAACACCACTATGACAGGTGTTAGCAACATATCCTGGATGTAATACATTTGCTGCAGACATACAGCAAGACACTACTGAGTTTATGATGGCTGTCATAAACAACCTGGATGAAGACGGCACTAACTAACGGTAAATAACTTTGCAACTGTTTGATGGATTTACCTGAAATGTGGAATACATGATCAAGACCCATATGCCTTGGGATCTGCCAAGCTTTGTACCAGTTGGATATACGGCTGCGGAGTTATTAAGTGTGATCTTCACTTCTGTTTATGCTTTTTTTGGAATTCTACAGTTGTGCCTACAGGTCGCATGGTTTACGCGACCAGTCTGAAATCTTCTGGGAACATCCGGCCAGAGTTCCTGATGTGCCTTTCAAAGATTTCATGAAAAATTATTAAACGATTCAAAAGTTATTCAAAAAACAATTTCCCATTACAAGTCAATGGGAAAAGTGAACAAAAAGTTCAACACTGTTGCAAATGCAGTTTTTACTTTTGCAAATGGCCGGTTTACTGTCGCAAATCTGCCATTTTGTTTTCAGTTAGCGATCAGAAAAATGCTTGGCATTTAAAATTGGGATACTCTAGCAACCTAATTCTTTTTGTATTCACCTAGTCGGACCCTGAGGATGCTAGGCATGTCTTTATTTTGGGGTAAAACACCCTAGAAAAACATTTTTCAAGTTTCTGGAAAAAGTACTTTCACAAAGTAGTGTCGAACGTACGACACTGTTGAATGAATTTGAGAAAGCTTTCACAAAGTTCGACTGTACTTTTCCAGGGTGGGTGAAAATAACAGCAATTCTTTGGCACTGTGCTGCAAAAGAATGGTTTGGTGTTTTGGGATGAAATTTGGAGGGAATGCAGCCAAGGTGCCACAGATGTGCCTTTCACTGGTTCAGTAAAAAAATATTACTCGACCGCCAAGTGACGGCACTCCAAAATCTGACATTTTTTCCCATAGGATACTATTATGGCATCTGTTGCATTACAGGAATCATTTGTCGCTCTGCTGCAAAATAACAGTTTGGTCTTTTGGGATGAAATTAAGAGGGAAGAAAGTCAACATCCCAGAGATGTCCATTTCAGTGGTTTGGTGAAATAATATTACAGGGAGCCAAAGCTATGCCACTCCAAACTTCTCTTTTTTTCCCATATGATAACATTATGGCATTTGCTGCATCTTTCAGGGCCCGTATCTCAGAAATGGTGCGAGATACAGACTTTTCATCAGAACAATTCTTAGCCCCCTACTGGGGGATAAGTATGAAACTAGCCAGGAAAGTTATAAATCATATGACTTTTAAATTGTTTTTCTATGTCGTATGGTTCCTGAGATATAAACAATTTAGTATTCCAACTCTTTTACCGTTTGCGTTTTCATTTTCGCTTGTGTTTATGTAACATCATTATTTGTCTCTACAGTAGTGTTTATCTTTGTGTTTTGATTTGTGGTACCATGTGCATTAACATTTGTGTTTATTGGTTATGTGTTGCTATGTGTGAAGACATCATGTTGCGTCGCTGCTATATCACATTTAGTATATTTCAGTACTGTTTCTGTTTCGCTTTTGTGTGGTGGGACCGTGGGGGCTGAAGGGTCCCAGAGTCCTGCTGTTGTATGATATTTGGGGTTGTTACTGCTGTTTATGTTTCTGTTTTGTGTGGCGGGAGTGCGGGGCCCGAAGGGCTCCACGCTCGTGTTGCTGTATAACATTTAGTATATTTCAGTACTGTTTATGTTTCTCTTTTGTGTGGTGCCCCATGCTCCTGTCACTAGCACATTGTGTGTTTTACAGTACTGTATATGTTTGTGTTTTGTGTGGTGGGAGCACAGTGCCAGAAGGGCCCTGCACCATTGTCACTGTATTACATTCAGTATTTATCAAAATTGTTTATCTTTGTGTTTTGGTTTGTGCTATCATGTGCATTGACATTTGTGTTTTCTGGCATTGTGTTAATATGTGTAAAGACATCATGTGGTGGGAGCGTGGGGCCCAAAGAGCTCCGCATTACCGCTGCTGTATCATGTTTAGTATATTTCAGTACTGTTTATGTTTGTGTTTTGAGTGGTGGGACTGTGGGGGACAAAGGGCCCTGCAGTCCTGCCTTGCGTGACATTCAGTGTTTTTTAGTGCTGTTTATGTTTGTGTTTTGTATGTTAGTATGTGTGAAGATATCACATGGCCCCTACCCCCGGAGCAACACTGGCACACAGAGAGACAGACAGATATGGAAGTGGGGGGGGAGAGCCATGGTAACAGGAATAATCACAGAGTTGCTGCATGTTAAGTGAAGAGCAATAGGCAAAGAAGGGTGATGCAAATCAGTTGTACACCTCCCTGATTACAGGTAAAGTATAGTTAGCATAGTTGTCACTTGAATGGCCTCAGCCAGGTAATGTCTCTTCAAATTGCAACACCAAGTACTGGGTCCTCAGTAGAGACCCACAACAGAGCTGAGGGTATGGACATCAGTGGTAGACATCAGTGATTTCAGGGACACTCAAGTTAGCACAGTTAGTGTTTGTGTTGGCTGGGACAGGTAATACCCCCTCTCCCAAAGTTTGTATTTCATCATGAGTACCAATGCGCAGCAAGACTGAGGCAAACAACATCAATGGTACACCTCTGTAATTGTTGATACACACAACTTAGCACAGTGCTGTATCACATTTAGAATAGTTCTGTATTGTTTAAGTTTGAGTTTTGTGTGACGGGAGCATGGGGCATGAAGGGCCCCGCACTCCTGTCACTAGCACATTTTTTCTTTTACAGTACTGTTTCTGTTTGTGTTTTGCATGGTGGGAGCATGGGGCCCAAAGGGCCCCAGACTCCCATCACTGTATTACATTCAGTATTTTTCAGAATTGTTTTCATTTGTGCTATCATGTGCATTAACATTTCTGTTTGGTGCCACTGTGTTAGTATGTGTGAAGATATCATGTGGCACCTACTCCTCCTGAGCAACACTGGCACACAGAGAGACAGACACACATAGAAGTGGGGGGAGAGCCATGGTAACAGGAACAATCACAGACTTGCTGCATGTTAAATGAAGAGCCACAGGCAAAGAAGGGTGATGCAGATCAGTTGTACAACTTCCTGATTACAGGTAAAGTGTAGTTAGCATTGTTGTCACTTGAATGGCAGCAGCCAGGTAATGTCTCTTCAAACTGCAACACCAGGTACTGGATCCTCAGTAGAGACCCACAGCAGAGCTGAGGGTATGGACATCAATGGTAGATATCAGTGATTTCAGGAACACTCAAGTTAGCACAGTTAGTGTTTGTGTTGGCTGAGCCAGGTAATACCCCCTACACCAAGGTTTGTACTGCATCATGAGTACCAAAGCGCAGCAAGAATGAGGCAAGCAACGTCAATGGTACAGCTCTGTAATTGTTGATACACACAACTTAGCACAGTTAGGATTTCTATGGCTTCACACAGGCAACTTCCACACACATACCAGTTACTGATCCTGACTGTACTGTCACAATTGCATGCCCTTAGGTAGAAAGTCACACAGCTGTCTAGACCAGGTACTGCACTCTGACTCTAGACTGACAGTAGATGTAAGTGTGGTACATGGTAGTTAACTTAGTTAGGCATTACAGGAGATCTGTAACTCAATGTCAGAACACCGAGCCCACATATTGCACACTGAGTTGACAGTACAGAACAGAAAAAACATGGAGATGAACAGCGTGTTGGGGGAACTGCACTTCCACAGCACTTACTGCATCCTAAGTAAACAGCCACAGGAAAAGATAGGCAATGTACATCAGTTGTGCAGGTCTCTGATTACAGGAGTAGTCCAGTTAGCACAGTTGCCACTTAAATGGTTTCAGGCAGGCAATGTGTCTATAAATGTGACAGTAGGTACTACTTTGTAAGTGGAGATACAGAACACAAGTCAGGGAATGCACATGTTAGTGCACATACACAACACAGGTGAGGGTTTGTGCGTCAATGGTAGACATCACTGATTGCAGGGAAACTGAAGTTACCTCAGTTAGGATTTGCATGGATTTAGGCAGCTAGAGCTGCTGTGCCTCCCAAAATTTGTAGTGCATTATGACAGGTTATCTATAGGAACCATAGGGGATTGGAGATCGATGGCACAACTCTGTAATTGTACAATGAAGTTGCCACAGTTAAGAGTTGCAGAAGCTGAGGCAGGGAATTGCAGTGGACATAGCAGTCACTGCATCCTAAGTGTATAGTCATAGCTGCATATTGTTAGGTAGTGATGTGTGGCACCTTGCTACAGTAATTACTACATGCTGAGTGTAGAGGCACAGGAAAAGTAAGTGCATTGCAGACTTTTTAACACTCTTAGGAATTATGGGAAGTGTGGCATGTAATGTGCCACATCGTAGCCTATGTTGTGGTACTGAGTGGACAGCATAGCAACCAAAAAAAAAATCATGGACACATAGTTATCTTACTATTTGTTGCAGTTGATTTGCATGCTTAACAGAAACAACAGTTATGTTCTAATGTCATTATGCTATTTTCAGTAAAGACTCAACACAGGTGGTTATGTTTTAAAAAGATTTATTGCCAATTGGTGAAACTGAAAAAGGCCCAATTAAGCCTGTATTTTCTTTACAAAATCAGTCTCACAATACAATCCTTGTATGTGTGTAAACATTGCTTGGAATATATGTAAATGTGTCACATTTATAGCAACTAGATTATATGAATTGAAGCAAGTGTGTGATATTGTAATACAGCATAGAAAGAAGGTTGCATAAGAAGGTCATTTGTTCTATTAATTGCGATTGTGTTACAGGGTTCACATCTTGAGGTAAAGTGTTTGCTATCCTTGCAGTGTTCTCCCATCTTTTGTTAGCGGGGTTGTTATCTTCCTTCTATGCATATACCTGGTTCCTTAACAGCTGGTCACAGTTTTTAATTAGGTGTTCCGTGTTTATAGTGAAGTTTCAGTGTTCACTACTCTTTATGGGAAGAAGTGCTTTCTGACATTCCTCCTGAACTTGTGACACTCAAGCTGAACCTGTGGCTCTTCATTATATATTTGCCACTGAACTTGAAGAGACTTTGGTTAACAACATTATTTCTATTTTTAAGTAGTTGAATGTTTTTATTATGTGTCATCCATTAGTTGTGTCGTATATTAATAAAGGTATGTCAGGAATTTCTAAACAGTGATTACACACATGAAACAGAAATGTTTAGTTGTTATTGTGTGACTGATAATGTGGATGTTCCCGGGGTGGGTGAAAAACCATATGCTACGTGTTCAAGTAATAGAATATAAAAAAAATCTGATTTCAGTGGCATTAGATTACTGGTATGTTCAGTTAAATATTTAATGATATATCACTGACTAGGCGCATATGGAAAATTCCCACCTGACCCCTCAACAGAGGCGATCATAAATATTGTCAGGAACTGGTACGAAGTGCGTTGTGATCAGTAATAGTGTCTGATTTACAATTGTCAGTATTGTTAACATAGGTTAGAATTACTTGTATGACAAGTACAAAAAATGTCATATTATTACTGGAACAAAAAACATTGTTTTCAATTGTTACATTGGTTTCTATGTTACCTCTGAACTAGTAAGTAAAAAAATGTGCATGGTATGCTGTTTTTATCAAAGATATGGTTCATTGAACTTCATCAGTATAGTAATGTATTATATGTTAAACATTCATTAGTACTTTACTCTTATACAAATACTTTTACTAGAACAATAAAAGTAGTTAGCAACAATGGCAAGGTGGAATAAGAATATAAATATTATTTACAAGTAATTACAAAGGCATTGCAAAGTCAGTTAATAATAAGATGCAATTGTTCAGTATTTACATTTGCTTCATTCAACTTGTTGCATTATGAATAAAAATTGTTATTTTTACTTATGTACAGTATCAGCATAACAAATAAAGCAGGCATAGTTCAACACTGTTGCAAGGTGAAAAAATGATGTTGTTGTCTACATGTTAACAGCTAATAGACAAAAACAAGTGGTGAAAGACAACTTGTGACAGACTGTACCATTTGGTGAATGAGATATGTGTTGCTCAGTTATTTACGATGGTAACTGAGAACTTTTGTTTCTCTGCAGAGAGTAACAGTTAGAAACTGGCGGCAACTTCTTGTTATGTATGGGTATGATACAGTAACAAGAAAAGATATGTACAGAAGAGGAGAGGCAGGAAGGCCTCAGTTTTGAGATGTACAATCTTTGATAGACATGTAAGCATGGTTTCTCTAGTGACTGTGAATACTGTTGGCTCTGATAGAAGCCACTACAACAATTTCCATGTTGTCACTGACCCACACAAGATCTAAGATGTCATAGTGCATGAAAGGTGTCTGCCAGTATAGCATTTTGTTGAAATTCTGTGGTTTATTGAGAGTCGTAGATTGGAAACAATTGTACTGACCTACGACTGTTTCTGTCACAAAGTAGTTATTTAAAAAATGCAACATGTCCTGTCCTAGTCTTCTGAAATATGAAGGTCATCATAATTCTTCAATATTAGAAGATATGCATTTTTTAAGTGTCATGGCAGTCTCTGTTTAAAACTGCTTGTAGAGTCATCACACTCTACCCATCCACTTCTGTACCTTAGTAAACAGGTGTAATGGCCAGAATGCATGGATTGACCATGGTGATAGATTATACTGTGAGTGTCAAACACTGATTGGTTATGGACTATTCCACCAGCTGTGTAATCTGTGATAGGAGTGTCAACCCTGAGCCCACTGGAGTCAAACCTGTGCAACATAAGTAACAGATATTGAGATGAACTTCTGAGATGTATGGACAGAGTGCACCTGCCTCCACACCTTTTACAGGAGTGTCCACATTGAGCATTGGTGAATAGCTGCCGAAATTTGACACTTTTGGCTTGAAGAACAAAAAGAGTAATCCACAGCATGTCTTCTGTGGTTTCACGCTGTGAATGGCCACATGAAACACATACATATTTGGCTACATATGACACTGTGAAGTAGTGGCACATTGGGGTGCCGTCTTCATCCCAAGTTGTTTATGACAGCCATCATAAACTCACTAGTGTCTTGCTGTATGTCAGCAGCAAATATAGTATGTCTGTCATATGTGACTAACACCTGTCATAGTGGTGTTAGTGACTGTACATTGTTAGACTGGTCAGAAGTCATGTTGACAATCTGCTTCAAAGTGTTTGCTAGGGTATTGTCTTGTGAAGCAGATATTGCCTGCACAAAGTGTGGCATGTGTAGACAAAACTTGCATAGCTGAGTTAGCATAGCAGTTCACTCTAGTGCTGTTGTCAAAGACTTGTACAGCAGCTACACCAACTGATTTCTGATGAATTGCTGGCTGTGAAAGTTTACTTAAAGTTGTGACCTTTGTTGAACTCTTTTGAGTTGAATCACTTCAAGAAGCTTGTGGCTGTTTGTTGACACCTGTAGATTTGACTGTATGATGTGAGACTGCCAGATATGCAGGCAGTGGTATTAAAGACATTTGTGGCAGATGTGGAGTACGTAACCTGTTGTACTCAAGAATACATCACTTGTTAGCTCATGTTTTCTGAGGTGCTAGAGTTATAATGTGCTACCCAGAAAGACTGTGGACACGTGAAAGTGCCACATAGCTCATGCCATCCTTGAAAATGTCTGTACCTATGTCCACCATTGCTGAATCTAAACTCAAGCTCTGAGATTTGTGAATGGATACAGCATATGCAACATATAATGGAAACTGTTTCCTGTTTACATAGATATCCTTAAATACCTGGAATTTTACGCAGGTGCGTTCTATGTGTACAGGCTGTTCCATGTTGTCAAAGTGAACTACAAGTGTCTTGATATATGTCTTCTGGAAATTGCAGACAAAGTCAGTGATGTTTCCCATGGCACCTTTTACCATGCCTCATTCAACATCTAGATTATGTCGCAGCCTGACAGGTGCTTTCTTACAAAGTGTGAGAATAGCTTCTAGGCCAGCTGTGCGTGAAACATCTGACTTGGGTTCACTGAGTCAGTCATCTTTGCTACTAGGTTGCAACTAAGAATGGCACCATCAACTGTATCAACAGCATGCAGAGTTAGAATTTCTTGGTTTTCTCTCTGCAGTATTACATTGTTAAACTCAGTGCATTTCTTTAGTCGTGGCATAAGACACACTATGTGTGTCCCTATAGAGCATACATCACTGAAAACATTACATGCTGTTTCTATGGATGCAGTATCTACTGTGATTCTCCAATCATTTAACATACAAACATGTTCTGGTGATAAGGAACCTGTACAAGCTTCATCTAAGAGTGATTTGTAAGCCAGATCACCACTTTGGCACATGTTCTCATACAACTCAACATAGGTAAATAACTTTCAAATGTTATAGTCTGCAATGCAGCTGAGAATATTCTTAGCTTGCTTGGCAGTTAGAGTTATAAATACATGCTCTGCATTAACTGGTGCAAGCTGTAAAAGGTCTCCCAAAACAACAATACTTTTGCCACCAAATGGTACTCCATCGTCAGTACCTAAGATCTCCTGTAGATGGAGATGAATATAGGCAAGCATGACATTGGAGACCATGCTGATTTCATCAATGATGACTGTAACTTCATCTTTGTGAACATGGAATGGAGCTGAAATGCAACCTCAAATTACAGTTTACGATACTCTCCAGTTCTGCCATGTTCAACTGGCAATGTAAAGAGACGGTGTAATGTAACTCCACCAATGTTGTATACGGCTAGTCCTGTGGGAGCAGTAACAGCAACAGACATTGAAGACTCTGACAGGCTCCATATTTCAGCAAAGATGGCTTCATTAAGGAAACTCCTTCCTGTGCCAGCTGAATCATTAACAAAGATCAGTAGTGGCTTATAGTCACGATAGTCACATTTTTTTGTTTCATGTTGTAGGCCATGTCGGACAGCGGCAACTACTTCAGAGTGAACTGTATGCTGCTGCTGATTTAGTCATTCTATCAAGTCAGCTGGGTTGACAGTGGAGTGTGTTCCATGTTCCATGGCTGTCTCAATTTCTGACATTAACACTTCTGGGACATTTAAGTGCAGAAGTTCACCTAGAACAGCTTGTCCTTCTGGGTCAAGATTGTCTTATGAACTAACAGGAGTGTCTTCCAGAAGCTGCTTCTCTGCCTTCCCAAGCTGTTCTTTCTTAGCCTCTAGTCTCTGTTTGTAGGTCTCTGAGTATTCAGTTTTGAAAGTCTCATAACTGTGATTGAATTCTTCCTCGAATGTATCACAGTCACCTTTTAATTCAGACTCACTTCTTCAGGGTCTAAATAGGAATTTGAGAACAAAGTAGTAGTGTTCTCTGCTCTCCAATGTGCCTAGATGCAATCTACAGTGGTCTATGAGCCATGGCTTGTGTCTCTTTATGAGACAGCCATCCATCCATTCACCTTGAAATCTTATGTGTTGAGTCAGGTGATATCACTGCCTTGTAGTCATACCATAGCCACCAGAAAGAGACATATATCATCCATGTCATCATGTCTGCGGGGGTAGTATGTGTCTAATTAAGTTATTCTTCAAGATATGTTTTGAAGAAGGCCTATTGGCAGTGAGTTCCTCAATTTTGGCATGGGAATCAGTACATTTGTATTTCTCTTTGTAGTTTACATGAGAAACCAGACAGCATCAAACTCCCTACCGATGTGTACCCATTAAATGGTAATCACCATAAGCTCCCATTCTCTTTCTGAAAATCTTAGGCCAATGACCAGATCTGAGATGTCAGACTTCTGCTTGAACTGGCAATATCTTCCTCAAGATCTTGCAAGTTAGTCTGCTCATGTTTGGATTTATGCTCAAGTGACCGTACCACACAGAGCCTAATGAGTTATCAGTCACAGACTGAACATCTACTTTACTGCCACATTAGAGAAGAGTTGGGTTGTAGTCATTGATGTACACCTCTTTCTCATCTCTGGGTAACTCAGAGTACCGTCTTGGTTGATTTTGCCTTCAAGTAGTGTGCATTGCTGAGAAAAGGTCATTCATGGAACTATCTAACAAACTCATCTAGAAATCCAAAGTTACATTGTGTGTACCAATTAGATTTGTTCTTTACTACTCACTGGCATATTTTGCACAAATATGTTGCTGGAAATTTTGAATGAACTTCCATAGTGTGGGACTGTCATACTTGTCTGGAATGTGACAAGTGATACATTTCTTGATGAATAATAGCACTTGTGTTGCTTCATATTCACCTATCCATGGTGCATCCTTGATCACAACAGCATGTGGATGTGAGGGGTCACCCGTGCTTGATACTCCATCCTCAAAAGTAATGCTACAATACCACAGAGATGGATAGTCCTTGGCAAGTAAAAGTCAGAATGTCAAGGAACGCTTGGAAAATGTCTTCATGACAGACACAGGATCAAGTGAACACATTTCTCCGACAGTCATTGATGAGATGCCATCGACATCAGAATTTGCACACTTCAACAGTTCTATATGAGCTCATCGCAGGCATATTCAGCACAACTAAGTGTGACAAACCATGTGGCTGCACCATACTCTTGCGGCGTTGTCATCGCACAGGTCTGCAATACCAATATTATTTGGTACCTCGAGACTTGAAAGAATGGAAGACAGATTCTCTTGCACATTTTCATCTTGCTGCTTTAATTTCTCTAGAAATTGAGCAGCTGTTACTCCATCTAGTGGACTTATGAAATGAATAGTATGTGCAATAGATGCAGACAGAATGCTAAGTTCACTCTCCCAGAGGAGATGAAACAGGTACTGTATGATACGTCTGAATTTGCCGTCTTTACTGAGCACATGGCTAGTGCGGTACTCAGTACCCTGTACATGCACTTCTCTTTCACCTAGGCGTCCACCTGCCCTTTTGGAATAGGTCTGGGAAAGAGCGTGCTTCTAGTGTTGCCTCCCAAATGCTGACAGACTCACCTTCCACCTGTTTTATTTGATAGAGATCAATATGATCTCCCACTGGATCTCTGCCATGTAGTGGGTGAGTTATACTGTTCATGCATTGTCACTTCATTTTGTCCACTGACCTTCTCAATCATTGGTTTAGTTTTTCTTAGAGATCATGTTGGATAGAGACTAGTCATCTGATCTATGTCAAGGTCTGTATAAAAGGTTGTTACTCTTTAAATAAGTAAGACAAGCTTTACCTTCTGCACATTGACACCATCATGCCAGATGTCCTTGACTTTGTTGGAACACCATTTACAAGAATCACCAAACCATTTTCTGTAGAGATTGCTTCCACATTTTCCTGTAGAGGAAGTTGTAGATACATCAACGGAACCCGTAGAGATCAAAAAGTTCTTTCTGTGGAATGTTCTAGGCCTTTGTGTTCAGACATAGAATGGTTGGAATGGTTTCTGTCTGAATTAGAATGCAATCAAACATATTCAATGTTGAAATCCAGCGGGTGTAACATGTACACATATTATTCAGCAGTGACCTTATTGGCAAATTTAGACTTCAGTTTGGAAAAACAGTGCTTGCACAGCAGAATGGTGTTTTAACTGAAAGTCAGATTTCCAGCAACAAAATGCTGAGACATAACCACGTGTCATTGTATGGTGACAAGGTTTCTAGGTTCACTGTGACTGTTTACTGTAGCACAGATGGTCACATAACACATGACAGAGTCAAACTTCTGAGACTTTGCCAATTCAAATTTTGCTATTTCTTTGCCGTACTGTCTCAGTATGTCAGTTTCTAAGAGTGAGACAGATTTTCCAGCAGAAGGGTTTGACTGAGAAATTGTTGTGTCTGCTACAGAAGTTACATGTTGCAGTTGCCCGAGAAATTTGATGGCACCCTGCATGCCACCTGACTGCAATAAGTCATTTAAACCAGTGTACTGATTTACGCTCATTGTACTATATATACTCTGTATACAAAGTTTTGCATGCCTGTTTGATGCACTCCAGGCATCCGCATGTTGTGAAAGATACTGTCACAAACACCACTATTGAGGCATGCTAATGAATAACCCATAAGTCCAGTATGTGGACGGATTTCACAATGGTCAATCTTGTTAAACAGTTTATATCTTTCTTTACGATCTATAATAACAATAGTTTGACAAACTGTATAACTTTTTCAAATGATGATTGCCTATGGTTGCAGGTGTCATCACATGCCCATGCCAGACAGTGCCATTTTTTGGACATAGTGGTTGCATCACAGTCATCATCTGTGTCCATTGTGGTGTCATTACAGATACTGAGGACACTGACCAGTCTACCGGACTCATCAATAGTGAACTTGACTTCCTTTTTCTGGGAATAATAAGATTCTTCCCAGAAATATGCCTCTGAGTGCTGTGTGTTCATCCAGTGAACTGTGAATACATCACAGAAATTGTGGACTGTCAAAGAAGGATAGTGTTGTAGCCATTTTTTGATGTCATACACAACTTTTCTGAATAGTTCAAGCACATGAGACATCTTACACCACCAACTTTGCAGTACAAACACTGCTCCTTTAAAAAAGTGTATGCTGAGATGCAATTTCATCAAGACAGATGACTCTTCAATCTTTTTTGCGCTCATGTCTCATCACAGCAATAAGTCCTATGTCGATCTTAGCTTTTGTGCTAGTGATCAAAATACTTTCACTTTCTCAGTGAAAAATCACCAGGTGTGAGTTTACGGCTTTGTTTAGGAAGGTTTGTTGCTGGTTGCTGTTGCAATAGTTGTGTTTTATCTGAGAGATCTACACAACTGTTGCAGAGGTAGCATTTTACCTTGCTCTTGAGGAAGTATGTGGCACTGATGTGCAGTGAGTTATGAGCTCACTGTTGCAGTAGAAGTCTGTTTTCTTTTATATTCTGATCTCACATAAGTGTTTTCTTTATCACCCTTAAGCAACAATGAAGTGCTATGATACCTGTTTCATTTACCTATACATCTACATCTGTATTTAGTCAGCATCTTTTAATATGATAGTTCACAGTGGCAGTTAGCAATCTTACAGCAGTATCAGGCACCCGTATAAAGACAGAGAAAAGACAAAATTACTATATGCCTGTGTTCATGCCTTCTAACATTGTGCATTGAGATATATGATTAAATTATCACATCTATTTAAAAAATATTTTCCATCTTTTGAATCGCATTAGCTATTGACATTGTAACAGTTTATTTTTATTTCTGCTACATTGTCTTGTATATCATTATCACTATAGCATATAGATTTTGTTTTGTATGAATTTCACTGTTCAGTTATGGACAATTAGTATTATTAAGAATAATTTATGTAGCTAATACTGTCACACCTGGTTACACAACTAACTCTATTAACAATCTTCGTTAATTAGTACACATTAATAAGTCAACTTTGCATTACCCTAGCTTAAGTTACTGCCATTATAAATATTTTCATGTGTGACATTGTTAACATTGGTATTTCCTTAACTTTTTCAATTATACAGCTGTCATTTTTACATTCCTTCCTAAGAAATGTTTTGATGCAGTTACAGTGTCCCTGCCACAGGCGGTGTGAAACCACTGTTCAGAGCACATTGTGATAATGACAGTGACATTGTTCATGAGCAGAAGTATGGAAATGAGTATGTATAACATTTGGTATTAGTAGTCTGTTATATGACTGTTTATGTGAGTGTGTGTATGGACTTCACAACACACATTTGTAAGTTAGTGTATTTGCACTATTTCCATGGAAGGTTGGCAACATTGTATTTCATCAAATCTTCTTTTATTTGTGATGTTATGATTGGCTATACCTACCAGATGGTGTATACATTTCTGCGTACTGGCAATTGCCAATTTCCTGGAAGCCCTTCGAGATACAATCATCAGGTCTCTAAGAATGTCAGACTGTTTCATCAAATATCAAAGTGTAAACAATGGTTTTCAGAACCAAAAACATTTGGTCAAAAAATAGAACAGCTGTCATACATCACACACACATGTAACACGTGGGTTGGCAATATTCAGATTGTGCCATGCTGTGTAACAACACTGGAGAAAGTGCAATTGCAATGCAGCAGGTTGTTGCTAGTACAACATTTCACGATGTTGTGGTGTGGTTAGCACTGTTAAATATTTCAGTCTTAAGGCACATTGTACATATTACTGTGGCACTGCACAAGTGTAAGTGAGCAGAGAGGAGCAGGGGTGTTACAACAGTGAAGTGCAGTGGTGGTAGGCTTATGTATTACACTATTTAGTACTATACATGCAAATGGAGCCATAATACATGCAAGGCATAAACACAGTTATTTTCATTTTATCAAGGCATTATTAGTATGCAGGTATCCTCTTTATCAGTAAGTTGCTACTTGTATTGCCTGAGTCAGGATCTGTTGTCTGCTGATACCACCCCCCCAGTAGCTTGCTGGTTATCTATTTCAAAAGTATACTTTGCTTTTTGAAAAACAAATGGTGGTAGTACAACGTAGTGCTGCCTATCACACATTATAATGGGTAACATTTTTAAAAGTAACCCTTTGTGGCATTGTTAGCTCTAGTTTGTTGTTAAATAAACATGGAGTGGTAGCTGCAGTACAACACAATGGTTACTTTTAATGAAAGAAAAACAATTGGGTGAAGGGTGGGTGCAGTGTATCCCCATGGATATATTTTCAAGAAAAAATCATACTTGCTGAGTCACGGGTGATGACAACACATGGTACAGTTGACTTTGTCTCTCAGCAAAAGCTGTTGGATTGCATATTGTGGTGTGTAATACTTCAGCTATACTGTCGTTCTCATTTGTAAATAATTATTTTGGGAGGAGCTTCAACACTATGCAGCAGAAGTATGGGTCATGGTTGGAGATACTCATGTCATTACAGGGTCAATACCAGTATGACTTAAGTGTACATAATAGTTATAATGTTCCACAAAACAATGCATGTAAAAAGTTATTTCTGTCTGAAGGAGTTTGGTAAGGTTATGAAATGTGTTCTTGTCATGTTCTAAGCATAAAACTTCATACAATACATAAATATACATAGACTATGAGACATGACAGTAATGGAAATTTTTCTTCATGTTTCTATTGCAGAAAGAAAAACACAGCATGAGGCAGTGGACCTTGCGAGAGGTGTGCTTGCTGCTTGAGGCAGTCCAAGCCAGGGGGAGTGCCCGTATATTAATGCAGAGCACTAACTGTAACCTGGATTTGATGTGGAGGCACATTAACAGCTTCTTGCATGTTATCTTAAAAGTAAAAAATAAGATTGTCATACAACTCAAGAGGAAGTGGAAGCTGTTGCACCAGCATTTCTATGTGATGAAGCAGTGGGAGGAGATACCGGACAATGCTAGGTGCAGGTACTACCTCATGTATGAGTTGTAGGAGGCTGCAGGCAAGCCAGCAGTGGGGCAGTGCCTCACTCATCGTAAGTTACTCAACAGAACTTTGTACAATGCATGTGTCTTGATACTGATTTAGATAAAAATTATGAAATATGCTATGACAGTTAATAGTATATTGCATATTTGACATGCGTGGTGTGGTTCAGCTGTGTGGTTCAGCTGAGTGACTGAACAACAGTACAAGTAGTAAATACACCTGTATACGCATTCCCTGTCATGGCATTTTGCTAAGATACAATGCTGAAATTGTGTTTTTGTATTAATACTGATATGAAACTTTAATAGTGGGTATACTGGAGGATTTAGCATTGTTATGTGATGTGTTTTTTAACAATTAGGTTACTTAATTTTCATAACCCATTGTATTACATGTATTTTATGATGATTTTTAATAATCAGCCGACTGTGTTGCAGTTATTATGCAGTATCCATTTTATCTAAACATAATTTTACTTCATGTAAGGTTCTATATAACTATTAAGTGTTGTGTATTCAGTGAGTTTATGATCTTTTCTTTAATTAAATTTTGCTCTGTATGGAAAGTGTGTATTAGCCACCATAATATGCAGTCATGCAACTTAGTGATGAAAAGTTTAGTGTTTTACAAGTTGTTAAGTGGAGTTTTAAACTTTTAAATACTGGTATAACAAAAGAGAATGTATGTGAGTTGCAGTATTCTGACACATGCAATGCAAATAGTGTTTTTTTATCATGTAGTATGAAAGATGATGCCTGGGAATCTCATGTAAAATATAGTAAAGTCACCATTTGTAGTTACTAGGGAATAGTTAATCTCTCAAGCTGTAGTCCCAAGGTTGTCCATGTTACCCAAACAACCACTTAAGGTGATTTAACTGTTGCTATATCATGCTCTTTAAGCATTATTATTGATATTAACAGCACTTGTAATTTTATATGTACCTGCAATGCTTGTGGTGTCCCTGATGAGAGGCAATGTTACCTATGTGAAGCATGTTTAATGGTTACATAAACTGTTGTTATAATGTAATGCAATTTACATGCAAGACTTGGTGGGTCTATTTTTTTATCTTTTTTCACAGGCCAACGTAGGGTTCCCCCACCTGCAAGTGAGGTAGTACCAGCACAGTCTGAAGCTGTGGAGGGTGGTCACTCTGACACTGACAGTGTCATTGTTGTCGAGTCAGATGGTAAGATACTGATAGAAATAATTGTACTATGTAATTAGAGATTGGTATGAAGGTATCATTCAAGGTGTGACCTGCACTGCTTAACTCAATTCTTTTAGGAAATACTATTTAGTAAGTTAATATTACTTGAAGCATCTATGTAGTATTTGTATGAATACAATGTACAGCAATGTGATCTGTAGAATTCTGAGTTTTGATTGTGTACATGTAACACTTTTAGTGTTGTAGATGATACCGTGTAGTTGTTGTGAATAATGGCAGTCACCAGTCAGCCACTTCAGCAACTCTGTGGCAAATGCATATGTTAATTGCTAAAAGACTGCTGGAAACCTAATGGATGTACATCACAGAAATGAGAAGTAAGTTTGAAACCAAATGGATGTATAAAGTTAATTTATTGTTAAAAACATTATTTTACACTTTGGCTCAGATATTCAAAAGGCTTGTGCATGCTGCAACAGTCATGCAAGATGTGCAAACCACTGATGTGCCTAGTGTGATATTTAAACAATGTGCATGTCACAAATCCCAATATGCTGGAGTGCATCAGCAATGTATCTTGCACAGATAGAGGGTGTTCTCATGCATATTCTGCACAGCCCAACATTCAGTCTGGGATGTCCTCAACCATGCATCCGCAATGTCTGCTTGTGCCACACAAACTTGATTCCAAAAAGAAGGATAAACAGCTAGTCATGTACAGGTAAGCTGTCATGTTGCAGGGTGTAACACGGCTGCTGCCATCTCTCAGTGGCTACCCAAGCTCCGTCTGAACCTCTGTGGTGGTGGCTACAAACCCATGTCCAATCATGGACTAAGTAAAAAATGTATTTCTCCTACATTCTTGATGGTAGAGTGGAACACTACCTGCTAAACCATGGGTAAGTATAGTAAAATATTTTTCCTACATACCTGGTGGTCCAGTGCAACATTGCCTGCCTCATTGTGGGCTAACTATAATAAAATAGTTGTTGTATATCCATGGTGGTCCAGTAGACAGCTGCCCTGCCTGATCATAGGCTAAGTTAATATAAAATTAACCACTATCCCTGGTGCTCTAGTGGAGGTGTCTGAGTGATCGCAGGCAGAATGAACATAAAATTAACCTATTTTCCCTATTGGTCCAGTTGACATGTGTGCTCAGTTGTGGACTGAAGTACAAATAACAGAAAGCTGCTATCTGTGTTGTCCTTAACTGCTCACTGAACCCCACTGTCATGCTTCACCCATCCTCCTGGTCAGCAACAGTCGGCAGTACACCACCCACCTGCTGCTGTGCTGCCCGCTGACTGATCACTGTCAGTGGGGCTGTATGCCATTATTACACAATGCGAGGCAGTGGTCATGCAGCACATATTGTTCTACACATTGCACATATGTGAATTGATCTATGCACATATCTGGAATGTGTAGAATCGTATGGGCTGCACACCCATTGGATCACACTGTGGGACAATGGATGCACAGCCCTACCAATGGTGTTAGTTGGCAGGTGACAGGGTGGGTGGGTTGCTCCTGCCCACCGCTAATGGGGGGAGTTGGATGGTAGGGATTAATGGGTAGGTGGAGAGGGGTGTCCACTGCACACCAGGTATAATAGGTTTCTTTTAGTTTTTTTCACCTGTGATTGGGCAGACATGTTCACAGAACCTCCAGGGATAGTGGTTGATTTTATATAAATTCTGTGCAGAATTGGATAGACAGGTCCACTGGAATACCAGGGATATAGGTTTATGTTATTTTAATTCAGCCTGCACTTGGGCTGTGGGGCATACTGATGTGCTGCAGGCAGTTTGTTACCCAAGGGCTGCTGCCTGCAAGGGCACCAGGCACAGGTTTTGGGGTATTGGTGCATCTGCATGCATATGGGTCCATAATGACAGAAAGCGCATTTTGCACTGCGCATGCATTAGAACCCCATTGCATGTTGACTTTCAAATATTGTGGTTGCTGCACCTAGCACTATGTGAACTACTTTTACTGCATCCAAGGCGCACTCTGGCCACTGATTCTGGTGCGGTGCCACTGCTATGTGCACTGATAATGACCGAGGTGTGACATTCAACAATGCGGGACATGGTGAGCTCTGGCCGAATATCGCTGATCCATGCCACTGCACGGCCCCTGTTCAACTGCACCGAGAACGCCTCACGACTGGCACAGCTTGAATATCTGGGCTTTTGTATAATTAAATATACTACTAAAGAGAGTGGGTACACTGTAAGATGTGCCACATGAGGCATCATTAAGTCTCTAACCTGTAGTTTGTGACTGAACTACTGCAGTCATGAGACATCTACAGTAAACAAACACCGTGTTGGAGTATGTTGCTTGAGAAGTGTAACAAAATAAAAGCATGATATTTCATTATATAACTTGTGATCCAAAAGAAACAGATATTATAGACAGATGTATGTCAGTTATATACTTCTCAGTTTGGTTTAACTGAACATGATCCATAACAGGCCATGACAGTTGTGGACAAGAATAACATAAAATATTGTAGTACTATAATTTGTTTTCAGTTGTTAAATAAGTGAATGTTGTGTTCATTCCAGTGTAAGAAAATATTTTCATACATTTGAATTGTATTTTTTGTGTTATGTAATCTTACAAATGCATAATAGAGGTACTCACTACAATATATGTGTTATCTAGATCTTGTATAGCACATGAAAAGAGTTATTACATATTGCTATACTACTCACTTATGTGATACATACTGATGTCACCAGATACTACATATGCAAGAAAATTTTCTGTAATGCAGATAGTGATATGAGAAGGAAAAATAGTTGTATTTGTTTATGAGGTTGGGTGATATATACCCATGTATATGTTACAGATAATGATTTTGTGACTGTTGTGTCCTTGTTACATATTATCAGAATCTGTGAATGAGTGAATGGACAGTATTCTATGTGTATAGTAACACTGGCATACTAGCTGGAAATGGGGTGAGCATCACTGAAGAGCTCTATGGACATCTGCAGTAATGTACAGACAGTTTAAAAATTACAGTGGGGTGTACAGCAATGATGTGGTCACAAGTTGTAGGAATTATCTGTGACATTGTTGTTACTGTTCATGTAAGTCATTTTCTTACTGTACAGAGGAGAAGAGTTGCTATGTGCATGTCACTGTTGCTAAATGACAGAACATCATAGAAACACAGAAGTGTCATTGCAAAGAGAAATGTGTTTACATGGTTTAATAACACAATGACACAGTATAAAACAATGGATTTCACAATAGAAGTACAGTACTACCTTAATATTTTGTGGTATATGTATCATTTTTTGTACTTGTATATTTTATAGAGCCCAGGGAAACTGTGGTTGTGTGACCTGTGGAGGTGAAGCAGGAGCCAGGTACCAGCTCTCCATGTAAGTACCATCACAACAGATATTCATACAAGATTTAGTGTTACAGTATCCTGAACCCAGAATGTATGTTATGTTAACTGTCTGCTTGGTAGGCAGTTGCATAATGACTGATCTCATATAGTAGGACTGTTAAGCATTGTTTCATAACCTAAACAATGCCTGTGAAGGCTGTAAAGTACTACACTGTACAGAAATGCACATGAATCCATTTATAAATCTCTGTTGTGTAGTATGGTACAAGGTTCATGCTCATTTGCTTCTGTTGTGGCCAGTAATGTGGCCTGGCCCTATTCTACAGAGTCGATAATTGTGCATCAGACGCAGGTTGGCAAGCAGCTACTTACCTACTGAGAGGAGTGGGGGGAGTGAACATGTTGTTGCTTAGTGGTTGGGAGAGGAGCGGTGTAGGACTACTTAACAAAGGATGTTTTGCTTTGATAAAATACTGCAGGAATTCCTGCAATAGGCATGTGAGTGTTGCACTGGGACACCAGGGACATAGAAAGCATTATTACTATAGTAATACACACAGTCAGCATGGGGGGGCAGGATGAAGGTGCTGCTGTAGCTTGGGAGGTCAGTCAGACCTGTCAGCTGTCATGTTGCAAGGTGTGATGTGGCAACCAAGCTGTGATTGGCAGCTGTTGAACATTTTAATGAATGAATTGACTCAGTAAAGTACAAGCAGTACTTGTGAGTGTATACTGACATACTAAAATGCCAGCAGAATAGGCCTAACAGTCTTTCGCATTTGCTTGTTTGGTCAGCCCCCACCCTGAAAGCTGACCTTGCTGCCCCCCTGGCCTTCTCTGGCTTCTCCCTTCCCAGTTCCAGATATTCTCACTGCATTGGATTTTGCTTCCAGAACCCTTCCCCTGTACCTGTCCCACACTCTCTTGAACCCCTGCACCATCTCTGCCTCCACCAGCCCCCTGGGCAGCACATTCCATGGCTCCACTACCCTCTCAGTGAAGTAGCACCTCCACCTTTCTCCCCTGAATCTTTCCCCTCCAGATTGCACCCATGCCCTCTAGTTGCCCCCCTCCTCTTTCCTTAGAAGCACCCTGACTGCCACTCCCCTATTTACCCTCTTCATGTACCTGAAGACCTCTATCATGTCCCCCCGGTCCCTTCTCTCTTCCAATGTGTACATATTTAGCTCTTCGAGCCTTTCCCCAAAGGTTCTGTCCCCCAAGCCCCAAATCATTTTGGTTGCCCTCCTCTGGACCCTCTCCAGAGTTTAATGTCTCTCTTTAGGTGTGGCCTCCAAAACTGCATGCAGTACTCGAGGTGCAGCATCACCAAGCAGTTATACAGACGTAGTATCACTTCCCTCCTTCTGGAGGTGATCCCCCTAGTGATGCATCCCAGCATCCTGTTGGCCTTGGCTGCTGCCCTCCTACAAATCTCAAAGTTGCTCATCTTGTCATCCGCCAACACCCCCAGGTCCCTCTCAGCCATCAAGACTTGATACCTGTCCTTATGTCAGAGATGTAGGTGTTGAATAGGAGGGGTCTAAGGACTGATCCCTGTGGAATTCCACTAATGACCCTCCTTGGGGATGAGACTATCCCACCAATTACGACCCTCTGGGTCTTTTCCTGCAGCCAATTGCCTATCTATCTGATGTGTTCCTACATCCTGGGCTGAATATTGGGTTGCATGTAACATGGACTGAGAATGGACCTGCTAATTGTGTTGCATGTATTACTGTTATGTTTAGATTGATCGGTATTTAATGCCAGGCCCATAGCATGTTTGAATATCACACTGGCATGCATCAGTGAGTTGTGCATGGTGTCACAGTTTTGCATCTTGCACAACACTTCTGGACATATCTCCTACTCTTTATTTACATGATGTGTAAAGAATGTATTAGATTAAGTACGTAGTAAAATAAGTCAGCTCTTGCTTACTAAATCTGTAAGATGATTTCAAGTATTAAAAAAAATTGTGACAAATAGAGTTTTTAATAATCTGTAAACATTCTAACTGGTTATGTACATCTTTCACAAACATTAATGTAGAAATTGATCATATGGTGAAGAAGGTTTAAGATTGTTATTAAGTTGTTTTATTAAAATACAAATAAGGTACTTCCACTGATTGTGTCAGTGGTCAGTTAATCACCATTTAGGTCATTTTGGTATTTGGTAACACTTTCTGCCACACTACGGGCATGCAGGTCATCAAAACAACATAAAAATTATACTTGTTCATGGCTTGCTGCTTAATCAATGTTATGGCAGTAAAAGATGATTTTTATAAATGAAAATATGTACAGAGGGTAAATAACAACTTGCCATGTGTGTGTCTTTTGTAGCAGTTATTAAACAGATGATAATGTATACATTGGATTATGTAATCATACTGTTGGTGTGCAGGTAGTAGAATATTCTCTTGCAGATGTGAAGAAATAATATAGGCACAGATGCTAAAGTATACTTGTTCACACACAATGAAGAGGTAGTATCAGTGTATGAGACTGTGCTGTTTATTATGGTAAAACATTTTGATACTGAGTATTGCTGTACAGTAAGTTAAATACAAGAATAGTGTAGAAAGTGTACTGTTGTAATAAATCTTTATATGTTGTCAACAAAGGACATAATATGGCACAAAAAAAATATGATAACTGAACTGGCAAGACAGAAATCAATATTTGTATCACAGTTCTAAATAGTGTTAATAGTGGCAACAAAATGTATAACAATTAGTGAATTAGATATAAATATGGTAAGGTGAAAGACAAAAAGATAATCACTGTTTTTGAGGCTGATGTATTGATTTATGTTTTTTGACTCTTTGTAGGATGACATTGTGTAAAACGCTGTGCTGGCCACTGCCACTATTATCGCGGGCTGGAGCGCAAGGTTGACGGTCTCATTAAATATGATGTTGCGCTCCATGAAGGACAGCAGAGATTGCTGCCCTTCATGGAAGCGCAACATCAGACTGTCAACCTTGTGCTTGAGCCTGTGGTGACAGCGGCTGGAAAGACCGTGGCCAGTACCAGCACTTCATCTCCACCTCCACCTCCTGCTGTAACATCCAGCTTCCCTGGGGCGAAGTGACCACTCTCCACCAGAGTCCGGTATCTCCTCTGGAGGGTGAAACAGCTTCCACTTCCATTGTGCCTCCACATTGACTCCAGCTTATGGCTTGGACTGTCACAAGCAGCACACACCTCTTGCAAATAGTGGCTGCAAATTATGTTAATTATTGTGTTCAAATTGTTGTATTTATTGTTGTTAATAATATTTTTGTATGTTTTATATATAAAATAAATTTATAAATTAAAATATATATTTGTATGTATTTTTTCAAAATTATAACAAATCAATATAGTTTCTCTTCTTTTTACTTTAACAGTTTACAAATTGATTTTTCACCATTTTTTGTCAAGACTGACTTTTTTCATTTAAGATTTAAAAAAATATTTTTTTACTTTTATAAAAACAGAGAATAAATATTTTTTGAATTTAACTTTTTGTTTGTGGTGTTATTCAATTGTGGGGATGTTTATCATCAATATTTATAACAAAGGGTTAGACAAATGTGGTTTTATCATTTCCTCAAACATTCTAGCAGGTTCATGTGGAATTTAAATTGACATACATATGTAGACTGATATATGTTGAAAAAAGTTTCATACAATTTAAAATGAGTTTCATAATTGTGGCCATAAGGGAGTTCCAGGGATTATGTTAATGGACAGTTAATCAGCCTGTAAGTGCATCTGTTAGGTTGTACACATTGAGTCGTGCTACACCAGTAGCAGGTGATTAACAGACCATTAATACAACTGTTGGTCATGCCTTATTGGTTACATATTCTATAAGAAACCATTCAGTTTACCTAGTTTGGTGAAGAAGATTGTTATAGACAGCATTTAAGGTTTAAACAGATGACACATTTAAATTCTTGTTATGTTATGGATGTTGCAGTGTTACGAGAACATTTTTGTACCTACATTAGTAAGTATGACTTATGTATGATTTTTTTGTCTAGTAAAGATACAGAAGAGGAAGATCTAAGATATGAATATTTAAAAGTGGTGCTTAGAAACAGAGTACTACATTATTTATGTGTCAGAAGAGTAGGTACATTGACTGCAAAAAGATAATGCGTAAAACACTGCAACATAATAAATTAGTATTGACATAACAGTGGTAAGTGAAAGTAAATACATAAATATAAAAAGGAATATGGTTGAGATGGATGTTGTCTTAGTCTTCATAACAGAAAATACTATTAAATGAGTTACTGTGTTCTTCATTTTGGTGCATTTTTCTATGTATGTGCAGTCCTGGTACAGCAAAAAATCATATACTATTGGTACTTATCATTCTCAAAAAGACAGGATATTCATGGCAAAAAACTCTGTTTAATGCATCAGTTAGGGTTGTTCCACAGCAACAAAAGTGAGGAAATTCGGTGTTAGGGTTGAAAACCCACTGAACTCCCCCCCAAGCACCACACACACACACATGAAAGTAGGGGGGAGGACCAAGGCAACACGACCAATGACAGACAACCAGCATCAGGTGACAGAAATAAAAAACAATTGTCTAAATGTAGTACAAGACATCCCCACCCCCCTGACCAGGTACTGTATGCTTAGTGGAGATCAACAGCAAAAATGAGACCATGTATACCAAATGTACACATCCCTGATTGCAGGTGCACACAATGTACCACACTTAGTAGTTGCATGGCCTTACCTAGCGATGCCCCATACCCCACCACACCTGGTACTGCACCGTGACTGGACATCAATGATGCAGGTGTTTGATTGCAGCTGTACAAAGGTTTTTACACTTATGAGTAAACAGAAATTAAGACAACAACATAAATTTACTACAAGACGCAGCCATCATCAAGATAAAAGAACTGTTGCATCTACTATGTGATTTACATAGTAGTAAATTTACTGAAACTGTATACTCAAGATAGAGAGGCTGATGTCGAGGTATGGAAAACTATTGCCTGTACAAGGATGTGCAACTCCTAATGTCAGTATCAGCTATACAGTTTCAGTGATGTAGGTGTACTCTTGCTGCACATATACATACCTTCAGTGTGTCTGTATACTAAAAATGCAGTAACTGTTCTTTCTAACAAACAGTGTAATTACCTGGCTGAGGCCAAGCAACTTCTAAATATCCTAACATTACTGAACCAACAATGACATAGGTGCATTACAGATGTCTATAGGCTCAATTTTTCTGTAGGTCCTTACTGAGGAGGTACTACCTGGTAAAGACAACAGCATTGCCTCTCTGTTTCCTCACTTATTGAAATAACGGTAAGTTTAGTATTGTTGCAATGAGTGATCTATACCACTTATGCACACAGCCTCACTTTTTTAGTAGTTGTCCTATACTCAGGTTGTAGTACCTAGTCTTTGGGTTTGGCACAATTCTGTCACTGACACTGTCAAAGTGATAACTATGTTAATTGTACTACAACAGGAATCAAGTAGGTATAGTGTAGCTATAAATAGAATTTCTTTTAGTATAGATTTTAGTCACAATGGGATAAGTGTTGTAGGATGGGAGGGGACATTCTCTATCACAGACTCTGTGAGTTATAATTATACTAAGCTTTGGATGGCTGTAATCATCAAGTTACAGTGTTGATCTTCATGGGTTAATTTTAACTGCCTTTCTCCAGTAACTACACAGTACATGGTCTGAGTGGGTGGGACACTGTCTTGCAATGGTCCTACAGTGCCTAGCAGTGGTAGAGTGTGTATACGTGAAGTCAAACACACATATTATACCTGTACAACTACTTAGTTTTTCTGTGCACTATAGCTGAGGTGACCCACCAGGTGTGGTGGGGTGTGGGGCATTGCTAGGTAAGGCCATGCAACTACTAGGTGTGGTACATTGTGTGCACCTGTAATCAGGGATGTGTACATTTGGTGTACATGGGCTCAGTTTTGCTGTTTATCTCCACTGAGCATGCAGTACCTGGTCTGGTGAGTGGGGATGTCTTGTAGTACATTTAGACAATTGTTTTTTATTTCTGTCACCTGCTGCTGGTTGTATGTCATTGGTTGTGTTGCCTTGATTCTCCCCCCTACTTTCATATGTGTTTGTGTGTGTGTGTGTGTGTGTGTGTGTGTGTGTGTGATGCTGGGGGGGGTGAATTCGGAGTTAGGGTTTTCAACCCTAACACTGAATTTCCTCACTTTTGTTGCTGTGGAACAACCCTAACTGATGCATTAAATGGATTTTTCCATGAAAAATATATATATATATATATATATATATATATACACAGAGAGAGAGAGAGAGAGAGAGAGAGATCAAACACTCAGTGAAGTCAGCGTCTTAATGTCATTGTCTTAAGTTCTTAATATAAAAGTTAAACAAATCAATCCTTAACTGTTGCCAGACTGTGTTGTGGTGTCAGGGTAGCATGACTCACTCTCAATCACACAGGGAGGGTTTGCAGCAAAATAAACATACATACAGAAGCTTAAACTGCTACAAGTACACTAGCAAACAAATAGCACAGCAGCCTTGCCTTTTTAATGCAGCTGCACTGCTCTGGACACATTTCTTAATCCTCCTAAACTTAAAGCACCAGCACACAGTTAAACCACCTTGAAAAGGACCTTTAAATAACAGTTAAATAAATGTAAACTTTAAAAAGCATCTGTTTATATCACATTTGAGCAATTTAGGAAATGTTTAGCTAAAAAACTTTAGGCAGCCTTTACTTTCCATAACACAGCTGTAACCCTCTGAGCACCCAAATTAAATAACTCAAGTCAACCCCACAGACACAGTAACTAGTCAGATATGTAACTAAAGAGGAAAAATAAATGACACCTAAATCAACACACCCACTGAATTATAAAATAGCTAGCTACAGTAACAATAGTTCTAGTCATGGAACGGGGGAAAAAATAGAAAAATTATACATAAATCTACACACCAGCTTAAATGAAACAACTATCTAGCTATTGTACAGTAGCTGTGGAACTTGGAGAAAAATAGTCAGATTAAACATAATAAATAAAGCACACTAGCTGAACTGGAAATAACCGCTGGCTACAGGACTTAGCCATGAAACTTGCACATGGGGGAAAATAGCAAAATTACACATAAATCACAACATACCAGCTGAATTGATGAAAATAAAGGCTAGTTACAGTACTTAGCCATGGAACCTGGGATAAAAAACAGCAACATGATACATAAAATCAACACACCAGCTAATTGAAAGTAATAGCAAGCTACAGTAGCAGTGAAACTTGAGGAAAATAGCCAAATTAAACATAATAAATCAACACATCAGCTGAACTGAAAACTAAAACTGCTAATTAATTATACATTTAACTTGATCAGAGCCTAAATAAATGCAAAATAAATAATACATAACACACCAGTAAAATTTGAAAATAAAGAAACATAGAAGTTAACAGCAGATAAGGACCACAAGACCCATCCAGTCTGCCTATTTCTTTTTCTACCTTATGAATCTGCTATCGACCATTGCTTTGTCAATGGCCTATCTATTCATACTCACCTGCATTGCTCCCTTATGCCTATCCCATGCCTGTTTGAAGCCCAGCATTGTATTCATATCCACTTCCTGAGTTAGGCAGGTCCATGCATCCGCCACCCTTTCTGTGAAAAAGAACTTCCTCTCATTTCCCCTTCATTGGCCTCCCTCTAATCTCATGCTGTGTCCTCTTGTCCTGCTATTTTTCTTATATTGAAACATGTTAGACTTTTTCACCTAGTTTATGCCCTTAAGGTGTTTGAATGATTCAATTATATCACCTCTCTTACTCCTTTGTTATAGAGTATAAATATTGAGCTCCATTAATCTGTCCTCATATGTTTTCTGATGCAGTCCCTGCTCCATTTTGGTTGCCCTTTTCTAGACTGCCTCAATTTGGTTAAAGTCCTTGTGAAGGTGTGGCCTCCAGTACTGCACACAGTGCTCCAGATGGGGCCTAACCAGTGTCTTGTAAAGAGGGATTATTACCTCCCTTTTCCAACTTGCGATACCCCTACTAATACACCCTAACATCCCCCTAGCCTTATCTACTGCTTTAGTTGTCTGCTCAGATGATTTCAGGTCATCTGTGATGACGATGCCCGAGTCTCTTTTTTCCCTTGTGACTGCCAGCAGCTACCTTCCCTATAGGTGGCTTCAGGGTTTCTCTTCCCTATGTGCATGATCTTGTACTTCTTTGCATTAAACCCCAGTTACCACTCTTCTGACCATTTTTCCAGTTTATCCAGATCTCTTCTCATTCTGCCCACCCCATCTGGATAATCTACTCTGTTGCAGATCTTGGTGTCATCTGCAAACAGACAGACCTTACCCTCCCAATCATCTGCAATGTCTCTGATGATGATATTGAAGAGGACTGGCCCCAGCACTGATCCCTGAGGTACCCCACTTGTGACTTACATCTCTTCTGACTATATACCATTTACCACCGCTCTCTATTTTCTGCCAGTCAACCAGTTTGCCACACAGTTGACTGACTTCTGACCCACCCTGAGCCTAATCAGTTTATTAATCAATCTTCTATGTGGAACAGTATCAAAAGCTTTGCTCAAGTCAGGGCAGGTGACATCAACTGCTCCCCCTTGGTCCACCACTCTGGCTACCCAGTCAAAGAAATCTATGAGATTAGTTTGACAGGACCTTCCTGTTATAAACCCATGATGTCTTGGATCCTGTACTCCTTATGGATTCCAGGTGTTGCACTGTCCTTTCCTTAAGGAGTGCTTCCATAATCTTGCCCACTACTGAGGTAAGACTGACTGGTCTGTAGTCCCCTGCCTCCTCCCTGCTACCACTCTTGTGGAGTGGGATCACATGAGCCCTTCTCCAGTCTTCTGGGACCTCTCCGGTGCTCAGAGACTCACTAAACAGTTCTGATAATGGCTCTGTTAGTTCCACCCTTAGCTCCTTTAGTACCCTGGGATGTATGCCATCAGGTCCCATTCCCTTGTCCACCCTGAGCTTATCAAGCTCTTGTAGGACCCTTTCCTTTGTGATGGGACTTGTGTACACCTCCCTCCCCCCTGTGTCCATGGTGCTAAGCTGTGGGCCCTACCCTACCTTCTCATCAGTAAATACTGAGCAGAAGTATCTATTTAGGATAGATGCTTTTATATGGTCCTCTTCCTCACATGCTCCCTTCCCCCTTTGTTCTTAGCAATACCCCCTCTGGACTTACTCCTTTCACTATTGTATCTAGAGAAAGTCTTGTCACCTTCTTTTACTGTTTCCGCTAGTGTTTCCTCAGTTTGGACCTCTGCCTGCCTTACTACCATCCCTGTTTCCCTTAGGGAAGCTTGGTATGCCTCCTTATCTTCATCATAGATTCATAGATACATAGACAGTGTTGGCAGATAAGGGCCTATGGCCCACCCAGTCTGCCCATTTGAGCTTGTAAGTTCAGTTTGTTTTCCTAGAAGTCTGTTTCCCCTTACCCCTAACCTCTAGAATTCCTTTATGTCTATCCCATGCATTCTTAAATCCTGTGATTGTTTCAGCCCCTACCACTTCCTCTGGCAGGGTGTTCCACTTGTCCACCACCCGTTCTGTGAAGAAATTCTTTCTCATGTTTCCTCTGAATCGTCCTCCCTCCAACTTCATCCCATGCCCTCTAGTCCTGGAACATCTTTTTGCTTAAAATAGTGTTTTCCTGCACCTGTTCCTCCCTGTAAGATACTTGTATGTCTCTATCATATCCCTCTCCTCCTCTCCTCCAGGGAGTACATGTTCAGTTCCTTCAACCTGTCTTCATAGGACTTGTTATGCAATCCATGCACCATCTTTGTTGCCCTCCTCTGAACCTTCTCTACCCTGTCTATGTCCTTACATAGGTATGGTCTCCAGAACTGTACACTGTACTCCAGGTGGGGCCTCACTATATCTTGTATAGCGGAATTATGACCTCCCTTTGTCCTGCTGGTGATGCCCTGCCTATCATTCCAGCATCCTATTTGCTTTACCTGATGCCTTGTCACACTGTTTCCTACCTTGAGGTCATCAGAGATGACAACCCCAAGATCCCTTCCTGCTTGGTGCATGCTATATCCTCACCCCAACTGATATATTGTGCCAGGGTTTTTGTGCCCATATGCATTATCTTGCACTTCTTTGCATTGAATTTCAACTGCCAAACCCTGACCATTCTTCAAGTTTCTGCAGGTCTCTTCTCATTCTGTCTAGACCCTCTGGTGTGTCTACTCTGTTACAGAGCTTTGTGTCATCAGCGAACAGTGAAATTCTGCCTTCTAGATCCTGTGCAATGTCACTGATGAAGATGTTGAATAGGACCGGTCCCAGCACTGATCCCTGTGGTACCCCACTGGTCACTCTTCCCTCTGTGGAGTGACAGCCATTTACCACCACCCTCTGTGTCCTGCCACCCAGCCAGTTACCTACCCACCACACTACTGTCCTGCCCACACCCATATTCCCCAGTTTGTGTAATAGTCTTCTATGTGGCACAGTGTCAAAGGCTTTGCTGAAGTCCAGATAGGCCATGTCCCACTACCCTCCCCTGATCCACCTCCCTAGTCACCCAGTCAAAAAATTCAATGAGGTTGGTCTGACATGACCTCCTCCTGGTGAAACCATGCTGCCTTGGGTCCTGTAGTCCATTGACAACCAGATGTTCCACCAATCTCTGCTGCATTCTCATATATTTCCTGAAGGCCAGCTTTTTGGGCTCTGGCCTTTTCTGCTACTGCTTTTGAGAACCAAAGTGGTTTCCTTCTTCTTTTGCACTTCCTTTTCTCTCTAACACAATGGAATGTTGCTTCAAGTATTGCATCCTTAATGCTTTCCCACTCTGCCTGTATCCCCTCACCTGTATTTCTTCTTGCCAGGGCTAGCTTAACTCTGTTGGCTATCTTATCAAAGTCAGCTCCTTTGAAGTCCCATATTTTGCCTTGGAATGGGATGATTTAGTTCTAGTGGCCAAACTTGAACCATACCAAGTGATGGTCACTGGCCCCCAGGTGTCCTTCTACCTAGAGATCTGTGATCCTTTCCCTGTTAGTCAGTATGAGATCTAGCATAGTCCTGTCTCTTAAGGGTTTTTGTACCAGTTGTTTGAGGCACTTCCCCTGCAGGAAATCCACTATGTGTCTAGTTCTGGCAGATAGTCCTGCTGGTATTGACCAGTCTGTATCTGGCGTGTTAAAGTCTCCCTTCCCCTCCCAAAAAAGAACCATAGATGAAAGAAACAACGAGGTAAGAGAAGAAATAATCAGCCAGCAACAAATGCAGTAGCCCTGAAAGCTTATCCTAATGACAGATAAAACTGTAAAACCTGTAAAGCACCACCTGTAGTAATTTCACAGAAGATATAACCTGTAAGAAACACTTTGCTAGAAAAAAATAAAGCAGTAACAAAAGATATACCTTGCAAAAAACACTCTGAATCAGAAGATTACAGCAGTAATATGTAAGCACAGCCTGTAACAATGCAGCAGAAATTATACCCAGCAACAACAATTTGAATCAGAGAAAAATAAAGCAATAAAATGTTAGCAATAAATAGTAACAATCCCTGTGAGTACAAAGAACATAATAACACAGAGTAAATCTGCCTCGCCAAGAAAAACCGTAATCTTTTTCCTTGCTCTGGTAATGTTCTTTGATTTGTCCTTACAAACAACCAAGAAGAAAAGAGCTCAGGTGAAGGTAGATGCCTTTGCCAGAAAACCCAGTTTTCCACATTCAAGATATCAACTAACCTGACCTTTTAACTCTTCCTTCTGTTGAAAGTTCATAACAATTTGTCAGCCCCCCCCCCAAGTTATATACCTAATCCCCTGGAAGAGCTTGTAATTAGCTCCTTCAGTGTGAGAAGGAGACTGCAAGACCTCTAAGACAAACCAAAAACCTTTCAACAAACATATAAAATAGTGGTAAACAGTAATTTTGCTTAGCCTAATGATAAAAAGTCACAAAAATGTAAGCACCACCTGTAATAATTTCACAGAAGATATACCCTGTAAGAAACACTTTGCTATAGAGAAAAATAAAGTAGTAACATAATATATACCTTGCAAAAGACAATTTGAATCAGAAGATTGCAGCAGTAATCTGTAAGCACATACCTGTAGGCACACCCTGTAATAATGCAGCAGAAGGTATACCCAGCAACAACAATTTGAATCAGAGAAAAATAAAGCAATAAAATGTTAGCAACAAACAGTAACAATCCCTGTGAGTACAAAAGAAAATGATAACACACAGTAAATCTACCTAGCCAAGAGAAGCCTTATTCCTTTTCCCTGCTCTGGCAAGGTTCTTTGCTCTGTCCTTACAAGCAACCTAGAAGAAAAAAGTTCAGGTGAAGCTAGGTGCCTTTATAAATTAAGGGGTCTTAATAAAAAAAATCTGGTATTAGTAAGTGTTGCTTTTTTAAACTGCAGCTGAGCACATACAAGAATGAATATTGAACAGTTTTTATTTATTTTTATTTTATTCTTTGGTAGCCGGTAAGACCCACAAGGCACAAGTGTCTGTTTTCAGGAACAACCTGGGAGCACTGGACAGTTAAATGACTTGCTCAGAGTCACACAGTATGCAAGTGGAGGCTGTGAGAATCAATCCCAGGTCTGGTCTGCTGGATATACCAAGGTAATTCACAGCTCGTTACTCTAACCCCTAGGCTATACTGCCAGTCCAAAGTTAACCAGGGAATGTGACAGGCAGAAATAAATAAATCAAACCACACTGTCAGTCAGGAGAATACATTTAAAAATAATAAGTCTTGCTTTTTCAAAGTGTAGCTGAGCACATACAAGAATGTACGTTTGTATTACTGTGTGTTTGTGTGTGTGTGTGTATATATATATATATATATATATATATATGTTCATGGCAAAAAAATCCATTTAATGCATCCATAGGGTTGTTCCACAATGACAAAAGTGAGGAAATTTGGTGCTAGGGTTGAAAACCTGAACTGCACATTCCCCCCCATGCCATCACCACCACATGCACCCACATACATGCAAGTAGGGGAAGGACTACTGCAACACAACCAATCACACACATCCAGCAGGAGGTGTATAACTGTGTTACTATAGGAAGTTCACGAAATCCAACTTCAGATATCATACATTATTTACAAAGTTGTTCTTCAAGGTTAGTTCACATAAAGGTGAAGCAAGCTGACAGTAAAGAAAATGAGGTACTTCACTTCATTTTCAACATATGGGTGGCGAAAGGCATCATGGGTGCCATAATGTTAGTCTATGGAAAATTGCTCAATTTTGGAACAGTGTAACTTTGTAATTCTTAAGTATTTTGGCACAAGAGCAAGAAAAAGCACATCCGTGGGACCAGGTCTTGCCACCCTGCAAATTTAAGTCCAAAGGACCCAATCATTTGCTTGCAGGATGTTGGCAAAGATGTGCAGTCATTAGGAGCATACTTTCACAAAATACTTTCACAAACACAAAAGTGTCATAGCACAACACTTCCACATTTGTGAAAGTGATTTTTGAAAGTATTTCAGAGAATGTGCAAAATCCTGTTTTGGGTCTTGCGGACCCCAACATACTATATGTGTAGTCTGTGTTATGTGTTGGTGGCAGAGTGTGGCCCAAGATGTCCAGTTGTCTGTAGTGATATGTGTTTAGCAGTGCGTGGAATGTCCAGGATGAGAGTTAGAAGTGAAGACCCCATGCCACAGCACAATGGGAGCATGGGTGTGTGGTTTCATGGTTTACATAGTTGTATGTTATTCCTGTTACCTGCTGCTGGTTGTGTGTGATCGGTTGTGTTGCCTCAGTCCTTCCCCTACTTGCATATGTGTGGTGGTGGTGGTGGGGGAATGTGCAGTTAGGGTTTTCAACCCTAACACTGAATTTCCTTGCTTTTGTAGCTGTAGAACAACCCAAACTGATGCATTAAACAGAGTTTTTTGCCATGAATATGTATATTAGAGGCAAAAACTCAGTTATCATTAGTTAGGAATCGTTCCCACATGACAAAAAGAGGAAAATTCAGTGTTAGATGAAAGCCCTGCCCTGACCCTCCAGCCCACACCTCCAACGGGCATCAGGGTGTGCGTTGGAGTTGCTGGCCCTAAATCTCACCCCATCAGATGTACAAAGAAGCAGAGGTATAGGAGAATGGGGTGAGAGTTAGGACCGACTGACAAGGCTAGAAGGAGGGGTGGAGCAACAATGGGCAAATATCAAAACTGCCATCACAGAGGCAACAAGCTTTTGTGTGAAGCAAATAAACAAATCAAAATTAAAGAAATAGCCACTATGGTTCTCACAAGAGGTGAGGGTGAAGGTTAGGGAGAAAAAGATAGCATTTAGGAAGTTTAAGGAAACACAGACAGAGCAGGACAAAGAACTGTACCAGTTAAGGCAGAAGAAAGCAGGGAGGATAGTCAGAATAGCAAAGGCACAAACTGAGGAAAAGATAGCTAACTCAGTTAAGAAGGGAGATAAAACCTTTTATAGGTATATCTGGGAGCGTAGAAAGACAACGGAAGGGATAGTGAGGCTGAATAGAATAGATGGTGGGTGGGCAGAGAGTGACAGTCATAAAGCAGGGATACTGAATGAATACTTCTGTTAAGTATTCACAAAAGAGGAAGTGGGGGAGGTGCCTAATCCAATTAACAGAAGCACTCTGGGGGGGGGTTGACCTCAGTCCTTTCACAGAAGAAAGGGTTCTGAAAGAACTCCTAAAACTGAAGGTGGATAAAGCAATGGGGCCAGATGGAATTCACCCCAGAATTCTAAAATAATTAAGCAGAGAACTAGTGACACCACTGACTATGCTTTTTAACAAATCATGGGAGGATGGTGTGGTTCCTGAGGACTGGAAGAAGGCGGATGTGATTCCCCTTCACAAAAGTGGGACCAAGACGGAGGCAGGAAACTACAGACCTGTCAGTTTGACCTCTGTGGTAGGGAAAGTGATGGAATCACTTCTGAAGGAAAGAATTGTTGAGTACCTAGAGATCAGCGGGGCACAGGACCCAAGGCAGCATGGGCTCACAGTGGGAAGGTCATGTCAGATGAATCTAATTGATTTCTTTGACTGGGTGACCAAAGTAGTAGACCAGGGAGGGGCTGTGGATATGGCCTACCTAGACTTTAGCAAGGCATTTGACACAGTCCCACACAAAAGATTAGTAGTCAAATTAACCAGCCTTGGAGTGGGTCCCAAGGTGGTAGCCTGGGTAAAACATTGGCTGAACAACAGGACACAGAAGGTAATTGTAAATGGAGTCCACTCTGAAGAAAAAGGGGTTACTAGTGGGGTACTGCAGGGTTCAGTACTGGGTCCAGTCCTTTTTAATGTCTTTATAAGTGACATTGCAAAGGGACTGGAAGGAAAAGTATGCCTCTTTGCAGTTGACACAAAGATCTGCAACAGGGTTAATACACAAGGAGGCATGGAAAGGATGAGAAGGGACTTGGCAAGGTTGGAGGAATGGTTAGAAGTATGGCAGCTTTGATTCAATGCAAATAAGTGCAAAGTAATGCACCTGGGAAACAAAAACCCAGGGGAAGATTACACAATGGGAGGGAGGTAGTAACAACAACAAAAATGAAGAGAGACCTGGGGTAATCATATCAGATGACCTTAAGGTTGGCAAGCAATGTGAAAAGGCAGTAGGAAGGGCTGGGGGGGATACTGGGATGTATAGGGAAAGGTATCACCAGCAGAAAACAGGAAGTTGTTATCCCCCTGTACAGACAGTTGGTGAGACCTCATCTGGAGTACTGCATCCAGTTCTGGAGACCCTATCTCCGCAAGGACATAGACAGGATGGAGGCAGTTCAGAGGAGGGCAGCTAAAATGGGGCAGGATCTGCAAGAGAAACCATATGAGGAGAGACTAAAGGAGCTTAATATGTATACCCTTGAGGAAAGGAGGGAGAGGGGGGACATGATAGAAATGTTTAAGTACCTCAGTGGAATCAACAAAGTCCAAGAGGGTAGCATCTTTCAGAAAAAGAGCTGTGCAAGAACAAGGAGACACAATTTGAAGATAAAGGGGGGACAGACCAGGGGCAATATGAGGAAGTATTTTTTCACAGAGAGGGTGGTGGACACATGGGACAGCCTTCCTGAAGAGGTTGTGGGGTCTAAAACTGTGAGAGAATTCAAGAATGCATGGGACAGACAAAAGGCAATTTTTGTGGGGAGTAGGAAGAAATAGGCTGTTGGTTAAATAGGATCTAAAGCTTATCCTCTAGGTAGGGAAATGGGCAGACTAGGTGGGTCAAGTGGTCCTTATCTGCCATCAAAGTCTATGTTTCTATGTTTCTAAAAACAACACAAAAGCAAGCGCAAATGAAAATGCAAAGGGTAACTCACATGCTGACGTAGATGTGAATGGTAAGTGAAAAGGATACGGAACTGCAAGCGGAAACAGTAACAGTAACAGTAATGTAAGTGCACAGGCTGTTTTTCCCCAAAAGCTGCATAGAGAAAGACAGTGAGTGCAAAGAATGTATGCATAATAATGGTTCTCGGAGCAGAAAATGAGGAGTTGGAATACTAAATTGCTTATATCTCAGGAACCGTATGGCGTAGAAAAAAAATGTAAAAGTCATATGATATATGATTTTCCTGGCTAGTTTTGTACTTAGCCCCTGTTAGGGGGCTAACAGCTTTTCTGACAAAAAGTCCTTATCTCGCACCGTTTCTGAGATACGGGCCCTGAAAGGCGTGGTGAACGCCATAATGTTATCCTATGGGGAAAATAGAGAATTTCAGAGTGCCATAACTTTGGCTCCTTGTAATATTTTTTCAACAAACTACTATAAGGCACATCTGTGGGATGTTGGCTGTCTTCCCTCCAAATTTCAGGCAAAAAGACCAAACCGTTATTTTGCAGCAGAGTTCCAAATGATTCCTGTAATGCGTCGGTCACTGTAATGTTATTCTAAGGGAAAAAGTGGCAACTTTGGAGTGCCATAACTGCTGCCATGTAATATTTTTTTCAACAAAATACTGAAAGGCACATCTGGGAGATGTTGGCTGCTTTACCTCCAAATTTCAGCCCAAAATACCAAACCGTTCTTTTGCAGTAGGGTGCCAAAGAATTGCTGTCATTTCCCCACAGCCTAGAAAAGTACTGTCGCAAGTGAGAAAGTACTTCACGCAAGTACTTTTTCCAGAAATGTGAGAAACATATTTCTGGGCTGTTTTACCCCAAAATAAAGACATGGCTAGCATCCTCAGGGTCCAACTAGGTGAATATGAAAATAATTAGTTTGCCAGAGGGTCCCAAATTTAAATGCCAAGCATTTTTCTGATCACCAACTGAAAACAAAATGGTGGATTTGAGACAGTAAAAGGGCCATTTGCGAAAGTAAAAACTGCATTTGTGACACTGTCAAACTTTTTGTTAACTTTTCCCATTGACTTATAATGGGAACTTGTTTTTTGAATAACTTTTGAACCGTTGAATATTTTTTCACAAAATCTTCAAAAGGCACATCAGGGACTCCAGCCACACATTCCCTGAAGATTTTGGACCAGTCACACAAACCGTACGACCTGGAGGCATGACCGTAGAATTCCAAAAAAGCATAAATGCATGCACAGATCACACTTAATAACTCCACAGCCATATACCTGACCAGTACAAAACTTGGCAGATCCCAAGGCGTATGGGTCTTGATTGAGTATTCCAAATTTAAGGCAAATCCATTGAACGGTTGCAAAGTTATTAAGGTGCAACCCTAACTGTGGTAGCTCTACCATGCTACCATAATATATATATCTATATCTATATCTATATCTATAACTATATCTATATCTATATCTATATCTATATATTCATGGCAAAAAACTCAGTTTAATGCATCAGTTAGGGTTGTTCCACAGTGACAAAAGCAAGGAAATTCGGTGTTAGGGTTATAAAACCCTAACTCCGAATTCACCCACACCAGCACCACACATACACAGACACACACACACACACACACTTGCAAGTAGGGGGGATGACCAAGGCAACACGACCAATGACAGATAACCAGCAGCAGGTGACAGAAATAAAAAACAGTTGTCTAAATGTACTACAAGACATCCCCACCCACCTGACCAGGTGCTGCATGCTCAGTGGAGATCAACAGCAAAACTGAGGCCATGTACACCAAATGTACACATCCCTGATTACAGGTGCACAATGTACCACACTTAGTAGTTGCATGGGCTTATCTAGCAATGTCCCACACCCACCACACCTGGTACTGTACTGTTTGCAATATTTTACTTATTATCTTTTTTGCAGTAAATGTACCTACTCTTCTGACACATAAAGAATGTAGTACTCTATTTGTAAGCACAGTGTTAAATATTCATATCTTACATCTTCCTCTTCTGTTTCTTTACCAGACAAAAAAAAAACAGACAGAACTCGTACTTAGTAATGTAGGTACAAGAATGTTCTCAAAACACTACAACATCCGTAACATTACAAGAATTGAAATGTGACATCTGTTAAAACCTTGAATGCTTTCTATTGCAATCTTCTTCACCAAACTAGGTAAGCCGAATGGTTTCTTATATAGAAACATAGAAACATAGATTTTGATGGCAGATAAGGACCACTTGGCCCACCCAGTCTTCCCATTTCCCTACCTATTGGATAAGCTGCAGATCCTAGTTAACCAGCAGCCTACTTCTTCCTACCCCCATCCCCTAGAATTGCTTTATGACTGTCCCATGCATGCTTGAATTCCACCACTGTTTTTGACTCCACAACCTCCTCTGGAAGGCCATTCCATGCATCCACAACCCTCTCTGTGAAAAATACTTCCTTAAATTACCTCAGGCCACCCCCCTTCTATCTTTAAATTGTGCCCCTTTGTTCTTGCACACTCTTTTTTGAAAGATGCTACCCTCTTGGACTTTGTTGATTCCCTTGAGATACTTGAAAGTTTCTATCATGTCCTCCCTCTCTCCTTTCCTCAGGCTATACATATTCAGCTCCTTAAGTCTCTCTTCATATGTCTTCCAGTGCAGACCCTGCACCATTTTAGTTGCCCTCCTCTGGACAGCCTCCATCCTGTCTATGTCCTTGCAGAGATTGGGTCTCCAGAACTGCACACAGTACTCTAGATGGGGTCTCACTAACTGTGTATATAGAGGGATAATAACTTCCTGTTTTCTGCTGGTGATGCCTCTCCCTATGCATCCCAGTATCCCCCCAGCCCTCCTTGCTGCCCTCTCATGTTGCTTGCCCACCTTTAGGTCATCTGATATGACTACCCCCAGGTCCCTTTCCATTTTTGTTGTTGTTAGTATCTCACCCCCCATTGTGTACTCTTCCCCTGGGTTTTTGTTTCCCAGGTGCATTACCTTGCACTTCTTAGCATTGACTCTAAGCTGCCATACATTTGACCATTCCTCTAACCTTGCCAAGTCCCTTCTCATCCTTTCCACCCCACCTTGTGCATCAACTCTGTTGCAGATCTTTGTGTCATCTGCAAGAGTCATACTTTTCCTTCTAGTCCCTCTGCAATATCCATCATAAAGACATTGAAGAGGACCGGTCCTAATACTGAACCCTCATGGGTACCCCACTAGTAACCCCCTTTCTTCAGAGTGGACTCCATTTACTATTACTCTCTGTGTCCTATTCTCCAGCCAATTCTTTACCCAGGCTGTCATCTTGGGACCCACTCCCAGGCTGGCTAACTTGTATATTAATCTTTTGTGTGGGACTGTGTCAAATGCCTTGCTAAAGTCTAGGTAGGCCATGTCCACAGCCCCTCCCTGATCTACTACTTTGGTCACCCAGTATAATATATAACCAATAAAGCATGACCAGCAGTTGTGTTAATGGTCTGTTAATCACCTGCTACTGGTATAGCACGACTCAATATGAACAGCCTAACAGATGCGGTCACAGGCTGATTAACTGTCCATTGACATAATCCCTGGAAGACCCTTATGGCCACAATCATTTAAGTCATTTTCAATTGCGTGAAACCTTTTTCAATATATATTAGCCTACATATGTATGTTGATTTAAATCCCACATGAATCTGCTAGAATGCTTGAGGGAATGATAAAATCACAGTTGTCTAACCCTTTGTCACAAACATTTATGATAAACATCCCCAGAATTGAATAATACCTCAAGCAAAAAGTTATATTCAAAAAATATTTATTTTTTATATAAAAGTAAAAAAAAATTCTGTAAAATCTTAAATTAAAAAGTCATTCTTGACAAAAGAAAATAGAAAAAAAACAAAATCTGTTCTCTATATAAACATACAAAAAAATCAACAATAAATATAATAATAAAATAACTAGTCTGTACAAAACTAGCAGCCACTGTTTGCGAGAGGTGTGTGATGCTTGAGGCAGTCCAAGCTGTAAACTGGATTCGATGTGGAGGTGCAATGGAAATGGAAGCTGTTGCACCCTCCAGAGGAGATACTGGACTCTGGTGGAGAGTGGTCACTTTGTCCCAGGGAAGCTGGATGCTACAGGTGGTGGTGGAGGTGAAGTGCTGGTACTGGCCACGGTGTCACCAGCTGCTGTCACCACAGACTCAAGCACAAGGTTGACGATCCGCTGTTGCGCTTCAGTGAAGGACAGCAATCTTTGCTGTCCTTCAAGGAGTGTAATGTTATCTTTCATGAGACCGTCAACCTTGCACTCAAGCCTATGGTAACAGCGGCAGTAGCCAGTACAGCGTTTCGCATTGCGTCACCCTACAAAGAGTTGAAAAACATAAATCAATATATCGGCCTCAAAACAGTTATTACCTTTCTGTCTTTCACCTTACAATATGTATATCTAATTCAGTAATAGTTATACATTTCATTGCCACTATTAACACTATTTAGAACTGTGATACAAATATAAATTCTTGTCTTGCCTGTTCAGTTATCATATTTTTTTGTACCATATTATGTTGTTTGTTGACAAAATAAAAAGAGTTATAACAACAGTACACTTCCTGTACTATTCTTGTATTTAACTTACTATACAGCAATACTCAGTATCTAAATGGTTCAGCATAATAAACAGCACAATCTCATACACTGATACTACTTCTTCATTGTGTGTGGACAACTACACTTTAGCATCTGTGCCTATGTTATTTCTTCACACCTGCAAGAGAACATTCGACTACCTGCACACCAACAGTATGATTACATAATCCAATGTGTACATCATCATCTGTTTAATAACTGCTACAAAAGACACACACTTGTCAAGTTGTTATTCGGCCTCTGTACATATTTCCATGTATAAAAATCATCTTTTACTACCATTGATTAAGCAGCAAGCCATGAACAAAATGTAATTTTTATGTTGTTCTGATGATCTGCATGCCTGTAGTGTGGCAGAAAGTGTTACCAAATGCCAAAATGTCCTAAATGGTGATTAACTGACCATCGACATAATCAGTGAAGGCACCTTATATGTATTTTAATTAAACAACTTAATAACATTCTTAAACCATCTTCACCATATGATCAATTTCACAATAATGTTTGTGAAAGATGTCCATAACCAGTTAGAATGTTTACTGATAATTTTTAACTGTATCTATCACAATGGTTTTCTAATACTTGAAACCATCTTACAGATTTAGTAAGCAAGAGTTGACTTACTTTACAAAGTACTTAATCTAATACATTCTGTACACATCATGTAAATAAAGAGTAGGAGATATGTCCAGAAGTGTTGTGCAGGACACACAACTGTGACACCATCCACAACACAGTGATGCATGCCAGTGTGATATTAAAAAGTGCTATGGCCCTGCCATTAAATACCATTCTATCTAAACATAACAGTAGTAAATGCAACACAATTAGCAGGTTCATTCTCATTCCATGTTACATACAAACTCAATATTCAGCCTAGGATGTAGTAACACATCAGATGGATAGCCAATTGGCTCCAGAAATGGACCCAGAGCTTCGTAATTGGCAGGATAGTCCTATTCCCAAGGAGGGTCATTAGTGGGTTTCCACAGGGATCAGCCCCCTCCTGTTCACCACCTACATCTCCAACATAAGGACAGGTATCACAAGTAAGATGAGTCTCTTTGTGGATGACTCAAAACTGGGGGTGTTGGTGGATGGGGAGAAGGGGCAGGTGACTCTACAGGCTGCCCTGGAGGCTCTGGAAAGATGGTCTAGAAAGTGGAAGATGAGGTTCAATGCAGTGAAGTGCAAGGTACTGCACCTGGGGTACAGAAACCTGTACCAAGTGTACACCCAGGGGAGTGAAATGCTACAAGTCTTGTTGGCTGACAGGGACCTGGGGGTGTTGGTGGATGTCAAGATGAACAACTTGGAGACTTGTAGGAGGGAAGTAGCCAAGGACAACAGGATGCTGAGATGCATTGCTAGTGGGATTGCCTCCAGAAGGAGGGAAGTGATACTCCATCTGTATAAGTGCTTAGTGAGACCGCATCTCGAGTACTGCATGCAGTTTTGGATGCCACACTTAAAGAGAGACATTAAACTCCTGGAGAGGGTCCAGAGGAGGGCAAGCAAAATAATGTGGGGCTTGGGGAACAGGACCTATGTGGAGAGGCGTGAAGAGATAAATATTACAAATTGGCAGAGAGAAGGGACTGGGGGGATATCATAGAGGTCTTCAGGTACATGAAGGGGGTAAATTGGGCAGTAGCAGTTAGGACGGTTTGAAGGAAGGAGGAGGAGGGGGCCAACTAGAGAGCGTGGCTGCAAGCCAGAGGAGGGAAGATTCAGGGGAGAAAGGAGGAGGTGCTAATTCACTAGGAGGGTGGTGGATCTATGTAATGTGCTGCCCAGGGGGCTGGTGTAGGCAGAGATGGTGCAGGGGTTCAAGAGGATGTGGAACAGTTATAGGATAATGGTTCCAGAATCAAAATTCAATGCAGTCAGAATATCTGGAACTGGGAAGGGAGCAGCCAGAGAAGCCCGGGGGAAGCAGCAAGCTCAGCTCCCAGGGCAGTGGCTGACCAAACGAGGAGATGCACTAGACAGTAACACCTGTCCTGATGGTATTCTTAGTATGTTAGTATACACTCAGAAGTACTGCTTGTACTTTGCTGAGTAGATTTGCTCATTTAAATGTTCAACAACTGCCACTCACAGCTTGGTTACCACATCACACCTTGCAACATGACAGCTGACAGCTCTGAGTGACCTCCCAAGCTACAGCAGCACCTTCATCCTGCCCCCATATGCTGACTGTGTTTATTACTATAGTAATTATGCTTCCTATGTACCTTGTGTCCCAGTGCAACACTCACAGGCCTATTGCAGGAATCCCTGCAATATAATATCAAAGTAAAACATCCTTTGTTAAGAAGTCCTACACCGCTCCTCTCCTAACCACTAACCAACATGTCCACTCCCCACTCCTTCACTCCTCTCAGTGGCAGTATGTACCTGCTTGCCAACTTGTAAGCCTGATGCATAATCACTGACTCTGTGGAATAGGGCTGTACACCCATTGTCCACAACAGAAGCAGATGAACATGATCCTTGCACCATACTACTGAACAGAGATGTATAAATGTATTCATTTGCATCTCTGAACAATGCAGTACTATACAGACTTCATAGGCATTCTTTAGGTTATGAAAGAATGCTGAACAGTCCTACTATATGATATCAGTCATTATGCAACCGCCTACCAAACAGACAATGAACATAACATACATTGTGGGTTCAGGATACTGTAACACTATATCTTGTATGAATATCTGTTGTGATGGTACTTACATGGAGAGCTGGTGCCTAGCTCCTGCTTCACCTCCACTGGTCTCTCAACCTCAACTTCTCCGTGCTCTATAAAACAAACAATTAAAAAAAATTATTACATATACCACAAAATATTAAGGTACACCTGTACTTTTTATTATGAAATGCATTGTTTTATACTGTGTCATTGTGTAACTGAACCATGTAAACACATTCCTCTTTGCAATGACACTTCTTTGTTTATATGATGTTCTGTCATTAATCAACAGTGACATGCACACAGCAACTCTTCTCATCTGTACAGTGAGAAAGTGACTTACATGAACAGTATCAGCAATGTCACAGATAATTCCTACAACTTGTGACCACATCATCACTGTACACCCCACTGTAATTTTAACACTATGTGTGTTCATTGCTGCAGATGTCCATAGAGCTCTTCAGTGATGCCCACCCCATTTTCTGCTATTACGGCAGTGTTACCATACACATAGAATACTGTCCATTCACAAATTCACAGATTCTGATAATATGTAACAAGGACACAACAGGTGCAAAAATCATAGTCAGTAACATATACATGGATCATATCACCGAACTTCGTAAAGAAATGTAACTATTTTTGCCATCTCATATCACTATCTGCATAACAGAAAATTTTCTTGTGCATATAGTATCTGGTGACTTCAGTATGTATCACGTAAGTGAGTAGTATAGCAATATGTAATAACTCTCTTCATATACTATACAAAATCTAAGTAACATATATATTGCAGTGAGTACCTCTATTAGTCATTCGTAAGATGACATAACACAAAAATAGAATTCAAATGTGTACAAATATTTTCTTACACTGGAATGACCACAGCATTCACTTATTTAGCAACTGAAAAAATTATAGTACTACAATACTGTATATGTTATTCTAGTCCACAACTCTCATGGACAGTTATGGATCATCTTCAATTAAACCAAATTGAGAAGTGTATAACTGATGTATGTCTGTCCCCTGATATCTGTTTCTTCTGAATCACAATTAATAAAATATAATGAAATATCATTTTTTTTGTTTTACAATTCTCAAGTAACATACTCCAATACGATGTTTGTTTACTGTAATATCTCATGACTGCTGTAGTTCAATTACAAACTACAGGTTAGAGACTTAACCATGACACATGTGGGCACATCCCACAGTATACCCACTCTCTTTAGTAGTATACAGTATTTAGTTAAACAAAAGCCCAGATATTCAAGCTGTGCCAGTCTGTGACATGAGTCCATGTACAGCTGGATGTGCCTGTGCAGTGGCGTGCACTGGGCGATATTCAACAGAGCTGCACCATGTCCCAGCATTGTTGAATGTCACACCCTGGCCACAAACAGTGCACATGGCACAGTGGCACTGCACCAGAATCAGTGGCCAGAGTGCACCATGGGGATAAAGTAGCACTAGTTCCATTGTGCTAGGTGCAGTAACCACAATATTTGAAAGTCAACATACAAATGGAGCCCCAATGCATGCACAGCACAAATGGGCAATTAGCATGTCATTATAGAACCATTTGCATCCAGATGCACCAATACCCCAAAACTTGGGCCTGACACCCTGACAGACAACAGCCCTTGGGCAACAAACCACCTGCAGCACATCAATGTGCCCCACAGTCCAACCACAGGCTGAAGTCAAATAACATAAATCTATATCCCTGGTGTTCCAGTGGACCTGTCCATCTAATCCTGTGCAGAATTTATATAAAATAAACCAATATCCCTGGTGGTTCTGTGGACAAGTCAGACCAATCACAGGTGAAAAAAAACAATAAAAGAAACCTATTATACCCATTATGCAATGGACACCCCTCCCCACCTACCCATTAATCCCTAATGTCCAACTCCCCCCATTAGCGGTGGGCAGCAGCAACCCACCCACCCCACCATATGCCAAGTTACATCATTGCTAGGGCTGTGCATCCATTGTCACACAGAGTGATCCAATGGGCGTGCAGCCCATACGATACTACACATTAGAGATATGGGCATAGATCAATTCACATATTTGCATTCTGTTGAACAATATGTGCTGCACGACCATTGGTTCACACCATGTAATTATGGACATACAGCCCTACCAACAGTGTCAGTCAGCAAGCGGAAGAGCAGCAGGTGGATGGTGTACTGTGACTGTTGTTGATCAGGAGGGGATGAAGCATGATGGGTGGGATTAGTCACCAGTCAAGGAGGGGTTTCCACTGAAACAACACAGATAGCAGCTTACTGTTATTTGTACTTTAGTCCACAATTGAGCACACATGTTAACTGGACTACCAGGGGAAATAGGTGAATTTTATGTTACTTGTGCCTGTGATCACTCAGACACCTCTACTAGAGCACCAGGGTTAGTGGTTAATTTTATATTATTGTAGCCTATGATTAGGCAGGCAGTCTTCCAGTGGGACGCTAGGGATATAGAAGAATTTACCTTACAAAAAAAGTGCACATGAAAGGGACAGAGAAGCGCCTACCACACTATTAATGTTTTTTTCAGTCGACAAGTGGGTGGAATGTGTAGTACGGTACGGGCTACACACCCATTGGCTCACGCTGTGGACCAATGGGCATACAGCACTACCGAGGTGTCAGTCGGTGGGCAGTGTGGCATCAGGCAGATGAAGTGCTGCCACCCGTCGGCTGAACAGGGGGGAGCGGAGCACTGAGGCTCAGTGGGCAGGTGGGGTGGGGTGTACCACTAGACCACCAGTGATATTGTAATTATTTTTTTTTACAAATGCCCATGATTGGGCAGATAGCAGTCCACTGGACTACCAGGGATATCGGATGATATCTTTTTGTTATACAGATGCCCACAATTGAGTAGATAGTGGTCCACTGGACCACCAGGGATATTGGGGAATTCTACATTTATTTGTACAGATGCCCATGATTGGGGAGATAGCGGTCCACTGGACCACCAGAGATATTGGATAGAATAGTTATTTTTTTTTACTGCAAATGCCCACAATTGTTCTGCAGGGGGCATCGGTCCCTGACGGCTGCTGCCTGGGAGGGCACCAGGTGCAAGTCATTGGGGATCGGCACACCTGCATGCAAATGGGGCCATAATGACATGTAAATGTACCCATGTGTGCCCTGCATGCATCATGACCCCATTTACATGTTAACTTTTGAATACTGTGGTTGCTGTGCATGGCACAATGGAACTTGTGCTAGCGCATCCCCATGCTCCACTCTGGCCACTTACGCTAGCGCAGTGCCACTGCACCATGCACACTGGGGGGGTGGCCAGAGTGCAATATTTAATGCTGCTGAGCCATGTCACAGTTATGTTGAATATCACCCAGTCCACACCCCTGCACAGCAAAGTTGAGCTGCGCCCAAGCTTACGCCACAGCCTGGTACAGTTTGAATATCTGAAGCAAAGTTGCCCATTTCTGCAGTGTTCTTTGTATTTGTTTCTTTGCTGGGTAAACAGTGGTGATGAACGGGGGAGGGCGTAAGCTGTTGTAGCCTAACGAGGAATAACCACTTCTGTCATGGCATTTTCTGTGTTGCTAGCTGAGGGAAAAATCTTGTGTGTCACAGCTAAGTGAGCGGGCAGCTAGAGGAACAGATGAGGTGTGTGCAATGAAGACCTGGCAGGAGGAGTGAGTGTGAAACTGTTATGCCCAGTGTGTGTGTGTGTGTGTGTGTGGTTCAGTTACATGTTAAGAAAAACATGGCTGTATTTACAAAATGAACATTCTGTTGGCAGAAGGATTTGGAACCTAATCAGGCAGTAGAGACAGGGACTCATTATTTCCTGGTCTCTATTGCCTGATGCTGGACTAGCTGTTTGGTGGCCTTAGCCAATTAACTAAAAGGATTTCCCCAACCCATTTTCTAAATACAAATATTACATAGATGCTTCAAGTAATACTAACTTACTAAATAGTATTTCCTAAAAAGAATTGAGTAAAGCAATGCAGGTCACACCTTACATGATATGCTCATACCACCCCAATTACATAGTACAATTATTTCTAACAGCATCTTACCATCAGACTCGACAACAATTACACTTTCAGTGTCCGAGTAACCACCCTCCACAGCTTCAGACTGTGCTGGTACTACCTCGAGGTCAGGTAGCAGCCCTACATTGACCCATGATAAAAGAAAAGAAATAGACCTACTAAGTCTTGAATGTAAATTGCATCACATTATAACAACAGTTGATGTAACCATTAAACATGCTTCACATAGTTAACATTGGCTCTCATCATGTACACCACAAGCACTGCAGGTACATTTAAAATTACAAATGCTGTTAATATCAATAATAATGTTTGAAGAGCAGAATACAACAACTGTTAAATCACTGTAAGTAGTTGTTTTGGTAACATGGACAGCATTGTGACAACAACTATAGAGAGATTAACAATTCCTTAGTAACTACAAATGGTGACTTAACCATATTTCACATGAGATACCCAAACATCATGTCTAATGCTACATGATAAAAAAACACTATTTGCATTGCATGTGTCAGAATACTGCAACTCACGTACATCCTCTTTTGTTATACCAGTATTTAAAAGTTTAAAACATTATTTTACAACTTGTGAAGCACTAAACTTTCCATCACTAAGTTGCATGACTGCATATTGTGACACCTACTACACACTAGCCATACAGAGCAAAATTAAGTTAAAGAAAAGAGCATAAACTCACTAAATTCACAAAACTTAATAGCTATATAAACCTTATATGAAGTAAAATCCTGTCTATATACAATGGATACTGCATAGTCACTGCACCACTATCATTAGCAGATTGTGCTGTTATTCAGTCACTCAGCTAAACCTCACAGCTGAACTGCACCATGCATGTCAAATAAACAATATACTATTAACTGTCATAGCATATGTCATTATTTTTATCTAAATCTATATCAAGACACATGCATTGTACAATGTTCTGTTGAGTAACTTACGATGAGTGAGGCACTCCCCCACAGCTGGCTTCCCAGCAGCCTCCCACAGTTCATAAGCGAGGTAGTACCAGCACCTATCATTGTCCGGTATCTCCTCCTGCTGTTTTAGAACATAGAAATGCTGGCGCAACAGCTTCCACTTCCTCTTTAGTTGACCGATGCTCTTATTCTTTACTTTCAAAATGGCATGCAGAAAGCTGTTGATGCACCTCCACATCGAATCCAGTTTATGGTTCATGCTCCGCATTAATATGCCGGCACTCCCCCTGGCTTGGACTGCCTCAAGCAGCAAGCACACCTCTCACAAGGTCCACTGCCTCATATTATCATGTTCATTCTGCAATAGAAGCATAAAGAAAAATTCTCATTGCTGTCCTGTCTCATAGTATATGTATTTTTATGTATTGTATGAAATTTTGTGCTTAGAAAATGACAAGAGCGCATTTCATAATGCTACCAAACTCCTTCAGACAGAAATAACTTTTTACGTGCATTGTTTTGTGGAACATTATAACTATTATGCACACTTAAGACATACTGGTATTGACCCTGTAATGACATGAGTATTTCCAACCATGACCTGTGATTCTGCTTCACAGTGTCGAAGACCCCCCAAAAATTGTGTTTACAAATGAGAACAACAGTATAGCTGAAGTATTGCACACACAATATGCAATCAACAGCTTTGTGTTGAGAGACAAAAGTTAATTGTACCATCTGTTGTCATCACCCGTGACTCAACAAGTATGATGTTGCTATGAAAATATATCCATGGAGATACACTGCACCCCAACCCCCTTATTCAATTGTGTTCTTTCTGTCTAAAGTAACCATTGTGCTGTACTGCAGCAACCACTCCATGTTTATTTAACAACAAACTAGAGCTAACAATGCCACAAAGCATTACTTAAAAAAAATGTTACCCATTATAACGTGATAGGCAACAGTACACTGTACTACCACCATTTGTTTTTCAAAAAAACAAAGCATACGTTTGAAATAGATAACCAGCAAGCTACTGGGGGGAGAGGGTGGCATCAGTAGACAACAGATCCTGAGTCAGCCAATACAAGCAACAACCCACTAATAAAGAGGATACCTGCATACTAATAATGCCTTGATAATATGAAAAATAGCTGTGCGTATGTCTTGCATATATCATGGCTCCATTTCCATGTATAGTACTAAATAGTGTAAAACATAAGCCTACCACCACTGCACTTCAGTGTTGTACCACCCCCACTCCTCTCTGCCCACTTACACTTGCACAGTGCCACAGTAAAATGTACAATCTGCCTTACAGACTGAAAAATATTACAATGCTAACCACACCACAACATCATGACATTTTGTACTAACAACAACATGCTGCATTGCTATTCCACTTTCCCCAGTGTTGTTACACAGCATGGCACAATCTGAATACTCCCAACCCATGTGTTACATGTGTGTGGCTCATATATGCAACTGATCTATTTTTGACCACATTTTTTTTGGTTCTGAAAAGAACCTTTGTTTGCAGTGTAATATTTGATCAAACAGCCTGACATTCTTAAAGGACTTTGAGGATTGCATCTCGAAGGTCTCCCAGGAAATGGCAATTGCCAGAATGCAAGAAATGTACACCCACTTGGTATGTATAGCCAATCATAACAATACTTAATTTCTGGGTGACGTATAGTGTACATTCCATACATGCGTAGAAATGCAGATATTTGTATGTTGACATTTCTTTGAGCTCTGTCAATCAGATACATATGGTGTTCTGCTTGCCAGACCCTATGCTCTGTAATATCCAGAAATATGATTATACAGGCAGGCAACATACTCATAATAGAAGCACGGTCCAATTTTACTTCTGTTACTAAATCTACCCAGCATTTGGTGCCCAAATCATTGCCTCCGAGATGTAGCAGCAATATGTCAGGATGAGTCTTAGTACTCAAAAGTCTCTGCCTGGTTGGCATGAGGTGCTCCCACCTCATTCCACCCCTACCAAACCATTTCACAGAGCAATTTGGGAGCTGCAGGTTTCTCCCAAAATCACTATTGTGAACATACTCAGACGCTCGTCTTACGATACTGTCTCCAACTATCCACAAAGTCCTTTTGCAATTTTCTGCCATTCTCAGTTTTTAAACTCAGAAGTGCACAGAGAGCAACCAAAAAAGTCAGTGTTCACCCTGCAGTGGCTAGGCAGTAGTGAGAGTAAAACTGATATTTTCCCTCTTTACTTCAAGCCAGCTTCACTGGGCTGATTAATAAAACACAAATAAAAAAAATCATTGACTAGTACTGTGGTTTCATTAACCAATGTAGGCCATGTACCAACTATTACTAGACTTCTGCTACTGCTAAAATGTGCAAACATTGGGAGGTGGGAAAAATGCATCCTTTTCATAGGCAATTTTAAACAATTACAACTGCAGAAACATGTCTGATTTGTTCCTTCTTCTGTTATGGGTCCACATGCAGTTCCCTATCTCCCTCTATTTGCAGCGGCATCTGTACAACTTAGTACTAAACTACTATCTGACTTTAAACAGTTTTTTATAAATAATACAGAATCTTAAATTATAACAAGTAACATTATTAAATACAGCAGCAAAAAACATACAAAATCACACATGCCCCCACAATGCAAAGCATCATGGGCTGCATATGCAAATCATCACAGAATGTTATGCTGGTCCAACTTTAAGCAGAATTGCATGGTGTTGAAAGGCCTCTCACACAGTTTGTAAAGGATGCTAACAGAAGCATCTTTGGCACCATGCAATTCTGCTTAAAGTTGGACCAGCATAACATTCTGTGGTGATTTGCATACGCAGCCCATGATGCTTTGCATTGTGGGGGCATGTGTGGTTTTGTATTTTCTTGAAACTTGACTTCCCAGCCAAATGCCCTTTGGGGTAACCCTTACCTCAGTGTTTGCGCACAGAGATTCTTTGTCAGTAAAAAAACATTTTGATTAATAGTATTTACATGTTGCTAACACTTTTTATCATACTAGAAAAATGCTTTATAAAATATACTGTACTTACAGTTTTGAAAATGCTGTGTCTCAGTATGCACTAAGATGGCTGCTGTTGCCTTCTTCTTCAGTGTTGTCCATCTCTGATTGGTTGTCTCACATGGCCTGACAAATCTTGCATTACATTGGTAGAACAAGCTGTCACTCAAATAAAATCAGATCTGATTCGATAATGAATGCACTTTCCAATCCCAAGTTAAAAATCTGCGACACTTTTGAATGCACAACAGTAATTTGCGACATTATTGAATGCACGAAAGTACTTTTGTGACCCTTTTGAACGCACATTATTTTTTGCGAAACTTTTGAACTTCGACATTACTTCTTGTCATACTGTCGAATGCACAAAAGTACCATTTGAGACACTGTCTAATGCACAACACTACTTTTTGAGACACTTTCATTCATTCAACACTATTTTTCCAAAAATTGTCTATTTTTACCACAATTTGATGCTTAATTGCAAAAACAACCAAATTTTCAATGCTGAACACTGCTATACTGCATTGGCACTGTCACAACTGGAGACGCATAGTATTGTGACTTTGTAAATACACCCACAAAAAAGAGGTTATCTTCAGTGAGACTGGTACCGTGCAACTGACTTGTAGGAATGCATTATTTGCTAGTTGCTAATCACCCTCACAAAACAGTCATTTTTATGCAGCATTGCCACCAAATTTCCAACAAAGTCATTTTACGACATAAATGCAATGTTCCCAAACTGACATGGAAATAGTGCAAATACACTAACTTACAAATGTGTGTTGTGAAGTTCATATGCACACTCACATAAACAGTCATATTACAGACTATCATTACCAAATTTTATTCATATTCATTTCCACACCTCTACTCATGAACAGTGTGACTATCATTATCACAATGTGCTCTGAACAGTGGTTTCACACAACACCTGTGGCTGTGGTCACTGTAACTACATAAAAAACATCTCAGCAAGAATGTGAAAAATGACAACGGTGTAATTGCAAAACAGTTGTAGTAAAATGCCTAGCTTAACAATCTCACATGGAAATATTGATAATGCACTGACTTCAGCTAAGTGTGCAAAGTTGGCTTATTAATGCATCACTAATTAACAGAAAGATCATTAATAAAGTTATTGTGTAACCAGCAGTGTGACAGCATTAGCTATATAAATGTTTCTTAAAAATACTAATTGTTAATAACTGAACATTGAAATCATACAAAACAAAATCTATATGCTATAGCGATAAAGATATACAAGGCAATGTAGCAGAAATAAAATACAACTGTTACAATGTCAATAACTAATGTGATTAAAAGATTGAAAATATTTTCTTTTTAAATTGATGTGATCCTTAAATCAGATTCTCAATGCACAATATTAAAAGACATGAACAGAGGCATATAGTAATATTGTCTTTTTCTCTGTCTTTTATACAGGTGCCTAATACTTCTGTAAGATTGCTGACTGCCACTGTGAACCATCATATAAAAAGATGCCGACTAAATACAGACATAGATGTATAGGGAAATGAGACAAGTATCATAGTGCTTCTCTGTTGCTTAAGGGCGATAAAGAAAACACTAATGTGAGATCAGGATATGAAGAGAAACAGACCTCTACTGCAACAGTGAGCCCTACAACAACTCACTGCACATCAAAAGCACATACTTCCTCAAGAGCAAGTAAAAAATGTTTACCTCTGCAACAGTTGTGTAGATTTCTCAGATGAAACACAACTATTGTAACTGCAACCATCAACAAACCTCCAAAACAATGCCGTAAACTCACACCTGGCAATTTTCATCTGAGAAAGCAAAAGTATTTTCGATCACTAGCAAGTAAAGCTAAGATCGACAGACTTATTGCTGCTGTGATGAGACATGAGCTCAAAAAGACAAAGAGTCATCTGTCTTTGATGAAATTGCATCTCAGAGTACGCACTTTTGTTAAAAGAGCAGTGTTTGTACTGCAACGGTTGTGGCACAAATGTCTCATGTGCTTGAACAATTCAGAAAAGTTGTGTATGACATCAAAAAAAGCTACAACAGTGTTCTTCTTTGACTGTCCACAATTTCTGTGATGTTTTCACAGGTCACTGGATGCACACGCAGCACTCAGAGGCATATTTCTGGGAAGAATCTTAGTATTCCCAGAAAAAGGAAGTCAAGTTCACAATTGATGAGCCTGGTAAACTGGTCAATGTCCTCAGTATCTGAGATGACACTACAATGGACACAGATGATGACTGTGATGCAACCACTGTGTCCAAGAAGCGGCACTGTCTGGCATGGGCATGTGATGACACCTGCAACCATAGGCAATCGTCATTTGAAAAAGTTGTACAATTTGTCAACCTATTTGTGATTACAGATCACAAAATTGGCCATTATAAAAATCATCCACATATTGGACTTATGGGTCACTCACTAGCATGCATCGATAGTGGTGTTTGTGATGGTATATTTCACAACATGCGGATGCTTGGAGTGCATCAAACAGGCATGTGAAACTTTGCATACAGAGTATATGAAGTACGACGAGTTGCAGATCAGTACACTTGTTTAAATGACTTATTGCAGTCAGGTGACATGCAGGGTGCCATCAGACACAACTATTTATCAGTCAGCAAGTTCTGCTGAAACATCTGCTTCAGTGTTAGAAACTGACATACTGAGACAGTACGGCAAAGAAATAACAAAATTTGAGCTGACAAAGTCGGAGAAGTTTGACTCTGTATGTATGTCATGTGACCGTCTGTGCTACAGTAAACAAACAGTCACAGTGAACCTGGAAATCTTGTCACCATACAATGACATGTGGTCCCGTCTCTCAGCATTTTCCTGATGAAATCTGACTTCCAGTTAGAAAACGCCATTCTACTGTGCAAACACTGTTTCTCTAAACTAAAGTCTAACATTTTGCCACCAAGGTCACTGCTGAATAATATGGAGGCACATGTTACACCAAGTGAGATTTCAGCATTGAATATGTTTGAATGTATTCTAATGCAGACAATGAAGCTATTCCAAACCATTCTACGTCTGAACACAAAGGCATGGAACATTCCACAGAAAGAACTTGTTAGATCTCTAAAGGGTTCCGTGATGTATCTTCCACTTCCTCTACAGGAAAATGTGCAAGCAATCTCTACGGAAAATAGTTTGGTGATTCTTGTCAATGGTGTTCCAACAAAGTCCAAGGTCATCTTGCATGATGTTTTCAACAAACAGAAGGTAAAACTTGCTCTTACTTATTTAAAGAGTAACAATCCCTTTTATACAGACCTTGACATAGATCTCATGACTAGTCTCTCTGTCCAACATGATCTCTTAGAAACAAGTAAACCAATGACTGAGAAGGTCAGTGGACAGACAAGTGACAATGTGTGTGTAGACAGTGAATTCACCCACCCATGGCATAGATCCAGTTGGAGACAAAATTGATCTCAATCAAATGAAACAGGTGGAAGGTGAGCCTGTCAGCATTTGGGAGGCAACACTAGAAGCACGCTGTTTCCCAGACTTATTCCCAAAAGGGTCAGGTGGACATCTAGATGAAAAAGAAGTGTGTGTACCAGGTGCTGAGTACTGCACTAGCCGTGTGCTCAGTAAAGATGGCAAATTCAGATGTAACATACAGTACATGTTTCATCTCCTCTGGGAGAGTGAACTTAGCATTCTGTCTGTGTCTATTGCACATACAATTCATCTCACAACTCCAGTAGATGGAATGACAGCTGCTCAATTTCTAGAGAAATTAAAGCAGAAAGATGAAAATGTGCAAGTGAATCTGTCTTCCATTCTTTTAAGTCTTCAAGGTACCAAAGAATGTTGGTATTGCAGACAGTCCAAAGTGATGACAATTCTGTGAGTGTATGGTGCAGCCACATGGTTTGTCACACTTAGTTGTGCTGAATATGCCTGGGATGAGCTCATAGAACTGTTGAAGTGGGCAAATTCTGATATCGATGGCATCTCATCAATGACTGTCGGAGAAATGTGTTCACTTGATCCTGTGTCTGTCACAAGACATTTTCACAAGTGGTTCCATGACATTCTGACTTTCATATTGTCAAAGAACAATCCACTTCTTGGTAATGGGGAACATTACTTTTGGAGGATGGAGTATTAAGCACGGGGTGCCCCTCACATCCATATGTTGTTGTGGATCAAGGATGCACCATGCATAAGTGAACATGAAGCTACACAAGTGCTAGCATTCATCAAGAAATATATCACTTGTCACATTCCAGACAAGTATTATAATCCTACACTATGGAAGCTGGTTCAAAAGTTCCAGTGACATATTTGTGCAAAATACTGCCGACGAGTAGTAAAGAAATCTAATTGGTTCACATGATGTCACTTCGGACTTCCTAGAAGAGTTTGTCAGGATGGTTCCATGAATGAGCTTTTCTCAGCAATGAGACACCACTTGAAGGCAGAATCAACCAAGAGGGTATATGAGTTACCCAGAGATGAGAAAGAGGTGTACAGCAATGACTATAACCCAACTCTTCTCCTAATGTGGCAAGCTAACATAGATGCTCAGTTTGTGGCTGATAACTCATTGGCCTTGGTATGGTATGTGACTTTGTACATAACCAAACATGAGCAGACTAGCTTGCAAGATCTTTGGGAAGATATTGCCAGTTCAAGCAAAAGCCTGACATCTCATATCTGGTCATTGGGCTTGAAGACTCTTTCACACAGAGAATGTGGAGCTTATGAAGCCAGTGACCGTTTAATGGGTACACATCTGTACGGGAAGTCTGATGCTGTCCAGTTTCTCAGTGTGAATTACAAAAAGAAATGAAAACATATATTGATACCCCATGCTGAAATTGAGGAACTCGCAGCTAATAGTCCTTCTTCAAAACATATCTTGAAGAATAACCTGATAGACACATACTACCCCCATAGACACGACAACATGGATGATATGTGTCTCTTTCAGGTGGCTAAGTGGTATGACTACAAGGCAGATATTTCAACAGACAGAACACACCAGATTTACAAGGTGAATGGAGTGGATGGCTGTCTCATAAAGAGACACAAGCCATGGCTCATAGACCACTGTAAATTGGATCTAGGCACATCGGAGAGCAGAGAACACTACTACTTTGCTCTCCTATTCCTATTTGGACCCTGGAGGAGTGAGTCTGAATTAAAAGGTGACTGTGATACATTTGAGGAAGAAGTCAAACGCAGTTATGAGACTTTCAAAACTGAATACTCAGAGACATACATACAGAGACTAGAGGCTGAGAAAGAACAGATCGAGAAGGCAGAGAAACCGCTTCAGGAAGACATTCCAGTTAGTTCACAAGACAACCTTGATCCAGAAGGACAAGCTGTTCTAGATGCACCTCTGCCTTTAAATGTCCCAGAAGTGTTAATGTCAGAAATTGAGACAGCCATGGAACATGGAACACACTCCACTGTCAACTCAACTGACTTGAGAGAAAGAGTAAATCAGCAGCAGCATGCAGTTCACTCTCAAGTAGTCGGCACTGTCTGACATGGCCTAATACATGAAACAAAAAAATGTGACTGTTGTGACTATAAGCCACTGCTGATCTTTGTTAGCGGTTCAACTGGCACACAAAAGAGTTTCCTTATTGAAGCCATCACTGCTGAAATACAAAGCCTGACATGGTCTTCAATGTCTGTTGCTGTTACTGCTCCCAAAGGACTAGACACATACAACATTAGTGGAGTTACATTACATCATCTCTTTATGTTGCCAGTTGAACATGGCAGAATGGGAGAGTATCATAAACTGTCATTTGAGGTTGCATCTCAGCTCCGTTCCATGTTCACAAAGATGAAGTTACTCATCATTGATGAAATCAGCATGGTCTCCAATGTCATGCTTGCCTGTATTCATCTCCGTCTACAGGAGATCTTCAGTACTGACGAAGGAGTACCATTTGGTGGCAAAAGTATTGTTGTTTTGGGAGACCTTTTACAGCTTGCACCAGTTAATGCAGAGCATGTGTTTACAACTCTAACTGCCAAGCAAGCTGAGAATATTCTTGGCTGCATTGCAGGCTATAACATTTGGGAGTTATTTACCTTTGTTGAGTTGTATCAGAACATGCACCAAAGTGGTGATCTGGCTTACAAATCACTTTTAGATGAAACTCATACAGGTTTTTTATAACCAGAACATGTTGGTATGTTAAACGATTGAAGAATCACAGTAGATACTGCATCCATAGAAACAGCATGTAATGTTTTCAGCGATGTATACTTTACAGGGACACACATAGTGTGTCTTATGCCATGACTAAAGAAATGCACTGAGTTCAACAATGTTATGCTGCAGAGAGAAAACCAAGAAATTCTAACTCTGCATGCTGTTGATACAGTTGATGGTGTCATTCTTAGTCGCAACCTAGTAGAAAAGATGACTGAACGACTCAATGAACTCAAGTCAGATGTTTCACGCACAGCTGGCCTAGAAGCAGTTCTTACACTTTGTAAGAATACACATATCATGCTGCAACATAATCTAGAAGTTAAACGAGGCATGGTAAATGGTGCCACGGGAAACATCACTGACTTTGTCTACATGTCCAGAAGGCATATATTGAGACACTTGTAGTTCACTTTGACAACATAGAACAGCCTGTACACATAGAATGGACCTGCATAAAATTCCAGGTATTTAAGGATATCTATGTAAACAGAAAACAGTTTCCATTATGTGTTGCATATGCTGTATCTATTCACAAATTTCAGGGCTTGAGTTTGGATTCAGCAATGGTGGTCATAGGTACAGACATTTTCAAGAATGGCATGAGCTACGTGGCACTTTCACATGTCTGCAGTCTTTCTGGACTGCACATTATAACTCTAGCTCCTCAGAAGATACGAATTGACAAGCGATGTATTGTTGAGTACAACAGGTTACCTACTCTGCAACAGCCACAAAAGTCTTTAATACCACTGCCTACATATCTGGCTGTCTCACATTGTACAGTCAAATCTACAGGTGTCACCAAACAGCCACAAGCTTCCAGAAGTTATTCAACTCAAAAGAGTTCAACAAAGGTCACAACTTCAACTAAACATTCACAGCCAGCAATTTATCAGAAATCAGTTGGTGTAGCTGCTATACCAGTCTTTGACAACAGCACTAGAGTTAACTGCTTTACTAACTCAGCTATATAAGTGTTTCTACACATGCCTCGCTTTGTGCAGGCAATATCCGCTTCACAAGATAATACCCTATCAAATGCTTTGAAGCAGATTGTCAACATGACTTCTGACCAGTCTAACAATGTACAGTCACTAACACCACTGCGACAGGTGCTAGGTACATATGATGGATGTAGTATATTTGCTGCTGACATACAGCAAGACACTAGTTAGTTTATGATGGCTATCATAAACAACTTGGATGAAGACGGCAATCCAATGCACCACTACTTCACAGTGTCATATGTAACCAAATATGTATGTGTTTCATGTGGCCATTCACAGCATGAAACCACAGAAGACATGCTGTGGATTACTCTTTTTGTCCCTCAAGTCAAAAGTGTCAAATTTCAACAGCTATTTACCAATACTCAATGTGGTCACTCCTGCAAAAGATGTGGAGGCAGATGCACTCAGTCCATACACCTCAGGAGTTCATCTCAATATCTGTTGCTTATGTTGCACAGGTTTAACTCCAACGGGCTCAGAGTTGACACTCCTATCACAGATTACACAGCTGGTAGAATAGTTTTTAATCAATCAGTGTTTGACACTCACAGTATAATCTATCACCATGGTCAATCCAAGCATTCTGGCCATTACATCTGTTTACTACGGCACAGAAGTGTCTGGGTAGAGTGTGACGATGCTACAAGCAGTTTTAAACAGAGACTGCCATGACACTTAAAAAATGCATATCTTCTAATATTGAAGAATTATGATGACCTTCATATTGCAGAAGAATAGGACAGAACATGTTGCATTTTTCAAATGACTACTTTGTGACAGGAACAGTCGTAGGTCAGTACAAATGTTTCCAATCTACGACTCTCAATAAACTGTAAACTGTAGCATATCAATAAAATGCTATACTGGCAGAGACATATCATGCAGTATAACATCTAAGATCTTGTGTGAATCAGTGACAACATGGAAATTGTTGTAGTAGCTTCAATCGTCTCCAACAGTAGTCATAGTCACTAGAGAAACCAGGCTTACATGTCTATCAAAGATTGTACATCTAAAAACAGAGACCTTCCTGGCTCTACTCTTCTGTACATATATTTTCTTGTTGCTGTATCATAGCCATACATAACAAGAAGTTGTACCAGTTTCTAATTTTTTATCTCTGCAGAGAAATAAAAGTTCTCACTTATCATGTAAAATGACAGTGCAACACATGTCTCATTCACCAAAGGCTACATCCTGTTGCAAGTTGTATATCACCAGTTTTTTTTTGTCTATTAGCTGTTGACATGTAGACCACAGCATCATTCATTCACCATGCAGCAGTATTGAACTATGCCTGCTTCATTTGTCATACTCAAACTGTACATATGTAAAAATAACACTCTTTAGTCATTATAAAACAAGTTAAATGAATCAAGTGTAAATACTGAATGATTGCTTCTTATTAGCAACTGGGTTTAACATACCTTTGTAATGACATGTAAATAATATGAACATTCTTCTTCCATCTCACCATTGTTGCTAACTAGTTTTGTTGTCCCAGTAAAAGTATAACTATAAGAGTAAAGTAACAATAAATCTTTAACATGTAATACAATACTATTATGATTAAGTTCAATGAACCATATCTTTGATAAAAACAGCATACCATACTTTTTTTGTTTACTTACTGGTTCAGAGCTAACATATAAACCAATGTAACAATTGAAAGAAATGTATATTGTACCTATAATATCATGAAATCTTTTTGTATTTCTCATACAAGTAATTGTACCTATGTTAAAAAGACTAAAGCTTTTAAATCAGACACTGTTACTGATCACATTGCACTTCATACCTGTTCCTGACAATATTTATGATCGCCTCTATTGAGGGGTCAGGTGGGAATTTCCCACATGTGCCTAGTCAGTGATATATCTTAAAATATATAACGAACATACCAGTTGTCTAATGTCACTGAAATCAGATTTTTTTCTATATTCTATTATTTGAACACTTAGCATCTGGTTGTTCACCCACCCCGGGAACATACACATTATTAGTCACACAATAACAACTGAACATTACTGTTTCATGTGTGTAATCACTGCTTAGAAGCTCCTCACAATACCTTTATTAATATAGGACACAAGTAATGGATGTCACATAATTAGTACATTCAACTACTTAAAACATGTAAATTATATTGTTAACTAGTGTATTCAAGCTCAGTAGCAAATATATAATGAAGAACCACAGGTTCAGCTTGAGAGTCACAAGTTGAGGAGTAATGTCAGAAAGCACTTTTTCCCACAAAGAGTAGTGAACACTTACACTTCACTTCTCAAACAGGTCACCGCATTAAAGACAGTGACCACTTATCAAAGAACCAGGTATATGCATAGAATGAAGATAACAACCATGGTGACAGTAGATAGGAAATACTGCAGTGATAGCTAAGGTTTTACCTCAAGATGTGAAGTCTGCAACACAATCACACTTAATTGACCAAATTACCTTCTCACTTCTGCCTTCTTTCTATGCTGTATTACAATATGTACACACTTGTTCCAATTCATATAGTCTAGTTGCTCTAAATGTGACACATTTAGATATATTCTAACCAATGATTACACGCATGCAAGGACTGTATTGTGAGACTGATTTTGTAAAAAAAAAAGTATCTTAATTGGCCCTTTTTAAGGTTCAACAATTGGCAATAAATCTTTTTAAAACATAACCACCTGTGCTGAGTCTTTATTGAAACATAGCATGATGAAATTAGAATGTAACTGTTGTTTCTATTTAGCTTGCAGATCAACTGCAGCAAATAGTACCACAATAGCGTGTCCATGGAGTATTTTTTTGCTATCCTGTCCACTCAGTACTCAAAACATAGGCTACAATGTGGCACATTACATGTCATACTTCCCATAATTCCTAAGAGTGTTAAGAAATCAGCAATGCATTTACTTTTCCTGTGTCTCTCTACTCACCATGTAGTAATTACTATAGCAAGGTGTCGGATATCACTAGCACTATACTTCTCTGGCTATACACTTAGGATGTAGTAACTGCTATGTCTTCTGCAATTCCCTAGCTGAGCTCATGCAACTCCTAACTGTGTTAACTTCACTGTACCTACAAGTACAGAGATGTGCCATTGATCTCCACTCCCCTATTGTTCCTATAGATCACCACTCATAATGCACTACAAACTTTGGGAGGGGCAGCAACTCTAGCTGGCTAAATCCATTCAAATCCTAACTAAGGCAACTTCAGTATCCCTGCAATCAGTGATGTCTGCCATTGATGTACAAATCCTCACCTGTGTTGTGTGTGTCCACTAAAATATTCATTCCCTCACCTGTACTGTATATCTCCATATACAATGCAATACCCGCTGTCACATTTATAGCCACATTGTCTGGCTGAATCCATTCAACTGGCAACTGAGCTAACTGGAGTATTCCTGTAACCAGAGACCTGTAAAACTAATGTACATTGCCTATCTTTGCCAGTGGCTGTTTACTTAGAATGCAGCAATTGGTGTGGAACTGCAGTTCCCTCATCACACTGTTCACCTCAATGGTTGCATTTGTTCTGTACTATCAACTCAGTGTGCAATATGTGTTCTAGGGCTTCAGACACTGAGTTACATACCTCCTTGTAATTCCTAACTAAGTTATCTAACATGTACCACCCTAACATTTACTGTCATCCTATACTCAGACTGCAGTACCTGCTGTAGAGAACTCTGTGACATTCTACCTAAGGACATGCAGTTGTAGCTGTACAGTCAAGATCAGTAACTGGTATGCCTAGAGAAATTGCCTGGGTGAGCCCATACAAACCCAAACTGTGCTAACATGCATCTACCAACAATTACAGAGGTGTGCCATTGATGTCAATTGCCTCAGTCTTGCAGCACATGAGTACTTATGATGCAGTACAAATTTTTTGGGGGGGCATTACCTGTCTGATGCAACACAAACAGTAACTGTACTAACTTGAGTGTCCCTGCAATCACCGATGTCTACAATTGATGTACATACCCTCAGCTCTGCTGCTGGTCTCTACTGTGGATCGAGTACCTGGTGTCACACTTTGGAGAGGCATTCCCTGGCTGAGCCCATTCAAGTAATAACTGTGCTAACTACAATGTACCTGTAATCAGTGAGGTGTACAACTGATCTGCATCTCCCTTCTTTGACAGTGATTCCTCACTTAACATGTACCAAGTCTGTTATTGATCCTGTTACATTGGTTCTACCCCCTACTTCCATGTGTGTCTGTCTCTGTGCCAGTGTTGCTCAGGAGAGAGTTAGGTGCCACATGATGTCTCCACACATACTAATATAGTGCTAGCAAACACAAATGTTAATGCATATCATAGCACAAATCAAAACACAAACATAAACAATTCTGTAAAAATGGAATGTAATACAGTGACCCGAAAGCGCGGGGTCCATGGGCCCGCCCTGGAATACAAAACACAAACATGAACAGTACTGTTAAGCACAGAATGTGATAGTGATGGAGCACAGGGCCCTTTGAGCCCCACAGTCCCTACCATGCAAAACCACAAACAGAAATAGTACTGTAAAATACAGAATTTCATAGTGATGAGAGGCAGGGCACTTTGGTCCCCACACTACCCACCACACAAAACACAAACATCAACAGTCACTAGAAAAATACTAATGTAATACAGCAGATGTAGTGCGGGGCCCTTCAGGTCCCATGCCCCCACACACAAAAAACACAAACATAAACAGAACTGAAACATACTAAATGTGATGCAGCAGCAGAAATGCAGGGCCCTTTGTGCCCCAACCTCCCGGCACATGATGTCTACACATATACTAACACAGTACCATCAAACACAAATATTAATGCACATGGTAGCACAAATCAAAATACAAAGGAAAAAATTTTTTGAAAAACGGAATTTAATACAGTGACAGTAGTGCAGGGCCCTTCGGGCCCCCCGCTCCCACCACACTAAAAAACACAAACATGAACAGCACTGTAAAACACACAATGTGAAACATAAACAGTATTGTAAAATACAGAACGTGATCGTGACAAGAGCACGGGACCCTTTGGGTCCTGAGCTGCTGCCACAAGAAACACAAACATAAACATTACTAAAAAAATGCTGAATGTGATACAGCAGCAGTAGTGCATGGCCCTTCATGCCCCATGGTTGCACCATACAAACAGCAACATAAACAGTTATGAAAAATACAGAATGTGATAGTGACAAGAGCGTGGGACTCTTCAGCCCCTGCACTGCCGCCACATGAAACACAAACATAAACATCACTGAAAAATACTGAATGTGATACAGCAGCAGTAGTGTGGGGCCCTTCAGGGCCTGCAGTTCCACCATGCAAACACTAACATAAACAGTACTGAAAAAGTACGGAACGTGATAGTGACGGGAGCGCGGGGCCACACAAAACACAAAGATAAACAGTACTGAAATATACTAAACATGATGCACCTGCAAAAGTGCACACATACTAACACAGTGCCAGCAAACACAAATGTTAATGCACATGGTAGCTCAAACCAAAACACAAAGATAAACAATTCTGAAAAAAAATGTAAAGGTAATACATGCAAAACACAAACATGAACAGTACTGTAAAACATAGAATTCGATAGTAATGGGAGCATGGGGTCCTTCGGGCCCTGCACTACCACCACGCAAAACACAAACATAATCACTACTGTAAAACACAGAATGTGATAGTGACAGAAGCCCTAACTCTCATCCCATCACATGTGTAAAGAAGCAGAGGTATAGGAGAATGGGGTGAGAGTTAGGACTGAAGACCCCAATGTGCACCCCAATGCCAGTTGGGGGGTGGGCTAGGGGATCAAGCGGGGTTTTCAACCTAACACTGAATTTCCTCACTTTTGTCGGCTGTGGAACAATCCTAACTGATGCATTAAACAGAGTTTTTGCCTCTAATTTCCTTTTTTTGAGAATGATAACGAAATTGTGAATGTAATGCAGTGGGCCTGTGCTTCCACCATGTGATGTCTTGTGACATAGTAACAGGATCAACAACACAAACAGAAGCACTAACAGAGGTGCACATGATAACGCAAGCATGAATGAGAACACAAAAGGGTAACGCACACATGGAGGCGTTGATGGGAACTGTCCGCCATGTGATGTCTTGTCTGTTACATGGTAACATGGTGCCTGCAAATGCAAATGACAATGGGCATGGTGATGCAAAGCAAAACAGAAAGAGAAACAGTACTGTAGACACAAATAGTAAAAAATAATGGAAAAGCAAGTGCAAATGAAAACGCAAAGGATAATGCACATGGTGGTGTAGACATGAACGGTAAGTGAAACAAGTAAGGAAGCACAAGCAGAAAGGGCAAAGGTAACAGTAATGTAAGTGCACAGGCTGGGTTTTCCCCAAAAGCTTCACAGAGAAAGACAGTGAGTACAAAGAATGTATGCATAATAATGGTTCTCAGAGCAGAAAATGAGGAGTTGGAATACTAACTTGCTTATATCTCAGGAACCATTCAACATAGAAAAAAATGTAAAAGTCATATGATTCATCACTTTCCTGGCCAGTTTTGTACTTAGCCCATGAGAGGGGGCTAAGAATTTTTCAGACGAAAAGTCTGTATCTCGCACTGTTTCCGAGATACGGGCCCTGAAAGGTGCAGTGAATGTTGTAATGTTATCCTAAGGGAAAAAAAGAGATGATAGGAGTGCCATAACTTTGGCTCCCTGTAATATTTTTTCACCAAACCACTAAAAAGCACATCTGTGGGATGTTGGCTGCCTTTCTTCCAAATTTCAGCTCAAAAGACCAAACCGTTATTTTGCAGCAGGGCGCCAAATGATTGCTGCAATGCATCGGATGCTGTAATGTTATCCTATGGGAAAAAGCATCAACTTTGGAGTGCCGTAACTTTGCCTCCATTTAATATTTTTTCAATAAAACCCTGAAAGGCACATCTGTGAGATGTCGGCTGTGTTCCCTTCAAATTTCAGGCCAAAGTACCAACCGTTCTTTTGCAGCGGGGTGCCAAAGAATTGCTGTAATTTTCCCACAGTCTAGAAAAGTACTATGCCCAATTTGCGAAAAGCTTTATGCAAATTAATTTGTTTCAATGTCGCCGTCGACAGTACTTTCTGAAAATACTTTCAGAAATTTGAAAAACATATTTCTGGGTGTTTACCCAAAATAAAGACATGGCTAGCATCCTCAGGGCCCGACTAGGTGACTACAAAAAGAATTAGGTTGCTAGAGGGTCCCAATTTTAAATGCCAAGCATTTTTCTGATCACTAACTGAAAACAAAATGGCAGATTTGAAAAGTAAAAGAGCCATTTGAGACACTAAAAAGTGCATTGGTGACACTGTCAAACTTTTTGTTAACTTTTCCCATTGACTTATAATGGGAAATTATTTTTTGAATAACTTTTTAACCGTTTAATATTTTTTCACAAAATCTTCAAAAGGCACATCAGGGACCCTGGCCAAATGTTCCCTGAAGATTTCTGACCGGTTGCACAAACATGTGACCTGTAGGCGTGACAGTAAAATTCCAGAAAAGCATAAATGTGTACGCACATCATGCTTAATAACTCCACAGCTGTATATGCGACCAGTACGAAACTTGGCAGATCCAAAGGTGTATGGATCTTGATCATGTATTCCAAATTTCAGGCAAATCTGTTGCAAGGTTATTAAGGTGCAAAATTTTGGGTTGAACATGTAAATGGCTGCTCAACCCATTGTCTTTTTCTTTGTCTTTTACACAGGTGCCTAATACTTCTGTAAGATTGCTGACTGCCACTGTGAACTATCACATAAAAAGATGCCAGCTAAATACAGATGTAGATGTATAGGGAAATGAGATAGGTATCATAGTACTTCACTGTTGCTTAAGGGCAATAAAGAAAACACTAATGTGAGATCAGAAAATGAAGAGAAACAGACCTCTACTGCAACAGTGAGCCCTACGACAACTCACTGCACATCAAAAACACATACTTCCTCAAGAGTAAGTAAAAAAATGCTTACCTCTGCAACAATTGTGTAGATCTCTCAGACGAAACACAACTATTGAAACTGCAACCATCAACAAAACCTCCAATAAACTCACACCTGGTGATTTTCATCTGAGAAAGCAAAAGTATTTTCGATCACTAGCAAGTAAAGCTAAGATTGACAGACTTATTGCTGCTGTGATGAGACATGAGTGCAAAAAGACAAAGAATCATCTGTCTTTGATGAAATTGCATCTCAAAGTACCTTAACCCTAGTAGGAGACAACATTGATCTCTATAAAATGAAACAGGTGGAATGTGAGCCTGTCAGCATTTGGGAGGCAACACTAAAAGCACGCTGTTTCCCAGACCTATTCCCAAAAGGGTCAGGTGGATGCCTAGATGAAAGAGAAGTATGTGTACAGGGTGTGAGTACCGCACTAGCTGTGTACTCAGTAAAGACGGCAAATTCAGACGTTAACATACAGTACCTGTTTCATCTCCTCTGGGAGAGTGAACTAAGTATTCTGTCTGCATCTATTGCACATACTATTCATCTCACAATTCCACTAGATGGAATGACAGCTGCTCAATTTCTAGAGTAATTGAAGCAGAAAGATGAAAATGTGCAAGTGAATCTGTCTTCCATTCTTTCAAGTCTTTGAGGTACCAAAGAATATTGGTATCGCAGACACTCCGAAGTGATGACAATGCTCCGAGAGTATGGTGCAGCCACATGGTTTGTCACACTTAGTTGTGCTGAATATGCCTGGGACAAGCTCATAGAACTGTTGAAGTGGGCAAATTCTGATGTCGACGGCATCTCATCAATGACTGTCAGAGAAATGTGTTCACTTGATCCTGTGTCTGTCACAAGACATTTTCACAAGTGGTTCCATGACATCCTGACTTTCATATTGTCAAAGGACAATCCACCTCTTGGTATTGTGGAACATTACTTTTGGAAGACAGAGTATCAAGCATGAGGTGCCCCTCACATGCATATGCTGTTGTGGATCAAGGATGTAACACGCATAGGTGAACATGAAACAACACAAGTGCTATCATTCATCAAACAATATATCACTTGTCACATATCAGACAAAAGTATGACAGTCTTACACTATGGAAGTTGGTTCAAAAGTTCCAGTGACATATTTTTGCAAAATACTGCCGGCGAGTAGTAAAGAACAAATCTAATTGGTACACACGATGTCGCTTCGGATTTCCTAGATGCACTAGTCAGGATGGTGCCATGAATGACCATTTCTCAGCAATGCGACACCACATGAAGGCAAAATCAACCAAGAGGGTATAAGAGTTACGCAGAAATGAGAAAGAGGTCTACATCAATGACTACAACCAAACTCTTGTCTAATGTGGCAAGCAAACATAGATGTTCAGTTTGTGGCTGATAACTCATTGGCCCTAGTGCGGTACGTCACTTCGTACATAACCAAACATGAACAGACTAGCCTACAAGATCTTTGGGAAGATATAGCCAGTTCAAGCAGAAGCCTGACATCTCAGCTCTGGTCATTGGGCTAGAAGACTATTTCACACAGACAATGTGGAGCTTATAAAGCCAGTGACCGTTTAATGGGTACACATCTGTACGGAAAATCTGATGCTGTCTAGTTACTCAGTGTTAACTACAAAGAGAAAAGCAAACGTGTACTGATTCCCCATGCTGAAATTGAGGAGCTTGCTGCCAATAGACCTTCTTCAAAACGTGTCTTACATAGATACATAGACAGTGTCAGCAGATAAGGGCCTATGGCCCACCCAGTCTGCCCATTTGAGCTTGTAAGTTCAGTTTATGTTTTCCTAGAAGTCTGTTGCCCCTTACCCCTGACCTCCAGAATTCCTTTATGTCTATCCCATGCATTCTTAAATCCCATGATTGTTTCAGCCCTCACCACTTTCTCTGGCAGAGTGTTCCACTTGTCCACCACCTGTTCTGTGAAGAAATTCTTCCTCACGTTTCCTCTGAATTGTCCTCCCTCCAACTTCATCCCATGCCCTCGAGACCTGGAATATCTTGAATCTTGAAGAATAACCTGATAGACACATAGACCCACATAGACACAACGATGTGGATGACATGTGTCTCTTTCAGGTGGCTAAGTGGTATGACTACAAGGCAGATATATCACCTGACTCAACATGCCAGATTTACAAGGTGAATGGAGTGGATGGCTGTCTCATAAAGAGACAGAAGCCATGGCTCATAGACCACTGTAAGTTGCATCTAGGCACATCGGAGAGCAGAGAACACTACTACTTTGCTCTCCTATTCCTATTTAGACCCTGGAGGAGTGAGTCTGAATTAAAAGGTGACTGTGATACATTCAAGGAATAATTCAATTGCAGTTACGAGCTTTCAAAACTGAATACTCAGAGACATACATACAGAGACTAGAGGCTGAGAAACAACAGCTTGAGAAGGCAGAGAAGCAGCTTCAGAAAGACACTCCTGTTAATTCACAAGACAACCTTGATCCAGAAGGACAAGCTGTTCTAGGTGAACCTCTGCACTTAAATGCCCAAGAAGTGTTAATGTCAGAAATTGAGACAACTATGGAACATTGAACACACTCCACTATCAACCCAGCTGACTTGAGAGAAAGACTAAATCAGCAGTAGCATACAGTTCACTCTCAAGTTGCAGCTGCTATACAATATGGCCTAATACATGAAACCAAAAAATGTGACTGTCGTGACTATAAGCCACTACTGATCTTTGTTAGTGGTTCAGCTGGCAAAGGAAAGAGTTTCCTTATTGAAGCCATCACAGCTGAAATACAGAGCCTGACAGGTTCATCAATGTCTATTACTGTTACTGCTCCCACAGGACTAGCTACATAAAACATTGGTGGAGTTACATTACACCGTCTCTTTATGTTGCCAGTGGAACATGGCAAAACTGGAGAGTATCGTAAACTGTTATTTGAGGTTGCACCTCAGCTCCATTACACGTTCACAAAGATGAAGTTACTCATCACTGATGAAATCAGCATGGTCTCCAATGTCATGCTTGCCTGTATTCATCTACATCTACAGGAGATCTTCGGTACTGACAATGGAGTACCATTTGGTGGAAAACGTATTGTTGTCTTGGGAGACCTTTTACAGCTTGCACCAGTAAATGCAGAGCACGTATTTATAACTCTAACTACCAAGCAAGCTAAGAATATTCTTGGCTGCATTGCAGGCTATAACATTTGGGAGTTATTTACCTATGTTGAGTTGTATGAGAACATGTGCCAAAGTGGTGATCTGGATTACAAATCACTTTTAGATGAAGCTCGTACAGCTTCTCTATCACCAGAACATGTTAGTATGTTAAATGATTGGAGAATCACAGTAGATACTGCATCCATAGAAACAGCATGTAATTTTTCAGCAATGTATGCTCTACAGGGACACACATAGTGTGTCTTATGCCACAGCTAAAGAAATGCACTGAGTTCAACAATGTAATGCTGCAGAGAGAAAACCAAGAAATTCTAACTCTGCATGCTGTTGATACAGTTGATGGTGTCATTCTTAGTCACAACCTAGTAGCAAAGATGACTGAATGACTCTGTGAACTCAAGTTAGATGTTTCACTCACAGCTGGCTTAAAAGCTGTTCTTACACTTTATAAGAATACACATATCATGCTGCGACAGAATCTAGATATTGAACGAGGCATGGTAAATGGTGCCATGGGAAACATCACTGACTTTGTCTACAATGTCCAGAAGACATATATTGAGACACTTGTAGTTCACTTTGACAACATGGAACAGCCTGTACACAAAGAACGGACCTACATAAAATTACAGGTACTTAAGGATATCTATGTAAAAAGGAAAGAGCTCCCATTATGTGTTGCGTATGCTGTATCCATTCGCAAATCTCAGGGCTTGAGTTTAGATTCAGCAATGTTGGACATAGGCACAGACATTTTCAAGGATGGCATGAGCTACGTGGCACTTTCACGTGTCTGCAGTCTTTCTGGGTTGCACATTATAACTCTAGCACCTCAGAAAATATGAGGTGACAAGCAACGTATTGTTGAGTACAACAAGTTACGTACTCTACATCAGTCAACAAATGTCTTTAATACCACTGCCTACATATCTGGGTCTCTCACTTCATACAGTCAAAGCTACAGGTCTCAACAGACAGCCACAAGCTTCCAGAAGTGATTCAACTCAAAAGAGTTCAACAAAGGTCACAACTTCAAGTAAATATTCACAACCAGCAATTCATTGGAAATCAGTTGGTGTAGCTGCTGTGCCAGTCTTTGATAACAGCACTAGAGTAAACTACTATGCTAACTCAGCTATGCAAGTTTTTCTACTCATGCCACACTTTGTGCAGGCAATATCTGCTTCACAAGACAATCCCCTATCAAACACTTTGAAGCAGATTGTCAACATGACTTCTGACCAGTCTAACAATGTACAGTCACTAACACCACTATGACAGGCATTAGGTACATCTGATGGATGTAGTACATTTGTTGCTGACATACAGCAAGACACCAGTTAGTTTATGATGACTATCATAAACAACTTGGATGAAAATGGCACACCCCAATGCAACACTACTTCACAGTGTCATATGTCACCAAATATGTATGTGTTCCATGTGGGCATTCACAGTGTGAAACCACAGAAGACATGCTGTGGATTACTCTTTTTGTCCCTCAAGCCAAAAGTGTCAAATTCCGACAGGTATTCACCAATGCTCAATGTGGTCACTACTGTAAAAGGTGTGGAGGCAGATGCACTCAGTCCATACATCTCAGGAGTTCATCTCAATATCTGATGCTTATGTTGCACAGATTTGACTCCAACAGGCTCAGACCTGATGCTCCTATCACAGATTACACAGCTGGTAGAATAGTTTTTTAACCAATCAGTGTTTGACACTCACAGTATAATCTATCACCATGGTCACTCCATGCATTCTGGCCATTACACCTGTTTACTAAGGTACAGAATAGGATGGGAAGAGTGTGCCGACTCTACAAGCAGTTTTAAACAGAGACTGCTACAACACTTGAAAGATGCATATCTTCTAATATTGAAGAATTATGATGAACTTCATATTTCAGAAGAATAGGACAGAACATGTTGCATTTTTTAAATGACTAATTTGTGACAGAGAGAGCCATAGGTCAGTACAGTTGTTTCCAACCTACGACTCTCAATAAACCATAGCATTCTTCAAACAAATGCTATACTGCAGACACATTTCATGCACTATAACATCTAACATCTTGTGTCAATCAGTGACAACATGGAAATTGTTGTAGTGGCTTCAGTCGATGCCAACAGTATTCACAGTCACTAGAGAAATCATGCTTACATGTCTATCAAAGATTGTACATCTCAAAACAGAGGCCTTCCTGCATCTCCTGTTCTGTGCATATATTTTCTTGTTACTGTGTCATACCCATACATAACAAGAAGTTGCTGCCAGTTTCTAACTGTTACTCTCTGCAGATAAACAAAAGTTCTCAGTTACCATCGTAAATAGCTTAGCAAAACATGGCTCACTCAACAAAAAAAATGGTACAGTCTGTCACAAGTTGTCTACCACCACTTGTTTCTGTCTATTAGCTGTTGACATGTAGACAATAACATTATTCGTTCACCATGCAACAGTGTTGAACTATGCCTGCTTCATTTGTTATACTGATACTGTACATATGTTTAAAATAACAGTCTTTATTCATAATGCAAAAAGTTGAATGAGACAAGTGTACATACTGAACAATTACATCTTTAGTAACTGACTTTGCCATGCCTTTCTATTTACTTGTAAATAATACTTACATTCTTATTCCACCTTGCCATTGTTGCTGACTACTTTTATTGTTCTAGTAAAAGTATTAGTGTAAGAGTAAAGTACTAATGAATGTTTAACATATAATACAATACTATACTGATTGAGTTCAATGAACCATATCTTTGATTTAGACAGCATACCATGCACATTTTTGTACTTACTAGTTAAGAGGTAACATAGAAACCAATGTAACAATTGAAAACAATGATTTTGTACCTGCAATAATATGACATTTTTTGTACTTGTCATACAATTAATTCTAACCTATGTTAACAATACTGACAATTGTAAATCAAACACTGTTACTGATCACAACGCACTTCATACCTATTCCTGACAATATTTATGATCACCTCTATTGAGGGGTCAGGTGGAAATTTTCCATATGCGCCTAGTCAGTGAGATATCATTAAATATTTAACTGAACATACCAGTAATCTAATGTCACTGAAATAAGATTTTTGTAATATTCTGTTACTTGAACAATTAACATATGGTTTTTTGCCCATCCCAGGAACACCCACATTATCAGTCACACAATAACAACTTAAAATTTCTGTTTCATGTGTGTAATCATTGTTTAGAAGCTCCTGACATACCTTTTTTCATATAGGACACAACTAATGGATGACACATAATTATAGCATTTAACTACTTAAAAATATTAATAATATTGTTAACCAAAGTCTCTTCAAGTTCAGTAGCAAATACATGATGAAGAGCCACAGGTTCACCTTGAGTGTAACAAGTTCAGGAGGAATGTCAGAAAGCACTTTTTTCCCACAAAGAGTAGTGAACACTTTAACTTCGCTGTTAACACAGAACACCTAATTAAAAACAGTGACCAGCTATTAAAGAGCCAGGTATATGCATAGAAGGAAGATAACAACCCCGCCAACAAAAAGATGGTAGAACACTGCAGCGATATCATTTTCCCACAAGATGTGAACCCTGTAACACAAACACAATTAATAGAACAAATTACTTTCTTAGGCTAACTTCTTTCTATGCTGTATAACAATATCACATACTTGCTCCAATTCATATAGTCTAGTTGCTATAAATGTGACACATTTACATATATTGCAAGCAATGATTACACATGTACAAAGATTGTATTGTGAGACTGATTTTATTAAAAAATACAGTCTTAATTGGGCCTTTTTCAGTTTCATCAATTGGCAATAAATCTTTTTAACACATAGCCACCAGTGTTGAGTCTACTGAAAATAGCATAACGACATTAGAACATAACTGTTGTTTCTATGAAGCATGCAAATCAACTGCAACAAATAGTGGCACAACAGTGTGTCTAAAAATGTTTTTGGTTGCTATGCTGTCCACTCAGTATCCACAATGTAGACTACAATGTAGCACATTGTATGTCACACTTCCCATAATTCCTAAGAGTGTAAAAAGTCAGCAATGTACTTACTTTTCCTGTGCATCAAAACTCAGCATGCAGTAATCACTGTAGCAAGGTGCCGCACAGCACTACCTAACAATATGCAGCTATAACAATGCACTTAGCATGCAGTGACTGCTATATCTACTGCAATTCCCTGTCTAAGCTTCTGCAACTCCTAACTGTGGTAACTTCACTGTACCTCAATTACAGAGGTGTGCCATAGATCTCCAGTCCCCTATGGTTCCTATAGATAACCAGTCATAATGCACTACTAATCTTGGGAGATGCAGCAGCTCTAGCTGCCTAAATACATGCAAATCCTAACTGAGGTAACTTCACTTTCCCTGCAATTAGTGATGTGTACCATTGATGTACAAACCCTCACCTGTGTTGTGTATGTGCACTAACATGTGCATTCCCTGACTTGTGTTCTGTATCTCCACTCACAATGTAGTACCTACTGTCACATTTGTAGACATATTGCCTGTCTGAAACCTTTCAAGTGGCAACTGTGGTAACTGGACTATTCCTGTATTCAGAGAGCTGTACAATTGATGTACTTTGCCTATCTTTTCCTGTGGCTGTTTACTTAGGATGCAGCAAGTGTTGTGGAAGTGCAGTCCCCCCATCAAACTGTTCACCTCCATATTTTTTCTGTTCTGTACTGTCAACTCAATGTGCAATATGCGGCCTAGGTGTTCAGACATTGAGTTACAGATCTCCTGTAATTCCTAACAATGTTAACTACCATGTACTGCACTCACATCTACTGTCAGTCAACAGTCACAGTGCAGTGCCTGGTCTAGAGGGCTGTGTGACATTCTACCCAAGGACATGCAGTTGCAACTGTACAGTCAGAATCATTAACTGGTCTATGTGTGAAAATTGCCTGTGTGAAGCCATAGAAATCCTAACTGTGCTAAGTTAAGTTGCTAACTATGCTTTACCTGTAATCACAAAGTTGTACAACTGATCGGCATCACCCTTCTTTGTCTGTGGCTCTTCACTTAACATGAAGCAACTCTGTGTTTATTCCTGTTACCATGTCTCTCCCCTCCTACTTCCATATGTGTCTGTTTCTCTGTGTACCAGTGTTGTTCAGGGGGGGTAGGGGCCACGTAACGTCTTCACACATACTAACACAGCGGCACCAAACAGAAATGTTAATGCACTTGGTAGCACAAATCAAAACACAAAGATAAACAGTTCTGAAAAATACTAAATGTAATACACTGACGGTAGCTCAGGGCCCTTCCAACCCCACACTCCCGCCACACAAAATGCAAACATTAATAGTTCTGAAATATAGTAGATGTGATACAGCAGCAGTAGCGCACACCCTTCCGAACCCGCACTCCCACCACACAAAACACAAACATAAACAGTACTGAAATGTACTAAATGTGAAACAACAGTAGGAGCATGGGGCCAAACATATACAGTACTGTAAAATAAATAATGTGCTACTGACGGGAGCGCGGGACCCTTAGGGCCCCACACTCTCACCACACAAAATAGAAACTTTAACAGCAGTAACAACACCGAATATCATACAACAGCAAGACTGCGGGGCCCTTCACCACCATGGTCCCACCACACAAAAGTGAAACAGAAACAGCATTGAAATACACTAAATGTGATATAGCAGTGGGAGCTCAGGGCCTGAAGGACCCCACCCTCCCGCAACATGAAGCCTTCACACATTCAACACATGACCAAGAAACACTAATGTTAATGCACATGGTACCACAAATCAAAACACAAAGATAAACAGTACAGAAGAGACAAATAGTGAAGTTACATAAACACAAGCAAAAATGAAAATGCAAACGGCAGAAGAGTTGGAATACTAAATTGCTCCAAGGGGCTAAATACAAAACTAGCCAGGAAAGTCATAAATCATATGACTTTTACATTTTTTTATGTCGTACAGACAGAGATATAAGCAATTTAGTATTCCAACTCCTCATTTTGTGCTCCGACACCCCATTATTATGCATACATTCTTTGTACTCACTCTCTTTCTATATGCAGATTTTGGGAAAAACTATTGTGTGTTTTTGTATAAGTGTTATCTTTAGTGCTTCTCTTTGTGGTTCTGTACCTGTTTCAGTAAGTTTTTTGTTTCTATGCCATCTTGTGTGTTGCTGTTTGCATTTTCATTTTCATTTGTGTTTATGTAATTTTCTCTAGTTGTCTCTACAGTAGTGTTTATCTTTGTGTTTTGATTTGTGGTACCATGTGCATTAACATTTGTGTTTGTTGGTACTGTGTTACTATGTGTGAAGACATCATGTGGTGGGGGCCCTGCGCTCCCACTGCTGTATCACATTTAGTATATTTCAGTACTGTTTATGTTTGTATTTTGTGTGGTGGGACTGTGGGGGCCAAAGTGCCCTGCACCCCTGCTGTTGTATGATATTCAGTGTTTTTACTGCTGTTTATGTTTGTGTTTTGTGTCAGGCCCCACGCTCCCATCACTAGCACATTTTCTATTTTACAGTACTGTATATGTTTGTGTTTTGAGTGGTGGGAGCTCAGGGCCAGAAGGGCCCTGTGTTATTGCCACTTTATTACATTCAGTATTTATCAGAATTGTTTATCATTGTGTATTGGTTTGTGCTACCACGTGCATTAACACTTGTGTTTGCTGGCACTGTGTTAGTATGTGTGAAGACATCATGTGGTGGGAGCATGGGGCCCGAAGGGCCCGCATTCCCACTGCTGTATCACATTTAGTATATTTCAGTACTGTTTATGTTTGTGTTTTGAGTGGTGGGATCGTGGGGGCTGAAGGGCCCAGCGCTCCCGTGTTGTATGACATTCAATGTTTTTTAGTGCTGTTTATGTTTGTGTTCTGTGTGGTGGGACTGTGGGGGCTGAAGGGCTCTGCAGTCCTGCTGCTGTATGACATTCAGTATTGTTTACTGATGTTTATGTTTGTGTTTTGTGTGGTGGAAGCGCAGGGTCCTTTGGGCCCCTCGCTTCAGTCAGTAGCACGTTTTGTATTTTACACAGACAGACAGACACACATGGAAGTAGGGGGGAGAGGCAAGGTAACAGTAACAATCACAGACTTGCTGCATGTTAAGTGAAAAGCCATAGGCAAAGAAGGGTGATGAAAATCAGTTGTACACCTCCTTGATTACAGGTAAAGTGTAGTTATCATAGTTGTCACTTGAATGGACTTAGCCAGGGAATGTCTCTTCAAATTGCGACAGCAGATACTGGATCCTCAGTAGAGACCCACAGCAGAGCTGAGGGTATGGACATCAATCACAGACATCAGTGATTGCAGGGACACTCAAGTTAGCACAGTTAGAGTTTGTGTTGGCTCAGAGAGGTTATATCCTCACCAAAATTTGTACTGCATCATGAGTACTGATGCACAGCAAGACTGAGGCAATTGACATGAATGGTACACCTCTGTAATTGTTGGTACACACAAGTTAGCACAGTTAGGATTTCTATGGCCTCACACAGGCAATTTTCCCACACATACCAGTTACTGATCCTGATTATACAGCCAAAAGTGCATGTCCTTAGGTACAATGTCACACAGCTGTCTACACAAGGTACTGCACTCTGACTGTGGACTGACAGTAAATGTAAGCATGGTACATGCTAGTTAACTTAGTTAGTAATTACAGGAGATCTATAACTCAATGTCTGAACACCTAGCCCACATATTGCACACTGAGTTGACAGTTCTGAAAAAAAAAACATGGAGGTGTAGAGCGTGATGGGGGACTTGCACTTACACACTACCTGCTGCATCCTAAGTAAACAGCCACAGGAAAAGATAGGCAATATACATCAGCTGTACAGCTCTCTAAATACAGGAATAATCCAGTTAGCACAGTTGTCACTTGAATGGGTTCAGACAGGCAATGTGTCTCGAAATGTGACAGCAAGTAGTACATTGTAAGTGGAGATACACAACACAGGTGAGGGAATGAACATCTTAGTGGAGATACAGAACACAGGTGAGGGTTTGTACATCAATGGTACACATCAGTGATTGCAGGGATGCTGAAGTTACCTCAGTTAGGATTAGTATGGATTTAGGCAGCTGGAGATGTTGCGCCTTTTAAAATCTGTAGTGCATTATGACAGTTTCTCTATAGGAAGAATAGGGGATTGGAGATCTAGGGCACACCTCTGTAATTGTAGGTACAGTGAAGTTACCACAGTTAGCAGTTGCATGAGCTCAGCCAGGGAACTGCAGTAGACATAGCAGTTAGTGCATCCTAACTGTTTAGCCACAGCTGCATAGTGTTAGGTAGTGATGTACGACATCTTACTACAGTAATTACTGCATGCTGAGTGGAGAGGCACAGGAAAAGTAAGTGCATTGCTGACTTTTTAACACTGTTAGAAATTATGGGAAGTGTGACATGCAATGTGCCACATCGTAGCCTATGTTGTGGATACTGAATGGACAGCATAGCAACAAAAAATAGTACATGGACATGTACATGTGGTACTATTTGTTGCAGTTGATTTGCATGCTTAATAGAAACAACAGTTACACTCTAATGTCATTATGCTGTTTTCAGTAAAGACTCAACACAGGTGGTTATGTTTTAAAAAGATTTATTGCCAATTGGTGAAAAAAGGTCCAATTAAGATTTTCTTTTCTTTACAAAATCAGTCTCACAATACAATCCTTGCATGTGTGTAATCATTGCTTGGAATATGTCTAATGTGTCACATTTATAACAACTAGGTTCGATAACTTGGAACAAGTATGTACATATGGTAATACAGCATAGAAAGAAGGTAGCATAAGAAGGTTATGTGGTCTGTTAAGTGTGATTCCGTTGCACGGTTCACATCTTTGGGTAAAGTGCTGACTATCCCTGCAGTGTTCTCCCATCTTCTGTTGCCATGGTTGATATCTTCCTTCTATGCATATACCTGATTCTTTAATAGTGGGTCATTGTCTTTAATGAGGTGACCTGTTTTAGCACTGAACTTTAAGGGCCAGATATTCAAACCGTGCTCTTCTAAGGTGCAAGCCCTTGTGCTGCACAAAATAGTTGCGCTGGGGTGTGTCCGGGGTGATATTCAAAGGAGTTGTGCTATTGAGCAACTCCTTTGAATATCACCAACTCAACCACTGTGCATAGGCGCCAGTGGAACTTGTGCCACCGCTAGTTGACAGAGTGGAGCATTCAACTTGCGGTGGTGCAGTACCATTCGCCATGCTAAAATCCTGATATTCAAAGGTGACATGCAAATGGGGCCATAATTCATGCAAGGCAAGGGGGCCATTTACATCTGATTATGGCCCCATTTGCATGCCATTAGCATGTAGGTGTGCGGATCCCCGAGGACTTGCAGCCTGGCGCCCTGCCAGGCAGCAGCCATCGGGGACCGACGCCCCCTGCAGCCCGTTCATGGGCAAAACAGTGTAGAATCCCCCCCACCACCCACTGGCCCAATCATGGGCATGATTTAATTCCCTCCCAACAGCCCGATCACGGGCAGCAATGTGGCATTCCCCCCGAACCTATCTCTGGTGGTCCAGTGGACCGAAAGCCCGATCACAGGCAGTAAGTTAAATACCCCCCTCCTCCCAAACCTATCCCTGGTGGTCCAGTGGACCAAAAGCCTGATCGCGGGCAGTAAGTTAAATAACCCCCTCCTCCGAACCTATCCTGGTGGTCCAGTGGACCAAAAGCCCGATCATGGGCAGTAAGTTAAATAACCCCTCCTCCCAAACCTATCTGGGTGGTCCAGTGGACGAAGCGATCTGGGCGGTAAATTGATAAACCCCAAGCGTATCCCTGGTGGCTGGTGTCCCCTACCCCACACACTGCCCCCCACCCCGCTCCCCAGCGGCGGCGGGCGGCAGCATCCCACCTGTCTGCTGCCCTGCCCCACCGACTGACTGCCCAGTAGGGCTGCATGCCCGATGGTGGAGAGCAAGAGCCAATGGGCGTGCAGCCACTGGGCAATCAATCAGTGGTGGCAGGGTGGCAGGCGGGTGGGATGCTACCGCCCGCTGGCTGCTGGGGAGGCGGGGTGTTGGGGCTATGTGAGTGGGTGGGGTGGGGGACACCTAGCCACCAGGGATACATTGGGGTTTATTAAACATATTGCCCATGATCAGGCATTTCAGTCCCTGGACCACCAGGGATCTGTTCGGGGGTTTATTAAACATACTGTCCGTGATCAGGCATTTTAGTCCACTGGACCACCAGAGACCTTCAGGAGGAGGGGTTTAACTTACTGCCCGTGATCGACATTGATCCACTGGACCACCAGGATCCATTCTGGGGAGCCACATTGCTTCCGCGATCAGGCTGGTGGGGGAGTACATTGTGCCCACGATCAGGCTGCAGGGGGGGCACAGGGACTGGGTTGGGGGCCAGCCACAGGTGGCAGCTGCTGTGTTGCGCCCTACAATGCAGCAGCTCACCTGTAGGTTGCCCTTGACTTAAGCCTTATTTTTTGGCTCAAAGTCATGCAGGCGCAGGTTGGGGGTTGCGCCTGCACAACTCTGCACAGCCTGGCTGAATATCGGGCTGTGCAGTTTATGCATGGTTCCTCCCCCTCCGGTTGAGCATGCATTCATTTGCATTGCACTGTTGCTCAGCCTGTTTTCAGTGGCGCAACTGTCTCCTGCTGAATATCGCAGAATGGCGCAATTTCAGACTTGCGCATGCGCAACCCTATTGTGCATGGTGCAACCCTTTTGAATATCCCACCCTAAGTGTTCACTACTGTTTGTGGTAAGAAGTGCTTTCTGAAATTCCTGTTGAACTTGTGAAACTCAAGCTGAACCTGTGGCTCTTCATTATATTTTTGCTACTGAGGTTGAAGAGATTTTGGTTAACAATATTATTTATATGTATTAAGTTGATGACTTTTCTAATTATGTGTCATCCACTAGTTGTGTCCTATATTAATAAAGGTATGTCAGGAGCTTCTAAGTAGTGATTACACACATGAAACAGTAATGTTGAGTTGTTATTGTGTGACTGATAATGTGTATGTTCCTGGGGTGGGCAAAAAAAACAGACGCTAAGTGTTCAAGTAATAAAATATAAAAAAAAATCTGATTTCAGTGACATTAGATAACTGGCATGTTCAGTTAAATATTTAATGATATGTCACTGACTAGGTGCATATGGAAAATTCCCACCCGACCCCTCAATAGAGGTGATCATAAATATTGTCAGGAACAGGTATGAAGTGCGTTGTGATCAGTAACAGTGTCTGATTTACAATTGTCAGTATTGTTAACATCGGTTAGAATTACTTGTATGACTAGTACAAATAAAATTTCATATTATTGCAGGTACAAAAAACATTTCTTTCAAATGTTACATTGGTTCTATGTTAGCTCTGAACTAGTAAGTAAAAAAATGTGCATGGTATGCTGTTTTTATCAAAGATATGGTTCATTGAAATTAATCAGTATAGTACTGTATTATATGTTAAGCATTCATTAGCACTTTACTCTTATAGTAATACTTTTACTAGAACAATAAAAGTAGTTAGTAACAATGGTAAGGTGGAATAAGAATGCAAATATTATTTACATGTAATTACAAAGGCATGGCAAGGTCAGTTAATAATAAGATGCAATCATTCAGTATTTACACTTGCTTCATTTAACTTGTTGCATTATGACTAAAGACTGTTTTTTTTACATATGTACAGTATCAGTATAACAAATAAAGCAGGCATAGTTCAACACTGTTGCATGGCGAATGAATGATGTTGTTGTCTACATGTCAACAACTAATAGACAAAAACAACTGGTGATAGACAACTTGTGACAGACTATACCATTTGGTGAATGAGACATGTGTTGCATAGTTATTTACAATGGTAACTGAGAACTTTTGTTTCTCTGCAGGGAGAAAAAGTTAGAAACTGGCAGCAAATTCTTGTTATGTATGGGTATGATACAGTAACAAGAAAAGATATGTACAAAACAGGAGCGGCAGTAAGGCCTCTGTTTTGAGATGTTCAATTTTTGATAGACATGTAAGCATGGTTTCTCTAGTGACTGTGAATACTATTGGCACCAATTGAAGCCATTACAACAATTTCCATGTTGTCACTGATCGACACAAGATCTTAGATGTCATAGTGCATGAAATGTGTCTGCCAGTATAACATTTTGTTGATATGCTATGGTTTCTTGAGAGTCGTAGATTGGAGACAATTGTACTGACCTACGACTGTTTCTGTCACAAAGTAGTCATTCAAAAAATGCAACATGTTCTGTCCTATTCCTCTGAAATATGAAGGTCATCATAATTCTTCAATATTAGAAGATATGAATTTTTTAAGTGTCATGGCAGTCTCTGTTTAAAACTGCTTGTAGAGTCGGCACACTCTTCCCATCCTATTCTGTACCTTAGTAAACAGGTGTAATGGCCAGAATGCATGGATTGACCATGGTAATAGATTATACTGTGAGTGTCAAACACTGATTGGTTAAAAACTATTCTACCAGCTGTGTAATCTGTGATAGGAGTGTCAACTCCGAGCCTGTTGGAGTCAAACCTGTGCAACATAAGCAACAGATATGGAGATGAACTCCTGAAACGTATGGACTGAGTGCATCTGCCTCCACACCTTTTACAGGAGTGAGCACATTGAGCATTGGTGAATAGCTGTTGAAATTTGACACTTTTGGCTTGAGAGACAAAAAGAATAATCCACGGCATGTCTTCTGTGGTTTCACACTGTGAATGGCCACATGAAACACATACATATTTGGTTGCATATGACACTGTGAAGTAGCGTCACATTGGGGTGCCATTTTCAACCAAGTTGTTTATGATAGTCATCATAAACTCACTAGTGTCTTGCTGTATGTCAGGAGCAAATGTATTACATCCGTCATATGTACCTAATGCCTGTCGTAGTGGTGTTAGTGACTGTACATTGTTAGACTGGTCAGAAGTCATGTTGACAATCTGCTTCAAAGTGTTTGATAGGGTATTGTCTTGTGAAGCAGATATTGTCTGCACAAAGTGTGGCATGTGAAGAAAAACTTGCATAGCTGAGTTAGCATAGCAGTTCACTCTAGTGCTGTTATCAAAGACTGGTACAGCAGTTACGCCAACTGATTTCTGATGAATTGCTGACTCTGAATGTTTAGTTGAAGTCGTGACCTTTGTTAAACTCTTTTGAGTTGAATCACTTCTGGAAGCTTGTGGCTGTTTGGTGACACCTGAAGATTTGACTGAACGATGTGAGACAGCCAGATATGTATGCAGTGGTATTAAAGACATTTGTGGCTGATGCAGAGTACGTAACCTGCTGTACTCAAGAATGCAATGCTTGTCAGCTCGTATCTTTTGAGTTATAATGTGCAACCCAGAAAGACTGTGGACACATGAAAGTGCCACATAGCTCATGCCATCCTTGAAAATGTCTGTACCTATGTCCACCATTGCTGAATCCAAGCCCAAGCCCTGAGATTTGTGAATATAAACAGCATATGCAACACATAATGGAAACTGTTTCCTGTTTATGTAGCTATCCTTAAATACCTGGAATTTTACACAGGTGCATTCTATGTGTACAGGCTGTTCCATGTTGTCAAAGTGAACTACAACTGTCTCAATGTATGTCTTCTGGACATTGTAGACAAAGACAGTGATGTTTCCCATGGCACCATTTACCATGCCTTGTTCGACATCTAGATTACATCGTAGCATGATACGTGCATTCCTACAAAGTGTAAGAACAGCTTCTAGGCCAGCTGTGTGTGAAACATCTGACTTAAGTTCACTACATCATTTAGTCATCTTTACTACTAGGTTGTGACTAAGAATGACATCATCAACTGTGTCAACAGCATGGAGAGTTAGAATGTCTTTGCTTTCTCTCTGCAGCATAACATTGTTGAATTCAGTGCATTTCTTTAGTCATGGCATAAGGCACACTTTGTGTCTTCCTGTAGAGTATACATCACTGAAAACATTACATGCTGTTTCTATGGATGCAGTATCTACTGTGATTCTCCAATCATTTAACATAGCAACATGTTCTGGTGATAGAGAAGCTGTACGAACTTCACCTAAAAGTGATTTGTAAGCCAGATCACCACTTTGTCACATGTTCTCATACAACTCAACATAGGTAGATAACTCCCAAATGTTATACCCTGCAATGCAACCAAGAATATTCTTAGCTTGCTTGGTAGTTAGAGTTGTAAACACATGCTCTGCATCCACTTGTGCAAGCTGTAAAAGGTCTCCCAAAACAACTATACTTTTGCCACCAAATGGTACTTCATCATCAGTACCTAAGATCTCCTGCAGATGTAGATGAATACAGGCAAGCATGACATTGCAGACAATGCTGATTTTATCAATGATGAGTAACTTCATCTTTATGAACATGGAACGGAGCTGAGATGCAACCTCAAATGACAGTTTACGATATTCACCAGTTTTGCCATGTTCCACTGACAACATAAAGAGATGATGTAATGTAACTCCACCAATGTTATATGCAGCTAGTCCTGTGGGAGCAGTAACAGCAACAGACATTGATGACCCTGTCAGGCTGCGTATTTCAGCAGTGATGGCTTCAATAAGGAAACTCTTTCCTGTGCCAGCTGAAGCACTAATAAAGATTAGTAGTAGCTTATAGTCATGACAGTCACATTTTTTTGTTTCATGTAGCAGGCCATGACGAACAGCGTCAACTACTTGAGAGTGAACTGCCTGCTGCTGCTGATTTAGTCTTTCTCTCAAGTCAGTAGTGTTGGCAGTGGAGTGTGTTCCATGTTGCATGGCTGTCTCAGTTTCTGAGATTAAGACTGCTGGGACATTTAAAGGCAGAGGTTCATCTAGAACAGCCTGTCCTTCTGGATCTAGGTTGTCTTGTGAACTAACAGGAATGTCTTCCTGAAGCTGCTTCTCAGCTTTCTCAAGCTGTTCTTTCTTAGCCTCTAGTCTCTGTATGTACGTCTCTGAGTATTCTGTTTTGAAAGTCTCATAACTGAGATTGAATTCTTCCTCAAATGTATCACAGTCACCTTTTAATTCAGACTCACTCCTCCAGGGTCAAAATAGGAATAGGACAGCAAAGTAGTAATTTTCTCTGCTCTCTGATGTGCCTAGATGCAATTTACAGTGGTCTATGAGCCATGGCTTGTGTCTCTTTACAAGACAGCCATCCACTCCGTTCACCTTGCAAATCTGGAGTGTTGAGTCAGGTGATATATCTGCCTTGTAGTCATACCGCTTAGACACCTGAAAGAGACACATGTCAGCCATGTCGTCGTGTCAACGGGGGATAGTATATGTCCATCAGGTTATTCTTCAAGATATGTTTTGAAGAAGGTCTATTTGTAGTGAGCTCCTCAATTTCGGCATGGAGAATCAGTACACATTTGCATTTCTCTTTGTAGTTTACAGTGAGAAACCAGACAGCATCAGACTTCCCGTACAGATGTGTACCCATTAAATGGTCACTGGCTTCATAAGCTCCACATTCTCTGTGTGAAAGAGTCTTCAAGCCCAATGACCAGAGCTGAGATGTCAGGCTTGTGCTTGAACTGGCAATATCTTCCCAAAGATCTTGCAAGCTCATCTGCTCATGTTTGGTTATGTACGAAGTGACGTACTGCACAAAGGCCAATGAGTTATCAGCCACAAACTGAACATCTATGTTTGCTTGCCACATTAGGAGAAGAGTTGGGTTGTAGTCATTGATGTACACCTCTTTCTCATCTCTGGGTAACCCGTATACCCTCTTGGTTGATTTTGCCTTCAAGTGGTATCGCATTGCTGAGAAAAGGTCATCCATGGAACCATCCTGACAAACTCATCTAGGAAATCCGGAGCGAGATCATGTGTACCAATCAGATTTGTTCTTCACTACTCGCTGGCAGTATTTTGCACAAATATGTCACTGGAACATTTGAACCAACTTCCATAGTGTAGGACTGTCATACTTGTCTGGAATGTGACAAGGATATATTTCTTGATGAATTAGTACTCGAGTCACCTATGTTCACCTTCATGCGGTGCATCTTTTATCCACAACAGCATATGGTTGTGAGGGGCACCCCATGCTTGATACTCCATCCTCCAAAAGTAATGCTCCACAATACCAAGAGGTGGATTGTCCTTTGACAATATGAAAGTCAGAATGTCATGGAACCACTTGTGAAAATGTCTTGTGACAGACACAGGATCAAGTGAACACATTTCTCCGACAGTCATTGATGAGATGTGGTCGACATCAGAATTTGCCCACTTCAACAGTTCACTGAGCTCATCCCAGGCATATTCAGCACAACTAAGTGTGACAAACCATGTGGCTGCACCATAATCTTGCAGCATTGACATTACTTCAGAGTGTCTGCGATACTAATGTTCTTTGATGCCTCAAAGACTTGAAAGAATGGAAGACAGGTTCACTTGCACATTTTCATCTTTCTGCTTTAATTTCTCTAAAAATTGAGCAGCTGTTATTCCATCTAGTGGAGTTGTGACACAAATAGTATGTGCAATAGACGCAGACAGAATGCTAAGTTCACTCTCCCAGAGGAGATGAAACAGGTAGTGTATGTTACATCTGAATATGCTGTCTTTATTGAGTACACAGTTACTGTGGTACTCAGCACCCTGTACACGTACTTCTCTTTCATCTAGATGTCCACCTGACCCTTTTGGGAATAAGTCTTGGAAACAATGTGCTTCTAGTGTTGCCTCCCAAAATGCTGACAGGCTCACCTTCCACCTGTTCCATTTGATAGAGATCAATGTTGTCTCCTACTGGATCTCTGCCATGTAATAGGTGAATTGTGTACTGTTCATACACATTGTCACTTGTCTGTCCATTGACCTTCTCAATCATTGGTTTAGTTTTTTCTAAGAGGACATGTTGTACAGAGAGACTAGTCATGTGATCTATGTCAAGGTCTGTATAAAAGGGATTGTTGCTCTTTAGATAAGTAAAAGCAAACTTTACCTTCTGTACATTGACAACATCTTGCCAGATGACCTTGGACTTTGTTGGAACACCATTTACAAGAATCACCAAACTATTTTCTGCAGAGATTGCTTCCACATTTTCCTGTAGAAGAAGTGGGAGATATATCACAGAACCCTTTAGAGATCTAACAAGTTCTTTCTGTGGAATGTTCTGTGTCTTTGTGTTCAGACGTATAATGGTTTGTAATGGTTTCATTGTCTGAATTAGAATGCATTCAAACATATTCAATGTTGAAATCTCTCTTGGTGTAACATGTGCCTCCATATTATTCAACAGTGACCTTGGTTGGCAAAATGTTAGACTTCAGTTTGGAGAAACAGTGCTTGCACAGCAGAGTGGTGTTTTCTAATGGAAAGTCAGATTTCAGCAGCAAACATGCTGAGAGATGGAACCACATGTCATTGTATAGTGACAAGGTTTCCAGGTTCACTGTGACTGTTTGTTTACTGTTGCACAAATGGTCACATGCCCCACATACAAAGTCAAACTTCTGAGACTTTGCTGGCTCAAATGTTGCTATTTCTTTGCCATACTGTCTCAGTATGTCAGTTTCTAACACTGAAACAGATGTTTCAGCAGAAGTTGTTGACTGAGTAATTGTTGTGTCTGGTACAGAAGTTACATGTTGCAGTTGTTTGAGAAATGTGATGGCACCCTGCATGTCACCTGACTGCAATAAGTCATTTAAACAAGTGTACTGATTTTCAACTCGTCGTACTTCATATACTCTGTATACAAATTTTCGCATGCCTGTTTGATGCACTCCAAGCATCCGCATGTTGTGAGTGACCCATAAGTCCAGAATGTGGATGGATTTCACAATGGTCAATCTAGTTAAACAGTTTATATCTTTCTTTGTGAACTGTAATCACAAATAGGTTGACAAATTGTTCAACTTTTTCAAATGATGATTGTCTACAGTTGCAGGTGTCATCACGTGCCCATGACAGACAGTGCCATTTATGGGACACAGTGGTTGCATCACAGTCATCATCTGTGTCCATTGCCATGTCATCACAGATACTGAGGACATTGTCCAGCTTACTGGACTCATCATTGGAGAACTTGACTTCCTTTTTCTGGGAATTATAAGATTCTTCCCAGAAATATGCCTCTGAGTGCTGTGTGTGCATCCAGTGACCTGTGAAAACATCACAGAAATTGTGCACAGTCAAAGAAGGATACTGTTGTAGCCTTTTTTTGATGTCATACACAACTTTTCTGAATAGTTCAAACACATGAGACATCTTGTGCCACAACCGTTGCAGTACAAACACTGCTCTTTTAACAAAAGTGCATACTCTGAGACGCAATTTCATCAAAGACAGATAACTCTTTGTCTTTTTGAGCTCATGTCTCATCACAGCAGCAATAAGTCTGTTGATCTTAGCTTTACTTGCTAGTGATCGAAAATACTTTTGCTTTCTCAGATGAAAATCACCAGGTGTGAGTTTACGGCATTGTTTAGGAGGTTTGTTGATGGTTGCTGTTGCAATAGTTGTGTTTCGTCTGAGAGATCTACACAACTGTTGCAGAGATAACATTTTTACTTGCTATTGAGAAGTATGTGCTTTGATGTGCAGTGAGTTGTTGTAGGGCTCACTGTTGCAGTAGAGGTCTGTTTCTCTTCATATTCTGATCTCACATTAGTGTTTTCTTTATCGCCCTTAAGCAACAGAGAAGTACTATAATACTTGTCTCATTTTCCTATACATCTACGTCTGTATTTAGTCGGCATCTTTTTATATGATAGTTCACAGTGGCAGTCAGCAATCTTACAGAAGTATCAGGCACCTGTATAAAAGACAGAGAAAAAGACAATATTACTATATGCCTCTGTTCATGTCTTTTAATATTGTGCATTGAGAATCTGATTTAAGATCACATCAATTTAAAAAGAAAATATTTTCAATCTTTTAATCATAGAAGTTATTGACATTAACAGTTGTATTTTTTCTGTTACATTGCCTTGTATATCTTTATCACTATAGCATATAGATTTTTGTTTTGTATGATTTCAATGTTCAGTTAATTAACAATTAGTATTTTAAGAAACATTTTATATAGCTAATGCTGTCACACTGCTGGTTACACAATAACTGTGTGTTAATGATCTTTCTGTTAATGGTGACACATTAATAAGTCAACTTTGCACACTTAGCTGAAGTCAGTGCATTATCAATATTTCCATGTGAGATTGTTAAGCTTGGCATTTTACTAACTGTTTTGCAATTACACAGCTGTCATTTTCACATTCTTGCTGAGATGTTTTTTATGTAGTTACAGTGACCACTCCACAGGTGTTATGTGAAACCACTGTTCAGAGCACATTGTGATAATGACAGTCACACTGTTCATGAGCAGAGGTCATGGAAATGAGTATGAATAAAATTTGGTAATGATAGTCTGTAATATGACTGTTTATGTGAGTGTGCATATGAACTTCACAACACACATTTGTAAGTTAGTGTATTTGCACTATTTCCATGTCAGTTTGGGAACATTGCATTTATGTCATAAAATGACTTTGTTGGAAATTTGGTGACACTGATGCATAAAAATGACTGCTTTGTGAGGGTGATTAGCAACTAGCAAACAATGCATTCCTACAAGTCAGTTGCATGGTACCATTCTCACTGAAGATATCCACTTTTTTGTGGGTGTATTTACAAAGTCACAATACTATGCGTCTCCAGTTGTGACAGTGCCAATGCAGTATAGCAGTGTTCAGCATTGAAAATTTGGTTGTTTTGCAATTAAGCATCAAATTGTGGTAAAATAGACAATTTTGGAAAAATAGTGTAGAATACGAAAGTGTCACAAAAGTAGTTGTTGTGCATTAGACCCAATGTACTTAAATGGTACTTTTATGCATTTGACAGTATGTGAAAGTAATGCGAAGTTCAAGTTTCTCAAAAAATAGTATAAGTTCAAAAGTATACATAAAAGTACTTTCGTGCATTCAATAATGTCACAAATTACTATTATAAGTTCAAAAATATTGCACAGTTTAACTTGGGATTGGAAAGTGCATTCATTATCAAATCAGATCTGATTGTATTTGAGTGACAAGCTTGTTCTACCAATGTAATGCAAGATTTGTCAGGCCATGTGAGACAACCAATCAGAGATGAACAACACTGAAGAAGAAGGCAACAGCAGCCATCTTAATGCATACTGAGACACAGCATTTTCAAAACTGTAAGTACAGTATATTTTATAAAGCATTTGTCTAGTTTGATAAAAAGTGTTAGCAACATGTAAATACTATTAATCAAAATGTTTTTTACTGCTGTATTTAATAATGTTACTTGTTATAATTTAAGATGCTGTATTATTTAGAAAAAACTATTTAAAGTCAGATAATAGTTTAGTACTAAGTTGTACAGCTACAGCTGCAAATAGAGGGAGATAGGGAGCTGCATGTGGACCCATAACAGAAGAGGGAATCAATCAGACATGTTTTTGCAGTTGTAATTGTTTAAAATTGCCTATGAAAAGGATACATTTTTCCCACCTCCCAATGTTTGCACATTTTAGCAGTAGCAGAAGTCTAGTAATAGTCAGTACATGGCCTACATTGGTTATGAAGCACAGTATACTAGTCAATGATTTTTTTATTTGTGTTTTATTAATCAGCCCAGTGAAGCTGGCTTGAGTAAAAGATGGAAAATATCAGTTTTACTCTCACTACTGCCTAGCCACTGCAGTGAACCACTGACCTTTTGGATTTACTATCTGGCACTTCTGAGTTTCAAAACTGAGAATGGCAGAAAATAGCAAAAGACTTTTATGAATAGTTGGAGACAGTATCATGAGATGAGTGTCTGAGTATGTTCACAATATTGATTTTAGGAGAAACCACCAGCTCAAATGCTGCTGAAATGGTTTGGTAGGGGTGAAATGAGGTGGGGAGCACCTCATACCAACCAGACAGAGACTTTTGAGTACTCAGACTCATCCTGACATATTTACTTACTACATCTCAGGGCAATGATTTGGGCACCAAATGCAGGTAGTTAGTAACAAGGTAAAAATTGGACCTTTGCTACAATATGAGTATGTTGCCTGCCTGTATAATCATATTTCTGGATATTATGAGCATAGGGTCAGGCAAACAGAACACCATATGTATCTGATTTGACAGAGCTTGAAAAAAAGTCAACATACAAATATCTGCATTTCTACGCATGTATGGAATGTACACTATATGTCACCCAGAAATTAAGTATTGTTATGATTGACTATATGTACCAGGTGGTGTACATTTCTTGCATTCTGGCAATTGCCATTTCCTGGGAGACCTTCGAGATGCAATTCTCAAAGTCCTCTAAGAATGTCAGACTGTTTGAACAAATAACAAAGTGCAAACAAAGGTTCTTTTCAGAACCAAAAAATGTTAGTCAAAAAATTGAAGAGCTGCATACATCACTCACACAGATGTAACACATGGGTTGGGAATATTCAGATTGTGTAGGGAGTTGTCAGGGTGATATTTTATAGTGCTGTGGCATGGTCAGCAGTGTTAAATATTTCACTGTGGCACCCTGCATTGCACATGTTACACTGAGACTGCACCAGTGGAGGTGGCCGGAGAGTAGTAAGGGGATACAGCACTGAAGTGCAGTGGCAGTAGGTGCAACTATTACAAAATTTAGTACTGTATATGTAAATGGAGCCATACTGCATGCAAGGTGTTACTGCACCTATTTGGATATCATTATGGCCTCATTTGCATGCAGGTCTGCCGATCATCAGTAACTTGTCTGTGGTACTCTGTGAGGCAAAACTTGTAAGTTACTTATGCTCCCCCCAGGTGCTTTGTGGTAATTCATCTCAACACTTGTTCTTGGGTTTTCTATAAAAAAATACTGCTGGTGGTACAGTGGACCCTACCCCTTCACCTTATGACATGTTAACTGTATTAACTGTATCCCTCATGGCCCTGTTCACTCTACTTCCTTGCCTGATTGGTCTTGGGTACACCTGCACTACAGCACAAGGGTTATGTTTATACAGATAGCCCACAATTGGGTGAGTGGAATACGATTCAGTGGACCACCATGGTTATATTTTTTTTTAGCAAAATCACAGTTGTTGAGGTAGGGCTGATGCCAACACACAGTTGCCCTGTAGCTTGAGTGGCCACCCACAGCTGATGGCTGCCACATGTTGTACTGTGCAATAATGCAGCTCCACTGTGGTTGTCAGTTTTTTGAGGGGCCTCAACAGTGTGCAGTGCAAGTATGGGTTGTGGTTGCAGATGTTCATGGTATCACGGCATCAATATTAGGATGTGTCAAGTGTGCATATGAGTGTTAGTATACCACAATACAACCTCTGTAAAAAAATGCTGAAATGTTATGTGGTATAGCAGTAGCTACTATTCATTGGATATGTTATATAATGGTAGTATTTCTCTATATGGATCTTAATATTTGTAATAATAAGTACAGAATTGTTAAGATATAGCTGTTTGTATTTTTTCTGTGAAACCTTACAGAACAGAAACTTAAACATGTTACAGAACATGGCAGTAATGTAGTATTATTTGTGTTCCTTTTTGCAGGACAATGAGGATCTGGAGTTTAAGAGTGGTGTGCATGCTGCTTGAAGCAGTCCAGGCATGGGGGAGTGCCTGTATTTTAATGCATAGCACGAACCAGAAGTTAGACAGTATGTGGAGGTGCATACATTCATACTTACACATGATATTAAGAGTAAAGAATAAAACAGCACTTCAGTGCAAGCGAAAGTGGAAGCTGTTGTGGCAGCATTTCTATCAGCTAAAACAGAGGGGGAGATACCTGACCAAGACACGTGCTGGTACTACCTCAGCTATGAGCTTTGGGAGGCAGCTGGATAGCCAAATGCTGGGGAGCGTGTCACACAATGTAGGTAAAGTAATAATATTTTCCTAATAATACAAGTTTGATATTCACTACTGTGTATGCAAATGGAGACATCATGTATGCATGGTACAAATGGGTGATTAACATACCTTTATGGTACCATGTGAATTTTCTTGTGAGAATTTCCAGTGAGCTGCAGCTGGTGCTGTGTCACACTGTGCATGTTACACATTCATGGCCACTGTTCTTTGGTAGCAAGATGCCTGGACATCACATTGTGCACAGTCTAAGATTGGATGTTGTCTTGGTGCACTATTTGATGTCTCTTACACTGCTTTTCAATGGCAGCTTTCTTGAATGCTATGAATTCCTTGTGCGCAGTGTGTTATCGGCTGCAGACTGATTGGGGTTTCTTAAGGTATATCCATATCTGGTGGTGCAGTATAGTCTGTGTCCCAGTCCATTAATGCCCAGTGGCACAGCTGTGTGACTTACAGGTGGTGATCTCTACAGTGGTGCTAAGTGGGTGGTTAGTAGTTCTGTAGTAGCAGTCAGTTTGTGGGGTGTACCAATGGTGGAATGGTACACTACTATGGTACAATATTCTTCTAATTGGGCATGATCGTGTTGCATGGAGGTGCTCAACTACCAGGGATAATGCTATGTTTACACTGCATGTGGCAGTGTATAATAGGATGCTACAGTGTACCAGCAGATATGAATGTACAATTACAAATAGGAGAATTGGCTAGGCTTAAAGTCCATTGTGGTAGCAGGCATGGGGTGGCAGTTAGGGGAGTGGTATGACTGTTGCCTGCATGGTATATCAAAATGTATAGCAACGCAGTAAAGGAATTAGTGTGATCTGTGCTGTGGTGCTAAATACCACCAAAAAATAACTGGCAGTAATGTAGGAGTAACATCATCCCTGCATGATCCTGGAGCTCCAGTAGCCCAATAAGTACTGTCATCTGTAGTATGGTACTGGCACCCCCATCCACGCCAGCATGATCCGTGACCTCCATAGCCACGCTACTTTTATCTTCCTGGTGCTCTAGTGGTTCCCCCAACCCCAAGCACAATCCGTGACCCTTGTACCTCCATTAATGAGAGGATATCCCTGGTGTTCTACTGGTCTACCCACCCCTAAGCATGATCTATGACCACTGTAGCTATGTTAATGTAATAATTTTGCTGGTGTAGTAGTACTTCACCCATCCCCTTGCACATTCAACAACCACTGTAGCTGTGTTAATGACAGCATGTCCCAGCTGTTCTAGTGGTCCCCACACTCTGCAAGCATGATTCCCAAACCCTTTACCCACATTTATTGAATGACCTCTGTTGTGTTGCACTGATCCCCCCACTCCCCAAGCATAATCACCACCTGACGTAGTTGTGTTAATGAAAGCATGTCTCTGGTGTTTTAGCGGTTTCCCCACCCATCAAGTGCTATGTACAACCCCTGTAGCCACTTAGTAACATTATTTTCTTGGTTCTTTAGTGGTCTTCACAGCCCCCCAAGCATGATCCCAAATTCTCGGTAGTTGCATAATGACAGTAATATCTGGCGTTGTAGTGGTGCACGCCTGTCTAGAACTGCACTGCCCATCTTCCTGTACACACACACACTAGGTACATTGCCAGAAACCAGCTCAGACACGTTCTCAGCAACAGAGCTGCCAGATGACTGTGCTATGCATGAGCACTACTGCAGTCTCTGGCCAGCTGTGGTGTTGAGAGAAGGGCTGACCTGCTCACTGGTGCCGTGCCTACTCTGTTTATTGGAGGATGGACAGTGCAGTTCAAAATAATGAGTCCAGTACAACGATATTGCCCTATCATTAGGAAACTACCGTGAGTCACAGTTATGGTTGGGATGTTACAGGATACTAGACCACCAGGCAAAAATGTAATTTGCATGGGTACAGGGGCGTTATGGTACTTGGGGGTGGGGGTCCCACTAGAACACCATGGATTTTTGGACATTAATGTGGCAATGAAGGTCAAGTATTGTATTTGTGGGGAAGGGTCCAGTACAACAGCAGGGATATTCGTTATTAATGTAGCTATGTGGGTTGGGTATCATGATTGGGAGGGTGGTGGACCAACACAAGACTGAAATATTATTACAGTAATGTGTGTATGAGGATTGGGGATTGCACTTCGTGGTGGGGGAGTGGAGGCACTATGCTACCAGGGAATAGAGAATGTTATATGGTAGAAGGGGGGGAGGAGTCATGCTTTGGAGTGGCAGGCACACTACACTACCAGGGTGAGTTATCTGTATCAAGCAAACATATGGGTGGATGGGTTGTATGCAGTCATATCTCCTGACTGTCACTACTACTCAGGGTGGTCCCTGATTTAGCCTCCAAATGTTCTTGTGTCCATTACAGAATATGCGTTACAATGACAGAACAGTAGCGATTAATCTCACACATTCATGTCATAATTGACTGTTACACACTACTGCTGTTCCTGAAACTGCCTCTTAACACAAATGTCCTTATTGTATCAGCATCCTGAGTACATAATTATTAAACTGTGTCTGTGATTACTGGTATTTGCCCTGATCCTTTGAAGTATTTTCTCTTCTGTTGTTGTTCAAATAACATTCCAGTTCTCTCAGTTTACTATTACTGAGTCTAGCAATCTCTATGTCTGATAGAGATTTTAACTCTGGTGCTATTTTGGCCCAATGTCATTCAGTCTGTGTATCCTAATAAATAGTTTTTCTACACAAGCATGTGGCTCTAATGCAGATTCATTAATAAGGTAAGGTTAAATTACTTGTGTTGCAGGCAGGAAGTTAACTTCTCATGTAGAGTTCCATACAGTATAAATGACAATGTCTGCTGTAGAGGTAATAACCATGGTGTAATCATCTGTCATGGTTGCTAGGGTAACTGTAAACATCTTGAGCTTTACTGATGCTGTAGCAACCACTCGAGGTGATGATACCATGGTTATCACCTGTACATCACTCATTACCCTATATATCTTCAAGTGTTGTGATATGAAAGTGTGCAATGAGTATACAGTAGCTATTTAATTCAAGAACAATGGTTATCATATAAGTAACACTGTTGAAGTGATAATAATTAAAACAATATTAATTACTTGTTTACTTGTAATTTTCATAATAATACATTTGCCTTTTAACATGGCTGTAACACAACTGCACAATACTTGATCAAAGAACATGTTAGGTTATAGAGATATGTCAATAATTTATACAAAGTGGTCATAAATAACTGAGCATTCAAATGACACAGTAACAATTATCTTTTTATGTTCATTTTATGGATCATCAGAGGTGGACCCCATCAGTTGCTGAGGTAGTCCCAGCACAGGCAGATGCTGTGGATTCTGTGGACTCTGACTCAGACAGTGTCATCTTTGTGGAGTCAGACTGTAAGAATTCACTTGTGTTGATAATGTTGATTGCTTGCTATCAGTACTATAACAACACAGCATACATACAGATGTTAGTGACAATGCTGTGTTCAACTGCTACACTGTTGCATTTGCTACACTGCACAACAGGTAGTACAGTACCAAGGTGGTAGTGGTGTGTCAGAACAGCACTGAGTATGGTGAGTAAGACACTTGTGATGACTGCAGAATACACATTGACAGGCTCATCATGAAGGTGTTTACTGACAGTGCACATTAATTGTAATGTCGTTGTGTGACCCACATCTGGTACATGTCTGTAATGGCATGCTATCACTGTGAGATATACATGTACAACTTGTTGTGCTGTGATAGTTGTACAGCTGTGGCAAGAGAGTATGTAATATCAGAAAGGTACAGTTCTGTCACAGTATAAGAAATTGTAAGGCATATGAAGTGTGTGATGTGTAGTAGGATTGTGTTCAAAGCTGTTTTCTGTACAATGTGGCAAGCCACACAGTCTACCCACAATATCCTCTGTTACCCCACAGTAGTGTATGTGTATGGTAGCAGGTGTGAATGTGCACAGAATAGTGGTCTGCAGGTAACAGTATGACCTGTTTTTTAGTAACATTTACTGCTTTATGAAGTACAAATGGTAAGTATCAGTAGTAAAGAGCATTTGTTTCATATAGAGTGGGGTATGAAAAGTGTGTTAAGTTGTTGATTACAAGACATTACATGACTGTGATAAATGCTGTAGTATACACAGTGTTACATTGTGAATTCAGAATAAAAAGAGAATAACAAGTTGCAGACTGAACTTGGGATGGGATATTCAAAAGGGGTGCACACGGTACAATACAGTTGCTACACGTGCAACTCTGTTATGTGTCCCAGTGCAATATTCAAAAAGGGATTATGCGGTTCACAAATTCTGATGCACCATGGTACATCATTTATGTATGTGACGTAAGTTCAAGGTGATTGGGTCCATAGATACTATGCATATCTTGATATTCAGACCAGCATGTGGTAAGCATATTGAGGTGCAACCACAACTTGTGTGACACACTGGAGTGAAACGAAAAAAGGAACAATGGCTGCCCAAACACAGGTGAGGTGGTGTGTTGTATGGTACAAGGCAGGAGGTGCTAGCTGTGAATGCAATCTGATGTATGGCACTATTGTGTGTCAGCATGATACCATCCCCCACACCCTACATTCTGAATACTAAGCTATGCACCGGTTCACAATCCCTGGTGGTCCAATTAACCTGCCTAAGCCAATTTTGGCTCTACTGATCTAAATATATCCCTAGTGGACTAGTGGCACTCCATCTTGCACAATTCTGGTCTTTTAATGATATATATAACATGAGTCGTACAGTGCAGCCTTGCCAGAAGCAAATCATGAGCTTCATGAATTAATGAGCACCCCTAGTGGCATAGTGGTTCCATCCAGCTCGATAGTTGGTAATATGATGAAACAGTACTGTGATGCATAGAAGTACCTGTGTACCTGCCCAGAGAGTCACTGATGCCACTGCACTACAGTACCCTGAGTGTTGGGTAGCAATTACCTACCTACAATCTACCTGGTTGACCATGCACTGACAGCATACCGTATAACTGTACATGCATTCATGTACAGTATAGGCCAATAGTTGTGTTGAATGTACTGTAGTAGAGAGTCCAAATGTGTTAATGCATTATTGATTCACATATTAGTACTGTGTAGTACAGTACAGTGTGTATGATCATTGGTCCATATTGTGGAGCAATGGGAGTACAGCCATACTCTATGCTATCAGTCAGTGGGTGTGTAGCTGCTTTGCAGGTGGGGAGCTGGTCTCTGCTGCTGACTGAGGAGGGAGGAGGTGTCATGACACAGTGGGAGGTTGAGTACGGGGGTACCACTGTCCGGCCAGTGTACTGGTTCATTGTATTTACTGCAATTGGACTGGATGCAGCTACAGAGCCAACAGGCATCATGATTTATCCATTAAGGTCACAATTAAGCTGTGAGAAGGGTGCAGTGTACTTCCAGGGTTAAGTATATTATGGTAAGTCTGTGGTCTGGCATGGGGTGTGATCCACTGGAACATGACAGTTATATATATCATGAAAGCCCATGAGCAGGTAATAATAATAATAATAATAAAAATAATAATCTTTATTTATATTGCGCCTTTCAAATACCAAGGTGCATTCCAAAAAGATTGAATACAGACAAAGTATACAAACAGTAATATAAAAACTGTTAAAAACAAATACAGTCATCAGTCAGAGACACCGTAGGCCCTTTCCCATAAAAAGGATTTGAGAGTCTGTTTAAAGCTCCCCACAGTTGTACACTCCCTTATCCGCCTGGGTAGAGAATTCCAAAGGGATGGGGCCACAAACATAAAAGCCCAGGCCCCAGCTGATTTTAATATAACCCTAAGAATCTCTAGCAGCCCCTCATTGGCTGAGTGGAGTGACCTCATAGGGAGGTAAGGAATCAGGAGATCTTTCAGGTACAGGTAATAGGTTATGGTTCACTGCACCACTATGGATATTTGTATACAGTAAGTCTGCAATTGGATGAGTAGTCGGTTGTACTTGACGGGCAGGAATATTTTCATACACTAAGCCTCTGATCAGGTGAGGGTGTTGGCTGCAGTGGGGTATCAGGGATACTTTTCATCTTGGAAGGTTGTGATTTGGCTAGGGGGTGCATTGCTGCTCAAGGGCATGGGTTGTCAGTATCCAATGGCCACTGTATGGCAGTGCACCACCTACAATTCATTGTGAATTGGCTTGCTTGCATACAAATGGGGACACAGTAACATAGAAATGGGCTGATTTCCACTTTCCATGGATTATGGCAACATGTGGATGTCCACTGCTGAATATTGTGGTTGATGTTGTAAGAGATCTAAATCTCACTTTCAGGTTCTTGGCAATATTGGAGCTGCAAATAATCACAGACAAGTTGCATTCGAGTAATAATAGGGATAAATCACAGTTGCCCTAAGCAGTTCTTACCAATACGAACCAGGAGCCAATGCTAAGCGTTCCCTACACCTCGAGGTTTCTTTGTTGTCTCTTGGGATCTCTCGGGTCTCTGAGGTGTAGAGTCTGTGCATAACATTATATACCTATGATAATTACTATGGTTACCGAAAGATAGAAACATTTCTAGTTACAGAGATGAGCCCTATTGACTAAATTAGAGGTGGCTCCACGGTACAAGATAACATTATATAAATTTGTAAAGTCATCAGTTTTAGAACAAAGACCTTCTTATACAAAGTCTTACATAACAAGGTGAAGTGGTGTCCAACACCGAAAGATGGCAATGTTGCCTTACACATCATAATCACTTCAAGGACAGGTGTCTTGGCATCTGACAAGTAAGAAATAGACAGAAAATACATAATATAATGTATGTGCATTAGCAAGCAAAGTGAGTTTCAATATATGTATTCATATCCTGATATCTACTCTTATATGATAGATGCTCTTAGCCCTATGTATTAGTATAGCCTATGCCTAGATATTAGCTGTCTCACGATGTGCCCTGAGGAGGTATCAATTGGGGTGCCCAGGGACCGCGTGTAATTCCCACTTCTTGTTGCCTGAAAAACCTTTGGGCAAAATGAGGAGTGGGTAGGAGCAGTGGTTCTTTACAATCCAGAGGCACACGCCTGTAAAGAAACTCAAGCTGCTCACGGTGTTGGCGTAGAGTACGTCGTAGGCAGCAAAGCATAATAATCAAAGTAAATATCAAAAATGCTTGTATTATAACAAAACCTTTAAAAGTAATCTCTAAGCAAGTGTTAGTTAAAGCATTATTCATATCTCCGTCATTCATCAAGTCAAGAATAGCTTCATTGGCTTTAGTTATATTATTGCTGATGTGGATGAGGTGTGTGTCCTTTCTATCTAAAAGGGATTTCAGCGTGAGTGTCAGTGGATCTATGTGTACGTTAAAGTAAGGTAGGTATTCTTCTAAGGTAAGTAAATAGTCTGGATTACCATCAATGATGTCTGCTTCTACAAGGGGAATGGGGGTTATGACAGTGTGTCCAATAATGATCTTCTGATGGGAGCGAAACAGAAGTTGGGGTAATCAATTTGACAAGTAACAGAACCATAGATGCGTTTAATGTTAGTCACTATGCAGTACTCCCGTCAGATTGTACTGCAAATGCACAGTAGGCAGTCTCCATTTTGCAACTGGACAGGGCATGTGTAGGTCATCTTGGAGATCCGTGTTGACAGGCGATGAGCTTCCTCACAATATGACTGATAGAGTTGATCCGGTGACTGCGTTGGTTCAAAAGCGTTGGTGCCATTTTCAGTGATGTCAGCATCCATAGTGAAAGTCCAATCAATGCTGTCTAGTGAATAGCCACAAACAGGGTGTATAACATCAAACACATCACATCGGCACAGATAGATGTATTGCTTCTTCGCATAACAGTCTGTGTGTGGTGCCACCCTGGCATCCAAGAAGGAATGGTAGACCAGCAGAGGGGGTAGATCCAGGCATTCTCGGTAGATGTCTTCGTCCAAATGCCCAATAGAGTGTGCCAGTGCAAGCTTGTCGAACAAAGCTGTAGTAGGATCAAAGCGTGGTAAGGAGACAGTAAAAGAGACAAACATGGTATCTTTTATAGAACATTTCTTAACAGAAAAAACAAGGACCAGTGTTTGGATGTCTGGTCACAAACCCAAATTATGAGCTGTGGAGAGAGGAATGGACAAAGTTTGTTGTATACATAGGTCAATACAAGATTGAGACTTACATCTGGGACAATACCATTTAGAGAGCGTCTATCATGTATTATGTGGGATCCTACCAATTTCTAAGTCTCTAAAAGGTTGTTGATGGTAGTGAGTATGTATGATCCATATGCAGAGCAAAGTATTTCCTGCCAATGTATTGTTTCTCAGCTTCTCTATTATTCTGTTGTATGAGTGCATTAATCTTATCTTTGGAATCAGTGAATGCCTTTTGCAATGTCGTGCATGTTGTATACAGTGTATCTTTCTTCCTGACTAAGACCATCCACCCATGCAATAAAGGTGGTAAAACGTCATTAACCAAACCAGTGGAGAACTTTGCAGAATGACTTTTGATAGCAGCAATGTCTGCTTTGTTCCAAATGGACATAGCAGTACCAAAAAGACCTGTGACAGTGCCTGTGGCACCTGTGACATCAGAACTGTCAACTTCACGTTTGAATGGGTTATGAGTAAAGAGTACTAGGAGGAGGTTTCCTCTAAAATTACCTCTGTGTTCAGTAGAATAAACCCAGTAAAGGGATCTTTTGGTACGTATTTGAAATGCAGCTAAACTGTCAAGCAATAAAGTACTGTAAAAATGCAGATGTATTGGTATTGTGACACATACCAAATTCCTTCATATTCAATAAGTAAGGTTAAATAAAACAGGTACATGCATAAATTGTAAATTATTAATCAAAAGAACCTGGGAGGCAGTGGCAGTGAGACCACTATGGGACCAGGGTTATGTTAGGACATTCCAAAAGCTGTTTCTCAGTAGGAGGTAGGACAGATAAATACATGGCAGCAGAGGCCATGTGGTGAATAGCACAAAATTTTCAGGCAGCATCCTGAGAAAGAGAGTTACAATAGGAAGGGTCAATTAAAGCAGTGATGTTATATAAACCAGAGTGTCATAATGCAGTTTGTAACAAGGACAGTGCACCATTTGGGGACAATTTAGTGTTGGGCCAACCTTGGAAAGTTCCCTTAGAAAGCTTGGCCACAGGGAGAATTTGTCCTTGGGATGTGGTTTGCCATTCAATCTGAAGGGTAGATTTATCAGGAGCAACAACTGAGGCAGTGAGGTATGCATCAGAACTTTCCTGAACAGTGACCATGGTTTCTGGAATTTTGATGGAAACTCCCTCTGTAGGAGGTGCTGGAGGATCAAGGTGGTGAAGGAGGTCCGGTACCGTGCCTTGGGTGTTAGGGAGTACTCCTGCAAGGAGTACAGAGAGGAACAAGATAGCCATCTTGTCAATGCATCTGAAAAGGAAGATGAAAGATTAGTATATTAGTACAGTTCTGCCCAATGGGGTTAGGAAAAGTAAGTTTTAAGCTCCTTTGTACAGTTTCAATTGGTTCGCATGTAACCATTTGTCAGTCGGTTTATTGTTGTGGAGGTCTAACTTGATAGACTGCTGGACTGAACTTGTTGACAATGGGGTAGGGCCTTCCCTTGTTGGAGAAGGAGTGGGTGGGATGTGCAAATCGAGATACCATGACATGATCCCAACCTGTCAATCCACTTCTTGTGCGTGTTTGTCAAAATTGTATCTTGGATTGTTGCTGAGGCCTTGCCCATGCAATTTGCAGCTACAAGCGTGTGTGTAGAGGTCTTTCTGAGTCTCCATACTGACTCTACAGACACTGGGTCCGCAGTGGGTGTGCAGGTCAAAAGCAAATGTTCAGGTAGTCTCATTTGTCTGCCAGTCATTACCTCAAAGGGTGTAAGCTGGGTGAGTGGCTGAGGCGTACCCCTAATTGCCATAAGGAGTAAAGGCAGTAGGGAATCCAGGTCTTGGGATTGTCCTCAATAATTGGAAAGCATTTGCTTAATCCGTCTGTTAGCTCTTTCTACTTGACCGAGGATTGAGGATGATAAGGTATGTGGAACTTTTGCTGAACCCTAGGAGTTCAAGAGACTCTTTCATCAACTCACCTGTAAAACTGGTTCCTTTATTAGAGTCTACCTTGAGAGGCAGGCCCCACCTGGAAAATCTGTTCCACTAGGATTTTGGCAGTTGTCTTTGCAGTACAAGTCTTAGTGGGGAAAGCTTCTACCCACTTAGAGAATAAATCGGTTACTACAAGTGCATACTTGTTGTTTCTACTGGTGTTGGTCAGAGGGCCAATAAAATCAATTTGGATGGCATGCCAAGGGCCAGTATGTCTCTGTGGTAAAAGTTTGGCATTCCGTTTTGTAGGTATTGGATTGTTTTGTGCACAAACAAGGCAATTATCAATGTACTGTTTAACATCTTTGGTAATCCCAGGCCACCAAGCAGTGGTTTTGAGGCGGAGTGTGTTTTCAGCCCCCTGGTGTCCGCCAGTGGGGGTGTCATGTACCTGATGCAAAAATTCAGATCTCAAATGTCTGGGGACTACCCACAATTTGGTGGTGGTATCCTCTGGCTGGAACCAAATGAGTTTATCATCAGGGGATAAGTGTAATTTGCTTTCATGCCTACGGTAAGGGTTGTGTGTGGGAAGTCTTTCTTCAGTACCCTTGTCCAAGAATCTGAACACTTCTTTGAGTTCAGTGTCCAAGTGCTGGGCTGCTGAGAGGTCCAAGGGGGAAAAAGATTCAGATTTCTTTTTAAGAGCTGCAATCTGTACAGCTGCATTGGCCTCTGGGTGTTCCATTGCCCAAACATCCCCCCCTCGGGCCCCTTCCTTGGCAAGGGTGTCCGCTGTGTCATTGAATGCATGATAGGGATCATGTAAGGAATGAGCTTTAACCTTGTGCACATAGAGTTTGTGTGGGTATTTCTCACCTAATGCATATGGTAAATACCAACTCTTTGTATTTCACTGGGCTGCCATCAGAAGAAAGGAAGGAGTTCTTCCACCAGAAAGGGAGGAATTCTGTAAGGGAGCAACAAACCCAATTAGAATCAGTAAAGATGATGGTATCCTGAGTTCCATGTTGGATAAACTCTAGTGCACAGGCCACTGCTGCTAGCTCTGCATACTGTAATGAAGCTACAGTACAATGTTTAGATATCTTAACAGTGTTCCCAGAAGGATACGCTACCATGATACCCATTCCTGCAATTTGTTCAACTTGATAATATGATGCTGAACCATTGGTGAAAACGCGACACAAGGAGGTGTTTTCTAACACCTCAGGAGTGGCAGGGAAGAATGGACCTGGATCTGGAAGGTCAGGTGATTGCAAAGCGCATCGTGGGGCTCTCCTGAAAGGAGACCATGTGCTAGTAGAGATGGAACTTTGGTTTGGTGGACCTGTATGTCCCTATCCTGGAGAAGTGACCAATGTGTCAGCCTGGTGTTAGAGACTGACCCATCCTTCACTCTGTCTGAGGCAAGAAGGTAGTAGGGGTGTGATTGGTGTTAGAATCAGTGGAAGTACCCAATATACAGGAAGTGCTTGACTGCCCAATAGGTAGCCAGAAGGTTCCTTTCATAAAAGGCCATACTTCTGTTCTACACGAGTCAAGAGCTGTGATGCATATGCAATTGGTCTCAAAGAGCCATGTACCTTCTGGGCCAGTACTGCTGACATAGCAATGTCGGAGGTGGCACCTCTAGGTGGAATGGTAATGTTGGATTGAGGTTCACCAGTGCTGGGGCGGAGGCCAAGGACTGCTTCAGTAATGTCACAGCCTGGGTATGGACAGGGCCCCAATTCCATGGAATGTCCTTTTTGAGTAGATCATACAGTGGAGTGGCTTTCTGTGCAAAATCACAAATGAAATCTCTAGAGTAGTTTACCATACCTAGAAACCTTCTGAGAGTTGCCACACTGGTAGGTAATGGCAAATCTTGCAACCCTTGAATTTTCTTCCAAGTAGGACTCTGACCCTGATCTGTTATCTTCAAACCCAAAAGAGTACTTCTTTCTGACATAATTGTGCTTTTGCAGGATTATACTTCAAGCCTGCTCTCTGAATAAGAGTCAATAGTTCATCAAGAGATCCAGATGTTGATCCTGTGTGGCAGTGGCCAGCAACAGGTCATCTACATACTAAAGAGACATTGGGGGTTGAGAAACCTTATGGGGCATCCATCATATGGAGATGAAAGAGGATGGGCTGTTATGGAATCCTAGGGGGCAAAACAGTCCATGTATATTGTCACCCTTCAAAAGTGAAGCAAACTTATATTGACTCTTGAGGGCCAATGGTAATGACAGAAACCATGGAGATATCCAGGCACTAAACCATTTCTGGTCTGGTGTTAGTAATCGAAACACATCTGGTGCAGACACTACAGTGAGGGAACAACGGGAGTGACCTGATTTAGTCTCCTGTAGTCAATAGTAAGTCTCCAGGTACCTGTGGGTTTCCTCACCGGCCAAACAGGAGAGTTGGCAGTGGAGACACAGGTTCTGATTACTCCTTGTTTGAGGAGTGACTTGATTGTTTCTCGAAGAGAGGGTAAGGCTTCAGAGGGAAATGGATATTGTCTTTGTCTCTCGTGTGCTGGGACTGGCACCTCAATAATGGTATGCATTCTGCCAAAATCGTGTTTGTTAGCTGCAAACACTTCCAAATGTCATTGCAGAATAGGTAGAAGTTTTGGGAAAAATTCATGATTCTTGAATAAATCTATGACGTCATATTCTTTGTTGTTAATGGATATTGTTGCCACAGCATGTGAGTCAGGAATCAAGATGGTATGGTATTTACCCTGGATTGGTATCAACAGCATGTTTGCTAGATCCACCACACAGCCGTGTGGTGCCAGAAAGTCAATCCCAATGATGCTAGGATGATTGTGCAACACCATCAACTGGAAGGCATGGGAGGCCTTCAGATGGCCTAGTTCTACCGGTAAAGGCAGGGAGCGGTATGCAGGTAACCTAGCACCGTCGACTCCTGACATATTGGTCTTCCGTCCGGTAGACCATGGAGACATTTCAGGGTGGTTGTCGTGTAACACAGATACAGCTGCACCTGTATCTAACGAGGACAATTAACTGTGCGGCGACCCCGACCATAAACCTGGGTGCAGGGCCTTCCATTTGTATCCAAGACCAGCTTGTTTACAATGCGGACTGGGGCCTGTAATTGTCAATCCGTGTCGTTGGAGCACCAGAGGTTGGGCTTGGCTTGCATGGATGACTTCACTGTGTTGCACTGATGCAATGTAGGCGGGGCTTCCGGGTTCAGGCTGTGGGTCTGCTTTGCCCACACCACCGAGTCTCCATGCCCAGTAGTGTCATGGATCACGGTTGCACTATTGCAAGAGTGTTGTGTGGGAACAGCATCCACTATGGAACGCACTTGCCCCAGGAGCTCCCGAAATTTCCGATTTTCTTCAGCTATCTGTTTATATGAGGGACCCGATCTTTGTAATGGCTTCCCTTTGCCTTTATACTTTTTATTTTTGTGCCAATTCTGGTTCCCACTCCACTGCTGTTGCTGCAGCTGTTGAGGGTTTTGTTGGGTGCCAGCTGGAGGGGCCGATGGAGGTTTGGCCTGTTGTTGCTGGGCCTGTCCTTCCACCGTGTAGTGTGTCGTGGCCCCAAGGCGGGTTCCATGGCAACAACCTTTTTGGAACCAGACCAACCCGGATGTACAACTGGTACACCCTCTCAGTTCTCCAAGAATATCAGCAAACCTATCCGTATGCAGGTATGTGGTTGGCTCTACTTTATCTCCTCACGGCTGGGATCATGTTTCTAAGGAACAGGGTCTTATATTCAATAAGATCCACATCCCGCGCTTCTTGTGCCAGATGTTTCCTGCTCGATAGGCCATCAGAGTCTCTGGTGGTAAGTTGCTGGGCTTTCTTTAGCATTTTTGCTTCATGGGGTATGCTAGCGTTACTCCAATCACACCAGGGGCTGTGGCGGAAATGAGCTCAGCTGCTACTTCATCAAGGTAGCATTCCGTTCTGGTGAACAGCTCAGGAGTTTTGCCCATAAACCAGGATCGATGGTCTGGCGTAGTATTTGGACTTGGTATTCTGCAGCGAGACTGAGCATCTCACACTTGGAGTGTACCTTTTCCAAATGGCAGCTGAGATTGTCAGACAGGGTCATCCGACCAATGCTGTCAGCAATTTGCTGAACAGAGTAGGCCATTTGCAGGGGATTAGTTGGTGGTCGATCAGGCAAGGGCAGCACGTCTCGTGCACCGTCTAATGCTGCACGGGCTTCAGCTTCAGCTGCCGACTGAACAACACCTTCCTGAGTGCCAGCTTCTTGAAAAATTTGTTGAATTTGACTTTTAATGGCTTTCATACTTCTTTCAGGAAGAGGAACACTCTCTAGTATCCTATCAATCATGATTTCAATCTCTTGTCTATCTTCCACACTAATAACAGCTACTGGAGGCGCCGTCAGGACCAGGCTTGGGCCTGCTCCCCCCCTATCATGGGCGCCGCCATGATGGCATTTCCCATGATGAGCGTCACGACGTCGTCGACGTGTGACCTGGGGAGTAGTGGAGCGGACCCACCATGCTGTGGATGGCTGGGTGGGGTATCTGGGCCATAGTAGGGCATGACTGGGCATTGTATCAGAAATATCGTCATCGGATAGCTCCCTCCGACGACGAGTGAGCACAGGGGCTACACGCCCATTGCCTGATCTGGCCAGTCAAAACCTCTCGCTGATGGCGGTTTATCCATCTTAACTCTACATTCATCATGACTCACATTTGCAACATCCATATCAACTCAATGCTCCTGCTTCGTTTTTGCAAAACACGTCATAGCTATCAATTCGCGATTGTCCTATAAATCTCTAAATCATTACGTACCTGATTGATCGTCCTATAATTCACCCATCTCATCACTCATTTGTGCATTCGCAGCACTCAACAAATCATTCATTTGTACTACTTGACTCTTATCCTGTCTTAAACTTTCACATTCAGACTTTAAAGCACACATTTCTTGCTCACCAGCCTGTGCAGAATGATGCAATAGTACTCCATTTCATTACGCAGATTGAGTTCAGCCTCCAAGTTCTGCTGTATCCTGACACATTCGTTTCCTGCAGACCCATCTCCTGCTTAGAGATGCGATCTGCGCAGATCAAGAGTTGAAACCTCACTCGAGGCTTCCAAAGCAGCGAGAGAGCAACCATCAACCCTTTAGCACAACGCCATTGGTTGACTGCCGCGCCCAGTGTACTGAGCTGAAACTCCCCAGTACAGGGTTTTCGGATTGACTTGAGTCCCGCCAAGGAAGTCAGCCCATCCTCCATGGAGGTAAGAAATTCGAGACATCAGTCTCAGTTCTGGCTGAGATATCTGATACGGTGGCCATTTAGTGGGAGGGAATGAAATTCAAATCTCAGAAAAGACCATGCATTGCGTATCGATCCACAACACAGGTACTTTAAACACAGCCGGTCTACTGTATAAGTTGTAGACTTGCAATTCAAAGCACTATGGAGTAGGGTCGGCGGCATCGACTACACCCAAAAGTCAGCCAGACTTGCAAGTATCCACAAACTGGTAGAAAAGACGGGAGAGGTGATATGGAGATGTACACCTACAGTCCTCGTGGAAAAGGAAAATTTGTAGCAACAAGTGAAAATTTACAACAGCCAATATCGCTTCTGCAACGGTCGCCAATTGTAAAGAGATCTAAATCTCACTTTCAGGTTCTTGGCAATATTGGAGCTGCAAATAATCACAGACAAGTTGCAATCGAGAGTAATAAACAAGTTTATTACTACAAATAGGGATAAATCACAGTTGCCTAAGCAGTTCTTACCAACACGAACAGGAGCCAATGCTAAGCGTTCCCTACACCTCGAGGTTTCCTTTGTTGTCTCTTGGGATCTCTTGAGTCTCCGAGGTGTAGAGCCTGCATAACATTATATACCTATGATAATTACTATGGTTACTGAAAGATAGAAACATTTCTAGTTACAGAGATAAGCTCTATTGACTAAATTAGAGGTGGCTCCATGGTACAAGATAACATTATATAAATTTGTAAAGTCATCAGTTTTAGAACAAAGACCTTCTTATACAAAGTCTTACATAACAAGGTGAAGTGGTGTCCAACACCGAAAGATGGCAATGTTGCCTTACACATCATAATCACTTCAAGGACAGGTGTCTTGGCATCTGACAAGTAAGAAATAGACAGAAAATACAGAATAGAATGTATGTGCATTAGCAAGCAAAGTGAGTTACAATATATGTATTCATATCCTGACATCTACTCTTATACGATAGATGCTCTTAGCCCTATGTATTAGTATAGCCTATGCCTAGATATTAGCTGTCTACGATGTGCCCCTGAGGGTATCAATTAGGGTGCAGGGACCTCGTGTAACAATGTGCATAGTAGAACAGCACTTGTGTTGTGTCATCTCTCTATTATTGTCTGTAGACGTCCACTGGCACAATGCCACTGTGCCATGTACGATGCAGGTGGCAAAAGTGTCAAATTCTATTATACTGAACCATGGCACAGCACTGTTGCATATTGCTGTGTCAACTTTTTGGCACATCCCAGTACTGCTGCAGCAAGGCTTGTACCACCGTCTCATGCAGTGTGAATATTGCAGTCCTGCTGTGTAATGCAGTTTGTATAGTACTACTTTAAATATGTTCTACACTGTGACATATAGACTTGTAACATATAGTTGCCTGTATTACAGAATATGATCTATATGTAATACAGTGAAAGTTTTGTTAGATACTGAAATATTTCAACTATGATTATTAAAGTTGTGATATTTTTTATAGTGGCCACAAAAGCTGTGGTGATACCAGTGGTGCCAGGTGAAGCAGGAGGAGGTGCTACTGCAGAACGTAAGTATTACATCAGAAGGATTACAGTTGGTATGTTATGATAAAGGACATTGTTACAGCAGGATTATATCCTATTATACAATGGGTATATAAATGAAGCACAAATCCTTTATTCTCATTGGCTACCTGGCACATGTCTCCTGTTGTAAAAGGTGCAATCACACCACAGGAAGAGGTGCAAGGCATCCACATCTCTAAAACCCATCTGAACACTGAAATTGCCAACCAATGCTGCCGTGTTGAACTATGCTAAACTGTTGCGTACCGCAGCTGGCCACGAAATTCAAACTGACTTTAGTTTTAACATTTGACTGCTACACAAACTAGGATGCCATGCAGCCTCTCGAGCCATTACTGTCCGTCAATCACAGTGAGACATATGTTGGTCCACACATCCTGACATATTTGTCACTCACTTACACACCTGCTTCACAAAATAAAAACCGTCAGTCATTAAAAAAACGAAAGCAAATGGATACCCCATCCGCCTTAACAGACAAAATAATACAAATAGCAGACTCCAAAAAATCCATCACAACAGAATTATGCCGGCAATGTGCTGTCCATCGCCTCTTTGACATCTCAACTGGCTCCTCCTTCAGAACCCGGCCCCCGAAAACACAGTGCAACTGAGAATCATGAAGCAAAAGTGCGCATCCTCAGTGGTAGGGTTGCTCCAGCAATCAGGGAGTATTTTTTTCCCACCGCAACAATAACCAGAGTTAAAATTGGATATAATAAGGGAAAAAACATTTAGTTATTATTTTATATGTGCATAAAAAAAGAGGACATTATATAATTGCAATATGTCACCCAAGGATGTTGGTGATGCCAGGATTTATCCACGCCTGGTGTGTTTTGGGCACTCAGGTGCACCTCGTGGCCAAACAACACCACATGGCATGGTAAATCCTGGCATCAACAATCACTCTTAATAATATATGTGCTTAACAATCAAGTAACTAGAATGTAAGAATCATTATAAGTTTTTGTATTGTTCATGGACAGTATTATTTAAGGGTTAGACAGCAGTATCTGGTCTATGATGTACAGCACAAATTGTTAATTGCATATTAAAATTGCCACTGCTCAAACTGTGCTGGATGGGTTGTTCATAGTAAAACAAGAGTGAAATTTTGAGAGATACAGAATCTGTATATAATTGTAACTAGTACTTAGAACATTTACTGTTGCTTTATATTCCACTATGTGATGCTCTGAACAAAAACAAGACAATGTGCTTTATTGTATTTATTGTTTGTATATTGTGCTGCTTAACAATATGTATACAGGTCATGTCTTATTGAAAGAGTTGGTGAAAGGACTGAGAAGTCTGATATTGAAAAACTAAACATTAGCTGTAAGATAACATGTTTAAGATCAGTAGAAGATGCTTCTTACATTTTTGTTGTGTACAGGCACAGTACAAAAAGGGATTCTGACTCATTGCTATGTAACAGAAATTATTTGAAAGAACATTAACTAATATGTACTAACTGACAATACAGTGTCAGGGTATGCAACACACATCTACTATTAAGAACTCGTGCAGAAAAACAGTACGGCCCAGATATTCAAAAGGGTTGCACCATGCGCAACAGGGTTGCGCATGCGCAAGTCCAAAACTGTGCCATTTCACGATATTCAGAAGGAGGCAGTTGCGCCCCCGAAAACATGCTGAGCAACAGCGCAATGAAAATGAAGGCATAGTGCAGATCAAGGGGTGGATCCATGCATAAAGAACGCAATGCGATATTCAAAGACTTGCGCAATGCGCAATAGCGGCACAGCCGGAAACTGCGCACTAGCAGAAATGAGCCAAAATAAAAAGGCTCAAGGAAGCGGCGCAAGAACGCTACCAGGCTGCCAAGTGGGGGAGAGAGACAGACAGAGACAGACAGACAGAAAAGGGCAGGCAAGGAAAGTGTGTCCCATAGTTTGTAGAGGCCAGCGGGGTGTGCCCAGTGCAGTGGAAGTAGCAGCCAGGACAGTGGGGGTAACACAGCAACACCAGCCGGGGGGGGCAGAAGCCAGGAGATGGACAGTACCAGCTTCCACATGGAAGCCGTAATGAGGGAGTGAGAATCCATGCCGTCGGGGACATGGCCGTGGAAGGCCGTGGCGTATGCCCCGACAAGCGGTGCCGTACCCGCATCAGCTTTGAGCTGTACACAGATGTAGAGATGCGTGGGCGGTACCACCTGAACAGGGCAATACTGAGACAGCTCTGTGAGCTGTGCAGTGATGTGATGCAGGCACCCTCACGGCGGAGTCACGCTCTGTCGGTGGAGAACAAGGTGACAGACGCATGCGCCTGCTTGCCACGGGCACCTTCCAGGAGCCAACAGGGGACACCACAGGCATCCACAGTCGGCCACGTCACACATCCTCACCCAATTCCTCAGCAGCACTGCTGCCACATGCTGTGGAGTACATCCATTTCCCAGCACGGCGGCAGAGCGTACAGCGCAAACATGCAGGAGTTCCACAGGGTACACGTATGCCTGGCGTAATGCTACGGCATGACTGCACCCATGTGGCCATCCGCGATGCCACCTGGTCCTGAATCTGCCCATATCGGAACAGAAAGGGATTCTCTGAGTGTCAACTGCCGGGTGGTGTGTGATGACACTGGGCGCATAATCAATGTCTGTGCCACACACCTGGCAGAGCACATGATGCCTTCATATGGTATCAGTCTGCACTGTGCCATCGACTGCAGAGTGGGACATCCCCACAGGACACTAGTGGTGAGTACACATGTATGGAATGCAAACTCTGGGCAAGGGTGGGAATGCCACAGGTGTCATGGTAGTGGCACACAGGGGAGATGGGCAATATGGACCTGAACATGACACTGTTATCTCCACTATCTCCACACAGGTGACTGCGGATACCACTCCATCCCTGGCTGCTCACACCGCACTAACGCCCCATGACCCCAGCGCAGCTATGCTATAATGAGGCACATGCACACGCAACATCATAAAGCGGGTGTTTGAATGCTCAAGGCACGCCCGATGCCTAGACACCTCCAGCGGTGTCCTAGCAGCAGCCCCAAAAGGCCTGTGATATTCCTGGCCTGTTGCATCCTGCAAACATGGCCAAAGACCATGGGATAGCCATACAGGTCAAACAGGGGACAGCGATGGGGCGCCAGTGGTGCCAGTGATGACAGGTGAGCAGCCCCCTAGGACGGAGGGACCTTGACTGATCCGCAGGCCCAGCTGCACCGGGACACCATCACAGAGGAGCACCACGCACAACACAGGTAAGTCAAGGGGACATGCAACCAACACTGTCCATGCATAAACCACAGGCACACAGGGGAACACACCAAGGTGCATGACGGTCAGGAGTGGAAGGATCCAGGCATACCAACACACCATCAGGAGGGTGAGCCTCATATGGACACACACACACAGGCACAGGCGTGCATGGGCAGATGCAAAGCTCTGCAGAACCGACATTAGCAACACACAGCACCACCGACCACCCCACCATCCGTACTGTCCAAGTACATGTGTCAGAACCTGGGCACCCTTGCACCTTAGTGTACAGTGCAATGCAGGCATCATCATGCATGCACCTGTGGACAGCAGTTGAGGGTGCAGGGCAGGTCGTCATCGGCATGGTGAGCAGAGCACCCAGCAGTGCACTGCCCACCACGACACACATTGCACACATGGCAGCACCAGACAGGGCCCACACTGGGAGACAGGTCCAGTCATGTAGCACTGTCCCATGGCCACCACCGAATCTGGCGGCCCCACCGCGACCCAACAGCACTGGGCAGGCTGAGCAGGGCCACATGGGGTGGCACTGTTGTTCCAACGGGGTCCCTACAGTGAATGCGACCTTGCCGCACAGGGGTCTGCAGCATGCCGAACAAACCTGCACCAGGGTGCTAGTGCATACAGAACCCGGCATCGACGAGGCCTGGTGTCGCATGACACTGAGAACGTGGAGTGAGAGTGCACTGTGTGGTGTGCAGTGCAGGGACACCTGACTGTGTGCCCAATGCATCCACGACAGAGACCACTGCCTGGCTCAGCCTGTCAATGACGGCAGGTCACATCCGCCCACATACGGACCAGCTCAGCCCAGTCCCGAGCACACTCTCTGCTGTGCCGCTCCATGGACACAGACAGTGCCTCCACGGACCTTGCAACCTGCCTCTGCAGCTGTACTGATTCCTGCAGCAGGCAGGTGTGTGCATCCAATGGGTACTGTGCCTCAATGTCATCCTGACCCCCAGGGTGTGGACGGTCCTGATGCACATCACCCCTTGAGGGTGGGTGCTGTTCGCCAGGACCAGAAATGGGCAGATCAAAGGGCAGTGGACATGTGCCACTGCTTGACACTGTACCCCCCAGACCTGGTGTGCGACTGCTGCTGCTGCCCCTCCAACCGCTGTGCCCCCAGGTCCACCTGTTCCACCGCTGTGCTGGCAACAGTGCCAGACACCTGCACAGCCACCCGGTGCTGCCCCACCGGTGCCGACAGGCACAGCCTGGTACTGTGCCAGCATGCTGTATACATGTTTGAACCAGAAGGCCCAGGGGCACGTGGCCCGCCTGCCGTGTGTCCGTCATGGGACACACACCTATCACTGCCCATTGCAGGCCTTCTGATCATCAATGGTGCGAGTACGTGCTACTGCCATGAATCCAGCATGCTGGCATGCTTGCATGCCAGACTGCTGAGACACAGGCCGGCATCCCTGCAATCACCACTGACACCAGAGTTGTCGGCCCAGCCGAGCGTACTGCTGCAGTGCCTGCTGGCTGGTGGTAGGAGGTGGATGGTTCCTCCTCCATGTCCAGCAGGTCAGCATCACTGTCTGGACCCACCACCACCGCCTCCTGAAGACGAACAGGATCTGTAACAGAAAGAGAGTACATGTGAGTGCATGTGAACAACGCCATCCCCCCAAACACCACCACCATGTCATACTGCGGCAGTGATGGCTTCCACCTGTCTGGAATCCTCCACCTGGTATGCCTGCAATGGCGCGGCTGCATGGCTGCGACCAGTGTCTCCTCATTTGGGGTCAGCTGCAACACCACTGGTAGGCCTCCAGTGCCAGCACGTGCCATCCTGAAGGTTGCCACCTTCCTTCAACTCTCCTGCGATGAGTCCCCATCGCTTTTCATTTCCTGCATGGAGTGCTGGTGGCTTCCGTGCAGGTTAACGGCCTGAGCTACCCCCTCCCATGCAGCCACACGGGACTGAGGGGTACCCCTCCGTCCACTCAGTATTGGCTCATCATCCAGGCAGGCCTGGAAGAGGGCCTCCGTCTCTGCCGCTGTGAAGTTGGGCCTCCTCCTACGCCCACCGTCCTCACCCTCACCTTGGCTCTGCTCGGTCATGGTGACCTGTATGGGTGGAAGTGGACACTGTCACTGTGCAGTCTACAGCATTTCCCATGAGCATTGTCCCAACATCACACAGCATGCAACTCACCTCTCACCTGCAGTAACCGAATCTAAAGCCAGCACAATGTCTCCGCATTTATAGTGCAACACATGCAAATTAGGGTGGAGCACTTTAATGACATACAAATTGCACCACCAAGCCTTGACTGGCAGCTGATCAGATGATTTGCATGTGTCGGCTGAATATCTGAATCTGCGCTTTGCAGCATGTCTGGAAGAGTCGGCTGAGCCAATGGCGCAGATCTGTGCCTGTGTGGTACACTGCATTGCGCATGCCCAGATAGCTTACGCATGCGTCTGTCACCACAGTGGCGCTACGGCACTGGGCACTATATGGCACTGTGGCACTACTGCACAATAGTCCACTGTATGGCACTGAGTGCACTTCAACTGGTGATCAAGGGATGCCTATCGTCAGATGGCACAATGCGTAGCCGTCATTGCTCATGACCTTGTATGCCTTTGCCCCTGCAGCTGTTCACACACCAGCGTAATATGCATCCCTGTTAGGCTGTCTGGTGACAGCGCTATGTAATGTGGTGTGTTGAACAATAGCGATTGGAACCCTGTGGTGGTCTATTGCCAACATCTCACGTGGGATTACGGTGCAGTGAGGCCGCCATATTGCCTGCTGTAAACTGGCTAACATGGCTGGGAGGGCTGTGGTGGAGCCCACTGGGTGGCCAACCTGGTGGCCAGTAGGCCCCACTGAGGGCACTCTATGGTGAGGCCCCCTCACCATAGCAAGAATGGACAGTGTGGCAGCAAGCGGCCACTGACTGTCGGGGTCACTCGACAGCGCCGTCTGCTGAGCTGAGCAGTGCCGCACGGCACAGTGACCTCCGCCGGAGGAGTCGAACATGCTGGCAAGGCTGGGCACGTGCCAGGCGAGGTGTAGTGCCCCGGCCAGATGAGTGTACATCTATGCACCTGTATTCTCTGTAAGGTGTGTGTATTAGCACAGGTGGCTGTGCATAAGGCAAATAGCTCGGCCACGGTTGGCAAGGGTCAGTGTGTGCAGCTGAGATGAATGGGTATGGCTGTGGGGCAGGCACTCTCACTGGGGCAAGGAGCACTCTGCTTTTGAGTCACACTGATGTTTGTCCCAACATATGTCTCCCATGGGCTGGGATGTCAGGAAGCAGGGCCGGGTTGAGGAGGGCTGTGCCAGGGTCCCGGTGGCAGCAGGAGTCGCACCCCAGCTGCAGCAGCAGCAGCAACAGCAGCAGACACAGCTGCTTCAGCAATGTGAGTATCATGACTTCATGGATGCTATTGCATGCTGGGGGAAGACCACTAGCCCTGCACAATACAACCATGCAGGAAAGGGAGGTCATAATTCCACTATACAAGACATAGTGAGCCCACCTGAATTACAGTGTACATTTCTGGGGACCACTACTACATGGGCGTAGAGTGGGCAGGAAGGTTCAGAGGAGGGCAACAAGATGGTGCATAGCATGCATCACAGGTCCTATGACAACAGGTTGACGGAACTGAACATGTCTCCCCTGGAGGAAGAGGCGGGAGAGAGGGGATATGATAGAGACATACAGGTATCTTACAAAGGAGGAACAGGGTGCAGAAACACTATTTTGAAGTGAAAAAGATGTTAGAGGACTGAGGGCATGGGATGAAGTTGGAGGAGGGGACGATTCAGAGGACACATGGAAAAGTTTCTTCACAGAGCGATTGGTGGACAAGTGGAACACCCTGCCAGAGGAAGTGGTGAGGCTGAAACAATCACAGGATTTCAGAATGCATGGGACATGACATAAAGGAATTCTGGAGGTCAGGGGTAAGGAAGCAGACTTCTAGGAAAACAAAGTGAACTTACAGGCTCAAATGGACAGACTGGGTTGGCCATAGGCCCTTGTCTGCCGACACTGTCTATGTATCTATGTATGTAAACACAGGTGACATGCATCACTGTCCAGTATCACAGCATGTCTGTGTAATAAATCAGTGGTGGTGCTGGCAGCATGCACTGGGCACATAGCTGTGTAACTAGTGATTCCTTTCCGTTGCCATGTCACCTGGACCAGCCTTGTTTGTGTTGTGATGGACATGGGCAGTGTGTGTGCAGTGATCTTGCCCTTAGCTGGTGCCCACGCCTGTTTGTGATAGCCATGTGCATGTTCACTGTGGGTGGGTGCATGCCATCACAGGTGTGGGACATTGGCCTATATGGCATAGCAGGTTGGGTGGTGTTCAGGGTTGTGGTCAGTCACAGCCATTGACTGTGTTCCCATTTTCCTAGGCCTCAAAAGGTTCTCAGCACATTGGGAGGGATGTCCAGGGGCATGAGACAGCTGCTGGAAGACAACCAGGCCATCTGCATTCCATTCACAGACATGGCCCTTTGGAGGAAGCGGCATGGGATGGAGCCGACACCAGCCAGGAGACAGACAGCAGGCGGGACCATAAATGTTCCTTACCACTTCTCCCATCCTACCCTGCCTTCCCTCTCCAAGTTTGTAATCCCTACCCTTGACCAACTGACCTTGCACCCATCCCCCTTGTAAATAGTTGGACTTGTTTTGCTACTGTTCATTGTTGTTTAATACATATTTATATTTTATACGAATAATGTGTTGGTCTGTGGATTGCAGCTGCCTGAATTGCCCAGTTGCGGTGTACATGCCATCTGAGGCTGGTATGATATGAAGAATTTATATGCAGAAGATATGCTTGCTTTGGAAGTCATGCTGTAACAAAGTCATAATGAATGTAGTAGAAATTTCTGAGTTCATGTTTTTTACAGGGGTTATAGAATGATACTGAGGTTACTTGAGGTATATTTGTAAAAACAGAAGCTAGATAAAACTGAGCTGAACTGAGTTGTACCAGCCTGTATAACAGGCTGGACAAAATATAAAGATAACAGCATGTAGAGACATTGCTATGGTGTGGGTGAAACTCATTGTCTCTCTCCAGGTCAGCTTGACCCAGGCATATGTATCAAGCAGTGTTGGAAAAAATGGAATAAGTAGTGGAAAAGTACCCATACATATCAACATGTCTTTTTTCTGTTACATTACTGAGAAACTTGTTATGCTGTCTTATGATTAGCTTATACTGAAATGTTGGTATTTTCAAGATAAAGTGCAAAATCTAGCTTATAAAAGCTGCTGTAAATTGTAATGGAGAACTTCCATTGTAGAAGTCCCACATGCATGTGTACAGTTTGATCAAATAAAGCAACGTTAAAAGACATAACCCAGTGGTGTGGTTTTTGCCCCATGTGGCGGAAGTCGCTGTCTCAGGTGATACTTACAGAGAGAATTTGCGATCACAGTTTGGGCATAGTCGGCAGGATGAGTTCTTGACGTACCGTCACCATGATCAGGTTGTTTCCCTTGGACAAAAGAAGGACATTTGTGGAACCCCATCAGGATGCTGTGACGCCTAGGAGACTAGTGACACTCATCATCACTGTAAAATACAAAGAATACCTTTGGAGCGAGTGCACTAAAAGGACAGGCCTAGATAATATGTGAAACAAGGGAAAAAAAAAAAAAAATAAAGCTGGGTCCAGAGTTAGTATTATCTGGACCCGGCAAAATGTATGTTTGACAAGTTTGACCAAACAAATTACAAAGAGCAACTGCCCTTTGTACTTGTAATTGTGATTTATATGAAAGTATATACTGTTAGAGCCAATGATGGCTTTCACAGTTCAGGCTGCTTTGAGGAGAAAAGCAGCGGCTGATAAGTCAGTTAGATAAGCAACATCTAGAGAAAGAAAAATAAACTGCAACGGATATCGCACAGTGGGTGACTACAAACGGGATGATTTGAAAATCCTCCCCCCATGTTGCCTATCTGTGTAGTTTCAAGTTTTTCTGTATCAATTTCAAGTTCCCTTGCCTCCTATAGAGCTGAAACATTGATCCCAAACCCAAGTACTGGGGACCTCTACCAGATGGATCTCAACCTAGTACTGTTAGAGATTTTTTTTGTTTTAAACTGCAAACCAGAGCTCTGGAAAAGACTTGGTTTGCTGCAGGTTACTAAAATGGCCAAAAAAACTTTTGAAAGGGTTAAAACCTTTGAAAGGGTTAATAAGCTGCAGTGTTTGAAATTATCATGAGGTCCTGCAGTCAGTTTTCTTACTCAGACTAGTGTATCGGAAAAGAAGAAGAAAAATACCTTGGCACCGGGTAAGTCTGAATTTTTATTTAAAATTGTTTTATACGCTGTCTGTTTTATTTCTGAATACATATACTAAACAAAATGCTCCGTCTTTCTCATGCATATTTTCTAGCTTATATCTGTGTCCTGTAATTATATTCTGTTGTTAAGGTTGAGAGATAGGATTGACTGCCTTTCAGTGCACAACATGTTACAGTAAAAAAAAAAAAAAGAAAAAGCTTCTTTGCCTCATAGATGACTGTTTTAATTAGCTTTATTTTTAATGGAACATTTGTGCTGCACTAGATAGGGTCAGTGAAGAACTTTTGTTTGTAGTTGTTGGATTGGAGCAGAGTAGTGTTGATGGTGAAGAGTTATGACGTCATATAGAACACAATGTGCAGAAAGATTTGTAGGTTGCAAGCAATATGCACAAGCCACTGCTAGGTGAAAATGTAATGTGTTAACAGCAGCCGTGGCTTTATCCCATACTTTAATTGTAACTTAGAAACTTTTTGCAAAAAATGGCAGGTGCCATATTTTGGCTGTCGCCAAAGGTGTAATCATGATATACAAGATGTGTTCACTTACAGATGATATGTTGTGCTGTCGTTTTAACGAGTTAAAATCTATTTAAAAAGTGTTTTGTTCTGGAAAAGATTTGGCATGGCGATATGTATAAATGTGTTGATTTAAAAATTGTCAGTGTTACAAGACAGGGGAGCAGCACATATATCTAAAACACGTTACAGTTTTCTAATGAAACTATAAGGCATTACCTCAGCAAATTGAGTGTGAAACAATGTCCAGTCTTATTTTGTGTTAAAAGTATTTCTTTTTGTGTATGTGTATGTGTTACTGTCTTGGCCAGCAGTTTTATTGTATGCTTTATTATTATTTAAATATATTTAATATCAGTAGTGTTCAAGGACACTAAAAAAAATAACTGGGTTTGAACGACCCTTGCATACACACTGTGACCTTTTTGCACGTTATTTGACCTTCTTGTGTTTCAACATTTTATGTTACTACCAGTTCAAACTTGATGTATATTCCATACCTAAAGCACAACTTTTCACACAAAATGTATGTTTTTCAAAGCACACCAAGAGTGAACCATGTAATTTGACTTTTATTGCAAAACTAGTATTCTAAGTGAAGAGGAACAAACTTTTCTTCTCGTCTCCTGCTTCTGACTTGCAGCCAACACAAGCAATACTCCAGCTGAAAGGAGAGGTATTCATCATCTCCCATATTTTTATTAAATATATATAGTAAGCTTTTGAAAAAGGACTATTACAGCTGTTTTTGAGAGTTTACTCATCTACAGTTAAAACAATGGCTTTTGTTTTTATTTGTGACCATGGTGTAATCATTTTTTGTCTTTTTGAAATGCATTCTAAGAGATACATCAAATGCGGTATTACCATCAATCTGGATTTTTATAAACTCAGCTGACATTTTGTCATGCTTAGGATAAAGGAACCCAAGGGACGCTTGGCTTTTTATCCTATGGAAATAATCTTGTTTATTTTTAAACTGGTGTGTGTTTGTTTTTGTTGTTTTGTCTGTGTTTCTTCTCTTTCTTCTAGAGAAAAAGTTCCCCATCTTTATAGTAAGGTATGAAACTTACTAAACTAATTGTAATATTATCTTGTTACAATTTAAAAGTGTAGTAGGTGGGGATCATGTCACCATCCACAACCTAACCTTTTATTGCTACAGTATTCGAGCTGTCTCTTTCACTTCAAGCTATCTCTTCCACCAGTAGGGCTTGGGGAGGGTGCTACCCTTCCTCTATCCTTCAGTGTAGTACACAGGTTGCAAGGTACATCACTGTTCCCCAAAGGCAAATAAAGAAAATGTACTTGCCAATAATTGTTTCTTATTTACAGGTTTGAAAAAGACCCAAGGTATTTAACAGCATAACTTGGCCCAAGCCTTCTGTTTTTCTAGTGCAAACAGTTAAATCTCACCTATTATTGGTATAAGGGTTTCTGCCCTCAGCAAGTAATCAGTTACGCTTGGAGGGTGAAGTTGTGTATGCATGTCCACACATATTCATTCTTTGATTGTCTTCAGCTTTCTTATCCCATAAAAACAAATGGAAAAACTTTTGTCATTGCCTTACAGCAATGAATGCATTTTTTTCAACCAGTAAATTCACAGTACTCTAACATTTCTGGACTCTAAGCTAAGTTTACAGTCTATATGTATTGTTTAAAATGTATTTTATGCATTATGCTCAATACTGAAATGGTTCTATTACAAACATGCTTATGTTTCATGTTTATATTATAATGTTTTGATATACATCTTGCTACACTGTATCATGTGTGTATTCAGAAGAAGTGTCCCACATATATAACATTTTTAATATCATAACAAACCTAAATACTGGGACCAGCATTACTAACACCCTACAATATATTCCAAAGCAAAACCAAAGTAAAATTAATGCTCCGTTTGTCTTATTGCTCACAGGTACCCTGAAGAATAGGTGTACTCTATGCAGTTTTGTCATTTTAAATTTTAACAATTATAATATGCAAAATTTAGATTGTACTCCAAACCTATGTTCAAGCCTTACCTCAGTACTTTGGAGTATTTCACCATACAAGGAAAGAATAGACCTTTTCACTTGTCACAGGTGCAATAGGCACTGTTATTAAATTGGCATAGGCCAGCAACATATGTATTTGTCCCGCTAATTGCATTGTAGTAAAGGCATATTGTTATGAACAATATGTTTGAAGCATGTAACTGCATTAAGCAGGTTAGCAAGGAGGAAAAGAAGAGGAGACCATAATGGTTTTCCAAAGGGTAGCAAAGAAAGTGAAAGCCAAAAGAATAGCATTCAGGCAATACAAAAAAGACACAGGCAGAAGGGGATAGGGAGAAGTACCAGGAGAAACAAAGGGAGGCAGGGAAGTCAGTAAGGGAAGCCAAAGCTCAGACAGAACACATTGCAAAATCAGTGGTTAAAGGGGACAAAACCCTTTACAGGTAAATAAGTGAAAAAAGAAAGACAAAGGGAGGGATAGTGAGACTGAAGGGGGAGGATGGGAGTCGCGTGGAGGATGACTACAGTAAAGCTGACATATTGAACAGGTATTTCTGCTCAGTCTTTACTGAGAAAGAGGGGGGTAATGGGTCTGAAGGGAGTACAAGGGGTGAGAATGGTGCAGAAATGGATTGCATCACAAGTCCTATGAAGACAAGTTGAAGGAACTGAACATGTACTCCCTGGAGGAGAGGAGGGAGAGAGAGGATATGATAAAGAGACATACAAGTATCTTACAGGGAGAAACAGAGTGCAGGAAAACACTATTTTAAGCGAAAAAGATGTTTCCAGGACTAGAGGGCATGGGATGAAGTTGGAGGAGGATGATTCAGAGGAAACATGAGAAAGAATTTCTTCACAGAATGGGTGTGGACAGTGGAACACCCTGCCAGGAAGTGGTGGGGCTGGAAACAATCACAGGATTTAAGAATGCATGGGATGAACTAAAGGAATTCTAGAGGTCAGGGTAAGGAAACAGACTTCTAGGAAAACAAACTGAACTATAAGCTCAAATGGGCAGACTGGGTGGGCCATAGGCCCTTATCTGCCGACACTGTCTATTTATCTATGTATCTATGTATTGTAACATTACAAGATTTTATAACTCAGGTCTCAGTCAGGCCTGCTTGCAACAGACAAGGAAATAATGTTCATCACTGTCATAACTGCTTCTGTGATTTAAAAGCAGGAGGTAAACCATAACATTGTCATGATTTACAGATGGTCAAATGGTATAATTGAACCTCAGCCTGCACCCCAAAGTGTGCGGTTAATGTCCATTTTATTTTTTCTTTTCTAATTGCCAAATTTAGGCTCTGTCACACACTCTTTACAAAACAAAAGTAAATGGTTTAAAAGATTGCTATTTATGTGTTTTTAACTCAGTGTCTAACACACTTTTGCAAGTTTGCAGGTTTCCAGTGTGGCACATAAGATCTCCACGTTCAACAGCAGTAATACTTTTTATCTAAGTTGCAAGACCTTCATCTTTTCCTTAAAAAAGAAAAACAACTGCCACAGTTTTGATGTTATCACCATCTTTGTGCCTGACTGGTTCCTTATAAGGACTATTGCATGAATCCAGTTATTATTACCTCTGCAAAGTGTAATGTTTTTCAGCAAAATTACACCTATTTGTAGAACTTTAAATCAACTGAAGAAGGTCCAGTCAGTTCAGACTCTGCAATCAAGCTATTGTTTCTGCTTACTATGAAATTAAGTGTGGGAAGGGCAATCTCCCCTAACTCCAGCGAGAAGATTCTGCCTCAATTGACCTTCAAACAATACATCCATTTTCTTCACTGCCGCTTTTCCAAACATGGCTGGTACTTTCTACAACCCTATTGCTCTGTTATGGACTGTTCTTAATGGTTTATTGTCAATTGTTACCTTTTTTATGGACTGTTAATCTTTATGCGAGGTGTAATCAACTACGACAAAACAAATGCCATGCCAGTGTGTGTGTGTGGCTACTCCATTAAAAGGACTCAATGCACCCCTGGCCAGTGTGTCTACTAATCAGCCATCCAGCAGCCAGCCAGCAAAATGAACACTGACTTTTCTACTATGCTGGTGTTTTGTTTTAAATTACTGTCTGCATTGCCCCATATGCCTTGTGGGGTTACCACCATTCTGCAATGACATTTCATCTGTACTGTCAACTACATCAACCTGTGGATACTTATATGAACTTATGAACTGTTCATTTCATGGACTGTTATGTTTTATAAGGACTTATCTGTCAAGAGACATTATCAATAGATTCTTCAATCAAGCTCCAAGGGTGTGCCACACTCAACACAAGGTAGCATCTACCTTATTCACTCTCAAAGTGAATTCCATGAACTCTTTTTCATCAACAAAATCGTTATGTTATATTGTGTTATATGTGGTGTCACATGTTAGCATTTTTTCACATATTTCAATTGTGGTGTTGACATCCCTCAATTCTGTATTATGTTTTACAAACTCACGATTTGTGTTCCGTCTGTAACCACCCCTGTACCAACTCCAGAACAGGATGCTTTTTATAAATGCCTTGACTATCTGTATGCTGGCAACCAGTTTTAAATCATATACCTATTCACCTAGTCTAACAGTCTAAAAGTAGAAATGTTTAGTTTTTTTAACCTTCAGTTATTAACTAATATCTTTACATTTATGTTCAATTTTGTGAATATTGAGTCCCTCAGGAGCCTCCTATCTTGAGGTGGAAATTATTAACAGTGGTCAGTGGCCAAGGTTTTAGTAATCAGTGACCAAACTTTTATCAACAATGTGAAGTTGGCTAACCATAAAACTGAGGAAATAAAAGGTGTAAAATGGCTAGTGTAAATTGCTAAAGGGCTAGTAAAAGGTAAAAATGGTTAGTAAATGACTAAATGATACCAACATGTAAATTAGTATATCTAGTAGCAAAAGGCTGCAAGTGGAAAATACCACTATGTCACTTAAAATGTGTGTGTATAAGACTTTAAAAGGGTTAATTGTAAAATTCTATACAATGAAAAAAAAATAAATAGCTGAAAGCATAAAATGAGGCTGTGGCCGAGATATACACACAGCTGTGTTTAGCCTTGACTGTTAAAAGTTTCTCATCATATAATTCTCTCGTGTTAAAAAAAAATATGTTTAACAAAAAACTGATAAAAAATAATGAGATACCTCATTTATTTGCTGGTACAAGGTTACTTTGACATTTGTAGCAAGCTAGTCACTTCTCTCATATGCTTTCTGGCTCCCAAAACAAAAGTTATTTGAAATAAATATACTATTCTGTCACCATTTGTTTTCCCCTCGAAGTGAGAATAACTCCCTGTCTTGAGCAAATGTCAGGTACATCTTGTAACCAACCAATTTTATTACAGGATGTCTCAGAAATTGTAGCTACAAACATGTATAAAAAACTTTAATTATGAAAATGTATTAATGTACAGGTGTCCAGGCTATGCTGTCATAATTTCTTGGGAAATTCAGCCTTGCATTTTTTTCTAAACTTGCTACACATAAATATGGGACCCATGGTCAAGCAACACAAGCGTAGTTGGTGACTGGGTGTTACTCTTCTCCATTGGGTGACAGTACTTGTAAGTGGTCATATTGGCACTCTGACTACTGACTGTCCTAATCAAACTTCTCCTACAATGCCTGTGCAACACAATGGTGTCACGGACGCCACCCACCTGCCCCTTCTACAACCGAACAAAAGGACCCCATTAAACTGGAGGGTGTTTCAATTAAAAACCAGCCAGATTATGACCAAAATATAAAGTGAGAAAAAGTAAAAAGGATCGGTTAGTTGATACATAGTATCAAAGGGGAGAGTGAGGAATTTTTATATGCCTTGAAGCTATGCTTGCTTTGAAAGTCATGCTGTAACAAAGTCATAATGAATGTAGTAGAAATTTCTGAGTTCATGTTTTCTTTTTACAGGGTTATAGAATGATACTGAGGTTACTTGAGGTATATTTGTAAAACAGAAAGCTAGATAAACTGAGCAGAACTGGATTTGTACCAGCCTGTATAACAGGCTCGGACAAAATATAAAGATAGCACGTAGAGACATTGCTATGGTGTGAGTGAAACTCATTGTCTCTCTCAGGTCATTGACCCAGGCATATGTATCAAGCAGTGTTGGGAAAGAAATGGAATAAGTAGGAAAAGTACCTCATACATATCAACTTGTCTTTTTTTTTCTGTTACATTGCTGAAAACTTGTTATGCTGTCTTATGATTGGCTTATACTGAAATGTTGGTATTTTTCAAGATAAGAAGTGCAAAATCTAGCTTATAAAAGCTGCTGTAAATTGTAATCGGAGAACTTCTCCGTTGTAGAAGTCCCACATGCATGTGTAAGGTTTGATCAAATAAAGTGACGTTAAGACAAAACCCAGTGGTGTGGTTTTTGCCCCGTAATGAGGGCAGTGGTTGCTCAGGTAATACTTACAGTGAGAGAATTTGCGATCACAATGGTCCTGGGTTTGTGCGTGTGTGTGTGTGTGTGTGCGTGTGTGTGCTTAGGGAGGTATCTCCAGCATGGCAGTGACTTTCGGTTGGTCTTGCCATCTGCTGCCACCCACTGCTGGGTGCACAGGGTGTGTCTGGCTTGTAGGCTTCTGTGCTGCATGGGGTTGATGTGTGCTGGGGGGATGCAAGGTTTCCTGCAGTGCCAGTCACTGCACATAGGTGGTGTCTTGGGGTCACAGTGCAGGGTGTGCTGTGCGTACGGGGGCTGCTGTGCACTGTGGTTGTCAACCCCTGTGTGTGCACTCTCAGCATGCCAGTGGTTGTGCTGGGGTGTCATGGCTCTGCTATGCTGTGTTGGCTTGTCCCCATGGGCCAGTAATCATCCGTCACACCCCCAGTGATGCTGTGCTTGGGTGTGCAGGTGTGGTGTGGGTTCTGCAGTGTGTTCCTGTGCCCATGTGTGGCATGGCTGGCGGTGGGCCCCAGCCTGCCTCCCTGGATGTGCAGTTCCATTGCTCTGGGGGGGGCTCTGCTTGCACTATGGCACCTCTGGAATGCTCAGCTGGGCTGCCCTGGGTGCTCCATAGAGCAACATTTCGGCTCAGCTTCTCCTTCCTGGTTGCACTATGGCGCAGTATGTGCGATATTCAGACGTTGGTTGCTTGCGCAGTTTGTTCTGCTCCATGTTTGAATATTGCACCTGTTGCGCATTTGCGCAACTGGTTTGTGCTTGCTCCTGCTGTTGCGCTCATTTTGAGTGCAGTTCGAATATCTGGGCCTATGTGTACATGTGGTAGTTGCACAGACTTTAGAGGATAAAGCACTTTCATTTGTTGTATACCTTAGTGTGTTATAGAAACTTGTCAACCATTGTATGAATTAAGAATGTGATACAGAAGGTTAGATATAATATAAATGTTGCACATGCACAATTACTGCAAACTCACGGAACTAATTTATTTAGAATACATCATATGTGAGTGATATGATATATAGATTAACAAGAGTCAATTTTAAGAATTACCACTTTAATGTATATTCCTAACAATACAGATCTATGTCTGCTTAAAATAAATACAGGAAAAAAAACACAACATTATTAGATGAAACACAAGAAAGAAAGCTGAAAATTTACAAGTTCATATTAATGGATATTTCTTATCTCTTTACAGAACAAGATCGTGAGGAGACCTGCACTGTTCACTGCTGCTGTGTGCGCAGGCTCGAACAAAAGATTGATGGTATTAAGGAAGAAACTGCTGCACTGCGGGAGGGGCAAGAGAAATTATTGTCCCTCTTTGCAGCGCAGCAGGCAACCATTAATATTATGCTCGAGCCTGTGGACACAGCAGCAGGTGGCAGTGTACCAACTAGCACCACTTCACCTGCACCACCAACAGCAAGCCTTCCTGAGACTGAATAACCAGCCTCCACAGCTTCATTGGTATCTCCTCCCCATGCCACAACAGCTTCCACTTTTGTTGTGCCTCCACATACTGTCCAACTTTCAGACTGGACTGTCTCAAGCAGCAGCACACCTGTTTTTGTTATGGACAGTATTTCTCTTGTAAATAGTCTTAATATTTCAAAATAATAATTTTTGTTTTAAATGTTTACAGGGATGATTCTTTTTGGTTTCTTTTTTTTTTTGAGAATTGTACAGATCTTAAAATGTTAGTATTTCTTATTTTAGTTTTATAAGTATATATTTTTGTATGAAACAGAGATTTTATATTTTGTATAATGTTTTATATTTTATATGATTTATTTAAAAAAATAATAATATACTATTTTCTTACCAAAAACATTGTTGTGTTTCATTTTTGCTTTATGGGGAGCATATATTAAAATGTATCATTACAAACTATTGCTTTTACAGATATGATAAGGGAGTTACAGATGATATTCTATAATTTAATGAAAACTTAGTAACAGCCTTGAACTAATCTCTTATTTCAGACAGCTGCAGAGCTTAGCAATATGCTGTTCAATAGTTTGCATTGTTTTCAAACTTGTTTATATTATTATAACAATAAGGGAGTATGACAGACTATGTTGATGGTGAGTAAATAATTGTGCTAGGAGATTTCACACTTGGGCATATGTTGTGGCATTATACAACACTACAAGGTCACAAGAAGACTATGAACATAATTGTTGAACAACTGTTATTGTCTAATTAGCAAAGAATGACATTTGTTATGCAGTACAAGATAGGAGACACATCACGGTTCACCAAATGTAGACTGTGAAATACCTACTATTTCTTATCACTTCTTTTCAAAAAAGGTATGTTAACATGTATACAGTTCTTTGAACACTTAAGCAGTAAGGCTCTTCCAGGGGTTATGTTAATGGCCTGTTAATCACCCTACAGGGGAGTAATGTGGCATGAGGTGTAGCTGGGTGGCACATGCCCCTAGAGGGTGATTAACTAACCATTGACATAACCCCTGGGAGTGCCTTATTGCTATTATAATAAAAAATATGTTTTTTTTTAAATGGCATTAAACCTTGTTCAGCATATGATTAGGCTGTACATGTATGTTAATCAAAGATTAATGTACTGCTGACAGAATGTTTACAACCAATCAGAAAGCTGTATTTCTCAGACCCTTTTTATAATATCTTTAAGGCCAAGGTAGAGAGGTACAACATGAAAAAATATGGAGATCTGTAAGTGTGTTTGAGACAAACATGGTGCCACATGCTGTGTTGTATCACAATAGTACCAGTTATTGAAAAATAAAAGAATGTGAAAGACCAGCAACATATTGTTTTGAGTGTGGTATTACAATGCTAAGTACATGGAAATGAAAAGCAGTACCAGTTATGCTCATGTGGGCGGAATAACAAATTGACATGGATCAGATGGAATTAGAACAACTGTTCCACACTTCTAGCAGCAGCAGCATGGGATTAGCTGTGTGATATACCAATGGTGGGTGTAATACATACAACTGCGATAAGAGGTGTATACATTCTCATACAGTGTGAAATACAGGTGACTGAATTTTTTTTAGTGTGAGTTTTCTGCAAATGTTGTAGCATCACAGAATTTTCTGTTGTAACATACAATAGTAGTTGTGATGTAATAGAAAGGGCACACAGCTATGGACACATTGGTATAGTGTCAATACACATATCCATTTGATGGCAGATAAGGATTGCTTGAGCCAGCTACTCTGCCCATTCCTGTAGCCAGATGCTAGTTAAGCAACAGCCTACTTACTTATACCCCCCCACAAGAATTAACTTGTGGCTCTCACATGCATTATTGAATTCCTCCACTCTTTTTCACACTATGACCTCCTCAGGAAGGCTGTTACATGCATGTACAAGACTCTCTGTTAACAAATAGTTAGTCACATTAGGTTGGAGCCTTCCCTCCTCTATCTTGAAATTATACCCCCTTGTTCTTTACTATCTGTTTTCTGACAGATGCTACCCTCATGGACTTGGTTGATTGCCTTGAGGTATATATTACCTGTTGTCGGTAATACATCATTAAAACAACAATGTCATCATATTATTCATTCTGTGCCATTAAATCTTACCTGTTACACAAGTGAAAGCAGTAATACTAATGCATAACTTGATAGATACCCAACACTAAAATATTATGTGCTCATTGGACAATCCAAGTATTGATATGTGTCACATTCCATCACTGGGTGCAAATGTTAGTTCTGGATTTTTTGTTGCATTTACCATTGATATGTCATACATGAAATTATGTGGTGGGTTCAGAGCATGCCAAAGGTTTGCACTACCACTACAGTATGCATACTACTAATTATTTGCTGGTAGTGTGGGTTTAAAGTATGAGCTGTATGACCACTGTATTTTTACACCAAACCATGTGGTGTGAGTGCAAGGTCAGAAGGGTATGCAGTACAGCACTGCATCCATGCAGGTAATATGTGGTGATAGTGTGGATCTTGAAGGGCTTGTCTCCCTAGCACTGCATCCATATGCCAAATCACATGCTGACACTGCATGGCCTGGAGGACCCATACAATAGTAGTTGGCTGTTGGTTAATTAGGATCTGTGGCCTATCCTGTAGGTAGGGAAATGGGCAGACTAGATGGGCCAAGTGGTGCTTATCTGCCATCAAAGTCTATGTTTCTATGTTTCATACTCCAGCACAGTATCTATACACCAAATAATGTGATGAGAGCATGCAGTACCTGGTCATGTGGGTGGGGATGTCTTGTAGTACATTTAGACAGTTGTTTTTTTATTTCTGTAACCTGCTGCTGGTTGTCTGTGATTGGTCATGTTGCCTTGGTCCTCCCCCCTACTTGCATGTGTGTGGTGTGTGTCTGTGTGTGTGTGTGTGGTGTTGGGGGGTGGTGAATGCGGAGTTAGGGTTTTCAACCCTAACACCAAATTTCCTTGCTTTTGTCACTGTGGAACAACCCTAACTGATGCATTAAACGGAGTTTTTTGCCATGAATATATATATACACATACACAAATAAACATACACACACACATATATCTATATATTGAGTCTTTCTATCATTTTTATCCAACCATATACACACACAATGCACCATCAACATCTGTAAAGACATTCAATAACACAGCATCATCACAGATATTATGAGGTGCATGACGGCACAATCTCTTGCACAACACGCACATGCAATAATAATCAGCTGTGTTGCACACTTTGTGGGCACATCATCACAACACATGCAAGCATGTACATGGCGGTACCCATGGTATTCGGCACAGCGGCCACAAGTCTTAGCATATAGACTACAGAATGTCAACAACAAAATTATTACAATCACCATAATGCCATTTTTCTTACCATTTCAGATAGTATCCCAGGATGATCTGCACTGAAGAGATTTCTACATTCTTACCTGATGTAGGTCCAACCTCTACTCTGCTGTCTGTGTCATTCTTCTGTAAATAAAGTAGTTCCATCCTCTCCCCTGTTGTCTGTGATATTCTTTTATAATAAAAATAAAAAAGGGTTCAACCTCTCCCCTGTTGTCTGTGGTTCCCTGTGATGGAAAAAAAAGTAGTATCTGTTGAAACTTTTTTGTCTTCTGTGATCCTTTGCAGTTCCCTCATTGTGCTTCTGTCATACCACCACCACCAGGCAGTTGTGGGGCCACCACGTATGTGTGCATCTCATCACTTCATCCACGGAACTGCTCTAACTGTAGGGGATAAATCATCTTGCATGTCATCGGAACATGGTCTATTTGGTGTCTTCCATTTTTCTTTCACCCCCCCTTACAAGACTTTGCTTCAACCAAACAGTTGATGTCACATACAACGGACTCTTGAAGTCACACACTCTGGTCTCTCGAATTCACCCCCCAGGAATTTGCTTCAATCAAACAGTCGATGCCACGTGCAAAGGACTGTGTGAAACACAGAACAACCAATGTGGCAGCCAAGTGAAAATAAAAAATACTAAGCTAAAACCTCCACCTCACATAAATTATACTGAAAGAGGTACTGGAGACAAAACCAAGCACACTGGAATTGTCACTTACCACTTTTTATTTCTGAGTTTTTCCCCCATTCCTTTTGATCATTCCAGTCGTATACTTTGATAATATTTTGTTTTGACAGTTCTCAGTCTGCCAACTGACACTTCAACCTCTGTGCCACTACACCACCACCTTATTGTTGTGAACACTCAGTCAAAACATTGCCCGCGGAGCCACCAAGTGGCTGCTCCGCTGTGTTAGTACACTCACAAATGATGTGGTGAATAGCCAGTGACAGATATGTCCGCTGTCAGGCAGAGATCTGCTATGCTCATCAAACATGATGGCGGGTGACAGCACTTCCCAGCTGACCAAAGGGAAAAGAAACTGCCTCAGATATAAAAGGTAACTACTGACCCCCAAAGTAATGCATGTTCAGCCCTCAACTAGCTCTTTCAGTTGGCCCCCTTGGTCTGGTGAGTGAAATAAGCCTGACACCAACTGTACCCTGCTGTGTGAAACCATGCTTGTGATCCTTTCTAAATGCAACACTTCTACCATACCTTTATCTCACCTACCTGGAACTCCTAAGTAACATTTCTGCCACTTATTCCCTTACTTTCTCTCACCGGACCTCTTATAGCTCAGTATTTAGAATTTTCATTTGGTGCAGCCCATTCGAGGACTGGCATGTCAGTGCCTTACCTCCAAAACACCAATGGGCCAAGCAGGAGTTTCACCAGCAATGCATGACAATCTGATTCACGCCCATGACACTGTGTCTCTTTGACCTTTTCTTTGTCTCAATCTGCAAAGTTTTGATTTCACAAATCAGTAACAATACCTATATCTACAACTTTTAGATAAAATATGCTGTGTTTTCACCACCTGATTGTTGCAGCACCACTTACTGTACCTGCCACCAGACCATTTCATCAACAGTTTCTTGCTTCTGCCATTGCATCATTCTTCAAGTCAGTTGCTCCTTTCCTCTACCATTTCCTTGTCCTGCTCTACTATGCATCTCCTTCCACCTCTGCACATCTCATCACTTGAAGTCACACACTCTGGTCTTTCAAAGTCTCTCAAAGTTGCATCCTTCCTTTGCATTAACCAAACAGTTGACGTCATGAACAACGGACTCTCGAACTCACACACTCTGGTCTCTCGAAGCCACCCCCTCTGGTCTCTTAAAGCTGCCCACTCTAGTCTCTCAAAGTTGCCCACTCTGGTCTCTCAAAGTCACCCACTCTGGTCTCTCAAACTTGCCCACTCTGGTCTCTCAAAGTCGCACACTCTGGACTCTCGAGGTCACACACTCTGGCCTCTCGAAGTCGCACATTCTGATCTATTGAAGCTGGCCCCCTTCAGGACTTTGCTTCAACCAAACAGTCAATGTTATGCACAACAGACAGCGTGAAGGACTGCATGAAACACAGAACAGCCAATGTGGTGGCCAAATAAAAATTAAAAATACTGAGCTAAAACCTCCACTCCACATAAATTGTACCGAAAGAGGTAGTGGAGACAAAAACAGCACACCGGATTAGTCACTTGTCACTTTTTATTTCTGAGTTTTTTTCCCATTCCTTATGATCATTACAGTCCTATACTTTGATAATATTTTGTTACAACAGTTCTCAGTATACCAGCTGACACATTAACCTCTGTGTCACCACACCACCACATCATCATTGTGATCGCTCAGTCAAAACATTGCCCAGGGAGCCACCAAGTGGCTGCTCCACTGTGTCAGTACACTCACAAATAATGTAGTGGATGACCAGTGACAGATATGTCCGCTGTCAGGCAAATAACTGCTATGCTCATCACACATGATGGCAGGTGACAGCGCTTCCCAGCTGACCAAAGGGAAAAAAAAGCTACTTCAAATATAAAAGATTTGGCTGACTGCCAAAGGAATGCATGGTTTAGCCCTCCATTAGCTCTTTCAGTTGGCCCCCTTGCTCTGGTAAGTGAAATAAGCCTGACACCAACTGTACTGTGCTGTGTGAAACCATGCTTGTGAGCCTTTCTGATTGCAGCAGTTCTACTATACCTTTATCTCACCACCCAGGAACTCCTAAGTAGTATTTCTGCCACTTGTCCCTTACTTTCACTCGCCAGACCTCTTTTAGCTCAGTATTTTGAATTTTCATTTGACGCAGCCCATTCAAGGACTAGCATGTCACTGCATTACCTCTGAAACACCAACGGACCAAGCAGGAGTTTCACCAACAACTCGTGACAATCCGATTCACCCCCACGACACTGAGTCTCTTTGACCTTTTCTTTTTCTCTATCTGCAAAGTTTTTTTTTCACAAATCAGTAACGATACCTATATCTACAACTTTTAGATAACATATGCTGTGCTTTCACCACCCGATCGTTGCAGCACCACCTACCTGCCACCAAACCATCTACAGATTCTCACTTCCACCACTGCATCATTCTTCAAGTTAGCTGCTCCTCTCCTCTCCTCTGCCATTTCCTCGTTCTACTCTACTATGCATCTCCTACCACCTCTGCGTATCTCATCACTCAATGTTGCACACTCTGGTTTCTTGAAGTCACCCCTCCTCCAGGAATTTGCTTCAACCAAATAGTCAACATCACGAACAATGGACTCTCGAACTTGCACACTGTGGTCTCTCGAACTTGCACACTCTAGTCTCTCAAACTCGCACACCCTGGTCTCTTGAACTCACACACTCTCAAAGGTCTCTCAAAGTCTCTCTAAGTCACCCCCCCAAGAATTTGCTTCAATCAAACAGTCGACATCACGAACAATGGACTCTCAAAGTCACACACTCTGGTCTCTCTAACTCGCCCACGCTGGTCTCTCAAAGTCACACACTCTTGTCTCTCAAACTCACACAATCTGGTCTTTCAAAATCTCTTAAATTCACCCCCTTCAGGAATTTGCTTCTACTGAACAGTCAACATCATGTACAATGGTCTCTTGAACTCACACACTCTGGTCTCTCGAACTCGCACACTCTGGCCTCTTGAACTCGCACACTCTGGTATGTCTGTTTCCTCATCCTGCAGCCCCTCATCATGTACACTCAAAGAAGCTGCAGAGGAACTACTGGGGGGCAAGTATTTTCTTTTATTGCCAACTTGAGCCTCTATCTCTACTGGTGATACTCAGGAAAACAATCGACACAGAGGTGTACTTTACATGTGCTGCATGTATATGAAGGTTCGGTTCATATTTTTTTCTGTGAACAATTTCTGCACCTCCCCTTCTTCCATTTCACTGGGAAGTGTAGTCCATTACAAGTCAGATTATGCACAATTACAGGAAGTGATGCACTACATCTCCTATGCGCATATCCTTCCAACAGATTCCAACAGAGGAGCATATAGAAATTCGGTTGTCTGTGCTTGGTCAGTCATCCATTCTTTGATTGCTGAACATGATTTGCATGCTTTTGGAACAGAGTAATTGCATTTTCCAAAGCCATGTCCCACAAAAAATGGAAAAGGTATATGCAACACTTCTTTGATTTTCTGGTGCAGGGGTACTGCCACTGATGCTGGTCAGCGATGTCCACATAGTTCATGTGTATGTTATACTGCTGTAGTATGTCCAGACATGCAATTGATACAATGTTCCCATCTCTTTATCTCCTGGGCAAAGATGTTGCTGAGGTAGGGTCATGGTTTGTTGAGAGCAAGAAAATGGGATGGTTGTCTTTTCACGCTGTGGCAACAAGTGAACCATTCTGTCATTGTTCATAATAACCACAAGATTTCCTCTTCATTGATAATTTGTTAAGTTCTGAAGGCCACCCAGTCCTGCTGGTGTGCATTGTGCCATGCAAGTACAAGTTAACATTCAATAGTTCTTTTGCCAGGTGAACCGAAGTGAAGTAATTGTCAAAATATACATGGTGCCTTTTGCCATGCAGATCCTTAGTCAAGTCTTTCACAACCCTCTCTACAAGGCCCACTTCCACAGCACCAGCAATCTTTCCCATGTACACTTGGAAGTCTGACACATAACCATTATGAGGATCTGCAAGGACCCATACTGTACGTTTATTCCATACTGTTGTGGCTTGCATCACATGTATCGCTTGAATGACAGTCATCCTCTAAAGCCCGCCATTGCCTCATCAACTGACACTTCTCAGTGTAGGTTGTACTACCTCTTGCATGCCTTGAGAATATGGTTGATAACTGGTCGCACGTGATGTAGCTTGTCATGCTCTTTCAATCTTCTCGGTGGATTTAGCGTGCTGCCACTGGTGTGCAGATACTGCATAATTTTCTCATAATGCTCACGGGTCATTAACTTTGAGAGTGGTAAACATCCATAGAGATGGTGCTTCCCCCAGTACATAAGGTAGTGTGGCACCTTAATAACTGACATGCACCGTCACATTCCAAGTAAAGCTTTTATGTCACACGCCCTTACCAGAGTCCATCGGTGGTCAACTTTGTTTGCTTCTGCCTGTTTATAGGCACTGTACTGGCTTGTCTCCTTGGCAATCAGTTCATAGAGAATCAGAGGAAATGTCAGGTTCATGAAATCCATGGGAGTCTTCTCTGCACTCATCAGTGTGGTGGAACCCACAGACTCCTTGAAATCCTCAACATGAGCCTGCTCTAAGCAACTTGTCCATCCATTATTGTGAACCGCATTCAGGTGTGTTGAAGGTTGCTTATGTTGTTCTGCATCAACTTCATGTTGTTCGCAATCATCAACTTTAATTTGGGTACTCACATGCTGCAGTGTAGCCAAAGGAAGATCATCTTCACTGTCCGTGTCATTCCTCTGCTGCCATAGCTTGGCCAGTGGCACATCATTATCTTCACCCTCCATGGAGTGCCTCTTCTGCTGCAGCATAGCCAGGAGCAGATCATTGTTGTCATTGAAATTACTGTAATCACTGTCCGGTATAATCAAAGGCATCAAACTCATCAAGTCCACCTTGATGTCAGAATCGTCAAACCATGAAATTCATCCTCCTCATTGTCACTGGTACTATCAAGCAGGTCTAGCAGGTAATATTTGTATACGTTCACCATATTTTCGGTGTTGATCTTCAGGGTTGCGGTCTCTCTCAGGGCAGCTGTCTCTCTCACTGTCTAGGCGATCTCTCAATCTCAGTGTAGTCTCTCTTGATCTCAGGGCAGTCTGTCTTGAAATATGGGCAGTTCCTTTCAATCTTGGGGTAGTCTCAATCTTGGGGCAGTCTCTCTTGGTCTTGGGGCAGTCTCTCGATCATCTGTAATACAAAAATACAACCATATCTGTGCACTGCAGACACGACTCACCTAGGCCACCACCAACTAAACATAAACGAGCAGTATAACCTGTATGCACACACATCCCCATGACATATGCCTAAGCCTGCCACATATCACAAATGTACAGAAAAACCCCAAACCTTCAAGCTTGCTCCATCACAAAAAACACATTATCTTTATGTCACACCACTTTTGTAAACAATCAGCCACAGGTCAGAGACCATGAGACTCCAGGGAAATGGGAAGCCATTTTGTGTAATGGTACCTGGAGTTTAAAGGTAGGATGGAGGACCCTGACAGCATTGCAACCATTTTGTGTGCTGGTGTCAGGTCTGAAATGGAGGGAGGTCACCCAGACAGCAGGTACCGCTGTTTGATGGATGGTTCACAGACTTGAATCACTGGGCACCATCCCACAAACAGCATTGCCTGTTGTCCGGGGGCTCCCCACTACCCTCTGAGACTCCTCACCACCTCACAACATGGAGTGCCTTTTGTCAGAGACATGCCCCCCACTGTCAAACACATGACACCATCCCACAGAATGGATTCCCTGGTGTCCAGTGGTCTCCACACCCTACAGTATCCACCAACAAATCAGACAGCATTCCCCATGGTGTTCAGTGGTCTCTCCCCCCCAATGCCAGGCAACACCACAAAATGGCATTCTCTTTATATCACATCACTTTTGTAAACAATCAGCTGCAGGTTGGAGACCTTGAGGCTCCAGGGAATCCATTTTGTGTAATGGTGCCTGGTGTTTGACCATGGGGGGCAGGTCCCTGACAAAGGGCACTCCATGTTGTGAGGTAGTGATGAATCTTGGAGGGAAGAAGTCACCCAGACAGCAGGTATTGCTGTTTGTTAGATGCTGCTGGGACTTGCATCACTGGGCACCAACCCACAAACAGCAGTGCCTGTTGTCTGGGGGCTCCCCACCACCCTCTGAGACTTATCACCATCTCACAACATGAACTGCCTTTTGTCAGGGACCTGCCCTCCACCGTCAAACACACAACACCATTAGTGTCTTTGGTGTCATCCCCCCCAAACAACCACTGCAGGAAACATCCAGCACAATGCTAAAAAATGTATTCCCCAGTGTCCACCTCCAAAACACCATGGCCATCACACAAACCCTTAAATACCCAGCAACAAACAAGGTAGCAGGTAGGTCAGGGAAACTCTGGAAAACAGGAATCCTTTTTGTACAATAGTACCAGGTGTTTGAGGCTAGAGGGTAGGCTTTCTCTGTTGTCTGAGGGCCTACCACCACCCTCAAAGACTCGGCACCAGCAGATTCCCTGGTGTCCAGAGGTTCTTCCAGCATCACCTGACACCCAGAGCCATGCTCTCAGCATTTCCTTGACCCCCCGCTACACCACAAACAGCATTCCCATCATGCCACCCCACCCTCCGTGGGTCCCACCCAGCACATTCTTCACAAGCATGGAAAGGCCCAACAACCCCCCCACCCATGAACCTCCTCCTCTCCCACCGCATGTATTGTATGCATTGTCAACCATGCATCCTATGCTTGGTTCCTGTACTGATTCTATTTGTATGCTGCTCTGATGAACTGCCAGTTCCATAACTGTTGCATCTGCCTATTATGTACTCAGCTGCCATGAACCTGTTTTGTAACTGTATGTATGTATTCTCCATCTGCTATGACTGTATCTAAACTCTCACTCTGTCCATCCCTCCGCCTACTCCCCCAGGACATACTGTGAGATGAGCATTAAGTTGCTCAGTGTATCTTTCCTGGTGAAACAATTCAATAAATTAAAAATAAATAAAAACATCCCACAACATCTTTCACAGAGGAAAAAAACACTGAATTCAATAAAGAATTCACACAGTCCCCAGTGATGGTCCCTGGCCATCTCCCTTCTCATCTTACTGGGAAGATAGGGCATAGCACAATTGGTAAACAAAAGTACCATTACCTGACTGATGGGCACAAGGGAATGCAGCACTCAATGCCCTCCTGGTGTGCAACCAGCAAAAAGTAAAGTACCATGATCGCGGTCCACAATATCATAAAACCATAGCATGCAAACACCTCGACACACCTCGATATAGGACAAACAAAAAAAGAGGAAATGGCAAGGACAGATTTTGTAGGGCATGATGAGAAGTTGAGGTTACAAACTCATGCAATGGGAGCCCAGATGCCCACATGCCTAGCCAGAAAAAAAACATAGACTTCAATAAAGATTCCACACAGTGATGGTCCCTAGTCAGCTCCCTTCTTCTCATCATACTGGGCAAAAGCATGCACAATTGGTAAAACAAAAGTACCGTTACCTGGCTGAGGACAGATTTTGTAGGGCGAGGTTACAAACCTATGTGACGGAAGCCCAGATGCCCAGACGTCCACATGTCTAGCCATGATCCACCCTTCGAGCACCCAATACAGAAAAGGTTAGATCCAATCGATGGATGCCACAAATTGAAACTGAAAAGGAAAAGCATGCCAGCCACAGAATGCTTTTGTATGAATGTCAGTGTTTTCAGGGTCTTTCTGTGAGAAGTCAAAAACCAGATGTAAGGCTTCTCACTGAAGACAGCTCACAGAAAGACCCCCTAAAACATTGAAATTGACACAAAAGTACAATACCATTTTAAATAGTTGAATACCTGAAAAAGTGAAGTATTTCAGGAGAAGATATCAGGCAGCTCAACAATTGAGACAAGTGGTACAAGGCTCAGGAAGGCAACGGTGCTCCAGTTAAACCTACATGCAGCAGCAAAGTGAGAACGCTGAGTTTAAAATGCATTTTTTATACGATTTTGCAATAGGACCCCTACACTTGCCAGCCAATGAAAAGAGGCCTACAATGTGTGGTATTACCTAAAGAGGTTTAATAAGCCCTAGTTTCATTGACTGGCAAGTAATGGCACAAAAAGTTAGTGAGGACTCCAGATGTGGCACGGGCACACTACAGCTCATGTCTGGAGTCGCTCTTGGACACAACAGCACAGTGAAGCCTGCCGAATACAGACATATCTTGGAGGCAATGAGTTAAGAAATAGAGAGGAAGGCCAGCCCGTCAGTGCAGCAGTTGGATTTCCACTTGCAGTGCTGGTGACCCAGGTTCAGGAACAGACTAGGGTCTCTGGAGAGCCGGCCGGGGAGAAGGAAAGGAGCATCCCAGGATAGCTCGCCTTCTCTGGGGGGAGGATGGGGATGCACCTCAGCACATGCTGGCCCCCGGTGGAGGCTGCAGGCACAGCACAGACACCAGAAGTGAAAATTGCTGGGGGAGTGGCGGACGTCGGCTTGTGCCTTGATATCAGTGGCACGCCACTCCCTGGGGAGAAAACCAGAAAATTGTTTTGGTCAACTGTATGATGGTCCCTCCAGTTCCTGACTGCCACCAGGCCTCCCAGCTGACACCACTGCCTCAGTGACACCCCTGGGCCAATACAGACATGCTGGCCCACCTCTACTGGTACCTTCCCCCTTGGAGGAGAGGGGCCCATCTGGCAAAGGGATATGCTGGGTTGCCGGGGGAGGTCATGATTTGAGGTGAGTGGTAGCCAGGGATGAGGGACAGCATGCAGTCTGAGAGACATTGGGGGACCCGAAGGAGTGGCTGACCAGGGGTAGCAGGAGGAGAAGGGAAAAAAAAAGAAATAGAGAGGAGTTATGTAACATCTTCTTACACCATCTCAGTGGCACGCACCAGATGGTAAACAGCATGGCCAGCAACACTAATGTAATGGTAAGCATCCTTATGATTTTCTTTTTCTTTTTCTTTTTCTTTGTTTCTTCTTTGTTCATCCTTTTCACAGGTGCACAGTGTGCCATGGTGGCCAAAGGGAGGCTAAATAATTTCTTCATTTTTATTCCCAGGTAAAAAGTATACTAAGATGGGGAGTCGACAATGGCTTTACTGAGAGATCACCACAGTGGCCGACTGAGGCAAAATAATTTCTATTTTTCTTCACAGGTGGCAGGTATAGGAAGTAAGGGAGCTAACCATGTGGCCACCACCACAGAGGGTACTTGAGTAGAGTGTAAATAATCTTTTTTTGTCTTCACAGGTCTCCTGTGCTGCTTTCTCCTGCTCCAAAAATCAAGCTATCACCATCTTCTATGCCCGGACAACATTGCAAAAGACATCTACTGAAAGTTACCTGAAATTAGAGCAACACTAACAGAAAATAGTCTGACATCCACAAAACTTTTCAAAATTAGAAAAAAAACTTTTCTTCTGTGGTGAAAAAAATTGCTAAATCCCCCCACCCACCCAAAAACAAAGATGTTGAATCTATGCAGCAACATGATTTCATCACCAAGTGATAAATCCTGAAAATTGAAAAACAGTATGAAACAAACATTTGTCAATGCCAAATGTTTACTTGCTGGTATTGGCATTAGTAGTGGTTTTGGTTATGGTTGGAAACCATTATGGTTATGGTTTGATTATGGTTGGAAACCCTACTGCCCCAGGCATTTGTTGGTATTTTCACTTCAAATTTTCAACATGGGCTTTTTGTGACCCCACCCCATGAACAGTGGCTCTACCAGTTCATTAGCCAAAAGGTGATTTTGCACAGCGACTGCACCATTTGGCACCACAGGAGCAAAACACATTTCAGGCAGGAAGTGAAAAATAACAGCTGTACTGTTCATAAGGAGATGTAAGAAAATTATAATGTTGAAAATCTGAAGTGAAAATATAAAAAATTGGTGAAGTCACAAGCGTGCGTAGAAACTGTACAAGCTCATCCATAACACAATTATTTTGGGGATATTTTTAACCAAATTTTCAACATAGGCATTTTGGGACCTCTGCTCATGAACAGTGGCATTGTGATTTTGTTAATCTGTTCCAAACATTGATTTCCCACAGTGACTGCGCCATTGTGCGCAGGTTGTGTAAAAACACATTTTGGACAGGATGTGAAAATTGACAACTATACTGTTCATTAGGAGGTGTGAAAAAATGGTAATATGGAAAATCTGGAGTTAAAATATTAAAAATTGTCGAAGTTATGAGCACGCATGGAAACTGTGTCATGCATGCTCATAACACAGTCATTTTTTGGAATTGTTTTCACCAGATTTGCAACATAGGCTTTTTGGGATCCCACCTCATTAACAGTGGCACTGTCATTTTATTAATCAGTTTCAAAAGGTGATTCCGCGCAGTGAGAGAAAAATCACCTTTCGGGACAGAATAACAAAATGACAGTGACTGTGTTCATGAAGTAGGGTTCCAAGAACCCCATGTTGAAAATGTGGGACCAAAACTCCCAAAAATGGCTGAGATATCAACCTAAATTGAACCCCCCCATTCAGTGCCATTATAGGACTTTCCATCATTTCTTCAGTTTGCAGTTGGCCGTTGAAAGTGCAGACATGTTCCAGGTCCACTGAAGATTGATGCTTCTGAATGCTGCAGGTATGTATGGGTGAAGTGGGGTGCACAGAGGGAGCATGCAGGTTGTGGAGGGGGGCCGGTGGCAATGACAAGGGACTATTTTCTTTTTTTTCAGGCTTACAAAAAAAAAAAGATGTTGTGGGCCCGTTTTCTTTTTTACAGGGAAACTATGGATTTCAGCAAACTGGGGTGGGCTCCCAGTGTGCCAGAGTACTGGGTGGGATCAAGGGGGGATCAATGCCCATCTGGGGTTTGGGCACCCTGAGGTAAGAGGATATTTGGGGGGGTGGGCACAGCTGATACTGGGAGTGGGCATCCCGGTGTCAGAAACACCACAGCAGGTTTTGGCACACTGAGGTGGGCTCCCAGTGTGCCACATTAAAGGATGAGGGGGATACAGGCTGACTTCAGGATTAAGCACCCTGATGTCAGCAGGTGGGGGAAGGGGGTCCACCAGAAGAGTTGATCACGCTTAGAGTAAAAGTGCCTTCGGACACTGAATACTCCCAGCCTGTATGGAGCTTAGGTGTGGTCTGTCTTGCATGGCTGGGAGAAACGTTCGAGCTGGAGACAGCCGGATGTGGAGGAGGCAGGTGAGGAAAGCACCTTCTCCCACCTTTCAGGCAGGGACATGTGGGGTAGTGAGATAGAGACATCACAACACAAACAGCTGTTTGCTCTCCTGCCACCACCATATTTATTAAAAATGTTTCACCAGGAAAGGCACATACAGGAGGTGTGTCATCTGTGCCGCTGCATGACAAGCTTGTCTCTGATTGCAGTGGCACATTTCTCTCAAGTTGGTGGCACTTTGCACAATTCTTATGTCAGCGCTAGCATGCCGGCTAACTGGGGAATGAGGGATGCAACTTCTAAAGGGTGCCCTGCATTCACCACAACACTGACACACCTCTGAAAGTGCTACTACCCCAATGCATTTTTTGTGTGTGTGCACAAGGCAACATAAAACACAGTAAGAAAGAAAATGATTAGAAACCCCCCAGTAAAAAAAGGAAATAAAATACTGACCTTTGCTGGTAGGTCACAAAGCTATTGAGTAAGTAGAACAACAGTCTGAGTCTTTTTCCATGTAAAATACTGGAATGGCTTGTTAATGACTTCCCAGTTTGTATATCATTTTGACATAAATGAAGCTGTAAATGTGGAAGGGGCTAATGAACAAGTGCAAACAGATCCTCCAGAGGGGTACAGCAAAGTCATCAAATTCCTTCAGGAGCTCCTTTTTATTATTCAGTTCTGAGCCTACACTATATATATATATATATATATATATATATATATATATATATATATTATACCACCTAATCATTACTGATTTCTGGTTTGGAAGAGAATTTCCAGAACTGAGAAATGTATATCTTGTGCTTGGCAGTTGTGTGTACTACAGTGCTTGAAATATGGACACTTGAGACTAATAATGGGAGAACAGATGTAATGTGTATTGTGATTAATGCACAACAAACACAAAATGCATAAAGAACTGTGTTGGGGCAGTGACACACATCATAGAACCATGTGGCAGAGGCAGTAGTACTAACTGGTAGCTCCCTGACGTATTTATTGGGGTACAGTAGTTGAGAAAAATTTCAGAAAAAACAGTGAGAAACAGAAAGAAAGAAAGAAAGAACGAAAGAAAGAAAAGGTGTGCTGTATGGCAAATGGATAAAGAACATCATGAAATAAAATATAGAAAGGACATTTTTTGTGTGTATTTTTTTTAACTAGAACTGAAGCAGATAGTACAGAAATTCAGAACAGTAAAGAAATGTACATTCAATTTTTTTCAACATTTTTATTTTTTTTATAAGAAACAGAGTGTCAGTGTAGCACAGACTCAAAAAAAGGATACAAGAGGTTGTATACAAAAGGAAAGGCATTCATTTTTTAAATATCACTGGCCTTGGCTCCAGAAGTGCCAGCACTATCACCCACACTGCCCTGGTGCAGCTCCACCACACCTTCTAACAGCTGTTGTTGGTTGACCAGAATTCTTGTCATCATCTCTTCCATAGCAGTGACTAGATGTTGGAAGTCCCCCATTCCCTTCCATAAAGTAACCAGCTCCTCCCTGAGGCTGGCTGATGTGCTTGTGGGTGCTGCTGCTGGTTCTGCTGCCAGTGCCAGAAATGTGGTGCAGCCCCTTCCATGGGGTTTGCCTGCTGCACCTCTCTCACACACTGCTGGCACCGGCTGTGCGGCACCTCTGCAGACACAGAGGAGGAACCACCACCTCCCTTCCCACTACTCGCCATCTCTTTCTGATGGGTCTCCCACTGCTCATCATGATGAATTTTCAGGTGGGTTCTCTCACCACCTGTGCCCAAGTGTGTTCCTTTTTCTCCTGCCTTACCCTGGCCTTACAGATCTTACATGTGATGATGTTGTCATCACTTTCATCACTGCCAAAGAACTTCCACACAAGGGAAGATCTGACCAAGTGGTGGCACTGGTTTGGTGGTGCTGGTAGAGGAACAGAGGATAATGGACTGGGATCCTTTGCTTGGGGGGAGCTAGTGGCAGTGGTGGTTCCATGGGGGGTATAGAAGGTTCTGGCTGCTGATCTTCACAGGGAACTGGGGGAACTTGGGGTTGCTGCTGCTGTTGCTGCTTCTGCTGTTTCTGGTGAGAGGCACACTGACCAGCACTCACCTTAGGTTACTGCTGCTGTTCCTGCTGCTGGAGGGAATGCTGAGGAGGTGCTGGGAAGAGGGGGTGACATGGATGTGGACCCATCCTCTCTTCATCATTACTATCACCAAACAAAAACAAGCATTTGTCAATGCTGAATGTTTGCTTGCTGGCATTGGCAGTGGTAGTGTAGAAGTTACAGAGTTGCGTAATAGGAATGGCAGTGAAGTATTGAACTGAAGCCAACCCCACCACCACCCTGCAGAGAGTGACAGGCATTGGGGTGTGCCTTTGGGTTGTCAGGCATAACGGCCATGCCATTTCACCACACCTCACCCTGCAGACACTGACAAGTGTCATGGTGTGCCTTAGGGTCTTTGGCCCTTATGCACACCCATTCCATTCAAAATACAGTGAGATGGGTGCGATATAGGAGAATGGGTGAACTTTGGGGCGAAGAGTCCAAGGCATACCTCGATGCCTCTCACTGGCTGCAGGGTGTGGAATGGTATGAACATTACAGGCAAGAATCCCAAGTCACACCCCTGATGCCTGTCATTCTCTACAGGGTTGGGCGTTATGGTTGGAAACCCTAATACCTCAGGCATTCATTGGTATTTTCACTTCAAATTTTCAACATGTTTTTTTGTGACCCCACCTCATGAACAGTGGCAATATCAGTTTGTTAGCCAAAAGCTGCTTATGCACAGCGACTATGGCATTTAGCACCACAGGTGCAAAAACATTCGAACAGGATGTCAAAAATGACAGCTGTACTGTTCATGGGGAGGTGTAAAAAATGGCAATGTTGCAAATCTGCAGTAAAAATATTAAAAAAACTGGTGAAGTCACGAGCATACATAGAAACTGTACAACGCACACCCGTAATGTAATTAGTTTGGGGATTTTTTACAGCAGATTGTCAACACAGGCATTTTGGGACCTCCGATCATGAACAGTGTCACTGTAATTTTCTTTATCTGTCCCAAACAATGATTTCCCACTGCGACCACGCATCTCTGCGCTGAAAGTGTGAAAACACACTTCGGCCATGTTGTGAAAAATGACAGCTGTACTGTTCATAAGGAAGTGTGGAAAATGCCACTGGTGAAAATCTGGACTGAAAATATTACAAAGTCATGAACTTACGAGGGTGCGTGGAAACTGCGTAATGCTCACTCGTAACACAGTCATTTATGGACTTTGTCATCAATTTTCAACATAGCCATTTTAAGATCTCTGCTCATGAACAGTGTAACTGTGATTTTCTTAATCTGTCCCAAACATTGTTTTCGCACACCGACTGCACCATTGTGCACTACATGTACGAAAACACATTTTGGGTGACATGAAAAATGGCAGCTATACTGTTCATAAGGAAGTGTAATAAAATGGCAATGTTGAAAATCTGGAGTGAAAATATTGAAAATTCGCAAACTTATGAGCATGCATAGGAACTGTGCAACGCACGCTCGTAAAACAGTCATTTTTAAGAATTTTTTCTGAAGATTTTCAACATAGTCATTTTCAGACCTCTGCTCATAAACAGTGTCACTGTGATTTTCTCAGTTTGTCCCATACATTGATTTCGCACACTGACTGCGCCATTGTGCGCTACATGAGTGGAAACATGTTTTGGGTGAGATGTGAAAAATGACAGCTATACTGCTCATAAGAAGGTGTGGTAAAATGGCAATCTTGAAAATCTGGAGTGAAAATATTGAAAATTCGCGAACTTACAAGTGTGTAGGAACTGCGCAACACACGTAAAACAGTCATTTTAGGAATTTTTTCACCAAATTTTCAACATAGCCATTTTAAGACCTCTGCTCATGAACAGTGTCACTGTGATTTTCTTAATTTGTCCCGTACATTGATTTTGCACACCAACTGCGCCATTGTGCGCTACATGGGTGGAAACATGTTTTGGGTGAGATGTGAAAAATGACAGCTGTACTACTCATAAGAAGGTGTAGTAAAATGGCAATGTTGAAAATCTGGAGTGAAAATATTGAAAATCCGTGAACTTATGAGCGTGTGTAGGAAATGCGCAATGCACGCTCATAAAACAGTCATTATTTGGAATTTTTCCACCAAATTTTCAAAATAGGCTTCTTGAGAGACCACCTTATGAACACTGGCAGTGTCATTTCATTAATTGGTCCCAAAAGGTGATTTCATGCAGTGACTGCAAAATCACCCTTTGGGCCCAAATAATGCCATGACAGTGATAGCATTCGTGAGAAGGGGTCCCAAAAACCTCATGTTGAAAATTTGTTGCAAAAATTCCAAAAAATGCCTGAGGTATGCAACAAAGTTGAAAAAACCCTATCTATCCCTTTATACAGCTTACCAAACTGGTCCGAAAGTAGTGGGTTATTGATATGTAAACAAATACAGCTTACCGGCATTTCCTCAGTTCGCAGTCGGCTTTGAAGAGTGCAGACGTGTTCCCAGTCCACGGAAGATCGTCGCGCTGGAGTCCGGAGGTAAGTATGAGGTGAGGGGATGTGAGGAGGCAGGGTGCGCAGTGGGTGGGTGTGGGTTGTAGGAGGGCAGGGAGAAGCACAGAGGGACAGTGTTTTATTTGCAGGTTTGTTTGTTTTTTCAAAGGACGACACAAGATGTTTGCCACGCTGGGGTGGGCTCCCAGCGTGGCCCAAGGATGGCTGATTGGGGGAGGCATGGAGCCGATGAGGGATTAGGCACCCCCGTCAGCCATAGCATCTATTGCCATGCTGGGGTGGGCTCCCAGCGTGGCACCCTGTACTCTGGGGGGGAGGACAGTGGAGCCGATGGGGGACTGGGCACCCCCGTTGGCTATACCCCTGAGTTGCCACACTGGGGTGGGCACCCAGCATGGCATGTGGAAGGCTTTGGGGGGAGCGCAGCACAGCCGACGGGGGATTTGGGCACCTCTGTCAGCTATACAATGTGCGTGTGGGTGGGGGGGCAGCACGCAGTATGCGTGTGTGTGTGTGTGTGTGTGTGTAGGGGAGCACGCATGAGCAGGTGATATCTGATCACTGCTCGCTGAAGTGTAGCTCCCCCTTTCAACTGTATGCCACTGCATTTTGGAGCTGTCATAGACAGCTCAGCAGGCATTGGAGAACTTCGGTCGCGCCTGCAAACACACTGCCTGAATTGGAAGAGGGCTGCCACACCTCTGAAAACTCAGATGATGGCACTATGTTTCTTGCATATGTGTGCAAGCAAACATAAAAATGAGAATGAAAGAGAAAGATAGGAAAATTATAGGAAAAGGGGCAAAATGAAACTGCCTAAAAAGTACAAAAAATATTAAAAAAATGTGTAACTAGAACAAAACTATTCACAAGAACTAAATTAATAAACCAAGAAAAATAAATTGTCAAAAATGTGCTCTAAATCTGGAATAAAATTACAGACAGACTCCTTCTCCTCTCCCTAACTGACTAACAGTGCAAAAGTGAAAGTAAGGCAGAGTTACTATACAGATATTTACCATGTGACTGCAGAAGTTGAAACATGTGACCTTCAGACACATTGTTTATCACTCCAAAAGCCTTATTTTCAAAAACGTCACCACTGATACCTCAAAAGCAAGGTTAACAGTGACATTACTGGGCAGTCTTAATGGTGAATTTTAAAGGTAATGGTAAGATTTTGTAGATTGCTCCTCAGAGCAAAGTTGGCAACTTTGCCAGATATTTGCCGGTGAATTAAAACTTTGGCACATCTCTTTTTTTTTCAATTTAATATAGTTTATTAAGCATTTAGAAACATGAATACAGATGTGCAACCAACAGTTTCCACCAGTCTCGAAAAAGGGACAAAGAGCCTTAAAGCACCATGGAAAACTGATGGCAAGCATGAAGGGCCTAGCGAGTACAAGAACTACAGTTGACAGTATTAAGGCCTATGTGGATAAAAATACCTACATCTTATCCTACCCCCACCCTGAACCCCCACCCCACCCCACCCATACCTTCCTCCTTCCTATCAGAGCACATATGGGGTTGAGAGTAAATTGTGAGCTCATCTGGTAATAACTGCTTGTAAAGATCTGTTAGGATACCGTAAGGGTACCAGGCAGACAGGAACTACAGTACTATTCCTCTTCCCTTACAAAGATACATGTGGGGAGCCTCTACCCCACATGTGTGTTTAGGCTAGTTTAAGGGCTACATATCAGGGGTAAAAGGGATGGTAGTGGGGCTCACTTCCTAAGGAAGCTGTCTCAGCAGTTCTGATGGTGGAAAATGTGTTTCTCCATTTCAAGGACCTGGAGCACCTCTGAGTGCCTTTCCCTGAGGGAGGGCATGGTTTGGTCTAACCAGTGTCAGATGATAATATGTTTGGCCACCATTGAGATCAAAGACATGAAAGCCTTGTGGCAATCAAGCATATCTTTGGGGAAGTGGCCCAACAGATGGATCTGCAGCATAAAGTAGGAATTCAAACCTAGCATTGCATCCAGGGTGTCTCGGATTGCTAGCCAGAAAGGAGACACCAGGGTACAATCACAAAGGATGTGTTTTAACATCCCTTCTGAATTATCGCATCTGATACAGTTTGTGGAATGTGGATCTGCTCATCCTATATAATCTAGATGGGGAGTAATAGAGATAATGCAATATGCATAATTAGAGAAACCAAAGGTGGTCCTGTTTGATGTGTTTGTATAAATGCTGCCAGATTTACTGCCATTCCCTCTTACTCAGATCAAGACCTAATTTATGCTTTCAATAGAAACATATCCCCTGGGGGCTGTTTAGGTTCTGATGTTGAGAAGGGTCATAAAATCTGGATATAGGGTGAGGTAGAACAGTGGTGTCAATAAGCCTTTGCACCAATGGGTTAGAATTGTCATGCCATGGTGGCAGATCCAGAAATTCAGAGATTGCACTACTCATTTGCACGTGTTTACAGGGACGGCAAGTTTGGAATGAGAAAGCTTTTCTTAACTTCACCAACAGGGCTGAGCTATCCCTCTTTAATTAGAGGTGAAATTGGTGTCCTATAGAGAGGTGGGCAAAAACTCAAGGGAATAGTGCTGTTCACTATTTGGAAGTTTATATTACCAAACAGGGTTTGGACCAGATCTTTCTGGGGAGTGAGACCAAGGTGGGAGTAAATCTGATGGAGGGCATTAAGAGACCAAAACATTGGAGAGGCATACAGTGGTTTGCAGAGTTTGGAAGATTTGTTATATATTAGGCTACCAATATTGATGCCCTGTGAATGGCAGAGATGCTGTTCCAAGGAAAGCCACAGGGGAATATAGGGATCATATGGGAGGCCAGCAGTGGTAGAACTTCACCAAAATATTTTGTAGCAGTGGATGGCACAGTAATAGAGAATGAAGTTAGGTACTCACAGTCCTCCAAGTTCTTTCTGAATGGTCAGCTTGGTGTAAGCCCGTCGTACAGCCTTGCCATTCCAGTGGAAATCTGAATGGGAGGTTTGAAGATGGGACAACCAATGTTTGGGAAGATAGAGGCTCACCATGTTCATTGGATAAAGTAACCCGGGTAAAATGTTCATTTTTATCACATTCACTCACCTCCACAAAGAGAGTGGAAGAGATTGCCATCTCTGAAGATCTGCCTGGATATCTTGATGGATGGGGAGAGGTTAATCTTAACCAATGCAGAGATAGAGCTGGAGATCTTGATCCCCAGCCGGGAGAGGACCTTAGATTCCCAGGAAAGACATAAGTCATTAATCCACTGCCATGGTACATGCACATTGAGTGGCATGACCTTAGATTTGTCCAGGTTAAGTTTATATCCTGCCATCTGAGTCTGTTTATTGTCTCCACAGCAGCTGGTATAGAAGTCTGGGGATTCTCTAAGTGCAACAGTAAGTCATCTGCATAGGCGGACAGCCTATGCCCTATGCTCTCTACCTGGGTTCTCTGGATCCCAGGGTTGTTCTGGAGGATTGAATGAGGAGCTCCAGGTAAAGACTGAAAAGGAATGGGGAAAGAAGGCAGCCTTGTCTGATATCCTGCATCAGAGGGAAAGAGGCTGAGAATATGCTGTTATGATGAATCCTGGCCGAGGGGTGGTGATAGATTACCTTATGCCACTCACAAAAGTTGGTAAGAATGCTGAATCTCTGGAGTGTGGCAAACAAGAAAGGCCAAGAGACATGGTTGAAGGCCCTTTCCTCATCTAAGGAGACCAATACCACTGGGATCTGCCTTCCCCCACCACCGTGGTGAGGTGAAGGACTTTGTTCAGATGGTCAGAGGACAAATGTCCAGCCACGAACCCCACCTGGGTCGGGCTGATGAGGCCCTGCCATGTCCTTAGGAGGCAGTTTGCCAATACCTAGGCTATGATTTTCAGGTCTGAATTCAGGAGAGAAACAGGGCGATAATTTCCCATGAGGAGAAGCGATTTACTGGGTTTGGGAATAATGGTGATCTAGGCTTGAGTGAATGAGCAATCCATCAATCCAGAAAAATGAAGATAGTTGAATAATCTGATAAAGGAATGGAGCCAGAATGTCTATAAAGGTGGCATAGAAAGAATTATTGAACCCAACCGGACCAGGGGCCGTCTCCTTTGGTAGTTGTTCTATCACTCTCTTGACTTCTGTTAGGGAGACAGGAGTCTGTAAGATCTCTTGCTGTGACTCCAAGAGGGTGGGAAGTGGAATAGAGTCCAAATGGGATTCTATAAGATCTGGGCCAGGAGTAGACTCCACCTTCGGACAATAGAGTTTTATAAAAGTGTTGAAAGGCATCCACTATGTCTCAGGGGGGTGTAAGGATTGTCCCCCTGGGGTAGGTTGGAGACTGTGGATCATTTGCTGGGCTTCCAGCTGCTTGAGTCTAAGGGCCAGAAGCTATCCCACTTTCTCCCCTGATTCCAAGTAGTGAAATCTGACCCTCTGGAAGGCTAGATCAGCCTGCTCTGCCAGTAACCCAAAATATTGGGCCCTAAGGGAGTGCAGCTGGTTCCAATTGTCCTGGTCAGATGTAGAGGAGAGACGATGTTCTAGGTTTTGGATTTGGGTCAACAGAGAAAGTGCCTTTTTCACCCGCTGCTTCTTAGCTTTAGAGGCAAAGTGGATACATTCCCCTTGCACTGCACATCCAAGCATGGAACAGACTCCTTGTTTTTCTTAGAGTGTTTGAATGAATTCCGTAAGGGCTGTGACAAAATGGGTATCTTTCAGGAGGGTGGAGTTTAGGCGCCAGGCCCTGTCCTGTTCCTCTAAACCCTTTAGAGAATGTTCCATGTAGAATGAGGCATGATCAGAAATCACAGTGGGTAGACTATCGCAGGCGAGGAGACCCGACAGACCAGACAGGTTAATCAAAAAGTAATCAATATGGGAATATGATTTGTGGGGGGCTAAGAAGAAGGTGTATTGTCTGTCATCTGGATGTAGGATGCGCCACGGTCACCAAGACCTAGTAAGTCCATGAGCTCTTGCAGCAACCATTGGGCCAATGAGAGCCCCTTGTGGCAAAATCTCGACCTGTCAAGGTCCGGGGGAATTATTAAATTCCAGTCTCCTCCAAGTATAATTAGGAGATGAGAAAAAGGTAATAGGTGAGACAGAAGATGAGAGAAAAATGTAGGAGAGTCAGCGTTAGGACCACATATCCCCCAAAAAAGGCCCAGATACTGGATCAACAAAAGCATCCACCTGGATCTCCACAATCTATTAGTAGTTGATAGGGGACACCCCAATGAAACAAGATCCCAATGCCACCCTTTTTGTTACTCACCCCCATCCCAAAAACCTGTCTGACCCATTCTCTGCAGAAGTACTGGATATCTTCCTGCTTTAAGTGAGTTTCCTGGAGAAAAACTACATTGGGCTGGTATTTTTTAATGTGGCATAGGATCATATACCTCTTTCACTTGTCGTTTGCCCCTTAATATTCCAGGATATAAATTTATATGTGGTACCCATAAGCGGAGTCGATTTTAGGTAGCGCTCAAACTCCCATCAGCCTGTTTGCAATTTTGTAGAGACCTCTGATTACCACTCTACCCCCTCCTCCCAGTAACACCCCTATCCCTTCCCCTCTCCCCTTCCCCTGCACCCAGAGCTGGAAGCACATCATAAGCCATTGGAAATGACCATTGCCCTCCCTCTCAGATCCCACCCACTCATACAGCAGTCCAAGAAAAACTACAGCATCCCTTATAAGAACATGTACCAACCCCGGCCCTAGTGGCTGTATCACCAACACACCTAGGCCCATAATGAAGTAAAGCATCTAGCATGGGCCTCCAACCCCCCTTCCCAGCTCAACTTACAAGGATTTATTGACAAAATTATGTATAACCCAACTGACAATTACATACATATCAGATATCCCAAAACCTCACTGAGAGCCCCACAACATGTTACAAACAGAAAACATGTTAACTGATAACAACCATCCCATGATAACACCCCTGGAGCCAAGTGGATAGACCAAAGAGGACACAGCATGTTGAGGGATGTGAGTGATAGTAGACTATGATTAGCAAGCATTGCAACCCCCTAGCTCACCCTCCCTAAGCCCTCTGGATATGTGGTAGGGGCAAGTTCTTCAGCTCCGGTTCAGGCATCACTGGGGTGGACTGTTGGGTCCAGCATTACTCCCTGCCCTCTTCTCCCCTTCAGGACGCAATAAGGGCTGGTCCCCCATATATAAAAGCCTGTGGGCACAAGACTGAGAGTTAAAGTATCAGAAATGGTTGGGACATATTGGCTGCTGGGGAGGGAGACAACCGATATCTCTCATCGCAGGGATAGCCTATATTTGGGCTCAGGGTTGCTGCAGCAATGGTGGCCCTAACACATTTGCCTCTGCTGGCAGAATGTCCGCTAGCCCAAGACCAGAGCTTGGATGGCATAGATTAGGTGAGGGTTTAGACCAACGATAGGGGCAGGAGAACCCAGTCCCCTTCTCCACCATCTCAGACATAGAGAAGTCACCCCAGAGGTCCTACCAAGAGAGGCCCAGTGTGTCTCTTCCACACTTCCAACCACTGATGTCTACTTGTAGACAAGAGAACCACCTTCTAATACAAGGCCCTGGAAGACCCACGGGTCAGATTGGTAGCAAAACTGAAAGGAGTCTAGTGTGGGGGCACCTGGTGTAGGGCAATCTACCCTCAGGATCCAATGTGGGAGACTCATGGAGTACCACTTATAGGGAGGGGGAGGAGGGAAGCCCCACTACATGCCCATAACAGAGATCTGCCCCTGCCCTGCCAATAGACTGAGCCAAAGACCTACCCGATCCCCTCCGGTATTCAGGTGGTGTTCCAGGAAGGATAGGTGTTAATTTGCAGCAACTAGTCCCAGGTCCCCACACAGGCTGTAGTCATCCTTCAAGGCACTGGATGGCAGCACAGCGGAGCAACCAGGGATGCAAACAGTATGGTGCAGATGTCCTGGTCCCCACATGGTAGCATTGGTCAGGTTGAGAGAACCAACACCAGTTCTTTTTTTTTTTATTTAATATACTTTATTGCTTTTTTTTTTTTTTTAGTGTAAGCAGATAGTATGAAACAAAGCATTAGACTGAAAGATGTTAAAGATAAGTATAAGACATTTACAACTTAAAGGAAACAACACATTATCTGGTGCTTACAGGTTTCCCCACTCACTCTCATCCCACCCCACCCTCCACCCACCCAACCCCGGTCTGCCACCAGTTACACTAATCCAAACCATAACTGCAAACTACATTCACTTCCTAATAGGGACACAAACAAAACAAGAGAAAAAAAAAATTATTTTCCCCCATCACCACAAGTTAAGTACAAGGAGAACACTGTCCTGAGCTTTGGATGGGTGACCAACACCAGTTCTTGATGAGGAAGTGTCCTGGTACTCCTGAGATGTCAGGCCCTATAAGTCCAAAGGTCTATCTAGTCCCCAAAATCTCCAAAAGGTTAACAGTCCCCTTGCTTATTGGAGCAAACAGTCCCCAAATTAGTGATCCACACTCTTTTCCAAACATCAACAGCATATTAAACCCTAGAGTTCTAGAAAGAGGTCATAGCCTTCCAACTGTCCCTTGTGCCCTTCACTTGGGAGGATGGAATATGTCTGAAACAGGTTAGGTAGCTCCTGCTTGGTCTAAGTCATCGAGCTGAAGGGTTTCTGTGAGCCAGCTGAGTCCCTCCAAGTCCTCAATCTTCTCCTCCAGCTTAGAAACTTATTGGTGGAAGGAGGTTGACTCCAGCTCCTGGGGAGTACTCCAGTCCTTGAAGGAGCTAATCCTGGCCTCCACATCTCCCACCCTCCGTGAGTGAGAGGGTCTCGGTGGTTTTCTGCAAAGCAGTAAGTTGCCCTGTTATGCTTAAAACAGCTTTTTTTGATGGTGGAGAGCTCCTGCAAAAATTTCTCCTCTGACAGGGGAGTTGGCACCGGGCTGGGTTTTGTAGAGGCTGCTACCTGCAGCTTTGGTTTTTTTATATGCCTTGGATTTCTCCGGCATGGGTGATGGGGTGTGCGTTGGGCCCACAAGCCGCATCTTGGTCTCCATGGTGGTGGTCTTTATTTCTTTGGAGTTGGTGAACTAAAGCTCGAGAGTGGTGTGGTGGGTTGTAGGTACAGCTGAAATGCTGAAAACTGAGAATTTCAAAAGGTAGGAGATTGTTAAAACCTAATAAAGTTGAGCCAAGGAGCAGAGCTGAAGTAAAGGTGTCTCACCCACTCAGATGCATCATGTCACTTCCAGTTTTGTCACATCTCTACCTGGGAGGCATAAAAAGGAAACCAGACAGGGAAAAAGAGTGGATTTGTGGGCATGAGAGAGAGAGAGAGAGAGAGAGAGAGAGAGAGAGAGAGAGAGAAAACAGGGTTGCTGTATACTGGAAAGCTGAATCAAGCTAAAAAAGTATTTTGCTTTGTATGTGCTCTGCTAAAGTAAGCTGACTTGAACCCTTGTTTGACACTGAAGTAAAGCAACTTTTCTTTTATTGATCCTTATTTGTGGTTTTTTTTTTAGGATTTCTCCCCCCCACCACCAAGCCTTGGTTTACTACAGTACTGTTTCATGTGGTTGGCTTTAGTAGTGGGATTGAACTTCCCCCTTATCTAAACAGGGGTAAGGTGACTCAAAAAAAGTACTGCAGTGGCTGGCAGAACAGTGAGCATAGCAGATCCAGATGCAAAGGGACTGAATGGCTCAGCAAGCTCAGCAGCAAGCTGAGAGAGACCAACAGCTGGCACAACTACAGGTTCAGAGAGACCAACAACTGGTGCAACAGATCCAGATGCATGGGGACTGGATGGCCCAGAAAGTGCAGCTGCAGGTGTAGAGAAACCAGCAGCAGATGCAACAGCAGGTGCAGAGAGATAAGAAACAGCAGGAGTTTATGAAGCAGGTGCTGCAAGCATGTAAAGAAACTGTGTCTCAGCTACAGGTCACATGGAATCCAGTTGCTGTAGGGTCTCACCTCATGCTAACAAAAATGCATCCTGAGGAGCACTCTGAAGCCTATCTTATGACTTTTGAGAAAGTTGCTGGTACCACTGTCTGGTCATGAATACTCACATTGCACCATATATAACTGGAAATGCACAAGCTGCTTATCAGAGCTTAGACAATGCTGCTGCCAGAGACTGTGACCAGGTGAAGGTGGCTATCCTCAACCGGATAGGAATAACTGAAGAGAGCTATTGATGGAAACTATGCACATTTTGTTGTAAAGCTGGAACTTGAGCCAGAGTGGCTGCTCAAAGATTGAATACTTGGTTACCTGGTGGTTAAAACCAGAGGTATGGTCTAAAGAGGACATTTAGGAAGCCTAAGAAGTCCTGTAGATGGACACTGTCCACTGTCCAGGTTTGTAATGGCTGTGGACTGCATGGACCAGGGTTCAAGGAAGGTCAGAAGTGACTAAAATGAGGAATCGGAATCCATATCAATGGAAGGTCATTAGGCACTTTCGAAGTCAGGCTAGACATGTTTGAAATCCAGTGAATATAGTTTCTGAACAAAGAAATTATAAGGTTCTTAAAAATGCTTATCAGAACCTCACTGTGGTAAATGGCAGTTTGTCTGGTTAAAAAAGCACAAACATTTCCAAGATTTTTTTTTTTATACTTTGGGCCAGATATTCAAACTGCGCTACTTTGTGGAGCAAGCCCTTGCTCTGCACAAAATAGTTGCGCTGGGGTGTGTCCAGAGCAATATTCAAAGGAGTTGTGCCCTTGAGCAACTCCTTTGAATATCACCCCCCCCAGCCACAGCCACTGTGCATGGCGCAGTGGAACTTGCGCCTCTGAAAGTTGTCAGAGTGGAGCATTCAACTTGCGGTGGCGCAAGTACCATTGCGCCATGTGCAAAATCCCGATATTCAAAAGGTGACATGCAAATAGGGCCATGATTCATGTAAGGCATGGGGGGGGCATTTGCATCTGATTATGGCCCCATTTGCATTCCATTATCATGCAGGTGCGCCAATCCCCGAGGACTTGCACCTGGCGCCCTGCCAGGCAGCAGTCATCGGGGACCGACGCCCCCTGCAGCCCAATCGCAGGCAAAATAGTGTAAAATCCCCCTCACCACCCACCACCAGCCCAATCGTGGGCATAGTTTAATCCCCCCCTACCAACCCGATCACAGGCAGCAATGTGTCTCCCCCAACACATCCCTGGTGGTCAGTGGACCATAATCTGATCGGGATGGTATAAATAAACATCCCCAACACATCCCTGGTGCCAATGTCCCCACCCCACCCACCCACGAAACCTCACCAGCCCGCTCCCCGGCAGCCAGAGGGCAGCAGCATCCCACCCGCCTGCCACCCCGCCCCCATCGACTGACTGCCCGGTAGTGCTGCACGCCCATTGGTGCAGAGCAAGAGCCAATGGGCTTGCAGCTCATACCGTACAAAACAGTCCAGTTTTTGTGACTGAAATTCCGACTCCACCACAGTTCCTGACAAACTCTGGATGGTAGAATCATGTTGCTCAAGTTTTTGCATGGTTTTCTCAGTTTTTGAGTCCATGGCTTGCATGGACTCAAGCATAGTCTGCCAGGGAGGTTCTGTCGTTTGCTCTGAGACCGCCGCTCCATTACTTTGCAAGGAGCATGCCACCTTATGAGGCTGGAGCGACAATGTTTTCTGCGCTCCCTGTTGTTGCCCCTTCGTTCTACCCATAGCAATTTTGGTATCCACTAATGCAGAACAATTTGCAGGAACAAGTTCTGAAGTCCGTTTTCTTAGAGAACTGTTAAATTTTATGCTTTCTTTTAGTTTTAGCCACGTCATGTAGGAGAGCTCGTGATGGTGCTTCCAGCCTGGAAGATGGCTATTTAGTGCTCCCATTTCCAAGATCTGAAATGAAAAATGACATTTTACACAAGGTGGAAGAGGAAAAACAAATGTAAACTGTACATTATCAACTTCTGGTTCCCCGGTCTGCAAGAAGGGAGGTATGAAGAATACCTATTGAGGGTCATTTGGGTCAAGAAGAAAACATGAAGCACATACTTGCTCATTTTTTCTGTCCAGGTATATGGAAGAAAGTGGCAGATTTGTGTGCCTTCTGCACAGAGTGTCAGTTGGTTGCCCCCAGAAATATAAAGCAGGTCCCACTGATCCCAATGCCCATAATAAAAATTCCATTTCAGAAAATTGGGGCTGACATGGTGTGACCCATGGTAAAATATTCAGCAGGGTGTCAATATATTATGGTGATAATGGATTACCCCAACCAATACCCCAAGGCTATTCCCCTGCACTGCACTACAGCCATGTCATAGCTAAATCATTGCTAAAGGTATTTTCCCAAGGTGGGCTGCCAAAGGAGATCATGACTGATCAGGGAGGCAACTTTATGTCAAAGCTTATGAAGGAGTATGACCAGTTAACCCAGATCATTGAACAGGACCTACATAAATGGTCTCAGCTACATTTGCCCTCTTACTCTTGAAACAAATTGTTAGAATAAATATCTTCCCCTGCTTCCTCTCTTTTTATAGGTAATTCCTCTAACCCTGTCAACATTTTACTTTACATAGAAACATAGAAACCACTTGGCCCACCCAGTCTGCCCATTTCCCTACCTGATGGATAAGCTGCAGATCCTAGTTAACCAGCAGTCTAATTCTTCCTACCCCCACCCCCTAGAATTGCCTTATGACTGCCCCATGCATGCTTGAATTCCACCACTGTTTTTGACTCCACAACCTCCTCTGGAAGGCCGTTCCATACATCCACCACCCTCTCTGTGAAAAAATACTTCCTTAAATTACCTCTGAGCCATCCCCTTCTATCTTCAGATTGTGCCCCTTGTTCTTGCACACTTTTTTGAAAGATGCTACCTCTTTGACTTTGTTGATTCCTTTGAGGTACTTGAAAGTTTCTATCATGTCCCCCCTCTCCTCCTTTCCTTGAGGCTATACATATTAAGCTCCTTAAGTCTCTCTTCATATGTCTTCGGTGCAGACCCTGCACCATTTTAGTTGTCCTCCTCTGGACAGCTTCCATCCTGTCTATGTCTTTGCGGAGACTGGGTCTCCAGAACTGCACGCAGTACTCCAGATGTGGTCTCACCAGCTGTCTGTACAGAGGGATAATAACTTTGTTTTCTACTGGTGATGCCTCTCCTATGCATCCCAGTATTCCCCAGCCTCCTTGCTGCCCTCTCACATTGCTTGCCCACCTTTAGGTCATCTGATATGACTACCCCCAGGTCCCTTTCCATTTTTGTTGTTAGTATCTCACCCCCCATTGTGTACTCTTCCCCTGGGTTTTTGTTTCCCAGGTGCATTACCTTGCACTTCTTAGCATTGAATCTAAGCTGCCATACATTTGACCATTCCTCTAACCTTGCCAAGTCCCTTCTCATCCTTTCCACCCCACCTTGTGCATCAACTCTGTTGCAGATCTTTGTGTCATCTGCAAAGAGACATACTTTTCCTTCCAGTCCCTCTGCAATGTCGCTTATAAAGACATTGAAGAGGACCAGTCCTAATACTGAACCCTGCAGTACCTCACTACTAACCCCCCTTTTTTCAGAGTGGACTCCATTTACTATTACTCTCTGTGTCCTATTCTCCAGCCAATTCTTTACCCAGGCTGTCATCTTGGGACCCAATCCCAGGCTGGCTAACATGTATATTAATCTTTTGTGTGGGACTGTGTCAAATGCCTTGCTAAAGTCTAGGTAGGCCATGTCCACAGCCCCTCCCTGATCAACTACTTTGGTCACCCAGTCAAAGAAATCTATCAGATTTGTCTAGCATGATCTTCCTGCTGTGAATCCATGCTGCCTTGGGTCCTGTGCCCCTCTGGCCTCTAGATACTCAACAATTCTTTCCTTCAGAAGTGATTCCATCATTTTCCCTACCACTGAGGTTAAACTAACAGGTCTATAGTTTCCTGCTTCTGCCTTGCTCCCACTTTTGTGAAGGGGAATCACATCTGCCCTCCTCCAGTCCTCAGGTACCACCCCATCCTCCCATGATTTGTTAAAGAGGGTTGTCAGTGGTGTCACTAGTTCTACCCTTAGTTCTTTTAGAATTCTGGGATGAATCCCATCAGGCCCCATTGCTTTGTCCACCTTCAGTTTTAAGAGCTCTTTCAGAACCCTTTCTTCTGTAAATGGGCTGGTATCAACTTCTATCCAGAGTGTTTCTACTGTTTGTTTTAGGTACCTCCCTCTTCCTTTGTAAATACTGAGCAAAAATATTTGCTTAGTATCTCTGCCTTTCACAGTCACCCTCTGCCCACCCTCCTCCCTTTTTAAGCCTCATTATCCCTCCCTTGGTCTTCCTTCGCTCCTGATGTACCTATAAAAGGTTTTATCCCCCTTCTTAACTGAGTTGGCTATCTTTTCCTCGGTTTGGGCCTTTGCTGTTCTGACTGCCTTTCCAGCTTCCTTTTGCTTTAACTGATACAGTTCGATGTCCTGTTCCTTCTGTGATTCCTTGTACTTCCTGAATGCTTTCTTTTTCTCTTGAACCTTCACTGCCACTTCCTTTGAGAACCATAGTGGTTTCTTACCTCGTTTCATTTTGTTTATTTGCTTTACACAAAGGCTTGTTACCTCTGTGATGGCAGTTTTTATTATTCCCCATTGTTCTTCCACCCCTCCTTCCTGCCCATTTGCTAGTGCATTCCTTAGGCACTCACCCATTTTGGCAAAGTAAGCCTTCCTAAATCCAGTACCTTTGTCTTTGTATGGCTTGACTCTATTGCTGTGTTTATTGTGAACCATACTGTTCGATGGTCGCTAGTTCCCAGATGGCTACCCACTTCTACATCTGTGATCCTCTCTTCATCTCCATTTGAGAGAACCAGATCTAAGATTGCTCCCTCCTGAGTGGGCTCCAATACTAGTTGTCTAAGGCATGCCCCCTGTAGGGCATCTAGAATAACCCCACTCTTAGAAGTGGCTGCTGCAACTGCACTCCAGTTAACATCTGGCATATTCAGATCACCCATCAGTAATATCTCCCCTTTATCTGCCATTCTAAGTATACTTTCTATCATTTCCTTGTCCATTTCCTCCCTCTGAGAGGGGGGTCTGTATACAACCCCTGTGTGGATTGTGGTGCCATTGTCTGCCTCCAAATTGACCCTCAGTGCTTCTTCTCCTCCCTGTTTACCCTTTTGTTCTGTTGCTTTGATTTCTTCTCTTATGTAGAGAGCTACTCCTCCTCCCCTTTTACCCTCCCTATCCCTCCTGTAGATAGTGTATCCTGGTATGTTTATGTCCCAGTTATGGTTCTGTGTGTACCATGTTTCTGTGACTGTCATGATATCCAGATCTTCCTCCTCCATCAAGGCCACTAATTCAGGAAGCTTGTTACCCAGACTACGGGCATTGGTACTCATTGCTCTCCATTTTCTGATGGCTTTACCTTCTCTAGCGGCATCCCCCACTGACCTTTCTACCTTGGTCTTTTTCTCATTTAGTACCCTGTTTTGTAAAGGGAGGCTGGGATTTTCCTGCTGCTTATCAGTGCTTCTCCCCTTGACTAGTTTAAAGGCTTGCCAATGAAGAATTTAAACTGATTGCCCAAAAGACTTGTTCCCTTCCTGGACAGATGCAGACCATCCTGCCAGTATAGGCTGGTGTCCCTCCAGGTGGAACCCCAGTCCCCAGTGAAACCAAACCCCTGTGCTCCACACCATTTTTTCAACCATTCATTAAACTGCATGGTGCAAAGTACCTTCGCCTCACTCATGCCATTGACAGGCAGCACCTCAGAGAAGGATATTGTGTGTGCTACTTGTCTTAGGCCCCTCCCCAATTCTACAAAGTCCTTCTGCACTGCTCTTATCTCATGATGAGCTAAGTCATTTGTCCCTAGGTGGACAATGATGTCCAGCTCAGACTCCCATGCAACTGTTCTCCTGATCCTAAGGATGCGCTTCCTGTCCCTCCAAGCCATGGCACTAGGCAGGCAACTTACTTCAGTTTTCCCTGCTCCCCCCAGTTCTATCCCCCTAATAATTGAGTCCCCCACCAGGAGCTTCTTTCTTTCCCTGTGGTGCCCTCTGCCTCCTTCCGGAGGGCCTCCCTTGTGACAGTTGTCTGCACCCTCCTTAGTCTTCTCTGCGGGTGCATCCATAGGGGAACTATGCTCCCCTAGAATGGTGTATGGATTGTGGAGTGGAACATCTGACTGGGTGTACCTCTGTTCCACCACCCTTACCCTCCCTGAGCCCACTGTGGTCCAACTGCTGTGCTTTCTTTGCAACCTCTGAGGTAGTAGTGGTGGCTCTGGTGCTCCCTGGATGGGGGAGGTTCCCTTGCCACTGTCCAGTGCGGCCTGAAGATGGGCAACTTCCTCCCTCAGGGCAGATAGTTGTCTGCAAACAGGGCAGCATCTCAGCCTCCAGAAAGACTCCCAGAAGACTGCTGCCCCACAGCCATTACATTGTACTACTCCCCACATAACTGTCTACCTTGTTTAGTTTTTTTGTGTGTGTGTGTGATTGGTGCGTTATATAGAAATATATGTATTTATATAATGTGTATGCTTATATTGTCAGTGCAGTGTGCTAGACAGGATATGACAGTGATATGTACCTTGTCCTCTTGAGGAAATGATGTCAGAACCCCAGGTATAAATGAACTATTTCCAGGTGGGTGGGGTGAGGGTGGAAAGGGGTTGGGCCTAAACTGTGCCCTCACAAAACAAACAGCTAAACACTCTGACCTACCGATGTGATGAGTGCCTTCCTGTCAGCAAGATGCCATACACGACAATTTGTAATACTGTTTCAAACCAATTTGACAGAGAAAATACCCTGCTAATCAAACAGAGAAAAATACAAACATCCAAGTCAGACACAGGTAAACCTCCCCAGCCCCAAAAGAGCCTGGTGGCTTGTGCTCTGAAAACAGACAGCCCTACAACATGTCAGCTGTGCAGAAGGGCAGACACAGAAAACAGTATTCAGCCTATGTGGGTTTAAACTCTTCCTGCACTGAAAACCTTAACACTTGTAACAAAAGTAAAGCAAACCCCACCTCCCTCTGTTGATTGAAAGACTGCCTTTTCTGATAATTCTAAGTTCCTTATTTCACCCTTCAGTTAGAAGTATCCTCCACCTGAAGAATATTAACTTTCCTAAGGAATGTGCTTCAAACCAAAGACAATTGTAAATTGTAAGGTTCACCTCCTTCTGCTGTGAGCACTACTCGCTTTCTGGCAAATCTTAAGTCCAGTGTTGCAGCTTGCGGCCAGAGGTAGCTTCACCTGAAGACTATGAGGTTATCTGATGAGCCTGCTAAAATTAATACTTTTATCAAGGTCTGTAAGATTCTTCCAGAGCTATTGGCTGTTAAGTAGCTGTGATGTAAGCACTTCCTGACACAGTCTGGCTTGGCCTTATAAGGCACACTGAGGTAAACAAAAGAAAAAACAGTTTCCACCCCCTAGGCACTGTCTGGGTCCAATACACAGCCTGTAACCTGCTCTCAGTTCAGGGCTTATGACAAATTCTTAGCCCAGTGAATACTCACAGTATTACAAATATTGCAATGCAAACAGTCAATCACTAACTCCAATCAAGTCAGAAGGGCAGAAACACAGAAAACAGTAAAATCTTAACAACTGTAACAAGTAAAGCAAACTCCACCTCCATCTGTTGATTGAAAGACTGCCTTTTCTGATAATTCTAAGTACCTTATTTCACCCTTCAGTTAGAAGTATCCTCCACCTGAAGAATATTAACTTTCCTAAGGAATCTGCTTCAAACCAAAGACAATTGTAAATTGTAAGGTTCACCTCCCTCTGTTGTGAGCACTACTTGCTTTCTTGCAAATCTTAAGTCCAGTGTTGCAGCTTGCAGCCAGAGGTAACTTCACCTGAAGACTATGAGGTTATCAAGTTGGAACAGGGTCCAGTTGTGGTTTGTTTGGCAGGAAAGATGGCCATGGCTGCGATGAAGGCTCTTGCAGCTACCTAGGTTGGGGGGGGGGTGTTAAACCTTCCTGATCTGCACATTTATTACCGAGCTGTGGTGGATACAATCCTTCTCTCACTGAACCCCAAATTCTCATCACCCTGAAAACATATTGGCTGGGATATTCAAAGCAGTTGCGCATTGCACAACTGAGTTGCGCCAACACAAGTGCGGACATGTGCCAAGCAGTGATAGTCAGAGTGAGCCATTGCACAGCACAAATTCCATTGTGCCAATGCACAACTATAATGAATTCAGGTGCAAGAGCAGGGGGCGTACCCATGAATATCTGGCACAGTGCAATATTCAACCGTGGAACCATGGCACAAGTGAGGAGCAAAACCTGGATGAGACAAGCAGACTTGAGCCTATAAATACAGGGTGCAAGCACACAGACAGCACTTGCGCCAGGTGAGAGGGAGAGAGAGAGAGAGAGAGTGGCAAAACACAGCAAGAAGGATGGACAGACAGACAGAAAGACAGACTAAGTGAGACAGAGTGAGTGAGAGACAGAAAGACTGTCACAGGCAGCCACAGGGAGAGAGGGACAGAGGTGGCAGTTGAGAGGGAGCCAGGGGCAGAGAGAGTGAGAGGGAAGGCAGGCACAGTTCCAGGCAGTGCACCAGGGTGGCACACAGCCCACAGCAGCTGACTGCCCAGGGGGAGACAGGACATCAGGGGCCATGGATAGTGTGCCCTTCCTGATGGAGGCTGTAATGAGGGGTGTGAGGGGGCAGGAGGAACAGCGATGTGGCCGAGGAAGGGCTTATTGGTAGTATGCCCAGAACAGGTGGTACTGTGCCCACACCACCATAGAGAATTACACCGACATGGAGATTGTGGGATGATACCACCAGAACGGGCCATTCTGAGGCAGCTCTGCAAGTTGTGCAGTGAGGAGATGCAGGCACCCACAAGACGGAGCCAAGCAATGTCTATGGAGACAAAAGTGACAGCTGTCATTTACCTGCTTGCCACGGGCATCTTCCAGAGACCAACAGGGGACACCACAGGCATAAACCAGTTGGCTGCATCATGCCTCCTCACACAGTTCCTCAACACTCTGCTGCCATGTGCTTTGGAATACATTCATTTCTCCAGCACACAGGGGGAGTGTACAGCAGCCATGCAGGACTTCCACAGGGTAGCACATATGCCTGGCATGCTTGAGGCCATTGACTGCACCCACGTGCACATCCACATGCCACCTGGCCCTGACAGTGTGGTCTATACCAATAGGAAGGGGTTCCCGAGTGTAAACAGTCAGGTGGTGTGCGATTCCAAGGGGTGCATCACCAATGTCTGTGCCACACACCCTGGGAGTGCACATGATGCATTCATCTGGCACAGTTCTGCACTGTGCCACAGGTTCAAGCATGGGGACATCCCCACAGGCCACCTAGGGGGTGAGTATGGCATGGAAGGGGGGCTGGGCAGAGCAGGCCATGTGATGGGGAGGGCAGGGTGGGTGTGCTGGTGAGGGTGCTGGGAACAGGCAAGGGGCACAACAAAGGATGTCACAGGGCTAACCATGTCATTATCCACACAAGAGACAGTGCCTATCCACTGAGGCCCTGGCTGCTCACCCCCTATTGGTGCCCATCATCCACAGCAGAGCAACGCTACAATGAGGCACATGCCAACACATGAAACATCATTAAGCGTGTATTCGGCATGCTAAAGGCATGCCTAGACTGGTCTGGCAGTGCCTTATAGTACAGCTCCTTGAAAGCCAGTGGCCTATTCCTGGCCTGCTGCATACTGCACAACATGGCCATCGACTGTGGGATAGCTGTCGAGGCTGATGAGGGTGACAGTAGTGGGGACAATGGAGGCAATGGTCTGAAGGGTTGTGGACAGCCTCCCAGGCAGAGGGATCCCCAGCTGCAAATGATGGCATGGCAGCACCAAGATACTATCGCACAGGAGCACTATGGTGCACACAGGTAGGTGGTGCCAAACCCATGCAAAGGTCACACACACAGGTACATCACACAGGCAGGGGCATGCATGGCAATGGGCATGCACACATAGAGGTGTGGTGCAGAGGTAGGGGAGTCAGTGGCACACATCCACACACAACTGCACACAGCATCACACAGCAATACACACACATGCACCCATGAGCCCAGGCACTGACAAGTGGTGAGGAACAGATGGATTGCACTGGTGCACAGGGGCAAATGGTGCAGAACTGACCTTATCACACCCATGCCACAGAGGCCAGTGGCCGAGCAGGCATGCACACAGGCAGCTTGCGGTGTGATACACAGGCACCACACTAGTGGTATGCACACACACATGCCGCTTATACATGCACAGGGCAGTGGCTGCAGACTCTGGTCAGGGTGGCACACACATCAGGGCCACTGCATGGAACCATGGCCACCTCGGCTATGGAGGTGGCCACACCGGGGCTGAACGGCAGCCGTAGTCTGCTCATCGGCCACAGGGGGTGTTTTCAACAGTCCCCCAGGGGTTGAACTGCAGGACCACAACCGAGTCCATGCAGGGGGGTGTGTAGGCACCCAAACAGGCCCAGTCTAGGCATGCCTGGGATGCCAACAGCAGAGCCAGGTGTTGACTGTGAGGATGTCGCCCAACGCCAGGATCGTGGGGTGGACAGTGCACTGCGTGGGTCTGTGGTGGCTGGCCACACCTTGTGGCAGCCAGCAGTGCAAGATCATTTGTGATTGCATTGCCAATGCGATCCTGGGAAGTGGTTTTGTCCTCCTACAAGTGCCGAATAGCTGCCAGGAGCTGCACAGTGCCCCTCTCATGCTGCTTGGCCACCTTGTGCACCTCCGCATGAAGTGCAGGTACACCAATGGCAAGCAGCACCTGTTGCTCCATGGAGTCCCACAGCAAACGGGTGTGCTCTACCAATGGGTAGGTGCCCAGGGGAAACTGGGAGTGGTGCTGACCCTCCTGAGGTGACCGACCATGCTTCACAGCCCTCCGCTCAGGTGGACACTGCATAGTGTGGTCCTCATGGGATAAGTTCCTATCAGGTACCCCAGAAGTGGACCTCACATCCAGCTGCCCTATAGCCCCTGTAGCCTGCTACCATTGCTGATCCAGCCACTGAATGCTGCCCAGTGCCTGCGTGGCTGCACCACCACCACCATATGGTACAGTGGTGGCAGTGCACATAGCAGACCCCGCAGTTGTGGCAGGCAGCTGTTTCACTGCTGTCAGGCCTCTGGGTGTGCTGCCTGTGTTGGTGTCTGGTATGGGCATCTCCCCTACAACACCACTCATGCTGTCCAGGATTATGGTTAGGCCATCATCAGTGTTGGACCTTGTCCCAATCTGTGTCTCCATGCAGACTACGCTGAGACTGGCATCCTGTAGAAACACATCCAGGGCCTCATCTGACCCCATACCCAGGACATCTGGCTGGACAATGGTGGTGTGCTGCAGCCTATCAGGCCAGCGGATGCCCATGAAGATGGATGGCTGTTCCTGCCCCCATGACTACTGCTAGCAACCCATCCTTCACACACATGCTTGTTGGTGCTGAAAGAGAAAATAGGTGTGTCAGTGATGCAAGGCCCACGAGTACCCATCCCTCCAACTCAGCCACTGCATGCTGTGTGTGCCTGACATACGTACCATGCAGTGAGGGCTGCCATCCATCTGGACTTCTCCACCTGGCACACCCTCCACTGTGCTGAGGTGCATAGTGACTGCCACCAACTCCTCCTGTGCCATGAGCTGTGGTGCATCAGCAGGCCCCCCTCCGGTGACTTTCTGGGCTGCACAGATGGCCACCAGCTTCTCTTTGATACACTGCTTATCTGTGCCCACCTTCTTGTGGCACTCCTGCACTGACCACTGGTGGCTGCCCTGCTGGTTCATGCATGCTGCCACCTCCTCCCAGGCCTCAGCCCTGGCCTGTGGTGTGCCCGTGAGGCCACTCAACAGTGGCTTCCTGTTGAGGTAGGCCTCAAACAGGGCCTCTGCCTTCATGAAATGCAGGCCCACATTCCTTACCCTCCTCATGTTCTGACATGTTGCTATCTGTAGACGTGGACAGCACAGTGTGTCAGTGATAGCAGCACCCTATTCTGTCCCCCCCGCTGTGCTGGCTGGGCTCAGTGTGCCTCATCTCATGTGCAACTTACCTCAAAAGGTTGCAATACTGGTCCATGGCCTGAGCCGGTCAGTGGCACTTTTATGGCGCAGTGCATGCAAATGAGCATTGGTGCAATGGTAATGACATGCTAATTCTACCAGTGTAGTAATTCGAGGCATCAACTCTGGTAGAGACCAAGATGCTACAATCTTTAGTGTTCCATTTCTTTATTGTTTGAATTTATTTCATCTGTGCCCCAACATTTCCCTGACTTGACTTATTCTGGGGGACTGTTAAACATATTAAACATGTTTTATTATATGTTCATTTTTAATATTTCATCATTTTTTTCTAAAAAATCTTAATTCGTTTTATGGGTATTTTTCTTAATCATTCACAATGCATCCTATCCTTCAGTAAGTCTCCTGTTTGCAAGTCCATTCATATTGTTTACAAAAGTTTGATACTACATACACAAATGCGTCCCGCATAATTCTTAAATTTCACCCTAATGGCTTAAACTCCATTCTAAATTGGTCACAGTTCAAGCGTCTTAGTTACCATATGCCTCTCTAGCACAAAAATTAATGAATCCAAATCCCTCCTTTTATAAGAATTTCTTCTTATCCACTAAGATCCATTACAACTCTGCTAATACAATAAAGATCTGTTAAAATGTAAACAAGCATCTATTTATTATCATATTCACCTTCAATGGGTTTTTCAGTAGCTCTGAAATGACCACCTTGTTTTCAATTGATATCATCTAACTCCTAAAGTATACAAAAAAGACCTTCTGTTTACTAATATCATTCATGATTCTTAATGAATTTCATACTTTATATGATATTCACCTTTCAACAATTTCCATTCGGTTTCAGAATTACCACTTGTATTCGATAATGAATCTGTAACATTTAAAATAAAAAAGACACTTGTAAATTCATTCTCAAGACCTTTCTAAAACTTTCAAATATCTCCCCAACTCAACTTACTGATGTTTACCTCTATAACATGCTTTTCTCTATTCTCACAAATCACATTGTTACTTTCTATTTTAGGATTTGCTTTTTCAGTCCCTTATGGAGGAAGAGAACCAACTTAATCAGTTTAACTAAGCACGCTATAACCAGGTAACAACAGTTGCCAGGTAAGCTCTTCCCACATGGATAGTTAAAGGCACATGATGTGATGTTGTTTATATTCTATTAACTCTTTAATTTATTGTACAACATGTTAATAAAAATTCAATTTTCTCTCCCATATCTATTATTTGATATTGCCATATCGAAACATATTGAAATCATAATTTTACCAATCTTACAATAAGTTACTCCATGTTTTAATCTGTCAATCATATTCATATCTGGGGGGGGGGGGTCTGGCATTAGGAAGGCAGTTTGAGGAAAAGCCTGAAATACTATAGAGTTGAATCTTCATTTAATATAAAGTGCTATTACATCTTTCATTTTACATTTTTTTTCACCAACAAGGATGCCACTTTATTTCTTCATTTAGGCCCCATGCTTGGTAATAAGTGTCTAGTTCATAGATCCATTTTGTTTCCTTACTATCTAATAATTTTTGATAGTCACCTCCTCTCTCATATTCTTGTATTTTTTCCAGCCCCCAAAATCTAAGCTGTGTTACTGTGTGTCCTCTCTCATTACAATGACGTGCTACCGAAGAGCTTTCATCATTAGATCTAATTCTGCTTTTATGCTCTGAAATTCATTTTTTTAATTTTCTTGAAGTTTGTCCTACATATAATCTGTTGCACGGACATTGCAACACATAAATGTCTCCTGATGTGTTGTAGTCAATATGCTGCTTAATATAGTATATTTTCCCAGTATAAGGGTGTCTAAATGTCTCTTTTTTTGAAGTGTTGCCACATGCGACACATTTCCCACATGGAAACATTCCATTTTTTAAAGGGCCAAGTAATAGTTGTCCCTTTCTAATATCTTGCTGGTGATGCACTGTTTTTACTAACTTATCTCTGATGTTCGGTGCCTTCTTAGAAGTAACAAAAGGCTTTTGGGTAAATAAATAACAAATATTGGGATCATTCTGTAGAATACCCCAATGTTTAAAAACAGTCTTTCTAATTTTAGACATTTGTGTACAGTACAGTGTGTTATACTAAACATAAGCTTTCTATAATTCCCAGATACAGTTTCCTGTGTATTTTCTTTTATTAAATCTTCACTCTTGATGTTTAACATTTTAAATCTAGTTGTTCTAATTACAGTGGAGGAATACCCCCTCATCTTAAATCTCTCCCAGGACACCTTCTCCTCTCTTTTATATTCCATCTGTCTGCTACAGTTTTGTTTCGTTCTCAATAATTGAGAATAAGGGATACATTCTTTTAAACCTATAGGATGGAAACTGTTTCCATGTAATGTAGTATTCCTGTCTTTTTTCTTTCTAAATATTGTCATCTCCAAGACATTTTCATTTTTAAAAATCGTAATATCTAGAAAGTTTACCCTCTCCATACTACATTGTGATAATAATTTTAGATTTGAATCAGAAGTGTCTAAATAGGTCAAAAATTATTTCAAAAGGTTTCCCCCACCTATCCATAGTAGCAACACATCATCAATAAAACATTTCTACAATATAATATGTTCAACATATACTGAATCTGCACAGAGTACATATTTAAGCTCAAAGCGATGCATATAGGCATTAGCATAGCCTGGGGCCATGCTACTTCCCATAGCGTTACCCTTTTTCTGGCAAAAAAAATATTTTTCTAACTTAAAATAATTGTTATTTAGGACAAAGGATGCCAACTCAGTAAGAAGCCTGGACTTGGGTCTTGAACCCATTGGTCTTTTTTTCTAAAAGTTCATAACGAGCTTGTACACCCTCTTGATATGGGATAGAAATGTATAAATCTTTGACATCTGTTTTCACTATGATTGTGTTTTCATTAATTTTATCTTATAAATTGATGTCCTACAATAATTGTAGTACATGAGTGGTGTCTTTTATATAAGCATTTGTATTTTGGATGAGGTCTTAAATATGACAAACAATGTACTTTGAAATTGGTTCTAATATGGAACCTAGCCCTGAGACTATGGGTCTCCCAGGTGGGTTTGTAGCATCTTTGTGAACCTCAGGGAAGGCATAAAATATTGGAACTCTGGGACTTTCACATAACAACAATTCTCTCTCCCATGAATAAAGCCATCCCAATGCTTCAAATTCTTCTAATAACACTTACATTTTTTGTTGTATTTCCAAGACTGGATTTCCAGATAATTTTTGGTAGTTCTCTTCCACATTCAGTAGTCATAAACACATATCTCTGTATTTACTTATGTCCATCAATACAATGGTCCCTCCTTTATCTGCAGGCTGTATAACTAATTATGTGTCTTTCTCTAATTCAGTTAGGACTTGTCTTTGTTTTTTCATAAGATTACATCGTATTTGAGGGGAGTTCTCTTTTTTCTCACATAACTTCTCTATTTCTTTTAGTATGGTATTGATGTAGGTTTCAACAGCATTACTGATGTTAGTTTGGGGCATATAGCTAGATTTAATACCTATTGCTTTTTTTCAATTCATGTTTTGCTGGATTACCTTCCTCTATATTTTGAAATTGCACTTGGAGTCTAATATTTCTAAAGAACCTATTTAGGTCAGACAATAATTGAAAATAATTAAGTTTTTTAGTCATGAAATGTGAAAGTCCTAGACTTAGAACTTGATTTTCCTTATCTGTTAAATCTATTTTACTTAAATTAAAATCTTCATTTAATATAAAGTGTCATTACATCTTTCATTTTACATTATTTCACCAACAAGAATGCCACTTCATTTCTTCATTTATGCCCCATGCTTGGTAATAAGTGCCTAGTTCATAGATGCCAGTCCCCTCCCCCCATATGAGTATGATTGACAGACTAAAACACAGAGTAACTTATTATAAGATTGGTAAAATGATTATTTCAATATGTTTTGATATTATGGCAACATTAAATAATAGATATGGGAAAGAAAATATAATTTTTAGTAACATGTTGCACAAGAAATTAAATGGTTAATAGACTATAAACTACATCACATTCTATGCCTTTAAATATCTGTGTGGGAAGAGCTTACCTTGTATCTGTTGTTACCTGGTTATAGAGTGATTGATGCTTAATTGTGACATCATAGCTCTTCTATATGGATATAGGAGGATAGGCCAATGTGAAGCCTCTTGCTGCCACTTTGAATCTTAGGAAGGTGTGACAGCATGGATGAGAAGTAAGCTCTTATTTTCATTAAAGAAATGAGTTGAAATGCATAGTTAAACTGGTATGTGCACTAAGTTGGTTCTCTTTCTCCATAAGGGACTGAAAAAGCAAATCCTGAAATAGAAAGTAACAGCGTGATTTGTGCGAATAGAGA